>OY776678.1:7918170-9279880 GCA_963675555.1 Leptura quadrifasciata | reverse complement strand
GAATCCTTGCATAGTCCCGATTCCAGAGCAGCTTGTCTTAATGACATCCTTGGAAATGCATGAAAATATCCCAGAATGATTATTTCAATGTTTTCGTCATCAACAATAGGCTTTCTTCTTTGCATTTTTGCCTTAACAGAGCCATAATTTTTTAAATTTTCCAGTATGCGTTTTACAGTGTTTGGTGACGGTTTCCGTTTTTCTGGATATCGAGTAGTAAATGTGCTGCAAGTTCTTGATATTACTTTATCACATTCTCCATAAATAATAAACAAATTTAAAAAGTCTTCGTAGGTGTAATTTAAACGTGCTGGCATTTTTTGACATAAGATAATGACTGATTGTTTCTAATCATGGCTATTTTGATGAAATGATTACAACAACTCATGAATTTCTAATAATATCGCAGATATTTCAAAAAGTTGTAACTTTAACCCCCACAATGCTAATATCAGAAAAAAGGGAATTCAATTTTACACAACTTGACGTAAAAAATACAGGGTGTTCCATTTGACCTAAACAAGTTCTCGCGTTTTGAAGTTGAAAAAATGTAACGCGAAAAACGGAACACTTGGTATGATACTATTGAATTTATTTCAGTTGTGGAACGTAGTTCTCCTTGTGTTCTTTTTACGTGACAAGAAGCAAATGAGGATCTTTTACACGAAGAAAGTTATAACGGTTCTTGCAAACCGTTGCACCTGTCATATTTTCTATAAAATGTCAAATATCTCTGAAGCGGCTAGGTTTATGTATAGGATATGCTACATATTTTCGACTCAGAAGTTGGTATCGACTTCCGATATAAGCGAAGTGCCAGCTGCTTGTAATTATTTTAGTTGGATTGGCCACACCGACATTAGTAATTATCTAAATTTTCAAAATTTTCTGATGCGTACTTTTCTCTATATCGATCGATTCAGTTCTCGGTGAGACACCCTGTATAACGTATACGACTCAATTAGAGAAAGTTCAGCGTAGACATCTCAAATCTTTATACTTTGTTGTTGATGGAATTTATCCTCCCCGTGAAATATCTCAGGATACGCTATTGGCTAGATTTGAACTAAGCAGCTTATATCAGAGCATATTATGCATTGGATTATTTTTCTTCAAAAAAGTCGTAAACAGTGCCGTTCAGAGTCAATTATATCAAGAATTTTATATCACGTGCCTAGAGCAAATCTGAGATTCAACTCGACATTTCACTTACCTACAGCTCGTACTAACTTACTCATCGCTTTACATTTTTATCCAATAATTCATAATTATCATATGTACGAAGAAAGACTTGATATATTTGCTCTATTCACTTAATTAAGACACTGTCTGATTTGTTAAATGTAATGTTATATACTATTGTTAACTTTTTAATGGTTCAATTTATTTGTGATTGTGGAGTTGTATATTTTTGTCTTTAATAATTTTTGTTTGTATTTTAAGTTTTACAATTCTTTATATATTTATTATTTATTTATTTACTTTTTTTCCTTATCCAATAATTCATTCAATCTTTTACCGATAGAAATTTTGTGACACACTTTCTTGTGAATACACTTAGGATTAGCTCCATCCTTTCACCCTAGATGCGCCCCTGCAATTTTTTTTTAATTGAACCACCCCATAATTTTTAGATCATCAGTCCCCCCCGTAAACATGATTAAGTTACTGTATTTGCAGTAAATCGTTGCAAATGAACAAGAGTTCAAGCTGGTGGTTTACACATTTTGTTTGTGTAGCGTTATTGCTCCATGAAGAATATGCAATTCTGTCCCTAATTTGCCATCGACTTACGTATATCAAAGGTATCTGCTGCCTTGGGCGTTTTACTTTTTGTATAATTTTCTCTGCATTTACATCAAAGCAAAGGGTATTTATTTGAGGACAACATTCTTGCAGCAAAGATCCCTGTAGGTTAACTAACAAAAATTTGTAACCTGTGCACCAGCGACGGATTACTAAGCCTCGGAACACATTATATATTCTCTTAATAGCGTACAAAATGGGCTCAGACTGTACGAGAATTTAAATGGCATTAACCTTGTTAATAATAATGATCGGGCAGTGACAACAAATAAATGTACTTTATTTTCAAACGATTTGAAGATTTTTCAAACTAATTTGTTCTTGTGAGGATGTAGAGACTACAATTAACAATCAAGACGTATAAAAAGCAGGGTCCAAGTTTATTTGAGTCTATGTTTCCTTGAAACTAGAGAACTATTGGAGATATGGATGAAATTGTTCCTGTATGGGTAGTAGTGGCGCCTCCGCCAAAACTTGAAATTGTTAAAACCATACATGTGGGAAATATCAGCACCTAGTTAAAAATATATCAATTAGTTGATATTCAATTATTGGAATCGTCACTAGTCGGCTCTCTATGAGTGATGTAGTAGAAAAGCAACTTGAAATGTTGAAATTCTGCAAATAAAATGGACAAAATTCACATCAACGCTTTAAAATTAAATCCCTGATTATTTCAGGTTTTCCATGAGTGTTTCCGATTGTTTTCGGATATGTTAACGAGACACTGATACAGTTGCGATGGTCAAAGCTGGAAATTTAATCGAACGCGCCAACCAATCGGCCCCAAATTCAAAATACATAGAGTATGGCCCATTCTTTTATATAGTTTTTTGCAATACTTATTGTATGACCCCTTAAAATCGCTTCATTTGCTAACAAAAAATTCGCACCAAATGCGGTATTCCAAAATAAATATATGTTGACGGAAGCGGATTTAGTGCAAATATACAGGGTGTTGCATCATGACAGGGACATATTTTTATGGAATCGCTATTGTCTGCAAGACAGCTGGCTAGGTTATTCGGGAGTTGCAGTTGGGTACGAATACGTTCATATTTTGGACACTCTAATATTATGTGCTTGACATTTATTATGGTTTGGCATGTATCACAATTTGGAAGTTCTGTTCCGCTTAACGGGTCGAGAGATGTAAAATTGGTAACCTATTTTCTTTTATGCAAAGTTTGGTATTACTTATTTTCTATCTGATACTATTTACCTTAGAAAATTAAAATTTTTAATTTAAGTACCTTGTAGGTCTGAACACACTGTTTATGAATTGAGAAACCTCGTTAATCATTTATGTTATTTAGTTGTTGTTTTATTACTCAAGATTGAACTGTGGATTTATATGTAAGTTTTGTTTCGGTGATTAGTTGATTGAAATTAACCCATTGTCATATATTTAGTTTATTACTTATATTACCACGAAGGGAAGCTGAAAGAAAAGACATAAATCGTTTTTATACATATATTCAGATGTTGGTGACAAATCGTCAAACTCGGAGGGAATAAAATAGTACTCTCAAGGTACGTTCAATGCTCCTTGAAGTATGCTCATAAAAAACCAACGTATGGCTTCATGACATTTCGTGGTTACCTGCCACGCGGCGGAATGAACTGATGCGAGGATAATTCCCCTGATTTGAGAAACACAATGACGGGTACAACATATACGTGGCAGGCACTACAATCAAAATAGAGTGTATAAAATACATAACCAACTGTAGGGAAATGCAAATCGTAGAGAGTAATAAAAGTGATCGTAACGGCCACCGCGGCAAATCTGATGTCGTGCCGTAATCCGTATAATTGGAATAAATTGACCCATAGTTGTAAAGTCTTAACGCCAGAAGAAATAAACAATCTCCGTACAAAAACTCCCTGTAGGGTGCCTTAACAGTGCTTACATGCGTTGACCGCAAATAAGTAGAGTAATCCACCCTTGCACAAGGCCCTTGTTGAACGTGATGACCATAAACCCTGTGCAAACGTGTATGGCGCGAAAGAGAGAGAGTGGCCCGTTTTGAGACACATAGTCGGGGCTACTTGAAAATGGCATCCGTTAAATTTTAGTTACGGGCTCCAATGACTAATAAGGTTCATTATGGCTCTTAACATCGGTAACATCTGTTTAGAAATCTAACGAGCTAGCATGGCGTAACGTTGTTTTTAAGACTTTTTAAACTTATTCATTTCTGTACATTATAAAATTATTTGACTTGAAAACTGAAATATTATGCAAATGCATATTTAAAACTGATACTGGCTTTTTTAAATTTAATTCCTTGTGACTATGTCAAAAAAAAAGATTATTGATAAATTAAATAAGAGTAATTGAAATTTGATAATGAAGTAAGAAAATAATTTGAAAACGCCTGGACCTATACGGTTCTTTTTAAAACGGTTCCTTCTTTAAAATTTTATTTACTCAATACCAGTCTGTTGGAACGACCCGCTAGGTTTACAACTAATCATACTAACATCAGGCAGATTAGTATATCTATGAATACACTTTACTCATGTTAATTTGTGATCGGTGCGGAATAAACCGCAGTTTATAAATTACACATTCCTGGTCACACTTCACACGGAAACAATTGTTATGAATCCTTTTGAATTTTGAAATCTTGACTTTGTACATGTTCTTTTGCATCATAATAAACTTGGCACTAATACAACCCACACGGTGAATGTAAATAACAACTAATGAATTTTTAGAAATATTTTTTTAGTAAATATCATATCTTTGTATTTTCCAATTTACATGAAAAAACCCATTTTAAAATTAGAATGGAAACTGTGTGTCAGCTATTTTTACTCGCGGAACAGAAGTAAATATTTTTTGTTTATTCTTTTTTATGAATGAAACTGTAGTAGGTTTATATCGATTCATGAAAATCCCTGAGCCGGACACACCGGATATTTATGTAGAAGTAGTAGGAAGAAATTAATTATCTGGATGAAATACATACAATATATATATATAAATATTTCAGCTGAGCGACACATAAACTTAAAGCAAATTATCTTATAACAATAAAAACAAGTAAAAACGTATTGGTTTCTATTATACTGTTAAATGATGTATCATGCGGTTATTATTTTATTACATGTCATTACACGAGTCAGTATTTTTTTATTGTACAGGGTGTTCCAGTTAACGTGTCACGCCAGATTTTCTCGGTAGCGTTTGAGATAAATTTTTGGTTGAAAAGCCGATCTGACTGGGAATCCGATGCCGCTAATAAACAAACAATTGGGCATCAAAGAAAAACAATTTTTATAAAAAATTCTCAAAAATAACTGTAAATTAAAAGTTTGGAAATTGCAAAAATAAAGGTCCGTATTTAGCTATCGGTTCCATGGTACAATGTACATAAAGTACTACCACATCTTTAGGCATCAAGGCTAGAAAGAACTATAATTTTTTTTAAATAAGATACTCAACATAGATAAGGGTAATTTTAAATATAGAATATAATTACTTACGTTATGCTACAGTTTTATCAACCCCTTACTGCGAGGCAGTAAGAGTTGCAAGATAATACAAAAAGAAAACACATTTGGGCTGCTATGTGTAGCAGATCGTGGACACTACCTAGCCCGGATAAGTGAAGTAGCGTGCCCACGACAAAAATTTCAGAGCGTTAAGCCCAAGTTTAACATAAACTATTAAAAGTTTATTTAACGTAAAGTCGCTGAGGGTTCCGTTCTTAGTGACCACAGACGAAATAATGACTCTCTCAACATGAAATACATTATATTTCTGGCAGCTCTAGCGCGCGGAAGCCAAATCTGTGCGACCAGCGGTAACGCTGCTTGGAGACATGTGGCCCGCGAGACACAAATGTGCGTTCCTGGTCGCGTATACATTAAGCCCGTAACATTACACGAAAGTAAAAAGATTTGTTCGTAGGATAAGAATAAAATATACAATGCCAATAAACAATACATTAACAAATTAAAAATAATTAAGAATGACAGCAGTGAACCAAAACCACATGTTGTGTTCAATATACCAGCTCGGAATGCCTCTAGAATGAGACCTCTGTTCGAGAGTTAGTATTAAGCATACCTGCTGCCCTCTAATTATGGATTTAAATAGTAAATATAAATCACTGGTATATAAATATGTGATAGAAAGTACACAGTTGAACTAAAATCATTAATAAACAGTACAGTTGAGAATCTACAACAAAATATGAAAATAAATAACTACACAATATGAAAAAAGGAAGTGAAAACTCTATGGAGCATAATAAATATATAAGAAAATAAACTAATTTCAAAGTAAAACAGAGAAAGCACATGTAAAATCAAATTGTAAATAGATATTAAAAGAATTAATATTATTAGATTCTATGAATTTCTAATGAATGAGAAGGTATTAAGTAAATTCCCTTTACTCGCTAAATGCAAAACTTCTTTCTTCCTTGATCAAAATTGTGGTTTTCATTTAAGAGGTGTTTCGCAAAATGTGAAAAACGAATTTAATCTGAGACATCTCAAGTGTTCATTTAATCTCGTTTTGAAATTTCTATGAGTTCTACCTATGTATATAGTACTACAATCGTTACATTTAAGTTTATATACTCCGCAGTTTTCTAAAACAAGTATCTTATCTTATTTTTTTTACAAAATACTGATTTAGAAAATTAGACGCTTTAAAGGCTATATTACAATATTAAAAACATTAGCTAATTTTATAAGAAACTGGTCTTATATATGTAAAAAAAATATATTTTCCATTCCTTTATTCAAGCTTAGTGGTTAAGAAACTTATGATTTTTTACAATATTTTTTATCTCGTCTCTCACACCATCTTTATTGTCTATATTTATTGATTTTAACATGGTTTCACAACTATAGTCTAGTATACTTTAACTTGGCGTGTGTATGTATGAGTTAATATTTCCGTACGATTTCATTTTCTCCCATATTGTACACAAAGTTAAAGCAATAGTCCAGAAACATTGTCTACGTGGACAATATTTCTGGATCTTTGTGTACAAGAAAAAATGAAATCGTACGGAAATATTAACTCATACATACACACGCCAAGTTAAAGTATACTAGACTATAATAACTCTAGATTCTTTATATTATGTCTATTGTCATTTATTATTGGATTAAATTTTAAACTTTTATTAAATAAATGTATTTCTTGCGAGTCAAATTGACTGAAAGTTTTTTTACTGAGGGGAAAAATCGTAAATGTATTCAACTGGCTTCAATGATTGATAAAGAGTTATTTTTCTCTTTTTAAGTAAAGTCGATTTTTTATTGAGTCTATATTTCTTTTTCTTTTCAAAAAAAAATTTTGTTCCCTGTACTTTATCTATGAAGTGATTTAACATGTCATAAGTCCATACTGTCTTTAAGTTATCAAACATTATTTTCAATTTTAAATCTATTGAATTTATTCTTCTATAACATAATTTTATTTCTTTAATGAATATTTCTTAGACACTTAGAACTTGCGTTCGAAAGGTCTTCTCCATCAATTTTAATTGACATGTATTTTGGCTTTAAGTCAAAATCTAGGCATTTATTATTTATACTTACAACTTAGTTCCATTTTCTTAATTGTTAGCGTCTGAGTTGATGGGTACAGTCTGTCAGACTTGCAAATCGTAAATGGGGGAAGCGATAACTGTGAGAGTTCATATTTAATACCTATTAAATATGAACTCGCACGAGTATCGCTTCCTCCATTTATAATAGTAATTTTTTTAATTTTATTTTACAACTCAGAAGGCTGTGACGGGTAAAATTATTCTATTTCCACTCTGTCAACATAGTAATTCTTGATAGTAAATTAATATTAAGTGTTTTGTGGGCCAATACATTTTAAAGTGTTGGATTTTCATTAAAAAATCGTTTTATCTAAATATTGTAAATGTTTTAACAAATTAGTCCTCGGTCTGGGCAAGACAGAAGGTAATGTTATTATGAGCCTCGGATCTTGGTACATGAAAGCGTATTTGTTCTATTACCTGAGAACAGTCTATTTTATTATTTAGTATTTTATACAGAAATATTAATGACTGTCAAATTCTGCGATCTTTCAGGCCGGATAATGAGAATCTACCAAGTAGAAGGCTTTGTGGTATTCCAATTTTCCTTAAAGGATAAATACTTAAGAAACCGTCTTTCCACTGCCTCTTAGCTGTCGATATAGGTCAAATAGCTGGGATTCCATATTAGTGAAACATATTCAAGTTTTGATCTGACCAAAGAATTAAAAAGCAGGTTAACGTCTTCACGTCAGTAAGTCCGGTTGAATTTCTTATTATAAAGTCCAAATTTTTAAAAAAAGATTGCATTTCGTTATTGACATGTATTTTAAAACATAATTTGCTATCATAGGTGACCCCAAGATTTCTCATATGCTTAGGGCGCTGTAAAATGTTGCCATTTAATTGATAGTCTTTCATTAGCGGACTTTGTTTTCTATAGTAAGACATCACATTGCAGTTCTGGAAGATTATTCAATGAGCACTAGTCATTCACCCTTTGCAAAGCATAAAATAAATAGCATACGTCTAAATTATCTGAAATGTTATTAATAAATAGAATGAAAAGGAGGGGCTCCAGAACAGAGCCCTGGGGAACCCCTGATGTAACTGATATTTCGAATGATTTTACACCCCGATATTCAACATCATTTGGTTTCTCCCGCAGCCGGACGTGGAGCGCCGCTAAATGATCGCGCTTCCCCCCACCACGCGTCGCTTCCCCTCCGCTCAAACACCTGAATGTCCAAAATTCAGAAATAGCCCGATTTTCAAATGCGTTTTTAAGGTACTAAACGAAACCTTACGAAAATTTAAAGATAATAGGGTTGTTGATCTGCTCGATAGCCGAGTGGGTTACGGCGCGAGGTGGCAATCGCGATTAATCACACGGACATCGCACCACCGGGTTCGAATCCTGGCTCCGGCACTGTCGGAGGAAATGGTTGTATGTTCGTGTTTTTCAATGCGTAACCCCCTTCCGCACAAGCTCTGGCTTCTGGAATTGGGGGTGGTCTAATTTCTGTGGTGTGGTGGTGGTGTTTGTAGAGAATTTCATCAGGAGCAAATAGTTTTTTGAAAAATGGTTCTATGACCATTTCCACGCCGTTTTTCGGAAACACCTTTTTTACATCTTCACTATTTTCGCTAAAAGTTATCAATCAATATTTTTGCATGAAATTTTTGGAGTAGGTAGGTACCAACAAAAGCTACAATTTAAGCTCCGAAACAACTTCTTACGATAATTACAGTCCCTCTAATTAAATGGCAAAAAAATGGCCATATTTAGCGGTTTTTAATTTTTTGTGCAAAAAGTTATTGACCGATTTCAATTGTCAAAAACTTATTTTCTTCGTCTTTTTACGAGCTATTTCGTAGTATTTTTTGTATAAAAAAAATTCTTTCGTATCGAAAACGTGAAAAAACCTGTTTTCGGCACTTTCATACCTTTTTCCAAAAGGTTCCAAATAAAATTTTCTTTCCAAAACATATACAGCTAATTCTCATATTTTAAAATACACTGAGGAATTTTTCGAAAAAATAAACTATCTGACCTGGATTATATAAGATTCAATGCAATTATTTACATAGTTGTTGATTCGCGATCGATGGTTTATGGAAAATGATATATTTAGAGCAGAAATGCATCCGAAATTGAATTTTATTTGTACATTTGATCATGTAGATTAAAAAATCAATTCATAAATAAGGAGGTTAACAAGTTAAGCTATGTTTATTACAAAAGCTCACCCTGATCTGTGCACTTTGTATGATTGGTTGTATTGCCTATAGTGGCTATGAAGCGGTTCATGATTTAACATAAATAATTTAACTCCCTTTTTATTGAGCTATCAACGGATTGACTTTAAATAGGGTTTTATAGCTGTTCTAGTACTGGTGATATTTCTAGAGGATTTTACTATTATTTTAAGACTTTATTGAATTAAGTATTATACACTAGATAAGATACTCCCTTTAAACGTATACAAGAACTCACCAGAACAGCGAGCTGTAGATAGATTTATGTGTTTTGCTCTTTATTTGTGCACTGAATCTAAAATGTCATTATGTAGACGTTACATTATTAAATTAAGACTAAGGTCCACTAGTTTAAATAATTAACAAAAAAAGATAGAGTGGGTGATTGGAATTATACTTTGAAAAATTTAAAAATAGGAAATATCAGATAATTAATTGGATGGAATCTGCGGTAGGTTCTTGATGAAACATATTCAATAGAATAATTATAAATATTCAAAAGAATAGTTACCATACGCACTTGAAACATAATATTTTTAGTCGCAAACTTCTCTATAAAATTCTTATTTTACTATAAGGAACGTAACGAAACTGCAACCAACAGCTACTCTCCGGGCTATGTGTCCCGGCAAGCGCTGAATTACAAGTCACAAGCCTGGCGCGTTAAGTGTAATAATTGCATATTACCATCAAAACGCTAATGTTTCGATTGCAACAAACACCAGCCGAAAGACTGATCCTACTTAATAGACCAGGGTCAAACCGTTTAAAATATCGTAATAGACGATAAATTCTTAGCAGTATACGAATGGTCGGAAAATGTAGTTAATGGTGTAAATAATTAAGGAAAAATCGTCCAGACTGAGTAAAAGTTTGGGAAGGGGAGTTGGGGTGGTAATATATACATTTTTAGGGGTTGGTACTCGTTTTTTGCGATTTGCGGCTGAACTATGCATTCTATCGAAAAATGTTGAATATAAAAGTTGTAGATAATGAAAAAATCTAAAACTTTCTAATTGTTCATTATTGACCATAACCTCAAAATTATCGAGAAAAATGCAAAAATCCGTTTTTTCGGTTTTTAAATTATAACTATCGCAAAAATGTTTATATTTTCATGAAAATTGGTGAAAATGTTCTCTTTTGTGTTTCAACTAAGCCCAAATTTTGTCAAAGCGAAATATTTAATTTTCGATGTTTTATGAGGAAAATAAAAAAAAGACCTAATTTTCAATCAAAAAATTTGGTTGGCAAATTTTCGATTAATGAACTTTACTAGTACTCATTTTTTTCGTTGAAATCTCAACTTTAATATAGAATTAAAATATAATATTGTTTATATGCAAAAATATCGTTAAAAAAGCGAAAATCTGAAAAACTACTTTTTAAAAATCGAGTTTTCGGTGAAAATCATGAATTTCTTTTTGTTTATTGTAAATAAACGTTTACATTCATAAAAAGCGTTAATTCTCATACAATACTATGTTATATAAATAATGAACATGTACCTAACTGAGGCGAGACTGTTACAATTGATCCATTACTATTATTTCAGAGAATTTCGGGAAATATCAGCAGCACAGATGATATGAAAAATTATTTACAGTACGAGCTTGCTCCATTTCCTGTGTCGTTGTTTACAGCGAATGGCTTCAGAAAAAATGTTGTCACATTTATATACAGAATTTGCGAGCATCGATTCGTTACCAACTTCGAGCAATATTGTACACGTTGTTGATGGCGGGTTTCTCTTACACAAAGTACTCTGGCAAAAAAACGATACAATTAATGAAATAACACAAAAATATTTACATTATGTACGAAACAACTACCCAAAAAATAGTTATATGAAGAAGATACAGATTCCCTAATTATCAATACATCTCTTGAAGTAGCAAAAAACTCCGATAAAATAGTGGTAGTTGTTGGTCAAGACATAGATCTTTTAGTTCTTTTAAATCAATTCAGTTCACATGAATTGAATATCTATTTCCACAAACCTGATGCAGGAAATATTAGTGATACTTATTACACCTCTAATAGTTTTAAACATAAATCACATAAACATATTGTAGCATTTTTGCATTGTTTTTCTGGCTGCGATACAACTTCCAGTTTTGCTGGGAAAGGAAAAAAAAACAATTATAAAATCATTATTGGCCGATAAACATTTACCTAATCTTGCAGACATTTTTTACAATACAAATGCAGACAAACAAATGATTACCGAAAATGGATTAAAAATAATAGCTTCTATTTACAAAAGATTTGAACTCTACCGAACGGCTATAGTTAAATCCTCATTTCATTTGAAAAAATTACCTCCAACTGAAGGGGCAGCTAAGCAACATTGTTACAGGGTGTATTTTCAAATACAAAGTTGGCTTGGTAATCAATTAACAGCTACAGATTGGGGATGGAAACATCACGTTAATGGGATCGTACCTATATTCACAGAACAAGAATTAATTCCTGAAAATTTATTGAAAATTATCTGCTGCAGCCGCGAAACAGGATGCAGTAATAGCAAATGTGGGTGTCGCAAGCATGGCTTAAAGTGCACAAATATGTACTCAAATTGTCACGGTTCTGATAAACGTTCTAATGCCGAAAAATCGTTGTACGATGTAGCATTGCATAATATGCTACATTTTTCATAGTAATCAATTTAAAAAGTAAACTGGTGCATAGTGAGTTAGGCCACCCAGTATGTGGATAAATGTATTACTGGTTGCAGTGAAAAATCTCCTGAAAAGGAATTTATTAGACAAATATAAATATTTTTTTTATTCTTTCTTTCCTGCAAAAACATGCTTCACATGCAGTTAAATATATAAGTAAATAATAATGAAAATAATGCGGCACCGTTTCAGACAATTAACACTGCAATTATAACTTGTTCAGGTTGAAAAGCACTTGACACCTCATTTTGAGTTAACACCGAAATATAGTAAACACACGACGTCTTCTCTTCCTGGCTGGTTTAACAGCATGTTTCTTATGAACTTGTTTTATTTATTTCTTTAGAAGCACATAGTAGCACACTCTCTATTTTAAGGTTGTATTTTGGATATTTTAAATTCATCTTCTTCTTCTTATCGTTCGATTTTGCCAAGAGCAGAATTCTGTGATTTGAGTTGGTAATTAAGACCTGCGTGTAGGGATCGTTAGTTTTTTTAAATTCGCAAGACCGCGTTAGAAAGCTAAGCCATCTTAGCAGCCTTTTAAGCGTGATCCATTGAAGGAGCAGGTAGTGCGTAGGCTTGGGGCAGTAGCCTAACTAGTAAATTTGGTCAAGCCATAATTTTTATTCACGCCATAAGCTTAGGCTTATAATCGATACTGAGCCCCCACAGGTCACTTGGGGTAAGTCTTGCGAATTCGCTTGAATTTCATTTTGTAAGGTGTATTTTTTTTATATCTTAGGGTTGCCAGTATCCCTCATATGAGGCAATTTTCTTTGGTGTGATATCATTATTGGTATATCATCTTTCCGATGTAGCGGCCACACACAGATGGTATTATTTTAAGAAGCAAGTGGTCAATAAGCGAAAGAATCCGAGTCGTCGATTTTTTTTTTGGACCACGTAGACAGTGGAGACAATTTGAGAGTGGAGGCAGCGTGTTGTAGAGGGGTCCCTGCAGTCATACCTGATTCTGGAACAAAGTTACACCAGGGCCTTCTGTTGGGTGGTATTATTTATAACATTTTGTTTGATTTAAATTTCTACTTTTCGTATATTTTTTTTACTTGTAAGAAATGGTACCATTTTAATTAAATTTTAACATTTTACAAAGATTCATACATTTTCACATAAATATTTTTACATAAAATTTTCTTAAATAATACTTGTTAAACTTTGTCATAATTTAATATTTTTTTTTATCAATCATTCAAATTTCAACTTAACTAAATTTTTTTGCTATTGCTAAATAAATTATTCAACTGTCCCATTGTCAAATATTAAAGTCAACTTATTATTAACATGTGTGTTTCCTTTCTTCTACTCATTTAGCTGGATATATATTATGGTGAGCTTATTACATAACTTAGGTACTCAGTATTGTTTTCCTTAGCTTTCACAATACTCATGGTTCATATAGTAAGTTAAGGTGGCGCCCTGAACATCTATTTTTTTGTTTATATATATATATTCACTATTTTATATATTTTTTTTTGCAAGTTAACAAATGAGTAAATATCGAACCACGACCTCGCTTTCCCATAACCCAGAGCTGCCGTTCGCATAATTGAAACACTTCCTGGTTTTAAGCCAAGGGGTGTTACAACGAATAAAATTGTAGTCTCGAGGACATCGAAGACGAAGACAGTACCCACTGTCTAATAAATAATAATAAAAATAATGATACTGAATTCTGGCGATGAAGAATTGCCCACGAAGAAAAAAAGATTTCAATAAAATTATTTTACTTTTAATTTTTGTATTTTATAATCAAATATAAGATTTTGACGTGATAATTTGTAAATACTTACGAATCACAAGAAATAATTAACAAACTTTCTCAGTTCACAGGCTTTGTGTTTTTTGAATTTTTACCTATTTAATTGCAGTTTGAATAATGTTATCGGGACTTTGAATGCCGAGAATAGTTAGGTACATGTACATTACTTGTATAACATAGTATTGTATGAGAATTAATGCTTTTTATGAATGTAAACGTTTATTTACAATAAAGAAAAAAAATTCATGATTTTCACCGAAAACTCGATTTTTAAAAAGTAGTTTTTCAGTTTTTCGCTTTTTTAACGATATTTTTGTATATAAACAATATTATATTTTAATTCTATATTAAAGTTGAGATTTCAACGAAAAAAATGAGCACAAGTAAAGTTCATTAATCGAAAATTTGCTAACCAAATTTTTCGATTGAAAATTAGGTCTTTTTTTTATTTTCTTCATAAAACATCGAAAATTAAATATTTCGCTTTGAACAAATTTGGGCTTGTTTGAAACACAAAAGAGAATATTTTCACCAATTTTCATGAAAATATAAACATTTTTGCGATAGTCATAAATTAAAAACCGAAAAAACGGTTTTTTGCATTTTTCTCGATAATTTTGAGGTTATGGTCAATAATGATCAATTAGAAAGTTTTAGATTTTTTCATTATCTACAACTTTTACATTCAACATTTTTCGATAGGATGCATAGTTTAGCCGCAAATCGCAAAAAACGAGTACCAAATGTAAAATGTATATATTACCACCCCAACCCCCGAACTTTTACTCAATCTGGACGATTTTTCCTTAATTATTTACACCATTAACTACATTTTCCGACCATTCGTATACTGCTAAGAATTTTTATTGCCTTAAACAGGATTGGCCCTGGTCTATTAAAGGAGCTCTCGTGCCAGTCGTCACATACCACTTGCAGACTGCAGTTTCGAGCTGTTGGCTCTCGTCAATGCAAGAGGCATGTGACGACCGACACGAGAATCACTTGACTATTTAGTACATTTCGCTATCTTTGGGATAGCGACATGTAAAATAGTCAGCAAGCGCCATCTAGCGGTCCAGTCTCTGCCAGGCGCCTGGCTTGTAACTTGTAATTCAGCGCTCGGCGGGGCACATAGCTCAGAGAGTAGCTGTTACTTGCAGTCTGGTTACGTTCCTTATAGTAAAATAAGGATTTTGTAGAGGAGTTTGCGACTAAAAATATTATATTTTACTATTATATTTGTCTAATATTTATATTTGTAATACCTCGCTATACCTCCTGACTTGTAGTTGGGTAGTGACCTGTTGGACATTGTAAATAAGTAAATAAATTTGCAAAAATTGCAAATCACTTAAAGTTAAAGCTACTTATTATATCTAGTGATCGCCTTTTAGCGAATTTTAATTTCCTTGCAATTTTTATATTGGTAATAACAAAGTAAACTGTCAGACAGGAATCCATGAATTGAAAGCTACGCAGCCTGAATTTCAAATTAAAGTACTCTTTTGTTTTATGATTCTTCTAATACTCTGTAATGAAAATCGAAGATGTACGCCTCTAGAAATGAGAGAAGCCTACTGTTAATTACTGTATTAGCAAATGCACACCGCTGGCCAACGGCCCTCTGAGGACAGACTACATTATTTTTATTGGACATTAAAACGTATACATGACGAGATCATTTGCCACAAAAAAGCCCTCTTTTATATCTCTCGCCTAATAGCTCTCCTCTGACGCATTTTTTTTGCAATTCGGCTCTCGTCTTTCGCGGTAATCAAGAATTGTTTTCGTGCATTATTTTAATGGGCTTTACTTACAAAAGCTTTACGGTAAACAGGATCCAACTACCCTAGTGTATTTGCTCCATAGTAGTCTCTGGTGATTTGATAAAAAATATGAAATTTTATCACGCTTTTATCCAGAAAACAATGTTTCGTGATTTTGTATTCACTGCCGTTATTTATATCTATTTAGAAAATTAAATAACGGAGGATATATTTTTAGATAATGTACAGGATGTTTAAGCACCTTAAGTAATGATATACAGAGCAATAGCAGATTCTTTATAAATATATTGCGGTACAGCCAAACTTATTTTTGTAAACTTATTTCAGTCTAAAAGTTATAATACAACGTGGTAGAGTTTTTTCTTATTTTTTAAATTAATTTAAAAAATATATTTTAACAAAATTTGATGATCGGAGGTTTTTTGAGATGAAGAATTTCAAATCAATACATAGTTTTGCGTTTATTTAAAATATGAAGTATTACGACATCAATTTAATAATATTAGTAGAGAATTTAATTCTATATAATTTTCCCTCTATAATGTTTTCCATGCTTTATACCAGTTTCGCAGCGTTTGTATCCGAAACTTAATCGGTTTTTCTGTTCCCCTCAGCCGCGTCCTTTTTTCCCATATTTTATTTATTTATTTTATTTATTTAATTACAAAATCCAACAAGCAAAGCCCAGTTACAGGATTATGTACAAAAAATATAATCTATACAAATAAAATAATCTTCGCTACAGTGACAGATAATGTTATAAAAAATTTGCCTCCAAGTAATGAAGATGTACTGAATTTTTTAAAACACGCTCCGTCACCTCATATTATGTTTTTCCTTGAGCCGGTTACAATCTTAGACGTCATGGATGCAGTTAATTGTTTAAAAAACTCTAGTAGTTTAGATATTTATGGTCTAAACAGTTAAATTATAAAAAACACAATTGATATAATTATCTATCCTCTAACATATTTAATAAACCTATGGTTCAATGAGGGTTCTTTTCCAGATGCCTTCAAGATAGGTAGGGTTGCACCCGTTTTTAAAAAGGGGGATCCCGATATTCCGGATAATTATCGCCCTATTGTCATTATACCAGTGTTCGGTAAGATTATTGAGATTATCTTAAAAAACCGCGTAACAAAATATTTCGAAAGTTACTCGCTCATTCATAAATTCCAATTTGGATTTAGAAAATCATGTTCTACTGTAGACGCAGTCTGCAGAATTGTGGGGGACATCGTCGAGGGCTTTGAGGAGGGTAAATACGCAGCAATTACGCTAGTAGACCTTAGCAAGGCCTTCGACTATGTGTCTCACAATCTTCTCATTAAGAAGCTTAGCCACCACGGAGTAAGAGGACCAATATTAAACTTACTAGAATCTTATCTTCATAATCGAGGACAATGCATGAGATATGAAAATCAAACATCGGATTTCAGAATAATGAAGCACGGGGTACCCCAAGGCTCTGTATTGGGTTCTCTCTTATTCATTATCTTCATTAATGATCTTTTCTTTTATCTTTATCCAAACAAAACTATTATGTATGCAGATGATGCAACCTTAATAAATAAAAGCAAAGATCTAATAACTTTACAAACAATGGTTAGCGAAACTCGGAATTCTGCCGAGCACTGGTATAATAATAATATGCTAAAACTGAACAAAGATAAAACCCAAAAGCAGGTTTTTTCGACCAATAACGCGAATGTTAAAGGTGACCACGTTAAGATCCTCGGGATTGTCTTGGATGATAACCTTAAATGGGACGCTCATATTGAATATATATGCAATACAATCTCTAGCTATATTTTTCTTCTCCGTCAATTAAAAAAGTATATCAATGATCAAACGTTGCTATCTGCATACCATGGGTTAATTCAGTCATACATTACCTACGGAATTGTACTTTGGGGAAATTCCACACAGGCCTACAAAATCTTTATCTTGCAAAATAGGTCAATTATGATAATTGCAGGTGCTAATTATCTGGATCATTGTAAACCTCTGTTCCTTAAATACGGTATAATGCCATTACCAAGCTTGTATGTGTACTATACAATGCTGGAAATTCATAAAAATAAAAGCACCCTCCCTACACACTCAGATTGTCACAGTTATGAGACTAGATCGTCTAATTTATTAAAAGCACCTAGATATCGTCTTACAAAATCGGCTAGAAACTCTTTAGATTTAAAACTGTATAATATACTGCCCAGAAAGCTGGATTATAATAGATTTAAAATTAAAAACCACCTACTGAAATACTGTTTTTATTCGATAAATGAATACATACATATTCCCATGGAAATCTAGGATACTTCCAGAGTTATCTCTTGTATTACGAAATATACTCACATTTTTTCTATTTTACTATATTTATACTGTATGTTTTATACTCTGACATGTATATATATTTTTTTATACTTCTTATAATTGTTCTGTATTTTATGTTATATATTGCTCTACACCCATCTATTATTAATGTGCTACCTATATTATAATTTATATGTTAATCTAAACTGCAGTCAGCGGTCCAGGACTTGCTACAAATGAAATTATGATACATAATGTGGCCAATAAACGTCTATATATCTATCTATATATAAATCTAAGTAAAAAAGGTCAAAAGACGGAGTACAAAGACAAATATACAGTCAAATATAAAGAAGTGACATAGATATGAATGCAAATGATATACGTTATGACAATATAAATAAAATATAAAAGATATGTTATGACTTATAAATGTAGTCAGATATATACTATACAGTAAACGAAGCTCAAAATGACAGCCAAATGAGAAAATTTTGGATAGTTTGGGATATTTGGCCCTTTAAGTAAAAACATGCTCTGATCACGGGAAAAATACTTTAAAAATTCCAAACATGTTGCAACATGTTCTTATATACATATATATTAATATATTTTTAACAATAAATGCAAATATCTCGTAAACTAAGCATTTTTGTGAAAAAAATACAAGAATAAAAAGTGTCTAAAATCGCATTTTCCATATGACCATAGTATTAAATTTGCAATTTCCCTTTAATTTTCCGGAAAAACATATATTTATAGTTTTTTTTGATTATCTTGCTATCTAAGCGTTTTTACAAAAAAATTATAAGAACAAAAAGATTTAAAATTGCATTTTCTATACAGTGACGCTGTTTAGAATATATATTCGAGAAAACGAAGAATTGACATACAATGTTAGTTTTCCGTTTTTCCAGAAAATTACAATTACAAATTGCAAATCTAATATCATGTTCATACGGAAAATGCGCTTTTAAACACTTTACTCTTGTATTTTTTTTTTCAAAAAAATGCTTATTAATTTACGAGATATTTGCATTTTTGCTAAAAATATACATATATATGTATATAAGAACATGTTGCGACATGTTTGGAATTTTTTTGGTATTTTTCCCGTGATCAGAGCATGTTTTTACATAAATGGTCCAAATATCCCAAACTATCCAAAATTTTCCATGCCATTTCCTCCGTCTACTGTACTATATAGTTATATAATAAATCACAGTTTTAGGAAATATCCATGCTAAAAACAGCTTGTCTAATTGTACTCTCTCACGAGAAAAACATATCAATGTGTTCAATTCTAGAATAATTAATTGGCATAGATTCGATAGATTGGTAATGATATAAGGATATTTATTTGTTCGTAGTGTACGCCCTGCAAGTATACTTTATACGAGGACAATTGAAACTGGTCAGTGTTAAAGTACAGGACCGTGCGCACTGAACTTGATATTTTGTCCTATATATTTAGTAATGGTTTCGAATGGTAGTTGAAACTGTGCAGGCGAGTCCGAGACTGGCAATGTAATCAGCCTGAATGAACCATCTATGACTGCATTGGTTTAAAGATAATAAAACGGACAAAAATCGTAAATCGTTTCTCAGTAGTCAACGGTGGACTTATGAGTTGTGCTGTCAATGTGCCAGTGCAGTGTGCTTAAATACCTGCTATAATATCAAGCGTAGGAGTTTAGTTAGTTATTGTTCATATTTATAAATATTTACTACTATATAAAAGGTAAACTATTTTAATTATTTACTAATTTACCATAGCTTTCTGGAGAACATTTGAAACAGAGGATAATATAATAACCTCCGAAAATCTTATCATTTTCTTATGACAAGCATTTCTATTTACCTCCGCCCGTGTACAATAAAGAGATGCCGACTGTTTTTACCGGCCTTTAGTTTTTATACGGTTTCAATTAAGTTCGTAGTTTACTTACGTGGTTATGTCAAGCACTAATTTTAGGTACTACATAATTAATTTGACAGGTTAATACAGTCCAGACTATTATTTACAATTTTAAAGAAAAAAATTATGGAGTTAACAGCCTTTCGATTGCTGAGACTCTTTAAGTCAAACATTTCCAGCAATTCAGTTTGTGAAAAACCTCTGGGTGGATATTCACCGTTAAGTGTGTACACAGCAGATTTTAAGAACCTCGCTGAATTTTGTCTAGTTATAAAATATTGGAATTGTAAATTGGACTCCACACAATAGAAACGTATGTAACGAAAGTTACATAAAGTAACCGATGGTTGGAAATATTTTTAAAACCTTTACAGTTACGCATCACGAAACCATGGCTTTTAAAAGCGGAAGTATTTGTCAGGTCTTTGATGAATTCAGGTCTTTGTAAACTTTCGTTGTCAACGTTATAATTAAACATGTACATGTTGGTTTTTCTGCTAAATGACATTACATTACATTTGCAGGCACTAAGAGGCAAATAGCCGTCATTGCACCAAGTATTAATAGTATTTAAGCAGTCTTGAAGATTAACACAGTCATCAATTGAGTCAATCGATCGATATATTTTTAGTTAATCTATATACAGTAGGAAATGGGTGTTATTATCGAAACCCTCCAAGATATCGTTAATAAACATAATAAATAAAAGTGGACCAAGTATCGACCCCTGTGGCACACCGGATTTTTGAAAGAAACTGCCAGATTTATAACCTCGGTACTGAACAAATTGATATCGATCCTGCAGATATGGTTCAATTAATTGTAATAACGAATAAGAAAGACCGAAGATGTCGAGTTTACTAATCAAAGTACTATGATCTAGCTTGTCAAAAGCTTTGGAGAAATCCGAGTAGATAATATCAACTTGACCACCGCTATCCAGACTTTCACAAAGAAATTGTGTTTTGCACACAAGGTTTGTGACAGTTGACCTACCTTTTATACGGAAGAGTGAAGAATTACTTCAAACATTTTTCCAAAGTTACAGATGATAGTAATTGGTCTATAGTTTATTATCTCGTTCAAGTCATCTTTTTTTAATACAATACGTCTGTGGAAGACTCTCTCAATATTAATTTATAGATAATAATAGTGCTTTGGCAAATACAGTCGCACAATCCTTAATAAGAAATGCAGGAATTAGGTCGGGACCTATGGTCATAGTGAACTGGATTAAGAACATACCCACTATCTAGCCTAGGTACACCAGTTTACCTTATACATATTTTGGTAGTATGATGTCCCAGGACTAAAATAATATTAGTACCCCATTTAATTTTTTTCTACAAGCTTTCGTAGAATTATGGGCTACTGCTTTAAAGGGATGAAAATTATTTTTATATTTATAACTGTTATACTATCATCTCAAACTTATTGAAATTTTAGTGGTTTTTAAAAGAGAGGAATGTATTTCATTTGGCTAAAGATGTAAGTTTTTAGCAGCCGTTTAATTGGAGCTGAGTACTTGGACCTCCTTCTGAACAATTTTGAAATAGTTTTAGATAGCATTCCCCCGCAAATCCGTCCATCCACCAAATACATCCATTTATTTTAGAGGTGTGTAACTCGCTAGAAAAAAATTTATATGAAATACTGGTATTATTTTATTTATTTAAAGTTGAGTTAATTTATATTTTTAGCACCTTCAGGCAGTCAGCAGTTATTCCAACCGTTAAAGGTGAATTATAACATAACTTTTCCTAGATTTTTACATAATGTTTTTTAATTTGTGGCAATTGAAAAATTACTTACAGTTCGAACATTTTAACTCTGTATATGAATGTACCACAGACATTAATCATGTTTATAATGCATTCTTAAACACTCTATTGTATGCTATAGATTTAACATGTCCTTTAATTAAAATTTCGACTGAAAATAGAAAATAAAAAAACTGATACTATGTGGATCACAAGATATATAAAAGAGGTAGAGAATTGAAGGATATGTTTTGGTTGATGAAAAATTCAATGAATGGTGACTTGGCAATTAGATATAATGATATGAAAAAGGAACATAAAAGAAATATATGTAAGGCCAAATTTAATTACTATCAAAATACGTTAAATAATGAAAATAGCATTCAAGCCAGACAAAAACTAGTCTGGAATTTAGTGCGTAAGAGCAATGGCAAAATTAAGGCCACACAGCCAATTCAAATTCAAATTAACAACGAAATTGTAAATGATACTAATAAAATCATCAACTCATTTGCTAAGCACTATTCTACAGAGGTCCCAAATAAGATAAAACATCATTTTGGTAACCAAATGTCAAATAAATGCACTACAATGCCTAATAATAATAACACCTTCTTTTTTACACCAGTTACTAATGAGGATATAATAAACATAATAAGTGAATTAAAAAATACCAATTCTGTAGGAGTAGATTGTGTGTCAACAAAAATTATTAAATCGATTGCTCAATTTATCGCTGAGCCACTATCCCATATATTGGGGAAATTTCCGGATGAGTTGAAAATAGGAAAAGTAATTCCAGTCTACAAAAGCAATGATCCACAGGTAATAGATAACTACAGACCCATCACTATACTCAATGTAATATGCAAAATAATTGAAAGAGCTATATACAACAAAATATTCCCCTATCTAACAAAATATCAAATAATTTCCAGATCTCAAAATGGATTTTGCCCTGGTAGGTCAACCGAAAGTGCAGCAACGGACTTTTTGGAGTTTGTGTATAATCGCTTAGATGATAAAAAATATGTTGCTGCACTTTTCTTTGACTTGTCCAAGGCATTTGACTCTATAGATCAGACATTCGTTGCTGATAAACTTTCTGCAATTGGAATTAGGGGTAACTTTCTTTCATGGATAATATCGTATCTCAGCTTTAGAAAATTTTTTGTAAAATTAGAGGAAACTAGTTCAGAGACGTATGACGTTAATCTAGGAGTTCCCCAGGGTTCTGTATTGGGGCCACTTATTTTTCTTCTGTTTATAAATGATTTGCCACTCCATATTGATACCAAGTGCGTTGTGCTGTTCGCGGATGACGTTTCCATAGCAGAAGAGGCAGACTCCCCTGAGGAATTGCAAGGTAAGCTTAATACTATCTTTCAGCAATTTATCAACTGGCGCGATATTAATAAATTAATTGTCAACACAGATAAAACTATGTTGTTGCAATTTTTTGGTAGGAAAACATTCCAAATTCCCATAAAGATTACATTGAACCAGTCAACTATTACTCCAAGTGAAACAACAAAATTTCTTGGCATATATATTGACACTGATATGAACTGGAAATATCACATTAACAATACCTGTCGGAAAATGAGCAGGGGCTACTATGCAATCCTACAACTTAAAAATATTCTGGACCAAAAATCTCTAATAAATGTTTATTATGCCCTCATTAACTCAGTGTTATCCTACAATGTTATTGTATGGGGTGGGGCCACTGATCGTGAAAGAGTTCTAATTGGCCAAAAACGAGTCATACGATTAATTTTCGGTTTTTACATATATAACTGTATATTATATATAAAAAAGAATATGAGCAAATTTGAAACAAACTCGCAACTGCATAATTACCCCACCAGGCATGGTAATTTGTTAAAAATACAAAAACACAGGACTGCCCTATATGAAAAGTCTCCACTACTAGCCGGAGTAAAATTCTTCAATTCTCTACCTTCTAGCATTAAAGAAAAAGCTTCATTATATTCTTTTAAGAAAGAACTACGAAGATATTTAGTAGAAGGATGTTACTATTCAGTCGATGAATTTTTGAACGATAAACGTTCATTTATAACTACTTAAAATATATATTTATGTATTTTACAGTAATGTGTGTTACTTTTATTAATCTGTATCTATGTGCTTGTAATGTATCTATTTCATATTTTGTATTTTACATAATTTGTTGACATGTCCTATTTCACCATATTGTGATCGAAAGGATGAATAAATTATTATTATTATTATTATTATCCGACTTATCACACTCCTCAGTTAGCAACTGGGAATTTTCACCTACCCCGCGATCCTGCATGTCGCATAGGGTTGAGGCTCGGACGGATGTTGTGTCCTTAGCTAACTGGTTCTCCAATAGTACCTCTGAAGGAGAAATTCATCTCATCTCAGAGAACCCAAAAATTTCCTGACAGTATGGCAAGTTTGCAATATAGTGGCCTTTTGTATGGTATGAATCATCATTTCAGGAATCTCCAATTTTTTCAAATTCATTTGCAGGTTGGTCGATATAACCCCGGTGGCAGAAATTATAATGGGTATGATTTTAACTTCACTTACATCCCATAAATGTTTAAGTTCAATGGCCAAGTTCTCATACTTATTTATTTTTTCCATTTCTGTTTTTACTAAGTTGTGTGTTAATGGGCATCCTATATCTGTTATAACAGCCTTCTTGTTTTCTTTGTCTATCAGCACAATATCTGGTCTGTTATAGTCGATGGTGCGATCTGTGATAATTGGCCTATCCCAATAGAGTATATGGCTGGCAGATTCTAGTACTGGTTCGGGGTTATATTTGTAGTATGGTGGAGGATCTTTGATGAGGTTATACTTTTGTGCGAACTGGATGTGGATAATTTTCGCAATCTGGTTATGCCTCCCTAAGTATGCGGTGTTGGATAATGTTGGGCATCCCGCTATAATATGTTCAATAGTTTCATGCGGTGCATGACACTTTCGGCATATATCTTCAACATCTTTTTTCATAATGTGCCTCTCATAGTTTTTTGTTCGGATAGTCTGATCCTGAATGGCTACTAGGAAGCCTTCGGTTTCGGGGTGGAGGTAGCCCTTCTTTAACCATCCCAAAGATCCTTCTTTGTCAATGTTTTGTTTAGATAGCGATGCAGGGTATTTCCCATGCAGTACTTTCTCCCGCCATGTTGTTTCCATATCAGAATGAGATCTCTGATTGACTTGATATGCTGCTTCTTGGGCTAAATTTAGAGGAGTATATTTATTATCTAAGGCAACTACTGCTCGGATTAATAAGTTTTCAGATTTCAAGAAGTACTCCCTCATGGCATGTTCTTGTTTTCTACATAGTTGTGCTATGTTCGTAAGCCCCCTGCCGCCTTTTTCTCTTGGAAGGTATACTCTCTCTACTGCTGCTTTAGGGTGGTGTATTCTGAATTTTGTCATTAATCTCCGGGTTAATCGGTCTAGTTCTTCTAAATCACTTTCTGTATATTTCAAAATTCCAAATGAGTATGTTAAAACAGAGACAGCCCAGGTATTGATTGCAGTTGTCAAGTTTCCAGCGTTTAACTTCGTATTTAGGATCTTGGTAAGCCTTTGCCGGTATTTTTCTCTGAAATCTTTTTTTAAAGCTGTATGGTCTGTACAACCATGTTGAGCGATTCCAAGATATTTGTAGTTCTCCTCTGGTGCTAGTGGAAGTATTTCATTCTCTACGCCTTGATGGTTGATTTTACCTCTGTGGATAGTAATTGTAGCACATTTATCTAATCCAAAGCTCATTCTGATGTCAGTAGTAAATATCCTAGTGGTATTGATAAGTGACTGGATATGCTTCTTGTTTTCCGCATACAGCTTGATATCGTCCATAAACATCAGGTGGCTAATTTTAACGTCCCCTTGAAGGTTTAATCGATATCCATGCGGTGTATTGTTAAGTAGGGACGATAAGGGATTCAAGGCAATAACAAACCAGAGTGGGCTCAACGTATCTCCCTGAAATATACCCCGGGTGATCTTGACCTGACCCACCATTTCTCCATTTACATGAAGTCGCGTATTCCATCCTTCCATGAGCACATCTAGTAAAGCTCTGACTTTTGGATCAATTTTATAAATTTCTAAAACCTTTCGCAACCAAGCATGAGGTACAGAGTCATAGGCTTTGCTGTAGTCGATGTAGCACATGTTTAAATTTCTCTTCCTGACTTGAGCTTGTTTTGTGATTACAGCGTCTATAATGAGTTGTTCCTTGCACCCAAGACTTTTCTTTATACATCCTTTCTGTTCCAGCGCTATAATATTGTTGTTTTCGCAGTGCTCATAGATCTTCGCATGTAGGGCAGATGTTAATAGTTTGTAAACAACAGAGAGACAGGTTATTGGTCTGAAATTCTTTGGGTCGTTTCTACTACCCTTTTTGTAAAGTAAAATGGTACGGGCGCTGGCCAGGAAAGGTGGGAAGTATTGGGGGTTGGCAAGTATCATATTAAAGCAATTTGAGAAGGCGTTCGGCAGGCATGTAAATACTTTTAACCAGTAATTTTGAATTTGGTCAGGACCGGGGGATTTCCAGTTGTACAGGGCTCTAAGTGATAATTTAATGTCTTCCGCTGTGAATATTATTTCATTCATCGCTTGTAGGTCTTTAACCTCTTTTTCTATTCTCTTAATCCATTCAGCATTAGCGTTGTATTGAACTGGTGTTGACCAGATACCTTCCCAATATCTTTTGAATGTCTCTGTGTTATATGCCTCGTTGTTCTCCTTGTCTTCCTGCTTTTTCTCCAAATTGCGGTAAAACGTTTTTTGACTCCTGCAGAATTCTAGGTTTTGCTGTTTCCTTTTGTTTATCAAATTGTATCTCTTAAGCCGTGCCCCCTTGGCTTTAAGAGTTTGTCTTAACTCATCTTTGCAGCTTTTAAGTTTTTCAATGATTTGGGGATCTGAATTTCTTAATTTAAGAGACTTTAACAGGGTCTTTATTTTTCTCATAACTTTTCTGCTTGTGTTGCCTTTAAGGTATTCATCAATTATGTCTACTTTCGCTCTAAGTTCATCTATTTTGGAGGTTAATCTTTTCTTCCATGCTGGTTCCTTGGGTGTTCTTGGTAGCACTTCTTGTTTCCGGATATATGGTTTCTGTCCGTTTAACTCTATCACCGTTATCACAGCAGCATAGAGCATCGTATGGACAGTCTCAAAATCTATTATGCCGTTGATTTTATCTCCTAGCGCCTTATCCACTTGCCTTATCAGATGACGCGTATTCTTCTTAAAATGCAACTTTGGTATGCTGGGTCTGGTTAGTGGGTCAGTATTTTCAAATGCACAGACATTATCCTGGAATTTCCTTATGATATTGTCATCATGTTCGTCTTGCTGTTGCTGCTGCAAATCTATTATTATTATTATTATTATTATTATTATTATTATTATTATTATTATGTTATTATATTTTTGCAAAGAATTGCACCCCTCCCGTTGTTGCCCGTGCCACGGGCGAATTGAGCTTATAGTTTCATATCGAAGGTCAGATCTTAGTGCTAATTTTATAAGGGCTGTTTGCATTCGTGACTAAATCCAAATCAAATGCAATGTTAACCCAAATTCAGGCTGCGTATATGGATGAAAAGCGCAAAAGGTCGATAAACAACTATGTTATACCGTACCGAAAGGGAAATTCCCATCAAATAACAATGTAGTGAAATATGGATTTTGTGAACTTGCTTTTACGTTTTATTATATTCTATCAAATAGTTGAATTCATACTGCAGATCATTTATAATCTATTAGCGAAGGAGTGTTGTTTTGTTCTCATTATTGGCTTAAAAGTGATTTGTATTTAATTAATTACCTAATTTAATTAGGGATTACTTTGGAAGCTATTTGAATTACAGATTCGTTTAATTAAATTATCTGCGTTACTAAAACATATTTGAATGATTGGTATATCTTTCTCAAATCCGCAACAGTATGCTCTATGTTGTCATTCGCAGTTTTTTATGTTTTTACAGCTTAGATGAAAAACGTATTGTAAACGGAAAAAACTATTTTAACGAAAACGGACGGGTATGTCTTCAGCCCTATTTAATCCTAAGAATACTTCTTTAATATCTACAGGCTGGATGTATTTCTATCAGTTTATCTGTATGTAAGACTAATAACTTGAGAATCATTTGAGATATTATTGTAATTGCTATACAGAGTGATTCAGGTAAAACTTCCCAGATCAAAGACTGGGGAACTAAAAATTCAATTCCTGCAAACACTAGTAAATAAACTCTCCTAAATACTGTATTTTAGAGGTCAAACGATTACGGCATGACCGTAATAGCACGGACTCTGCACAGGGCCGACCCAAAAGGCAGGCCAACCAGGCATTGGCCTGGGGCGCTAATTCCTCGGGGGCGCCAAAAATAAAAAAATAAGTAGCTTGTGATTACCGTCATTATCGAGAAAATTTTATTGGACAAGTTAAAAATATTGTTGAATTTTAAAAAAATAAGTAGATAGGCAAAGCCGGTTCTAGCCCACTGAGTAGAGGAACACTGGGGGTTCTCTATGACGTCATGAACTGAGTGGCCTGTGTCAATCAGGATATAAAACAGATTTTAAACAGATGTTAACAGGACTTTAGTCACAAAGACTCCTGATGGACACATGCTATCCAGTTCATGACGTCATTGAGAACCCCCAGTGTTCCTCTACTTAGTGGCCTAGAACCGGTTTTGCCTCTCCACTAAAATATTATTATCAAGGCATTCGCACTACATCAATGTAAATAATCCAATAAGCCGGCAAGAGACAAAATAATGTTACGTGTTTGCACCCTTTAGTAAACACCTCCAAGAGTAGGTTCACATATTGCCACTAACCACAAAATTACAACAATTAGTCCTTATAATAACACACTAATTATAACTTACATCTGCTATAGACTCACTACTATAATTCACAACTTATTACTGTTCTTTTTCTTATCTGATCACTTGACTCCTCTCAGAACTGTACTGAACTGAAGTACTGCGCGTTAGCTCTGCCACTTTTTTTTGACGAGGAGGGGAAACCTGAAACTGGGTCAGACTCTTACCGACTAAAATCCCTCCTCACAGGGTCGTCTGTAAACCCTCCGAGGGCACTGCAGTCTCCTGGGCCTATTGTGCACTCCCTGTTCCAATCTACACTGCCCATTTTAATACTCCTGTGCCACTGATGAGGTGATACAGGTCTGAGAATGGGCGAGTTTTAATGCGCGGGTCTGTTTGTATTTGCCCGTAAATATTATATCTTCTGCGGGCCAATGCTTCACATTCATGTATAATATGGTCTACTGTCTCTGGTACCATGCCACATAATCTACAGTCAAGGTCGCTATCGAACTTGCCAATTCTGTGCAGGTGCTTCTTAACAGGAAAGTGTCCCATCAAGAGAACTGTTACGATTCTCAACTATAACCTGTTTTTTGAGAGCAGTTCTGCAGTTTGTTTTGGGCATGGACCTTTAATAAGTGTTTTCCCATGTCGGTTGCCTGGAGTGTTCCTCCAGTAATGATTGTGTTTATTCCTGACCCAGTCTTTAATTGCCACTCTAGCTGAGCATTTGGTAATGCCCAGCATGGACTCTGGCAGCTTTTTCGTTGCCATCTATCCTGGTGTGTCCCGGCACCCAGAGAAGTTTAACTCTGTTCTGCTCACCCAGAACTTCGAGTTCTTTGTGGCAGCTCCATACCAGTCTGGAAGACACTTTGTTATAGGCTAATGCTTTTAGTGCCGCCTGGCTGTTAGATGCGATGGAGATCTGCTGGTGGTTCTCAGCTACTTATATATATATATATATATATATATATATATAAAGTGTTATTGTACTTCCGGGTGCTCTCCCGCGTCGATGGTCGACTCCTCCAGGAGTCACGGTTGTCTGAACGACGTTTCGGTAGAATCTCATCTGCCATCTTCAGGTTATCATTGAAAGCTGCATACTGCTGCTCCTCGTTGCTCGAATTGAACTGAAGTACAATAACACTTCATTTAACACCCGCGAAAACCTAAAAAACAACATATATATATTTTTCATGATTTGTAAGGTATAATTCAATGCAGATCGGGGTATTTGCCCGCTGAGTAGTTGTTTCCTGCAAATCATATGTAATATCATATATATATATATATATATATATATATATATATATATACTGAAAAATTCACTTTTGGTTTAGAAAAATTTTGCAAAATGATTTAAAAATGATTTTCTCTTGCTTGAAACTGTTTTTTTTTGCTGGGGAATGTAACACGCAGAATTCAAGGGAACCACCAACTTCTGGATTCAACTTTCCTCCAGTATTTCTAGCAAACGCTTGTTTACCTAAATTTTGACGGTTGCGTTAAGCCCTTGCGAGTTCAGCCTGCACACGATTTCTTGGAATTATCTTTATTTCTGTCATATTTGAGATGGACCATATGCTCCTTAAATCTATTATCTATATTTTAATCGGATGTTTCGTTTGCCCAACATACTTCAGGTAAGAATCTTTAATTTTCTCATGAATAGTTTTATTCCAATCAAAACTATCAAGTTTCAAGAAGATTAACATAAAAAATATGAAGAAGTTGGCTAATTGGTTTGCATATGTTTGAATGAATGAATTAATGAAGTTTATTTATCTCAAGGATATTTAAAAAAAATACAGATAAGGTGGTTTTGAAGATTTCTGTTGAATACTTTTACAAAACTAGAATTGTTTATGTCATTTAATTTTTTTTTATACATTTATTTAACGTCGGCCTATTTCCGCTACTGAGGCCTAACACCGACGCCTGTAAATGAGCTACTCCCAACCAGGAATTTTGCCGAACCTCTTCCCTTAAGAAGAGTAGGGATCTTTTACTTGCCTAACATAATAGACAAGGGACCGACGGTTATACATCCCCTCCGAAAGATGGTATATCCCCTATACAACCCTCGCCTAAGGTTGTATAGCTTCCGCGCATACACTGATATACAAGCCGCTGGAAAATGTGTGGGGCGAGGACGCGGTCTTCGTTGGAACGATCACCCATCCAACTACTAACCACGACTTACGTTGCTTTACATCGCATATCGAAGTATGTACATAGTAAAGAGCACCCACGTTCGCCCCATCATTTCATTTACTTTTAATTTATTTTCTTTGAATTCATGTGAGGCGTTGCTTAATTCCAGGTTTACTGTCTCCACCAATTGATTGAAATCGTTGTCAGCATAATATATCAACGTGTTTTACATTTTTCCAAAACATTCCCGAGGCCATTGATATACAGTATAAACAGCAGTGGCCCAAGGACGCCTCCTTGGGACACCCCAAAGTTATTTACAATATGTCCTGATTTATTATTATTTATTTTAATTATTTGTAAACGATTTGAAAGATAACTCTCAAACCAATGCAGCACCGTATTTGAAAAGGCATTAATTTTACTAATATTTGCCTTAAGATGGCCAAGGGCCGATGTTTGTATAATTTAAGCAGCATTCAATCATGCGAACGTTTTTATCAACATATCATTCGAAGTTTACTAATTCATGTACATGGGGACAGTAATATACAATGATGCCTTCCGTTTTCAATTTTTCCTCTTTAATTAAATTACCGGGTACAAACCAAATGATTATTAAAATTATTACGAACTTAGACATTAAAATGTACAATTTATTAGTTTACTGAAGCGTTAATACAAAGTATTGGAAACGTCAAAACCTTTTGTAACATAATTGCTAATTATTAATTAACACAACATTCTGTTCGGTATTGAATTATGTTTCAATCGATAATAAATGAACAGTAAAGGCCATGTAAATTTCCACAAAGGGAAATGGCATTAAATTATAATCGTAAAATTTGTTGAGAGAAAAATTATGATTAGATAGCGTTAATATAGTACAAACGTGAGTTATACACACCAAAGGAATTGTGGACATATTTGTCGACTGACAATTGTTTCACCACATTTTCTATGTAAGTCGGTTACAACATTATTTAATTCCAATAACATTACTTGAGTTCACCATTGCGTATTTATTCCCTGTTGGTTTTACTTTAGTAATATTAAAATATATAAAGGCATTTTACCCAAGGCGACATAAAATGAGCTCTAAGAACAAGCGAACATTGAAGAAATACTCTGTAATTAAATAAAGTACACAAGATAAAAGATGAAAATAAAATAACCAACGCAACTTCCAAAGCTGCATAAGGAGATACAATGAAACGCGGTCTTTGTAATTCACTAACAACTGCCTAGTTCAATGTTTCAATTAAAAATGCAATTTCCATGTTTGGATTCCAGGTTAGAGTTTTTGTTAATAATACAAAAAGAATTCTCTTTGAAAGCAAGCTACCTTCTCTTTATCAGTGCATTATATTTAAAAATATCTATAAATCATCGGCGCACAGTGGGGCATTTTCCCAAATAACTGGCGAAAATTCAGAATATCTAGCATGTATACTGAAATTTATATTAACTTTAATTTTAATTCGCTGATTACGAATCTGATGTTAGAATTTTCAAAAACAAAATGGCGGATTCAATATGGCCGACGAAAACCTCAAAAAAACTAACTGAAAAATCTAAAAGATAAATTAATTTTTCCGCGGGAAATTAAATGTTTGTCTTGTTCGTAAGTTTTTTCTGTATTAAGGTTAATACAATCTATATAATGGTCAGTTAGTTTAGGTGATTGGTGCACTTTACATTTTAAATCAATAATGTCTGAGAAGACTAAGTCAATTATGCTACCTTCGGCGTCATTTGAACGAGTAACAAGTCCTACACACTATTGAAATCCTATCATATTAGCTACGGCCTGCTAAACAAAAAGTATGTGCAAAAAAAAATAACTAAAAGCGTTGTCCAGTGCATGACACTGGTCAAAGGTAAAGCTGTGGTTTTGCGTAACCCGCTGTAAGCTGTGACGGACGCGCAAAGTTTCAGGCGACAAACTATATGCAAAACTAAGCGTAGCTATTTTCTTACGGTAGGAGCGAAATAATCCACTTAAAACTTCACTAATAGACGCCGTTTTACAAAACGAACTGTTTGCCCTTGGTTTGTTAAAAGGTAGAACAAATTGAATTTACCTCTTCGGATCAGAAAACGTATGCGTGCTTTTTTACTTTCTTAGTTTAAAGTTACTTTCGAAATTAGTTTACAGGGAATAAAGTCAATATATCGCTAGAGTTTCCGCCTTCTCATGGGACACGCCGTTGTTTTCTTAACATACAAGTTTTTGTAGCAATATTGCACACCGCAGAAGAGAAAAATCCGCCCCCCTTATGACCCAAAGTCCAAAGTTGAATTATGGTGTAACTTCTCATTACAAATAAACAAGTTAAAAGGAGAATGTTAAAAAGCTCGATTTTCTGTCTCTGTATGGAACATAAATTCGAGTTCCATACGTGTTTGTGAACCAAACAAGTTGTGGAAGTGACGGTTTTTTTTCCAAAAGATTTGTAGAAAGGATGTAAAATCTGACAAAGCCGCATCGTTTTTTCATCGGTCCAGAAACAATTAGTTGGTAACATTTAAAGTACCTATTGTAGGGAACTAGGAAAATTTGATATTATAGAAAATATCATCGTCCAGCAAAAACCAGCGGGGAAATGTGAGTAGTTTTTTCCAGGATGGGAAGGGGAAAGGTATATAATGTTAGTGGTAGGATGTTAGGATAAACTTAACAAACCTGATAACAGTGATAACATTAATAACATAATTGCTACGATTTACACGTACATAAACAAATAAATACGTTGGATATTAATGATTATAAGATATTACATAACGAAATCACTTGGGCTACTGTAGCGTAGCAGATATCGTGGGGCACAACCTAACCCGGATAAGTGATGTACGTGTCTACGATAAAATTTCACTAGCTCAGACTATCTCAGGGCTTTAAGCCCAAGTTTACATAAACTATGACAAATGATTAGTTTACTTACTTAACAAATCACTGAGGCTTCCATACGTAGTGGTCGCAGATGAAATAATGACACTTTCTTTAAAAATGAAATGCACTATATTACACAATTTACAGATATTGGTTCTCTAGCATGTAACCTGGCGATGTTTAAAAGGTGTGGCAAATTTCTCGATTAAAAGTTACAACATTAATAAAATGCCCCGTGTAGCTACACATCGGTTTACAATGTGAGGATAAATGGTCATAAATTCTGCCACAATGGGTCTGATCTAGAGAACCTCCTTAAATAAATATAAATGCATAAAATCTTTAAATATGTACAAGTTAAAATACAACAGTAAGTATGAATTGATATAACCGAGCCGAACCACTAAAGGTGGTCCCCGGTAAGTAAAAACAATAACACACTTATTTAGGGTTGTACGATACCGACTTCGACGTGGAAGAACTGTAGCCCTACGGAGGTATCTTCGGGACAAAAGAAATTGACCCAAGGATGGGGTTGATTATTGTCTCTCCAGCCCTGGAACTTTCTACTGTGTGTGGATGCCCCGTCCGTGGAACTTTACTGATGTGTGTAGAAGCCCCGTCCGTGGAACCCTAAAGATATCACGATTTAAGTTGCAAAGTCGGAAATGCACGTGAAGCGTGCCTAATGTGAGCAATTCAAATCTGACATAACCTACAAAAGAAATATAATTTACCTCACTGATGAGGGAACAATCCACCAATGTTCCTCGAAAGCCACAGTTGGATGAATGGGGTCGAGTACGCCTTTCAAGTTGACACGATACTTCCAAAGGAAAGCCTGCAAATTTGCGAAACACGTGGGTAGAGAACGGGTAAGATGGCGTGAAGAGGTTAGCTTACCTTGTATACTTAAATATCCTGCTTCCGCAGATAAAATTCATTCACAACAACAAAATATTCCGCTAAACGGAACAACAACAGATTGAGGAAATTTTCCTGTGTTGATAATCCCAAAATCCACCAGGATGCCTTGGATAAACCGAGGTTGTAGGATTATCAACTGTATATCGCCATTAAAAATGGTTGCCTTCTGTCTCTCTGCTTTTCACGAGCCGCAAGTATCTGGCCCTCCTGTGGAGAATAGCGAAACTGTGCTACGGACGTAGCGGTTGTTATTATGCGGCCCACAAAACGCTAAGGCGTATGGTGGGTCGCATACGCTAGAGGTCCGCAACATAATTTAATATTTAAGTCTTATTAAAAACGATAAAAATAAAACATAATTCTCATTAAAACGCCGTCGTATCTCAAGCAACTAATAATAATAATAGAAATTCTCACAGGTTCGAGAAAAAAAATGAACACATGGTAACGGAGTAGAATGCAGGTTTTCACGGTCTTTAGAATCTATCTGAAGAAGCTGACAGGATGATCAGCGAAACGTCAAGTCAAGTTCGACGACCACGGCAAGACCCGGAAGAATCTACTTCACATGGTAACGGAGTCATCAGTAAGCTCACTACTAGATTCATTCCCGACCCGAATAACAATAGGCTCTACGAGCGGCAAAATGGGATACTATTTTTCTCTGTTTACAACGTGATTCACGGATTTTTTTCCATATGTCGGTTTTATCTAAATCGGATATTACGGTTCTTATTTTATCTAGAATTACAGCGCTTAAAGTCAGATTCTGATTGCATTTTCTCAACTCGTGTTTCACACTGCTCCAAATCAATTGTATTAAATATGCAGTAATATGGCGGGAAACGTAACAGACTAAGGCCGTGTGTTTCGCAGATATGGTCTACAACATATTCTTTTTTAAAATTATGTTCTTTGATAGTTTTAAATAAATCTTTTTTTACTGGATTTTTTTCAGGAATGTTTATATTTTTAGATCTCATGAACTTTATTATATCATCCTTTTTCATATTATTATTTGGTACTCAAATACATTATCCATAATGATAACTGAATTTGGAGGAATATTAGGCAACAGTTGTTCAGCGAACCATTTTTCAAACAAATCCGTGATCATATCTTCGTCATAGTCAGCAGAACACTGTTTTATATTTTTGGCTAACAAGAGCTGTGCGACAACAAAGACTTTTAACCGAATATCTGCTAAAATAATTTTCAACGAAAAGACGCCTATTCCTGAATCACAGAAAAATTTGCTGAGCAATTTGGCGAATAAAGAACGTTTGATTAACCAACTGATGGAAAAATTGGAATATGCTGGTTTCCAACCTCTTTCTGCAACAGATGATGCTGATGTTCTAAGTGTCCAAACTGCTATTAAGGAAGCCTATAATAATCCCACGGTACTTGTCGTGGAACAGGATGTTGACCTCATTCTCATAATTGCTCTTTGTCTTCTTGATAAAGACATTCGATTTTTAAGAGATATTCAAAGAAACCTCAAGGAAAGGGCATAAGTTCTCTCGATTTGCAGAATTCGGTAGTCCTTCTTAACTGTAAAAACATATATTATTTGCTCACGCATTCAGTGGATGCGATACTACATCAGCATTTTTTGGCAAGGGAAAAGCACAAACTGTAAACTTGATAAATACTAGAAGGGACTTGGACGATGCTTTGTATATATTTAACAATCCATCATCGATGAAACCAGACATTGTACGAACTGGAGAAAAAATCACACTAGCTTTATACAAGACACCTCGAACTGTTACATCGTTAAATCAATTTAGATTCATTTCATTTAACAAGTTTGTTGGCCAATCTAATCAAGCAGTGATATTATCAAGACTACCACCTACATGTGCTACTTTAGAACAACATTCATATCGCGCAAAATTTGAAGCCTAATGAATGGGGTTGGAAAAAAATCAGCCAAATTTTGGTGCCAATTCTTACAACTAAGATACCAGCTCCTACTTTTATTCTTCAATTAATATCTTGCGGTTGTAAAAAGAGTTGTGGAAAATGATGCGGTTGTACTAAGGTTGAATTCAAGTGTTCAACAATGTGCTCCAATTGTCATGGTCAAGGATGTCTTAATTCAGTGTTAGAGGAAGAATTACCTGTAGATAATCCCAATTATTGAATAAACAGTGGATTAGGCCTCATCAAGGAGAAACCACTTAAAAAAACGCGTCGGGAGCTCTACCTCAGCGGTGGTGTGGAAACGGACTCGAATATAAGAGACCTAGTAGTAATAACAAAATTTTCTGCAGTCATACTTTTTTGTCCTTTTAGCCAGGTTTGTGTCGGAAAATCTGCTTTGCATGTAACATTTTTCTATGGCCAATGTATTTCCAGATATCACTACTCGTTTCTGCCTAACTTTAGCAACATATCCTAATTTTTCAAACCATATTTGTGAGAGTTGAGTTAAAGATAGAAAAAAGTTTATGGAACATAAATTATGTAGAATTTTATACCAAATATTTTAGATCCTATTCATTTTCCTGGTCAGAGTAACAGTTTTTGAGAAAAAATAAAAAACTAGCGTGAGGTCACACTAGAGGGTGGTTTCTGAAGCAAAAGGGGATGAAGCACCCTCCTGAGAGGCGGGAACTCTTTTAATCTGTATTTGGATGTCTATTAAGAGTCTGCACCCAAATTTTTAAAACTTTATAAATTATTTCTCCTAAAAAAACCTAATTTACTGTAACTAATATGGACAATATCTCTGATAATCCGTAGATATCCCATAGTTTCTAACTATGGGATATCTAGGAACCTTCTCAAGGAATTTTCCATTATACTTAACACATGTATCATGCATATTGTGATTTAAATATTTGTTGGAACCCATTATCATATATTTGGACTTTTTAGTGTTTATTTATTACTAATCCATTGTCGTAAATCATTCATTGATTATTTCTAGTGTACTTTTGTTTCATATCATCTCCAAATATATATATATATATATATATATATATATATATATATATAGTAGTATATATTATTTATTTATTTATTTATTTATTAGATACAACCACCCAACAGGTAACCAGTTACAGGGTGGGAACAATTACAATAATAATGTATATAAGGTACAAATATTACAGATCAGTAGAATATAATAAATACAATAAACAGAATGTAGAGTTATAGAAAACAGAATATGTGAAAAAGACAGAGAAAAGATACAATTATCATACAAATAGTATTAAGCTTTTTATACACTAATATTCATGTTACACAGATAATAGATTTTTTATCGAGGCAAGGCTACAATTAAATATATCAAGCTCATTTTGCAGCGAATTATAATTTTTACACATAAAATATATGGGTGAAGTTTTTAATAGATTATAGTATCATTAGCTAAAAGGTACATTTTGCACTCTTCTGAATCGGTCGGGAATATATCATTAATAAATAGCTACGCTACCTTGTGGAACGCCGTTATTATTTAATAATTTTAATACAGCACAAGCATTAAATAATCGTACAGCACTGCTCGGTTCCACGAAAACAGTTTCGCGCAGCACTTTCTTGTTTTAGAACATTCCATACATCAGCTTGAATTCTTTACCGGCCGCCCGCAGCGCAATTGTACATAATGCTCGACATCTTATGTACGAGGGGATAAATTATATCGATTACGCGGCGCCGCCTGCCATATACCATTGGAGAGGCATAGCAACGGACATCCCTGGTAGAGATACTGAATTTATAATATTTCAAACTGAAATTGGATAAACTTTACCTTTTTTGATGAAATTTCTTTCGTTTATAATACTCATATTTAATGTACTATATTAAGATTATCTTTATTGCTGTTCTATACGGTTTCCTATGGCTGTCTTCTAAATGTACATCCATCAAATAAGTGTTTATAAAACTCTGTAACGCCGGGATTAATCCTTAACTACATTTCAGTTAAAGAATCGCTTAACTTGTTCAGCAATGTTTCCTTCAATGTTTGCCTGTTTGTTTATCCAGTTTTCGGAAGTGACGGATCTGTACACAAATGAAACTAATAAAAGTCTCTCCCCAGATCTTCAGAATATCGATATAGGTCTATAGGAAAGGACAAATAAGAGATGGAACTGAAGAAATTCTGAATTTGATGTCTAATATTTAGATAAATATTAAGTTAAACACTACATCAAAGTTTACTTAAACTATTACCCATTTCGTTTCAATTGTTACATACTTTATACAGAGTAGTGTGCCCGACTTTTATAGCTCGAGTTCTATGATAGCTAGACATTTTTTAAAAAGACAAAAGTAAACTAGATGGAAAAGTCTATAAGCAGACATTATGGTAATTCATGTATCTAATCGATAGGAAAATGGAATTTACTAAACAGGACTTACTGAATTCTGCCAATAAGTTGAAAAATAAAATGACCTCATGTCATGACCAAATCCCTAGCTTTTTAGTGAAGAACTGCAGATATGCTTTTATAATTCCTGATACGTGGAAAATCGCGAGAGTATGTTCGTTTCTCAAATCTGGCGAACCTACGCAAATGATCAATTATAGGCTCATTTCTATACTATGTAACTTTGCAAAGCTTTTGGAGATATCACTCTATGGTTATATCTACCCTGCGGTAAAAAATTTAATCTCACCACACCAACATGGATTTCTGGAGAGCCGCTCCATCATAACAAATTTAGCAGTATTCTCCCAATACGTAGCTTCCGTATTTTCCAAACTAACAAAAATATACAAGTAATTTATGATACCTACATTGGACAAACCAACAGACGGATTAACAATAGAATATATGAACATCGTCTTGCAGTTAGAAAATCCGATCCCACATCATCACTTGCCCAACACCGCCTTCTAACAGGCCATAATATAGACTTCGATAACACCAAAACCATAGCACCATCATTTTTCCAGAAACCGCGAATCATCCGCGAATCATCCGCGAAGCAATTGAGATTGAAAAATGTCCCAATTGTCTAAACAAAAGGGATGACGGTCATCGTCTTCCAGTCGCTTGGAAATCATTGATCTCCAGGCTAGCCCCACAATATTCATCCACACCTCATAATCCTGATAGCAGCCGTTCTGCTCTGATGCCTCCATCAACGGACCCTCAAGCCCCCACCACTCTCCCACCCACAGACAGCTTTCGTATAAATAACACTTCGTCCGATACTGCCAACGAGTTCGCTCTAAGGAGTAGGCAGATTGAGGCCTTAGAGACGGATCGTGGTGAGATCTGGGGAGTAGGCAGACCCCGGAATCGAACCAGTTCCACGAACTCCTAGCATTATTTTCTTTGACAATTTTTACTTGACCCACTTTTTCTTTTGAAAATGGCTCCAAAACGGGAGCCGAAACGTCGAGACATTAACAATCTCAGACGCGGTTCAACCCGAGAACCTAGTATTTTTCATACCAACGACCGAGAAGCTTCCGCTTCAAGAGAAAAAGTAAAGTAAAAATTGTCAAAGAAAATAATGCTAGGAGTTCGTGAAACTGGTTCGATTCCGGGGTCTCAATCTGCCTACTCCCCAGATCTCACCACGATCCGTCTCTAAGGCCTCAATCTGCCTACTCCTTATAGCGAACTCCCTTACTTTTGTTAATATTGATCCTTTTTGTGTTCTTTCTTATTTTTTTTTAACTAACTTAATTACTTAATTCATTTAACGTAATTCTATGTTCTGTAATTTAACTTGAAGATGCAATAACTTTAATTTACTTTAGTTATAAGGCGCGTCAATTCATAATTCTATAATTGTTCGTCAGTGGTTGAACGAACGTTTTACAATGTGCTGAATAGGAAGAAATAGCCATTTTGAACTCTGGCCCCTAGGTCCCCAAATACTACAGCACTAGATTGTCATTTGTGGGGAATAGTGAAGAATAAAGTTTACAAAACAAGGCCCAGAAATCGAGAAGAACTTTGTGCTAAAATAAAACGAACCTGTTGTAAAATCAGCATTCCAGAGCTGAGAATACTTAGCCAATCATAATCGTACAAGAATTGAGAAATGTATTCAAATCGAGGGTGGATTTGTTGTGAGAGGCTCAACCGATAATTTATTCAAACCTAATTGCACTTAAACAACTTTGTCTAATAACTATTTTCGATATCTTCAATGCGAAGCAAAATATCGGAATTAGACCTCATTTGGAAGTCTGCCGTTATCTCAATTTCATACTTAAATTTGAGGCAACCAACTTAAGTTGCCTCGAAATGTACATCTTATATAGGACTACAATTGTGTCAAAGCTCAAGTCCGGATTTCAAAAAATGACTAAAATATCCGGGTGCCTTCATTTTAAAAATACACACTGTAAACTTTTTTGTTTACAGCACACAAAATCCTCAATTGTTTATATTTTTTGTACAGATATAACTTCAATAGGTTATGAGATATATAAGGACTTTTTTAAAACTACAACTTTAAAAATGTGTATTACATACGATTCACTAATGAAAATTCAGCATTTTGCAAACTTCACCTCCCCGACGACTTCGCCAAAATCGCTCATAAGTCTAATGACATCTTAAGTTCCTCTATGTGTGGGCATTTAATCGAATTACGGGCGTGTTGGCATATTATAAAAAAAATGGGTCCTAATCTATAGGATATACATACATCCTCTGTCCATTTATGAATTCTTATCAATATTCCATATTCGGCTAAAATTTCTAATCCTCTTAGTCGATATTATTAAAATTGTAGGATATTAAAATATATTATAGTTATAAAACAATAGGCGTCAGTCAGGGTTTTAACAGAGAGTTTGTAGGGATTTAATTTCTTCTTGGACGGATTAGTAGTATTGGAAATATCACTGTTACACAAAAACCCTTTTTAATCATATTGTTTGCTTGCCAATTTCCTCGATATTACCCTGAATCTAATAACCTACAGTCTGTTCTGGTTAAGTTCATTGTTCGGTCACCATCAGAAAATAATAAATCGGGAAATTATGTAAAAAAGTTGAAAAAATGTTATCTCCAAGAAGTGAAAGAAGCTTCAAAAGTTACATGCGCTTTTCTAACATACTATCACGAATTTTCTTCCCATCTGCATAATATACGGTGTGACCCATCATTTCAAACCTTAACACCCCTCATACAAGTTGTATTTATTAATCGATTTTGACCGGATTTCTTTTAAAGATACAAGACCAAAACTACACTTTTATCAAAAAAATCATGGTCGCATTTATTATTGCAGATATAGTAAGGCCGAGCGCACACACAGCCACTTGTAGTCGAAACCGGTGGCCGCTACACGCTGCGGACTCCATTTTGTGTACATTTGTTATGGACTCGCCGCACAAACAGCGTTTATAGTGGCCGGTCCGAGCCACAGGCTGGGGCACACAAAACCCAGTAAGCAGCGTGGGCGGCCACCGGTGGTTGTGTTTGCGCCAGGCCTAAGCGGCGTGTGGCGGCCACCGGTGGCGACCACAAGTGGCTGTGTTTGCGCTTGGCCTAGGTCACGGAATAAACATCAAAAACAGACAACAAAGTGAAATCTCATAAGCAATGAAAACATAATGACGCTAATCACGCTGCAAAATTAACATGGAACCAATAACAATGACATGAAATAATTGTAACAAACAAACACTAACAAAAATTTATTAACAATAATAAATGTAATGTAATAAATGAAAATTGTAAAGAAACAACTAAATTTCTAGACATGCGTTTCTTATTCTAACTCAGAGGTCTTCAATTGTCTGGGATCTCGATATTGACTTGAAATTTTGTACACTCCCCACTATCACCCTTAATGCCACTCCTAATACCACCCCCACACTATTATAAAAGGGAGTAAAAAAATTAAAATGTGATTTAGCGTGTATACAAGAACGAAACGTCTCAAAAAATTTTTTTGGTCTTAGCTACAGCAGATTGTTTAACCTTTTTTGTGCTATAAATTGTTTTTACTTGCCAATAACAAATTTAAATGCATTTTGTACAAATAACCCGTATACCATCCGTTGTTCCATTTCGTTGAAGACGTATTTTTTTGTTGCAGGATCCAAAATTGAGGCAGATAGTGACGATGGGCTCCCAGGATACGTTAGAAGAGAAGACGGTCACCGTCTGTTGTGCCAATGACTTTGTAAATATAACTTTTATAAATTTTTGTTGTACAAGAAAAGAAATCGCCAGGCTGTGGACAGACTCACTGTTAAGTTTAGCATATAATTTAAATCAAATTAACGGCACAACTAAAATGTACTTGTTCAAAGCGTATACTAAACTTAGTTTAATTAGGGATAAAAGTGGAAATATACCGGTTAAAAAGTAAGTACGTTTTTTTTCTATTATTTTACTATAATTAGTAGTGTGCTAAATATATAAGATGATTTCTTGAGGACTTCCAGTATAGAAATACTACCAATGAAATATGTCAGCCAAATTATTCATTTTACCTGCGATTATTTTCCACGATTTCCAAAAAAAATTACTAATATCTAGTAAGATACTTATTGATTTTAGGAGCAAATATTATATATTTATATACGATGAATCTGGTAGATAACGTCCTCAAAAAATCGTGTCTATATCACTAAATATTGTACAAAACTAATTAAACAATACAAATCTAACCATGTAACGGCTGTTCAAAAATAACCAGCGACAAGTTAGTTACGTAGTTACAAATGCAAACGTTGGCTTTAGATGAGCTTCTGCTCAGCTTCTTAACTATCATCAACAGCATTGCTTATTCGTGGCTTCCAAATGATAGAAATAGATGTGGATAAGGACCTACATTACAAGTCGCTGACGTATGATCGCCCACTCTTCATAAACAATTGTTACGTTTTCAGTTATCATGTCAAAAGGAAATTTTTCCTGGACACTGCCAGGTGGACACTACCTTAGGGTTTTGCCAGTCCGCCGACAGTACTATCTTTTCTGAAGCCACCAGAAAAGCAACGCTGGGAAATGCCTCCGTATTTTACAGGACCAATTTCAAGGGCACAAACCCCTGAAAAATCGACATGATCTTTTCGCTATTCGAATGTTACAGAATATCTCTTTCCACCGTGGGTGCCCTTCTCCGATCCGAAAGTGGATACAAATAAATCACCATGGTAGCAGATCGACGACTCGGAAATGAGCATCTTCTTCTTTTTCTTCTTCTTCTTTAGAAAGTAGCATTACAGGACAGTAACGATTTAAACATCAGTCTAAGCCCACGTTTCCATTTGAAATTACTAATTGTCGTCGCTTATTTGAACAGTAGTTATATTAATATGAAGAACAAACAAATGTTTTTGAATATACTCAACTGTTTTTACAAAAAGAAAATGGCATTGTCAACATTCAAAGTTTATTTTTGTTTAAATATTAACTGACTTCGACGAAAGTTAATTTCTTTGGAAAATCTTACAAAACTGAATTTCATTCTATGGTGATACGGAAAGGAAATTATTTACACCAACAACAATACAAAATATGAACGAAAGAATAATAATTGCTTTTAAATCTATCATACCGGCAGTTTAAGAACAGTAGAAGCCTTCCTTTTGAATTATTTGGAAAAACCTCAAATGTTTTATTGTTGAATTTTGTTATTATTGCTCAGTATATCAAAAATGGTTATAAATAGCCATAGGGATGGATGTACACTCTACACTCGTTGAAAATATGCAGGGTGTTCCATTTGAAAAAATTAAGAACATTCAATTAAAAAAAGTTCAAAATGTATAAATTATTTCTGGCCACTTTGTATATTTTTAAGAAGTGAAGATGATTAAAAAAACTTCTCACAGATGTCTAATAATTAGTATCTATATATTTTTTTCTTGAAACCCGTAATTGTGACCGTAGTGATTTTTTAAATATGCATCTGCAGATGGCATCATTACGCCAAAAAAATCATTAAATCCAAACTGTTGGGAAATAGTCAATAATGATACAGGGGCGAAATGACTTTAGAAAGAGGTTTCAAAAATATACATTCCATTTTTTTTTTAATACTTGACCCTGTACAATGGTCTTGGCTTACTCTGTATATTCGAAAATAATTTCCTGTTATAGAGCTTTTTATCTAGTTTTTGTATTTTTTTAATATCTAGTTTTTATGGAACTCGAACAACCGAAGTCGGGAGAACTATTTCCCCAGCATGTATATGTAAAATCGCAGTAGATAAGCAAAGCCGGTTCTAGGCCACTGAGTAGAGGAACACTGGGAGTTCTCAATGACGTCGGGAATTGGATGGCATGTGTCCATCAGGATATAAAACAGATTTCAAACAGTTATAAACAGGTATCACACAGCTCTAAACAGGCCTCAAACAGCTATAAATAGGTCTGTGAGGTTTTCAAACAGGTCGTCATTGAGAATCCCCAGTGTTTCTCTTACTCAGTGGCCTAGAACCGGCTTTGCCTATCTACTATCCACTTTCAGAATAGTTGAGTTAGAATCAAAAACAAATTGTTTGTGTATAAAGTTAATATAATTTTCTGAAGTGATATCTACGTTTCGCGTTTTTTTGTATTTAGGGATGAATTGTTTTTTGTTTTGTTTTTTAGTGTATTGAAAATGTTCGCACAAAGCAAAGATGACAAGAAACGAGTAGAATCTATTTTACAATCGTTAGGTTTTTCGACGGGGAAAAACGACACAATAAATCCCCAAAATTTCGATTTTGAAACGTTTTTTAGTTTTTACGTACAACTCACCAAGAGGACGGAAGTCGAGAAGGTTTTTAATGAAATGTGAGTACAAATTATTGATAATTATAAGTAGTGGTAAAAAATGCAACTATACAGGGTGTTTCACGAGAACGGACAGACGACACCGAGGGTAATCAGAATCAGCCATAGATAAAAATGGTTGGACACCTGTTGATGAAGTATAGGGTGTTTTATTATATATTTTTGCCAAAATTTCTTTCGGTTATTACTTTGCAATGGAATGGAATAATTAGTTAATATTTGACTCATGTAATACGCTAGTGATCCTGAATAAATACATATATGACAAAGAAAATATCCAGGTCCGGACTTGACAAAAAGTATTAGGCCCATAGAGCATTTCTCGAATTATTTATTCCGTCTTTTGTAAATTGCTCTTCGTCTGTGAATAAGGTTCTGTAAATTACCCGTCGATTTTCTGACAGCCAACGATAAAAGGTCAGTCGATTGATGCCGTCGGCGTCGCCTGATTCAAGACGTACTAATTAAATGTGGTATGGGTAAAAAAATTTCTTTTCGCAATGTCCTCCATATTCTAGTGTGACGAACATCAATAAATTTGGATTTTCGTGAACCATATGTAAAATATTGTATTCTAAGTTAACCTCCTATCCTATATTGCGTTCCACACCTGCATTCTTGGGAAATTTTCCATGTTCTCTGGAATACTGATATACGGATTCGAAAGTTTTATGGACAGGTTGTCGACTATTAGGAAACCGTCTTCGATATTCCCTTCCTGCTGCTCTACAATATCCGTAGATGAAGAAATTGATGTCAGGGTATTCTTCGTTCGAAAATTGGTACGGCATTTTGAAAATATTAAATACACAAATTACCGCATAAAATGTCAAATAAAAATAAGTACTACTAATCATTTGTTTTCTAATAGTTGTCATTATGAAGTAAGGCTACTACGACCAATAGTATAAGAACTAACTCATTTAACGTTTAAAGACATAGTTTAATCATTCGATTTGTAAACGATAGGCAATTTTTTTCGTAGAGAGAATTATTGACAATTTTCACAATATTTCGAGCCGAGGGAGGATATTTTGAAAGTAAAATTTAATTAATTGTAAAAACTTTTTAACATAATATGAATTAATTATTTCATTCCATTACAAAGTAATGACGAAAAGAAATTTTGGCAAAAATACATAAAACAACACCCTATATTTCATCAACGAGTGTCCAACCAGCTTTTTCTATAGGTGATTCTGATTACCCTCGGTGTCGTCTGTCTCCCATTAAACCATGTCTGTTTTCTCGTGAAACGCCTTGTATAGTCAACTTTGATTGACGTACACTGATAATGTAGACCAGGGCCAAACCGTTGAAAATATCGTAATAGTCGATAAATTCTTAGCAGTATACGAATGGTCGGAAAATGTAGTTAATGGTGTAAATAATTAAGGAAAAGTCGTCCAGACTGAGTAAAAGTTTGGGAAGGGGGGTTGGGGTGGTAATATATACATTTTTAGGGGTTGGTACTCGTTTTTTGCGATTTGCGGCTAAACTATGCATCTTATCGAAAAATGTTGAATGTAAAAGTTGTAGATAATGAAAAAATTTAAAACTTTCTAATCGATCATTATTGACCATAACCTCAAAATTATCGAGAAAAATGCAAAAAACAGTTTTTTCGGTTTTTAATTTATAACTATCGCAAAAATATTTATATTTTCATGAAAATTGGTGAAAATGTTCTCTTTTGTGTTTCAAAGCGAAATATTTAATTTTCGATGTTTTATGAAGAAAATAAAAAAAAAATCTAATTTTCAATCGAAAAATTTGGTTAGCAAATTTTCGATTAATGAACTTTACTAGTGCTCATTTTTTTTCGTTGAAATCTCAACTTTAATATAGAATTAAAATATAATATTGTTTATATACAAAAATATCGTTAAAAAAGCGAAAAACTGAAAAACTACTTTTTAAAAATCGAGTTTTCGGTGAAAATCATGAATTTCTTTTTCTTTATTGTAAATAAACGTTTACATTCATAGAAAGCGTTAATTCTCATACAATACTATGTTATACAAGTAATGTACATGTACCTAACTGAGGCGAGACTGTTACAATTAATCCATTACTATTATTTGAGAGAATTTCGCGAAATATCATCAGCACAGATGATATGAAAAATTATTTACAGTACGAGCTTGCTCCATTTCCTGTGTCGTTGTTTACAGAGAATGGCTTCAGAAAAAATGTTAAGTCACATTTATATACAGAATTTGCGAGCATCGATTCGTTACCAAATTCGAGCAATATTGTACACGTTGTTGATGGCGGGTTTCTCTTACACAAAGTAATCTGGCAAAAAAACCATACAATTAATGAAATAACACAGAAATATTTACATTATGTACAAAACAACTACCCAAAAAATAGTTATTTGAAGAAGATGCAGATTCCCTAATTATCAATACGTCCCTTGAAGTAGCAAAATACTCCGATAAAATAGTGGTAGTTGTTGGTCAAGACATAGATCTTTTAGTTCTTTTAAATCAATTCAGTTCACATGAATTGAATATCTATTTCCACAAACCTGATGCAGGAAATATTAATGATACTTATTACACCTCTAATAGTTTTAAACATAAATCACATAAACATATTGTAGCATTTTTGCATTGTTTTTCTGGCTGCGATACAACTTCCAGTTTTGCTGGGAAAGGAAAAAAAACAATTATAAAATCATTATCGGCCGATAAACATTTACCTAATCTTGCAGAAATTTTTTACAATACAAATGCAGACAAACAAACGATTACCGAAAATGGATAAAAAATAATAGGCTTCTATTTACAAAAGATTTGAACTCTACCGAACGGCTACTGTTAAATCCTCATTTCATTTGAAAAAATTACCTCCAACTGAAGGGGCAGCTAAGCAACATTGTTACAGGGTGTATTTTCAAATACAAAGTTGGCTTGGTAATCAATTAACAGCTACAGATTGGGGATGGAAACATCACGTTAATGGCATCGTACCTATATTTACAGAACAAGAATTAATTCCTGAAAATTTATTTAAAATTATCTGCTGCAGCTGCGAAACAGGATGCGGTAATAGCAAATGTGAGTGTCGCAAGCATGGCTTAAAGTGCACAAATTTGTGCTCAAATTGTCACGGTTCTGATAAATGTTCTAATGCCGAAAAATCGTTCTACTAATAAAATTGTAGTCTCGAGGACATCGAAGACGAAGACAGTACCCACTGTCTAATAAATAATAATAAAAATAATGATACTGAATTCTGGCGATGAAGAATTGCCCACGAAGAAAAAAAGATTTCAATAAAATTATTTTACTTTTAATTTATGTATTTTATAATCAAATATAAGACTTTGACGTGATAATTTGTAAATACTTACGAATCACAAGAAATAATTAACAAATTTTCTCAGTTCACAGGCTTTGTGTTTTTTGAATTTTTACCTATTTAATTGCAGTTTAAATAATGTTTTCGGGACTTTGAAAGCCGAGAATAGTTAGGTACATGTACATTACTTGTATAACATAGTATTGTATGAGAATTAACGCTTCTTATGAATGTAAACGTTTATTTACAATAAAGAAAAGAAATTCATTATTTTCACCGAAAACTCGATTTTTAAAAAGTAGTTTTTCAGTTTTTCGCTTTTTTAACGATATTTTTGTATATATACAATATTATATTTTAATTCTATATTAAAGTTGAGATTTCAACGAAAAAAATGAGCACTAGTAAAGTTCATTAACCGAAAATTTGCTAACCAAATTTTTCGATTGAAAATTAGGTCTTTTTTCTTTATTTTCTTCATAAAACATCGAAAATTAAATATTTCGCTTTGAAAAAATTTGGGCTTGTTTGAAACACAAAAGAGAGCATTTTCACCAATTTTCATGAAAATATAAACATTTTTGCGATAGTTATAAATTAAAAACCGATAAAACGGTTTTTTGCATTTTTCTCGATAATTCTGAGGTTATGGTCAATAATGATCAATTAGAAAGTTTTAGATTTTTTCATTATCTACAACTTTTACATTCAACATTTTTCGATAGGATGCATAGTTTAGCTGCAAATCGCAAAAAACGAGTACCAACCCCTAAAAATGTATATATTACCACCCCAACCCCCCTTCCCGAACTTTTACTCAGTCTGGACGATTTTTCCTTAATTATTTACACCATTAACTACATTTTCCGACCATTCGTATACTGCTAAGAATTTTTATTGCCTTAAACAGGATTGGCCCTGGTCTAACGGTATTTAGTTATTATAGCGATGTATTTTTACATTTTTAATGTATATGCGAAAAGAATCATTATCAAATTAACAAACTTTAGTAGAGTTTACATTTTAATCGTTGTCTGACTATACTACTGGTACTTTACGGCGAATTCTTTCAGTGTAAGTTCGAAGAAAGTGATGACGGCGCACCAGTTCGTGGATTTTCTAAACAAAACGCAGAGGGACCCCAGACTGAACGAAATTTTATACCCTTACGCGGACACGACGAGGGCGAAAGATCTGATAGCACTATACGAACCAAACAAGTACAACGGCCAAAGGGGCCAGCTATCCTTCGAAGGTTTCCTGCGTTACCTTCTGTCGGAGGATAACAATATTATGGCCGCCAGTAAATTTGATCTCAGCCACGACATGGATCAGCCCTTGGCACATTATTTTATTAATTCCTCGCATAATACGTACTTAAGCGGGCACCAGATCACGGGAAAATCTAGCGCCGAGATGTATCGGCAGAGTCTCCTGGCAGGGTGTAGGTAAGTTGGTATTTTGTTTATTGTGTGTGTGTGTTGTGGAAAACTATTTAATTTTATTTCCTTTGACTGAAAAACGATAAATGAATGAATGATCATTATAGGGAACTAAAACTCAGCAATACACAATTTACTTTCTTAAGTCGGAAGTCGACTTTCGCGATTAACTTTACAAGTTAGATGGCATATACGCTGATATAGATATAGTTTGTTCCATGTGTAATTCAACGATATAAAAAAGCTGGCAAGAAAGTTAAGGGGAGCCGACCGCTTGTGATTGTTATACTGCTGCTGGCATTTTATGGTAGCAGTACACAGGACCGGACTTAAAATATATTTTCAGTTGCAAGTAATGAATTAAGGAATTTGAATATAATAAATATCTCCGCGCTGAAAGATTGTTGGAAATTCTTAAAGTATAATAATTTGTTACCACATAATCAGAATAATGATACTCCTGACCATCTAAAAAATGTAAATGAAATTAACAATTTTTTTGTAAATGCCGACTGCCGTTCCCACTGTTATTGCCTCTGACCCAGTTTTGAACTTTTAGAAAATCAATACTTTAAACAACATTAATTTTAAATTTCAAACAACTTATGAATCAACTGTATTAAACCTATTAAATAATATTTCAACAAAAGCTACAGGGTTTGCTGGACTCAGCGCAAGGTTAATAAAATTATGTTGTCCTCATTTACTATCTTACATAACGCACTTAATAAACTTCTCTATGGATGAGGGCCGTGACAACCGTGTCAACAAGTCTAATCCTAATGAATTTAAAGATCTTAGAGCAATAAGAATTCTACCAATATTACCCAAAATTATCGAAAAAATAATGAAAATGCCACTCAGACAACATCTCTGCAAAATAATTTGATTCCGACAACTCAATCTAGATTTAGGCATGGACACGGATTTCCGTAGAACCTTCGATACTATGAATTGCTTACAACAATACTTCATTATATTCTGAAGATTCAGTAGAATTAATTGGTAATTTCATGAAAAATCGGAAGCAAAGTGTGCGTTTAAATAATGTAAGCTCAAATTATTTAACTTTAAAACCTGGTGTGCCTCAAGGGTCCATCCTTGGCCCACTGCTCTTTACTATTTACACAAGTAACCTAGTTAATAACGTAAGTTATTGTAAAATTCACTTATGTGCAGATGACACGCAACTCTACTACTCTTTTCCCTCTTTAGGCGCGGAGACAGCTTTCATATAAATGAAGATATTAGTAAATTCATAATGGCAGCTCAAGGTCACTGTTTAATAATTAATCCAAACAAGCCTGCAGTAATAATCTTCGGACCTAAGAAACAAAGAAATACTGTTAGATCTATTTTAAATATTGCTGTAGAGAATACAGTACTGGAAAAGAAAGATATAGTCAAAAGCCTTGGCGTTATTATTGATAGTGATTTAAGGTTTGAGAATCAAAAAGATTATCTGTCCCTTAAAATAATATGGAAACTAGCACTATCTTGAAAGAATATCACACTAATTACGCGAAGTAAAATGGCTTAATATGCAAAATAGAAGGACTCGCCATACTGCGTGTTTGTTTAATGCATTAATATTGAATAAATCATCACCATATTTATATAGGAAAATTAGAACAGACGTAGATAACTTGAATATTAGGTTTAAGGATCTCGTAACTCCTCCTCTCAGTTGTTCAAGAAGTCATTTAGCTACCAAATTTGTAAAATATGTTAGTAGAGTACGGCAATCGAAGTGTTATACAATTTTTCGTAGAGATTCCAAACTTTGGGTAGTTGTTAGTTGTCTTAAAATAAGATATTCCTCCGTTAAATCAGATATCCTTTTGTGCATTTTTTCGAACATTTTCTAAAGCACACGAGTTATATTTACATATATAAACATCTGTATAGTTATATGTACCTTGTGCAACGGAAAATCACTGCGCGCAAGTACATGTATACCGTAAATGGCAGAAAATGGATCGAATTTTTATATTAAAGATTTTTTGAGTCACATTTCCCAAAATTACATTAAAAAATCTACGTTTTGACGGGAAGAAAATTGTCGTACGATAAACGGAAAAATGTTACAGCGTTTTAAAAATTTCGTAAAATTTTCGAAAAAATGGCATTGTAGCCAAACTAATAGAGTTTTTGACTTGAAATGCAGCAGGCTATTTGTAGATATTATGAGCCACCTTCACCCAAAATTTCATCTGATTCGGGCAAGATTTGCCCAAGTTATCCCAAAATCAATTTTTGGTAGTAAAATGTCTTATACCATCTCGTTTAAAGCCTTTATTAACTAAACAGTAATTATAATAATTATTGTTTGCGGTTAGTACTTGGATGGGCGACCGTTTCAAGGGAGACCGTGTCCTTGCCTCACATAATCCACCGGGTTGTAAATCAGTGTATACGCGGAAGTTATGCAATCTTAGGCGAGGATTGCGTAGTGGATAAACCATCCTTCGGAGGGCATATGAGGCGGTCGGTCCCTTGTCTATTAAATGTAAGGCAGGTAAAAGATCCCTACTCCTCGAAAGAGAAAAGAGGTTCGGCAAAATTCCTGGTTGGAGGTAGCTCGCCTACAGTCGTCGGTGTTAGGTCTTAACAGCGGAAATAGGCCGACGTTAAATAAATGTATTTAAGTGTTCATTATCGAATATCACATGCCCCGTTACTTTGACGAATTTAAGACGAAGATAGGGTTGTAGACGTCGATGCGACGCTTGACGTCAATCGTTGCCTGGTGCACCTACACCGTTTATAATATTTAATCTCGTTTTACTAATGAATTTTTCCAGGCTGCGATAGAAATTTCATTACGTAGTCGAGAAAAGTGACAGGAAACTTTTTAGATTGCGGGGAAAAAAAATTCAAATGATTATCACAGTGGCGTCGGACGTAATTAAGGACCGCATGCAGTCTAATTTTGTTAGGATGGAATCGAGTTACAAAGTAATTTGGACGACAAACCACTCAGTCCTGTGGCTAATAAAAATACTCAAATCCAGATTTCTGTATTAGGCCGCTTCATAGTGAGACAAACGCAATGTTTGCCGTAATATTTATTGTCTAAAGTCCACAGTTCTTAATAGATTTTTCTTTTTTTTATGTACATATTCCTTACTCTTAAATATACCAAGAAAAATGAATGTCAACAAAAAGCTCAAAAAAAAAATTCGGCAGCTACTGGAAGCGGTTTGAACCTCCCCACTCGGTGGATCTTTGAAGCCGAAAAGAACATTAAATTGTGTGACAAAACGGCACTAAACGTAATCCGATCTCATCCAAAACCTTTTCAGATCTTCTGGGGCACTAAAAAACCCTCAATGAATTTACAATCATCTATGCGAGTTATTACCTACATTATCGCTCGTTGAATAATATACTATTAGGATATTAACAACTTTAACATCACTTGAACGACTAAGAAAGTCTAGTTATCCTAAATACTACAGATTTGTAAAGCAACAAACTGAAAATTGGTAAAGTGATATCTATAATAAATTCACCAACGAAGGTACAGAAAGCATATGATATTGATATTGTTACATCTACCTTTAAAGTTTGTGACAATTCACTAAAAGTTACAAATGTGCCGAAATCTTATTAACATGACATGACACCAACGTTATCGGATGACAAACGATGACAATGACAATCATCAAAATTTGCTCATTGCAATCCGATCGCTCGCGGCTGTCTTTGTTAAATCAAACATTAGCATTTCAATAATTTTACTAGATTTTAGAGGAATATTTGTAGTTTAATTCTTCGATTTGTCAGTGTATATATTTAAAAACGGCACTAAACGTAATCCGCTCTACTTCTAGAGCAGTGAAGAAACCCTCACACGTGAATTGACACGTGATGCGACGAGTGTCACGATGTAACGGCTACGCGCATCGATCATGTCATGCGAAATGCGATCTATGCCATATTAGCTTTGTTTTTAATTTTTTTCACGGAAACCAAATCGAAAGGGTGGAAGTGTGATATATCGTTGAAATCAGAATTTTAACTGCTTTTCAATGGTTCCATTGCAAATTGAAAGTAAATATAAAATAAACAACTTGTTGCGTCAAAATGGCACTAAACGTAATCCGATCTCAACCAAAACCTTTTCAGATCTTCTGGGACACTAAAGAAACGCACACGCAAAATTTCATTCAAATCCGTTCAGTAGTTTCGGCGCTATCGTGCTAACACACATACATACACACATACACACACCCAGACATTTTTCAAAAACCACTTTTTTGGGTTCCTAGGACCTCAAAACGTAAAGATTTGATGTTATCTCAATTTTCGTTTTTGAACCAATTTTAGTAACCTCTCACAATTTTATTGTGGAGAGGTTAAAATATATATATATATATATATATATATAAGGTTTGACAAATTCCTAAAATCAAAAATACCTATGTATGGATTAACATGGTTCTAAAACTCCTAAGATATGATAAGATATTCAGAGCTTCAATGACCATTTCCAAAAAAAAACGTTTTATGAGTTTACATAACCGTCTATATGTAATTTGCAACTGCTTCCAAGAGTGTTTATAAGATATGACCAGGCAGTAAGAGTTTTAATGATCATTTCCAAAAAACTTTTTAATAGTTTATATACTGTGTCCCAAATTGGGGGCGCATGGATTGCTATCTCTGTTATTATTAGAGATAGAGAAACGGTTAAATGGGGATTTTTTAAAAAAATTTGTGACCGTTTCGACGCCGTTTTTAAATTTTTCGTTTCCGAAATATTGTCAAAAAACTGAAAAGGTGCATTTTAGAAAACTTCCCGTATCTGCCTAATATGATAACTGCTGATATTTTAATAAATACATTGTTAGGACACTTTTAAAGTGCTTTCGTTGATGTTACCAAAAAATTTCTACCGTCATTTGTTTATCAGTTAATGCCACTAACTTTGTTTTTCTTATGGACGCCTATTGGATTTTTTGTATATTTTGTATGTATACTCTTAATTCCCCTTTCAATGATGTGTCACAATGTCAGGAAAAATTATTTACTGGTGTAAAATATGAAAAAATTAAGTTTTCTAAGTAGGCTAAGAAGAAAATTTATTTTAAAATAATCCTATTTTATTAGCTTCAACTTAAAATTAAAACAAACAATTAAAACACATTCAAATGAGTTGTTGAATTGATTTGCACCGTCCAAATAAAAGAAAGTGGTATTAATTTTTCTAATAGTAGGTGCCATGGATCTTGTTACCATGATAATAGACAAAAGAATGTTTAATTGGCACTTCTTGTTGTCATAATTGCTGTTTTTCTTGTTACTAGTGTTTCTCTGTGATCTACCATTACTTTGTAATAACTAATTTTGTGCGTTTCTTTGACTTGGTTGCTAAAACATTGCTATAAAAATATATGTAAACTGTGTAATATTTAATTGTTGATAATGCGACAAATTAGTGCTCCCACTACGCCGAACTATTACCACCCGGTGCGGTACTTGACCATTTACCATTTAAAAAGTTTTTATTAATTGATATATACATGTCATTGTTTGTATTTTATTATCTCATTCTTACTTCATTTTACAATGAATAAATAAATTCCGGCACGTTACAAAGTGTCTGGGCACTGCAAGGCGGCGGCCGGCAGGTGTTATGCCCGGATATATACACACAAACTTGTACTTGTTACGGTACCGGGTACCGTACTGCCCTTGCAGAAAGATATGGCATATTCTCTTTATGAATCTCAAATGCGTTTAAAAAATCTAAATTGTAATTCGTTTTTTATGTTATTTTTGTAGGGAAAACAAAGAAAACCCTACTTTAATGTCGCGAAGTTAATAAAAAACAAGTTTATTTGATAATAAAAAAATATATATATGGCTGTTAATTTAATCGTAATATATATATATATATATATATATATACATACATCTATATACACATATATACACACATATATACATTTAGTGTGTTTGGGAAGGGAAAAGTGCGGGAAGGAAGAGGGGGAATGGGAAGGGAAGGAGTGGAAGGGATGTTTGTCCGTCAATCTGACTAAGTATATGTGGTAGTAAGTTCTGTGTGTATTCGTAAGGTTATCTTCGTTCGTAGTAGATAGGTAATGTTTGGTGTAGTAATTTTTGCGTATGTGTACTATTGTCTTGTTCACGTATGTCTGTCAAGTTCTGAGTCAGGACCGATTGCTGTATTCTATTCTTGAAGAGTTTTTGTGCGCTTTCTTGTATCATAATATTACAGTTTCTATGAAGAACAGCAATAGGTGTATATCGGTCCGCGTCTGTAAGTAGTCGAAGTATTTTATTTTGTGTCGTTTGTAGTCTTTTATACTGTGCTTCCGAGATTGAATTCCAGGAAGCACAGGCATACGTCAGTATAGGTCTCAGTATAACTTTGTATATAGCCAGTTTATTGTCAGTCGTTAATTTACTTCTTCGATTTACCAGTGGGTATAATTTACTCATTGTCGCGTACGCCCTGTTAATTGTTCGTGTAATATGTAATATGGGGTCCGAAACGCAGTCTTGTATCCAGGGTTACCCCCAGATATTTGACCACATTTCTTTCTCCAATTGTCTGTTCGTTGATTTTAAGTTTAGTAAACGTCTGCGTATTTGTAAATCTTCTATGTAGAGTTATCGTCTCTGTCTTGTCCATGACAATATACCATTTGTATTGGCTAGAAATCATAACAGGTTTATGAGTTGTTCACAGCGGATTAATTATTAAATTGTTTTGGTGTAAAATATTTAGAAATTCAAAATGGCCAAATTATATTTCCACATTTCCAGAAGTATGGAAGACTTCTAAAATCTGTCTAGTCAACAAAAATAATGAGAAACAAGACGTCAGTAATTATAGACCCATCGTAATTTTAGAAAGTCATTCGAAATATTACTTCATGGATCTATATTTTTTTCAAGTTAAATCACAAATATGTATTAATCAACACGGATTTATGCCGGCGGTTTTACTTCAACCAACCTATTTTATTTAACGCAGTACATGAAGTGTTAGATATGAGGACAAGTTGATATCGTATATAGTATACACAGATTTTTCTAAAGCGTTTGATCGTCTAAACCATGACATGTTGCTTAAAAGACAAAGTTTCTTTGGTTTTGCTCTCAGCTGATTGAATTTTTTAAATCATGTCTGACTGAAAGGCATCATTTGTCCTCGATAGAGGCTTTTAAGTCCAACGTAATTCGTGCAAAATCTGGTATACCTCAAGGTTCAGTGCTTGGGCCGTTACTTTTCAACACATATGTAAACGATATCGTCCCCCAACTTAATGGCAATTCATTGTTGTACGCCAATGACATGATAATTTTTACTAGTATTAATTGTGCGGACGACAACAAGAGATTACAGGATGACTTAGCTGACCTTCACTCATGGTGTAACAAAAATGAGTTACCCCTTAATATAGACACCCTCTAATTTTTCCTGATTTCAGAAATATATTTGTGCTAATTTTAATTAAAGGGCTTGTATGACTAATTTGCCTTCAGAACTTTTTAAAACAGCACTCATACAATTTAATATGTTTTTACTTAGGTGTGTGGAACTCGATTTCTGGAATGGACGAACCGACGAACCAGTCATTTGTCACGGTTATACTCTGGTGTCTGTAATATCAGCAAAAGAGGTGCTTGAAGCGATTGCCGAAAGCTCTTTTAAAACGTCAGATTACCCTGTGGTGCTCTCCTTTGAAAACCACTGCAATCCTAGGCAACAAGCCAAAATTGCCAGCTACTGCCGAGAAATATTTGGAGAGATGCTACTAGACACCCCATTAGAAAATTACAAACTGGAACCAGGTAATTTTTAAAAATTTATAAAACCATTTACACAAAAGGCAGTTTTTTATTTTTTTAGGATGATCACCCAGTACATATTTTCTTTAAAAGTAACTCAAATAAAAGGAAAGAATATTCGTAGAATGCCACAAATAACTTTCAGACAATATTTTTGGTAGAACGTTAACAGTAATGGGTATATATAGTCGAGGCAAGAATTCAAGCGATGCACGTCACAGATCCATCCTATAAATAAAACAATACTGCTAAGAATCATGAATCCCCATTAAACTGCACCCATTTCTGAAAAAAGCTTAATAACTGGGTGTCAAGAATTACTCTTTTTAACGTAATTAATAATTAAAAATTATGTTAGTATTAAAATTTCTCTAATGAGATCACTCGTGACGTGCATCGCTTGAATTCTTGCCTCGACTTTATAATTTTATTTCATATACAGTTTTTATCATAACCTTGCCTGTACTATAGAAAATAGAAATGCACTGTACAGATTAATCTGAAAGATATTACGTAGAACGTATTTATAATCATGCAGGTTTAATAGCCTGAACATGGGAAGCGTATTTTTGTATGTATATAGCTATTTATTTTGAAGAGATCGTTTAAAACATTTAAGTTGCTCAGAGATAAGCATTTTTGTCTAGACTTCAGTAACGGAAGTCTTCGCATTTTTAAAGCTAATATTATCATGGTTGAGAAGAGATCTCAATTGTTAGAATATGGTACACAGAGCGGCATCTGTGGGAGAACCGCCGAACGAACTATTGAAATGTAATGACCAAATCCGTGACTGTTCTATATGGACATATTCTACGTAGCTCGTACGCTGCAGGGGACTGTAAGATAAAGCGGGGGGCTGTAAGTTAAACCGGGAAGTTGAGAATAACGTATAGAGAGGGCGCTGAGAGTACTAAAAGGGGGATTTATTAAAAATCGAAGAACAATATAAATTTTGAAAATATCAGCAAAAATTAAAATAACGAGGAGAGTTCCAGGAGAATTTTCGAGCGAATTGGATGGAGGAGTCCCAAGGGTTTTTTCGTGTTAAATAGACGGGTCAATAAAGGCTCTAAAGAGGCCGTTGTGAGAGACACTAGGTGTAAAGTTTCAGGATTCATGACGGAATATTTTAAATTCGGTTGTCAGGAAGATTATAATTTAGTACTGAAATATTGGTGAAATATTGACCGAAGTAGAGCGATAGTTTCTTTTGTCAGTTCATGAGGTGGGAATTGGTGCCTAGTAGAGGCAGGGCATAAAAATCGAATAGGAGCGAACAATTGTAAGGAAATCGGTAAGCGCTTTGTTACCATTTTGGTGAATTATTTTCACTCTCAATACTTATAACAAAGATTGGCTTTGCTTCGTCTGAAGTAGTTAGTTAATAACAAAAAGTAACCTTTCGAGGGGGTTCTTTTTAGGGTATATAAGTGCAAGTTGCTTAATTGCTACAAGGCGGCTCATAAATACGCGGCTCTCCCTAAATAATTTGTTTTTGCTTGTTAAATTCTCATTGAAGGGTAATATATACTTTTTTTTCTTAAGTGGTGTTTCATTCAATATTCTACACAGCTATACCTAACAAAGAGACCACGCATATAAGCTGGGGCGGAATCCACTGCCTAAACCAACATGTTTCCGTACTTTCAAACGAGTAGATAAGCAAAGCGGGTACGGAACCACCAAGTAGAGGAACAATGGGTGTTCTCAATGACGACATGAACTAGATGGCATGTCTCCATCAGGAGTATTTGTGATTTAAGATCTGTTTGAGACCTGTTTAAAACCTGTTTATAGCTGTTCGTCATTGAGAACCCCCAATGTTCCTCTTCTTGGTGGTCCCGTATCCGCTTTGACTATCTACTCAGGCGGAAAGAAAATATCCTTGCTGCATATTAGTGCAAAATATACAAGATCGATATTCTAAAAGAAATAATTAAGAGACGACACTATAATCAAGGAAGAAACCATGATATATTATAGTAAAAAATATACAGGGTGACCACTTAAAAATAATAGTTCCCAAACAGAGAGGGAAGTTTTTCGTAAATAATATTACAGGTTTTATTCATAGAAGAATTAGGTTAGTTTATACAAATATCATTTTAGGCAATCCTCTACCACCTCCATCGGTTTTAAAGAGGAAAATTATTATAAAAAATAAGAAAAAACACCACCACCACCATCATCACAAAAGAGTCATAACGCCATCACCAGAAACCCAAATTACCGAACACACAGGAAATGGTGATGTTCCACACCATGCACCACCGTTACAGGCAAGACAGGTATGTATTCAGTCACAATTAATGATAGTTATTTGCATTATACTTAATTCATTAGCAAGCTCTTGATAAGATAAAATAATTTTTATTCCTAGGGGTCCAAAGAGTCAACTGGAACAGAAGAAGACGAAGATAGTTCAAGTGAAGATGAACCGGAACCCATGGAAGCAGATGCACCGGCGGAGAGCAATGCTGAAGGTGGTGAACTGAAACCAGCTGCTGCCACTGAATCAGAAGCGGGAGCTGAGATATCCGCCCTGGTAAATTATGTTCAGCCAGTCCATTTCTCGAGTTTCGAAAATGCCAAAAGTGAGTTTTGATATTTATGATTTCAAAAGTTTGTAAGTAATTGTTCTGTGTTCTAGAAAAAAACCGGAGCTACGAGATGTCCTCCTTTGATGAAAAACAAGCCACATCACTACTGAAGGAGTACCCAATTCAGTTCGTAAACTACAACAAGCATCAACTAAGCAGGGTGTATCCTGCCGGAACTAGATTTGACTCCTCTAACTTTATGCCGCAAGTATTCTGGAATGCTGGCTGTCAATTGGTAGCCCTAAACTACCAATCATTGGACCTAGCGATGCAGCTCAATTTGGGGATCTTCGAGTACAATTTTCGTAGTGGCTACTTGTTGAAGCCCGAATTCATGCGGCGGACTGATAGGAGATTTTACCCTTTTGCCGAGTCTACAGTCGATGGTATCATCGCTGGAACTGTGAAAATTACTGTGATATCCGGACAATTTTTGACTGATAAGAGAGTAGGGACTTACGTTGAATGTGAAATGTACGGTTTGCCGGCTGATACTGTGCGTAAAAGGTTTAGGACAAAATTAGTGCCGAATAACGGAATCAATCCTGTTTATGATGAGGAACCTTTTGTTTTTAAAAAGGTAAGTGTTGCCATTACATATTACCTTAAAAAATGTTTTGTTCTGTCCCACAACATAGCGTTTTCGGTAAATGAATCTGTAGACAAATTTTAAGCAACGCATTTTTTTTCATTAATACATAACTTGATTAGTGTCGCATCCAAAAACTTCATTTATTTATTCAAACGACAACCAATTCAATTCAATTAGCTTTAAATATATTGTTACCAATGAGTTGTGAGATATAGCGACATTTTTGGCGCCCAACGTGGGGCACGAACCTAAGATTAAGATGTTTTGTCGCTTATGGCAGCCTCAAACTGTATCAATAATCTTCCGTCCTGCTACTGGTTTTACGTTATGATATAACGGTCCAAACTCCTCCAATTCATTTGTTCCATTTATTTTAGGAATAGGCATTATATTTGATGTTTTTCAATCTGTGGTAAATTGTCCTTTCCTTTCCTCAGTACTAATTATCACATATAGTAATAAATTAGTTGCCCATGTCCGATTTTTTGCAGGTTGTACTGCCGGATTTAGCATCCATCAGAATAGTAGCTTATGAAGAATCGGGAAAATTCATCGGCCATCGAATTCTTTCGGTAGTAGGTTTACGCCCGGGCTATCGGCATGTTAACTTACGCACAGAAATTGGTCAACCCTTGCCACTGGCAACCCTATTCCTGAAAGTTGTTGTCATGGACTACGTCCCTGATGGTTTATCTGACTTTGCCGAAGCACTTGCAAACCCTATAAAATACCAGAGTGATCTAGAGAAACGCGCACAGCAACTGGCAGTACTGACGGATGACATGGAGCCCGCGGAAGGGAATGAGGAACAGAAAGGGAACAGCTTAACCAAGGTTCCTAAGGAGGCAATGACTAATGGCAGTCCGGCACAGAGGCCCTCGATAACAACTGGTGCCTCGTCGGCAGACATCATCACCGAGAATGAACTACCTGTCATACTTACCACTGTATCCACGACGACTGTAGCTGTAGAAACTAATTCCGTGAGTAAGATTAGTGAAGTGAAAGAAGAGAAAATAGAAGAAATCATTGCAGAACCTTTAGAAAAAATACTAGAAAATAAATTAGTTAAGGAGAAGAAACTGGAACTCGATAAGAAACTGGAGACTTTAAGGAAAAAACACGAGAAGAAGAAGATGGCCTTAAATTCGCAGAAATCGGGAGATTTTTCAGAGAAGAGATCCAAATTAATCAACATGAAGCTTGTAAAAAGACTGTCTAGCAAAAACATGTAAGTAAATCTTTAATCATCCATATATCCGATATACATCGAATTCTTCATTGTATGTAAAAATGTAGGCTCCATATTTTTCTTAACAGTTTCATTTCTATAACTAGTATTCACTTGTTACATTTTTACTTACAAGAAAGTATTCTCTTTTCCTGCTTTATAATGCACAAGCAACATACTAAAAGCAATATTAGAAGTTAGAAGTGTTATTTATTAAGGTTGCCCTACCAACTGGAATCCAACATAAAAATGAAACATTTTCCGGTCATTAGAACCAACAATGAAAACAAACTGCTTATTTTAAAGGCGAATTTACAAAAAAAAAAATCTGATGTACATACTTTTATAAAAATTAACTACACTGATAACAGCGCAAAATCTGTCATGTCTTTTAAAAAAAATCCAAATTCAAATTTTACCTACTCGATCTGCATTTCATCTAGGTGAAAATCTACTATTATATAGAGCAATAATAAACTACATTTTAATGTGTCCAATTGGCCTCTCAACCAAGTACATATAAATATATGTTTTGCGAGCAGAGTGGGGGGAGCCAGCATCAAGATCAAACACTACTTATTGGTACCTTGTGTTGAACATTTTTTTATACACCCATATATTGATGCGATTAATGTTCAAATTTTTATGGATATTATGAGTGGCACAAATTTAGTTTATTCATTACAAGCTTCTGTATATAAAACTGCTAACTTTTAAAATTTTTCAAAATATTTACACAAATTTTTGGTTAAAAAATAGTCTAAGCAAAAATACGTCGTTGGCATCTTAAAGCTCTCTTAAACAAATTCTAGAACTATAATTATCACTGTAGTGTTAATGGCCACTGAGGTATTGCAGTACCTGCTAACTTTAGGTTAAAATTAGCAGCATTCAGTTTTGTCAAAAACGATTCAGGGTACAAAATTAATCTTGGTGGTGCAAAATAGCAGCAAAAAAAATTAAATTTATATTGTATTAATTTGTAGGATTTTATCAGATAGTGACTAGTGCCTGGGCACAAATTCCGCTTATAAAAAGCTACTAGATACCGACTATTCAAAACACCACCATTATATATTGTTTCCTAAACATCTCTTATTAACTGTAACCAAGTTTTTGTCCATTTTCTTAACGATCTACAATAATAATAAAAAGTAACCCAATTTGAAACGAGTATAACATATTTCATTTCAACTCAACAAACATATGATGCGTCTGTGAATCTTGACATATAAAACTTAGACATTTATTCTCTGTTCATATATCCAAGTGGTTGAAAGGAAATCTGTTGTATTACAAAAGGTATGAGTAGATAAGTAATGGCAGTTCTGGCTCAAAATCTCATGTTATTTCTTATGGAGGTTCAAGGTCACTGTTTGTCAGCTCCGCCCACTTGTACGCGCAGAAATTGGCGGGAAATTCAAACGTTGTGCCCCCTATTAAACAGGTCTGTACGAATAAACAGGTCTGTACGATTTTCAAACAGGTCTGTGCGAATGTTAAACAGGTCTGTACGGTTTTGAAACAGGACTGTACGATTTTTAAACAGGGTCTGTATGAATATTAGACAGGACTGTTCGAATAATAAACAGGTCTTAAATATGGGTGGTTCGTGGGGTGTCATGACGGTTCATGGGATGTCATAAGTGGTTCATGGGGGGTGTTATGACCTGTATGAAGGCTGTACAGACCTGTTTCTTATTCGTATAGACCGTGTTTAATATTTGCACAGACCGTATATTATTCGTACAGACCTGTTTAATAGGGAGGCGCAACATTTGAATTTTCCGCCAATTTCTGCGCGGGTAAGTAGGCGGAGCCTGGTAAAAAGCGACTGAAAACCAAAATGAACCTCCATAAGAAATATAGTCGAGGCAAGAATTCAAGCGATGCACGTCACAGATCGATTCTATAAATTATACAATACTGCTAAGAATCATGAAGCCCCATTAAACTGTACCTATTTCTTAAAAAAGCTTAATAACTGGGTGTCAAGAATTACTCTTTTTAACGAAATTAATGATTAAAAATTATGTTAGTATTAAAATTTCTTTAATGAGATCGCTTGTGACGTGCATCGCTTGAATTCTTGCCTCGACTATAACACGGGATTTTGAACCAGAACTGTCATTACTTATCTACTGGCGTTCGTTCAAATAGATTTACATACAGTACAGTTGTCAACTGTCAAGATTTAAAAATTTACTTTCGGGTCCTATCAAAAATTACCCTCACATATAAATACCGAACAAATAATAAAACTGTCCTATCACAATTCGTAACGTTTTGAAGAACGGAGAACGAGATCGATTTTTCCGAACAACAAACCGGTGTTTGGAGACTATGCCCTAAATGGTGAGTTTTTATGTAGTTCTCGAACACCACAGACAAGTTATTGCACGTTAACAACTGCACTATGTTCACTTTTGAGATGATTATGGTTTTTTCTATGGTACAGCATGTTTACTTAAATTCTCAGAAAACATGTTACTATATATTATATATGTGTGTTTCATAAATTCGTTGTTTGTGTCCGTTGTAGTTGAGGCAGGCCTAATGTGTTGCTGTTTCTTTCCAGTGTTAGCGGAGTGTTTTCCACGGAATCCCCCAGCGCCGAGCCTTTAACGAGCGTCGCTGATGGACCCGAAACCAGTGGTAGCGATGGGGAGCGACCGTCATTGCCAAGGAGTCACTCGGAGAGGCTGTTGGCAATTAACAAAGAGTTTGTGACGCAAGAGAAGGAGTTAAGGGAAAAATACCACGAGGTGATTTATAACATGGCAGATAAAGTGATGAGGGCCTCGCAAAGCAACCAAATTAAAACGTTAAAGGTACTGAGACAATTCAAGTTGGTAGTAGAGAAAAGTTTCTATTGCATTGACTTTTTAACACTGATTAAAGATACACTACTTGAAATACAAATTGTTGCAAGCTGATGTGTATTCAATTAAAATGTATTACTTGGTGGGGATTCTGTCTTACATATGTGTCTGCTTGTTTATTTATTTGGGCTGAGTTACATTACAGGCATTTTCAAGTGAAGTTTATGAAATATTAGTAGTAGTAGTGACAATCTTTGTTGGTTGCCCAAAAGGCCGTTGACAGCCTTCTCAACCCACTTACAAAAAAGTTTTTTGTTTCCGATATAATTTTCATGGAATAGTTTAACAGAATTATATACATATAAAAGAAATATCTTATTTAATGTAATTATAGATATGTTAAGTTGATTTTTTTTTTTAATTATTTAGAATTTGGAGTAAATCTTGCGTCTGGTGAGTTTGAACTTTTCTGGGTAGCTATTTTTGAGTTCATGTAATGCGATGAATTTGCAGTTGACGCAATGTGATCGTACCACACAATGTTCCGTTGACAGACAAAATGCATATTCTTGAAGAAATGTCACTTTGGTGTGATGCAATCGTTTCCCTGTTCTCGTGAGAACGAAATGTACATGGTTACCTCTTTTAATCTGGTATTTGGACCAATTAGAAATTTAAATGCGGCACGTTTTTGTCTGCAAACATATTGCTGTAGTTACGGATATTCTTATAAAATGTAATTGTATTAAATATAATGTTACGTGTTTACAGTCTTCAGTAAACACTCTGTGGGTTCAAATAACTTGCAACAAGAATCTTCACTAACCACTATTTTATTAATCTCTAAAATTACACTAGTAAATACTTAAAAATCACACAACTAATAATAACTTAATCTAATATAAATTCACTACTTTTAAAACACCATGTACTTTACTTTTCTTCTTAAACTTGTCAACTCTTGTCTAACCTAAAAACTATCTTTGTATACTTCACTGAACTGAACTGTTCCCCTCTCTGCTGGATTCACCTCTTTATATACACACTTGGAATGTACCAGAATTCTATTCTAGAATCCTCCATAGTTTTCTACTATGTACTAGATGATTGTTCGTCAATTGGCTCATAGACGGCGCCACCTTACTAATCAGGGAGTAACAGAATAACAGGTTTCCCTTCACTTTGACCAGGAACTTAATCACATCTCTCTCCATTAGAGGGCAGTACATAACAATAATAATAAACAAGTACAGTTGTCATGAGTTTTATTGTGAATTAATCTATTCCATTATAAAATAAACACAATTTACTGTTGCTGGTATTGTTTCATTTGTTGAGTGTTACTTGATTATGGATTGTCAAGAAGCCCTTCAAAATTATACTCGTGCTACTCCCATTACGTTTCGACAAAAAGACGCCGCTTAATAAATTCCCTTCCTGGCTCAATTGTCTGCTCTTGTGCATCTTCTAGATCTACAAGGACTTGATCAAATAAAAACTGGTCAATAATTTCCATTTTCAAAATCTTAAATATGATCCTGAAAGGATTTTTTCCTGTACCCTGAGAAATGTGTATTTGAAATTAACCTTATCATCATAAGTCTACAGCCCTTTGTGAGCTCTGACTTCCTGCAATTTCCTCTGCCATTCTGTTCTATTTTGTGCTAATAACGATTATGTTGAGCATCTTGAGTAACTCTGTCCTTCCCTCTGAGGTGCGTCCTTCCTACTTCCCAATGGTTCTTTTTTAAAGATTCTCTTGACCGTATTATTGTTATTCACTCTCAATCACATGATCAATCTATCTGAACCTTCTCACCTTTATTATCGTTGTTAGTTGTACCTGCATCACTATATGCCATTATCATTTATTGCACCAAAGTTTTCCTTTCAAACACGCTGACTAGTTGCTCATCTTTTTTAAGTGCTGGCACAACAAGGGTCTTGTTTATTCTTATCTTCGTTTATTGCCCTATTTTAAAAATATTTGAGGCCAAAGTGGCACCCTATTAGCATAGTTTTTTTTAAATTTAAAGTAAATGCAACTGAATGGCTTTGGCCTTAATGCCAAAAAAAAAAGTATACAGTAACCAATCCATTTTTAAGAGTATACTTTTGCTGAAAAAAAGTTAATTACACTACTGATTTTTTTTCCCAACTCATTCAAACGATATTTTTGTAGGATCAATTCGAGAAAGATACTTCGGATCTGATGAGGAAGCTTCAGGCGGATCACCGAGAAGAGGTGAAAGCTTTAGCGAAAAAACATCGAAACAGGGAGCAGTTCACGAGGGTGAAGCGGGAGGCAGTGACTGCTGTTGTGGGGAGGGGCGTTTCGGAGAGGGAGAAATTAGGGCAGTTGTTTGAAAATCGTAAGGAGGAGTTACAGAGGCAGCATGAAATAGTTAAGGACTTACTACTGGAGCAAAGAGATAAGGTAAGACTAGATAATTATACTATTATCTATCCGAGTAACGAAGTTTTCTTGCATAAATTTTATACAGGGTGTAACGCAACTTACCCGAAAATTTTTAACCATAGATGCACCTTTAAATAAGAAGTCGATTTCTAAAAAAAAAAAATTTGAATAAAAGTCCAACACAAAAAAGATACAAATTGTTAAAATTACAAGTTAATGGAAATGTTAAAATAACGTATTATTTCTATAAAAACTGTTGAAAGTTCTGTCCATTGACATTCAAGCACACCTGAACCCGTCTAATCCAATTTTGTCACACCAGCTGAAGTGTTCTCCCTTCCTGCTCCCGAAGACGCAGATCATGGACAGCTGTTGTGATATGTTCACTTAATACATTGATATTGTCAACTTCGGTTTGGTAGACTTCATTTTTAAAATATCCCCACAAAAGGAAGTCAAGAGGATTTAGATCCGGGGACCGCGGAGGCCAAGCTACAGGTCCATCTCATCCGATCCAACGTATTCCGTGTAATTGGGTCAAGTAACCTTGGACTACTAAACGATAATTTGGGGGGCGCACTATTATGTAAAAACCACATCCGACTTCGGACCTCCAAGGGCACCTCTTCCAGAAGACCAGGAACATCATTACGGAGAAACTCCAGATATTGCAGACTATCCATCTGATTTGGCAATATGAACGGACCAATTAGGCGTTCATCGATGTTCAAAGTGATTCCGAACTACTTGATGAGGATTCTCAATGGTCTAAACGTGCATATTATGTAGATTGGTTATACCATTACGCGTAAAAATAGCCTCATCAGTGACCAAGGCATCGACAAATTTTCATTAATTTGTAACTTTAACAATTTGTATCTTTTTCTGTGTTGGACTTTTATTACTTTTTTTTTTTTCAAGAAACCGACTTCTTATTTAAAGGTGCATGTATGGTTAAAATTTTTCGGGTAAGTCCTGTATACCTTTAAATGTGTTTGAACACATTTTGCCTTCAAAATTGAATGTGAGACTATAAAGACGGCTACATTTGTTATGAACAGAGTACTGTTCGACTTTATTCAAAAATTCATTGTCCTAATATGGAGTTAGAAAAATTTGCTAAAACACTAAAAATACAATAAATAGGTATAGGCCAGCCATCAGGTAGATTAACATCGTTTTAAATCGGGCAAAAGGATTTACTGTTGGAACCAGTTCATTATAGGTTTCTTTTAGACATAATATTTTTTCCCCTCGCCCATCCCTTGGAACAGTCCCAATTTTGAGGCAATATCGCTTAAAATCTTTTTTTTGCAAATATCTCGGTTCTGAATGGTCCTATGAAAAAATTGACGATTGTCAAAGTTAAAGATAAGTAAATTCTCTATCGAAATGGTTCAGACACATTTTTACGTAGTATTAATATTCTTGGCAGGAGAAGTCAAGCACATATCGCATTCACTCTGTATATTGACACTTTCCTATATACTTCCACACTTTCTACTTGCTATTACGTTTAATTGTCACTTTTTGTAGATTTATTATCAATATTGAAATTACAAATGTCTACAACTATCGGTGGTTACTACCATTATGCGCTCGTTTCCACACCACTTTGGCAGAGCATTTGACACGTTTTTTTAAAGTGATGTCCCCACCCAAGCAACACCAAATGGTTTAATAAACGTTTTGATTTCGTTTATACGACTGGTATATATAATGTTTAGCGCAACTTATATTCAACATTCGAATGTCTGCGCTACAAACGTATCTATTTGTCTTATCATATATTAAATATAGACGTTTTAAAAATACGTATATATATGGTACATCATATTCTAAATATATACATCTTAAGAAAACGTTATGTTGTTGTCACATCTGGATTGTAATGAAAAATTTGAAATATTCATTGAGAAAATAAAGAACGCAATGGTTGATGCTTTTCCTGAAAAGTTGTTATTACATGACCCAAATTCAGCTTATGACTCAAATTGGTTCAACCAAGACCTGCGTGACATGAGGTCGAAATTAATGTTTCTGTCAGATCTATATAAACAATATAAAAATAATTATCTCAAAAAGGAATTATCTGATTGCAAAACCAAATATAAGAATGTTATTATTGTTACGTGCTTACAATTTTCAGTAAACACTTTGTGGATTCCAAATAACTTGCAACAAGAATTTTCACAAACCACTGATTTATTTAATCACTAAAATTACACTAGCAAATACTTAAAGATCACACAACTAATAATAACTTAATCTAATATAATTTCACTACTTTTAAAACACTAAGCACTTTACTTTTCTTCTTAAACTTGTCAACTCTTGTCTAACCTAAAAACTCTCTTGTCTGTTTACTTCACTAAACTGCATACTTCACTCAACTGAACTCTTCTTCCACAAACTGTCTCTGTAACCAGAACCACAGATTACCCAGAACTGTACTGGATACTAAACTGAACTGTTTATCCTTCACTAAACTGTACTGTACTGTTCTGTTCTCCCATCTGCTGGCTTCACCTCTTTATATACCCACTTGGAATGTCCAGAATATCATTGTAGAACTTTCCAGAAATATACTGGAATTCTCTATAATTTTCTTAGGCACTACTAAATGGTGGTTCGCCAGTTGGCCCACAGATGGCGCCACCCTTCTGGCCAGGGAGTAATTACAACTCTCCTCTCTGTTAGAGGGCAGCACATAACATTATTAATGCCAAGAAATCTAATAATGAGAATTTAATAACAAAATTCGCAAAATTCGATAAAACCATGTGGCAAATTATAAATAAAAAAAGAAATAATGCGTATTCACAGATACAGAACGATAGTAATTTAACTCCAAATCAGTTTAGCACTTTTTTTAGTGAAGTTGCTGGTAATCTTTTGGAAGAGTTGGGTGATAATGGGATCAGTCCTATAGATATAATGCATAATGCTGAATTATCCCATACAAACTTATTTCATTTTAAACTTATAACTCATAATAATGTGAGAAACGCTATTGATTCGTTAAAAAATAAATACAGCAAAGACATTTTTGGTCTTAATATATTTCTGATAAAATCTATTAAAAATTTGATAATATCGCCATTATGCAAACTGATAAACTTGTGTATTAATTGCTTTCCAGACTGCCTCAAAGAGGCTATTGTAATACCTATTTATAGAAAGGGAGACGCAAATGATGCAAATAACTATAGGCCTGTGTCATTACTTCCCATCTTTTCAAAGATAGTTGAAAAATGCTTGGTAGAACAAATAGCGAACTACTTTGAAAATAATAGCATCTTTTATAACAAACAATTTGGTTTTAGAAAATCAAAAAATACCACCTCTGCAATTCTAGAACTGCTAGAACAGATTGTGGAAGCTTTTGAGGGTCGGGAACATGTGTGCACTATATTTTGCGACCTAAGTAAAGCATTTGACTGCATCTCACATGAAATACTGCTAGAAAAGTTAAATAGATATAAGTTTTGCCATAACAGTGTTACACTATTAAGATCATATTTAACCAATAGATATCAAACGGTTAAAATAAATAATGAATATTCAAATAAAACAAAAATAATGCATGGAGTGCCCCAAGGTTCAGTACTTGGGCCCCTTCTCTTTTTAATATATGTTAATGATTTCCAAAATTCAAATGAACACTCTAGTGACATACTTTATGCAGATGGCACAACTATTTCGGTTCGAAATAATAGCATTGAACAACTTTCAGCAGTGGCGTGTGAGGTAGAGTCAAGGGCAGAGCTTTGGTTCAAAGCAAATAAACTCACATTAAATCGAGATAAAACAGTGCACATGATCTTCTCACTGCGTGATAAAATAGGACACAGTGTTCCTGATCCTCAGGAATCAACAAAGTTCTTGGGAGTTTATGTTGATAATAAATTGACCTGGCATGTACATGTAGAAAATTTATCAAAAAAATTGTCAAAAAATACATTTATTTTGAGAAATCTAGCTAATGAAGTAGGTAAAGAGGCTCTAAAAAATGCATACTTTGCACTATGCCACTCTGTGCTTTCCTACGCTGTTCTAGTATGGGGACAAGCGTCAAATTGGAACAGAATATTTGCTCTACAAAGACGAGCAATACGTATAGTAGCCAACTTAAATTATAGGGCTGATTGTAGAGAACAATTTTGTGAGTTAAATATACTTACATTTCCATCAATATATATATATATATATATATATATATATATATATATATGAGTTGCTTTTGTATGCTAGAAAGAGTTTATATACTCAGGGTTTAAACAGAAAAGAACGTAACTATAATTACAATACAAGACACAAAAATATGTTAACAATACCTTACGTAAGACTAACAAAAAGTCAAAAGGGAATTCAAATTTTAGCCCCAAAATTTTTCAATAAACTACCAGCCGATATAAAATGCTTACCAGATCCGAGTTTCAAGAAAAAAATAAGGTCCATCTTGCTCGAAAAAGCTTTTTACTCGTATGATGAATTTTTATCATATAAATTCAATGATGATTTAAAATGATTAAAAATGTTTGTTTAAATCTGAAGTTTGTTTTATATTTCTATGTTTTATTGTGGTATATATGATATCTGTATATATATTTTTATATTGTTATTTTTTTCTCTCTTATTGTAAATATTGACTTGTGCAAATACTACTTTTGTATATAGCATAAATAAAGTGATTTGATTTGATTTGACATCATATACGAGATATATACTTTTATGTGGAACCTCAAATAAACGTATTCCATATACGTCGATAATACGTATGATACGGATCATAGGATCATTCAGAACAGAGACATTCGCAAAAAAATTATTTTTAAGCGATATTTTCCCAGAATTGGGGGCGTCCTGGCGAACGGACGAGGGAGAAAAATTAGAGGTCTATAATGAACTGGTTCCAACAGTCCGATTTAGAAAGAGATTTACGCATTCTCAACTCCCTGACGACTAGCCTAGTAACTAACTTGTGCATATTTTAGGCAAAAGCAGCGCTTAGTAAAGAATTCGAAACACGCCTGGCCAGGGTGGAAGGAGAATCAAGTGGGGTCCTATGAATAAAAACTGAACAAAGCAAACATCGTACAACACTCTAGTATTTCCCTTCCCAGCTGAATGTAAGTTACCCGAGGTTACAACAGGAACAGACGTTCCGAGAGCCGTTAGGTTAATTCAAGCAAGTGCAATACTTAAATTGACGTATATATGTTAAAAGAAGATACAGTCTTTGATACCCTCGACAATCAAATTTTAAGGTGGCCCATTAATTTGGTATTAGTCCCTTAAGTCTTGTTACTAGCATAGTCTGTATTGATGTTTGTTGTTAATTGTGATAGTAGAGATAGTGATTAGACCAAGTGATAAATTGCTTGAAAAAATTAGTCGAAACACTTGTGCCAGTTAATTTCCACTAATTACCTCATTTATTTTTATAATAGAGTATAAATGCATTACTTCTTCTTGATTTGGTTGTAACTCCTAGGTGTCAAAATTCAGGTTCATAATTTCTTTGCACAGAATCAATTTTTTTAAATAAATTATATTAACGTTTGTTTTTCTTACAAATTTTTTTGTGTTTGCTAAAGCGCTATTGATTACTCTGTGAACTGATCAATAATTACAGAGAAAAATTGTTTAAAAAGTTAAGTAGTTGCGATGATGGTACTATATAATATCCCAGCTAGCTCTTAGTTGTAAAAAATTAACAATTATCCCAGTACTTTTAACCATTTTCCTACTAGTAAAAGAGACAATTCTGTTATGTACCTGGGTGAAAAGTTGTGGGTAGTTACATTGTGAAACATACCTGGAACATCCTGTTATGTACTGTTAATGTTACGAGGACGCGACAATTATGATTTGCAAGAAACTATTGTAAAACAAATGTGGTTTTCGGGATTTGCAAGTTTAAATGACACGGCATTTAGAAATGATTGAAAATTGGTAGACTTTGCTAAGTTTTGCAAACAAAACGATTGAAAAAAAAGTGAGTGGTTTGAAACTTACGTGTCTTTGATTTGTTCCATTTGGAGGTTCCGCACTATAATTTTAAAATAATTTTTTTTAAAAGCTCATTCATACCCATTACCTGTCTACTAGGATCTAATTGAAAATACTCAATATAGCAAAGTCACATACGTGCTAGTTATGTAACAAGTCACTTTAATGCTAGTTGGGAAATAATATAATTCTAAATGAAACTGTATGTGTAGTTTAGCTGTCTAATAATGCCTTTAATTAAAAAAAATACATGTAAAATAAAGATAAGAAAGCACGTCAAATGGTACAAAATCATAGATACATAGCAATTATCAATATAGAATAGCCTTCGTTCTTAGAATAACCATTTCCAGATTTTTTTTTGTAAATTACTTTGAATGTCATGCATTTCTACTACCATATCACAGAAGACCTATACCAGAAGAGACACTTTCGGCAGAACGTTTGATGTTTCATTGATAAATTGGGGTGACCTTCGGCCATCTTTTTGGTAGTATCAAGCGGGAAATTTAAATGTCCCATAATTATATTTATTGATGCAACAAAAATTTACACCAAAATTAAAGGCTTAGAAGGTTTTATGCACATACAATTAATTAAAGAAATGACTGTCCAAAAACCTATTGGAGTGCACACAATCTAAAGTTATTGTATAAATGATTTGGGTCCTTATCAGCTAGATTTTTACGGTTACAAGCTATTATCCATACATTACACTTATAAACAACAACAAATTACATAACATATTTAAAAATCGTATTTTTAACCAACCGTGCAGCATCCTTTGGGAATCTAAACAGCGCAATGTCTTTATTTGTTGTTCTGCTTGGGCAGCCGCGAACAACACACACAGTTCCCCCTTTTCCACTCATCATAAAACACACAACACAATAATGAATAATTATCAAGTAAACAAACTACCAACTCTGCGCTACAAACACAGTGACAATAACAATAACTCAAAATACAGTAAAAGATTTATAGGTTGACAATAATACCACCAAAAAGATGGCTGTCTCAGAAAAATTCAATATTGGCGGGAAGGCTGAAAGTCCATTCTGGTATAGGTTTTCTGTGACCATATTGCCATTAGTCTTCTTCTTCTGAAGCAAAGTGCATATAACACACATTTTTTTCATTTTAAACTATTTTATATTAAATATAATATCTGTTGTATGAGTCTCACATAAATTTTTCGAATTCAGCACAAATTCAATGCAAAACGGTAATAGATAATAAAATATAATTTTTGTTTAATCCAAGAGAAGTCATAGTTGAAAATTTAAATGAACCATTGAAGAAGAAATTCAAAAACTGTACCACTTTCAAAATATTCACAATTAAAACTATCACTGATATAGTATCTGATCCATCGAATTGAAATGTGTAATCACAGCAATATTGAAAAATTTTCATGTGGAATTTGAGTATTTTTCCATTCATGCATTTAATATAACGTATGTACGCACAGACCGACGCACAACTAACATGACTTGAAAAATAATAAAACTGGAGTGGAGGAGGCAAATTAATGAATGCCTTGTAAAAAAATTAATGTAATTTCTCATACCAAAATCCAAAAAAAAAGTATCAACTGTATTTTGATGAATAAAATTTGCATATTCATATGATATGGAACTGATAATCAGTAAAACTAGACTACTAGTGCTTTTTTATAATTATTCCATTACTTGTTAGAAAAAAATTGGTTATGTGCATCGACTTATGAAGCACCATTCTTATAGTTGCTAATTTTTTTTAATAGGACAAAACGAACAATTATTTCCAAACGATATTATGTAGGGCTAATTTTCTCATTATTGTACTAATTAAACTAAGAGAATATATAGGGCTAATTGCTATACAAACATTTTATTTCAAAATTTCCATCTTTTATGATCATGATCTCTAAAACTTTTAGTCAGTTGTATTTTGCACTATAATCTTAAACATCTGCTAAATCCCTATTTGTAGTATAGTATTTCCTGTATATCTTGTCACCTTGTAAAGAATTTTCTACTCTTTACAGTAACATTTAATGGTAACCCTCCAGTATTTTATTTCCATTGTCATTATCTTTTGAATAAATAAATAAATTTAAAAAAACCATTGCTCACTTGTAGAGACCGCTGGTTGGTCTCTTTCCAGGAGGATGAAAGTGAAATCTTTGAATCCTCACATGTGATTATTATCATGAAACTTCTTTTAAACCCTCTTTCATGTAATTATGGGCCCCACTGGTTTTTGGACCGTCATGCTCTGTAACAGTGTCAAAAAGTAACAAGATTTAATATAGTCATTATCAATTCCAAGCAAATGGCTATTTTGGTCTGTAAACGGTGCCATCTATAGATAAAATTATTTGGCATGGCAAACGACATTTTAAATACGTCAAATTGACGTAACAAACTGTTATCTAAATTTCACATTGTAGAGGAGTCATAACTAATCACATAAAAATGACATATGATGTCAATCAAACATGAAATTTTTAATGTTCAATAATTCTTATACTTCTTCTTCCATCATTCGTGCTGTCGATGAACTGGAATTCTATTAATCCACAACAGCATATTTTCTCTGTAGTTATTTTTTATTTGAAGTATCATCGGTGGTAGCTGGAATATCAACTAATACTACTACTTTTGATAATATGACTGTAATTTCATTTTCTGAAAATATTTGTTCTTCGTTACATTCTCCTTTAATTGGTACATAATGAGTATAGTATCCCATTAAAATTTATTTCAATCCTCTTGTTATTATCATTAAAGATAAAAAGTAATGTACCTAATGATATTAATAATTATGACATATTAAAGACTATGTAGTTTGTATACATTATTTTGTAAATATATTTTGTATCTAGTGTTTTTTTATGCTTCGACAAATTTGTTGAGAGTGCAAGTTTTGCTGTACAGTTTAGAGATTTTATTATTAATTTGTACATAGTGTTCATAAATTATTTAAATGTATGTGTAATATATGAACTTAGAGTATGTTACCGTTTAAGACAAAGATTAGTGAAAATACTTACTTGTTGCCAAACTTACTTATTATTTTGCTTAGTTTTTACTTATATTTCTGATTATTTAGCAACACTTCGATCACATCTTCTACTCGTTTGTTCCGCTTGGTTGGAAATCTTAAGCTCTCAAATGCAAATGGAGTTCAGCAAATGTTCACTTATTTATTAAGGGCGATGCCGTGCTTGGACCTTATGAACTGACATTTTTTTGCTATTTTTCAAAACACAAACACTTTCAATTTTAATGATGTGGATGTCCTGATATACTGAATGTTGGATTTTGTTACGTATTATATGTCACCATTATCTATAATTGGTTGATTTTAAAAATCATTAGTTCCAGCATCGTTTAAACCAATAAAAGTGCTAATTGCCAGCCGAAACAGTGTTATCATACCTCTAAATTGAAAGTATCACAAAATATTAGTAGAATGCAGGTTTTCACGGCCGTTGTCTAATGAAGTAGTTTCTTCCGGGCCTTGCCGTGGTCGTCGAACTTGACTTGACATTTCGCTGATCATCCTGTCAGCTTCTTCAGAAGGATTTTAAAGACTGAATTTGTTGTGTTACAGTCCTCGTTATATACCTAGGCACTGCTTCGCTGGCCATTGGTCATGCTTGGTTCGCTTCGCTGCTCATTCGTCGTGTTTGATTGACCGTGACTTACTATGGTGTGGGTACTTGGCAATACCAGTCTCCACGTGTTACTAAGCTGATACCCATCCTCTCTAGACGTAGACGATACGTTCATCATATGGCCACATGGAGAATTATCGTTATCTGTTTTCTTCGACCGTTTGAATAAACAGCATCCAAGTATCAAATTTACAATGGAGACCGAGCAAGATGGAGCTTTACCTTTCTTAGATGTATTAGTGAAAAGGTCACACAATGGCAAGCTGGCCCACGGTGTCTACAGAAAGAAAACGGACACCGACTGTTACCTACATGCGACATCTCACCACCATCCGCAACAGAAGAGAGCGTTAATTAGAACCTTGGTCCACAGAGCCAACACAATTTTCGACGACGATAACAAACCCAAGGAACTACAGAATGTCCAACAAGCTTTAGAGAAGAACGGATACAGCCAAAGCAATATACACCAAATAGTAAATAAGCAGAGGAGAACTACAGAAGAAGAACAGCAACAACCAACAACGTATGCATGTCTACCCTACGTCGCGGGAATCACAGATAGGGTGAAGAAGATTTTATTCAAAAAGAAAGTAGGTGTACGGTTTCGAACAGTGAAGAAAATACAGCAGATGCTTCCCTCAATCAAAGACCCTGCCCCAAACTGTTATCAAAAGGTGTTTACCAGTTGAAGTGCACATGTGGTAAGAGCTACATCGGACAAACAGGACGAAGTATCCAGTGCAGACTCAAAGAACACCAGAGAAATACCAGATTTGGATACACGGATAGGTCGGCGATAGCAGAGCATGTCCATAGTAATGAAAACCATAAAATCGACTACGAGGACGTCAATATATTAGACAGGTATACGCGCTATTATCTGCGAATCATAAGGGAATCACTGGAAATTATGAAAAACGTGAACAACTTTAACAGAGAGGATGGGTATCGACTTAGTAACACGTGGAGACTGGCATTGCCAAGTACCAGCACCGTAGTAAGTCACTCGAACACGACGAATGAGCAGCGAAGCGAATCAAGCACGACCAATGACCAGCGAAGCGAAGCGGCGCCAAGGTATATAATGAGAAGTGTAACACAACAAATTCAGTCTTTAGAATCCTTCTGAAGAAGCTGACAGGATGATCAGCGAAACGTCAAGTCAAGTTCGACGACCACGGCAAGACCCGGAAGGAACTACTTCATCACAAAATATTAGTTGACAGAAATAAACTATATGTGATATTTCAGAACTTTTCAAAAAATTTTAAGGATGCAAAACAGGCCCATATAAATACGCAAAGAAAAAAGATTCATTTGAAAATAATTACTAGCACGCCACTGGTACCTTGGTCGACTGTACTGCAATAGCTGTGCTCAGTGCTGAGGATATGTAATGTAATATTATTAGCATGTGAATATTATAAGTGTAGATCAGTATTTCATACAGTTGTCCAACCAAGTAGTGTCCAATAATACTATAACTTCAATATTTCTTTATGGCCTGTCTGTTAGGATTTTGTTATACATTTTTTTATGGTTTCAACTTCAATTTTAAGGGCACGTATTTCAGTTTTTTTGGATAAGTTCTAAACCGCCTTGCGCAATTCAGAAAATACACAAATATACACTAACGCAAAGGCAAGTCTTAAATGTGAAATTTTATTAACTTCTGATGAGAATATAACTCAAAGATTTACAGTGGGTATACTAGGGCATGCAAAACATATTTTTCTTTACATTTGCATCGCTCTTAATTATTAAAATTCGGAAATTCAAAATAAATATTAGTTTTATCGCATAAATTTGATTTTTGAAACAATTTGTATAAACTTTGCTTCTTGTTATATTTGTATTTGAGACAATAACACAACTATGCTAAAACAAAGAACCAGACCTGTCCATAATTTAACAAACTATTTTTTGATGAAATACACCAACTTATTAGTTCAAATGTGCTTTTAGAGGACGGAATATTAAAACATAATATTTTTGGTCGCAAACTCCTCTATAAAATCCTTATTTTACTATAAGGAACGTAACCAGACTGCAACCAACAGCTACTCTCGGTTCTATGTGCCCCGCTGAGCGCTGAATTACAAGTTACAAGCCTGGCACGTTAAGTGTAACAAATGCATATTACCATCAAAACGCTAATGCTTCGATTGCAACAAACACCAGCCGAAAGACTGATCCTACTTAAAGGAGCTCTCATGCCAGTCGTCACACACCACTTGCAGACTGCAGTTTCGAGCTGTTGGCTTTCGTCAGTGCAAGGTAGGCAGGTGACGACCGACACGAGGATCACTTGACTATTTAGAACATTTCGGTATCTTTGGGATAGCGACATGTAAAATAGTCAGCAGGCACCATCTAGCGGTATCTTACCTTGCACTGACGAGAGCTAACAGCTCGAAACTGTAGTCTACAAGTGGTATGTGACGACTGGCATGAGAGCTCCTTTAAGTAGGATCAGTCTTTCGGCTGGTGTTTGTTGCAATCGAAGCATTAGCGTTTTGATGGTAATATGCAATTGTTACATTTAACATGCCAGGCTTGTAACTTGTAATTCAGCGCTCGGCGGGGCACATAGCCCGGAAAGTAGCTGTTGGCTGTAGTCTGGTTATGTTCCTTATAGCAAAATAAGGATTTTATAGAGGAGTTTGCGACTAAAAATATTATGTTTTAACTTATTATTAATCTTTAAGAAAGTTGGTTTCTTTGAACTCCAAAATATTAAAACTACATTCTAGCTTTTCACTATAAAATAGTAATAAATCTAGTAATTTCGTATCAATTTCAAATCGTTATTTTAAAATTCTTTTAAGTTTAATCATAATAATACAAACGATGACTTCCAAATATATCCATTTTTTATTTTTGTGCGACATTCACTATTCCAACATGCAGGTTCGAATTCTTTGGTTTAGCATCTTTACGTAGCCTTTGATTTTATTTACATTACAGAGTATATCACTTTGATGTTGCTATAATAGTGTTTGTTGCTAATAATTGTTAATATAACTGGTTGTTACATAGTATAGAATTGGTTAGTTAAGACTGCATATACAATTGTGCAAGTAGTCAGAAATGTAATAGACACCGATTTGTTTTTATTTAGTTCGTGGTGGTCCACTTTCGTAACTTGTGTTGTGTTTTTTACGATAACTTTACCGCTAAGCATATTAGCATTTCGTGCCGAAAGTAAGGTTATGTTGAAACTGAGTGATTTGTGATGCCTATACTTAAGTGGACACACCTGAGGTAGTACCTACTCATTTGATAATTACTCAAAGACACGGCCTATTATAAGATAGTTTTCCTCGTGGTCAGCTAAATTCTAAATGGATAGGACTCTTGGTCAAAGGTTTTGTGACACTTGGTGAAACGGTAATGGTACTGGACTCTAAAATAAACGAGTTTATATCGAAAATATTGTTATTAAATAAATGGCAACACTAATGAATTTCTAGTATTTTGATTAATAGTATCCATTTACAGACAATTTTAACGAATTTTTGTTAAAGTTTAGTCAGGTTAGCTCAACAAAACATAACTTTACATGCCACATATGGCTATAGGTCTGGTAATTGCTTAATTCTTACATTTAGTGAGTCTTAATCTGAACAGCGGTTCTGTTGTGTAAGCAAATTTCCGAAGTTGTGTTGGCTTTGAAATCATGTTAAGTAACAGTAGATAAGAAATGAGGGTTCTGAATCCGCACCCTACCACTAAATGCGAATGGAAAGTATTTGAAAATAGTGAAAGGTATTAGGATAATATAAAATCTGACTCCTCAAACATTTGTACACAACAGTAACGGTTCTATTGAGTGAGTGAAATATCCTACTATATATTCTTTCCTATTATTTGGGGTTTCTACCATATATATTATTATCATCCTCTTCAAAACAAATCACCGAATCTACAAAATAATAGAATTATTGGAAAAAACCTCTGCGCCCGTGACGTTTACGCCAAAGGAAAAGTCAGAGGTTATGTTTTGCAAATAATATAAATCGGAATAAACACAGAAATAATGTATTTTGCTGACGTTTCGGAAAGTAATCTCTTTCCGTTTTCAAAGCTATTTTTTGGAAGAACTCTTATTTTGCTGTGTATGTCAAATACACAGCTTTAAGATTCTGTTTATGTTATTTCCATAGATACTTACTACTTACACAGAACATAGAACTGATGATATTTTCTTTTAGATAATGTTGAGTTTGTTAAGTTCTTCTTTTAACATTGGTAGCCAGGTTGTACAAATATCTACAGAACAATTCGATACGCACTTATCTTCATTTAATAAGATTATTGCTGATTCTTTAATTTTTCTTTTTTTTGGTATCTGTTTCTTTTGTTAAAATTTTTGCCGAGTCCCAGTTTATTCTATGTCCGTTTTCCCAAGCATGTTCACAAATCTTTGATTTCTGGATTTCATTTCAGATACCAAAAAAAGAAAAATTATGAATCAGCAATAATCTTATTAAATGAAGATAAGTGCGTATCGAATTGTTCTGTAGATATTTGTACAACCTGGCTACCAATGTTAAAAGAAGAACTTAACAAACTCAACATTATCTAAAAGAAAATATCATCAGTTCTATGTTCTCTGTAAGTAGTAAGTATCTATGGAAATAACATAAACAGAATCTTAAAGCTGTGTATTTGACATACACAGCAAAATAAGAGTTCTTCCAAAAAATAGCTTTGAAAATGGAAAGAGATTACGTTCCGAAATGTCAGCAAAATACATTATTTCTGTGTTTATTCCGATTTATATTATTTGCAAAACATAACCTCTGACTTTTCCTTTAGCGTAAACGTCACGGGCGCAGAGGTTTTTTCCAATAATTCTATTATTTTGTAGATTCGGTGATTTGTTTTGAAAAGGATAATAATATATGTGGTAGAAAACTCAAATAATAGGAAAGAATATTCGTAGAATGCCACAAATAACTTTTAGACAATATCCTACTATATAGTATAGGAAAAGAACAGTAGATAAAATATGAGAGTTTTGATTCCACCTCCCACCACTTAATGTGAATGCGAGGTATCCCGAGGTGGTGAAACCATCAGAATTCTTATTGATAAAAATGTATTATGATTGGTGGGTAGATAGGAGATATCTATGAACGAAAGTGCACTCGGAACTTTCATTTCTTACCTACTGAGAAAATTCAATTGACTGAATTCCGGACACTACCCTCGAGTAATATACTGAACGCGCATTTCATCGATGATGTTGGCATCATCAGGAGATGATCAAAATTGGTGATGGTGACGGTTTACCACATATTTATAGGTCAATCAAAAAGCAGGAGACTAAGAAGATGGTGCTCTTTTAAAGACAATAATGGTGCATAGTATCTATATAATATAAAGATGTAAGTTTATTTGTATGTAGGCGGTAATCTGTAGACTGATTTTAATGAATCCTGCACTGTTTAATAATATAAGGTTTCAAGAGTGTCATAGGCTACGTATCATCACGTAATATGGATGCAAAGCATGAAATACGACGAAGAGGGTAGAGAGCGCAATGTTTTAATTTTAAGAATGTAAAATATCTTTATATTCTTTATTAATATATTTTTGGAGAAGCTAACAAAACAACGGTCTCATGCGTGTAAGTGATTTTTTTTGTTTAGTATTAAATCAGCTTTAAATGAATTCAACGGTGCTGCCAACTTCATTTAAAAACAATCTAGTCACTTTTCACTCGAATTTTCATGTCTACACTACTAGATAAGGATCTTTTGACACCTTATTTACTTCACATCTGACAAGTACAACGTTCACCAGGATAGTCTAAAAATTTTTGAACGTATACAGCAATCTCGATCAAATTTAGTAGGCCATGGTTCCATTTATTAGGTAAAATGTATGATGTACAACTTTACTTGTTTGGTTCGTTTGTTATTATTATTTTTTTAATCTGTGCAAATGTTAAACCCATAATGAAATTTTGTGAAAAACCTGGCATGTGGTAGTAAACAAATATTCTCCTACACATTCTGTGACTTCCAGACAATGCAGACAACTGCGCTGATACTAATGTTGGAGCATGCCATGGAGATATTTCACGCATTAAATTAATCACTCTAGTCAAAGCAAACCTGCATTATTTTAAATATTTCGGTTAGTTAGTTGGTAACAATTGTGCAAATTATATTTTGTTTCATATTGTTTAAGTATATTCTCGTTTTGTTATTACTTTTGTTAATTTTAATTTTGTTATTACAAAGTGTACAGTTCGGATGAACTGGTGTATTATAAACAAGGTATTCGTTTTTAATTTAACCGTTTTACATTCCATTGTAATTTATAATCGTATACATATGCACAACAAAGGTGATGAGCAATCACTTGAAAAGTATAGTAAACGACCTTTGTATGCATGTGTATTTTTATTTTGTCATATTTTAATATATAAAGACTCTCAATTTTTGTATTTTTCCAACTTGTGCCTTTTAACCAATAATTTTACTTGTACACTGTTCTTATTCGTCAAATCATGTATTACATGTGTTTACTATAAAGTTTATGTCTAATAGATTTATGTGCTATGAGTACTTTGTTTTATTTATACAGCACTAACCATCGTACATATTCAAAAGAATTCATAATGCATGGGAAAGTTGTTTTTAAAGGTATCAAATAGAATCAGGTGTTAATTAAGATTTCATAACATACAGGGTGGACCGTTAATAATAGGCCATAGTTCAAGGGTAGATTTTTTGGGCCAAAATATGTGGAAGTTCAAATTATTTTTCCTTTTTTTTTGCAATAACTCAACAACCTCTTGACTGATCTTCGCCCAATTTGCTAGAGGAACTTTTTTTATTCTAAGAAACAATAATTTATGTATTACATCACGTTATATCATAGAGGGCGCCGCAGGGCCTGTATCTGATGAATTTTTTTTCATTTTACTAAATCTGAATTTGTCCTCCAAAAAATTATTGAAATGTTTAACGGCACTTTCCTCGAAAATGGTTGGAGTTATCAAGTTCTACCAAGTGTACCTTTTATACGTGGAAATGACACCCTCATCAGATTTTCTGGTCAGAAGTACCACGTTTCGTTAAAAAAAAAATATAAAAAAATTCATCATCAGATACATAAAGACCCTATAAATTAGAGACTGGCCACTCGGCCCAAGTAGATGCATAATGGCGGCGACCGTTTGTGTGCGCGTGTACATCAGCGTGTTTACAATGTATCACAAGTATCAAAAGCAGGTTGCAGTATTTGTTTTGACAAAGTGGAAAAATATATGTAAGTAATAACGTTACCATTGATTATTTCGTGATCAAATCAGTCATAACAGACCATTATTTTAATTTAAACCTATCACATCGAGTCTAATGACACAATGTCCGTCAAAACAAAAGCAACTCCTATTGGCGCCGCCATTATGCATCCACTTCTCATGCTAACCAATCAGTGCCTCCCACTCGAGTGGCCAGTCTTCTTTATAGGATCTCTACAGATATATGCCCTGCGGCGCCCTCTATTATCTAACATGATGTAATACATAAATTATTGTTTCTTAAAATAAAAAAAGGTCCTCTAGCAAATTTGGTGAAGATCAGTCAAGAGGCTGTTGAGTGTTATTGCAAAAAACGAAAAAATTATTTGAATTTTGACACCCTGTATCTTTTTCCACAGTAACATTTTACTAAAGCATATTTGGTTATATCCTCATATTTTGGCCCAAAGAATCTACCCCTGAACTATGGCCTATTATTAATGGTCCACCCAGTGGCGGTCCCAGAATTTCGACATGGGGGGGGGGGCACCGAAGATTCTAGGCGAAAATTGCAGATTTTTCAAGGTCAAACGGCCTTAAATTAAAAGTTAGAAGTTTTATTTCGAAATGTAGGTCTCGTGGGCGCAAGGTTAAAAATATAAAATATCAAATATATTTGTGTCCATGGGGGGGCCTATGCCCCCGTAGGACCGCCACTGGGTCCACCCTGTATGTTTGAATAATATAAAAATAAATAAAAATCTTCATATTGCTAAGTAACTAAATAATTTCTGTTGGTATTAATTTATTTTCAACAGTCACTGTCAAAACTTTTTTAGGAAAAATGTAAATTTTAGTTCAAAATTAGCTAATTCTTAGCGAACTATGAGTACAACAAATACATTAGTAGAAAGTAGGTGGCATTATATATACATACATTTATTTGATCTAATTGTTATTTTTTTTTAGTTGTCAGAATTTGTGCATGTACAGTAATAATTGTAACACTTATAAGAGCAATAAGAAGGTATTAAGGAATTTATTGCAATACTTCACAGGAAGAAATGGAATAAGAACGTATCTGTAAAATTTAGAAATACCCAATGCTTAACATCTGCTATAATAATTAATTCTATTTCTAAATTGTAAAAAAAAAATTAAAATGTATACTATAGATACACGACTCAATTATTCAGAATAGTTAAAGCTAAACTCTGCTAGGATGTTAATCCAAATAAGCCGATAAAAAAATACTTTCTTCAAAGCGGCGGCTAATTTCCATTTGAAAAGGGTTAATAAATTCTGTCAATAGTCTATAGAAACAGAAAAGTCTTTTTAATGGAAAACTTTTGAACTTACCTATTAGTTAGTGGCAACACTTTTTTTAGCACTAAAACCAAAGGAATTTTTTCGTGTCTTTTTTTTATCATATCCCCAAGGATTTTTTAAACTGTTTATAAATATTTTGAGGACTTCCAGTGAGTACTATTCCTGTAAACCTAAAGGTCCTAAAATATAAAATGTAACCAAATTATTAGTATCTAGGGATTTTTCGTCGCTCGAGTTGACAGCAATCAGAGTTACCAGTAACTCTGACACCAACGCAACTGTCATTTATTTTTGCATTTCAAATAATAATTATATTTCATTTGAGTCGAGTAACTCGAGTATGCATTCTTTATTCCGTTATTATCGAGCTTCAAAGATAAGTTTCGCCTTTTAAACGATAAAAAACCAAAGATGGTAAAATGGTTGTTTTTCAGCTGACTATGAGCTTTACTAGATTTGCTATTCGATATAAAAGTTAGCTGGCTTGGCTTCAACACTCGAATTTTCATTGTGTGCAGTTGTGAAAATGACCAAATAATTGTAAAACCACAAGAATACTACACAAACGATAATTATTCACTTGACTATAATCGGTATACATATAAAAAAAAAATTTGAACTATTTGAAGTTACCAGAGTTATCTTGTTGCAGTCTAACCAACCTTACGAATAATAATATCCTTACATATTAAATATGAAACACAGACTAACCCTGTGATATGAAATAAATTGAGATCCAGTTCAAATTTTGTTTACATTCAGTAGTTTTAGTGTGAATACTCTGAATACTGTTAAAAATAGTTTAGTATAGTGTTAATTCTCACTTATACGTACAGTATAGTTACGCAGTAAGTAAAAGTGGCTAATGAATGGCAAAACTAAAAATTTGTGAAAAATTCCGTTTTCTGCAGGACAAAAAAGTGTTATATGATGTCGTTCGGCGGCAATAAATCTGAAAATATTAGTCGAAGCTAGGTAATTTGAGTTGAATTTCTTGTCCTAGACAAAAATGGGTAAGTAGAAAACTTTTTGTCAAATAAAGTATGACTGAAAATTTGTTAAGTTTTATCGAGACATACATGCTTCCAAAAAATTGGTATTTGAATATGTGTGAAAAAACTACATCTGCTGCAGTTCAAAAATGCATTGGATCACATATAATTTCCGCTTGTAACCGAAAATGTTTCGATTACATTATTTTTTCAAATCAAAATAGAGATATTAAATAATATTAACTTAGAGATGAGATTGGACTTGTAGGGCAGAAATCTAGCTATCCTATGCTGACATCTTGTCAAAATTATGTAGACATTTCAGTAGAATCAATCATGGATCATAAATCATTAATATGAACAGAAACACTTTAATAGAAAGTAAGTAGCTTGTGTTAAATTTATTAAAGTATGTTCGGACCTACCGTATTTGTCTTCTATTTCAGTTGTAAAAATTTGTGGTTGTGTATTAATTGTTACTACTGGCATACGAATTATAAGGGGATAAATGTGCTCCCTCCACTGGAACATTTGTCGAAGAAGTGAAACTAAGAAAAATATATAGTGTATAAAAAAAATATATTAAATGTAAAAATGGAATTAACAACATATCAAATTTATAACAACTCTTGTGGATAAAATATAAAGCAACTTAACAAAAACAATTCACATCGCTTCAATATATACATAAATTATTTACAATGGTAAAGTTTATAACTTATAATCTGTATACAGAAATCTCAAATCAACAAAGAAAATTTGTTTCCTTAACACAGCCAAGAAAGTGATGTAAGTAATAATTTTAGGGACATTTAAATAAACCTAAACTCATTTTTCTAAGGTTATGATTAAGTCTTCTGCTGAGAGTTTCATTTGTAAAGCCACTTCGATTGACTTAACGACGCCAGCTACAGGGCTCTGCACAACCGTTTCCATTTTCATAGCTGATAAAATAACTAGAGGTGTGCCCTTTTCTATTTTCTCTCCCACTTTAACTCTAATGTCGATGACAGTACCGGGCATCGGAGCACCTATCTGACTCTTGTCTGATTTGTCTGCCTTGGGATGTAACTCGATTTCCTGACCTGCGGACTTGTCTCTAATCAACACTGACCTCAATGTACCATTCAATTCAAAGAATACCTCACGCTCCCCATTCTTCGTTAAATCTTCAGCAATGGCTAAAGTTTTTACTCCCAAGGTTTTACCTTTTTCGATGACTACCTCAAATTCTTCACCGACTTTCGGCCCTACAAGGAATATTCTGGTGTTCAGTTTATCTACGGGTCCATAGGATTTTCTAAACGTTAGGAAGTCATTGGTGACCTGAGGATATAAAGCTGCCGACATAATGTCTCTATCCTTGGCCTGGGGAAAACTCTCTTTCAATGTTTTACCGAGTTCATCAAAATTGAATGGGGGCAAAGTTTGGCCAGGTCGGCCTTCGATACGAGGCATGTCTCGAAGTACTTTAGATCTAAAAGGTTCTGGGAAGCCTCCATACGGTTGTCCAATATAACCTTGAAGATATTCAATCACAGATTTAGGCAGAGATAATTCCTCAGCTTTCTCCTCTACGTCTTTTGGAGACAACTTGTTTTGTACCATAAATTGAGCAAGGTCGCCCACTACTTTAGAAGATGGCGTTACCTTGATGATGTCGCCAAGGAGTTTGTTGGCTTCAGCGTAGGCTTTCTTAACATCTTCGAAAAAGTCGCCTAAGCCTGAAATCAAATTATTATTATTTACTTACGGGCTTAAGCTCATTTCTAACATACAATTTAAAAAAGAAAATATACAATTTGATATTTATAATAGTGCATATAACATATTATAAGAAAAGAAAATAGCGTTAATACTAGTACATTCCTAGGGTAAACATACCGTAAATAAATATAAATATAATTAAATATACATGTATACGTATGGATGTCAGTCAAAAAATAAAAGAAAATAATGTGAGAATATGGTATGCTTAACGCTGAGGTTTAAAAAGAACTTGCTAATTGCAGCGAGAAGGTTGGTGTATTTGTAAAGAAGTCAAGATAATCATTGTGGTTGGTGGCTAGCCTATAGGACCTTGCAACAAATGAGTTGAACCCGTAATTGATTCGATGAACTGATTCACGAAACATAATAACTGAACGGGTAGTTCTTGATGAAACATGAATGCCAAATCTTTCCAGAAAGTATGGACAGGAAACATTAGAATTAATTATGTTAAATAGTAATTTAAGATATCTGTGTTTCCGGCGAACTCTAAGAGAATTGATATGATGATCATTTACACAAGACTTGCATAATCAAGATTTTTATTCCATTTAAAAGCGATGTAGCATAAACCTTTATGTTGTATTTGTTCTAAATTCTAGATGTGTATATTATAATATGGAGTCCAAACACATGAACATATTCTAAGTGTGGCCCTACAAGTGAACAGTAAAGTAGCTTAATAGAAGTAATATTACTAAAATCACATGAAATTCGTTTAATGAAATCTAGCATTTGTAATGATTTGGTAACAGTTTGAGAAATGTGAGATGTGGAGGTTAATGATGGGTCGAGTATTACACCCAAGTCTTTAATAACAGAAAGATTATCAAGGAATATGTTATTAATGTAGTAGATATATTGAAGAGGATCCCTGTTGCGATAGAACGACATAGTATGGCACTTACTTGCATTAAGTTCTATACCATTATGGTGACACCATGCGATAAGGCTATTGAAGTCTGTTTGTAATTTATTGCAACCTTCAGTGGTGGTTATTTTAGAAAACAACTAACTGCCATTAGTGAAAGTCATTTATAAATAAACTAAAGTGCAAAGGTCCCAAGTGAGAACCTTGTGGTACGCCTGACGTGACTTGAATTTCATTTGATCTGAAATTGTTTACACGAACGATCTGTGTATGGTCAAGTAGGTAGCTTTCGAACCATTTAAAAAAAGAACCTTTTATGTCCACCAAATTCAAACTGTCCAGTAAAATTCGGTGGTTAACTCTATTGAAGGCCTTTGCAAAGCCTGTATACATGGCATGATGATATCTATCTATCCATTCTCAAGAGCAGGTGACAGGAAATCAGTGTGAGTGAGTAAAGGACCCCTCACAAATCAAATGGAAATTGGCTTCTGGTGAAATTGGCCAAATTTTGGATAAAAGTCTCCATGGGCACGAAGCTCAAAAATCTCCCGTGCGAGCAATAACCAGCTTGGAAAGATTGAGACCGGTAATCCCCGATTTTCGCTGATAATCCCAGGGAAACTGGCTTAAATAATCATTAATTGCATTGAAATTGGATGATTTAAAGTCCGTATAAAAACCATCAGCGATTTTTTGACATCAGAATAGAAAGATGAAAATAACTACGCACAAATGCTTATTTGAAATTTCAGTTTCTATTTTAAGTCGACATACTCGTGTGAATTGCATGAGGTTAAAGTTTGTCCTATTTAAGAATGCTGTGATAAATAATAAAAACTGATATATCAAACACAAATTCTTACCTAAAGAGTACGCTTGGAATTGAAGATTTGTGTATTGCCCGCCAGGAATTTCGTTATTGTACACATCTGCGTTTCCACTCTTCATCGTTGTGGTACACTCGAATGGGGCATACAGAGTCCTGGTTTGTTCCCAATAAGCTGAGTATTTCGAGATATCAGGTAGTGCGAAGCCAGTATCTAAAGGTGTGTTTTGTAAACTGGCGACTATGGCACCCATACTCGGCTGACTAGTCATTCCAGACATTGAGTCTACAGCTACATCCACAACATCAGCTCCAGCTTTCGCACAAGCCAACATGGAGGCCACGCCAGCTCCACTTGTGTCATGGGTGTGGATGTGGATTGGAACTTCAGGAAACTTGTCGCGAAGGGCGGTAACTAACAATCTGAAAGAAACAAAACATTACCTTCAGACAACATTTGTTAGTAGTTTACGGTGACTTACGTTGCTGCATTTGGCTTGAGCAATCCAGCCATATCCTTGATTGATAAGACATGGGTTCCGGCTTTCACCAACTCTTCGGCCAGGTTCAAGTAGTATTTAAGGTCATACTTCGTTTTAGTGGGATCGCTTACATCTCCTGAGTATGAAATAGCAGCTTCAATTATACCACCCGCTTTTCCCACAGCTTCCATACCAATAATCAAGTTTGGAAGGTAATTCAAAGAGTCGAATATTCTGAATACGTCCATACCAGTTTTAACCTTGGAAAAAACTTTCGGTTAGGATTTATATTGCAAAAGTCATTCTGATTCTACAACAGTAGCAGCTCAAAATAGTTACAGAGAAACCTGTATCATTGTGCAAGTCAATGTACAGGGTGTCTCACCGGGAACTGAATCGATCGATATAGAGAAAAGTAAGCATCAGGAAATTTTGAAAATTTAGATAATTACTAATGTCGGTGTGGCCAATCCAATTAAAATAATTACAAGTAGCTGGCACTTCCGCTTATACCGGAAGTCGATACCAACTTGCTTATTTCAAATGGAATTTTAGGGGTTTCAAAAAGGGCATAAAATTCTGAGTCAAAAATATGTAGCATATCCTATACCTAAACCTAGCTGTTTCAGAGATATTTGACATTTTATAGAAAATTTGACAGGTGCAACGGTTTGCAAGAACCGTTATAACTTTCTTCGTGTAAAAGATCCTCATTTTCTTCTTGTCACGTAAAAAGAACACAAGGAGAACTACGTTCTAAAACTGAAATAAATTCAATAATATTATACCAAGTGTTCCGTTTTTCGCGTTACATTTTGTCAACTTCAAACCGCGAAAACTTGTTTAGGTCAAATGGAACACCCTGTATTTTTTGCGTCAAGTTGTGTAAAATTGAATTCCCTTTTTTCTGATATTAGCATTGTGGGGGTTAAAGTTACAACATTTTGAAATATTTGCGATTTTACTAGAAATTCATGAATCATTTCATCAAAATAGCCATGATTAGAAACATCAGTCATTATCTTATGCCAAAAAATGCCAGCACGTTTAAATTATACCAATGAAAACTTTTTAAATTTGTTTATTATTTATGGAGAATGCGATAAAGTGATATCAAGAACTTGCAGCACATTTGCTACTCGATATCCAGAAAAACGGAAACCGTCACCAAACACCATCAATCAATGTAATTGTGCCTTTATTGTGAAATTTACTTTCGTCATTCCAAGGTACATTTTATTTTTAAGGAAATAAAGCATCTGCGGCACGTGATCATATGGGCGTGGCTAATTGGCTTGGAGGATAAACAAAGCAAATACCATAACCTAAACGCATTTGGATAGCATTGTGTGAAAAGTTTCAGTTTATTGTGAACGCTATATTTGCTTAGTTTGTGTGCCTATAACAAAAATTTTATTTTAATAATGTTTAGTGATTATTACTACACCTTAGACGCTGAAAGTGCGGTTAGATATAGGGAAAAAATCGCTGTAATTGGTATAGATCCGTACTTGGTAGACATCAAACAATGCAGTAGTAAAATCGAAGATTTTCCCAAGACGATATATCCAGATATTGTTAATTATTTACTATATACTAAGAGTGCGTACACCCATGAAGATTTTAAAGCTTATAAAGGACTTGATGCCTACAAACAAGCTACTTGTGGATGGGTTAAAAATATACATGTAAAGAAAATGTATGAAAACTTCTTGATATTGGGAAGAGTAAGTTACTATAGTTGAGGTTTAAGCATGTCAAGCATTATTCTACTTTTTTACAGGTTATGCATTCCCAAAAACTAAGTGAGCAATTTTTAAAACCGTGGATTGTAACAAAAAGTGATGGTAGTATAATATGCGCTCACTGCAATTGCATGGCAGGGCTAGGCGAAACATGTACTCATGTTTGTGCTGTATTGTTTTACTTAGATGTAGCACATAGAAGGTCTCTTGAAATATGTTCTCATGTTCAATTTCAGGATTTACAGATTCTGGTGGTGGTCTTTGACCTAATCTGGTTTGCTGAAAAAAGAACTATCTATAAAAAGCATAATATGTTTTCAAAAAGATTTCCCAACCTCTAAAAATAAAATAATTTTCTGAAATGTAAATGTACACATAATCTACTCTAAAATATTTTTTAAAGCACCATACCTACCTATTCAAAAAAGTATAGCAAAGCAAATATTTAAACGTTTGTATCACATATAAAACAAAGGCACAGGAAAGAGCAAAGCATTATCTTCCTAATATTTGAATATCAACCATTTCATAATTGAAAACAAAATAAATCATATTAAACGTGCAACCTACATATTTATTGATGTAGACAAAAAAATCATGCAAAAGCAAAATTTCAAAATTCACTGCAACCTCTACATCGTCTCGTAATCTTTTCCTTTTCTCCATTCTAACAAATCTATCTTTACTAGAAGGTTTTGATAAGCTAATAGATTTATAACCCATATTTAAAGACGGTATCCAGTCTGGGTTATTGTGATCTTCTAACTTTGAAGGTTTACCTAAATATATTTATTTGTCATACTTACGAAACAATAATTTAGGTACATCCATGTATTTATTAGATACGAATAGTGTAAAGTATTACCTGAAATGAAATGTTTGGAGCATATTCTACCATAATCAATCTTTGATTTGGTTAGATCGTCCCTTTTTAAGGCATTTATCCAAGCATTCCGTCTATCACAGGCAAGTTGAGTAAATTGTTTATAATTGTTAAAAACTGAGGGAATTCGAAAAAAACTGACAGCATCTCTCGCCCCGTTGCTTCCACAACCAACTACCATACAAAAACTTGGCATTTTCAGTAAAATGTGAGGAAATAAAAACCCAAATAGATATAAATGTGCCTTGTTTCTGTTATGGTTAAGGTTATGTTATTTATTTGTATGTCCTCCAAGCCACGACCTTGAAAAATGTGACGTCACGTGCAGATGCCCTATTACAATTTCGTTCATAAAGAACAGAATACTCAACAAGAAAGGTTAAGCGACGATCATAGTCCGTGGGCAGTAAATGATGTATAATAAGTGTGGTTTATAATTATATGGAAAGTACTTATTTTCTTTTAAGATTCTTTGGCACAACGATAGTGATATATTGATGGAGGCTCTTATTTGTCGCAATGACGAGTGGGGATCATTATTAACAGTTTGTAAAATTACGGCCGTATTCTCCTGGGTTCTTGCTGTTCATATTCTTTCACATTTTAACTTTTTAAAACTACCATATTGTAATAAATTGTTACACAAATTGGAAAAAGTCTTGCGATCAGGTTGTGGTCTGTTTGGAAAGTGTAATTGATACATACATTTGGCTGCTTTTGCATTTTTATTGCTTTTTCCATAAATTAATAACATTTTAACTTTATCAACATTGGTGTGGGTCATATTTTGGACAAATTTTGCAAACGTATTCTTAAAATGGCACACGCAAACGAATATTAAACTTCTGATAGTTAATAAATAAACAATTACAATTTTTCCATGGCTAACGAGAGTTAAAAGTCAGAACTTAACTTATGTGATTAGCAATCCCGTTTTTTGTGTGAGAGTTCAGAGACCGAATCTCGGACGGGACTCAACTTTTTTCAATTTATTACTTTGCAAGTAATGTGGTTAGTAATTAAAAATGTAAATAATATATCCAAGTGATAGAAAGTGCCGAGCAACAATTAATTTTTCAATTATTTCAATTTAAATTTCTCAATTTAAAATAATTTCCGGTAAAATCGGAAATGCTATTAAAAAAAATTTCCCAAAAAACATCTACCTACATCCGAAAACCAAGATTAAAAAAGTTACAGCAATTAAAAAAAAACACTTCAAAGTTAGACAATACAATTAAAATATCTCAAAAACTACTACAGATCTGACTTTTTGGAATGAGGACAATTTTGCTTAAAATTTAATTTTTAATCGAATGGCATGTATTTCAAACCGTCCTTGATCGAAAAATATTTCTAGTGATAATGTTATAATAGTAAATTGTACTTCCCGAAGAAGGCATTAATCATAGAAATCTATTATATCATTTACAGAGTAAATAGTTATTAATTATATAAGGGTATTAACAAGCCGTTAATCTACGAGGAAAAATGTGTACTCGAGGCGCAGCCGAGTCACATTTTTGACTGGATTAAAGGCTAACAACAAGTAACGTTGAATTACTTTTGAGAATTAACAAATCCTCAACGTTTTACCCACGACCACTGCCAAATTAGGAACATGAAAGCCATATGAGGGCAGGTGAAAAATTCTGATTTTGAAAACCTCAGATTTGATAAGTTTATTTTGATTAATAATCTTTTGATTTTGAACATAAAAATAGAAGGTCTTTGAATCGTTTCTATGACTAGTGTATTAAATAGCCTTTAATCTACAGAAAACGGATGTATTAATAATAATAATAATATTGTTTATAGTGTGTCACAAAGGGATGAGGTTAGCAAAGCTTTCTTCCACCTCTCCTAAAAAGTTTGAAGACAGGACAATACCTTCAATACTGGGGTAGGGACAAATCTAAGTTGGATATAGCTTTATTCAGGTACATTGGTGCTATATAAGAAAAACATCCTTCAAATTTATTTGTATGATGTTGAGGAATCGTAATTATCTATTCTTATATTTACATCATGTGTATTCGATCTTCTTTGAATCAGTTTAAATAGATAGTGGGGTGTCTTATTCTTAATTAATTTATACAAAAACATTGTGATTCGATATTGCATACGCTGTTCTACATTCAGCCATAATAATATAGGGAGTCACATGTGCCATATATGGGCATTCTGTATTCTTTGCAACTTATTTTTATTATACTGTGGCAGAAAGTTATAATAAACCGATGAACAACAATCTAATTCAGGATATATTAATGTTTTTACCAGTTTTAGCTTCATGTTCTGATTTAATTGGTTTTTAAATTAATATACTGTTTTCAATATATACATAGACGTTTTAAAGATATATTCGATGTGGTCATTAAATGATAAAGTTCCATCCATAACTACACCTAGATTTTTTGCTGAGGTAACCCACTCAACATTTGCATTATTGGTAATTGATATTTAAGTTATATTTTGTTTCAATAGCAAGGTTTTTGCTATTCTGGCCCTATTCATATAGCTACGGTCTTGTTGAGGTTTATATGTAATCCGTGCTGTTCAGAGTATGTAAAAATGTTCTGCAAATCCCTGTTTACATAGTCAATGTTTGAATTTCCTGATATGGGGAGGACAAGTACAATTCAATATCATCTGCATAAAGATGATTTTGACATTTTGATAAGGTGGCAGGTAAATCAAATATATATATATTGATATGATCGACATAGTCAGACCCATGAGATTCTTCAGGCCACCTCAGACCCACTAGAAATACTGATGATATTAACAAAAATTTATGTGTTATATATTTATTTTAACCTGACAAAACAACTAGAATCGAGAGGGGTAAAAGAAATTCGAATAAAAAATTTTCACGTCATTTAACCGACGTTTACAAGCCATTTCATTATTATTACGTACTCAAGCCAACATATACAATTTCCGCCATTCTACCAACTACTACAGACCCGCCAATGTTGCCATAGTTCTTGCACGATATTACGATTAGTTTGCAAGTGGAATAGTAAACTTCCACATTATGAACGCTAACGCTAAATCGACAGAAAAATTTAAAAAAATTGTTATATTTGTCAACTTGTCTTGTGACATTAAACAACAAGTTTGAGATAATAAAAAATTGCTTGTGTGTTTCTGCAATTCGCAATTTTTAAAATGTGGCATGTTTTGAGCTCTACTTTTTTATCCTTATTTTTATAAAGTAAGTTTTAAGTTTGAACTATAAATGTTTAGGTCAATTTAGAAGCAAAAAGAGCATTATTGGAGTATAATATTGAGCACATCTGAAATTTGGTTTATAATACATAACATTAAATAAGCCTAAAATTGATTTATAAAATTTATATTCTTAAAAGAGGCGTAGAAGCGCATATTAGGTATTTATTTATATAGTTAACTTTGTTATGTATTTTTCCGATAGACGCCTACTTTTTGCAATATACATATGTTATCAAAGAATACCTCATGCATAATAACAAAGCTAGTCATAAAACTATTTTATGTCTCCTCAATTTTCATTTTACTTTCGATAGTATTTGACGTGAAACTCTCAAATGCCAATTACTCGAAAACTAAAAATAGATATTTTGATTCCGTAAAAGGCATATATTTTCTGGTATCAATAAAGCTGTCACACCTATAGTATTATATCCGACACCAGATAAAATTTCATAATTTGCTATACCAAAAATGAATACTTACTTATATTTTTTTATTCCCTGTAATATGCTTTCACACCAAGAAATCTGCAAAAGTACTGACACTAAACATCCCTTTCTATTTAGGACCTTTTATTTGTTATTTTTTCTTGTTGGTAACCACTTTATAAATGTTTTCCAGGAAATATGCCATAAATTTTTTTCTTGGCAATCTACATTCCAAATATTATTTTCTTCCGTCGTTCTTTCATTATTTTTTAAATATGACTTCTCTCTTCATTTTTCATTAAAAATATACCAGATTTCTTCTTTGACAATTATGTAATATTTTACTGTCTTAGGGAATTGAAAACTTTATTGCCCTAAGGGCGAGGAGTTCTGTTTACAAAATTAAATGAAACGAAATCTAATTTTTAACTGTACATTTTAATGTTAACTTTTGCAATTCATTATGTACCATCGCTCATGTACTTTTCCTTGTCTACTTTACGTGAAAATACTTATTTATTAAAGATAATCCCGATTTTAATGAAAATGACTGGGTCCGGATTAAAACATTAGTATTCAATACGTACCGTAATAAGTAAATAATGTTTTTAATGATGCAAGACTCACAGGCCTGCAAAAAAGTACTTTTTTTAAATTGTCTTAATTTTAGTTTTTGTATGTTTTTCAGAGCTACTAAATTTTTCGATGGGTATCTGGGAACCTCTTTCAGCTTGTATAGCCCGTAGTCCTGTTTAAGGACACAACCCTACATTTAGTCCCGGCCCTGGCGGTGGGGGAGCTTTCGTATAACGCCCATTATCAGTATTTTCAGTCTCTAAGAGCTATTTAAAATTTATAAAAAATTATTGATCAGCCAATGGAGAATTTCGGGCAGACATTTGAAGGAAAATCCAAAGGGCAGGTGTATCGGCTGGCCATTAAACTAAGTGCAAATAAAATGTGTCTGAGACCCGCTTAAAGTTGGTTTCGTTATCTTTACTTGGAACAAAAACATCAAGAAATCATGTTTGAAGGTTTTTTTTTAGGGGGGCGAAATTAGTAATCGGCGTTTAACGCAAAAAGTCCCTTTTTAAATTTTCTTTTCAAACCGCTAAAAAATTGTTTTCCCTTCCTTCAAGTAAATTTACATTATAATATAGGCATTAAGTAGTTCGAAAGTATCGCTTGAATAAATTTTGGTAATACTTACGCTCTGCTAAGTAAGCTTAAATGTTAAGAAATACGGCAAATATACTTCTTAACAACTTTCATTATGTCATTCACAAATTGATATAATTACATTTTATCGTCTTTTTCAATGGCTTAAAATAATTTATTGGTTATTAATTTACTATCGGGTATGTCAAATAATCAGAAACATGAGATATTTTCCACTATTTATTGCCCATATTGTTGCACTTAGTTTAATGGTACCCCATTGCATCCGACCACACGGATTTTCCTTCAATCGCAACTCTCCTTTGGCTGGCGAGTAATTTTTTATAAAATTTAAATGGTACACTAAGAAACATGAGTTATGTAAAATAGTCATCATACGAAACTCCCACCTCCGGGACTCGGGCCCAGCGTAGGATTGTTTCCTTAAACAGGACTTCACACCATGTAAATTTAGGGAGATTCTCAGTCACTCATTGAAAAATTAAATAGCTCTTGGTTATACAGTTTTTCTTGACAATGTAAACCATTTTTTTCTATTTACCATTTTGTTTAAGTCAAATATGATTTTTAGTTTTAAATAAAAACATTTCATACTAATTTATGTATTAATCTTGTTTTATTTCAACTTTTAGAAGCTATGAATATTTCTAAAGAAAAAATTTTAAATTTTAGTTACAAATTGAAAAGAATAATTTTGTTAGAACATGTTATACATAATATTATGTTATACATAACGTACCACTCCTTAGATGAAACTCAGGTGTGCACCAAATATTTTTAAAATTATAATATATTAGCAATAAGGGGCAAACCCGCCGCTAAAACATCGCTAATGTAAATTCGGCGCGGATGCCAATTTTCAGGTTTGTATTCGTCGCTAATATGACTGGAATTATATACTATATACAGCTCCAAAGTCAGCGCCCTCATGCGGTCGGGACCGGGACAAAATCGGTATAAAAATGACGAAATTTCCGCGAATTTATGCCCGGCCAATATTTCGTCCCCTGCATTCCCTAACCCCCCTCGTCACTTTAACATAGCAAAACGATTTCAAGCCCGAAGCCGGGTCTGTCTTGGTCGGATTTGGTCTGTCTTCGTAAGGAGTATGTGACGATTCGGGCATGTATAAACGCAAAAATAAATGTATATATATATATATATATATATATATATATATGAGGATTGGACTCAGGACACTACCCTGTGGTACTCCCAATGAGGTTTTATTGAATAGCATGTTTGTGTGTTAAGAAAAACTTCTTGAGATCTACTTTTGATATAACTACATAATACTTACTGCTAGATCGCAAAATTTGAAAAGAACGTTGTCAGGATAGTTTGTATATCCTACGGCGTTGGCCCCTCGGAGTAACATTTGGAATGGAATGTTTGGTATCAGTTTTCTCATCTCCTCTAACCGTTCCCACGGACATTCGTGTAGGAATCTAAGAGCCACATCGAAAGTGGCTCCTCCCCAATTTTCCATGGAGTACAATTGGCTGAAGTTGTGGGCCACAAATGGCGCTACTGCCAGAAGATCGTGAGAACGAACTCGAGTTGCTAAGAGAGACTGGTGAGCATCACGGAATGTTGTGTCCATCAGGAGAAGGGTCTTGTGGTTTCGTACAGCTTTGGCGAAGGCTTCCGGACCCTGTTCCTTAAATATGTCATGAAAGCCTTTCGGCGGTTGAAGACCTTGAAAAATTGTTGTTCATTAGCAATTATAAAAGTATGAAACTTGCTTGGTTCTATGATTATTGAAGTCTCGAATGCACTGAAAAATTACTGGTCGTAAATTCGTTAGCTTTATGGCGAATGCTAATTAATAGCCGGCATATAATCGCTTTACTATATTATTTTTATTATATCTGTGAACACTATAACTTTTGAGTTAAGTCCTCATATTCAGTACATACCTATTTTTAAATCTTTCAGAAAATGCTATAAAAATATTATTTAAACATGCAACAGTGGGACATAAACTTAAAAATTAAATAATGTCATAATGCATGCACAAAATAAAACATACATACCAGGATTGTGATCTGAGGTTTCAGCCAGGTACTCTGTTAAAGAAAAAGAAAAAATGCGTGCAAATTAACATAAACAAATAATATATCAGGGAGGTGGTTACATTGAAAGTTTTCGTTCAGAGAAACTTTTGAAGTAATTTGAATTGTAAGCACACCTGAAATGTCAAAGTGCTAAATGCTACTATGCAAATAATGGTTAGATTCACAAATCTCCATGAACGTTCTGCACTGAAGTTAACAAGTTACTGCCACAAGACTTTCATCGATCATTGAACTGATAAAAATCTTGTACCGCAATTCAGAAAATAAAGTCAGTCTTACATTTTGGCTTAATTCGGTTGTGAATCTAACAAATGGATTTTACTTACATGCGACATACAGGGTGAATCCTAAACTATACACATAAACTAATAAAGGCAAAAATTGTAGTAAAACCGAAATACTTCCATGGCATTTAAGAAAAAAATTAACATTTGTAAATTTCAATGCTTTGTATTTGGCATAAAAACAAGGATTTCCAGTTTTTGCATGATACTTTACCGGTTCTTCTCAAATAAATTGCTCTCAATGTTACACAGCTTATGTGGTTTCTTCATGATGGTGCTCCAGTACATTTTCAGCAACAAGTGCAACGACATTTGGATAATGTGCTTCCCAGAAGGTGGATAGGCCAAGGTGGTCCAATTGCCTGACCCCCTCGTTCGCCCGACCTCAACCCGCTTGATTTTTATTTTTGGGGACACAAAAATTATGGTGTAAATATGGCGGAAATAACTTTGAACGGTTCATCAAAATTTTCCATTTTTTACTTTTTTTTAATATTTACTGAATTATTATATTAATGAAAAAAATTTATTAAACTCTTTTTTTCATTGTTAGTCATTATTTATCATAAGCATAAGTTTATGGGTATAGGTTAAGAACCACTCCTTATTAGCTAGGTGTAATAATAATAATAATAATGGGTGGGATTCTGTGGTTTTAAATAAACAGAATACATGACAAAATTATTCTATCAAATGGAAAAAGACATGCAATTTTCTACTACAATCAATCAACTCTCAAAACACTTCAGAAACAGTAGTTACAATGTCCAGTAACAAATTTAAACACAGTCGATATTAGCAGTAGATTCATCAATGCAGTGCCTTTTTTACACCGTAGCAAACTAGGCAAACGCCCAGGGAATTGAGAAAGCCCGCCGATGGCCTCGGAAATTTAAAAAAGAAAGTTATAGAAATGAAGCAAAGTAAACTAAAAACGCTATTAATAAAGCGCAGCGAAGGTGTCCTTTTCAGATACGGAAACAGCGAATGAACGCTGCCTAATGTCGAGAAAGCTTTTATTTTTGTTTTGTTTTCTAATTACTACGTTTCATATATCTTTTTGTATGATTATAAATTGAATACGTTTATATGTTAAAACCTTCATTGATTCAGCATTCCCAACATCAAAATAGATCAATTAGGTCAAATGTAAACCCCCTGCTGCAACGCCAATGCTTCCAAGGCGGCAAATTTCTGTTAATTAATCCCCGTAATTACATAAAAGGAGATAATAGACAATTAACAATGCTATGTCAATATTAGTTTTTCGTATCTATAAAATAAAAAATAATTCATAATTCATGTATCTATTTCGAGTGAGAATTTCTATGAAGTGTTTTTATGAGATTACTATTACCACGGTTTTGTGGGAGTTTTCTTCCTTATGAATATGAAATTTTGAAATAGTACCCTTATTTTTATACCAAAAATAATACTCTAAGTAAAGTATTTTGTAAAGGCGGCAATAGCCTAACGGTTCAATTTAGGCTTCGAATGCAAGAGGTTGTAGGTTCAACCCCCCCACATATTTATTTTTTTGCCATATATCTCTAAAATTTTGTCTAAGTATATAACAATATTTTTCTACTCGCTTATGTAAATTTGCTGTTTTCCATACAGTCTGTAAAATGGATAAGTGGGCCGTTCCAGTTAACTGAACGGATATATTTCATATACGTTCTAGGATGGATATGAAATCGACCAATCATAGTTCGTGTATTAAGTACATAGGTACATTCATTTTAAAAAATTCAAGGTAGTGCGTAAGCTGTCAAAGTAATTGTCAGTGTGTATTCGCGCAGTTTGAGCTAAAAAATAATTTAAAATGAGTGATTCCAGTGAACAGTGGATAGACGGTATACATCTAAAATTTTACTGAAATTATTATATACAGACAAGATATATGGCAAAAAAAAGTAGGTATGTGGGAGAGATTGAACCTGCAACCTCTTGCATTCGAAGCATAAATGCAATCGCTAGGCTACTGCTGCTTTTATAAAATGTTTTCACCTAGAGCATAAGATTAAGCAGAAGCTAAGTTTGTATATTAAAATTTGATTAAAGCTATTATTTGTAGTTTATTTTTAATCTGGCTTATTGTCACATCGCCTATAACATTATATTGTGGGGGCGAGCCACTAATCTCCAGCGGGTTTTTGTCTGACAAAAGCGTATAGTTAGATTCATTTTTAATCTCAATTTTACTACATCTTGTAAAAACACCTTCAAAAATCATGGAATATTAACAGTACCGTCTATATACATTTTCTCCTTGTTGAAATATATTAAAAACAACATGCATCTATTTAAAAGAAATGCTAGTTTTCATAGTTATAACACTCGCCATGACGACTTACTGGCTCTACCGCATCATAATACTACTCTCTTTGAAAAGTCACCTTACTACTCGGGTATTACTCTTTTCAACAAATTACCCAATGAGATTAGAAACATCGATAATCTTATCAAATACAAATCTAGTCTTAAAAAGTTTTTAATTGAAAAATGTTTTTATTTTCTTATAATGAATTTTAACTTGTATTGCAATTATTGTATTTTATATTTTATAATTTCTCAGTTTAATACTTATCATGTACTGTATTTTTCTTGTTGACGTTCACATCTGTATTGTAGCAGCTTAAGTGATTATATATATATAAATAAATAAATAAATCCAGTCATAGAAAAAGTATACTGTACAGCTCGAGTGGATTATCCATATCGCACTTGAAAGATCAATCTTTTTTCTCGTGTGATATGGCTATCATACCCACTCCTGTTGCACAAACTACTATAGTGACATTTTGGGTGATGTACTATTTATTGATTGTTCACTGGAATCACTTGTTTTTAATTATTTCTTAGCTCAAACTGCACAAATACACACTGACATTACTTTGACAGCTTACACGTTAACGAATAGTTGCCTATGTATATAATACGCGAACTGTGATTGGTCGATTTCATATCCATCCTAGAGTGGATATGAAATATATCCATTAACTGGAATAGCCCACATCAATTCTATAGACTGTACAGAAAATGGCAAATTTACATAAGGGGGTAGAAGCTATTTCCTACATTTGTTTTGACAGGCAGATATTCTAAAATATATTGTACTGTTTACTATGTCTTTTCACAGAAGGTTGGCTGGTTTATATTTTTCATCACCTAGCATATGTGATTGCTACAAACCCAAAGTACAACCTTAAAAATTACAGATAATATCCTTACACTGAACTTTTCAACTAAAAACCGCATACATACCCAATGAGGCTTCAGGTACATGTGGTTTGATGTGGGCGGGTTTCAATTTAGTACCCAAAGGCGTTTGGGGACCGTTTACCAAAACTTCCGCTATATAATTCAGCAACTTCTGAGCTCTGTTCTGGCTTGGTCGAAAGTGAAACAGCTCTGGATGTTCATCAATAAAGTCAGTATCGACTGAGCCAGTCAAAAACTTTTGATTCTGCAGTACGTTCAATAGGAAGGGAATGTTTGTTTTAACTCCTCTGATACGGAATTCTCTTAAGGCTCTATTCATCTTGGCACATGAGGATTGAAGGTCTTTCGAGTGGGATATTACTTTCACAAGGAGCGAGTCATAGTGAGGAGATACGATAGCGCCGGCAAAGCCCGATGCTCCATCTAGACGGATGCCCATACCTTCACCAGAACGATACACTTCTATCCTGCCAATGTCGGGCTGGAAGTTTTTAGCCGGATCTTCTGTCGTTACACGACATTGGATTGCAGAGCCCTATATTAATAACGTTTGTGTTCATTTTAGGAAAAAAAAGTACAATAACTATCACATATAGGTACAGAGCGTTAAATCAACAGTTATCATTTTTAATCGCCTATGTTGCTATCGCAAATATGTATATATAGGCTCTTTTAAATATGGGTGAAACTTTGGAAGTGTTACAGTGGACTTATCCAAGAGAAAGAGAGAGGTAGAATAAGCAAATATTTATTATTTTTGGCCGTAACTTTTTTTATACATATATTGGTAAAAAAAATATATAAGACTACCTAAATAGAACTATGATAGGTGAAGTGATATGAATTTTCACTCAATAATTTTAGTTGTTTGCCAAATTAGTTAATTCAAACTACAAGATATAAAGAATGGCATTATTTTTTAATGTAATGTTTTTTTTGAACACTATATGACTTTTGAAAGAGTCCAACTGGAAGTGCATTTTACACACGTGGTGCCAAATAAGAAAAACTGGAGCAAAAGCTAGTAGTGTGGTGGTGAGGTATGTCGAGTGTATTTGGGACGCTCATGGATTTGATTACGTCTTACTAGTTTGTTGTATAAGTAGGTAGGTTGTTTAAATTTTATAATATTATATAGAAGACAGCAGAAATGAACAACTCTTCGTTCCTGCATTTTTAAAAGTTCAAACTGACGGATATATGGTGTAACATGAGCGAACAGAGGAATATTTGTAATAAATTTCATGCATAGATTTCGCAATTTTTGCAATTTATTTTTATCTTCTACTGTTAGACAAGGCCCCACTATGGTGTCACAGTAACTTAAATTTGATAGGACCAGTGATTCGACTAACATACCCCATCCACCCCCCACTATATCACCCGTCAAAGCAATAACATTACTTTACCAATTCCGAGATCCTCTCTAGCTAAAGACTCTATTATTTACAATGGCAACAAGTTGTACAATCATCTGCCTAATAATGTGAAAGACATTAACTCAAATATTGACTTCAGAAAGGCTGTTAAAGGCCTGCTGATTGTTAAAGCCTATTATGATTTGAACGAATATTATAATGATATATTTTAATAGGATGCCACTTTCTTGTTTTGTATTTCATTTTGTTGTTCTAATTTGACTATACATTTATTGTATGTGTGTATATTCTTTTTAATACGTTTACATATTTATGTAGTTTATTTACAACTTCCTTATTTCATATTTCATTTTGTTATTAATTTGACTATATATTGTGTTCTGTATGTTTACATTTTTATGTAGTTTATTTACATGTTTTCTATGCTTTGTCTATGAGAATTTTTTTCTTCTGACAATAAAGTATATTTTGTATTGTAATTTTTTTCTTAGAGTCCAAGTCCGAGTTGAATGCAAATAAGTGCTTAAGCTTGTAATAACGATTTCTTAGGCTATTTTTCACATGTTCAGTGAATTTTAAATTGTTATCGATTGTCAGACCGAGATCTTTGGCACAGTGTATGATTTCAAGGTCTGAACCATTTAGTTGCATTGTTAGCTGTAAGTCCCTTTTGGGGAGTAATATGTGTTTAATTTATTCGCATTTAAAATTAATGAATTTTGTTTACATCAGCTGCTAATTTTTGATAGGTCAGTATTTATTTTCCCTTGCGCGTTCATAGTATCAAGAGTTGAATAGCTGTAATATATCTGTATGTCATACTACTATAATAACTGGGTATATTTTGCAAATCACAGATAAATATATTAAATAGGAGGGGACCCAGAACTGAGCCCTGGGGTGTCCAGATATTAAGTCTTTCTGTTGTGAATACATCTGACCAGTAGGACTATTTAAACTAACGATTCCATCCATGCTAAGAGATTATTAGAAAGTCCGAAGTATTTTAATTTACTAATCAGAACATCTAAGTCGATGGAGTCAAAAGCTTTCGACATATCTAGTACTAGGGACGTATTTTTTGATTGATATATGGCGCCGAGAATATCGTCTGCAACTGTTGTCAACGCAGTAGTGGTACTGTGCTTTTTTCGAAAGCCAGATTCAGGGTTGGCAAAAAACCGCTTTTTTGTAGAAAAGTCCGGGCCAGTGGACAAAATTGGAAAAAACCACAAAAGTGGAAAAAATTGGTCGAAACTGATTATGCAACTTATTATACAGATAGATACTAAGGGTTGCGTTCTTTGGTGATTTAACTTTGTGAGAGTATTTTCAATTTAGTTGCCAACTGAATGCTAAAGCATCAGGTGACTGCTAACATTTTGAGAAAAACAAGTCGTTTCTTGTAAGAAATCGGCCGTTTGTGCTGTCAGCTTTAAATTATTATATATATATATATAACCAAAATTAAACACACGTAGTGTATCTTGAGGTTGCAGTCAGAGGTGAAAAGTTTACGGCCACAAAACAGAAAAAGAAAAACTCTTTTGTTACTTTGTCAAGCTTTCGGAAATTATTTATTCCCTTTATCAAGACATTAACTTGAGATTAAAAGTTAAGGTCACATGTATTATAAAATAGTCGCATTTTTTTAACTTAATGTAGACAAATTCATACACAAATTCCTTTACAGGTACACAATTTAAGGTAAACAATTACTGATTATTTAAAATTAAGGATTAAAACCATGATTAAAATAGATATAACAAAATGAACATGAACCGGTTATTTTGATCAGTCCACAAAAAAACCGGTTAAAACCACCTGGTTTTTTCCAGTGCGGTTCTTTCCAGCCAACCCTGAGATTGATTAGGTGGCAGTATACTATTTTGTGGCAGTATACTCGTTGCCGGAAGCCAGATTTGTCGTTGCATAATTCGCGAGTTGTTCATGTAGTGCAGCTTCTGCAATTTTCAGAGGTACTGATAACAGACTTATTGGCCTTAGATCATTTACATTATCCCGATCCCGCTTTTTTGGTATTGGCTTTTATCGGCCTTAGTAGAATACTTTGGAAAATATTTCTGCCTTCTAGAAGCACACTTGCACACTTGAACTATATATATATATATGCATGTGATGGTGTGTGTGTGTTGTTTTTAGGTTTTCGCGGTGTTAAATGAAGTGTGTTATTGTCTTCCGGGTGCTCTTCCGCGTCGATGATCGACTCCTCCAGGAGTCACGGTTGTCTAAACGACGTTTCGGTAGAATGTAAAAATATATAGGGTGTTCCTTTTAAAAAAATGACCTCGAAGATGCTCCACTGTAGCGAGTCATCCTGTATATTTCAAAATATTTTTAAAATGTGCGCCTTTTGACATCATACCACTTCCATAAAAAAATTATTTTTGCGAAGTCTTGTAATAATCCTGATGTTGGACTTTGATGCACATTGGCACACCCTGTATGTATTAAAAAAAGAGTTATGGCCAAAAATAATAAATATTTCCTTATCAAATCTCTCTCTATTGGATGTGCCCACCTTAAATCAAATTGTGAAAGTAAACGATATTTTTTTTCTGCAATTAGTAATTCTTATTGATAATAGTTCACAAAGTGTCATATTTGAAATTAAACTTATCCGAATATAAAATTAAAAAACACAAACACCAAAATAATGACATGATCTCCCATAATATTGGGGAAAAACAGTACATCAAGCCTTGTCTCAAACGTTGTCTATTGATTTATCTCTCCATATGCTACATTACTTCTACATATACTTTTGAAATCTTTAAAAAATGTTTTACACAAATACTTACATAAAATTTAATCTTGTCTTGATAAAGTCCCAATTCTGGCAACGTCATACCCTCAGCTAACCTTATTTGTGATTGCACTAAATCAACACCAGTAATTTCCTCGGTCACGGTGTGCTCTACTTGCAATCTGGCGTTGACTTCAATAAAATAGAAATTGCCTTTTTGATCAAGTAAGAATTCCACAGTGCCGGCATTTTCATAACCCACATGTTTTGCCAGTTTCACCGCCATATCCGTCATTTGGTCTCTTATTTTTGGATCTAGCTTGGGAGCGGGAGCCAGTTCAACCACTTTCTGATGTCGTCTTTGTACCGAACAGTCACGTTCATATAAATGCACGACGTTACCTGCCTTGTCACCTAGAAGAAATATAGTAAGTATATTGTACTCTTGAAAAAGGCCTAAAGAAGTCGAAACACGTGTAGAGTTCAAGTTTTAATAAAACTTTCTGAAACATTAAAAAGTGTATTTCCAGTTTTTTTTATACCACATGACCATATTTTTAAAAGGGCAATTCAAATATTTTTTAAAAACGGTTCACTGTGGGACATTTTCACATATTTTTACCTAGTAATTGCACTTCAATATGTCTTGGTCTCTCAATAAATTTCTCAATGAACATAGCTCCATTTCCAAAAGCACTTAGGGCCTCTGAGGACGCTCTCTGGAAATTTTCCTCGACTTCCTCCATTTTCCTCACCACTCTCATTCCTCTACCTCCTCCTCCATAGGCGGCCTACATGTAAAATATACAATTTTTATCTTCTTATATAAAATAAATAATATCTCTATTAACATAGCTGTTTTTACAAAAAAAAAAATCCGCTCTATACTTAATCCGTTATAGGAGGAAGCAAATATTTCTTTGGACCCGCATAATTTCTGGAAATTTGTGAACGCTGGTAACAACACTTACTTGTACCCAAACAATATGTTCTTGAATGATATAAGCAGTGATTATGGCTAAGATACGGTTAACTTATTCGCTGATCACTTTTCTTCTGTTTACACTGCAGCTGTTGTAGATATAGTGGATAACAATAATTGTAATGACAATGTTTATATTAATGTCAATATGTGTCAAATTACCGTAGGTGACGTGTTTTCGAAAATTGAAGGGGTAAAGAACAGTTTAGATACAAAATGCCGCGTGACAGATACGTTATGACACAATACTCCATTCTTAAGCGTTTCCGTACAAGTGTGTACAGAATGCTCAGGGAACGCAAGGAAAGGGGTAGGGTGTATTGAAGCCACTAGTATCTAAAAATGATATATAATTACATGAATGTCATAATTAAAAAAAAATTGAAGCGCGCCAGGATTGAACCACGAACATTTGACATGCCAAACGAACTCTCCCCTGTGAAGAAACTTTGTCCTGCGATACTCTGTGAGTTAAATAGGTAATCTGCAATACAAATTCTCTCTACACATGTCGTTTTGTCTGTGAATGTAAACATTTTTAGTATAACATTCCTACGGTAACCCGCCCATCAACGTCATCATTATATCCTCCTCTAACAGATTGAGTATAACCATTTGAAGTAAAAATTATATTTTTGTCGCTAGTACGGTCGTGAACAAAAAAAAAAATAGGACGTCTTTTAACGGTATTTTGCTAAAATCTAGTTGTGTACATCTAACTTTAATTTTTGTGACATTGTCAGTTAGTTGTCATAATTTATTGCAAGTGTGCAAAAAACTAATATGCCTCATATAAGCGATTTAGTTAAATCTGGAGTTATTGCTAAAGTAGAAGATGGATGGTCAATGAGACAAATTGCACTGCGTTATAATATTGACAAAGATTCGGTGTGTAACATTTTAAGAAAGTGGAGAATAAACGATTAGTAGAAATTCTGGATCAGAGCGACGAAGGATATCAACTCAACAACAAGATTTCCAATTGGTAAATGCTTTAGTAGAGAATCCATTTTACTCAGTTATTCAGGCTACTGAAGAAACGAATTTTCCTGGATCGAGTAGTACTGGTCGTTGGAGAGTAAGAGAATCGGAGCTACGCTGTCATGCAGCAGCACAGAAATACTACTTAAAGCTGAACATAAAGAAGCTCGAGTAGGATTTGCGCTTGAATTTTTAGAGCATGATGTAAATTTTTGGGACAGTGTAATCTTTACAGACGAAAAAACTTTCCAGTCAACACACAGCGGTTGTTTACCGCCCTCCGAATACTCGATTCGACGAGAAATATATATCTAACAATGATAAAAGTGGTAGATTTTCCGTCAATATGTGGGCTTGGATATCGCCACGTGGGCCTGGTGTTTTGTGGCATATTGAGGAACGATTTAATAATGAAACGTATATTAGGATTTTAGACAATATTATGCTGCCTTCTGTGCCACAATTATTTCCTAATAATGAGTTCATATTTCAACAAGACAATTGTTCCGTTCATACTGCTCATACCGTAACTAACTGGTTCCAAGATAACAACATCAATGTTCTTAACTGGCCCAGTCATAGTCCAGATCTTAACCCTGTGGGAGAAGTATGAGGACTATTCATAAGAAGTATCCAAAAACGAAATGTGAGACCACGGAATGCCAAGAATTACTGGAAATAGTAAATAAGTCATGGGAAAATATTATTACTAATGATTATTGTATAAGGTTATTTAATTCTATGCCAAACAGACTTATAGAAGTTATAAATAGAAATGGTGCAATAATGAAATATTAATAGTTAGTTTCTTGTTAAGTAGGATATCCTTTGTCCTTCGATCTAGGATACTAATTGTACCGTTTATTCTCCACTTTCTTAAAATGTTACACACCAAATTTTTGTTAATGTTATAACGCAGTGCAATTTGTGTCATTCACCATCCATCATTTACTATAGCAATAACTACAGCATTAAAATAAAAAATAAATTAAAAGTGATATCTGTTTTATTTCGGCTACTCATTACATATTCAAATAGAGACAGATTTACATTAGAAAAAAAAAGTTGTCCTATTTTTTTCTGCTCACGACAGTATGTATGTTATACTCACTTTGAATATAACAGGAAGACCATGTTTAATACAAAATTCTTTTGCTTGTTCCTTGGTTGTAATCGGTCCATCCGTTCCAGGGACAATTGGTACACCTAAATACATAAATTGTTTGAATATATGACAGCAATTTATTTATTTAACATTCTGTGCAAAATTTTATATAGAATTACGTTTTTTCACATACCAGTTCCTAATCACGTGTGTTTCAACTAATTAAAACTTAAACTGAAATCAGTCATTCGTCTCCCGATGATGTTAACATGGTTTACGAAACGCGCGTCGATTAGTGTATTCTAATGTCAACACATAAGTACATAATATACACATACTTCCATTTAAAAAACATGTTAATACGAATACATCAGACGCTACGAAAATGCTTGGATTCATAATAAGGAATTGAAAGAATTTCAATAACTTACAAACCCTGAAAATTTTATATCATTCATTTGTCCAAGCTTGAATATGGTTCCATAATCTGGAATCCACGTTGTAGTTGTCAAAAAAATTCCGTGGAGAAAATTCAGAGAAAATTTTTAAAATTTCTATCTTTTAAAATTAATAGTGCCCATCCTGCTAGAAGTATTTATTATAAAGTGTTCTGCTCAATTGATTTCACTTTCAAAATTTAGAACTAAGGGGTAACTGTACAGTGTAGTATTTCCACATAAAATACTGCATAAAGAAATTGACTGTCCTGAGATTCTTGCTCAAATGAATTTTCTGGTACCTAGACTAGAAACTAAGCAACATAATATGTTCTACTGCATTAATCCTAGAACCAATGTGCGTTGAATTCACCCATTGCAAATATATGTAACATTGTTAATAATTCAGTAAAATAACAATTTTAACTGTTATTTCACTGCATTATAATAGGCCATTTATATTAGCTTAAAAATAGCCCAATAGAAAAAAAAATTATAAAGTCTTGCCACTTGGGGATTAAACTTGTCAAGGGATGTACTTTCAAAATAAAAAGAGTTCCCAGGCAACAAGTAAGAGCTACATCCTTAAAACACACCCCAATGTGCAATTCGGCACTTCTTTTGCAATTTTCTCGAAAACCAACTGCCCTACAAAAAAAATTATACTTACAAAAAATATTGGGGATATTTTTTGTAAGTATAATTCTGCATAAAAAAGTGTTTATTATCTAAATTGTTTAAAACAGAGGTATTCGAGAAATCAGCTATTGAAATTAGGGCTTGCATTGACAGAGATTCACGAAGATGGTATATGTGTCACTTCTAGGCGGCGGTCGGTATCGAACAAAGTAAATTTTTAAATAATCTTAACAATAAGGAACGACTTATTTCACAGCAGTAGATGATGCTGATGTTGAAATTGTTGCCACTGCTGTCGGTAAATCTCAGGAAAACGAACAAGTTGTAGTGGTTGGTCAAGACGTCGACCTTCTTGTTTTATTAATTGCACTTACCCCAAAGGGCATAGATATCATATTTCAAAAAAAGGCTCAAGGTAATGTTAAAAAATGGTTATTCAGTTCGAAGAACTTACAGTGTAAAGAATCTATCTTATTCATTCGTGCTATTAGTGGCTGCGATACCACGTCAGGATTCTTTGGAAAGGGCAAATAACAGTTTGTACATCTATTTAATCGCAGAGAGGACCTTGGTAGTGTATTTCAGATTTTTACTAATGCTAAGTCAAGTCCAACAACAGAAATTGAGCAAGCTGAGGAAAGGTTTATATTGGAGCTCTATAAAGCTAAATCACTAGAGGGCAGTCTCAGTGAGCAAAGATATGCTTATTTTAATAAATTTGTTGACTAAGCGGACACTGCCGTGGTTATTTCAAAATTACCTCCTATGTCGGCAGCAGTACAACAGCATTCCCGCCGTAGTTACCTTCAAGTGCAAATATGGTGTGGACAGCATCCTGAGCTTTGGGACTGAAAAAAAAATATGATGCCCTGTCACCTGTCTATATCACTGAGCCACCCATCCCGGCTTCTATTTTAAAATGAATAACCTGCAGTTGCAAACAAGGTTGTGAAAACTACTAAGGCAGGCTTATTGCACAACTATGTGCAGAAATTACCGTGGCCAAAGCTGTACCGATACAGATACCACAGATGATGTAGATACTACCGAAGACGTATTATAAATTTATTTCGATTTAGTGGATTAGGTCTCAAGGAGAAACAACTTTTAAAAAAACACGCCGATAACTGTACCTCAATCGTAGTGTGGAAATGAGTACTCCTGTATAAATAATAATAATAATAATAAATGCCTTTATTTCCAGTAATATTCTACATAGAGAAAAAAAGAACATAATAGATATATTTTAGGAAATCTCAAGGGGAAGTTCACAACAAGTGTGCTCTACCACTTAACCCTCGATGTACATTAAAAATAAAAAATTACGCACAAAGTACATTTACAATAAGTGTAAGGTAATATAGAAAAAACTAAAACATTATTATGCATGAGCAATAAATAAATAGGCACATAAAACTATTCTGACTAACCTAACAAAGTAGCTTTAAAATATCTTTTAAATTTTGCAACACTAAATGATTTGGCACTAAATGAGACCTGATTATATAATTTGTAAATGCAATATCTGAAACCTCTCTCGTAAAAGAAAGTTCTGTGCATAGGTGGACTAAGTAAACCGTTAGACCTGATATTGAAGTTATGAACATCGCTGCGAAAAGTTATTTTATTGTAGAGATAAGACGGAATCTTCATTGTGTTAATCTTGTGAAAGGTACAAGCTGAATAAAAGTTTCTCCGACCTTGCATGTTCAGCCACATGAGTTCAGGCAGCTTATATGAAACATGTTCATATTTACGTATACTATAGATAAATCGAATACACGAGTTTTGCACGCGCTGTATACGACTGCTACCCTGTCCAAACAAGGGCCATAAACTAGGGCACAGTATGTGAACTGTGACAATACCAATGTTTCACAAAGCATCTTTTTAGTATTTATGCTTAAGTAACTTCTGTGTTGATAAAGAAGCCTTATGGCGAAGTAAGCTTTTTGTATAAATTTACAAACCTGTTCTCTAAATCTTAAAGTTCTGTCTAAAATTAATCCTAAATTTCGGGCATGTTTCGAAAATTCTAAACGACATCCGTTTATTTCAATATTGATTAGATTTTTCAAATTAGCACAGTCTGGCTTCTTACTGAATAAAAGCATAGCTGATTTTAATGGATTTAAAACAAATGAATGCTGCAAAGAAATGTCTGATAGACTTTTTAGGTCATTGTTGAGTTGTTGCACAGCAGCTTCATAATCTTTAGCATAAGAAGAATAGTAAATTTGGGTATCGTCTGCATACATATGAACCGAACAAGATTTAACAAAATTTACAAATTGAGATGTGTAAATTGTAAACAACAGGGGGCCTAAAATAGAACCTTGTGGAACACCTTTATTGGTCGCCCTTGCCTGGGAAAGTTTATCGCAAATCGCAAAACCCCTTCTCCACTATAATACAACCTTACATTAAATCACAGAGTTCCAAATTATACCTAAAATACATGATTATACCATGTTCGTGAATCTCTGTTAATGCGACCCCTAGCTTCAATAGCTGATTTCTCGAAAACTTCTGTTCTAAACAATTTAGGTAATAAACACTTTTTTATGTAGAATTTTACTGGGAACATTTTTTGTAGGGAAAACGGTTTTTCAGAAAAACACAAAAAACTACCGAATTGCACTTTAGGGACGGGTTTTAGGGATGAAGCTCCCACTTGTTGCTTGGGAACTCTTTTGACAGTACATCAACAAGTTTAATTCCAAAGTGGCAAAACTATAATTTTTTTTTCTATTTATGCTAATATGAATGGCCTATACATATATGTACCTAGAACTTAGAAACCTAGAAACAACTTTTTAAAACGGCGAATAGATGTTTGTAAATCGAACTTTTAAAATTCATGTATCTTGTCTATTTAATATGTAAATACCCAGTACTCTATGTATGTTTCAAGGTAGTGTATTTTGTATTATTTTTAATTTCCTGATTTGTCGATAAATTTCCCAAAGTCTTTGATTCTACCCCGAATTTTTAAGTGGCTTCATATTCCTAACTTTTCAGGTTTTCCAGATCCCTAGGAACCCTGGAATATAGCCCAAAATTGCAATTTTACAGTTTTAAATCGACAATTTTTAATCCAAAATTTGTCATCCTTTGCAATGCATTCTGGGCATGAACGGACTATTTTACTTACCAGCTGCAATAGCTGATTCTCTAGCTATCACCTTGTCTCCCATTCGATGCACAACTTCAGGACTGGGGCCAACAAAACGGATGCCTGCATCGATAACAGCCTGTGCAAAATCTGCCCGTTCTGATAAAAATCCATAACCAGGATGTACGGCATCAACTGCATTATCTTGACAAACTTTAATAATCCCTGGTATGTCGAGGTACGCCTGCACAGGGGGCAACTTTTCACCTACCAGATAGCTCTCATCGGCTTTTAATCTGTGGATGTGAGATCTATCTTCATTGGAATAAATTGCGATGGACTTGATTCCCAATTCTGTGCATGCCCGAAAAACTCTGACTGCGATTTCTCCTCTATTTGCTACCAGCAGCCGTCTAATGGGTTTATATTCGACTTTTTTGGTGGAATAGTTCCATTTTTGTGAGTATTTTAAGGTGGAATGGCGTAGAAATGATTTTCTTGTAACTAGTCGCACTACCATGTTTTATGTGTGTGGTTACTCGTGTATTTTTTTAGGGTATCTTGGTTGCCCTCTTTTTTGGTGGTATCTGCAAAAAATATATATATAATAAGTAAATAGAAGAAAATATTACACCATAGCAGAAGCAAATTATTCAGCAAACGAGTCTACTGTCTAGGTAAGGACATTATTTACTGTTTTCTAAGAATTTTACGGCTCATGGGTATTTGGGTAACAAATAATAATAATAATAGTTCAAACAAAATTGAATTATAGTCGAGTACAGGTTTACTAGGCACTCAAAAAACGCAAGAAAAACTTTAAGACCTCATTTTTATCGTCGTTGGACCATGCGGCATGCTGTCATCAAACAAGCCGACGCACATTAAAACCCATAAAGGTAAGCGAGACAATTTGTGAAAGAAATAGTACAAAGGCATACTTAAAATTCGTATGTATTAGAATGTACATATTAATACTATATTTAAAAGTATTATCTTGGATAAATGGAATTTGATACAGTTTCTGTTAAATTTAACAATCTTACCCTATTTTGCTTGTGTGAAGATAGGAATATCTTATATATTGGTGGAACATTGATTAATATTGGTATTCTAAATTAAAATTCATATTCTCTTGTTGCTCAGATCTGTCAATAATAATATAATATATCGTCGAATATATATTATTGTTGCCCAGCAATACGGACCGCGACGAGGTGCGAGCATTTCCTTACCAAAAATGTGGGTACAGAGTCATGATTTTCTATATTAAAATAGTTAAAATAAATAAAGCAGATCTCTAAATTCTTTAAATAAATAAAATATTATATTTATATCGATAATCCTAACTTGATCTAATCGACCAGGTTAACTAAATAAAGTCAGTTCTGGAAAGTAAATAAATAAATAATTATGAAATAAAATATATACATATACAATAATAACAATGATAATAATAATCAAATAATATATACTTATATATATATATATATATATATATATATATATATATATATATATATATATATATATATATATATATATTTTAAATAATGTTATATTGCACTTGTGTGTATTGTAAAACACAGATAACACGTTAAATTCATACTGTACACTTACACAACTTTTTATTTAAAGCATTAATTTTTACTCACTAAACACTTCACTACCACCATCTGAATCGGTATCTGTATCTACATAATATATTATTAAACGCCTTTGATTAGGGCTGATGCTTTTTCCTAAGTCAATGTATTCATCTTCAGTTTTAATCACATGCTGAATACATTTTTGCCAATAACCTGGTGTTATTTCTCTCACTTGAGCTTTAATAAGATCGATTACTTTGGCATCAAATTTGGGAAAGGTGTTATTTTTTCGAATACTTTTTTTCAGCTGACTCCATATTAGTTCGATCGGGTTGAAAATGCAAAAATATGGAGGCAACCGTAAAACTGTATGTCCTTGAGCTTAGGCTATTTTATCAATTACATACTATTTTGAGAAATTTTGCTTCTTAACAATATCCAAAATATATATTTTTTTATTTTCTTGAAATGCCACGTGTTTTCGAAGAAATTTTTGAATTTATTTTTTATTTGTTCCAGTATTTGGTATTTCTTTCAATTTGTTGCGAATGATATGAAGCATTGCCTAAAACAATTACGCTTTTTTTTTCTATATTTGGTAGCAATGAAGTCTGAAACCATTCTTCAAAAATATCCGCAGTCATGCTTTGGTGATAGTCAACGTTTGAGTTTTTTCCTGCTTAATTTGAGGCCGTTATGCATCCATCCAGTTTCTGATCCACAATGTAGAATTATTAATCTGGTGCCTTTATTTGCAGGCATATCAACTTTACATTTCTTCGAGCCATCTGCCCAGCCTTTTCTCACTGTATCATGAGTATCATACCAAGTTCGTCTAAATAATATATTGGTCGTCCATTTCAAAATTTTTTAATAGGTTCCAAATATTCCATACGCCACCGTGCAATTCTGCTGCTTCCATAAGACTTGGTCTTTTATTAATCATTTTGAACTTAAATCCTATCTTCAATAGGCATCACCAAAGTGTTTTTTGACTGACTGACACTAGATCTTTTCTTCTCAGTTCCACATTTATTGATTGTACAGTTAGTATCTCATTTTCTTTATACTTGCTATAAATTGCATCTCTAAATTTCACGATTTCACCATAGACGAATCTAATATTTGTGATGTTCCTTTATCCGACCTAACTTTTCGTTTCTGTGTCCGTTTCTTAATTAATTTATAAACAGTTCGTTCTAGAATTTCTGTTAAGTAGACCGTTTTTCCACGGCTCCTTTTTTCCTTCTTTTAATATTTTTATACCCTTTCAAAACCATTTCTTGAATCTGTGGGTCTAAATATTGTGCGAAAACTTTCTTCGTAATTTCTGAACGATTACCATCCCACCACACCTTCCTGACATTCTCTGCTGGTGCTTGGTTGTGTATTTTCCCAAGGCCTAAACATTTTCACAATATTATTTTACCACACCAACTTGTAAACAAAAATCCTCCGAATATTCAATACCCGGCAAAATACGTTTATCCATGACCACTATATTAAGAAAGTTTAATTACGTCTGTTTTCCATAGATTAAAGGTCCTTTAATGCACTAGTGGATTAGAATTCATAATACCATAATAATTCAAAATCAAAAGATTCTTAATCAAAATAAACTTTTGTCAAATCTGACGTTTTTCAAAATTAGAATTTTTCACCTGCTCTCATACGGCTTTCACGCTCTTAATTTGGCCGTGGTCATGCATAAAACGTTGAGTTACATTCGGGGATTAACAAGTTAAAATAATGCCATCTGTAGATGCATTTTGAAAAAATCACTACAGTCACCATTATGGATTTTAAGAAAAAACATTTGTAAATACCAGTTACGAGACATCTGTGTGATGTTTTTGAACCATTTTCACTTAAAAATATACAGGGCGACCAAAAATGTTTTTTGAATTTAGAACTTTTTGAATTGAATTTCTCAATTTTTTTCAAATGGAACACCCTGTATATTTTTCGACCATATGATGTAGGAATGAAAAACCAACATTTTTGTATATACAGCCCTATGACTATTTGTAACCATTTTCGATTTATTTAGCAGTAAGTACAAAATTCAAGAATAAACTTAAAAAATAAGAAAGAGGTTTTTCAATAATCGAACAGAAAAAATATATAAGTGCTCCACATGTTGCCAGTTTTGACTGATACACATCTCAATGCGTCTTTGAAATTAAATTTGTACTATTCAACAATTCAAAATATGAAAGAAAGAGTAATAACTGTTTTTCGATCAATCACACCGGCAATTTTAAAAATTGTAATTTAAAAAAACTAAAAAAACAGACCGAACTAAAAAGTACAAAATAATGTTTAAATATTAAGATTTTGTTCAACAGGGATAGAAAGTCCACTAACTCGATATAATTAAATGATTTTTAATAAGTTTAAAATAAGAATTTTTGTCAATCACTTCATTCTTATTTTAAACTTATTAAAAATCATTTAATTATATTGAGTTAGTGGACTTTCTATCGCTCTTGAACAAAATCTTAATATTTAAATATTATTTTTTAGTTTTTTAGTTTTTTTAAACTATAATTTTGTGTTGTAGTTTCATTTTTCATTGTTGTTCTCACAAATAATGGACAATTAAACGGTCAACCCTCCCAGAGGTCCGATAGAAGTGTCAGGCTCTTATACAACAGGGTGTGCCCGGTTCCCTGAGGTTGACGCTAGCGACATGACATTTTTAGTCACTCTCTTGCCATTCATCCCTCGGCATGTTTCTCACCAATATATTAGATTGGGTGAATTTTAGAATTAGCATCATGAACACCGATACATATAGAAACCAGCTGATACCCGCCTACTTTTCGAAACCGCTGAGTATCCGCTACTAGTACATAATTAATATTACATCATAATGCATGTATTAAAGTTGGAACTAGCGTTTAACAAGGGCTTATACAACGGCAAATACATTACAGACAATTCCGAAGTTACGTATATGTACTCTGGTATGCAATGATCACAAACTCTACCGCGGTTGCTTAACTCTTGTCGAGCGCTGGGTGTTGATGCTTATATAATAATACGAGAAACGTCCAAGACTCATACCATTTTCGCGTTCTGCGATATTAGCTTAAACGAGAGCGGATAGTTGCGTAGCTGTCTGTAATAAATTACCGCTGCTCACTTAGACGCACAATGAATATGGGCAGAAGGTTGCGCAAAAGTGCCTATGTGCCCGTCGCTTTTGTGCTAACCGTTGAAACAGTTTGGGTCAGAATCACGTTCAAAGATTCCGTTACAAACAAACATACAGGTCAAGCTAATAATATATATATATATATATATATATATATATTAATAGCAGCGGCGCCTCCGGCAAAATCTCGACAATAGATTAGTCATTTTTAAAAAAATATTTTATTCTGATGATCCTGGTGAGGACATTAGGACAAAGTTGTCAAATTATTGTATTGTCATCTGTCCTTGATAAGTGTGCAAAGTTTCAGTTTAATCTGACGTTTTGAAGTGAGTGAGAATCGCGTTCAAAGATTCCGTTACAAACAAACATACAGGTGAAGCTAATAAAAACGTGTTAAAAACGGTAGCATTGCATGAATAAATCGGAACAGTCAGGACACACTTAAATAGAAAACTAAAAGTTAAATTAAAATAAATATTGATGTTTGATATATTACTTATGTGGTATCATTGGATTCAGGAAATTATGCATAAATCAAAAATACAATGATATACGGAGTGTTTCATTTGAATATCAAAATTTAGTGTCACTTTCAGTGAACCCGGAGCTGTCAAAAAGCTATGTTTATTAATATTAAGTACATTAGGTATTAGTATTGTCTATTGGTTTAGCCGAGCGTTGGTTAAGGCGCGAGGTGGCAATGGCGGTTAATCAAACGCGTATCGCGCTACCGGGTTCGAGCCCCGGCTCCGGCACTAGCACTGTCAGAGTATATGGTTGTGGAATGGTAGCTCAGTGAGTTAAAGCGACTGGCTAGCAAACTGAGTTGCCTAGCGAAGTGGGTTCGATTCCCGCAAGGCGAAACAATTTTTCATTAGAAAAAATTGCCCCAAGAGTGGTTCGGAGTCGACATTAAACTGTAGGGCCTCGTCTCTCTTTGCCTAGCACAAGATCCTTGAGATCTTCCAGGGGGTTACTTCGGTAACTTGAGAGGCGGTTAAGAAAACATTTCAAACATTTCATGTCCGCGTTTTTCAATGTGTAACCCCCTTCCGCACAAGCCTTTGGCTTCTGGAATTGGGGGTTGTCTAATTTCTGTGGTGTTTATTATTATTTATTTATTATATGCTCCGAATTTCAATCAATTATCTTGAAAAGGAAAAGGGGGGATGTTCCATGATCCTCTTATACGCGGTATATAATCAAATTAGCCATTGTTTATTCCGGTTAGCATTTTGTAAATAATCCTTTTCCGCTTAAAATTTGTAAATTAAATTATACAATTAAAGATAAACTAACATTATCATAAGTACCTAGATGCGTTAACAGATTTACAGCAAACGATATGTCTAATTTTTTTTTTTAAATTGATAAATTATTCGGTTTCGTTGAATTCCACGCTAGGATAAACTTAACAAGCTTTAATACTTGAGTCGGTTAATGATAAAAATATTCACGTGAAGCACCATAGACGTATAAAAAGTTCATTAACTTTGTAACTGGTTTAGCATCGTAATATTTATATTGTTATGTGGTTTGGTCCGCTATAAACTATTTATAGGATACATCAAATAAAAACGTGTTTCCCGCATTCCTACCGGCGCATAGATCGATATCATCGTTATCGTGAAGATTATACAAGGTGTCCCGAAATATCCTTGTTCCCCCTTTAAGTGCTGAAACCACACGCAAAATAATGAGAAAAATGCAGCGTATAGAAATATTATCTGGGCTTTTATGAATTAACAAATTGTAATAGAAAGTTTATTTCTTTTACAATCAGAATATTCTGGTGAAAGATGGATGGTGGATTATTTTATATCAGAGAACAATGCGAGGCGCTCGTTCTCAGAGTCGTGCAGTGCGTAAGTGCGGTAAAACAAGCGCAGGATGGGCTCTCGCATTGTTCGACGTCGAACATGTAGATGAAAATATGGATGTGCATAAATATTGCAGAGAAAAGTGCTCGAAGTGAATGAATTTTGACAATCGGATGATTATATTTGCATTAGCAACTGAAGTCAATAAGTAAAGGTATACGCTCTAGTTACGAAAGCTACGAGTGGTTTTAAACATATTTTACTCAAAACTTCTTAGCCTTGGGTATAAGCGCCAAAATTAAAAGTTAATTTTAAAACAAGAACGTTCTTAGGCGTTGTAATGGTTGATCGCCACGTGGTCCATGAGAAAGTTGCAGAAAAAGGCTTAAAACACAAAAGTTCTGTAACAGGGATTGCCACCTCGTTCCTAACCAACACGGCTATCGGCCAGACATATGAATCCTTAAAAACAAAGAAATGAACATGGGTACCCCGTTTTCGAGGGCACTGAACACGATAGTGATATAAGGTTCCCATCCCATCTGAACTTAACCTAGATTTTAATCATTATATTTATGATGTTTCATGTCCTGTACTGCAAAGGAAAATTGAAGTCGAAAAAAGATCAATAAAGGCAGTACAATAGCAATTAAGTCTAAATGTATTTGTGTTAAATTCTCAAAGCTTGATTAAACACTATGATGAAATCAGATATTTTATAGGGGTAAACAATCCTTTAGTTATGTGCCTAACTGAAAGCCACGTAACAAAAGAGATAGATGATTTTGAGATAGCTATTAAGAACTATAATATTGAACGAGTAAATTCGGAAAGTAGACACACTGGTGGTGTAATTTTTTTATATACGTTCAGATATTAATTATAACGTCTGTTTTACTTCAACTATTGAAAGAAATGTATGGTTTATGGCCATCAAAATTAACATAAACAACGATTACTTTACTTTAGCAGGAGTTTACCATTCACCAAATCATTCACACGCAGAATTTATAAATTTTTTGGAAAATTGGTTTAATGAAAATGTAGTAAATATATCGCATACTTTTTTAATGTTTGGAGATTTTAATATTAACTGGGATTCTAATACAGGGCATAGTAATCGCTTAAAGAATGTAATAAATGATTTTGGTTTAAAGCAAATGGTCAACTCCTACACACATATGTTTGGAACTGGTGGTAGTATTATTGATTTAGTCATAACTAATAGCCGAAATATAGAAGTCTCGGTTTTAGATGAACCAAATATAACTGATCACAATATTATAGAAATTAATCTACCTAAAGTAAACAAACTTAGAACTCGTATAATTAGATGTAGACTTAAAGATATAGGCCCATTTCAAGATGAAATTTCTAAATTTGTAAATAACTTTAATTATAGAAATTATATCAACGAAAAATATGATTCATTTTCGAGGAATATGATAGAAATAGTGGATAATTTTATGCCTAAGAAAGAAGTTATGTTACATAGGCCAGATAAAGGGTGGTTTAATGAAACTGTCCTTATGCTATGAGACAAAGGGAAGAAAGTTATAAAATTTATAAGTTAACAGGTAATCAAAATGATTGGAAAAGGCGACCCAAAATGATGTGGAAATCCTTAAAAGAAACCATATAGGGTGGCCATTAGTGAGGTGTTGTTTGGTAATCATTTATTAAAGGATATGAATGATATCGTTGAAAGATTTAATGAATTTTACATAAATAGTGTGACTGAAATTGTGAATGAAATCCCAGATAATAATAGACTTTACCAAATAATGCATAACCCCAATAAGTTTTCAGACTCTCAGTTATTGGATAAAAATTAACTTAAAACGATAATTTTTTCATTAGCAAATAAAAGCAGCCCTGACGATATTGGAATGTCCTTTTATAAAGACTTCTTTGACGTGATAGCTGACCCACTCCTTAACATTATTAACACTTCGTTGCAGTAAGGTATTGTTCCTGATGCATTGAAAATTTCAACCATTGTTACAATAAGAAAAGTTGCCAAAACCATTAAAGCGGAGGAATTTCGTCCAATAAATATGCTTGCAGCATTTGAAAAGGTACCAGAAAAAGTTGTATATGTGCAAATATTACGATTCGTTGTAGAAAACGAATTAATATGTAAGTTTCAATATGGCTTTAGAGCAGGTCATAGCTGTGAAGGTGCGTTGCAGTATGTGATTAACGAATGGAAGGAAGCAAGTGACTCAGGTAAAGTGACCGCTATAGTTTTCCTGGATTTAAAGCGCGCATTTGAAACAGTCGACAGAGACAGATTACTGAAAAAATTAAAAGAATATGGATTGGATGGAGTTGTACATATGTGGTTAAGTAGTTATTTGGATGGTAGGATGCAAAGAGTAAAGTATAACGAGTATATATCGACTACAAAAAATATAAATGTTGGAATACCACAAGGAAGTATTTTGGGGCCGCTACTGTTCATTTTATACATTAACGACACGCCAGATCTGTTTAGCAACTGCTCTTATCATTTGTTTGCAGATGATACAGTTGTTTATATAACGGAGGACAGTAGTGTGTTATTGGTCAATAAAATGAACGAAGTTTTGAGAGAGGTGAGTGAATGGTTAGAAGTAAACAAACTGAAGCTAAATGTGTCTAAAACCAAAGGAATGATCATAGGAAAACAGAAATTTAAAAACGAAATAAAACAGCTAAGACTAGAATTTCAGGCTTGTGGGGAAGTAATTGAAGTCGTCAAAGAAATTAAATATCTGGGTGTGATTATAGACGATAAACTTAAGTTCAGTAATCACGTTAATTATATATGTAAAAAAGTAGCTAAAAAGATTGGTGTTTTAAAAAGAGTTAGTTGGTATTTGTCTATCAATAGTAGAAAACTAGTATACAACACTATTATCTTACCACATTTCAATTATTGTAATACTGTTCTATATCTCTCTAAGCAGAGTGACAGAACGTTTGCAAAAATTACAGAACAGAGCTATGAGGATTATATTAAAGTGCAGTATTTATACTAGAGTAAATGACATGCTGGAAGTTTTTGAATGGATAAATGTGTACAATTATATCGAGTTTAATGTATTGATTTTCATACATAAAATTAAACTGCATATGTTACCTCCCTATCTGCAAGAAAATGTACAAACGTTTGAGGATCTTCACAACTATAATACTAGAGGTAGAATAAATTTTGTACTGCAACGAGTATACACAACAGCTGCACAGAGGCCGATTTTCTTCAGGGGTCTAATTGCATATAATAGCCTTACTACAGAAGCAGAGCAGGTACGTAACATAGCTTCTTTCAAAAGAATAGTTAGAGATAATTACAAATGAGTTTTCTCTTATATATTAATTTAGCTAATAGTTGAGGTGACTTATTATTGATTGATTGATATTGATTGATATTGATTGATATATTATGATAGGTGTATAGGTATAGATATGTATAGGTAAGAGAGGAACTGCTTAGTTATAATATGTGAATAAGTATTGTTTATGATGTATGTGTAAATATATATATATATATATAAATATTTTTCTCTTATTGTGAACATGTATAGCAAAGTGCTAAATAAAGGACTGTTATTATTATTATCCCTCGGCAACTACTCGTAAACTCGAAAACCACCCCTATTTCGCGTTTTTTTCTATTGTAGGTATGCGGATCGGTTTTTTGGGAAGGATTCGGGTAGGTCGTATGCAATTTAACCATATCCCCGGGGTTGAAATTAACCACTCTCCTAATAAAATACCCCCAATAAATCAAAGTGCATGAAAATGTGTTTATCCTTGTTTTCGAGGGTGCTGAACGCGATGGTAATATTCATTTCTCCCCCATTCTCCACCAACCACTCCCATATCATTTTTCCTGATACTGGTCGTGTGAGGACTCGTTGGATCGGGATTTTTAAGGGCATTTCGACATTGTAAACATTAAAAACCCCGATCCAACGAGTCTCCAGTATCAATAAATATGAAAAGGGGGTGGTTGGTGGAGGGTGAATATTATCATCGTGTTAAGCACCTTCGAAAACGGAGATAAACAAATTTTCATGCATTTTGAATTTTTTGGGGATATTTTAGTATTGGGGAGTAGGTAGTTTCAACTCCGGGGGTGGATAAGATGTATAGTTAAATTTCATACGGCCTACCCGAATCCTGACCAAAAAACCGATCCCGAGTACGATAAAAAGAAAACGTGAAATAAAGGTGGTTTTTCGAGTTTAGGGGTTAGCTGGTGAGTGGTGGGAACCTTAAAAATATCACCATCGTGTTCAGAGCCCTCGAAAACGGGGGAAATATCTATGTTTTATCCCTGTCACAGAACTTTTAGGGCTTTTTCATCTTTTTCATGGACTGACGTCCAGGGAAACCCATATACGTAGTTATTGTTTATTCAGTCAACATAGTACAAAGTTCTTTGACTCTCTCAATAACAAATAAATAAACACCTAACAAAATAACAGTCTGAATTCCTGAATTATTAATCTACACACGTGCAACTTTTATTTGTATTCAGCTTGAATACGTCAAGTTGTTTATACACAAATTAAACTACGAAATTCTAATGAAACGATTAATTGATAATGCAGGTAAAATAGGCCAATTAACATTTTATGGACTTACTCGCTTACTTTTATGGATTTAAAATAATTTAGGGAATATGGTTGTTTGTTGACTTCAAGCAAACATATTCATACCTTGAAAAATATTTATCTTAAGGTGAGAATAACCAAGAGAGGCCCGATAGGGAAATATTTACTGTTTTTGACTATAACTTCTTATTTTAAAACACATATTGCAAACAAACTATAAGACTACCTAAGTAGAACTATAGCAATAGTAGTGTTATTCACTCAATAATTTTAAACATATGCGAAATAGTTAGATTTAAATTTAGGAAATAGGAGAATTGACGCAATTTTTAAAATTAAATCTAACTATTTTGCAAACAGCTGACATTATTGAGTAAAAATTCATATTATTACACGTGTCATAGTTCTACTTAGGTAGTCTTATACTTTTTTTTACCAATATATGTATTAAAAAAAAGTTATGGCCAAAATAATAAATATTTCCGTATCGGCTCTCTCTCTCTCTCTCTCTTGGATTTGCCCACCTTAATTATCCTACTAGGTGTTTTGTCAGTATAGAATAAGCATTGATGCAAAGAGAGATGGTGATTTTTTAAAAGTAGACTTGTTATATTTTTAAAATTAATTCGATTAACGTAATTACTAAAATTACCATTATTGTGAAACATCCCGTATATACCCCATATACAAATTTGATTTTTTCCTAGTTATTTTCCAAATTTAAGTAATTGATGCATTTAATTCATTTAATTTAATTTTTTTTTTATTTATGTAGTCATTAAATATTGCACACGTTAAATTTACCAGAAATGCCTTTTAAAATTATATTTTTAAAGCAAAGTTAAACGCTACAATTGTGAGATAGAATTTACATAAAATCTAGTCGAGTCGCAGGGTTTGTTTATCGTATATTCAGATAAACGTCAAGTACTTCGTGTATTCCCATAGTATGGAATCGCCTACACGTTTCTAGCTTAACCATAGAAAAAGACAGAAAGTTGAGCGTCACTTTAAAGTGCTGCACAGGGCTACGTCGTGTCGAATATTATAATAGCGTTAAAATAAACATATTCCCACAAGAAACAAGCGGAGATGCATAATCCGGGTAAAAAGGTGACATCAGGAACCATATAAAAGAAGACCAGCTTGTTTACCGAAGGAGATGCCACTGCTACTCCCGAGTTACATCGTCGAATGCTATCATTCGCTGTGCTCCTGAGTAATTGCATTTCAATATACCTAAGTCACATTGCTGACCCTCCGGGCTCGCTGTTCTTATGGTATTATTGTGTGGATATTTTACCTAAGTCACATTGCTGACCCTCTGGGCTAGCTGTTCTTATGGTAGTATTGAGATTAATTATCTAAACTACAAGTCAAACGATCCAAAAAAATCCATATTTAATTTTGCTATGCATCTCGTAGACAACCATTCTTTGGCGTACTCTTTATGAAGTGCCATTTTAACCTCTCTGTTATGCTCAACGACTACATTAAACATGAAGAAGCTGGGGAAGAGCATTCACGGGCTATATAACGCTATACAGGGCGCACGGAAATTCTGCAGGCACAAATTTCTAAAAGGTGATCGCTTGCTTATTTCGATACGCTATTTTATTATTGGCAATTGCATTTATATTCTGGTTTCGTCGGGGTTAATGGGGAAAATTGACGCATTTATGGTACTAAAAGAATATTAGATTTTTTAAAATGAAATATTAGCTTTGATTTTTAACTATCATAATATTATATTACCAGTTATTCAGTTATGATTTTATTCACGATTCATAAAATTTCATTTTCTGAATATTTAACTAGGGAAGTTTGCGTTTGCAAAATAACAAGTTTATATTCAGGAACTATATATTTAGAGTTATGCAATAACAAGATACTTTTCATAGACTCGTCAAACTTCATGTCAATAATTATTCTGCAGTTTTTATAAAACAAATAGTTGATTCTAATGTCCACCTCATCTCTTGTAAGGGTTTTCAAGAATGCTTTATATTTAAAGTACAATAGGAGTGTTTTCCTACTGTAACCACAAGGTTGTCTAATTGCTGAACATTTACCTACTATAAAATATTATAGTTACATGAATTCGGCGTACTTTGCGTTAACAGAGGTTTGAAACATTGACTACGGCCAATTGGCTGGTTCTGTTCTCAATTGGGTTCAGTTACAACGAGGGATGTCAATATGTCAGGCAGTTGTATGGTCACTTATTTCGATTGAAGGGTGATGCAACCGCACTTTCTTACCTTCGCGGATTCGTATGTTTGACAATCATAGGCAATCTTCTAGTTGCTTTTCTATTTAATTACTATAGGGAGATTTCTCCAGCAGCATTCTAAAAGATTTTACGTGAGTGTAAATTCTCACCTCAGCAAGATTAATATGATTATCTGAACGATTGTTCCTACTCTAATTTCAATCAATAAACCATGTATAATTTATATATTTCCTCAACACTCTATGATATTTTACATCAGTATTTAATGCTCATTTTTCAACTTAATTTTGATAATGTATAAACATGACATGATGTTTTGCATTCGATTCATTATTTGGCTATTGCTAACAACTTTAATTATAAATTATTATTATCTAGCGATTGCTAACAGCTCTATTATAGATTATTATTATCAGGCCATTGCCACAACCCTAATTTCTATTAAAATAACACAGCATACTTTTGTATCTCAGTTCTTGTTATTGCATCAAAACACTCAGTATAACTATAGTATGGTCATTACTATAGCGACGCATATTTTCCTATTATAATATTTAGACAATTGTCTCAAATATTTGGATTACTTTTGATTTCATGTTCCACTATTATTGCATCAATTTATATAAAATAAAATGGTTTTTTTAAACTATTTTTTCCCATCAATTATTGTCTTTTCTTTCACCTTTGCCTTTTTCATCACAGTTAACAAACTAAATAAATGGTTTAATTTCAAATCAAAATAGCAAACAGACTTTAACTATAAAGGTAGAGTACAATCTTGAGTAATAAAATACTACATAAATAACATATATAATTAACTAGGTCTCAGAATTAATAGACAGTATGTTCAAGTTTACCAGGTAATTCAATTAACAGAGTGATTAATTTTCTAAGGTATATACTATCAGACAGAAACAAGTGATATTAAACTTTATATAAAAGAACCTGGGATAAATTAAAAAGGGTTACTACACACACACAACGAAATTTGGGTCCTACACTAACAAAACTAGACGATCACGCAAATGGCCAAATCTTATTTGTTTATCCTTCAGATAAATAAATAATAATAAGTTTACTGGTGACATGATTACCAGGATTTCATTTGTAATTAATTGGGGTGGGCTTAAACCTCTTCAATTGCATTTTTAACTTCATCTCGCAGTTATATTACCGATAACATTTTTTTTATCATGATCTGTTCAGAACCGTTTAATATTCCTTTTCATTTGTCCACCTTTGCCGCCGAAGCCACGGAGCGGTATATGCGTCCAATCCTCTTTGAAAGACTTAGAATAGTTTGATCGCATTAATTCGCATATTAAATTGCAAAAATATAAATGATATGTCATATGTACATGAACATTTTTATATGGTGACATCACCTGGGGCAAATCCTGGTCTTGACGTCATTTACCTTTGCCTCCCGACCTCCAGATGCAGTTTTTAGGGCTCGGGAAAATAATCTGAAAAAGTCTCAGGTTGCATATTTATTAAAGCCAATTTTAAAGTTCAGCTAAGCTCTGAAGGTTTTTTGGAACCGGGAAGCGCGGATCAAAAAGTCGATTTTTCAAATGGCACCTACGTTTTTTTTTTGACATCATTCGAAAGAAAATTGAGTTACTTAAGCATTCACTATACCTAACTTCACCCCCAATCGAGTTATTCAATAAAAATCAATAAATACCTTATCTTGCCGAGATATTGCTTGATTTTTCAAGTGTGCCATGGAAACAAATGGCAATTCTAACAATTTACTTAAAAATGACTGGTGGTCGAGAGGTGAACGCACTTGCGTCTCAAAAGTTCCGGGTTCGATCCCCGGTCGTGGCAGTGGAAAATACTATGTGAGGGATTTTTCCACTATACACGGATATTGGGTGTATGTTCCTTGTCTCTAAATGTGTAGCCCCCTCCCACACAAGGCTCTTCTAGAGCCTTCCGAGATAAAGGGGGCCTTAATTACAGGTGGTGTTATTATGTTATTATTATAATATGTGTGCATATCTTGAGTTATTGACATTTTTTGTAGTAGGCTTTGGAAAAAATGCCAAATGTCAAACCTAGTCATTTATTGTTTCAATTAATTCGCACAATTTTCATCATGCATGATGTTTCACTATTAAATCGTTCCCCAATATGCCACAAAACACCAGGACCACGTGCCGATATCCAAGCCCATATATTGACGGAAAATCTACCACTTTTATCATTGTTAGATAGATATTTCTCATCGAATCGAGTACTCGGAGGGCGGTAAACACGAATACGACCGCTGTGTGTCGACTTGAAAGTTTTTTCGTCTGTAAAGATTACATTGTTCTAAAAATTTACATCATGCGCCAAAAATTCAAGCGCAAATCCTACTCGAGCTTCTTTATATTCAGCTTTAAGTAAGTATTTCTGTGCTGCTGCATGACAGCGTCGCTCCGATTCACTTACTCGCCGGCGACCAGTACTACTCGATCCAGGAAAATTCGTTTCGTCAGCAGCCTGATAACTGAGTAAACTGGATTTTCTACTAAAGCATTTACCAATTGCAAATCTTGTTGTTGAGTTGATATCCTTCGTCGTCCTGATCCAGGATTTCTACTAATCGTGCCGTTTATTCTCCACTTTCTTAAAATGTTATACACTGAATTTTTGTCAATATTATAACGCAGTGCAATTTGTCTCATTGACCATCCATCTTCTGCTTTAGCAATAACTCCAGATTTAACTAAATCGCTTATATGAGGCATATTAGTTTTTTGCACACTTGCAATAAATTATGACAACTAACTGACAATGTCACAAAAATTAAAGTTAGATGTACACAACTAGATTTTAGCAAAATACCGTCATAAGACTTGTCCTATTTTTTTGCTCACGACCGTACGCAGGATCAACTTTTGCGAAGAATTTATAAGGATTCATGATCATAATTTTTTACAAAAAATCATCTGGACAGACGAAGCAAAACTTTGTCAACGAGGGGTATTTAATCGAAAAAATCGAACCTCAGGTTTTTTTATATAAAGTTTAATATTACTTGTTTCTATCTGACACTATATAACTGCGTTATTAAAATTAATCACTCTGTCAATTTAAGTACCTGGTAAACAGTGTGTGTTATTAATTGAGAGACCTAGTTAATTTGATATATTATTTATGCTGCATTTTACCACTCAAGATTGTACTGTACATTTACAGTTGCAGCCCGTTTTTCATTTTGAAATGAAACCATTTATTCAGTTTATTACCTGTATGACAAAAAAGACGAAGGGGAAAGAAAACAATAGTTGATGGGAAAAAAATGTCAAAAAACCCAATTTTATTTTATATAAAAAAAGTTGTTAGCAATCGCCAAGTAATAATAATTTGTAATTAGAGTCGTTAGCAACAGCTAATAATGAAATTAAACTTAATGCAAAACAGAGGACAAGAATCATGTCACGTTCGTGTATCATTAATGTGAATTAAGTTGAACACTGAGAATTAAATACTCATATAAAATTAATAGAGTTGAAGAAATATCCTTTAATTAACTACACTGTTTATTGATTGGCATTAGGGTATGGACAACCGTTCAGATGATCATATTAATCTTGCTGAGGCGAGAATTTACACTTGCGTAAAATTGTTTAGAATGCTGGGAAATCTCCCTATTAAATCGAAAAGCAATCAGAAGATTGCCTATGATTGTCATCCATACGAATCCGCGAAGGTAAGAAAGTGGTGTTGCATCACCCTTCAAGAACAAGTGACCAGACAACTGCCTGAAATATTGATTGACCATCCCACGTTGTAACGACCCCCAATTGAGAACCGAACCAGCCAATTGGCCGTTGTCAATGTTGCAAACCTTTGTTAACACATAATACGCCGAATTCATGTAACTATAATATTCAATTGTAGGTAACATGGGTCAACAGTCAGACAACTTTGTGGTTACAGTAGGAAAATATTCCTAGTGTACTTAAATATAAAGCATTCTTGAAAAACCCTACATGAGAATAGATGTGGTGGACACAAGAGTCAACTATTTGTTTTATACACTGCAGAATAATGATCGACATGAAGTTTGACTAGTCTGTGATAAAGTACCTTGTTATTGCATAGCTCTAAATATATAGTTCTTGAATATAAACTTATTATGCCATCGCAAATTTTCCTAGTAAATATTCAGCAGAATGAAATCATAACTGCGTCAATTGTAACATAATCTTATCCTATTTTATAGTTAAAAATCAAAGCTTTCATAAAGGAAAATCTAAGGTTATTTCAGCACCACACATACGTCAATTCAAACCCCTTTTCCCGCCCGTAACCAGAATGCAGATTCAATAACAAACTGAAAATTAATCAGGTAAAAATACTTAACAAATTATGTTGGCGTTGTGTAAATTGCGGGGTAAACAGTCAGATAAATTGGTGTAGAAGTGTAGTGCATTTTGTGTGGAATTACTTGGCAAAAATGGCCACGAAATAATCTAGGAGTCCGGCGAACAGTCTGAAGTCTTCTGCAATATAACACAACTCTCCCCCAGCTCAAGGGTGATTAACTTCCTCATAGGGAATGGTTGAGTCGTTAAAATTGCACTGCATAAAGAACTTTCCTTTGGCAAGTGATGTCTGCGGCTGTGATGAATTTGTTAAAAATAATATGTATTTCGAAATATCGTTTGATTCGTAGTTAGGCAAATAACCACACAATAATACCGTGAGCCCAGCGAACAGTCAAGTTGTCGGATGTAACTCAGGGGTGTGTTTCAACTGCAATCTCCAGGAGTCCAGCTAACAGTGAAGTTCAGCGATGGTACTCCGGTGTGGTTCAAATGCAATATCCATGGAGCACAGCGAACAGTGAAGTTCTGTGATGTAGCTCGGGTCTGATTACCATTGCCTCTCCTTCAGATGCACAGCCTGGGTCTTCTGTTTATATTGTAAATGACATCACCATTCTACCCGGATTTATGCGTCCCCTTGTCTCACGGTCGGGATTGTTTACGTCAACAAAAATTCCAATGCTGGATACGTCGTAGTTTTTGGGTAGCATTCTAGATTGAAAAACTTAACTCTCTGTCCTTTATATGGTTAAGATAGAAAACGACAGGCGATTTCACACTATGGGAAGTAACAGAAGTATTTGACGCTTACCGTGTCCATTGTAAATAAATATTATGGCTTGGCTTATTTTAGTTGGATTCTTATGTAAAAATGTATCGTTTATGTTGCTTTAAAATAATGTAATTTTAAAATACATTTCTGATATGGGCTATAACGGAGTGCTTCAGTATCAAATGGACTGAGCTCCAGCACATTCTACTAAAACCGTAAATGCCAAATTAACGGAACTGTCGTTGGTAGGGAAACAAAGGTCCATCACTTTGGCCCGCCCGATCTCCGGATCTTACTCCTTTAGATTTTTATTTATGGGGTGGGGTCAAAGAATTAGTGTACACAAATCCAATTTTAAATTACGTAGACTTAAGAGTAAGGATAGTTGGAGCTTTTGATCGTTTGGAACCTTTAGAAATTCGGAGAGCAACGCAGTCTGTTCAGGAGCGTATTGTAGACTGTCTCAATGAATACGGTGCACATTGAATTTGTATAGAAATAAATTATTTTGTTAATCTCTTCATTTGATGTTATTTACTTTGTTATTATTTGTTATTGCAATATGATTTTTGAATAAAAATTCAAATGAAACGGTTATTTCCAAAGCCTACTATCCTCGAGGAAAAAAATATGTCTCTTCAAAAAATGCCAATAACTCAAGATATGCATACATATTTTTAAGTAAATTGGTAGAATTGTCATTTGTTTCCATGGCATACTTGAAAAACCAAGAAATATTGTTTCCATTTAAAATAAGAAAGATGGTACCAACTTTTGGTACACCCTGTATAGCTGGAAGACTGAAAATATTTTAGGCAGAAAGGGCATGATCGATTATGGCTACATACCAAGTTTCAAGTGTGTAATCCAACTACAAGTTCAAAAATTTCTAACGAACAGCCTACGTGAATCAGCCTGTATAATGAAAGCATTTTAAATTATTTTAACCTCTCCACAATAAAATTGTGAGAGGTTACTAAAACTGGTTCAAAAACGAAAATTGAGATAACATCAAATCTTTACGTTTTGAGGTCAAAGGAACCCAAAAAAGTGGTTTTTGAAAAATGTCTGTGTGTGTATGTGTGTTAGCACGATAGCGCCGAAACTACTGAACGGATTTGAATGAAACTTTGCGCGTGCGTTTCTTTAATGCCCCAGAAGATCTGAAAAGGTTTTGGTTGAGATTGGATTACGTTTAGTGTCATTTTGACGCAACAAGTTGTTTATTTTATAATTATTTTCAATTTGCAATGAAACCATTGAAAAGCAGTTAAAACTCTGATTTCAACGATATATCACACTTCCACCCTTTCGATTTGATTTCCGTGAAAAAATTAAAAACGAAGCAAATATGGCACAGATCGCATTTCGCAAGACATGATCGATGCGCGTAACCGTTACGTCGTGAAACTCGTCACATCACGTGTCATTTCACGTGTGAGGGTTTCTTCACTGCTCTAGAAGTAGAGCGGATTACGTTTAGTGCCGTTTTTAAATATATATACAGACAAATCGAAGAATTAAACTACAAATATTCCTCTAAAATCTAGTAAAATTACTGAAATGCTAATGTTTCATTTAACAAAGACAGGCGCGAGCGATCGGATTGCAATGAGCAAATTTTGACGATTGTCATTATCATCGTTTGTCATCCGATAACGTTGGTGTCATGTCATGTTAATAAGATTTCGCCATATTTGTAACTTTTAGTGGATTGTCACAAACTTTAAAGGTAGATGTAACAATATCAATATCATATGCTTTCTGTACCTTTGTTGGTGAATTTATTATAGATTATCACTTTACCAATTTTCAGTTTGTTGCTTTACAAATCTGTAGTATTTAGGATAACTAGACTTTCTTAGTCGTTCAAGTGATGTTAAAGTTGTTAATATCCTAATAGTATATTATTCAATGAGCGATAATGTAGGTAATAACTCGCATAGATGATTGTAAATCCATTAAGTTGAGGGTTTTTTTAGTGCCCCAGAAGATCTGAAAAGGTTTTGGATGAGATGGGATTACGTTTAGTGCCGTTTTGTCACACAATTTAATGCTCTTTTCGGCTTCAAAGATCCACCGAGTGGAGAGGTTCCAGCCGCTTCCAGTAGCTGCCGATTTTTTTTTTAATTGTAACCGTCGTATTTAGATTTATTTACTTTATAATATTTATGTATTATTATATTAGAGAGCAGTAAAACCGTAGCTGACACATATTTAATTGCATTGTGATAATGACCAATTTATTACTTTCTTTGTATCATACAAAATTAATAGACCTACTGATTTGTTTAAAATAAAACGTTATGACAGTTACCCGGGTTACGTTATAGACTGATAGTGATAATTAATCAAATGTTATATGTTTGTATTGGTATTCCTTGGAATATAAATCAATTTAATATGAAACAATCCTTTGTACTTTGTACTATTTAAACGACTTGAACCCCGTTCACGTCACAAGAATAATAAAATAACAATAAGTCATGATTGTTTCATTATTTGTTTTTGTTACAAAGTGAACGGATATATACTTATTATATTTACAGGGTGGTCCGTGTTTCGGAACCCATTTAAATGGCGAAAAAAACAGTATAAAGTGTTTATTCTCTCGTCCTTTGATTTTAAAGGTCTAAAAAAATTTAAATACAATGAAGTAAAAATACAAGTACAGAGTATTCTATTTTTAAAAATAACCTTAATTTTTATATCACGTGACCTATGCAGGTTGCATTTTAAAAATATACAACTATACCCCACAATTTTTGTATTTAACTTTTTTTTTTAGAACTCTAAGAGCAAAAGGTTAAAGCCTAGTCCTCATAACGGCGAATTGAGGATATTGAAATTAACTTTTTGGTATTTGTGGTTATGCAGAATTTTGCATAAAGTCAGCCACCGAATATGGATATGAAGAGAATATTATAACAAACATTTTTTATTAGATTAATATATTTTTATTAACCAATCAAAACGTATATTTTCAAAAAAATCGACCAATAGGATTTTTTAAAAGTGAGAAAACGGCTATCGATCTATGGAAATAATCGAGAAAAATGTATGTTACTTTTTCGTAGTAGCCATGTGTCAAACTAAAAAAGTACATAAATGAGTAAGTTTAAAAAGGCTTAAAAGCAACGTTAGGCTATGCTAGCTCGTTACATTTCTAAACAGAGGTTACGGAAATTAAGAGCCATAATGAACCTTATTAGTCATGGGAGCCCGTAACTAAAATTTAACGAATGCCTTTCTCAGGTAGCCCCGACATTGCGTCTCCAAACGCCACAGTCTCCCTCGTTCGCGCCATACACGTTTGTATACAGTGGCGTGCATATAAAAGCGATGAGGAAACAACTGCGGAATAGGGTCATTTCCTTTGACCGACCCGGGGAAGCTACCAACTAGGAGAAACCGAGCCCAGCCACCAGAGATTCTACCAGGACGTACAAGAGAATTAAATCCGATCTTATTATTACCGATACTTCCCGTATCAAGGCCTTGTACTTTGAAGAAGAGAAGCAGATTCACAGCCATGAAGTGTAACCTAATTCCCAGAGAGGTGCGAGACTCTGACGAAGTTCCCCAAGACGACAACGTGGCTAACGAGAGAGAGATTGCAATTTGTCCAGGTGAGGCTCACATGCCCGACCCGCGGCCTTACCCATTTTTCAAATCAGTTAACTAAATTTCATCATTAGTACTGGCCTTTCTAAATTTGTCTGGCAACGATATAAGAAATCCGGGGGAGAATTTGTTAACTTATACATACCGAACCTAACGTTCACTGGCCGTTCGGCCGCGGTGGTATCTAAAGTTTTAATTAAGTTTCTTTATTTAAGGGGACAAACAATCAGAGTTAGGGCAATTTAGGACATGATTTTACGTTTATTTACTGGTTCAGAACAACGTTTTTGTTTCAAGATTCATTTAAGTTGCATCACAATTATTTGATCTTAATTAGTTTACAAACAGTTTCAAAAGTTATGTTCATTTCATTTTTGCTTTATTCAATAAACAGACAAATAGTTTCTTTTCAAATTAGAGTCAGGTTAGTGCAGATCACAGTCTCATTGTTTTGTTACAGTTAACCGATAATATTGTTTCGCTTTCTCAGCGGGGGTGAAATTTTACTCTATCATTGGTATGCAATGCTCTTTGAATTATGTTATTTGGATCAACGGGACAACGACCTTAGTCATTCTACTACATTCTTTTAGTAATGTTCTAAAAGTTTATAGCCATCACGTTCAACAAGCGCCTTTGTATGAGGGTGTCTTACTTATTTATTTGCGGTCAACGCAATGTAAGTACTGTTCCAGATTAAACGTGCGCACAAAAAAGTTACAGACAGACCGACAGACAAAAATTGTTTTTGCTAAAATTTAAAATCTCAACGTTTCATGACATTTTAAGCCTATTTTTTAAAAAATGGCGTTATTATACTTCCACTTTACGTGGTAAAACTATAAAATAAACCATTATAACAGGAGCAGTACAGTATCAAATCTTGCTAAATCTGATATTTCCAGTGAATGTTTAATCAAAATAGTCATGCAAATACCAAATCAATATGTTTGATGATAAAAAACATTAGAAAAGATTCTATTTTTTATCATAAATTATTAGTTTTTAAACTTTAAATTAACAGTTTTCTTGTTCTAACCATTATTTTAGATAATATCTTTTAATTATAGATTAATCTTCTGTAATACACACGAGGTTGATTTTCTACTCTGGTAAATTTTTTTTAATGACTCAACTTTTTTCTATGAAAATTACCTGCTCCGTGGAGACCGAAAGTGCTAAAAGAAGCACTTAGGTCTCCACACTCCCGAGCTACACAGCTCATCCTTACTTTTCCGACGATCCGGGGTAGGATATCAATTGATGTCCTACGTACCGGCAGTCAGTCCCAGCCAAAACTTCCTAAACCCAACTCGACCGATGACTACCCCCGGGGGTGACAAGCTGGCGAAGAAAGAAAACATCAAGACAAGAAGAGCGCCAGAAGATACCTCAGCCAGCGAGGTTCAACAGCCAGGACCAGGGGAGGTCCGCAGAAAATACCACGACACATCTCACATTTGTGAGCTGGGTCTGGTAGAAGTACGCGGGCTCACCTATCACGAAGGCCGGTCCAGGTCTACAGAGATAATCTAGGTGCAAAGAGTAATAGTCCTACTCGGCCCTAGTTATCGAGACCGACATCCAGCCAATGGATATTGGCGCGCCGGTAAAAATCGACCTCTTGTGTATTAATAGTACCTGAAAATCACATGGGCGAAATAGCTGATAGCTGTCCCTCTATAATGTCTGATAACAAATTTTTATAAATCGTTATTGTACGTTAAATAATACCTAAACCTTTTATTTGTTAATCCATATAATTTGTACTAATGGAAAAGTTAATGTGTACTGGTAATAATAATAAACAATAAACCACGGGGCTTAAAGAGTAATAAAAACACGATCTGGCTGTTAAATAATTAATTATAATAATCGTTAATTATCACAAAATACATTTAAAAAAATCGTATTAGTCTTCACCTGACACTGTAATTGTTTCCATAATTCCATTTGTTTATAAGGACAATTTAATTTTGGTATCGTTAAACGAGACAAACTGATCACGAAAATGCCAGTATGGAGTTTTTTTTTTATATATACATTTATTTAACGTCGGCCTATTTCCGCTACTGAGGCCTATCACCGACGCCTGTAGACGAACTACCCCCAACCAGGAATTTTTGCCGAACCTCTTCCCTTAAGAAGAGTAGGGATCTTTTACTTGCCTAACAGTTAATAGACAAGGGACCGACGGCTTTACATCCCCTCCGAAGGATGGTATATCTCCTATACAACCCTCGCCTAAGGTTGTATAGCTTCCGCGCATACACTGATATACAAGCCGCTGGAAGATGTGTGAGGCGAGAACGCGGTTTCCGTTGGAATGGTCACCCATCCAAGTACTAACTGCGCCTGTCGTTGCTTTACATCGCATACCGAAGTATATACATAGTAAAGACGCTCCTACGCTCGCCCCGCCAGTATGGAGTGGAACGTTGAAAATGTCTTTGCCGCCCTTGGCTTTCAACTTCCTGAACGCAAAACCCACGTTGTGTATAAAACGCTATCCTTCCTCTTTCCATGCAGCGACCATTTATAAGTTAGTCATTTCACGAAAGCTGAAATGTTGTCTATACTTCATTCGGCATTCCACATAAGGGAATGGACCATCAGCTTGCCGCAGCAGCCTCGCACACACGTAAAATAATGATATAAAAAAAACTAATACAACAAAAGCTTAGACTTGGTCGACATGTTCATGATGTTGAAAAGTAACTAAATAACAATCAGCTGACTTTAGAGTGGAGGGTTATGCTTCAGCTTTCCATGTAAACATGTGAAAAGTATGAGTTGAGTAAACTGATATACCACAAAAGCCGAAGTTTGGTACAGTAACAGCTAATTTAATAAATTACCCAAAAGAAATAGTTGCATTTTTCGCGATGGATAAGTGCTCATCTGACGAGTTAAAAGGCGCAGCGCATCATTATCGGCACGCACGCGTTACATGTTTGACTGCATTAGCTGAGCACTTTTCCCTCGCTTAATATGAAGCGGAGTATTTTTTTTCATTTAACTTATTAACCTGCCTGTTGTGTTATCAAATTTCAGCTTTTGCGGACTAATTTTTTCGTGTAATTTATTAAATTAGCTATTACTGTGCCATTACTGTAATTTATTAAATTAGCTATTACTGTACCAAATTTCAGCTTTTGTGGTATATCAGTTTACTCAGCGTATATTTTTCTCATGTTTACATGGAAAGCTGAAGAATAATCCCCCACTCTAAAATCAGCTGATTATGTTTTTTAATTACTTTTCAACATCATGAACATGTCTACCAAGTCTCGGCTTTTGTTGTATTAGTTTTTTCTATAATTATTTTACGTGTGTGGCTGCTGCAGTTAAACCCCTCGCAAGTCCACAAGCTGATGGTCCATTTCCTTACGTGGAATGCCGAATAAGGGTAGGCGTCTACTGATCGGCATTGCACGGACAGTACGCATCGCACGAATCGGATTTATTTTGTGCACTGCGTTTACTGCTCCGGATCATCGGTATCGACCTTTTCCCTCCACAGTTCGCAGTTAACTAGCTGGTGTTAAGAGGAGCACGCGTTATGTCGTCAGTTATTAATGAAGAAGATGTCATTATAATTTGCTTATTGTCAGAGGAAGAAGAAAAAGAAGAAAAGCTGGGTGCATAATATAAACATAAGACCAAAGTTCGGAGAATATCACACTTTGTTTCGTGATTTAATTGAAGATGATATGAAGTTCTTTCAATTATTTTCGAATGCCGCATGATAGATTTGAAGTACTATTAGATATTTTAAGATAATTTCACTCCCTTCCAATGAGGTGGGAGTGGTAGAGGGGGTGGCTAATGTCAAAAAAATTTTTGAGGCGTTTCGTTCTTGTACACACACTAAATCGCATTTATTTTTCTTTTACCCCCTTTCATAATAGTGTGGGGGGGGGGGAGGGGGGGTGATAAGTTTTGCTACATCCATAATTTCATTATGTTGCCCAGGCGAACGCCAAAAAACCAACAGAAATCAGTAATAATATTACCCTCTAATAAAATCCTGATCCGTAAATACCGATGCCCTGCGTGCACTTGTCGGTATTGGTATTAGCATCGGCAGTGTCGGTACGCAATGGATTTTGATTTCGTCAAAATCCTGATCGGAAATACCGAAGTGCAATCCGTGCGATGCGTACCGTCCGTGCTATGCCGATCAGTGAACGTTTACCTTTAAGCGTAGAACAAAATTCCAGGTCTTGCGCTTTTGGTCATCAAAAAAATGGCGCTAACTCCCGGACTATTATTAGGACGATGACTTTTACTGTGCTATTTAGATGATAGATATCCCAGAAATAATTAAACTGATTAATAATCGACTCACTTAGGTTATTGGAAATTTATCGGGTAAATTTCATTTTTATCCTAATAATAGTCATAAAAAGAGGTGTGTAAATAAGTAAACTTGTTTAGAACAACACTCAGACACTCTTGCTTAATCGTTTGAAGACACTGATCGTATCACTTTATCACGATGCTAGATTACGGCATTAAATTCTCTTATTTCAGTGATAATGTTTTATCATTCAATCTATATATTAATATATCTTTTACCTATTAGTACTTTCACTTTCGTGTTGCAGGAATTCAGAGAAATTCATAAAAAAAAACTAGATGCCATACCAAGGATATTTTTTATCAAAGAACCTGTAAAATGGGATAGTGCAATAAGCCCATTTAAATAAAACGGTTTTTTGGAAACCTTGAACCATGAACACAGTTATTAACAAATATTTGTATACGCACCGTTAAACACAGTCATATTCTGCTACTATTTAGTGCACGATTTCCTAATCATTAATGTTGACGTTGTACAGGTGTAAAACAGAAAAAAATTAATAACAGCAATAATAGCTCTTGCCTAATAGTAACCCATTTACTGGGCAAAAATACAAAAAAGACATATACAAAGAGAAAATACAAAAATACAAACATACATTTGTTTATAATATAGTTCGGCAGCCCGTTACCAGGATTCTCGACATATTACGCTCCAGTGATTTTTGTATTTTTTTTTTTTGTTAGTTTTCGATGAGTTTAACAAAAAAGTTCAAATGGACTGACGATGGTAACATGCGGAGTGATCGAAAAATTCTCTTGGATATGTAAACAAATAATGGTCGATTTTGTTATCCTGACATGTCAGTTTTCTGGCTTGGGTTATCGAGAGGGATGCATATGATTTAAAAAAAAATAAAAACTGACATCTTCCGTGCTGTCGATAATTATTATGGTTAGAAAATTAAAATTTGCCCACAGGTGAAAATTCAGGTCACCGCGCAATGTCAGTTTGACTCATCATATAATATTTTGAAAAGGTTATTATAAGAAAAAAAATATGAACTGACATTTCCATCGCATCGTAAAGGAGGCGTTGAATCCTAATGATGTAATTTTTTTAGCGACGCCGACGATAAAGTTATCACGCCATGTCAGTTTTCTGGTGGAAATCATATATTGTAGCGTGGAAAATGAGAGAAAAGTGGTAACTGACATTTATGTCAATGGGTTTTTTACCAAACTCATTTTCAGTTCCCGGGGAATTAACAAATTTAAAAAATATTTGTGGAAAATTTAGTTTTTTGATCCAGCAACGATATGCAGGTCCACCTACGTAATTTTTTTTTATAGATTGTGCTAGGTCCGAGATTTTTCACCCCTTTTCGTTTGACCACTTATTGGCTAAAAATTATCCCCCATAAATACGTTTTTAACTATTCGCGTCGTGCAAAGAGTGGGATTGTGATCTTTGGCAAAAAAAGCCATTTTTACTCTTGGGGTTTTCGGCTAGAAATGCTTATATTAGCAGTAAAGAATTTATTTACCTGGGGAACAAATAGTTTTTCTGATTTTAACATGGAACGTGTTTATAGGAAGGCTACAGGGGCCGTGGAACGACATTGGATCTCAAAAATTAATCATCATAATTGGCACTTTTGGGGTCACAAAAAGTGATAGCATAATTAGAACTAATATTTAAAAAATGTTCTAAGTCTCCGGGGTCGCAACAAATTGACCAACATAATTAGCGTTACGCGTCTCTAGGTTGATCGACATTTTTTACCTCCCGAATCGGGCGTACGATTCGAATCACATTGTACCCGAGAGTTTTGGGAAGTGAGAATAAGTTGCTCCTACGATTTGGTGAACCTAGCCCCTGAACTTTCGATTTGAGAGCAAGAAACGGGCTGTCCGCATGGCTCATCCAAACAGTAGCCCATACCATTATCAACATTTATTACCTCTAGAACCGGACATACGATTAGAACCAAATTGTACCTGAGAGATTTGGGAGGTGAAGAGAAGTTGTTCATACGATTTGGTGAACAGAGCCCCTGAACTTTCGATTTGAGAGCAGAAAAACGGGATGCCCGCATGGCTCATCCGAACAATAGCCCATATGTCTATTATCAACATTTTTTACCTCCCGAATCGGGCGTACGATTCGAATCACATTGTACCCGAGAGTTTTGGGAAGTGAGAATAAGTTGCTCCTACGATTTGCTGAACCTAGCGTCTGAACTTTCGATTTGAGAGCAAAAAACGGGCTGTTCGCATGGCTCATCCAAACAGTAGCCCATATCATTATCAACATTTTTTACCTCTAGAACCGGACATACGATTCGAACCAAATTGTACCTGAGAGATTTGGGAGGTGAAAAGAAGTTGTTCATACGATTTGGTGCACAGAGCCCCTGAACTTTAGATTTGAGAGCAGAAAAACGGGCTGCCCGCATGGCTCATCCGAATAGTAGTCCATATGTCTATTATCAACATTTTTTACCTCTCGAACTTGGCGTGTGATTCGAACCAAACATTTTTTTATTGGCAACATAATCATTTGTAATAAAAAAAATGCATACCCGTTTGTATTCAATACAAACTGTTTCCATTTCACATGTTTATAGGCGTATGAAAAAATTGAATCTCATTCTAGATTTGAAATTTCCCCCCACCCCAGCCTTGGGGACTTAGAAAAAATTGATATATTACAACCCCCCACCCTTCGTGGACTTGGGAATTTTTTCAGAATTTCATATGCCACAACTCCCCCCCTAGTGTACATTTGACCCCCCCCCCTGCTGCGATATGCTCTCCCGGGATGTCCTCCGTATATACATGTTCCATGTTAAAACCCGAGAGTATAAATGTCTTATTATAGGATAAAGATCATGTCAATATTTTGCTGCAGTTATTTTGAACATATAGAAAACACGGTTCATTTTGGTAGATTCTCTTGTAAGTTCTCAAACTCCAAAGGCCAAACTAATGAGGTCACTAACTGCAGATCGGTTTCGACCTGCAGTTAGTAACATCCTGAGATGAAGGAGGCCTCGCATCTTCCTCGTAGCATTCGAGCATTCTAAGTCATTGTATTTTAGTGCTAACTGTGTTTAGACAAAATACGCAAATTTTACCATATAATTCAGCGCTCGTAAGGGGGAATAGCTGTTTTGGTTTAATTTGTTGAGTCCTTATTTATGTAAGGCACTTGCAGATAGGTTGGAATATTATAATTCCTATATTTTATATTTTTATGAAATCTCCTTCTGTTAAAAAATTGCTTATTCAGTGATTATAGAAAGCAGTGTTAATATACGATAAATAGTATTTATTTATAATAATCCAGTCAGAAGGGCCAAAAAGGGCCTTCACCTTACAAAACGTGGAGTAGTAACAATTTTTAAATATGTTGTTAAGGTCTGGGTTGTGACAAAATATCCAAGTTTTCGACCTTGGGGAGGGGGGCCGCTCGAGCGTTACATCCCTTAAATCTGCAACAAAAAGCAAATTCAATCTTGGTTCTTTGCCACCAACGAAGGACGCTGCGCGGTATCATGCGTTCAGGACGTACCACCAAGTACAAAAATGGCATGAGATAAAAAAAATCCAGAAGACTGGGGCTGGAAACGTGGCGGCAATGATCTCGCTCCACTTACAATGACAGAACAACCAGCACCCGAGAACTTATTGAACTTCATTTCATGCACTTGTCGAAAAGGATGCGGCGGAGCATGTGGTTGCAGGAAAGCGGGGTTGAAGGGGTCTGTTATGTGTGGCTTGTGCTGTGGTCAGTCATGCGAAAATGTACCGAAGGTTCATATCGACAGTGAGGACGAAGATGACGAAGATATATCAGTGGAAGGACAATAGATTCTCAGAAGCACCAATGATGATGATGACATTGAGGACATCAACCGACCAGGACCATTGTAGCGTACTTTCCCACAATTAAGCACGGATATACCATAATCATAAAACTAACAAAGGTTATACCTTGAAGGCAAAAATGCCGACAGGCTGGAGCAGTAATGGCCAACTACAATAGCCTACCGTAAAACCGTAATTTAGAAATTACGCGCATTTACCCATCCCTCGAGAGCTATACGAGAGACCGCCGAAATGCAGACAAAACAGGTCAGTCTTATTTCTGTTCTGAAACAATTCATTTCGTATATTTAAACTTAAGATTCGTAACCACTTTTTGTTAAGTTTTGTTTAATAAATAACACCTTCTGAGGAACATTTAATTAGTTGTACCACACAACACCATCAAAAAAGGGAAACAGTAATAGTATAATTGCGTGACAAGCGTCATTTACATCTAAGATCGCGAAGCTGTGGATTAGGCCTATCGGGGATACCACAATAAAAAAAACGCGCCATTTACTCTACCTCAAGTTGGTGTGGAAATGAGTATACTTTGAATTTACAAAATTAATATAACTATGTAATAAATAGCGAGAAATAATTGAAAAAATCACAAAAATATTTAAGGATTTCAATATTCAAATAAATTCAAGGAACATGTTCTTCAATGCCTGATCAAGTAATAGTTTATTGGAAAATGGATTATAAAGGTTAGTAAATATTTGTTGCATTCTTTATAATATCGAAAAGTATCTGCTTGGGACATATTAAACCAATCACACTGTACAGTGTTTAAGATATTCAGGCCCGAGTTCTTGGAAAAATAGAAATTAGTTTGGTTTTTCAAATGTCGCGACATCCAAATGAACAATCATAGGTTATCTTTTCCCTAAATATAATTATCGGAATTTCCAACCACTAAATTGACTCGCTTGCTATCAAATATCTAGTAAAGACGCCTCCTTAATTTAGAAAGTAGGGCGTTCCTGCGTTCCTTGGGTAATCAGTTTCATTACGTACAACCTGTACTAATCTATTTTTACTGGACTGCAAAGTGATCAAGTACGAGCCACAGTCACCTTAGCACTAATATATCGACAACTAGCGTAAATGCATAATAGAAGATGAGTATCCAGAATAATTTTTACTTTGGAGAAAAGCCAATTACACAAATGAGATTTATCGGAATTGCTGCCTCGCCGTACTGAAATATCCGACAGATAAAATGAATAATAATCATCGCTTGCAAATACACGTTGGTTAAGTTTATGTTAGCCAAAATGCCGATACGGAAATTGTATAAGATTTGTAAAAATATATTTATATGAATCTTGCTGGCAGTGTAAAGTCATAAAAATAATGAATAAATAAATTCATTAAATTTAGATTTTATTATTTATTTATATACCATCTAACAGTACAATGACCATTCATAAGATGGGAAACGACACATATTTAATATACAGTATACATAATGAGCAGCTTATATAAATATATATTGATATGATAGTACTTGTACTAAAGCTTTAGAACACATTCGGATCAATTCGAGTTGTGTATTACCAGTTATTCAGTTATGATTTCATTCACGATTTTAATTCATAAATTTCATTTTCTGAATATTTTACTAGGGAGGTTTGCGTTTGCAAAATAACAAGTTTATATTCAAGATCTAGCTTTTGACCATACACTACAAGTTTACAAATACTTTTTCTTAGGCGTTTTACGCTGATATAAGAACTGTTATAAGAGTCTTTGTCGACCAACCAATTTTATTTATTTAACTACTAAATTGTCAACGATGTAAAATGCTCGTGACTACGAGAACGTAATTGTTTGTGAACTGTGTTTGCATAACATAACAGTAAAATGGGTGCATTACGGACTATCGGGGTTCGATCTAAATTTAAAATTAACAGTCCACTGTTTTTAAGGACACTTGTCTACACAAAACTGTAAGGTCGTCGATCTTTTCGGCCACCCCATGTTAACATCCGTTCGGTGCCAAACACTTACTACTGCTGTTTAGTTTATCAGTCAATTGACACAAAATTAAATTTCCAGCGTTGTTTAGATTGTTCTTTCTAATACTATTTAAACCGATTGGTTAGGTGCAGTCGTTAATTGCCATATACTGTATCCTGCTATCTTTCTTGTCAGTAGACGAGAGCACAACTATAATAAAACTGGAAATTTCCACAACTATTAATTACTTGCAAAAGGGAGTTTTCATTCCCACAGCTCGTGAGTGTTTTCACTGAAACCAGGCACCGTAGACAACTACTACAGAAAATATCAAATAAACTTTTGTTAGGTTGAAACACTTATTCACTGTTATGTTCTTAAACTTTGACACTGCAGTTGCGTTCTCTTTGTTTCGAAGTAACATCTTTGACGTTTCTTCACTCATGTTATTATCATTTACAGACTATTGTCACAACTGTTCAAAATAAGTATTGTCTGGCCGATAGCCGTGTTGTTTGAGATGCGAGGTGACAATCGTTATTAATCACACGAGTATCGCGCCACTGGGTTCGAATCCCGGCTCCGGCCTTGGCACCGTCGGAGGAAATGGTTGTCTAATTTCTGTGTAGTTTAATTATTAATTATTATGTACATAGACTATTGTCACTGCTCTTATTCTTGTCTATATTAATTTCTCAATGTAGACATGTGATATGTTTATTCAGGCATTCGCTACAACTCTAATTACTATTAAAATAACACAGCATACTTTTGTATAACAGAGTTCTTGTTATTGCATCAAACACTCAGCATATCTATAGTATGGTCATTACTATAGCGGCGCAAATTTTCGTATTATAATATTTAGACAATTGTCTCAAATATTTGGATTATTTTTTATTTCATGTATAGCTATTTGCTACATCAATTTATATAAAATAAAATGGTTTTTTTTACTATTTTTTCCCATCAATTATTGTCTTATTCTTTCATCTTTACCTTTTCGTCACATAAGTAATAAACTAAATAAATATTTTAATTTCAAAAGCTAAATAGAAAACAAACTTCAACTGTAAATGTACAGTGCAATCTTGAGTAATAAAATACTACATAAATAACATATATAATTAACTAGGTCTCTCCATTAATAGACAGTGTGTTCAAGTTTGCCAGGTATTTCAATTAACAGGGTGATTAATTTTCTAAGGTATATAGTATCAGACAGAAACAAGTAATATTAAACTTTATATAAAAGAACCTGGGTAAATTAAAAAGGGTTACTACACACACACAACGAAATTTGGGTTCTACACTAACAAAACTAGACGATCACTTGTTTATCCTTCAGATAAATAAATAATAATAGTTTACTGGTGACATAATTACCAGGATTTCTTTTAGTATTAAAACACGGGGGGACAACCACTTCATGTTGACTTTATATTTTGGTTTTCTGTTTATCTGGTCACTGCCCATTACCAGTTTTTTCAATAACATAAAACTAAGAACTCCCTCTACATTAACGTCACGTTAAGTTCAATTACTAGCACTCTTTGTCAAGTTCCATTCTAAATGCCTAGGTATAGTATAAGTCAAGGCATCTCTACAAATAAAAAACGCAACAAAAACTTTACGACAAATTATTATCGCCGCGGTCCATGCAGCATGCCTGTCATCAAACAATCCCAACGCATATTAAAAACCTATAAAGGTAAGCGAGTCAATTGCGGTCGAGACAGCACAAGAGCGATGGTACTTTAATGAGGTCGTAAAATTTTTGTTGCATTTTTTATTAGCAGGGATGCGTTGACTTACACTATAGCTAAAATTGTTTCTTACTTTTACCTGTATACTACTTATTTTATGATAATTTTGGCGTACATCGTATGTTCATGCCTTCACATGTTTTTCCTCCTAAAATGTTTTATTTGTAGTACTTATGTGCGTATATCTATGTATTTTTGTGTATATACCACGTGAACATGAATAATTACCACATGTGAGTATAGACCTCTATACTCACATGTGGTAATTATTCATGTTCATTTTGTTATATCTATTTTAATCATGGTTTTAATCCTTAATTTTAAATAATCTTGTTTACTTTAAATTGTGTACCATTAAAGGAATTTGTTTATGAATTTGTCTATATTAAGTTAAAAATGTGACTATTTTATAATACATGTGACCTTAACTTTTAACCTCAAGTTAATGTCTTGAAAAAGGGAATAAATAATTTCCGAAAGCTTGACAAAGTAACAAAAGAGTTTTCTTTTTCTGTTTTGTGGCCGTAAACTTTTCGCCTCTGACTGCAACCTCAAGATACCCTACGTGGTGTTTAATTTTAACTAGTCAGTCAAGACTACCCTTCTTCTTTATTTGTGTATATATGTATGTAAATTAGTATATGGGTATATTTTTTGTTTCCATATCTATGATGTATAGTTGAGAGTAGCAGTTCCCGGCACATAAAAAACGCAACAAAAACTTTACGACCTCATTAAAATGTCATCACTCTTTGTGCTGTCTCGACCGCAAATTGACTCGCTTACCTTTATAGGTTTTAATGTGCGTCGGGTTGTTTGATGACAGGCATGCCGCATGGCCCTTGGCGACAATAATTATGTCGTAAAGTTTTTGTTGCGTTTTTTAAGTGTCGGGACGTGCTGACTTGGACTATGCCTAACTACTATTTTTTATTTACGTTAACTCTGTATAGTATAGATTATTATTCACATTGTGTCCTATGATAAAGTGAGAAATAAATAAATATCAAATATCAATTTATGTTTTACAACTCTAGTTATATTTTATATTATCTCCAATTGTTATTTGAGAGTCACATTTGGTAATTTTTATCCTTTTATAAATAAACAAATTGGCGCAAAATATTTTTACATGTACCAGCTTTGTTTTGAAATTTATTTCAAACAATTCCACAACATAACTATTATAACTGACATTATGTATAATTTACAACTGAAACAATGCATATACTTTATCAGATTCATTGTTTATCTGTAAAAAAATAGCTAATTATAATCCACCGGGTAATTAACAATATAACCTACCTTAAAGAAATAAGTCCATACGCTTATTAATTCAAGGATTATTGAATGTATCGGAATCGCGGAATAACAAATTGTTTTCAATTTTTTATAAATAATCTAAAAATGATAATTGTTAAAGCCAAAGAACCGCATTTTATATATTGCTGCATATTTTTTTGCAGTAAACGTATCTCTGCCCTTTTTATTTTTGTGCAGTTTTACCACGCTTTTGAAATGATTAATTCAAGTCATTGACATACATTTATAATCCATATTACTCAATAGTCAACAGTAATGGTAAGACCTCTGGTGAACTTTCACTTATTTGTTTACTGTTTACTAACACGATGAATTCAAATTTAATCTTGACTTCATTGCATTAGTTCTAATTTTTCTACCGTTACTTTTTCGTTTTTTTTTCTTTTATCATCACGATTGCATGCATTAGTTTAAGCTGTATACCACACACTTCGTGCTTCACGGTGCGCTGTAGCATTAGATATTATTTTATGCATTTTAAAACTAAAATAATTATTAATTACTTCGGGAATGTTGTATGATTTGTTTTGGCTTATAATATAGTTTATGTATGCCCGTAACCAAATAAAAGTATTTAGTGGAATATTTATATACTCCTCTTGTACATATACCCCAAAATTATACTCGCACGGTTTACCTCAGATTTCGACATCATCTGAAGACAATTCAAACTACAAGAAATGGTCGGAAAGAACAGTTTTCCTAAACATAAACTGTCAATCTATAAATCTCTTGCCTTTAGAGAGGTCAGGGGTGGTTTGCGGTTCAAACCACAATTGGTGTAAATTATTATGCAATTTAAGAATATTTACCGCTTGCCCTAAATCATAAATCAACCCTTAGCAACGTTGCATGGTAAACTTCAGAACTATAATTGCTGATTGTTGAACAGAAACATAGCATAAAATTAATTAGAGATAGATTACATAACAAATGGCTATATCTAAACTATTCGATCATTTTATGCCAAATCTACCCATCGATTTAACCTTACCAACGGCTTTATTCTCCACGGTGGAGAGACGTCCCAGACAAATACGTTATATGGAATTTATAGCGCAATTTACAAACATTCAACATGTTAAAGGTAGAGATAATACCATTGCTGATACGCTTTCACATATAGATGATTTATCTTCACTGGAACAATGTATTCCTGATAATGCTCAAACTCACACACTAGCAGATCATATAGCTGCAGTAAATTTTCCAGATTTTAATTTAAAATCGCTGAGCGATGAACAAATTGGAGATGTGGAACTAGAAACATTCACAAAAAAATTAATTAAGTATCCAAGAAAAATAATATTAAATATATATTACAGAAAGTTCAAATTCCAAATTCGCAAGATGAGATTTGTTGTGATATTTCTAATTCCAAATTTCGACCTTATATACCCGCTATTTTTGAAATTTTTCATAATTTAACTCATTCAGAAATTCGAACTAAAACATTAGTTACCAGTAAATATTTCTGGCCTAAAATTAATACAGACTGCAACTTATGGACAAAAATATGTATTAATTGTCAGACAGCTAACATAAATAAATATAAATACGTTTTGAACACATTGACATAAATATTGTAGGTCCATTACCTCCTTCCGGAGGTTGGTCTTACATTCTTACTGTAGCTGAACGTTTTACTCTTGACCATAGTTATGAAATTTACCTATTAGGTTTTTTCAAAAAAATATTAATGTAGCACGCGTACAAATTATTATAAAAACTTCTTTATTTCAATAGCTATCTAACTAGGTAGAAATGTTTAATGTACCCTTGATAGTTCTAATAAAAAATTAGTAAAGATAATGCTGATGGCGGAATTTATTAAACGACATCGTTCATTTTCATTTAAGTCAGTCAGTCCTTGACTTTGACGTTTGTGCATATATGTCATTAACTGACATTCTTATCTCCGTGTCCCTTAAGTTTGTTGGTTTTGTTAAATTAGTTATCGAAGATTTTGATTTTGCTCGTAGTTGTTGTTATTAGTTGTTGTTATTGTATTTTCTGTGCCATGGCCGCGTATGCCAATGCAGAATACGCTGATATCTTGCTTGTCTATGGATACTGTGGCGGCAACGCTGCTGAAGGTCGCCGAGAATATGGTCTTTGGTACCCTAACCGCCGCTTATCAAATGCACGTGTATTCAGTACGGCATATCGAAATATCGCTGAAACTGGCTCCGTGAAATGTAGAAGAAGTGACGCTGGTGCTCCTCCCGTTTATGAACCAGATGATGAGGAAGAAATATTGAGGTATTTTGAGGAAGATCCAACTATTTCAACTAATAAAGTCGCAAGACTAACCGGAGCGTCACAATGGAAAGTTTGGTCTACGATACGTAGAGTTGGATGTCATCCTTACCACTATACCCCTGTCCAAGGCTTGGGGGAAGGTGATCCTGGAAGGAGAGTGGAATTCTGCCGCTTTATGTTAAATTCAGATGCAGAAAGTGCAAATTTTTTAACAAGTATTTTATGGACGGACGAGCCGAAATTTAATCGCGAGGGTATAACAAATTTCCACAACCTACATTATTGGGCAGAGGAAAATCCCAAGTTAACACGTGAAACTAGTTTCCAAATGAAGTTTTCTATTAATGTGTGGATGGGAGTCGTCGGCACTATTTAATAGGGCCACACTTTCTTCCTCAAAATTTAAACGGGGAAATCTATGAAAATTTTTTAAGAAATGATCTGGCGGTGATTTTAGAAGATGTTCCTCTCGCCGTCAGACAGCGAATGATGTTTCAGAACGACGGTTGTCCAGCACATTATCGGCTGACAGTACGACAGTTACCTGATCAACGTTTCCCTAGCCGTTGGATTGGAAGAGCGGGCCCAATACCTTGGCCAGCGCGAAGCCCTGACTTAACACCCCTTGATTATTACGTATGGGGTCATATGAAGGAGATGGTCCATGCCACACCAGTCAATACTATAGAAAACCTTAGACAAAGGATAGTCGATGCTGCCCAACACATAAGGCATAATCTGACAACCAGAGTAACAAGGACGGAAATAAGAAGACGCTGTCGTGTCAGTATACGGAATGGCGGCTCCCATTTTGAGCAAGACATATAAAAAATAAAGTACAACTTTGAAATTAATGAAGAATTAAACTCTACTTTTAAAATGTTTTTTACTGTTTATCTAAAAATAAAATTCGTACTACTTGTGTTATTTTTACTAGTATTTTCTTAGAACTATTAAGGGTACATTGAACATTTGTACCTTGTTAGATAGCTATTGAAATAAGGCAGTTTTTATAATAATTTATACGCGTGTTACGTTAATATTTTTTTGAAAAAACCTAATAGGTAAATTTCATAGCTGATTTAAAAAAAAAAAATTTTAAAGTTTTTATTTCAGATGTTCACATGCATTAAGAGTTAAAGCATGGTCCTTGGAAACTTTCAAGATTGACTCCAAGTCAGAATTTAAATTAGTGACCGCTTAGTTTAACTCATCTGGGTTTAAATGATAAATATAGCTGCGTATCGTTAGCATACATATGCATCTTACAGTAACTAACATGTCTATAAAAATTAGTCGTGTAAAGACAAAACAGAAGTGGGCCGAGTATTGATCCCTGCGGTACACCTAATGTGGACTGCGCAGGCTCGGAAGTTATGTGATCAATTTTAACAGATTGAATTCTATTAGAAAAATAAGAACATAGCAGTTGTGTAGAATCATTACTAAGGCCTAAATAGTGAAAAAAATTTAAAGGAGGGGCCCCCCTAACATGAACTTGGCCTGGGGCCCCTCAGGCTATAGTTACGCCACTGTTATTTTAGGTTCTGAATGCGAATGATACATCAATTTTGTTTACTTGATCTTTCATATATATAGATTGCATTATTCCAAATACTAATTTTACTTGAATTGTGAAACTTATTTGATTTAATAAAATGATCTGCTATGTAAATATATTACAAAGGGGAGACAATTTATAGTAATTGTAAAAAATATTTACTCTGACATCAGAAGGAGGCACGGACATACCATTCCAGAACCCGAAACTGAATTGAAAGATGTTCGGCTTTGCTTTGAAAGGGGATTTGAAGGAAGTGCAGGTAAGTGGTATAAATGGTATAGATACGATGGAAAATTAGAAAATCTAGCCTAGCTTGCCAATATCATCGATAAAACAATAGAATAAAGTTCAAATGTGCTTTTAGAGGGCGGAATATTAAACATAATATTTTTAGTCACAAACTCCTTTATAAAATCCTTATTTTACTATAAGGAACGTAACCAGGCTGCAACCAACAGCTACTCTCCGGGCTATGTGCCCCGCCGAGCGCTGAATTATAAGTTACAAGTCTGGCGCGTTAAGTGTAATAATTGCATATTACCATCAAAACGCTAATGCTTCGATTGCAACAAACACCAGCCAAAAGACTGATCCTACTTAAAGGAGCTCTCTTGCCAGCCGTCACACACCACTTGCAGACTGCAGTTTCGAGCTGTTGGCTCTCGTCAGTGCAAGGTAGGCATGTGACGACCGACACGAGGAGTAGGATCAATCTTTCGGCTGATGTTTGTTGCAATCGAAGCATTAGCGTTTTGATGGTAATATGCAATTATTACACTTAACGCGCCAGACTTGTAACTTGTAATTCAGCGCTCGGCGAGGCACAAAGCCCGGAGAGTAGCTGTTGGTTGCAGTCTGGTTACGTTCCTTATAGTAAAATAAGGATTTTATAGAGGAGTTTCCGACTAAAAATATTATGTTTAATAGAATAAAGTGTTACAGGAAACCTATTTCAAAAATTATATAAAAAGATAAGCATAACACCCGTCACCCAGTTCCAAGCAAATTTTCTTCACATGTATCCAGAAGCAAAATTCACATTAAGTATAAATTATAAGAATATTATCATGTATAGACAAAGTCACATTGACCTTGGTGGGGATCTACCATCAAAAGTTATTTATTGATCGTTCTTAAAAAATTCCGTCTAAAATATAGGTTAGATATCCAGGTGATGTTCTTTTAAATTACACGTCAAAATGGGCGAGGGTATATCTAGAAAATTTGATAAGCAATGTAAACAGGTATACCTACGTGTGTAATTCTAATAGGAATAGTTGTTATTGTTTTTGGATAATAAATTTATGAAATCTATTTTTTTATTATATCTTTTATTTATCCTTTTATGCAATGATATGTACTTCGGTATTTTTAAACTTACAATATAGTACCTACGGAGAATAGTTACAATGATTTATTTTTAGGAAAAAAAAATTACCGCGTATATTCACTATACAAAAAATATATAAGTAGGTACCCAATATAAATTCAAATATGAAAGTTTTACAATATACTTACATAATTTAATAAACACTAAGTTGTAGACTCATTATTTAATATATCTTAAATCCTAATGTTGAAACAGGAACTTAAATACCAATAATCAACACACTGAATGAACTTTGGCTAAAAAAAATTTTATCAAGAACTTTGAAATATCGCTACTCCTCAAATTGAGACTTTCCTTGACCTCTGACTTAGTATAAGTACAAACAATAATATTAATTTCACAAATAATTACATAAATAGGTATATTATTCTTAACTAATGTAGGTGTGTAGGTACCTATTGATAAGTAAGAGGTGTGTAAAATTTTAGAAAAAATAAGTTAAAACATAATTTTAGAAGTCTAGTAAGGTACTTACAGAAAAAATCAAAGAAATATCATTTGCGACGCAAAAGTTTCATGCCTTTCTAGCTATAAATAGAATAAGGAAGAGGGAAGAGAAGGTGTAGAGGTAGGTATAAGTATAATTTTTAGTAGCCATGGTACAAAGAAAAATATAATCCTACACCACCTTGCATATACCTACAATGATAAATGCTAAAAAACTAATAACAATTATTCAACATTTTGCTTATTTTTACCATGCCTTCTAAAATCAGAGATTTATTCATGCATAATCATAGTACTTTATCAACTAACAGACAAATATATTTAATTAATTAATTAACATAGCAAATCTCACAATGAAAATAAATATTTGAGATACTCGTGGTACCGGCGTCGCCGGTAAATTTTTAAAAATCAAAATAAAGAATAACTCCGTAAGGTTAGGATGCACGATAATAGATGTGCATGTAATTGTAAAAGAACATCCTCTGTCTACTAAACTAATTAATGAATAATGAAGAACAAATGAATAAAATAAAATCGATAGATGTTTGACTCACGTCAACTCGTTCTTCAACAGACACTACCTCTCACTACGTATTCCACCAAACTGTGGCAGAGGCTCATTTTATTTTTAAATAATCGCTGGTAAAGAGCACATGCGTGTTTGATAATCTTGGACCATGTCAAGATCAGCTTCAAGTTACTTTAAGGTGCACAGATACGGTAATTTGTTTATATTATTAACGTTCATATTGGCTGTCGATTTGTCGAAAGGTGCAAAGACACATCAATTAAATATTGTATTAAAATCGGGTCCCTGTACACTCCAGTGGTGGCACGAGCATTGGGCATTCAGTGCAACGAAATTACTTCAGTCAAATTAGTATGAAAAGAGGTGATTTTGGCAAAAAAAATGTTTTTGGGTATAAGCCGAATCCAGGACGTTCAGAATGATGGTGAAGAAGTTGTAGCCCACCCCAATTAATTATAAATAAAATTCTGGTCACGTGAACCAGTGAAACATCTCAACCCCAGGGATGTTAATTAATATCAAAATCCTTAATCGTGAAGCAATCAAGAATCTATTTACTCCCACCCAGAAATTATTTCTCTCAATTTTATGTCAAGATAAATAAACAAATTGGCCATTTACGTGATCGACTAGTTTTATGTGGTTAGGACCTTAATTACGTTGTGTGTGTGTAGTAACCCTTTATAATTACCCCAGATTCTTTGATATAAAGTTTGGTATTACTTGTTTCTGTCTGATACTATACCTGAGAAAATTAATCACTCTGTTATTTTAAATATACTGTAAGTTTGGATACACTATCTATTATTTGAGAAACCTAGTTAATGCTTTATGTTATTTATGTGGTGTTTTATTACTCAAGGTTGCACTGTACATTTATAGTTGAATAAAAGAAGAAAATACAATAATTGATGGGAAAAAGTAGTCAAAAAACCCCATTTTATTTTATATAAATTGATGCGGCAAATAGCCGTACCTGAAATCAAAACAATCCAAATATTTGAGACAATTGCCTAAATATTATATAGGAAGGGTTACGTCGCTATAGTAATGGCATACTATACACATTTCAAAGCTGGTTATGCAATAACAAGTACTAAGGTAATACAATCGTAGGCCGTGTTATTTGTAGGTGTAATTAAAGATGCGGCAAATAACCGATTAAAATGTAATTGGAACTTTGGTGTTAGCAATCGCTCTGATAAAATAAGTTTACTGCAAAACAGGACAAGAACCATGTTCTGTTCGTGCGTTAGAGAATGGAAGTAATAATGAGACACTCATGTAACAGATCATAGAATGTTAGGGGAAAGCTTCCTTAATTGAATAAACAAACTGCAAATTCCAAATTGTATATGACTGTTCAACAACGTGAACAGGGTGAATCGATGTAAATCAAACAGACAAGACGTCCCGGTTCAGTACTCGACGAAAAGTATACCCCTAAAAATAAAAGCAAGTATACGGGGTGCGGGGACCCCAGTACTGACCGTTGGCCTGAACAGTTTGTAGTTTGTAAGGTAGAAAAGTAGTTGAGTGCAAACCCACAACCGCGGTGTTTGTACTAGAGCCAGGGAACTCTTTATTAATTTGAGGGATCGTTATTAAACAATCATAGAAAACTAGGCATTCGCAGATGAGAAATATCTCACAATAGTTTGACTGGAGAATATCCTAGTGAAACCTTACATGTGAATCCAGGCACACGGCAAGCCTTTGATAGTAAACAACTGAAGTATAATGGAAGCTAAAGTTTCTTGTCATTGCATAAACTCTGAAAATATATAGTTCTAGAATATAAACTTGTTATGGTGCAAACGTAAATCTTCCTAGCAAAATATTCAGTATGTGAAATTTCACCCAAACTTAGGATTGAAATAATAACGGGAGTAGCTTGTAATATAATTGTATCCTATTTTCTTGTTAAATAACAAAGCTAATATTTTATAAAAATAATCGAATGAAACTAGCTAGACAATTACTGTGGTGACAGAGCGTTAAGCACTCTGGCAGTTATTGCTAAAAACTTGTGGCATAAATATTATTAAAAGCCTGGCATAAAATGAATATCTTTGATACCACAAATAAGCCAATTTCCCCTATCCCCCCCAAACCAGAATGTAAAGTCAATAACGCAGAGAAGTAAATAGGTCTGATACTTAAATAGTTATGTTGGTGAAATTGTTGTCATGTAAATTGCCAAGTTATGTTCTAGCAGTCCAAATCTTTTAGTAGCCAGATTGGATTTATTCGTAGAATTAATTGATGGTTTTAGAGAACTAAGCGGGCTCGAGTATTTGATCGTCGACAAGCGTCCTGCAATTAGTATCTCTTAGCAAGTTCAGAGGGTTCGAAAATCGACGACAAACATCCTCGATGAAATTTGCTACTACTGGAATAAGTATTCTTCCGGGCAAACTGAGAGGGCTCGTAAACGTCGGCAAGCATCCTCTATCAGTTCTGCCGCGAGGTATAGCATCGCCTGGCTTTTATTCTGTTCTTCCAATAACGCGGTTCCAAAATCACAGTGCCAATTCCCCCATATCATGAACGTGGTCTTGTATATTTGACACATGAGACGTGGCTCCGGTATCCTGCCTATCTTCGTCATATACGTTTGCTTAGAGTCGCCCTATTCACTTCATACACAACTCTCGACGTTTTGCTGGTTTTACTAATGCATTAGTCCTGTTTTTAAAACTGCCAAGTTTTAGATAAGAATTAATAACCATGTTACAAGCTATTTTAAAGTGGCACTTGACATATGTACAACTTTCTACCCCAATAAGTTAAAACGTAACGGCGCCCTGAAGTCGGCTATCATTTGGTATTGAGAAAATAATTTCTGTTGTAAAATTAATATTTGCATAAATTTGGAAATGAAATTAAGAATGTAATGTTTAAATAATTTCTGACTAATTGTAGTTATAAAAGCGATACATTCCTGAATTTAAAACAAATTTAACTTATTTTTAAAATAGGATGGCCCCAGGGGCGGTCCGCTTCAATGGTTAGGTTTCAATTTTTTTGCGTGGCGAAATTTTTTATTAAACAATTAAGGTGTGAGAAAATGGTTTTTTCGAGTTTTAGAAACAACTATTGATTTTAGAAAAAAAAGTGTTTCTTGAAAGTTGTGGACCTTGAAAGACCTACAAGAGGGACCTATTTCATCAAAATCGATTAATTTGTTTATAAGTCATTAGCCTAGTTTAGACGTGCAGTCCAAACCCACAGTATTGTACTGGCAGACCAAATCTCCGGTCGTTATCGCAGTACTGTCGCGTCCGCTCCTGTTCTTTGCTACAAAATATCACATCAGTCTTAGAGACGCAGATCTGGTCTCTCGTACAGATTGGAAGTGTCAAAACCGCTCATGTAAACAAAAAAATCGACGTTCCTGGCCGGGACTCTGGTCTGTTGGAAAATTTTAAAGTATTGGCATGGCAGGACAATCCACAGCCGACTCCATTTTAGTTTCCTACATTTCTTCACCGAAACATATCTGTGGCAAAAAGAAGAAGGTTGATCGCAATTGTTGGTGCTACTGTCTTCTCTTTTCTTCAGAATAGATAAAGAGTTCGCCGAAAAATGTGGGTTAAAGAATGGCGGAAAAATAGAGAACAATTTGGACATATGCCGCTTGTAAGTCAACTGAGGGGAAATGGCCCTGATGATTTCAAAAATTACCTGCGAATGGTTAGCGCAAATTTTGACCATCTATTTCAAATGGTCTCGCCTTATATTACTAAGAAAGATACGGGTATGCGTACCAACGTATATTTTGTACTTTTTTCATTACAAATTCTTTATTAACATCCGCACTTACAATAATCCTGACAAAATTGTATTAGTTCTAAATAAGCTTTCGCCTTTCTTCCACTTTTATTTTCCATAAACATGGAAAAGATTTGTGAATACAGATAGCATCTGTTAGATTTTGCTTCGACCACTCGATCGACGTGGTCTTTTACTACTGAACTGGTCTGTGCGTGAAAAAGCTTATACACGCCTGGCCTGAACGTTCCTGGAATTGACAAGTTAGAAGCTGTTCCAATCTGTACAGTCAGGACTGTCAGAATTCAGTTTAACATGCGGGCCTAGCCCAAGGTTTGTAATGTAAGATAGGTAGCATGGTAACTTGAACGGAATGGAGGGGTTACGATGAAGGCGGCCATCTTGCGCGTCATCGTGCCTGCTGAAACTTAATTGTACGTATGCATTTTTTGAGACGTTGCGCTTATTTGTTGTTATTTCGAAATATTTATTGTTTTTGTGTTTATAATCGTGCAGTTATAGTTATTTAGTGTATAATCTAATTGACAATTACTGTTAAAGAGAAAAGACTCATAGTATATAGACTTTTAAGAAACACTTTTTTTTCTAAAATCAACAGTTTTTTCTAACATTCGAAAAAACCATTTTCTCACACCTTGATTGTTTAATAAAAAAAATTTCCACGCAAAAAAATTGAAGCCTAATAGAATACCATCATTCTGAACATCCTGAATTCGGCTTATAACTAGAAACATTTTTTTTGTCAAAATGCTAATTCGACTGGAGAAGTATAGTTCTTAGGATGGTTACGTTCGAATTTAACAACGCACAGTGAGGTTTTTTTTTAAACTGACCAAATATATATGAGAGGTTTATTGTGTTTTATATGGTTCTGTTTTACATACCTACATTAGAAGAAGAAAAAATTAAAAATATACATGTCCTTCGATTGAACCTGCAAGAGGTGGAAAACGCCATAAATATTTCAATTTTATTTTTCATGTTTTGGGCTTTATTCCAGCTTAGTTCAAAATTAATTTCAGTATTTCGTTTTAAAGTCATGCATCTTTGATAATTAAATAAAAACGTGTTATAGCTAAATTCGAAATAGGTTTCTCTTAAATAACAAGTACTTTCTTATAATTCAATATTCATCGCGGCAAACAACCGGGAAAGTAGTTGTTTTAAAATAAATAGTTATGGGTTCTTTAAAATAATAGAGGTTTTTGTAAAAAAAAAATATGTAACCATGGTTAATGACAGTATAAGCATCAAACTACGGACAACATATATGTCGTGAAGAATGAAAATAAATTTTACTGTTTCATAAACTTTGGGTATATAAGTAAAATATACGAATATCTACACCACTGGATTGAGGAGTAGGTGACCTTGATTCTTAAGATTATCTGACGAGTCACAAAGATCGTGTCTGGCACGTTTTCGTGATTGGATTGATTTTTTAGGGAACCATTAATAAGCTTCAGATTTTGATGCGATAAATATGGCATAAACTGTTTATTTTGTAGTATATATGTGTACATTTTTGTTTATTTTTATCGATTTGGTTAATTATAGTAATAAACCATTCTTGTATCAGAGGGTTGCTAGATTTCGAAGTCGGGACACTGTATGATAGTTTAATACAAAATATTTTCTTAATTCTCTGCAGCTGATGATGTTTGTATTTTCGATTGTGCAATGTGTGCTTTTATGTTTGTCATACATTTTTAATATTAATAATTAATAACAACCCAACTTTATTATCATGATGGAATGAATAATGGAAAAAAATAAAAAAAAGGTTTTGATTACTATTCACAAAGTGCGAGAAATTACACGACAATGGCGGAATAATCGACGTACCTACCTGGAAACCAAGGACTGTAAACAGTCCTTGGATCTGGCCATCCTCTTTGTTTACAATCCTTGCCTCAAAACCTAGACCATTCAATGTGTCGCTTAAGCAGCGGTAAAAAAGAGAGAAGGTTTGATGGAATTTAAAAACTGTCATTTTAGATTATGCTTAAAAGACTTCCATTTTTGCGGCGGAATTTATGATGACGTCACGCTTCAGGGCGCTTAAAGACATGTAAGCCGCGAGACCGCAAGAATTTAACTCGAATGGTCTAAGCCATAGACTAGACAAAGAATATACATTTATATGTATATTTTCTGTGGTATTTTTTATTTAGTATATCTTGTCATCTCTTCGAGCATCTAAGGATAGGGTCGGACTAGCCCGGTCGGCAATTGCCGACGGGGCCAAACACATTTGGGGGCTAAACCGCAAACCGAAACAATGTTAATAATGCTTGTTTACATTTTTCTAGAACACTAGGCTTAATCTTCTAGAAGTAAAAAATAAACTCTTAGATTTTGCATAATTATTTATTCTTAAACAAGATACCATAAACATGCATTAATATATCTGAAAATGCATATTTGTGCCCATAACACATTCCCTTTAGGAAGAGTCTCGGGGTCCGCAAATTGCGTATCTTTATCCTGTTCACTGGGAGTCCGCAAATGTAAAATATATGGGCAGTTTGCGGACCTCTATTCTGTAGGTTACAATTCCGCAACTTGCGCTCCCGTATTTCCATTTCTTCAAGGACCTCAAATAGCGGACTCCTATCTTATTTTTGTAGGGATCCGACAATCATAACCTTACTTTTTACCGCATAATGTGTTTTGTAGAATTGTAGTGTTGTGGGTAAAAGACTTATGAAATTTATTAAATAAGGAGGTAATAGTTCAGTTTAGTGACTTCTGTGAAAATGGCCAAAATTTAATAGGGTTTTTTGCTAAAATTTTTGATTTTACGGTAAAAGGCGATTTTAAGTCGGGGGAATAAGGTTTTTCTTGCTAAAAATGCAAAAAGATGTGAAATATTTGATTGAAATATTCACCAAAGAACCCAACCTAACCTTTGATTGAAAATATTCACTAAAGGACCTAATCTAACCTTTGATTGGAAATATTCACTAAAGAACCGAAATTAACCTTTGAATGGAAATATTAGGAATGGAAATAGGTTAGGGTAGGTTAGGTTCTTGTGTTTTTGTGTTCATGTAAACAATTCAGATTTGTACTTTGTCTGTATGTAATTCGTTAACAAATAAACAATTTATATTTTAACTTTTACATTTTTAGGGTTCCGTACCTTAAAAGGAAAAACGGAACCCTTATAAGACACTCTCGTGTCCGTATGTCACAGAGATTTTTCTCATGTAATGTAAGAATTTGAAATTTGGCATAATGTTAGGTCTTGATGACACAATTTACTGAACTATATTATACATAATATAAATCCTCAATTTGCGGAACTCTATTATACATAATTCAGGTACCTACGCAATTTGCGGACCCCGAGACTCTTCCTTATCTTTAAGGTATTAATGGAACACAATATTCGTATACCAGGTGATACAGGAGCATGTAACGCCTAGTTATTTTTCAAAATATAATTTTTAGATTTGGATATCTTTATTTAGGCTATTTTTGCCATACTAAATGGTTTTTTCTACTTCCCACTAATCCATGGCAGGCAACTTTATTCTTTAAAAGGGAAAGGTAACCTTTTCACGACTTCGATAGGAAATTCAATTTTTTTAGTTCCTTTCCTGCCTTCAGATTCGTTAAGAGAAATCTGGATTACAGCCAATTTTCTCTCAACAAAAATGCCATGGAAGAAATATCTAACTAGTAAAATTTTAAAATTCCTAACCATATGCTTGTAGAACAATGCATGAAAAATTTTGGTAGTAATAACCCGTTTTCTATAACTTAACACGTCATCAATTTTTATTTTAAGGTGGGCATATCCAAGAGAGAGAGATCCGATAACCAAATATTTATTATTTTTAGACATAACTTTTTTTTAATACATATGTATATATAGATGAAAAAAGTATAAGACTACCTAAGTAGAACCATGACAGGTGTAATGATATGAATTTTCACTCAATAATTTCAGTTGTTTGCAAAATTAGCTAATTTAAAACTACGAAGATATGAAAATTGGCAGTATTTTAAAATTTAAATTGATTAATTTTGCTAACAACTGAAATTATTGAGTGAAAATTCGTGTGACTACACGTGTCATAGAATAGTTAGGCAGTCTTATACTTTTTTTTATCAATATATGTATTTGAAAAAATAAGTAATAAATATTTTCTTTTAAAATTAAATTTTTTATTATTCCCGTTATTTGAATCATTACATACCACTTTTTAAAAATTGGTTTCATATTATGCATAATGCACCTAATAGACATACACATTGTCCATTACCCACTAATGTCAATGTCAAGCTGCAAGGTTTGTAAAGTAAGATAGGTAGCATGGTAACTTTCGACCAATCAGAAATCACTATTTAAAATGCGGGAACGCGTCACTCTGCCTGCTCATTCGAATTTCTGGCATTCAAACCATCAGTATAGAAGTATAATTAGTTATGAACTTGAATTCCGTATTTTGCATTTTTTAATGTACAAGCACAAATTAATAAATTGACTTTTTTGATTAATGATTATTAACATCGATAACGTTTTCCTTGGAATTTAAAATTGTCATTACTATATATCAAATTTATAACTAATCAATGTATGCAGTTAAAGAAGTACATTTTATATCAAGGGACTGAAGTAGGTTCTTTTAATCGTGTGTGCAATTTCTTGCCCGAGACTTCAGTCTTGATTTCATTGCTTTATATAATTCTTAGCGAATTTAATAAGTTATAAGATAGATGAAGAAACATACATAATACTAATTTTCGCCCTAACGAAAAGAGTTACTAAGAAAAGTTTCTTATTTTATGACGTACTGAGTAGAAATTTTTCCCCAGGCCAACCTTTACAATTATGTAGTATTAAAAAATTTTAATGCAAATTTTTTATTAGAATTAGATGGGCATACAATAATTTATTAATGAAATTTAACAAGAGGGCCATTAAATTTTATCATGTCATATTAGACACAGCAATTAATAAGAAAATATCACTCATTGGTTTTTTCTAATATTTCTTTGTATCATATGAAAATAAATTTTATTTCCTGTATTAAGTAATTTTTTTAGGGAAGGAAAAAAACATCAACATCTCACCACTTTCTTTTGCCTTTTTTGAGTTGTTTTTGCAAACAGCTACACTACAAACCTTTCCTCCAGTCATCTAATAATTGTATGTAACATTGTTATTTGTTATTATTATTATTATGAACGGAAAATAATAAAAACTGTTTACCTTAAAATTATTTCTGTAAATACACAGGTTACAATCTTATATATACTATGAGTCTTTTCTCTTTAACAGTAATTGTCAATTAGATTATACACTAAATAACTATAACTGCACAATTATAAACACAAAAACAACAAATATTTCGAAATAACTCAACAAATAAGCGCAACGTCTTAAAAAATGCATAAGTTTCAGCAGGCACGATGACGCGCAAGATGGCCGCCTTCATCGTAACCCCCCCCTTCCGTTCAAGTTACCATGCTATCTATCTTACTTTACAAACCTTAGCCAAGCTGGACATCGATTCCTGTATAATGTATAAACAATATGGAAACAAAAATCTTAATTTTTATTTATTTAGGTATGATTTTTTTTTTATTTTGAAACTTATTGATCTTTTTTGGGAGGGTGGGTAAGGCGTAGAGATTAAATTACATTTGATGCCAACGCACGGGGCAAAATGGGGCCAGTCCGACACTGTAAAAGGATGCTCGAAGTGGTATTATTTATGATTTGCTTATGTGACCAAACATACAGAAAATATGTTCTCGAAAAAGCCCGCCACCATGACATAACCTATAAAAACAATCCGTTAGACATTAATCGATGTACTATTTAAGTACTTATTTAATTAAAATGGCATTAAATAACGAAAAAATTGTTTACATATACAGTGAAAATTTAGTTCGGGAGTGTAATCGGTTACCAACGATGTTAAATAGGGTAAGCTTATGCAATTTTAACTATTTAAAATTTAAAAGCCTTCGAAAGGCCGCAGTTATATTAAATGTTCGTATACATATTTTTTTTTATATAATAAAAAATATGTATAATTTTCCATTTCTTGTTTTGTAAACAACTTACAATTATTATTTATATAAATAGTACTTTAAGAAAAAATCGGATGTTTGAAGTATTCTATGGAAAATGAAAAACAAATTTGGATAAGGAAAAGGCAATCAGAGAAAAATTTGTTGTATCCATGTAATAAATTGTAGGCGGCACTGGTGCCAACTCACTAGACATCTTATTTTTATTCAAGAAAAGCATAATCATCATATTTTTAGGCTTCCATGGTACAAGATTTAATTAATTCATATGGACTACTATTAAGCAATGCTTTCCATGTGGTACAAAGTACAAATGCAACCGAGGAAGACTTAAAATTGTTTCACTCAACCAGTTACGTAGATTTTTTGCAAAAAATAAATGGGAATGAAGATATCGAAGAGTTTGACGAAGAACAGTTGGAGTACGGTTTGGGATACGATTGTCCGATTTTAGAGAGAACTCTAGAGCTTGTTAATACCTTGGCTGGAGGATCAGTTACCGCCGCAAGACTGTTAGCAGACAATAAATGTAAAGTTGCCATTAATTGGTTTGGAGGCTGGCATCATGCTCAGAGGTACTTTTTTTTTATATCATTCGACACTTTTTTCAAAACTGCATTGAAACGAGCTGTGCTTTGATGCAGACGTTTACGATCAAAATGGTATATGATCTGGTGGTGTTAATGTTTTTAACCCTGCCATACCAGGAATCAGGGGCGAGTACCCACAAGGTTACCTAGGAGGGAGGTGCTGGAGCAAGAACGTACTCGCCATTCTTTAAATTCGTCCGTTTTTAAGTGATTTTGCAGAGCAAAATGCGCCAACCAGCGTACATCTATTGATACTTACGAACAGAGTTTTGGTATTCGCTAGTGTTTCATTTCAGTTCCGTTCCAGCTGCAATGTGATATGTTTTTTTTTTTATACATTTATTTAACGTCGGCCTATTTCCGCTACTGAGGCCTAACACCGATGCCTGTAGACGAGCTACCCCCAACCAGGAATTTTGCCGAACCTCTTCCCTTAAGAAGAGTAGGAATCTTTTACTTGCCTAACATTTAATAGACAAGGGACCGACGGCTTTACATCCCCTCCGAAGGATGGTATATCTCCTATACAACCCTCGCCTAAGGTTGTATAGCTTCTGGGCATACACTGATATACAAGCCGCTGGAAGATGTGTGAGGCGAGAATGCGGTTTCCGTTGGAATGGTCACCATCCAAGTACTAACTGCGCCTGTCGTTGCTTTACATCGCATACCGAAGTATGTACATAGTAAAGACGCACCTACGCTCGCCCCTAATGTGATATGTGTTAAAGTTTAGCAAAAGTTAATTGGAAGTAGCCCGTATTGAAGTCCCTTTTTGACTTTTATATAATTTCCCAACTGAGTTTAGGTATACTTTACTAATGTTGCGAAAGTATCATTTCTAAAAAAAAATTTACAGAATGCATATCTTTGAAATACTGTATAATAATAATATACTTTATTTCTCAATTAAAAATCCATAATAATATATAAAAGATAAAAAATTTAAAAATCATTATGCAGTAAAATTCATCATAAAAGAAATCAGTGAGTGAATAAACAGGTTTGAGTATTTTTTTAGAGATGTGGACGTTTTTCGATTTTTTTATATCAGAAGGAATAAGATTCCATATTTTGCAACCATTAAAATAAAGGCCTTTCTGATATACCACCCACCATGGAATGTGGGTCCGGATTAAAGTTATGTTTAAAACTTGTTTCATAACTGTGATTAACTATATAGTTTTTAAACATATAAGTTCTTATAAACAAAGCAACTAAGTTCATAAATTAAGCGTGTCAGGTAATGTTAAGATTTTGACTTTTTGAAAGTTGGTCTACAAGATTCTCTTCTTGGCAGCTTAGCTAATATTCTCAAAGACTTACTAGTACCCCAGTTAGTAATTCCATATCACATATGAGAATGAAAATTTGCATAATACAAATTGATTAGAATGTGCTGACTGTAGTGGTTTGTCAGTGACCGTAATACATGACAGCAGATCCGAAGCTTGTTACAAAGTATATCAATGTGGATATCTCACTTTAAAGTGCAATTGAAGATAATTCCTAATATTTTGCCTGAGTTATATACATTAAAGTGATCCGAAGGTCGAGTGTCTAATTCGCCTTGGTAATTACAGTGTTTAAAAAGTATTGAAATAGTTTTTTCGTTATTTAAGTTTAAAAATTTTTTTAGACTGAAATATACATTTTTGTATACATCTTCGGCCGAATATATTGCTAAGGTGGTGTTAGTTTCTGAAATTAAGAAATCTGCTTCATCGGCGTAGCATACAGTCTGGAAATGATTAATTTCTTTCAAGGAACAAACTAAATCACTAGCAAAAATTATATGTAGCATGGGACCCAAAATAGACCCTTGTGGGACACCTTCCCAGGATTACTGGTTTATTAGCACAACTTGATCTTGATTACTTAAATATGACTATGAAGTCTAATGGTAGTCCTGTAATTCCACATCTGCAAAGTTTCTTTAGAAGTAATTGATGATCTATGCAGTCAAATGCGCTAGAGAAACGAATAAATAGACTGAATGGACACATTTTTTTGTCAAGGCCATTTATAATAACATAAAAGTTACTTAAAGCTGTAACCACACCTCTATTTTTTACAAAACCATGGCTGGAGAAATTATAGTATTACGGATACAGAGTGTTACTGCTCATTTAATTCCGATTCATAGAGCTTAAAGAAGCTACATAATAATGTAATAGCTCAGTAATTGCCATACGTATTTGAGTTGCCTTTTTGATAAAGTGGACATACTACGGAGAGTTTTACTTTTGCTGGGAAAACTCCTTGTTCAAATGACAAGTTTATTATATCTTTTGGTTTTCAGGGATTCAGCGGAAGGTTTTTGTTATGTGAACGATATTGTAATAGCTATTCAGATTTTAACAAAATCTTTTGATAAAATTTTATACTTAGACTTGGACATACATCACGGTAAGTTTAGAGCTTTAAAACATTTTGAATGTGCAAAAATATTTTGAATATTTTTACAATGCTTTAAAATATTTTAAGTTTTCCAAAACTCTTATAAAAACTTTTTAAAAATATTTCAGAATGTATGTAAAATATTTTAAAAATATTTAATAAACACATCTCATTTAAACTTTATTCTATGATTAATGAAACATGTTTCTTTGACAAAGTCTTTCGTGGGTATAATATGGGCTTTAAACATTGTGGTGCTTCAAGCGTCGTCAGGCAGAATGTAAAATGTCGCTTGTCAGATTTGTGTATCACAAAAGGCTCTCAGTAGACCTGAAACATTGAATTTCATTGTAATACTTGTACAGGAACACTAATTTCCTGCTTTCTCCACTCCTAATTTATTTCGTAAAGTGTAGTGAATCAGCCCAACTGTAGAACAGGTTCTTTCTAGTTGATGAAAAGACATTAAAAAGTCATAAAAATTCCTTCAGTATAAAAAGTTTATCAATATCAGGGATGTTTTTTTTTGTGAATCCCACTGCTGTAAGGACTAACATTGCATATTACATTTTCTGAAAACATAACTGATGAAAGAAGTTCCATTTTTGTTTGAAGTTTTATAATGAATGTTAGTAATTCACTATCTCTGCATTTCTTTGAATTGAAACTTAACATTTAAAAAATATTGTCTCTAAAAATCATGGTCTGCTTGGCAGCGTCCAATCTTTCTAATTTTTGACTGGACAAATCCATACGAGAAAATGTTATTTTTACACTTTTCGAAGAAGCAGCAGCACACAAAATTGGCATTTTGTTCCCCCTTTTTTTAATCATTCTTAAACATAAACCTACCATGAAAAATTGTGAACTTGTCACAAGCACTAAGTATCGTTTTTATTTTGTATAGGGGACGGTGTTCAAAATGCCTTTGAATTTAGCAACAGAATTTTGACCCTGTCTTTTCATAAAAAGGCCCCAGGTTTTTATCCTGGAACGGGAGATATAAACGACACAGGAAGTTCTAAAGGAAAATATTATTCATTAAATGTACCATTGTTAGAGGGAATCAGTAATAATAACTATTTACAATTGTTTAACAGTATTTTTGATAGGTATGTATGATTGAAGTGGACATGTGAAAACTGGATTGTGTAAACTAAACGAGATGATTCTTATTTTTAGTGTATTCTCATCATTTAAACCAAAATCTATTGTGGTACAGTGTGGAGCGGACGGTTTAAATGGCGATCCCATTGGGGAGAGTAATTTAACTTTGCATACAATTGGGGAGTGTATAAAACGAGTTTTAAAATGCAATTTACCCACGCTTCTCTTAGGAGGGGGTAAGTGTTCTTTTTATATTGGCAGTTAAATAACAGTAAATGGCAGATTGCCTTTGCTATTCAACCTGCAGAGTAGAAATAACCTAGTGGTTAATTAATATTTATCTTTTTTCTGGTTTTGCATTTTCCATTCAAAATAATTTCCATTAACTTATCTTAGGTGGGTATAATTTTGCAAATACTTCAAGATTATGGACCTATTTAACATCCGTCGTCGCCGGCATAGATTTAGATGAAGATATTCCAGATACTTGTGAGGTAAGCTTATTTTTAAGTGTTCAATTATTAGTCTTTTTTTTATAATATGTTCCATGTGAATTTCGGAGAACCTATTTTAGTTTTGTGTAGGTTCTTAGATAAATACCATATCCCATCAAATGATCTCAACCTACTAGTTTATAACTAAACGATGTACTTGGACCATAAAAAAATGTATGTTTTTAGACTTATTTGCATGTTGTTAAATAACCTCACATCCTAATCTCTTCAATTCAGTCATAAAGGTACATAAAGGAGCACAAACTTCAGCTGAAAACTGTACTGGACCGACTAGTCATTATATAATTTTTAGGGCGCCAGTCATATTTTCAAAGACGGAAGAAGAATTTAACTTTTTATAGAAAAATTATTTTTCTGTTGTAGTGTTAGTGCTGTAATTAAACAGCTACAAGGAGGAGAAGGTCTGTTGAGTATAGTTGCGCTACAAATCATTTTGAAACTGTCTTCAGGTTCAATATGTAGTAGTACACATTGTCATCAGGCGCATGCTGGGACAATGTCTGGGAAAATAATCTAAAACGGCCTTAGGTTAAAGTCAAGTATATCAGATCTTTGATGACATAGAGGCTAGTCTCGAGCCTTCTTCAGTCTCTTTATACTATAAGGGTCCATCAGCAATCTTCCATTTCCCAGTTAAAGAGGATACATCCTCTTTTGCCACTTACTGTACCCCTAACATACAAAAGATGAATAACAAACGCAAAATTTCTCTGTTATGTATCACTATATTTTGAGGTTTGCGACTGCAGTTTCGTAGAATCTAGTTTACATTTTCAAGCACAAATTAACAAAATAATTAACAAATTAAATTGCGAGAGTATTTATACAGTACAAAGGGGATTGTGTTAAATGGTTATAATTAAACACTTCCATTAGGCCTCTTTTATAACAAGGCGCGAAAAAAGTGGAATTCCCAATTTCTAATAATGCTTGGATTATTTCTATTTTTATTAATTTCATATATATTTAATTTCCTGGATTTTGTTGCATAATGTAGAACTTCTAGTTTTTCTATGGACGGAAAATTGTGGCTGATTTCTAAAAAATGATTTGCAAAATTTGAGTTGGTTTTCCTTTTTTCAAATGATTTTAAATGTTCCGAGTATCTTATGTGAAATGACCTTCCTGTTTGGCCTATATAGCAGCTATTGCATTCTTAACATGACAGCTTATAAACCCCAAATTTTTTACTTTTTTGTGTTTACTGTTTGGCATTATAGAGAATATTTCACATTTTTTGGCTAGGTTTGAATGCTACCTGAAGGTTATGGTTTGATAATACAAACGAGATTGTTTCTGACAAGGGGCCAAAATATGTTAGAGAGATACAAAGTTTTTTGGTGATTTTTCTTAATCTTAGGGTAAACTTTACTTATTGTAACTAGAGAATCTATCATATTCACTGAACAGTGGTTGTTAGTTGCTAATTCTTTTGAGTTCTATTCTTCTATTTTGTTAATTAGGTTTTGTTCGGACAAGGGTAAGGGTATAGCGAAAGCTCTATGAACCATAGATCTATATGCGGCTATTTTTTGTGAATAAGGATGATTTGAGTTGACTGGTGTAGTGGCGTTCGAAAATGTTGGTTTTCTGCAGATATTAAACGATAGTTTATTTGTATTTTGCCTACATATGGTTAGATCTATAAAGTTAATTTGTCGATTCTGCTCAGTTCCTGTGGTAAATGAAATGTTTGGATATAGAATGTTATGTAGAAAGTTATGTAGAATGTATACAATATATTTTTTGTTTGTTTTGTTTTTTTTCGTTTATATACAGCTATGTACTGTCACTTTATGTTTAGTTTTAAATTAGTTATAGATTTATAGGGGAGACTGAAAAATGTCTATGTGCAATGTCTTCCCCTTTTGAAATTATATTTATATATTTTTTCAATAAATATTATTATTATTATTATTATTATTATTATCTACATACCTATACCAAAAAACGATTTCCTGTGATAAAGGGGATTTAAAAACAGTTTTTTCAATTTCTTCCATAAAAAGTTCTGCCATAAGTGGGGAATCCATTGCTAGGCCTTGTTTCTGTTTATAAAATCTGTTTTCAAACTGGAAATAGTTTTCACTTAGGCATGGTTCAATTAATGTATTGATTTCTTCTTTTATGATTATGAATGTTCTTAGCATCCAACTTTTTTTGTATAATTTAGAGACACTCCTTTTATGGTATATTTGAAAATATGTTACACACGTCAAAAGATGCTAAGATTGCATTTTCTGGGAGGGTAAAATTTTTTAATTTGTTGATAAGCTTAACTGAATTTTTGATACTGTGGGTAGGTGTGAAATTTGCTATATTTTCGAGTATTTTGTTCAGTTCTATTGCTATTTGTCTCAAAGGACTATTTATGTATGAATTTATTTTGAATTTTATTTGTTGGATCTGAATTTAGGACCGTTGGTATGTCTTTTTCAATCAAGTTATTATTATTTTTTCGGGTGTAATGTTTTTATAAAATTACTGTGGAATGCCCTTTATCTACTTTTATAACTATGAGGTTGTTTTCTTTAATTTTGTTTTGTATTGACTATGGTTTTGTGGATGGGTAAACTTCCTTTGTTAGATAAATTTTTTATTAAATGTTTAACTTTTGTAGTTTGAATTCGGTTGATTTTGTAAGGCTATTTCAGATTCAGCAACTAGCAATTCTTTGTAATTTTTTAAGTTTGTATTAGAGTTGTACTTTGGGCCCTTGTTTAGAATCTCTATTTCCTCTTTGGTGAACACTGTTTTTGAAAGTTTGACGACACGATTATAGAATTTTTTTGGATTGTTATATGAAATTTTGTCTGGCTTCTGTGGTTTTTTTATTAATTCTTTTAGCTTTTTTGATCAAATAATACACTATCTGTGTATAATTATGAAATTTTTTTTATCTAATATGGTCATTTAACCAATCGAATTCTATCGGGTGAAGTTTATAAGCTAATTCAGAATGCAATACCTTTATACAGTGTATTGTTTTCTATACAAAAGATGGTTCAAAGTAAATTTCACTTACCTCCATTAACGAGCTGTTTCTTAAAGCTTGTGAGATTGTATATTCAGTTAAATGCCACCATGATTGTTCATATACCGAGTGGCCACGAATCAATGTACGCCCCCAATTTTTTTGTTGTTTTCAAATTTAAAGATTTTGTTTTTAGTACAAGTGAATTAGACAAAAGTGGGCTACTTTTAAACTAACAGGAGCGAAAATATCACTTCCTGTTGACCCAGAAGTGACATCAACCTCATTTTCTTAAATAGAATGATTTTTTTGATGGTTTCTTATTAAATACGTAATTCTAAGAGCAACAGTTTTTCCGATTTAAAGAATTTCAAAAAAATAAGTGAGATACAAACAATTTTTTGTTCCGGTTCAACCAGACGTGACATTTTCGTTCCTGTTAATCTAAAAGTAACCCACTTTTGTCTAATTTATGCGTACCAATAACAAAATATTTAAATTCAAAAACAACAACAAAATTGGGGGCGTATTCGTGGCCATCCGGAACAATTACTGAAATGTTAGATTTCTTGGAAAACTGTATTTATTCCTTATTTACTTAGAAAATTAGTTTAAAGTTTAACATTTTATGACTTTACTTTCAGTATTTTACAAAATATGGACCTACATATGAATTACACATAGATCCGAGTTTGCAAAAAGACCTAAACACAGACAAATATATAAATAACATAGTTCATCACATGAAATCGTATTGTTTGTTTATAACGTAATTTTAATTGTGTGTTCATAATGATATTTTTCTACTCAAAGTTTTGTTAATAGAGAATTAAAATAAAATTATTTCCATCAATGTTTTTTCTTTAATTGAACTTCAATTTTAGCAATAATGTTGGAAATAAATACTTGATTCGTATGGAACATTTCTTTCTTTCTTACATACATATTTATGCTGTTGTTGTTTTGTAAAGTGCGGAGTTGGTAACATAATGAATTTAGCTTTGGGGCTAGTCCTTCAATATGTTTCTTCCAAGTTAATCTTGAGTCAAGATGTAAGATAAGGAATTTTACTGGTTTTGCATCTTTTAGTAGTTTTTATATCGATTTCTTCTGCTGCTTCATATGATGAATGAAACTACATTATGTCAGTTTGTTTCAAATTCAGGGTTAGTAAATTTTGATCATACCAAATGTTTTAATAAGTTGGCAGAGTGTAATATTTTATTTTCTAGATCCTCTATAGTTTTTGCAGATAAAATGGCAGAGGCATCATCAGCAAATGCTATCAATGCCTCTGGAATGATATCAGGTAAATCATTCACTTAAATTATTAACTACAGCGGTCCCAACACTGAGCCCTGAGGTATTCCATGATGCACAGATCTCCATTCTGTGTTGGATTCCACGAATTATAAACAAAAATCAATCGATTCTACAATGTTACGGAATGACATCATTTATTATAATATGTTTACAGTTAACAGAACGTAGGACTTTAAATTTGCCTATGTGGAACTATGTATACAGGCTGTACATTTTATCAGAGCATTCGTGAATATCTCACTTAACATCGGTCGTAAAAAAAAATTATTTTTACGAAAATTGTGCCGATTTTTATAACCTACAAAATGGTTTAAAGACATTTGAAATCCATGGCCTACTTTAAAAGTTATGGCGGAAAATATCGAAAATGCGGAAAACGTCTAGGCCAAATATCTCCGTTATTTGAAGAGATACGAGAAAAATTCTAAGGTGAAATTTTTTTTCAAAACAGTGTTTCAACGACGTTTTATATAATTTTTTTCAAAACCGCAGCGGTTTTGAAAAAATTTTTTTGAGATTTACCCTTCAGGCTGTTAAAAAAATTATTTTGAAACGGGCGGGATATGGCGCCATTAAATAGAGTATTTTCCTCCCTTTTCAATGATATATCACATGCCGTATTTATTCATTGGCACTACGTTAGCAATTATAAATTAAAAAATTTTTTTTAACAAGCATTATACTTGCCGTGGAGAAGTATGATTAAATAAAACGATAAAATAATTCAATAAGTTGTTCAAATCTTTGCTATAATAAAACATTAACACAATTAAGAAGAATAAAGTAAATTCAGGTAACAAAAACAAAATAATAATCAAGAAAGCAACATGGAGCAATTATGGAAAGAGTATTCACAGTTATGCCGATGTATAGAGGTCCTCCATAAAAGCGCCACTCCTTGAAAGTTAAAATGTCTTTACCAATTAATTTAAGTATAATATCCATTTGTTTGTATTTCATGATTTCACTATTATTTCAATTATTTTAAAATAGTTGGCTATGAACAAACTTGATAATTTAATTTTTTGACAGATCATCTCAGCTAATACTTAAACTCTCACTCAATCACACTCGTTTAAGGATTTAGAATTTTCAAAAATGATTTTCACGCACATTGACCGTTATAATATGTTACATATTGCCAATGCAATTTTAACTCTGGATTAGCTCAAGTAGAATATAGAAACAGATTTCCACAAGCACAACAGCTGAATAAAACTCGTTCAGAAAATTAGCTACTAAACTGAAAAATAATGGTTCATTTTTAAAGAAGAAGACAAGGTTGAACAGTGTTACTGATAATGTAAATAAGGTAAACCGAGTTATTAATTATGTAAGAAATAAAAATACAGAAAATTTGGAAACATCATTAAGAGAAATTCAAATTACTTGTCATATAAATAAAACAAGTGCTAGAAAAATTTTAAAGAAAAATGGTTACCGGTGTTATAAAGCCAAAAAAGTTCACAATTTACAAGTGGGGCACAAACCAAGGAGGACGACTTTTTGTAGGTGGCTGTTGGAAAAAATACTTTGGTCCGTCGAGGCAAATTTTTCCAATAATGGATTTTTTAATCGCAATATTTATTACAAATGGACTTAATAAATGTGTGAATAGGTATTTTAGGGACCAATTTAATAGGTCTTTATTTTTATGATCGACACCTCAGTGGTCAAAGGTACCTAAACTTTTTGAGAAATGAATTCTTAGATGACCTACCTTAGAGAATCGACACAACTTTCAATATTGTCAACAAGATGGAACTCCTCCCCACAATTCCCAGATTTGCCTAGATTATTTAGATGAAATTTTGCCTCAACATTGGATAGGTACCAATGGATTTATTCGATGGCCCCCTGGTTCTCCAGATATAACGCCAATGGATTTTTTTATATGGGGGTATATTAAAGATAAGGTGTTTTCGACGACACCGCAAAATGGAGTGGACCTAAAAGCTCGAATTCAACAGGCATGTGTTACAGTTACCCCCGAAATGCTGAGTAATGTTTTAAATGCAGTGCCTCGCTGCGCTCCATTGTGCATAAGAAATCGTGGTGGACACTTTAAACACTTGATATGATATCTTAAAAATTATTTTGAGGATTAGATAAATATTAATGTTCTGTATGCTATATTCTTTTTGTTATTAATTTGTTTGTGTTAATGTTTTATTATAGCAAATATTTCAACAACTTATTGAATTATTTTATTGTTTTATTTAATCATACTTCTCCAGGGCAAGTATAATGCTTGTTAAAAAAAAAATTATTGGTTTTAAAAAATGTTTTTATAATTACTAACATAGTACCAATGAATAAATATGGCATGTGATATATCGTTGAAAAGGGAGGAGAATATTCTATTTAATGGCGCCATTTCCCGCCCGTTTCAAAATAATTTTTTTAACAGCCTGAAGAGTAAATCTCAAAATATAGCAGTTTTGAAAAAAATTACATAAAACCTCGTTGAAACACTGTTTTGCAAAAAATTTTCGCCTTAGAATTTTTCTCGTATCTCTTCAAATAACGGAGATATTTGGCCTAGACGTTTTCCGCATTTTCGATATTTTCCGCCATAACTCTTAAAGTAGGCCATGGATTTCGAATGTCTTTAAACCATTTTGTAGGTCATATAAATCGGCACAATTTTCGTAAAAATAATTTTTCTTGTACGACTGATATTAAGTGATATATTCTCGAGGGCCCTGATAAAATGGACAGCCTGTGTATAGTTGTTTAAAATATATTATTTAGTTCAGTTGTATTTTAACTCTTCTTTTGAAGCAAACTAAATTAGCAATAATTAAATGGCATCATTTAATTAAGGCGTTTTATTTACCAATACTTAGATTGAGAACCAAGATTTTGTCCAGTTAAATTACCTGCTTCAACTTTTTACTACATATTCCTTAAATATGATTTTATAATATTATAACACACATTTTCTAAATAAACGATAAATGCTTCTAGCTGGGCCTAGGGCTATCAAAAACAAAATTATTCCTGTAATAACGTTTATTTTGGTCATCGGCACATTATGATAAATGTGTAAGTAGCAAAAGCACAGTAAAAATCAGCTTAGCATAAATTACCGGAAAGGCTTTCACATTAGAACTAGAAAAGTAACAATAAATAAATAATACAAGTTCCTACATGTTCTAACTAGTACTGGAGGCGGTTATTATAATATTCTAAGCTGTTATATATTGGATTATGGAATGTACATAAATTAATATTTTTGTATTGCACATGCAGTTTGAATCTCACAACAAATACAATTTGAAACGATATACATTTTAAGTTTTATATCTTAATTACTATCTCTAAGTAAAATTTCAAACCTTGCGGTATTTGTTATAAAGGACCATGCACTTTTCATATGGAAAAAGTGGTTTCCATTAAATTGTCTGAATTTTTTATATGTTATGTATTTCTGAATCCTGAACAAATGTCTCCATGGACATGACATCCGAAACATCACGGGTCTCAAGATAGCGGCCGTTCTTGCCAATATTACTCGTTATTGTGTTTACAGTATTTGCTCAATATTACACTTATATATGGATATATAGATCAATTTCATGTATATATTACATATATATACTCTCGCCCTAACTTTTTTACTCCAACTACAGAAGAAACTTTTTAAGTCTTCGCGATTTATTTTGAAAACTGTTTTCAGCCTCTTTTCAAAACTCTATTCTAGCTTCTGCTGGAGACTGTTTTCAAGACGTCTGTCAAAACTCCCATTTATTTTAACCTTTGTCTCTTGATCGAAGAGTAATATATTGAGCAAATACTGTAAACACAATAACGGGTGATACTGACAAGACCGGCCCCTATCTCTAGACCCTTGATGTTTCGGACATCGTGCCCACGGATACATTTGTTCAGGATTCAGAAATACATAACATATAAAAAATTCAGACAATTTAACGGAAACCCCTTTTTCCATATGAAAAGTGCATGGTCCGTTGCTTGGTTATAATGTTTGTATTTTTTTTATAAATCATATGTAAATTTATGTACCAGATTCAGCCAATTCAAAATACCTATGCAGGTCCACAGCTCTACAAAATTTCGCGCCCCTCCACGTATAAATTTCAAAACTTTGATGGTTTTGTATTTTAGACAGAGACTGCAAACTAGTACAAGATCATATTTTGCAACGAAGAGCAATACAAATAAAATAAGTATACGATATAAACAATGACATATTTGATTTGATGGATCTTCTGCTTGGCAGCTGAATATATTTAGAGTTTGTTCGATAGTGTTTATATCGGATATGAACAAGAAAATTAAAATAATTGTATGCTATGGAGCCTTAAAATCTGAGGTTTCCGAAGGAGAAATTTAGACTTGTTCTCTAAACTGTGGAACAGTTATTCTACTAAAGGCTATGAATAATTAGAGATAGTAATGTTAAAAGTTAATCAGGGTAATTTTTAAAAATTTTAAGAAGTGGTGGTACCTTCAGTGATTTTAAAGGCGGGTCTAAGTATGTTTTCTTTGATTGTGCTTATGTCAAAGAAGGTAAAATATGCATTTCTTTTTGTCCGATGCTTTACTGCAGACTTCGCCTTCACAATTACACTGCACACTGTTTTGAGGTAATCTGCGTTAATTAAATTGTTAAAAATATTCCCAATCACCGAGACAGTGGGGACCTTCATTAGCCAATAAAAACATGTAATCCAGGTCAGATAGTTTATTTTTTTGAAAAATTCCTCAGTGCACTTTGTGAACACGATAATTAGGAGAAAAATAATGGGAATTAGATGTAGGTATATGTTTTGGAAAGCAAATTTTATTTGGAACCTGTCGAAAAAGGGCATGAAAGTGCCGAAAACAGGTTTTTTTACGTCTTTGATGCAAAAGAAAAAAGTTTTTATACAAAAAATATTACGAAATAGCTCGTAAAAAGACAAACAAAATGAGTTTTTGACAATTAAAATCAGTAAGTAACTTTTTGCACCAAAAAATTAAAAACCACTAAATATGGTCATTTTTTGCTATTTAATTACAGGGACTGTAATTATCATAGGAAGTTGTTTCAGAGCTTAAATTGTAGCTTTTGTTGGTACCTACCTACTCTAAAAATTTCATGCAAAAAATATGAATAACTTTTAATGGAAATAGCGAAAATGTAAAAAAAGGTGTTTCCGAAAATCGGCATGGAAATGGTCATAGAACGATTTTTCGAAAAGGTATATGTTCCTGATGAAATTCTCTACAACCCTATTATCTTTAAATTTTCGTAAGGTTGCGTTCAGTACCTTAAAAACGCATTTGAGAATCGTTCTGGCACTGAGGGGCAGTGACGTACTTTCGAGGCATAATTAGCCAAATGCGGGGCGCGATTGACGTATTGATATAGTAAGAAGTATGTAGGTTCGTCATCAGCAGTCGTGGTGTAGTTGGTTAGGTTGATTTTCAGTCCTGCGGTAGTTGTTTGAAGCGGGTTTTTTGCAGTTCTCTTTTCCCACATCAACTAAATTTCTAAGTGTTTTTCAGCAAGTATGTTAGTGTTTTAAATTTATCCATGAGGAATATTTTAAAGTAAATTATGCATTCTAATTCGCCCTGCGCGGCGAAAGGTTTATTGTTTTTAGCCGCCGAACCAGACGCGCCCCTTCCAGACTTTCATCCGCTGCGACGACTTACGTCACGATTGATCGACTGGTCCCGAGACGTGCGCCGGCGAGGCCATACATGTTTGTTAATTAAAAGTAAATATGATTTGATTTGGTGGATTTTTACACGTGAGGTTGAGAGTTCGAATCTCAACTTCTTACAGTTTTTTTTTTTACCACATTTTGTTAACAACTAAAATACGTAGTTAGGTTAAATATGTTAATATTATTTGATGTAGTATAGTTGCTTATGATACATAATTTCCCTTGCTTTTGACATTTTGTTAACAACTAAAATACGTAATACCAATATTTTTTTAGGTTAGTTCGTTAGGTTAAATATGTTAATATTATTTGATGTAGTGTGGAGTGCCCGCGCTCTATGTGCTCCCACCAATTGTAGCCCCGCATTTATTTCCCTATTCTGTACGTAGTAGGGTCGGCGAATAGCCTGCGGGAGACTTCCCCCACCACGCGTCACTTCCCCTCCGCTCGAGCGCCCGAACGTTCAAAATTCAGAAATAGCCCGATTTTCAAATGCGTTTTTAAAGTACCAAACGAAACCTTACGAAAATTTAAAGATATACCATTTTTGACTATATCCACGCCGTTTTTTCGGAAACAACTTTTTTTACATTTTCGCTACTTCCGCTAAAAGTTATTAATATTTTTGCATGAAATTTTTTGAGTAGGTAGGTACCAACTAAAGCTACAATTTAAGCTGCGAAACAACTTCCTACGATAACTACAGTCCCTGTAATTAAATGGCAAAAGTTGCCATATTTAGCGGTTTTTAATTTTTTGTGCAAAAAGTTATCGTCAAAAACTAATTTTTTTCGTTTTTTACGACCTATTTCGTAGTATTTTTTGTAAAAAAAAAAATTTCTTTCGCATCAAAATCGTGAAAAAACATGGTTTCGGCACTTTCATGCCCTTTTTTCAACAGGTTCCAAGTAATATTTGCTTTCCAAAACAACATATATATCTAATTCCCAGTATTTTTCTCATAATTATTACGTTTACAAAATGCACTGAGAAATTTTTTTTTAAATCCATTCTCCTTTGCTATCTGGCCTGGATTAACGTGCCATCTGATTATTGCTATGCTAATAAAAAATTCCTACTGCTTGGTTGCTTCCTGAAGTATGCCTATGGTTACCCTAATTAACCCTAAGATATATTTTATCATTTGAAGGAGTTACCATTAAATACAAGATTTCAGATTGATTTTCCTTACATATAAGAATTATAAGTACATTTTGCCACATGATAAATTAATAATATATAAATTTAACAGAAATCATTTTTATTTTGAGGGCATTTTATAAATAATACTAAACAAATACATATACACTTCTAATTTACTTCCCAACCTTGTTGATTAAAATTGTATGCATTAAATATGTACTAGTGTTTCTAGTAACCGTTAAAAATCATTCTTTCGTATTTGATTTTATTATATTATACCTATAGATTTTTTCCGATAAACTGACCTGCTGTATATAGTCATGGCATAGAAGTGCACTGAAGGTGGATATATTTATCATTTTTCATTCTCTTTATTGTGTCCGCATTAAAAGCCAAAAATAGTGCTAATATCTTTAAATATGAGCAGTATCGCAAGCAATGTGTAAATTTGGCAACACTGCCTTTTGATGTAAACTCTAACCTTAAATTATAATGAACATAACCTTAATGCACAAAGTGTCAGGCAAATAATATACCTTTAGTACACTTATACATTATTTGTGAATGTTAACAGCGTAACTACATTTTGTAAACAAACTAACAAGTTAAATTTTTGTTTTATATCGTGGTTCTTGTTCTTAATATTCCTCTGAAAAATTTTATCGAGGGACTATAGTAGGGTCGATCTGGCATTAAAAATGGCTTGAAACGGACTCGCTTTTTTCGAATTTTCTTTTTTGTGATGTTATGAAGTCGGGCCCCCTCTATCAACCGGAAAATTTTCCGGTCCAACTTTTCGCAAAGAGGTTGGGGAAATTTACATGTAAAGATAAGGAAAATCAGTTTTTCAGACATAACTCGTTTAGTTTGATTCGGTTCGACAAAGTGTATAGAGATAAAATGAAGGGCTCGCGAATATGCATAAGTGAATTTTGACTCATCGAAATCGGTCCAGGGATTTCAGAGATATTGCTATTTGAAAGTACGGATTATTATACAGACTTTTCGCTGCGGTGGGAACGTACCGAGAGCCGTTTTCGGGGAAGAAAGTGACTTGGCGACTTTCTTCCCTCGATAGACACTCAGGACCTAAGTACTGTGTCCAAATTGCAAGTCAATTCTCTTTCAAGATTTTTTTGCCCCGATGCTCTAACTTCATTAGGGCCTGCACGCGCGCGTGATACATTACAAGTTTTGGCCAAAATGCAGAACGAAATTTTAAAAATGTGCACAAACTTAGTGACAAATATATCCACTTCCGATGATTCAATGCTCGTGATGTTTGATCTCTCAACTTAAAGATAATAGACCAAGTGTTCATGTGGCAGATATTGAAGCCAACATGCAAGGACAATAGTTCAGGAAGTTGCTGGATCTCTCACTCTGCAGCGAAAGTGTGGGATAAAACCGCAACCAAAATAATTCACTTTACTTACCTGGAGAGATGCAGCAAACCTCAGAGCACTGTTGCCCTCCTACTTTAAATGTTGACTTCACCCGCACCATGCATGTGGAAGAGTCTATATCTTTAAATCTGATTTGAATATTAATAATAAATTAAATTGTCTACATAATACAATTTGCTAGTGCTTGTAAATTAGATTATACAAATTTTTGGTATTTTATAGCTTTTATTTTTAAAACATGGCTGACTGGAATTTTTAATGCAACCTAAAAGTACTTAAAAACAAGAAAATGTGACTCGATTGGTCTGGCATCAAAATATATGAGGGATATTTTCATTACATTACAAAATTTTGATGTGGGAAATTAAGTACACCAATTAACTGAATACTACTTCAGTCATGCAACTATAAATTTAAAAAAAAACTAAACTAATTCATTCTAAGATGAGAAAATAATGACTCGGAATTATCTCAATAATTCGCCTACATCAAAATAATATTAAATAATCCTAAGGACTTCTAAATAGACAAGAATTTTGTCTATCAACTAATTTTATATGTAAAACGAATGTCGTCATTTAATTATTGCTCTGATTAATTTGATTGGTTTATATTTTTGCCTCCTGATTCAAGCTTCTCATTTCATGTGGATAATAAAAAATCGTTTTTGGTTGGAAAGTATGCGAATGTAGAGCTAGTTTTAGTGACTAGATTCAAAATACTACAGACATTTTTTTAATTCGTAAAATACAAATTAAGCCCACATTTTTCAGTTTTTTTTTAAATCAATAAAATTAGCTGTTTTCAACTAAAACATGTCACCATTGTCGACTGGAGCTGAAGCATAAAGTCTTCTTTTGTCACCTGTAGAGTTTTGGATCTAGACACCTTAACAATATCCTGAACCATCTGTGTAAGAATATGAAGTTTACCAACTTTCCCGTGACATAAATAATAATTATAAATACCATAAAGAAGTATAACCTATATTTTTATTTGATTTGTTCAGTACTTCACGGTCGTGCCCTTCTTGAATCGCTCTGTAAGAAAAATTGAGTGGTATTTATTTACAGCAGTCGTTAGTAAATACACTTATAAGCGTCGAGGCTGTAGTTTAATGAACTTATTCTACTTACGTCAAATCTGAAAGCATGGTGCAATGTGCGGTGCTAATAACTACAACGTATTACACGAAATTGGAAGCACAACCAATAGTTTATTCGAACCTATATCAATCCTTTTAGGCAATTGTAATGAATTTAATTGTTAGTAGATCCTTTTGTGGTGACCTTTCATTCAATCAGATGAACTTAACCTCACTTTTTATCATCATCCTTAATTTTACATTATTTGGTGTTGGTATATCCATCACGATTTTCATCACATATACTTTTATAATAATAGTAAGACAAAAGTGTATAACAAAAAAGATTTTAAGTAAGTGAGGTTAAATTGATGCCAGGACATATTTTTATACTTAACTACCGTTACTAAAACAGAAATTACATTACTTTTGTTATAGTTTTATGCATTATTTTATATTTTGTAGTAGGTAAAATCAGTCCAACCAACAGTTCTTTAAACGTGTTATCCATTCTTTTAGTTAATTGGAATGAATAGATACTACATAACCTCACTTTCCTATCCATATTGTTTGGTGTTGATATACATGAAAATAGAGACAAAATATGTAAAAGAGTGTTAAATATTAGGAGGGCGAAGTTGAGGCACCAACATACGTTGATATTAATACACTAGCTTTACTAAAATAAAATAAAGTGCGTCCGACTTCGATAACAAGTTCTATGATAGGCTAGAAATTTTAAAAAATGCAGGTAAATTACATAAAAAGTCTATAATTCGAATTATTTTCGAATATACGTGGTGAATCAACACGATTGTACAAGACCAAGTGCCATTTGATGGCATCGACAGTTTTGGAACAGGGAATCGAACGCAATAGACGCTAGTTAGTTGACGAAACATGCTCGCCACAAAAACCAACTTGTTTAACTCACAATCAGCTTCACAGTTGTAAACATTAAACTGCTGTTTTATAAGAATTTGAAAGAAGTTACTAGATTTGCAAAATGTATTTATCAGAATTTTTTATTTACTTTAAATTTTAAGGCCGATTTTCAGCTAAAAGTTTACATTTCTCGACTTGTTCAATTTTAAGTCCCTTTAAAAAAGCGCCTTAAATTTTGTGATACCTATTAGGGGAAAAAGTTATGAAAAAAATAACAAATATCGAGTTGTATGTAAAGTGGCCTTTGGTGATGTGATAATGAACGAATTTAATATTATTATGAGCAGTAGATAGGCAAAGCCGTTTCTGGCGCACTCAGTAGAGGAACACGAGGGTTCTCAATGACGTCATGAACTGGATGGCATGTGTCCATCAGGTGACACGAGAGTTGAAGGGATAGTGAAAAAGCGTATGGCAGTGCAAGAAGTACCGATAATGACCAGAGGCTGCTGAAGACAGATGAAGAGGTAAGCAGCAATGATGTGAATACCTATGTTATAGGTGTCATGGGTGTGCTGTGCATACCTGTAGAAAAAGCTGTATGTACCTGAAGTTGTTTGAGACCTGTTAATACGATACAATAGATTTGCTAGCTGCATACGACCATAATAGGTTAGACCACCTAGCCAACCTCAAACAGCTTTGGGTACAGCTTTTTATACATGCATTCACCCCCACGAACACCTATAACACTGGTATTCACATCATTGCTGCTTACCTCTTCACCTGTCTTCAGCAGCTCCCATCTCTTTGCCATCTTCTGGTTATTGCTGTTACTTCTTGCACCGCCATACACTTCTTTACCACCCCTTCAACTCTCGTGGTCACTTCTGATGGACACATGCCATCCAGCTCATGACGCCATTGAGAACCCCCAGTGTTCCTGTACTGAGTGCGCTAGAAATGGCTTTGTCTATCTACCGAGAGCTCATTGTGTTTAATGTCTATGCCAAATATCAACTTAATTGGTACAGAATTAAATAGAATTGAATGAATTATGTCAAAAAGAAAAAAATTGCACCTCCCTTTGTCAAAACGTCATCTATTAAAGTCAAAAATAGATGATATTTCTATTAATATGAAAATTAATCGGATCAGAACCTATTAAGCATGCTTGGGAAATCTCTCCTTAACAAAAGTAATGTATTTTTCAACATTTTTATTTAAAACTGCCGAAAAGTTATGAATTAAGTGAGCTACAGGGACTTAAAACTGTCAACCCCTTCACCAAGCGTCGAATCATATTCTCTAATTTATCAAGACGTGGCGGACTTGACACCTAGTAAAGTGATTAACAGTTAAGCATAACCAAGACATGTTTTCATGATGATATTACGACAGGAACAAAAGCAGCCAAAAGCGAAAAAGAGTGTTAGTGCAAAAGTTAATAGCGATTATCAACTCCATAATTTTTCGGCAAACAAAATATTAATGATAAAAACATGCAAAAAAACAAAGTTAAGGGATTGAAATTAAAAATAAAAATCAATAAACATGTTTATTTATTATAAACAATTTTAACAAACACTATTAGTTAACACATTGTTTAAATATTTATACAATAAAATTCACTATAAAATCAGCAAATAAATACATTTATTTCTTAATCATCACCAAACATTATAATTTTAAATAATCTTTACTTTTTACATTATTAATAAGTATTGTTCATAAGTAACTCTTCGTTGATTTTATTTAACTTCCATGAAATAAAACAAGAAGAAAATAAGGAAAAAAAAATTGCACTAAACAAATAATTGACCTAGGCCGTGAAGATCCAAAATATGTTTGGAAAACTTTGGATTAATCTTAGGAAGACTGGTTAAGGAACAAATTGTAATAATCTTGGATCTCCGCTGACAATTTTAATCATCTACATACACTAAGCGGCAAGGCTAATTTTGCATATAAACAACTAAAATGGGAATATTCGAAGACGTTGGCGCTTTTGTATTGAATTATTTTAAAGAAAACTGTCCACTTTGCTTTCAGTTTTGCGCACATGAAAAACGTATAATTGTGTTTCTTGGCTTCCCGAAGTTAATGATAGTAGGTTTATGCCACGTAATTAATGCGGATGTTTTGTGTATGTATGTTTTGTTGTGTAATGTATTTTGTGTGGACAAGTTTATATCGGGCAAACTAAAAGACATGTAACACCGAGTTTAAAGAACATATTAGTCATACAAAAAAAGAGCTAAAACTGCAATTGTAGAATGTAGTGTTGTCCAATGAAGTTGTTTCTTTCAGGTTTTGCCATGGTCGTCGAACTTAGCGTTTCGTTAATCATACTGCCAGCTTCTTCAGATGAGAAACTGAAGTTGTGTTCTTCTGTGGCTAGAGTTATATCAGACAAACAGAGCAGAGTATCTAGTGCAGAGTCAAATAATAGAATAGAAACATGTTCATCGCAATGAGAACCATAAAAATTAGCAATGGAAATATCAAAATATTACACAGAAATATGTGCTATTATACAAGGATTATTAGAGAATCATTAGAAATTATGAAAAATAGGAACAATTTTGCCAAGTATTACTGGTTTAGACAGCCACGGGCCACGAAGCATGGCAGCAAAGCGATGCAACACCTAGGTATGTAACGAGCAGCAGAGTTCACCCTTAGTCGTTAGAGTCCTCTTGAAGAAGTTAGCTGATAGAAAAAACCATAGAAATACCGAAAAATCGAAAGAAATTCATAGAACACGATAGATAATAATTTATAAACCGTTTAAAAGTCAGTCAGTCAGTCAGTGGTGATTGAAACAAAATAATATAAGTAGAGGTATAAAAAATGTGGAAATCAATAGTCTGCATAATTATGTGAAGTATAAGTAGAGCAGCTCGAGCCAACAGAGTTCATTTTTCTTCGGCAGAAAACCACGATAAGATGGTAAAGCTGTAAAGCACCCGAAAACACAACTCAGAAACTACACACAAAGCTTTACACATAAATAACTATTTTGGTATAAATTTGATATTTTATCACTTAAAGCAAAAACACTGAGCTGGTTTTCAATAAACCGATTAACACTTTGGTTTAGTGAAACTGCCGTACTAATTTCTGTACTTACAGTATATGTCCTATATACGGAATGTTTCAAATTCTCCGCGCAACACGTCTTTGAATATTCCCACTTGTTTAGATGATAAAGGGATGGATTAATAAAAAAAAATGTGTGCACCTGAGGAAGCGGAAATAAAATAATTTAAGAAAACAAAATACCTATAGATAATTTCACTGAGGACACCTATATATTTATATACTTTTTCACTTTTTTCTACATAAATGGTGTCGAGATAAAAAAGTAGTATTAAATAAATTCAAATACTCTGTTATCTACATTAATATTACATTTTAAGCTGTTTCGGCATTAGGCTTATAATTCTAAGACACAAAAATGCAATAAGGTGACTCGAGGTTCGTTAGACACGCAGCCGACAACTTGGCTTAGGTGGAATGTTATATATAATTATAAAGGCCATTTCTTCCAAAAATAAAAAATCTTAATCGGCCTAAAGAGAGTCTGAAAGCCCAAAAATAAATATAAAAAAGGTTAGAACAAAGCTTAAAATGTAACTAACTAAGAGCTAGGTTTGCTAACGGGAGAATTGATACCCAGAGCGTTAAACAGTTTGGTTTTCAATCCACTTTTTTCTGTGTCTGGAGTTCTTGCAGTGTTTGTCTGCCAAAAATAACAACATTTCAACAAATTGCACAAACAATGAACGATTGAGTTTATTGCAGAGAACAGAAACATTGAACTAACCGAACCGTTGTTCTAATTTTAAAGCTAATAACGTCACAATTAAACATATACACATTTAATTCGATAACCAACTTATCAAATAGACTAAACTCTGCAACATAGTTAGTTCTCCAAGATGATAATTTGGTTACTGAGCGAGCTATTTTAATTTCTATTCTATTCTAATAGATTGTTTACTTTGATGTCTGATTTTTAAGTTAGACTTATAACACTCGTAAACTAGAAGTTTGCTGTGATGTCCTCTTAATTTATGTTTAATTTAGAATAAAAGTTTGTTGGTTTTAAATAAATTTTTAAATAATATGAAAGTTATAACTATTATTATTTAATCAAGATATATTTCCAATAACTACTCGTATGTCCCTGTGTTATATGCAGGGTGTTTTGGGGAGTATTTTTTGTCATTTATAAAACTGGTAATGGTAAACAAGTGGTCTATTTTGCAAGGCAACATATAATATTTAACCAATAATTACTTGCTTTTACAATTGGAATTAATATCAAAGTAGTAAGCAGATAAGCTATGGGCGTACGGGACCAAAATCTCATGTTATGGAGGTTCAATTGGGTTTTCAAGGTCAATTTTGTAAATAGCTGGCTGGTGGGGTGACGTCACCTTATTCCTTTCAAACATGTCTTTCCAGCTTTCAAATAGCATCTGTATGATTTTTAAACAGATCTGTACGGTTTTTAAACAGGTCTGTACGAATATTAAACAGGTCTGTACGAATATTAAACAGATCTGTACGAATGTTAAACAGACCTGTTTAATATTCGTACAGACCTGTTTGTTTATCATTTGTACAGTCCTATCTGAAAATCGTACAGATCTGTTTAAAAACCACACAGACACTGTTTAAAAGCTGTACAGATCAGTTTGAAAGGAATAAGGTCACGTCACCCCACCATCCACAGCCAACTTCAGCCGGCACTTTACAAAAATGACCTTGAAACCCGATTGACCCGGATCTAGGGGGGGAGGCAAAAGAGGGCAAGCGCCCTGGGCTACAAAATGAGGAAAAAATTAACAATGACTTAAGAAAAATTGTCAGACTTGGCAATCCTTTCTATTGAGAAAGACAAAGCAGTAGTGTTGGCATTCAGTGGACAATAGTCTGATTTGCAGATATTTTTGAACATACAGTATTGTCTCTTCATAACAATATGGATAAAAGTAATCGTATATCGGACTTTTGTTTATTGTTAATGGGGGTGGGGTGGTGCAAAACAGAAGCGCTGACAATCTTTAACCAAGTACTGTCTTGAACTTTTCTTGTAACCTGAGTGAATGTCACATACAAGAAAGCTTGTCCTAGTGTTACAAATGTTCTCAAACATAATTGTTTAAAAACTATAGGTTTTAGACCCTCCATTGCCAGTTCTTGTAATGACAGAAAATTAATAACAACCTGTATATACCAGTTTTTAATTATTTGAGTTTTATATTAACCACTTCAAAACCCATTATTATTCTTTGGTCCTTCGAGCCGGATATACACAAAATATACATGAGAACAGAGCAACTCGAAAGTTAATAAAGATATGTTCAAATATTGGTCCAAGTAAAAATATTAATCTTAAAATTTTAAAAAAACCATTAAGTCACTAAATTTTTCTTGAAAGTATTGTGTTGGAATTAAAAATTATTTGTTTTCTTGTGACTAGTAGAAAGAACAAGGATAATATGCTCCATATAAAACAATGCTTACATTGTGTGGAAATCCCGGTAAACTTGAAAGAGGGAGAATAATTGATATGAGAGAGAACAGCTTTTGTGAAATCGTTAAACTGAAACCTTCTGTGTACTCTAAATATGTTTCATGCCATTTAATGAGCATATAGTAATAAACACCACAAGAATCAGACAACCCAAAATACCAGAAACCAAATCCAGAGGCTTGTGCGGAAGAGGGTTACACATTGAAAAACATGGACATATAACCATATCCTCCGGCACTGCCAATGCCGGAGCCGGGGCTCGAACCCTGTGATTGCCACCTCGTGCCGTAACCATCGCGGCTATCAAGTAGATCATATCAAAAACAACATCGGGAATCCAGATGGTGTTGTATCGATAGCAACTGAATATGGATTTATTCCAATACATCTAGCCCTTAAAGATTTTTAACAAAAACAGTTGCTGAACTTTATTTAATGTTCACCATTAACTACAGCACAGGAAGTCACACAATTTGAATGGTGTGGAGAAAAATAATACTAACAACGGAAAACGAATAACATCGTGTTTTCTAATAATGGGAACAGTTGTGGATCATTTAATTTTGAATGTATTTTTATTTCTATAGACCAATATCCGATTTGTTGTTACCTCTTGCTCTGCTATTACAGATCGCCTTAGCATAGGTGGGAATGGAATTTTAATGCATTATTGAAGGAAATAATGACACTTGGAGAGGCTCTACACAAAACACCCACAAATCGGGCCTTTTATCTAAGGCACACCACACACCTGCCCATTTAGTGGCTTTTACTGTACCCAGTCTATTCTAGGGCAATCTGTATGTTCAAAACACCCAGAAACGAATTCTAAACCGACAAAGAGTTTTCCGCACTAATTTCGTAGTTTAATGGCGTATTTACGTCTCCAAAGTCAATTAATAGTTACGTCCTAATTCATGCTGTTAACATTTGTTTTACTCAACCGGAAAAATGACCATTTAATAAGGGTTTCTATAATTCAAAAAATTGAACTACTCACAACTTATAAATTAAAGAAAAAATAAAGGAGAGAAATGAAAAACGTAATGGAGTTGATAAATGCCTTGAAAGTGTGTATGTGACTGTGTAGAAAATAAAAAACCATACAAACAATCCACAGAAATAAAAATAAAATTGACACGGTTAATAAAGCACACATAATTTAATTTGTTTCTGTCCAAACACTTACCTTCATGGGTAAATAATCTGAGGGCTGTAGGCAGTTTGTGAGTATGCATCATCTTCATATGCAGCGATCAAGTTGCTATAACTTGATCGCCAAACTATGCATCAGAAGTATGGTTCGGTGTTTCGGTGCATTCTCTAAATAACATTCTTACAATATCGATTGTAGAAAATTTAAAAAACCCTTTTACATTAATTTAAACATAGATGACAATATCAAATTACTTTTTGCCGAATGATGATCTACTACAGCTGCCAGATTATTTAGCCAACATCAGTACCAACAAAAAAAATTACTCTTATCTACACTACCAAAAGCCCAAGATTTCTATAACTTCAACGTAACTCATATAAAACACCACAAAAACCAGTCTTAAGTTTAGTTATTTAACATACCTCCTCACCATCGTAGGACATATCCAGGGACTCCCTAGACCCTCTGCGCGATGTTTTTTCCTTAATGCTTCCCGATTTACGTCTATCATCCCCCAACAAGTTAGCCACTTTCGAATGTTTCACAATGTCTAGGGCCTGCTAAAACAAGATCGTTAGTGAGCAGGTGTCGTTTGTTGGTGACAGACCTATGCACTCTTTCAATTCTACTAGTGACATTACACTTCAACAACACATGTACAATGTGTAAGAAATAAAAGTTCTTCCCACAGACAGAGACAGAGTTGAAAAGCTAGGTATCTTAATTCATGTGTGCAAGGAATAAAACAGGCATTGCTACTCTTTCACTATTGAATGCAACTACTAACGTGGGCGGCATTTTCTATTATACGGAATAAAAAAACATATATGTGTATAATTTTCTTATCAAAAAATGCATTTAAAATCAGAAAATTTTACCGATGATTGCGCCTTTATGGATACCGAAACAGCAATTACAGCGCCATCTGTTAACGAACAGGCACAGACAACTAGATACTGCCTATTTTTACAAAATAACTCATCGTTGAATAATTTTCCTAATGAACGATGACAACCAGTAATTATATGTTCTTTATGGCCTATTAGCTATGGTGTATCAGTAAAGTTTAGCTACAGGCAAAAGAATCGGTTTAATCGTAACTTTAATTTTAACAGTTTTTCGCTCACTGCTAGTGAAAAAGTAAAATTTCTAGCAGTTAGTCTAGATCACAATAATTATAACTTTTAACCAAGTATGTAGCAGGCTAAATAAAGGTGTTTATGTCATTAATTCGTTAAAAAATGTGCTTAACAAAGACTCATGATTAAATGTATATTATGCACCCTTTATTCATCTATAGCCTATAGCATTAACATATAGGGGGCAAGCAAGCGACATCGATAGAGTTCTTATCCTTCAAAAAAGAGTTATTAGATTTATATATTGTGAATCATGTAGGATGACCCTTAAAAACTCGAAATTACTTACTGTAACCTCAGTCTATCTTAAGAAATCATTAACCTTCACACAGTAATAAAAGTAAACTCCAAACCGGTGGAGATTTTCATTCTTACAATACGAGAGATCGGAACAAATTGCACGTTTAAATACGATCATGAATATTTTAAAAAATCGTCACACTATGCTGGCATAATTTGCTTTCTATAACAGGGTGTCTTTGGAAATGCAAAATTCGAAATCCATGGAAGTATTAAAAAAAACTAAAGGTTCTTTTGTGTCTGATGGTTTTTTAACACTCTACATGATCTATAATGCATAACCTTGCCATGATATGATCATAATTAAAGGCGATAAACCAAAAAATAAAAGCTAAGTTCCCTTCTACACTCAAAAAGCTTATAAATAAATAACTGCATTATTTAGCATGCTTGTGTTTTGCGATTCAAACCAACATCCATTTAAAAAGTTTTATAGTACACTGTGAAACTTCTCAAAACACATTGAAAATTTGTCTATACCATGAAAATGTTTAATGGTGAAAATACAGAATAAAGTAAAGTGTGTACCCAATAATGATAATATGAAATTTTAACTTACTTGTTGCACATGCTGCAGCATAAAATAAATAAATAAATAAAGGTTAATAAGCGGTAAATTTATAGCAGTAGTTTTTTTTTTTATCAAACAGCAACTAATCAATTAAAATTTATTTTTTAACTGGCAAACATGTTTGTTCCCTTTATATTCTTCAGTTTCTTTAACAGATAATTACCTATTTGTGAAATAATAATAATCATTATTTAATTTTCTCACCCTCTTTACACCAACATTTTCAAACCAATCAACTATCGTTTTTTCCAGCTGTGCTATTTGATACAAAAAAAAATTACTACAAATACTAAATTAATACTCTCACCTCTTTCCTGCTCCTCAATGCGCAATCTTCCAATGTTTCCGCAGCTTCATATTTGCCCTGTCTTCTATACAAAGCTCCTAAGTTTTTCAAGGTAGTGGTAACGGTGGGAGAATCGACCTTGGCAGCTTTATGCCATCCACCATATTCTCCGTAAGGTGCGTTTTCTCTATTCTTTGCCTTATTCTCTTCCCGTTCTTCCGCCACCTGCCAGATGGGCTTATTGTCACCTGGCAACAAGAAAATTATTTTCCTGTAATACGTATCAAAAAGGTGTTTATTTACAATTGACTTAATAAAATTTCGCCTTTCTTGACCAATAATTGATCCTGAATTGAAACATAGAACATGGTTTTTCTTTCTCTAACTTTCACCTTGGTTTCTTCAATATTTTCAAACTATGAAATTGCCCACACCATTATCCTATCAAAGTTCATTTAAGTGGCTAAAAGATGTAATTCCTATTGGTTATCGAGTTTTCTCAAGTGAAGGAATCAAAAGTTACAATTAGCCTTAGATACATTCGTAAAAATACATATTAAATAAAAAAAAACAACATAGGGGGCACATTTAAAAAAACAATGTGGGTACAATCATTTGCAGCTACCAGATTTGGGCACTGGACCTGGTAAAAATAGTAACCAGTCATATTTTGCCATGTAACGTGCTCTAGCAAAAAACTTTCATTTGACCAAATATGACATAATCTAGAGGGGACAAGTCTGGTGATCAAAGCGGACATCGATCTCTACCAATTATTCCAAGATAATTCCAAGCAGTATTGTTCATTGATCTTGCTCATCACGTACTTTATCAGTGAAACTAAAATCAATCAATAATAGTAGTACACAAGGCTCTTCTAGAGCCTTCCGGGATCAAGGGGGTCGTAATTACCTAGAACCTATCTTGTGGAATATAATTGACGCTCCTCTTAATTTGACCACCCAAATACCAGGTTTTTAGGAATGTAAAGCAGTTTCAACGAATCATGGGAATTGTGATAGCACCATTCTATCAAAATTAAATCAGAAATCTCCCAAATTCATGGCCCAACTATTTTGAGAGGAGTTAAATGTTTGAAAGAACTTGGACTTGTAACTATTTCTTCTGACATTACCATCTGCTGGAGCTAGGATTTAAGCCCAGAAGAGGTAGATGGTAACTAAAACATTTTACCGTGCAATATAATAAACACCACAGAAATTAGACAACCCCCAATTCCAGAAGCCAGGGCTTGTGCGGAAGGGGGTTACACATTGAAAAAATGCGGACATACAACCATTTCCTCCGAATGGTGCCGGAGCCAGGATTCAAACCCGGTGGTGCGATGTCCTTGGGATTAATCGCGATTGCCACCTCGCGTCTTAACCCACTCGGCTATCGACTAGACCATATGCTCTAGTTAACTACTTTTTTGAACACTGGATTCAACAGGATATATTTAGCACACTGTCAAGAATTTTACAAAATGTACAGGTACGTATAAAGTAATAGCAATATACATATTTTGATCAACATAACCCTCAATGCTTTTTATTCTGTTGTCGTCCAAACCTTAATTTGTTCCCACTGAAGCTTTCATTTTACTTCCACATCGAGTGGATCGAACTATAGTAACGCAAAATCACGTCAAGATTTTAAATTTGAGCAGAAAAAAATTCTGTCTTGAAAACAGAACACTGTATTATAACGAGATCTGGAACTAGATTATATTTTGATCTAATTCCGTTGAAGGGTTCGGGGGTAAATAAAGGTAAATAGGCAAAGCAAGCAGGTACCTAAGAGTCTATAAAATTGCAATTTGGGGCATGTATGAAAAGTCAAGGTCTCAAAATTTTTTTTGGCATCATCCACCCCCCACTATAATGAAAGGGAGTAAATTAAATTAAAATGTGATTTAGTGTGTATACAAGAACGAAACATCTCAAAATTTTTTTTAGCATTAGCTACCCCCTCTACCATCCCCCACCCTATTGCTTAAAGCAATAAAAAATTAAATTGGGATTTAGTGTGTATACGAGAACCAAGAACCTCTAAAAAAAAATTGACATTAGCCCCCAGACCAGAAAAATAATATTTTCACTCCAAACAATACAAACATAAAAATATAAATTTAACGTTTTAGGTTAGTCATCTGATGTGTAATGTCAATGAAGGTTAAACCTAAACTACAGTACAAAATATTAACGTCCGACGCTTTCACGAATAACTTGTGCGACATTTATCTAGATTCTGATTGGCCAATATTTACACGTCCACTGCTTTAGACCAATCACAGTACAAGCATTACAAATTGAAATTCTGAGAAGTTTTAGAGTAAAGCTTTCTTTAACACACAGTTAGAATCTATTACAAACTAATTATATCCATAATCTCATTGGTTTTCCGGGTAGATACGTAATTCGCGTAAAAATGCCCGTTTTAAAAAGCAGTGAAATTATCAGCAAGTTCTTTTAATGATATTTTCTTAGAAATAATTCTTATTAGAAAAGTAAATTGTTGTAAATTAATAAAATGTTTTATTACATCATTTTCACGACACAAATTGTTAAAATAAAATTAGTGGGAAAACCCTATTGATGAATATTTTGTACTGTGCGTCAACGTTTTCTACCAGTTTTAAAATGAATTTGTGACAAACAAACCAAATTAGAAACTCTGAGAATGCTTGGTCTCTTTATACTTATTTCTCTTATTAATTTAGTTATTGTTCTCCAGACCGAGACCATGCCAAGCTATTATTTTTTAGATACCTACCCAAAATTGCTGCAGAAGTTAGACAAGATAATATTATTGAATGGTGGTACACATCTTTGAGGGCCCAAGTTATTTCTGCTCTGTAGTGAAATGGTTTTGTCGTTTGTGTCATGTTTTTGGAGATAAGATTGGATTCTCTGTAATGTGGTCTTATATGATTCACATGAGCCAGGTCTAAATAATTACCATATTAGGAGTTTCATAAGGCACTTTGATAGCCAGATTTCAATACCAACAGTTACATTATTCTTCAATATGTTTTTTGGTGTAACAAAAAGACAGCAATATGTTGAAGACAAGGTAACGGAGTCAATCGAATCAAGTTGGGAGTTTAAGAATGAAGATTTACACGTGCAAACCCAGCGTCTTCTTTTAAATATTCATAACTGCTTAAAGAGAAAAAAATAATCAAATGACAGATACACGTATTATAAAAAGAATGATTGAATTAACTAACATTCCGATTTCTACTATTAATCTTGTTATTAAAAAAGGGTTTGTTATAGATCACTCTCTTAAAAGAAAACGGAAAATCAAGATCTATTTATTTTATTTAAATACAAAAAAATTAATAACTGTTTAACAGTAATGGAATCATGCCATATTGTGGAAATTCGACAGGAATATTTGCGTAAAATAAAAGTGTACCGCGACTCAAATAGGACGGAAATATATCTTGACGAGACGTGGTTTGATACACATGATACTGTTAATGACGGTTGGGTAGACACGACTCAAAATTGCACTTTAAATGCGCCATGTTCAAGTGGAAAATGTATTATAATTCTGCATGCTGGAAATAAAAATGGGTTCGGGCCCAGCGCACTGCTCTTGTCTGCCAAAAATATAAAACAGCGTGTTCTGCTGACTATTACGAAGATATGACCGCGGATTTGTTTAAAAAATGGTTCACTGTTACCTGATATTCCCAAAAATTCAGATAACGCTTCTTATCATTCGCGACTATTAAATGAAGTACCAAATAACAGTGGCGGATCGTCGGGGGAGGCAAGGGAGGCTGAGCCTCCTCTACAATTTTGGGAGAAGCAGAATATTTTTTACAAGTAGAAATATCTAGATAGCTTTATTTCAATTCTCAATGTTGTTAATTCAATGTTTGTACCATTTGTATCACTGCCAAATCTATTGAAATGCTTGAAACTACTGGTTTGATACTCATGATACTGTTAATGACGGTTGGGTAGACACAACTCAAAATTGTACTTTAAATGGGCCATGTTCAAGGGGAAAACGTATTATAATTTTGCATGCTGGAAATAAAAATGGGTTCGTATTCAACGCACTGCTCTTGTCAGCCAAAAATATAAAACAGTGTTCTGCTGACTATCACGAAGATATGACCGCGGATTTGTTTGAAAAATGGTTCGCTGTCACCTAATATTCCCAAAAATTCAGTTATTGTTATGGATAATGCTTCTTATCATTCGCGACTATTAAATGAAGTACCAAATAACAGTGGCAGATCGTCGGGGGAGGCAAGGGAGGCTGAGCCTCCTCTACACTTTTGGGAGAAGCAGAATATTTTTTACAAGTAGAAATATCTACATAACTTTATCTCAATTCTCAATTTGTTAATTCAATGTTTGTACCATTTGTATCACTGCCAAATCTATTGAAATGCTTGAAACTACTTCCAACAATCTACTATCTAGCTTTTATACCTGGTGCTCATCAAATAAATTAATCATTAACACTTCTAAAACTAAATATATGATATTTCAAAACAAAACTGCAGAGCTATAAAATGTTACTATGACACAAGATCCACTGATAACATATATATAAATAATTTCAGATTGCCCCTTTATAAGAAGAGTGCACTTTATACCTGCAGTACGATCTATATGCTGCCAAAATCCTTAAAAGATGCTAATAATCAAACTAAATTTAAAAGGGAATTACAGTCTTTTCTATGTTCCAATTTTTTTTATACCTTAAAAGAATTTTATGAATTCAATATGTAATTTTATCTAACTTTTTCATTTATTTTTTTATCTACCCTATTTGACTTGTCATATTCTGCTTAAGATTTTAAATACCAAATAACTTTTGCGATTTATCTTAAATGTATTTAGCTTTAATATTGTGTAATAATTCATAAGAATAAAATATTTCAGTCATATGGTACATCTAGGATTCTATATATTTGCTGTATGCTACTATATAAGACTGTCTTTATATTTTGATATTGACATTTCATATCCTGTAGGCTTACATGAAATAAAGTTATTATTATTATTATTAATTTCCAGTGTACAAAAAAAATTTTGAAATTTCTTTTCCATAAACATGTAACGTTGCAGTCTGGCTAGTCCGCGTAGCATATTTCCCGGCCTCTCATTGCGGAGCCCGTTTTGTCAGATGAACCGGAGGCTAAGAGAAGCTTAGCCTCCATTTCAATACGTTATCCTTATGTGATAAATGACCTTGAATGCTTGGTGCGTTCTCTAAAAACAGATGTTGGATATGACAGTACCGCAGCTAGCCTGTAGGTGAAAAATTTTTCGACAGCTTTTCTTGTCTAGACGTGGTGGATCATTTGTTGTTAAATGGATTTAGTTCTCTTAGTTATGATCCTCTGCAGAGAATATCACGAGAATTAAACTGACTAACATGAAGAAAAAATTACATACATTTGTGTAATTGTAGACATTTTTAAAGTGCTTGAAAATTTTCGCCCGCGGCGCGCAGACCACCCGCCCACCCTCCTGCTTCCTCACTTTCAAAACTCATAAGCCGCCACTGCCAAATAATAATATGAAAAGCGACGATATAATAAAGTTTATGTAAAAAAAGATTTATTGAAAACTATCAAACAACATAATTTTAAAAAAGAATATGTTGTAGACCATATCTGCGAAACACACGGCCATAGTCTGTTATGTTTACCGCCATATTACTGCACATTTACTCCAATAGAATTGATTTGGGGCAGTGTAAAACACGTGTTGAGAAAATGCAATCAGACTCCGACTTTAAGCACTATAATTCTAGATAATATAAGAACCGTTAATATCCGATTTAGACAAAATCCGTGAATCGCATTATAACAAAGAAAAAGAGTATCCCATTTTGCCCTCCGTAGAACGTATTATTATTCAGGTAGGGAATGATTCTAATAGTAAGCTTACTGATGACTCTGTTACCATGTGACTATTTTTTTCCTAGAAACTATGAGAATTTCTTTTATTATTATTTCAATTTTCTTACTTTAATAGAAGTTTTATTTAAATTGAGGTAATATAACCTAACTGATTCTGTTTTGTTTGAGATACGATGGCGTTTTAAAGAGAATTATGTTATTAATGTTATCACTGTTATCAGGTTTGTTAAGTTTATTCTAACGTCCTACCTTACTAACATTATATACCTTTCCCCTTCCCATCTTGGCAAAAACTACTCACACCTCCCCGTTGGTTTTTACTGGATGGTGATATTTTCTATAATATTAAGTTGTTCTAGTTGCCTGCATTGAGTCAATGAAATTTTTACGTTCTGTAGAAAGTATCATTGACTAAGTAAGTAAAATTTGTTGTTAGTTTATATAAAAGTATATAGGTATTATTATATTATAATCCTTTATGCAAACAAACATACAATATACGTATACCTAGTAATACCTACCTATCATTTCACCTCTTTTAGTCATAACTTATTAGTTAGTTAATAAGTCTGCAAAACAGTTTTGAATGTATAATAAACGATTTTTAAAAAATTGTAGGGCATGTATTGCCTTGAAAACTAAGTTACGCATACCTAGGGATGGCACGCGATCGAGATCAGCTTACAAAGGAATGCCGCACTCTTGTTTTTTACATCGTTTTAAACTGACATTGGATAAACTATACAATGACTTATAGCAAAGTTAATGTATAACAAAATATTTTACCGTATATCTCCAGAACCAATTGGAATATTTTCAATTTCTATCACCCATTTCATTGGCTTTCAAAATACGAAACATTCATCCCATTTAACCGAATTTGTTGCTGTTATGGTTTACGGGATAGTAATACTGTTCAACATAAAAAGTAGCTACCCTGTACATTTTCTATTTCGCATAAATTACCCTCTCAAAAAATTAAATGTGTAATATTTTTTTGACATCTTTTTGAGTGGCAACCAAGATCATTGTGTCAAATGATGAAAGTTAATTTTGAAAAGTGAACTGATAACTTCTTTGGTTAAGGAGATGACAGCCCATAATTTACAAAAGTTGGTTATACAGTGTGTTTAAAAACTCACGACAAGGAGAAGGTTGAAAACAAACAAACAAAAATAAAACAACAAAACATGCAATCAAGTCATATATTGCACAATTTAAATTACAATAGACAAAATAAACTAAACACTCTGTATAACGATAATAATCAGAATCGAATTTGAGGAACTGCCAAATTTGAAGGAATATAAAATTCATTACATCTACTAAAATCCGATTCTGTTATAACTTATATAAACACATTAAAACTATTTACGGAATGCTAATTATATTTAAAATACTATAAATTATGACAGTAACGTATATTACCTAAGTAATCAAAAGTAAGCACCTTAATTTAAGTTTTCAATTAGCAAGTACAACATGCAAGTGCCGAACTACGTATGTACAAAACTATTGCACGTTCAACTAGGAACACTACTCAAAAACTTATCACATATCACAAATATTTTATGCAAGATATTACGAATCACAGAATATTCTTAATTCATAAGCCATTAAAAAAATAATCTATTTTTATCAGTCAATATATTTCTTTTAGCGATTATGTAACGTTTCCTTAACCATTAGAATACATGGAATGTGGCGCAGAAAATTAGTAAAAATATGACCAACAGAAAAACCTTAATTGTAACTACTGAAATGACAGCAGTTCAAAGATATAAAACAAAAGGAAGGTTAACCTATCACTTAGGCAATCCAACGAGCTGTCAAAACGAGATTTCAATATGGCGGCTGTATGTCAGCGTCTTGCATTTCGTGATTTTCTGTGCGCTCCAAGTTGCTTTTGGGACTTATTTGTGTTACTGAAAGTACAATACCTGTGGTTTGCATTGTAACTAGTTGTAGAAGTCGCTTCGGCGGAAATAAAGTGTTTTAACTCAGTACTTATAGTACAGGAAGCATAGGACCCTATCACTAGCTTAATGAAGAGAAATGATTTCACAGAGAGTCTTTATAGGATGTAAGTCCGTCAACACGTTAATGTCCATTGAAAACTTAAATTTTACAATAGTCTTTCATGAAAATAGGACTTCGAGTTCTTTAGAGGACTAAAATAATCCTTACTGGTTTTCCTCATGAAATATCCAACATGTTCTCAAAAATTTCTAAAAACCGTTTTACAGCCTGCAACTTATTTCTTGCAATTTCAAGAAATCTTGATCAAAGGCATGCACAGTTGAGGGCCAGGAGTGGCACATTATTCACAATTTATTTCTATCCCTTTGTGACTATAGTAGAAATCTACAAGTAGTTTCCCCAATAGCAAGAGCACAAATTGCAAAACGGGAGTACCAAAACCTATAGTTTCGAGTCGAACTATAGAATTCTACAATGAAACAGAGTGCCACTGCAGCTGATCATATTTGGCAATTTCCTTGCGCATTTCAAAATCTTGCAGATAATCAGTTCTGCTCAATTTTTCTTGCAGCTCATGTGCAAGTCTGGTGGATAATTTAGTGTTTTCCACGATACCAATACAGATAAAAAGTTACTAGAATGTCGTGTGGCCCAATTAAGACGTTATAAATGATAAAAATAGACGAAAGCGTATTCATATGAATATTCTCGGCGACTAAAACGAGCAGAATAAGTTAGGTTAGTGTATTATTATTTAATTTGTTACAACACAGTACAATTTATTTTTACAAAGTTGGCAAGTCTTGCACAATATTATTGCAATTACAGAAATTGCCGACTAAAACATACTGTCAAGAAACTTTATCTGCAAGATCTTGCTTGCAAGAAAATTGTAGACTGTAAAGCAGCATGAAGTTGTGGAATGAAAAGAGAAACTGGGCAAGAGGAGAATTATGATTTGTCTCAAATAATTACAGAAAACGCTAGAAAAACCAGAAAAGTTGATAGGTCGAGCTGTAATATTTTTTGACATATCGGACATAACAGTAACAAATATGCATATAGGTATTTTAGGTTTTCTGATGATCTGATGGAACCACTGTAATTAATTATTATGCAGAATGCCGTGACACTATGGCAATATGTTATGTGAGAGAAACTGATAGTTTTAAAAGAAAAAACGTTGCAAGATAGCAAATGAAAATGATGAAGGTTATATTTTGAAACTTCTTGATGGTAATTTACACTATAATTTATTTTATAGATATTAAAAATCACAGTTTTTACTGCCTCATCCTTATAGAAAGTACAATAAAAAAATAAAATGATATGGCTGGATTCAAGGAGAAAACTGTAGCCTTTGAACTTACATTGTTTAGTGTCTAAGTACCACATCAACCTGCTATGGTAAAACTTCAAAAAAACAAGGACTTAGTATCCCAGGTAGAACATATTATTGGCTGGACCATGGTTCAATATTGGATCAATATAAATACGTTGGAATTGTAAGAAAAATAAAAAATTGTACACATGAAAATTATAGATAATAAAAATCCGCACAATTTCGTTTTTTTAAAACTTCGTGTACGACCTATTGAAGCCAAAATAGAATTTTTTGACAGTTTTGCGACGCAACGGAATTCGTTAAAATCTCAAAAATGGTCGTTCAGATGGCAAAATGTTTCAAGTGAAAGTTGTAGAGAATTCGATTATGAACAATTTCCTTTTATTTTTCATTTCCTTTCGATCAATATTGGCAGAGATATGAATTTTTAAATGTCTTTATAGCGCGCTATCAGAACACTTGTTTCGTGATAAAATCGATACAAACTCGAAAACGCATATAGTGTATCTAATGAAAGGTAAAGAGAATCAAATTTTGAATATGTTAGTGAATGTACAAAATCGTTTTGATAACGAGAGGGAAAAACATGAAAAATTGTCATTTTCAAGTGCATTTGTACAAGTAGCTATTTTTTGATCAGCTTTAGGCAATAATGACACAGAAGGTTTTTTGAAGAGAATCAAATTATCTGTAAAATGAGCTCCAAGTGACCTTCATACGAGGAGTGGTTCACGATTACAGCCGTTTAAAGCTACGAGCAAAAATTTCTTTTTCATCATAAATTAAGATTTTCCTGCACGATTGTGTATAACAATTGGGCCCAGTATAAAACGACTCAGAAATGCTCACAGAATTACTTCTGATACTTCCAAAAGTGAAAAAATATTATTAAACGTACTTTTTTATACTTCAAATGTGACGAAAATTGCCTGTTTACTAGATATTAAAAATTAACTGCATTTTCAATTGTCAGCTCCTTGTCGCTACTTATTGAAAATCATACACGGAAAAGTGTTTTTTGTAGGAAATTTTGTAAGCTTTCATTTATGGAATTTTGTCATACAGTCAAAAGAAACGATGGAAATACACAAAAAAAAGGAATTAAAAAATAATATTGATTCAATTTTTATGAACAAAAACAGTTTTCAAGAACTTTTTTTTAAAGAAAATATACCTTGCGAACGACTTATGCTATTGCATTACTTTCATATGTATATAAACTAATGAAAATAGGTCAAAACCAATTTTTTTAAAATTGTAATGCACAGTTCTTGCGGGAAAATCTTAATTTATAATAAAAAAGAAATTTTTGCTCATCAAGAAACCCGGTCGGGTTTCGCAGCTAATTTTCGAGCGAAACAGGACCTTATTCATATACAGCAAGATACTATTTTTTGCGCCAGCTAGATATTTCTTTTCTTTTATAAAACAAATCATTTAACATTGGTAATTACATGTGAAATGAATTGTTTATCGTTTCGTCTTTCAAATAAATACCTGTCTTTAACTTCTCATCTTATTACGGCATTGCTATTGATGTTTGAATTTTTTTGAGATCTGCCATTCCAGTTAGCTTTAAGCCGCTGTAACTTGCGAACCATTCATCCTATGAAGGTCACTTGAAGCTCATTTAACAAATAATTTAATTCTCTTCAAAAAACCTTTAGTGTCATTGTCGCCTAAAGAAAATCAAAAATGTTTATTTGTCAAAATGCACTTGAAAATGACAATTTTTCATGTTTTTCCCTTTTATCTCCATTCATTCGTTATCAGAACGATTTTGTACATACACCAACATATTCAAAATTTGATTCTCTTTAACTTTCATTAAATACACTATATGCATATGATCTATCGTTTTCGAGTTTTTATCGATTTTATCATGAAACGAGTGTTCTGATAGAGTGCTATAAAGATGTTTAAAAATTCATATCTCTGCCAATATTGATGGAATGGAACAACTTTCATTTGAAACATTTTGCCATCCGAACGACCATTTTTGAGATTTTAGCGAAGAACGCGCGCGTTTCCGTTGCGTCGCAAAACTGTCAAAATTTCAAAAAATCTATCTCGGTTCCAATAGGTCGTACGAGGTTAGAAAAAAAAAAACGAAATTGTGTGGATTTTTATTACCGATAATCTTCTTGTGTACATATTTTACAGTAAAATTGATACTTTCCGAGCTATTTGCAAAAAACCGATTTTTTAAACCTATTTTCTCCCTCCCCCCCTTTCCTCGCCGTCTACAGGTGGGGACTTTTAATATGTTAAAAGTACCACAAAATAAGCCCGTTCCGAAAATTTCAGCCTGCCCTGAATTATTTTATCCAAACTTTCCCATTTTATTGGGCTAAAAGAAAAATATTGGAAAACTCATTTAGCCCATAGTTGTCAACTATGTGTAAAATTATATTGCTTAGGCAAAATTTTCTAATACCAATATATATTGATTCTGCAATATTGGAAAGTGTATATTTTATTATATTATTTTTTAGCAATATTGCACAACATCGACTGATAATGACGAATATTAATATCAAAATATAGGGATATTCATATTGAGATTATATTGTTAAACTCTCTTTTAAGTAATATTATTTAACCGACTTATATCTACATTGGATAGTTATGCACTAATATTGAACCAACATTCGTTTAATATTAAAAAAACGTTGGCTCAATGTAAAAAACTCCACATTGAACTAATAAAAAAATTTCGATATTTTTCCATATAGATTCAATATTGGTTAAGTTATATTCAACAAATATTACATAAAAAATCGTATTATTCCAATATAAATTATTATTTGAAATCATATATTGGCCCAATATTTAATACAAAGTTACGCCCAAAGATGGTAAAGCTATTTCTTGTAATTTTCATAAAGTACAATCGAATAATGATTATTTTAAAAACGTCAATAACAAAATCTAGAAATGATTGTAGTAAAACCCCCAGCACAAATATTTAACCTGTGTACGGTGTAGGTACATTAAATTCTCTGTCATTATTGAAACACATTGCTCATGCACCTAGCTAGAGCTCCTTAGCTAGTAATTGTACATCTGTACAAGCATATCGCAAGAAGTGCCATCTACTGCAACTTATTGCAACATAACCAACCAATATATAAATTGATTAAATGATATTATTTAAAAGAGGATTTAACAATATAAGCTCTATATGAATATTCCGATATTTTAAAATTAATATTTGTCGTTATCAGTCTATTTGTGTGCAATATCACTAAAAAAAATTCAATGACATCACAATAAAATATACACTTTCCAATGTTTTAAAATCAGTATTTATTGGTATTAGAAAATATTACCTAAACAATACTTATAGTTTGCAAATATGGGCTAAATATGAGCTTTCCAATATTTTACAATCAATATTTATCTTTATCAATCGATATTCGTTGCACAATATTATCAAAAAATATAATAATGTAACCCGAATATAGATTTCTCAATGTTGTAAAATTAATATTAATAGATATTTAGCAATATTGTCTTCGTATATCTGCACTGGAATGAGTTAAAACAATATACTGCCAACATAGGCATACCAATATTTTAGTACCAGAATTTATTAATATTTTTTACAATTTCAATGGATCTATATTGATCCAATATTGAACCATGGTCCAGCCAATATTATATTTTACCTGGGCTGTATTTATTCATAATCATCACCTAACCACTACATTAAAGGCGTAAGTCTGGCAGAAGAGAAGATACACCTAATTCACTATATATATAATAGTACCCAACAACTACTTGGGCACTGTTCTAGAGACGTAGGATTAAACGTCATGAACATATAACTGACTAACACTACCAAAAAATATCTATATTATATAAACTTTACTATCAATTTAAACATAACGTGTATGTGACAGTTATTCTGAGTAGTGCTAAAGTATTACTTTCGCTCACCATCAATAGTTCCAAATTCACGTTCGTGAGCCCTGTTGAGGATTTGTTTGTAGAGTACTTCAGCTTCCTTGTATTTGCCTTGTTTCAAATAACAAGAAGCCAGATTGTTCATCGTCTTGCTAACGTTCGGATCGTCAGCGCCCAACCGTTTTTCGTAGATTTCCAATGCCCTTTGGTAGTATTTCTCTACTTCCTCATATTTACCCTAAAAAAAAAAAGATAATACATTAGACAATCTCCCATATTCAGTCTTACATTTTTTGCATTAGAAATATTTCAAAATGCTTACTTGGTTTTGACACAGCAAAGCAAGGTTATTGAGCTGCTTAGCGACATCAGGATGTTCCCTGCCGAGTACTTTTTCTCGGATATCTAGAGCCCTCTTGCAGAGCGGTTCCGCTTCCTTGTATTTACCACGCTTTCCGTACAGCACAGCCAAATTGTTTAAGGTAGCAGCGACAGCTGGATGGTTCTCTCCCAGTGTTTTTTCTCGAATTGCCAGTGCATCATTTAGGAGATTCGCAGCCTCTTTGTATTTATTTTGATCTCTGCAAGAAAATGTTTTCTTTTTAGTTTCTACAAGCTAAAGTAAACGCCACTTAACACATTCGACTAATGAACCATGAAAATCATTTACCTGTATACTAATGCCAATATATTCAACATAGTGGCAACGTCGGGATGGTCATGACCGCTGGTTTTCTCTAAATCTTCGAGCGCTTGTTTACAAAGGGGTACAGCTACTTCATATCTGCCTTGTGATGCATACTGAATAACTAAATTGTGTAACGTGCGAAGCCGAGCAGGTATTTCATAACCAGCATTGACTTGCTGCGATAACTGAAGTTGATTGGGTGGTGTTGGAGACATATCTGGAGAAATAAAAAAGAGAGGCATTAAGAACACCCCACTGCAATTAAAAGTGACTCCGAAGTCATACTAATATTGATATTCCGAGAACTTACTGTGCCTATCATCATTGTCGTCATCTGGAAACAGGTCAACAACCGGATCGGGTTTCTCACTTCTCGAATGCTCTGAAGCATTGTCCTCACTAACGTCTTGATCATATTTACTTACGGAACTCATGAATTCCAAATGCCGCTTCTCCTCCTCCAATTGTGCCACCGTTTGTTCGCTAGCCTGCAACCTCTGCTGTGTCGAGGCTAGTTCATCTCTTAACCAAGCATTTTCCTGACACAACCTACGGACCTGTGTACGCAGTTTTTGTTTTTCTGCCTCAACCAGCTGCAAGTGTGAGGCCAAAGCCATGATAACCTGGAACAAGTGGAAAACGTAGAAAAATGCTTGCTGAAAATTACAAAAACATCAAAACACGCAATGTCATGAAGAAGATTGTGGAAAACTAGTCTGATCAAATTACTAGTAAAAAAGAGGCGTATTTCAAAATATTTATGAACAGTTATAAACACTTAACAAAAGAAATGAAACAATTGAAGACGAAGAATAATTCCACATGTATAACACATAAAAAAGAACTAGCGATTTGTTTTCAATTAAAAATATAAAACCTTTGTTTTATTTGAAAAACAACAACATCTAATGAAAGATTTGGATGGTTTTCTTACCTTTTGAATGTTTGAAAAATCGATCATTCACCTAGTGAATATACAAAAAAATATGTTTTAACTTCTTAGCCAAAGGAATGAAACCTGTAGTTATATAACATTTGATTACTTAAAATGGCATAAGCCTTTTTCTGCGAAAGTTTATGACTTATGGCAGTGTATGGCATAAATAAAAAGTTCCAAATATTGGTTGAATTCAACAAAAATCTTCGCTAATAATTATCCGGCCCGAAAGGACCATATGTAGTTGTTATTTCTACATAAGTCTTAATACGTGAGGTAAGTATGCTTGATAACATTTACGTTTTTTATTTGCTTGTTACTTTGACACCAAATTAATAGAAAATGAAAAGAATCAACTCACTGCTTATTGCTCAGTATGATTCGCATCTTAAGAGTGGTTTTCTTATATTAAATTAAAAGTAACTGTATATTTTTCAAGAACGCAGCCAAAACTTAACAATGTAGTGGCAAAATGTTCCTACTATTCATTTTCAAACTAGTGTAATACTTTCCACCCCGGTGTATTAATTAATATCAAATATCCTTGATCATGAAACAATCAAGAACATATTTACTCCCACCCAGTAATTATTTATCTCAATTTTATGTCAAGATAAATAAACAAATTGGCCATTGATGTGATCTTCTAGTTTTATTAGTTTAGGACCCAAATTTCATTGTGTGTGTAGTAACCCTTTTTAATTTTTTTTATATAAAGTTTAATATTACTTGTTTGTATCTGATACTATATACCTTAGAAAATCAATCACTCTGCTAATTTAAATACCTGGTAAATACACCCTGTATCGTACATTTATAGTTGAAACTGGTTTTTTATTTTAATTGATTTGAAATGATTCCATTTATTTAGTTAATTATTTGTAAGGTAAATAGGAAAGAAAAAAACAATTGAATGGTGGGAAAAATAGTCATAAAAAACCCATTTTATTTCATAATAATTGATGCGCCGTACATGAAATCAAAAATAATCCAAATATTTGAGATAATTGTCTAAATATTATAATAGGGAAATTTATGTAGCTATAGTGATGACCATACTATAGATATGCTGAATGGTTTGATGCAATAACAAGAACTGAGATACAAAAGTATGCTGTGTTATTTTAATAGTAATTAGAGTTGTGGCGATGGCCTGGTAATGATAATTTATAATTAGAGCTGTTAGCAATCGCTAGGTAATAATGGTTTATAATTAAAGAAAGTTGTCAGCAATCGCTAAGTAATAATAATTTATAATTAGGGTTGTTAGCAATAGCTAAATAATGAATCGAATGTAAAACAAAGGACAAGAATCATGTCATGTTTGTACATCATTATTCTGCAGTTGTAATCAAAGCTGCGGCAAATAGCCGATTAAAATATGATTGAACCTGTGATATTAGCAACAACTATGATGAAGTGGCAACGGCCCTGGTAATGGTGACTTATAATTAGGGTTGTTAGCAATCGTTAAGTAATAATATTGGTATTTAGAATTGTTAGCAATAGCTATGATGAAATTTACTTAATGCAAAACAGAGGGAAAGAATCATGCCATGTTCGTGCATCATAGAATATAAGTGATAAATGAGAATTAAAGACTCGTGTATAATATCAGAGAATGTTGAGGAAATATTCTTTAATTAACTACGCTGTTTATTGATTGAGAGTAGAGTATGAACAATAGTTCAGATAATCATATGTTGAGGTGAGAATTTACACTCACGTAAAATCTTTTAGAATGCTGGTGAAATCTATCTACCTATAGTAATTAAATAGAAGAGCAACCAGAAGATTGTCTATGATTGTCAAACATACGAAGATGAGAATCCGCGGAGGTATGAAAGTGGTGTTGCATCACCTTTCAATTGAACAAGTGACACTCAATTGAGAACCGAACCAGCCAATTGGCCGTTGTCAATGTTTCAAACCTTTGTTAACGCATAATATGCCGAATTCATGTAACTATAATATATTATTGTAGGTAACATGGTCAACAATCAGACAACCTTGTGGTTATAGTAGGAAAATATTCCTAGTGTACTTTAAATATAAAGCATTCCTGAAAAACCTTACATAAGAGGTGGTGGGTACGAGAATTAACTATTTGTTTTATAAAAACTGCAGAATAATGATTGACACCAAGTTTGACTAGTCTGTGATAAAGTACCTTGTTATTGCATAACTCTAAATATATAGGTCTTGAATATAAACTTGTTATTTTGCAAACGCAAATTTCAGAAAGTGAAATTTAATTAAATGAAATAATAATTGAGTAAATTGTAATAAAGACTTATCATGCTAATATTTCATTAATTAATGTTCTTTTAGTACCACAAGTGCACCAATTTCCCCTATTACACTCCGACGAAACCAGAATATGAATGCAATTGCAAATAATAAAATAGAGTTTCGAAATAACAAACTATCACCTTTAGAAATTTATGTCAGCGGAATTACTTGACGCTCTGTATAGCGTTACATCGCCAGTGAATGCACTCCCCCAGGTTCTACATGGTTAACGTTCTTGTCGAGCATGTCGAGGCTGTGGCAACTGCCCTTCATCATGAATTTTCTATGGCTGAGAAGAATTCGTTAAAATAAGATGTAGTTCGTAATATCGTTTGGCTAGTAGTTCAGACGGTTGATTAAGTGAAAAATAATCGCAAAATAATTTATTGAGCTCGGCGAAAAAGATTGCGACGTAGCTTAAAGGGTTCTACCTTCAGGTGCCGTCTATTTTCCCATCTCCTCTGTTGGCCAGTGTCATTTTCTTTTTATATTGTAAATGACGTCATAGTTTGTTTCTACGGAAAGCTTCGGACTTTTGGTCTCATGCTCTGAATTGCTCACGTTAACCAAATTCCAATGCCTACGTGCGCCGTAAGCTTGCAGCGTTCTAGTCTTAAAATTTCCATCCCTCTGTCCTTTACATGCTTAAGTTAGAAAACGACGGGCGATTTCACACTATGGGAAGCAACAGAAGTACTTGACGCTTATCGTGTCTATTGTAAACAAATATTATGGCTTGGCTCGATTTCGTCGTAAAAATATAGCGTTTACGTTGCTTTAAAAGAATGTAAATTAAAATGCATTTCTGGTATCTTTATTGTGTTCAATATTAGAAGGCTAGATAATTGTAAACATGAAATGCCCTATTACTTGAATTTAGAAAATAAATAAGAGAAAATTAAATTTGTATATGGGCTATATACGGGGTACGTTACTAGTATCAACGTATGCCACACGATAAAATAATTTAAAAATATCAGGCTCCATCCCCCTAGCTAAAATATTTATTGAAGATTATTATTTTGTAAATTTTATTAATATATTACTGAATGCCCAAGAAGGATAGTTGGAGAATTATAAACGAAGCAAAAAATAATCAAATACAGGTAATTATAGAAATAACTATTAATAAGAAAATTCTTACTAACACTCATGATATTTGTAATGGTTTTAACAGTTTTTTCCTGAATTTTCATTGCCCCAAACCTGATTTTACTAAATTAATATTTCAGGACAATTTTATACATAATTTTTATATATTTTCTACCACACCAGGAGAAGCTACGGAACTATTACTTAAAACAACAAGAAAACCCGCTGCAGGGATAGATGAGATAAGAGTGAGGTCCTTATGGGCGTAGTTGATTTATTAAAAATGTCAAAATCTATAACCTATACCGGGTGACCCAGGAAGTACCTATCCACCTCCTCACTTTTTTCTACATTTAAAAAAATAACATTCTGAAGTTTGGGAAATCAAATATAGGTATCAGTGGCCATATTTTGACCACTCGGTGGTAAAAAAAATCACTTCCGGTATGGCCGGAAATTGCCACAATTCTCTTATTTTAAATAGCACCCTGTATATTTAAGTCCTTTTCTCATAAAGCTATAATTTCTCTCTCCAATGTTTTTTTCAGATTTAAAATCGGATGAAAAGTAACCTTGGAAATGGCATTTATTTGCCATTTCTAGTTAGCTTTGGAATTCAGGAACAAATTTAAAAATACTTCGAAGTAGACTTTGGGTCAGTTTGGGTTTGAATAAAAGGGTATTTCTCAACAAATTAAACGTAAAATTGGCCTATTTTGCTCATTTGCTTGGATTTAGAAACGTTTTGCCCATTTTCCCATTTCATGGAAATTCAATTTGTCATAACTCTAATTTTGCAAATAGTACCTGTATGTTTTATTTTTTTTATCAGATAGAGTGGTAAATTTACTTTAGACTGGTTTTTCCCGATTAAAAATAGAATATAAATTAAAATAAATATTAAGCTTTTTGTAGAAGAGTTTCGAATTATGTGTCCATAACTTGCAGTAAGCTATGAAAAACAGACGAATAATTAGTAATTAGAGAAAATTTATTTTCATAAATTTAACAAAAATTTTGATGAATCATTAGCAAAGAAACAAAAATTCACACAATAAAAAAATGATATTAAGAATATACAAGTTTACTAATAACTAAAATATTCATCAAGACTGTAAAAACAATTTTCCATTAGGAAGTTTAAGACATTCCTTTTAAAAAGCTAAATATTTGTGATATTTTTTAGATTTGGAGGTAATTTATTAAATATCCCGACACCCTATAATACGGGCTTTTTTCATAGGTTGTTAAGTGATGAAGAGGAATAATAAATCACTACCTCTGCGTGTGGAATAGTTGTGGAAAAATTTGGTTTTCGTAAACTTGTCCATACTTTGCCTTACATAAAGTAGAATTTATAAAACATATATACACGGACCTAACAATGCACTCATTTGTAAATTCCTCTAAACGATATATTGCATAGCAAATCTTTGAAAGTTTGTTACATAAATTGTTGACATGCATTTCCCAGAATTGTCAAGGTGTATACCCAAGAATTTCACATCAACTTGTACTGATTTTCGGTTGATTTTTAATAATCGACTTTCTTTAATATGACTATTTCTCGATGTGAAGTTAATAAAAACTGTTTTTGATGGATTTAAATACAACTTATTTTGTTGGAACCAGGCTACAAATATATTTAACATTGGTTGAACTACTTTCGTTACAGCAGAAAGGGACCAATCAGTACACAAGTAACTATTGTCATCAGCATACATAACTAGTGAATCAGATTCATCAATGCTTGGGAAGTCATTTACAAACAGGTTCAATAATAAGGGTCCAAGGACCTATCCTTGTGACACCTCAGATTTTATTTCTAAATTTTCTGACCTTTCGTTGTTGATTTCAACAAACTGTTGTCTCTGAAAGATAAGACGATATCCAACTGTATATTTTTCCTCTTAAACCATACTTCTATAGTTTTTCTAAGAGCAACGCATTGTTGAAAATGTCAAAAGTTTTGTTCAAATCCATGAAAATGCAAGTTTTACTGCCATTATTTAGGTTATCACAAATTTTTTGCAAAAATTCAAGAACTGCTGTTTGCGTGGAAATTTGTTCTTAAAGCCGTGTTGTACAGGAGTTAATATATTATATTTTGTTGTAAAGGAATTATTTTCTCATATATAATTTTTTCTAAGACTTTAGATACAGTGGGAAGAAGTGAAATTGGTCGGTAGTTTTCAAGACATGTTGGATCTCCTTTTTGTATATTGGAATTACGCGTGCTATTTTCTATACCTTCGGAAATATATCTCCTAAATATTTATTTATTAAGTACGTTAAGGGCTTAACAATAAAGTGAACTATGTGCTGCAAAATATTTCAGTTTATGAGATCATCTACAGATGAATGAGATTTTTAAAAACTATGTATACAATTATAGTCTGCTATTTTGGATACTACAGGTTCAAGATACATTGTGGGATATATTTTTCCAAGATTAGTTGAGATTGCTCCTTTTTAGTAAATACAAATTTATCATTTAATTTTTTTGGTTCATCTATAAAAAGTTGTTGAAATGACAAACCCAATTTATAAGTTGATATACAGGGTTACTGGTAATTCGATACATTCCTTTGGAGATGTGATGGGGCATGAGCTAAGGAGTAAATCTAGCCCTAACATACATTATGCAAAACTCAATAGTTTTTGAGATATTTCAATTTTTTTGTTTTTCTCAAAAAATAGATCTTAATGTCTTAAAAGTTAATTTCCGAAAAGTCTACTTGACATTTTTAATTTTTTTTTTACTGGATTACTTGTCCAATATTATAGATATCCGTTTGGAATGAAAAATATCCGGAAACATTTCGATCATGTGAACATTTAAAATAAAAACTTGTAAACATTTTTTTTTTAAATCAGTTATGAAATTTACCTATTAGGTTTTTTCAAAAAAATATTAATGTAGCACGCGTACAAATTATTATAACAACTTTTTTATTTCAATAGCTATCTAACTAGGTAGAAATGTTTAATGTACCCTTGATAGTTCTAATAAAAAAATAGTAAAGATAATGCTGGTGGTGGAATTTATTAAACGACTAATCGTTCATTTTCATTTAAGTCAGTCAGTTCTTGACTTTGACGTTTGTGCATATATGTCATTAACTGACATTCTTATCTCCCTTAAGTTTGTTGGTCTTGTTAAATTAGTTATCGAAGATATTGATTTTGCTCGTAGTTGTTGCTATTAGTTGTTGTTATTGTATTTTCTGTGCCATGGCCGCGTATGCCAACGCAGAATACGCTGATATCTTGTTTGTCTATGGATACTGTGGCGGCAATGCTGCTGAAGCTCGCCGAGAATATGGTCTTTGGTACCCTAACCGCCGCCTACCAAATGCACGTGTATTCAGTACGGCATATCGAAATATCGCTGAAACTGGCTCCGTGAAATGCGGAAGTGATGCTGGTGCTCCTCCCGTTTATGAACCAGATGTTGAGGAAGAAATATTGAGGTATTTTGAGGAAGACCCAACTATTTCAACTAATAAATTCGCAAGACTAACCGGAGCGTCACAATAGAAAGTTTGGTCTACGATACGTAGAGTTGGATGTCATCCTTACCACTATACCCCTGTCCAAGGCTTGGAGGAAGGTGATCCTGGAAGAAGAGTGGAATTCTGCCGCTTTATGTTAAATTCATATGCAGAAAGTGCAAATTTTTTAACAATTATTTTATGGATGGACGAGTCGAAATTTAATCGCGAGGGTATAACAAATTTCCACAACCTACATTATTGGGCAGAGGAAAATCCCAAGTTAACACGTGAAACTAGTTTCCAAATGAAGTTTTCTATTAATGTGTGGATGGGAGTCATTGGCCACTATTTAATAGGGCCACACTTTCTTCCTCAAAATTTAAACGGGGAAATCTATGAAAATTTTTTAAGAAATGATCTAGCGGTGATTTTAGAAGATGTTCCTCTCGCCGTCAGACAGCGAATGATGTTTCAGAACGACGGTTGTCCAGCACATTATCGGCTAACAATACGACAGTTACTTGATCAACGTTTCCCTAACCGTTGGATTGGAAGAACGGGCCCAATACCTTGGCCAGCACGAAGCCCTGACTTAACACCTCTTGATTATTACGTATGGGGTCATATGAAGGAGATGGTCTATGCCACACCAGTCAATACTATTGAAAACCTTAGACAAAGGATAGTCGATGCTGCCCAACACATAAGGCATAATCTGACAACCAGAGTAACAAGTACGGAAATAAGAAGACGCTGCCGTGTCTGTATACGGAATAGGGGCTCCCATTTTGAGCAAGACATATAAAAAATAAAGTACATTGAACATTTGTACCTTGTTAGATAGCTATTGAAATAAGGCAGTTTTTATAATAATTTATACGCGTGTTAAGTTAATATTTTTTTGAAAAAACCTAATAGGTAAATTTCATAGATGATTTAAAAAAAAAATTTTTAAAGTTTTTATTTCAGATGTTCACATGATCGAAATGTTTCCAGATATTTTTTATTCCAAACGGATATCTATAATATTGGACAAGTAATCCAGTAAAAAAAAATTTAAAAATGTCAAATTTTTCGAAAATTAACTTTTAGGACATTAAGATCTACTTTTTGAGAAAAACAAAAAAAATTAAATATCTCAAAAACTATTGAGTTTTGCATAATATATATTAGGGCTAAATTTACTTCTTAGATCATGCCCCATCACATCTCCAAAGGAATGTATCGAATTACCAGTAACCCTGTATATCTGGGCAGCAACTTACTAAATTTATAAATATTATAACTAGAACAATACAACACAACTAAATACCAAACCTACAACAGGTGCTCAAAATGACGCCCACCCATTTCAGAATACTTGTTCACTCTTCGAATAGTTTCTCTCATAACACTTTGTAACATGACTGGAGTTATGGATTCAAAGGCATTTAAAATTTTATTTTGGAGTTCTTCTAATGTTGCACATTGCGTTGAGTATACTTTGTCCTTCAGATAACCCCAAAGAAAAAAATCAAATGGAGTTAGGTCTGGTGACTTATCAGGCCGCCTAAACTTTGCACTAAGGTAATTCCCCACAACCAGCATTATGCCACGGTGCTCCATCTTGTTGGAAGTACATATTTCTGAAATCTTCCAAGGAAAGTTCATCCAGTTCGTTTTCTATTTCATTTTGCAAAAAGCTTAAGTAACGCGCGCCGGTTAGGTCCTTGAATAGTATGGGACCAATAATTTTTCTACCGAATATTCCAGCCCACACATTCACTCCAAATCTATCCTGATCGTTACCTTCAAACATTTCGTGTACATTTTCTTTAGACCAATAATGTAGATTATGTCTATTGTATATGCTATTATTTGTAAAACGAGATTCATCACTAAATAAAATTCTATTGTTTAAGTTTATGTGTTCAAAGATCAATCTTCTGTTTCCGTCAATTTCATATAGTTCTTGACGCAATTGGTATTTGTAGCATTTAAAACCATATTTGATATACGTCTTACTGTCTCACGACCAATATCTTTTCTTTTGCCAGCTCTCTTGTAGAAACATTTGGGTACACATGTGTGAAAGCCAATACATTTGTCTCAATTTCTTCTCTTACTATAAATCTGTCCTCTACCACCTCAATATTTTCTACATTTTCGAATGACTTTTCTAGAATTTTAAAATACTGCCGGTATGGCTGACGACGATCGGGATATCTTTCATGACCAAAAAGTCAAATCCACAGAAAACATACAAAAACTGGGGGTGAGATAAGCGTTGAAAAATACTTCTATCGCGCCTAAAGCTAAATTTGGATAACACACAGGCAATGCTGTCGAAACAAAGAAAACATGCACACCCTTAAAATTTTAATGAGGTGAAATATAAAGGTTGAAAATATTCTTCCTTTCACTAATGGGATTGCCGGATTAATCACCTTAATAGCAAATTAATAATTAATTACATGTACTTCTACCCTAAAAAAAGCAATCTCATCCAGAAACAAGCCCAAGTCTATTTTTACATCCTCTTAAAGCATCTATCTATATACACCTACTTCCTGTAATATTCATAACGAATGGGCTGGAAGTTGCAGTATTTAATGACCTTAATATCGGAAGTGGGTCGAGTGGCCTTTTCAAACGCCCTGAACTATGCCTATGCACGAATTATTATCAGCGATAAAATGAATGGATAAAACATTTTCTAAAATCGATCATTAACGTCACAGCCAAAACAGGATATCGGAAACTGCTAATGAGCTTATCCAGCATTCCCCGCAAAGCCAACTATAGAGGATTCACAGTTGATTGATCCATAAAAGAATGTTTGTAAACCGTAATGTGCACTTTCGACTACACAACAACGGACAGGTACCAAATCAAGGTGAAATGTTTATTGTCGATTCAATTTAATAAATGTTGCTGGCATGGAACCTAATAAAATGCGTCGCTGGCTAATCCATCTGGGATACGAGAACACAGTCCGGAGCTAGCCGGGGTAAAATAAACGAAAAATCAATAGAATGACGTCACACAGCTTTTTCCCTAATAAGCCATAATCAGTACATAATTCGCGATGTGTGGGCGGGCGGATGGCATTTTAAGGTCAATACCAGCTTTGTTGAGGCTACAGCTTGACACAAATTGTACGTTTATCCTTGAGTGGATATAAAATCGTAGCAAGTGGAATAAAAATAAAACCGACTAGAGTAAAAATTTGTCGTATCGTTTTTCTGTCACTGAAAGGAAATTGTATACTCAAAATATCCAGACAACATTAAGTACACCATTTTTAGAATTCTTATCTATTACCAAGTGTAACAATGCAAAAGTGCGTTAGTATAAATTGATCTGGTTTTTGTTCGATGACGTCGGATTGCATATTATAAACCTAGTAGAATTAATGATTCCCTTTTGCAATAGTCTGAAAACTACTTATAGATTGGAGGTAGATCTTTCGTGTTAACAATTTTATTTCAAAATAAAACTCGCGTCAGTCGTACCACAAGGTTCTCATTTGGGACCCGTGCTCTTTAATCTATTTATCAATAAAATTCACGAGTGTTTAAACGATGCTAATTCTCTCTTATATGCCTACGATCTTAAACTATGTTCTAAAATAACCTCCAAGATTGCAATAAATTACAAAGAGATAAATTTATATTTGTTTCATGTAAATTTACCTCAGAAATTTTCTTGTAGTACCGTTACTGTTATAATTTAATTGCACCATTTTAAATTATATTTTTGAAATGGACCTAGGCCGTAAATAAATAATTCTGTGCCATTAAAACTGACGGAGTCTTAACTAAATAGACGTGAACAATGCGTGTGTAACAAAGCAAAAATATGTTTAATTTAGGTTATGGAGTGCCTCAAGTATCGGTATTAGGGCCTCTAATATTTACCATACTTACTAATGACGTTCTTTCGTCCGTTTCCTAACAAAATTGTATTGTATGTATTTGAGGGATGAGTTGCAAATATATAAGTATATAATATATAATAATATAAGTAAACTCCCTGGCAATTTTAAAGCACTCGGCACTAAACACCATATTTCACGTATAAATTTGATCGAAGTAAAATTGGACCTACCCTAAAATTGCATTCTTTAAGAAATCTACCAACTAACTCCATTTTTTAAAATTCGGCCAATTTGAGTCAGGTTTACATCATCCTTAGATTAATTGTTCCAGGTTAGAATTCAAACTCAGGTTTACTTGTAACAATTTAATGGACTCATAAAAAAATAGTAAAGAAAAAATAAATTTCTTAATGACAATTCTTGTACAATTGTTGTATATTAAACGATTAAGGGCATGATGGAGAAAATCGGTTCCTGGTCTGTCTTCTGTAACCATTACCCAAAAAGTAAAAAGCATCTTCACTGTGCTGTATTCAACTGAATTTCGACAGCACTTGAGGCGATCTATCAGTCAATACAAATCGTCCCCGAGTAGTGTCAAATCCCAATGAAATACAACTTTTAACATTGCGGCTTCCATATATCCAGAAACTTCTCAGCAGTAGATATTTCCATACGTCACGCGAATTAAATATGCCAGAGGTAGGTGGCCAAATATATAAGAAACAATCGTAATTTATAAAATGTAATCATTTTAACAAGTTATTTTCAATTTTACACTTGGATTGTAATTTAAAAAGTATTTCGCAAATATGTGTGGTAGGTATAGCCAGTTTTATATTTACATTGCTCTCACGATATCCATTTCGAATAACTTGATCCAAAATAATGGCTCGAATCAAACCATTTTGTAGAGTTCTTATTGTAATCCTTTCGAAATTTCAAGTTAAAAAAATATGTTGCTCTTCAAAATGCACACTATATTTCAAGAACACAATTTAAAAAAATATATATATAGGGTGATACAGAACTGGTCCTTAAAATTGTAAACGGATGTATGACAGACCTACATAAATATGACAGCACAAAGAAATGAAAAACAAAAAAAACACTTTCAAAGCCATTTAAATTACTACTTGCACGCCACTGGGATTCTAGTCGACCATACTGCAATAAAATCGACAGGACAGATGATAATACACTCATAGTCAGCACCAAATAAATCCAATACAGAACACCGAATAGTACATTCAAAGAGTGCACCAACAGCATCTAATTATTAAAAAAAAAGCTTTTATTTAAATGCTAAAAAGTAGAAAATAAACTTTGAAGTAAATCAAACCCATCATTTTGTTTTGTTTTGTTTATTTCTTACTTTTTAGCCTTTTGATATGCTGTAATCCCCAGATATCGATTTTGAGACGAATCGGATCATAAACTGTAAAGTCGTCCGTCATCTTGAACTAAATTTTTGACTAGAAATTCGTAATCCACGACCCTGAAAACCTCCAGATATAACTATTTTGATCGATTTAGATCTAAATGGCAAAAGTCGTCAGCCATATTGGCGCCACCATTTTGAATTTTCGAATTTTTACTAAAAATTCATAATCCGCGATCTAGAAAACCCCCAGATATCGATTTTCAGTTGAATCGGATCTTAAACGGTAAAGTCGTCCGCCATCTTGAAGTCGCCATTCTGAACTAAATTTTTGACTAGAAATTCGTAATCGGCGAACCCTAAAACCCACAGATATCGATTATGATCGATTTGCACCATAAATGACAAAAGTCGTCCGCCATATTGGCGCCGCCATTTTGAATTTCTAAATTTTGGCCAAGAATTCATAATTGGTGATCTCGAAAACATCCAGATTTCGATTTTGAGTGCAACTTATCCTTGTCAATGGCCATAAATATGCCATCCACATACATTTTAAAGAATAATTCACATTTTAGTTTTTTAAGGCTAACATCCTGGATTTCTGACATTAGTAACTCAGCACACACTGGGGACATACAGTTTCCCATGCCCAAGCCAGAAATTTGAGTATAATAATCATTCTGATACTGAAAGTAATTATTTTCTATACAAAATTTAAATAACAGCAAAAATGCATCACGAGACATATTTGTGTTATCTTCTATCATATGCCATCTGTCCGTAATTAATTGTTCTATTAGATACGATGAAATATTAGTAAAGAGTAATTTAACATCTAAAGAAACCAAAATATAATTTGAGGAACGGTTTGAGTATTTAAATTCTATAAACTCGAATGAGATTTTTACGTACCTTTCATCTTTAAGAAATGCGTTTAATTTTTGTGACATTGTCATTTGTCATTTTCGGCTACTCATTACATATTCAAATAGAGACAGATTTACATTAGAAAAAAATAGTTGTCCTATTTTTTTCTCACGACAGTACAGACTAAAAATTTATGACGTGCAAATAGAATGCATGCGTTGCTTTATTACATCCCCAGAGGGCGAGAGTTCTTTGGAGTTTGCAAGTCTTTTTAGGGCCGCACTACTGAGGTAAATCCTACCTTTGAGAATCCAGGAATCATATCAACTCAATCATTGTTTTTCTGTGGCTTATATGAACGAAAATAGAATCAACTTTACGTATTGATCTGTTTGAATAAAATTTAGTCTGAGGTGCTATTACCGGCTATTAAAATAGCATGCAGTTGCAGTCACGCAAATACTTCTCATGCTATGTCTGCATATATGTAGAAAATACCGGCATAGAAAACTCTATAATATCCAGGCATACCGCTGGGGCCACAGGGAAGAAATACGTTAAAAATTAAATTATTGACACAGATACATATTTATAAACATAAAAGTATATTCTAAAATGGTGTGTCACAGAAGTTCTTCAATCACTGTAATAGACTCTCCTTATAAATAAACGTACTATATATCTTGTTCATTATTGTGTAGCTCCATTTTAAGTTCAAGCAGATTTCTCTTGTCTTGAATGATTAATCAACCTCTTTCGGCTTGTAATAATCATTTTGCTCCCTTATCATTCATCTGCGACCGACTGCTATCTTGCCGTTTTCTAATTCACGATAAAAATGTGTTACGCAATTGATTTCTGACATTCTGACACCTTTGCCGAAAACACAGCAGCACAGATATACAATAATTGGATTTAGTTCAACAAAATTATCAGCCTACATTCCATTTTGGCAACTATCGAAATATACATGAAACAATATCTCCAAAGCCTCCTCTTATTTACAAACATTCTCATAGCGATCACGATTGGTTTTCTTTTTGTTAAACACAATAATCAATAATTTATTTGATCTAGTATGTAACAGATGATTGTGGAAAGTGTACAAAATGTGTTAATTTCCTATGAGTTTATGTTTTTTAAAAATCTATTAACTTTCCAACGGTACACATGTTATGATCGTTGCTGACACTTTTAAGGATCCGTCCGTTTTTATAACGATAACTAACTTATTTTTAAACTGATTTTAGCGATTGTTGTGAGCCGACCCAAATTCAGGTTCAACACACTCCAGTCGTTTTATATGTTATATTATCTACATCTTTTATGCTCACTTCCCTTTGTAATATTATTAAGATTCCTCACAAATGAGTTTGTAAATTATTTTATCACCATCAGATTTAAAACTAGATGTAATATTATGTATGCTCCTAGTTGATTTATTGAACTTTATACCTGGGTTTCTAGAATTTTCAAGATATGGGTCTCAAACTTAGCAGGAGTAATATAGATAGTTATGTGTCGCCCTCTTACGGAGATAGGGTTAATCCCTAGTAGCAGAGTAAAAGGAAGCCTACCTAATTCTACTAGTTCGCCAGTTAGCCTAGAGATAGCGCCATTATCACAGATGAACTAGTAGAAGCATCCTGAATGACAGACCAGAAGGAAGGAGAAGTTGTCTGGAACAGTCTAGAGGGGAATGGACGAATCGAGAATGAGCGCCACGGATATATATGGAGCGGATTAGTGCAGTCATTGAAGCGAAAAATAGGGTCTTACCTCCGAAATATTTTACTACGAACCGATTTACATGAAATTTTGGAATTAAGCTTATCTTACCCTTAACTTCAAAAGTGATATTGACCCGACCTCCGTTTTTTATTTTTAAGGGGTGAAAACGACTCCTTAATGAAAAAATTGACATTGAGCCATTTTATCGCTAGAAAACGTATTTAATAATAAGGAGTGAAATCGTAAAGTGTTCTCTAACACAATTATCTCGTTTAAACCATTTTCAACCCCTAAAAAACTTTACAACCCCTGCAAACGACCCCTAAATTGAAGAAAATTACAAAAAATACTTTTGTATAACTTAAAAAGATTTAAATATAGAGTAAATATTGTTTTACGTTCTCTACCTTAATTATCATATTTTTAACCCCTTTTCAACCCTTAAAAACAACCCCTCAAAAATTGTATAAAATAATTTCTTTTGATGAACTCAAAATGATTTAAATGTTGTTCCACGTTCTCGAAAATGACTATCATATGTTTGGCTTTTCAACCCTTAAAACTACCCCTAAATTAAAACATTAAAAATATATGTTTATACAATTAAAAATAATTTAATTATAGAGTAAGTAATCAGACACTTTTTATTGAATAAAATATAAACTTACAAGTTATCTGGAAATGTACTAGATTAAATTAGTAATTAATTATAAAAAATTCTGCAACAAGAGCATTACAATACATAAAAAAACTATTACACCAATCGTTCATGACTCAATATCGGAGTTGCTGTCGTAATCAAGATCTTCTTCTGGGTCAATTGGAGGGCTATTCTGGCAGTTATCTCCACTGCATGTTCCACAAGTTACATTGCAAAACAGCCCGACTCTTCGGCATCCGCAAGTGGCTCCGCAACCTTTTTTGCAGTTGCAAAAAATCATTTTAAGTAAATCTTGCGGTGCAGGTGGATTTGCAGTTTTTATTGGATATACATATATGAACGTTTGTATGTATTCGTGCGTATGTTTCCGATATATATATGCCATATATGGATATATATATAAGACAATAGTTTTGGGTTCATATTATTCTTTACTTTCACTCTGCTCCAAATTTTTGTGCTCCGAAATTTTCATTTTACTAAATAGAAAAAAAAAACGTTTAGTTTTTGGACCATAACTCCTTCAATTTTAAAGCTACCACAACTTTAAAAAAACCATTTTAAAGGTAATTGAAAGACCTACAACTTTTTTCATTATGACATGTGGTGTAAAACCCTTCATTTTGAAACGGTGAAGGGTCAAAGGGCTCGAGAGAGACTGTGATTGCGCTACCGCGCGCCCTTTAAACAGTCATATTGTGAACGATCCATGCTTTTGATGGAAGTCTGAAGGACGTATTTTTTTGTTCGAAAAACTTAGAAAAATTGAAAAAAAAATAGGAAAAAGAAAAAATTAATTTTCTTTTTCCTCAACCTTTTCTAAATGCTAAATAAAAATATTACGTTCACAAAATTTTTTAGGGTTCAAGTGACTGTTTCAGACGGAGATTAATGAATAAATCATACTTACTGTCGTTTATGCTTAACTGCGGCTCTGATGGTATCAATTGGAAGACGTCGTAACACTATAAATCTAACACTGTCTGTTTAACACTCTCTTAAAATTAAATCTGAAAGGGAAATTTTGTTAGAAAACACAAGTAAAAGACAATATAAAGTTCAAAAAATGTATATTAAATCTTTAAAAAATTTATGTTTTTACACAACTTCTTCAGTGAAAATGTTAACAAACAATGGTCTGACCCGTGTACAACACATGGTGAGGAACGGGACGATTCATACGGTACCAACTACCATCCAATATGCAGTTTGAAAAGCTAACGATGCACAAAAAGATTCAAGGAATAGTTCATGTAACTGAAATTTTGGTGGGCTTATGCTTGCCTGTCTTTATAAACGTATTTATTAATTCACATAAATTTTGGTCGCTCCTCGGAGCTTAAAATTGCTTGAAGCGTATCTACTTCGTTTGTATTATGCAATAACAAATTTTACGTTCAGGCAAGGCAAATCCCATGCACGTGTGAGTACATGGTATAGATACTTTTTTGACTCCGAATCACTGAGGAACCGGTTTAGGGCAAACCCCGTCAAAACGCATCATTTCCCCGTCAAATCTGACTGCTAGGAAATGATGGGGGTCCCATGTCGCTAAGGGCTATTTTCGCTATAACTTCCGATATACTTTGAATAGTCGTTGGACTAACTTGTCCTCATATTCAACACTTCGTAAGAGTTGCAGTGCTTGACAACGTGGATTCGTAAAAGGGTTTTTAATCTTGGAAATTTGGAAGTTCAAGTCCAATTTTATGATACTTTCTAAAATTGGGTGGTCGGGGCGACATTACGTCCCTGTGCAGCGACATTTACTACACTTACCAAATTAACGCTCCTCGAAGAGTTAGCGAAAATTTGGCATAAAAAACGCTCCGAAGAGCAAAAATATATTTCCAAGAATTAAAAACCTCCTCCACGGCGTTTTTACGTGAAGCACGCTTTTCTTACGAAATATTTCCTAAGTCGGATTTTGTTACAACGTCGAAAAGTATATCGGGGTTATAGCGTTCTTTAACACTCCCCTCCTTTCCGTGAATCTTTTTGTGTAACGTTTGGTAAATTGTTTGTTTGAAAATAAAATGGATCATTGGATGTAGTCTCCCATGTGTTGTATTCGGTTATCGTTCAGACCGGCCTATCTGAACAAAACATAGATGCAAATCTAAAAAATGGTGATAAACTTGAACATATATCGATGCATAGCATTCGATTGAATTATTGAACATTGTGTTTCAAAAATGGCATAAAAAAAGAAAAAAAATCGAAAATCCTCAGATTCTCGATGACACAACACAAACACTTTCGACGCACTTATCTTTCTTAGTGTTCTTCCACTAATGCGGGCTTGCGTCTGCTCCTCCTCGTGTCTATGCCTCGTCGATCACCTTCGGTGTCGAACTGCCTTCTGGAACAGCTTAGGTGGTCCTCGGACTGCTTGCTCCAGCTATACATTGGTTCTGCTCGGTTTATATGAAACAATAAAACAAAATTTTAGTAAAATGTTTGTTTACATCCCGTCTGGGGATCTGCGACCGATAACATATCGTCGTCTTTGAGAATAGGAACACTGAATTTTGTTGACTTATATTGGTTGAAATGGTTTCCGAGTAGTTAAAAATTCTCTTCTTGGGAGAAATCTGCGACAGAATCTGCATCCGTCGGATCGTTGCATCTGCCCCTCCAGCAGACGTGGCGGCATCTCGCCCTTGAGTTGCTAGACTCGTCTGAATCGCGCTCTGCGTCAGAGTTGTCGTCTTTCCATGCCGTGCCAATGGAACATTTGTTTGGACCCTTTGGGTCGGACTCTGCTTACAGATGAATGTTTAATAACATTTGAGGACTTAGAAAAATTATATAAAAAATACCAACTCTGCCGGACACGGTCAGAGTTGCTGCAGTGAATTTGGAAGATTTGTATTTGGATACAATATCCTCAGATGAAAATAACTTGTAAAAAATGCATAAAAAATACCAACTTTTGCCTGACACGACAAGAAGTTGGTATGGAAATTTTGATATAAAATAAACCTAGCACTAAGTTAAAACTTAGCCTAGGTTGAAAAATGTTATAAAAAGATGATTGAATCTCCAGAACTGGATTCTGAATCAGAAGTGGAAGCATCTCGTGGCGGTGCATGGATTTGTACAACCGTTTGCTCCGGCAGTAGAGGTTCTGTGGAATCGTCTGAGAACGGGGAATCATTTCCATCGAGTGATGTTCCGCCTGGACTAGCATTTTCTTCATCGGAAGATTCGATTTCCAAGTTGTGCTCCTCTGGCGGGGCTGGTCTCAAATCATCGACATGTACTCTTGTCGTTGCATTTCCCTTTTGCACGAGATACACCTCGTCTGAAAACTTCTTCAGAATTCTGGTTGGGCCTGACCAAGACGGCGTGAAGGTATGTACCTTCTTTTTTCTCTTACTCATGACTCTGTCTCCTACTTTGTAGACGATCGGAGTGACGGCCTCTTTCGGCGCATATTTCTGTTTATAATCTTGTTGGGCCTGACGGGCTTCCTTGATTCGCTCGTATCGTGGAAGCGTTTGTTGCTTGGCTCTTTCTTGCCTCCAGGCATACAAATCCCATTCGCCTCTTTCGGCTGGATCATATCCTAACACAACCATGCTAGGTGTTTGATTTGTAGCGGCGTTCCTACGATTTCTTAATATATATGTCATTTGATGCACGTAGCGATCCCAAGTGTCGTTTGGCTTTTTGAATAAAAGAGTCTTTAAAATTTTCTTGCATTCCTGCACCCGTCGTTCCACGGGGTTGGACTGTTGGTGATATGCTGGAATTAAGTATCGTTCGATACCATTCCTTTCGCAAAATGTGATGTACCATTCGGAATTGAAATGACCACCGTTGTCTGATATTATGACTCGAGGGACTCCGAATCTTGCTACTATTTCTTCGTCGATATATTTGGCTATCGTTCTGCCGTCGACCTGAATGTATGCCTTTGCCTCTATCCATTTACTGAAAACGTCTTCGACGATAATCATGTATCTGTTTTCGGCGTCTTTAGTCCTCTGCAGCGGGCCAATTACGTCGACGCTCAAGGTTTCAAATGCATTTTGGGGTGCATGACTTCTAAGTGGAGCATTGGGTTGGGCTTGTCTTGTCTTGACAGACTGGCATATCAGACAGTCGTTTATGTATCTGCCTACGATCCTGGCCATATTATTGAAATAGTAGCGTTTCGCTATTTTCCTGAGAGTCTCGTCTCTTCCTGGATGACATGCTTCATCTCGGTCATGATAATGGTAAATCAATTCTTTTATTTTCCTCTTTGGAACTATTAATTTAAAATTTCTATCACAATCTTTAAAAAGTACATCGTCTTGGACGTGAAAATTTTGCATAAAAATAAGATCCGCATCGGAACGTTGTTCCTGTTGAAATAGATCATTCCAACGGCGGATCTTGTCTTGAATATCTCTTGAACTCAATTGAGCCTGTACGATATCTTCGTATATTTCTGAGTGCGTTAATACAGAAATACGTTCTGGACACTTATAATTTGGTAGGAACATTCTTTCCTCTTCATCGTCTGTCTCGACATAATGATTTTGTGGGTTACGACTTAGAAAATCTGCTAATAAATTTTCCTTTCCTGGACAGTGTTCAATTTTGAATGCATATTCTTGCAATAGTAATGACCATCGAGTAAATTTTGTTTTGTCGTCCTTATGTTTGTTTAACCAAAGTAACGCCCTGTTGTCCGTCTTCACCAAGAACGGTTTGTCTGCTAAGTACATCTTGTACTTTTTAATATAGTTCACCACCGCCAAGCATTCTAGCTCGTTTATGTGGTAACGTCTCTCTGCTGGAGATAACGTGTTGCTTGCATACGAGATTATGTATTTTTCGCCGTTGTCGCCTAATTGATATAACACGGCCGAAAGGCCTTGTAGTGATGCATCTGTTTGCAAAATGAATTGACGTGAAAAATCCGGCCGATGGAGTTCCAGCGGTCCGGATAATAATTCTTTTAATTTTCTAAACGCTTCATCGCATGTATGGTTCCAGTGAAAACGATTTTCCTTCGAAAGAAGTTTCGTTAGTGGCTTCGTGATCATCGCCACATTTGGTAGATATTCTCGTACCCAGTTGCAAAGCCCTAGGAAACTTTGTAGCTGCTTTTTCGTAGCTGGAACGGGATAATTTTGAATTTGTAAGACATGTTTTTCTAATGGTTGGGAAGTATCGGTTCTAATTGTATGGCCTAAATATTGGATTTCATTCGTCGCTATTACACACTTTTCCGGTGACACTTTCAGATTATGCAGACGTAGTCTTTCAAAGACTAATCTCAAGTGGGACATATGCTCCTTCACGTTTACGCTGTAAACGATTATATCATCTAAATACACTTTACAGAAATGGTGCAGGTAACCCGTTAAAACGTCCTTTGCCATGAATTTCTGAAAGGTACAGGGAGCTGTCTTGAGTCCGAAAGGCATGACATTGAATCTGTAAGCTGCCCCATCAGGAGTGGTAAAAGTCGAAAAATCTTTTGATGCTTCATCTAGCGGTATTTGCCAATATCCACTTTTTAAATCCAACACAGAAAAAATCTTCGAATTGCCTAAATCTTTAATACTTTCGTGTATCTTGGGTAAGACGGAAGCCTCGTCTTCAGTCATTTCATTCAAATGGCGATAGTCGATGCAAAATCGTGGTTTCTTGTCCGAGCGTTTTATTATCACTGGTGGTGAACTATATTGGGCAGTGCTAGGTTCGATGACGCCAGCTTTTAACATCTCTTCGATTTGGTCGTACATAATTTTCTTAGTACTCGGAGACATCGGATATGGTCTGATATTAAATGGTTTCGTGTCTTTCACTGTAATTTTGTGTTTCACAGTCACTGTGGTTGCTTGAGTCGGTTCCGCAGTGAACAGATCGACAAATTCTTCGAACAGCGGCCGTAGAAATTTGTCTTTAATAACAAGCTCTTCAGGAAGCTTTGCCTGCTGTCTCTCCCTCTGAGAAGCTTGATTCCAGAAGACGGTAATACGCTCTTCTGTGCCGGCATATAGGCATTTTCTGCCATAATCATATGCGACATTGTTCATATATAAGAATGGTGATCCTAATATTATCGTTTCGTTTAAATTTTCGATTACTTGAAAATCAATTTCAAAAGAGGTGCCTGAAATTATTACTTGTAATTTTGTCGTGCCAAGAGAGTCCACCATTCGATCTCCGCACGCCATAGCAAATGATCGACGTGTCGTGAGATTTTTAAAATTATCCAACATCCTCGGATGGATAACGTTTCGCGTCGAGCCTGAATCTATCAGTGCGTCGACCGCATGTTCATTTATTTGAACTTTTATACGAGGCAAAGGGAACGCTTCGCTCATATAATTTATTGACTCTCTTGTCTTGTGCAGAGGAGCGTCGTAGTGGTCATGAGTATCGGAAAAAATTACTGGACATTGCTGCCGCCTTGGTTCGGCCGTTGTGCCGGGGATCTTGCAGATGGACCCTGGCCTGGGTCTCTGGCCCCTCGAAAGTTTCCCGGTCTCCTATTGAGATGAGGGTTATTCGGACACTGACTATGGAAGTGCCACTGCACTGTGTCTGTGCAGTATCGGCACGGGGTAGCCGGTCGGTCGGGTACTCGGAATTTCCCCGATCCGCCATTAAAATTGTTTTGCCTGCGGTCAGGATTCACTGATCCGCTTGATAAATTAGGCATAAAAATAGGACGACCAGGCGCTCTGCCTGGACCGTCCTGTCGAGATACGTCCTCTCGGAAATGCACCCTCGGTGCTGTCGGAGTTGGGCTTCCATTGCTCCTTATACTTGAATTTTGTGGACTGATGTGTCCCGGCTCTCGATAGTAAGACGCGCGGGACAGACGTTGATCAATAAGCTGGATTAGCGACGTCTGTTCGTCAGCTGAATCCCGCTCGACGTTAGTAGCCGCTGCTATTAACATCTCTGTGTTTGAAATTAGGTTGCTTCTCAAGCGTGACCTAATTTCTGGACGCAGTTGGTCCATGATGACCCGAGCTCTGATGGCTTCGGATTTAAAGGGATCAATACGATCGAAAAGACAGGTTTTCCTTGTGATAAACACTGCCGTGTCGTCTAAAGACGTTTGCTTGACGGCATACAGTTGAGCAATAGCTCGTGACTGTATGTCGGGAGAATTAAATCTCGTAAGGAATCTTTCCTTGAATAAGGCATACGAAGTAGTCAACGTCCTAAATTGTTCGGACCATCGTTGAGCTTCGCCCTTGAGTTGGCCGGTTACGTTATGGAGGCGATCATAGTCGTGGCTTATGCGAGCTCTGTCGAAATATTCCTCCATAATTTTCAGAAATGCTTCTGGATCTTCATGATCAAGCCCATGGAACGTCACGTTCGGACATCTTTGTCTCTCATGGGGCGTACAGGTCGACACGTTCTGTATCGCCTGCACGAAGCCCTCTGCCATTTTCAGAAACATACTCTCCATCGAAGCAGTTTGTGGCTGTGAAGCTGATAAATTAACATTATCTCCCTCCGGAAACAGTCGCTGTGGTTCTATCCCTCTAGAACCGTCGTCGACGAGCGGTGCGGTGACTCGCTCATAAAATTCTCTTGGGGTCGACCCCTCGGAGTCTTCCGCCATGAATGAGAAAGGATTTGTTGGGTTTGGGGACGGCATGGTCCCTGTTCGGGCGCCATGTGAACGATCCATGCTTTTGATGGAAGTCTGAAGGACGTATTTTTTTGTTCGAAAAACTTAGAAAAATTGAAAAAAAAATAGGAAAAAGAAAAAATTAATTTTCTTTTTCCTCAACCTTTTCTAAATGCTAAATAAAAATATTACGTTCACAAAATTTTTTAGGGTTCAAGTGACTGTTTCAGACGGAGATTAATGAATAAATCATACTTACTGTCGTTTATGCTTAACTGCGGCTCTGATGGTATCAATTGGAAGACGTCGTAACACTATAAATCTAACACTGTCTGTTTAACACTCTCTTAAAATTAAATCTGAAAGGGAAATTTTGTTAGAAAACACAAGTAAAAGACAATATAAAGTTCAAAAAATGTATATTAAATCTTTAAAAAATTTATGTTTTTACACAACTTCTTCAGTGAAAATGTTAACAAACAATGGTCTGACCCGTGTACAACACATGGTGAGGAACGGGACGATTCATACGGTACCAACTACCATCCAATATGCAGTTTGAAAAGCTAACGATGCACAAAAAGATTCAAGGAATAGTTCATGTAACTGAAATTTTGGTGGGCTTATGCTTGCCTGTCTTTATAAACGTATTTATTAATTCACATAAATTTTGGTCGCTCCTCGGAGCTTAAAATTGCTTGAAGCGTATCTACTTCGTTTGTATTATGCAATAACAAATTTTACGTTCAGGCAAGGCAAATCCCATGCACGTGTGAGTACATGGTATAGATACTTTTTTTTTTTTTTTTTGACTCCGAATCACTGAGGAACCGGTTTAGGGCAAACCCCGTCAAAACGCATCATTTCCCCGTCAAATCTGACTGCTAGGAAATGATGGGGGTCCCATGTCGCTAAGGGCTATTTTCGCTATAACTTCCGATATACTTTGAATAGTCGTTGGACTAACTTGTCCTCATATTCAACACTTCGTAAGAGTTGCAGTGCTTGACAACGTGGATTCGTAAAAGGGTTTTTAATCTTGGAAATTTGGAAGTTCAAGTCCAATTTTATGATACTTTCTAAAATTGGGTGGTCGGGGCGACATTACGTCCCTGTGCAGCGACATTTACTACACTTACCAAATTAACGCTCCTCGAAGAGTTAGCGAAAATTTGGCATAAAAAACGCTCCGAAGAGCAAAAATATATTTCCAAGAATTAAAAACCTCCTCCACGGCGTTTTTACGTGAAGCACGCTTTTCTTACGAAATATTTCCTAAGTCGGATTTTGTTACAACGTCGAAAAGTATATCGGGGTTATAGCGTTCTTTAACAATATCTCCGTCAATTTTGGTCTGACAGAAAAAAAAAAAAACTAAAATTTTTGTCAAAAAAAGACCTACATTTTTTATCATTACAGTTTTTTACGTATCTTTCATTATTTCTGAAATATTATGAAAAAAATGTGTTTCTTCTAAATATGAAAAAAAATTTTTTTTCTTAAAATCGTGATTTTTTTGAAAAGTATGCATTCCAAAGCAGCCAAACGGCTGGAATCCAATAAACTCCTCATATTAAAGTTAAATCTAGACGGAATACGATTAATTTTAATTTTGGTGGAAATGGCACTTATGAAACACATCGATTTAAAAAAAATATATTAGATGTCCCTCTTTTTTTCATTACAACTCACTCACTTTACGTGCAAAAGACTTTTAACACAGCTCATTTTAAAGATTATTTTAAGCACTATAAAAAAGTTTCTCATTGTCATATGGATAAAATGTATCCGTTGTCCGCTAGATGGCATTGAATACATCGATTAAAGTTCAGACAAAAAAAAAACGGATTTTATTTTCAATATCTCGCTTAATATTGCACTTAGAACACACTTTAAAAAACCAATTTGTTCATTTTCTTACCTTCTACAATTTTGTTTATTATAAAATTATCGTTAAAACGCATATTTTTTGAGATATTTGCAAAAAACCGCTGAAAAACGTGGAAAAATTCCGAGTTTTCAATCGCCAATAACTTGAAAAGTATTGAGTTTTTGAAAAAACTTTATAGAACATTTTTTGCTTAGAATTTGGTCTTCTATCGATCCCCGAGGTTATTTTGACTACAAAAATTCCACTAACGAGAAGGGGTGGCAACCACCCCCAGGGTAAGAACGGAGGTCGGGTCAATATCACTTTTGAAGTTAAGGGTAAGATAAGCCTAATTCCAAAATTTCATTTAAATCGGTTCGTAGTAAAATATTTCTGAGGTATAAAGCTTCAATGACTGGACTAGATCTAACGCACGGAACCAGTTATGTATTAGATGAGCAATTGATCAGATAAGATAACAAACAGTAACAAGTTGTGACTAAAAGTAGTGAATCTATAGTAGCTTAAAGTTATAATTAGTGTGTTATTATAAGGACTAATTGTTAGTGATTAATGAAACAGTGGTTAGTGAAAATTCGTGTTGCAATTATTGGACCTACACTTAGAGGTGTTTACTGGAGGGTGTAAACATGTAACAATACAAAAGCTGTCAATTCTTCATTATTTGACACTTTCCCATCATTCGCTACGCTTGTAAACTTTCAAGTTATTATTAGCACACCCTTAACTACATCATTAACATCATCCTGCAGCGATAGACACCGCTTAACTTATCTATGGTATTAAAAATTGTAGGTCATCTGTATATAATAATTTAGGTGATTGAATGACCATAACAAAATCCTTAATAAAGAACAACAGTAATTATGGTACTCAAATTACTTCCTTGAGTAATACTACTCGTTACTGCATAGGGTAATGATCTTTGTCCCACGCAGTCAAGATATTGCACCCGCAGTTGAATAAGAGTTAAAAAAACGTTAAGTATTACATTATCCGAGACACTGTAACCACGCAAGTAAAAGAGTTAGGTAGGATGATCCGCTAAAGTTTGTTATTCGTCTGCTCATTTTCATTTTCTCATCAAACAAATATTCAAGCGGCACTCTAGTCTTATTTATTAACTTACTCTTGTTGGATTGATTTGATATAACGCTCATATTCCAATGTGTCATAACGTTTGCCTTCCATGCTTTCAGTGGTAGACCTTTATTGACACTTGAACGGATATAAAGTGGTCTTGAGCTGGATTAGTTTTTCGAGAACATCCAATTCTAGCTCTCTGGAACCTTGAGTTAAAAACAGTCGAGAAATGACATTTGGGAACACATTAAATTCTCCAGCTATCTCTACAACTACCGTATTATAACCAACGATAATCGTACCATATATTCTAAGTGTAAGTGGTAAGTTCCTTCTAAGTGGAATCAAAAAGAATTTTGCATTTGTAAACCTATGAATATTTTCCTGCAAAATCACTGAGATAGGATTTTATTCCCGTATTTTCACTATTTTTAAACACTTAGCTATTATTATACAATCAATGACTAATTTATTTCTTTTTCAGGTATCTGATGTAATGTTATTTTATACAAATACGTTTTCAGACGTTATGATTCAAGCCTCAAATCTGTTCCTCGTACAATGTTTTAAACTTGTTGGAAGCTCAATTACGTTTGAAATTGCGATAACCGTTGTGATGTTATTTTTAGAGTTATGAAACATAAAATGTGAATCACAAAAAAATGTAACTGTAAAATTTACCGAATAAGTCATAATACGTACGTGAAACTATAGACCGTGTGTCAAAGAACACACCAAAGAGCGAAAAACCTCATCAGAAAAATTTTACGTAACTTTAACGAAATCCGACTCCGAAATATTTCGGATGAAACGCGTGCTTGTTAAAAAACAGGCCAAAATCCTCGATAAACTTTTCGAAACTGTAACAAAATCACAAAATCACATTTCGCATAAAAAACGTGCTTCGCGTAAAAATACCGTTGGAAGAGGTTTTTATATTTTAAATCATATTTTCGCTCTACGAAGCGTTTTCTTATGAAAAAATTTCAGAAACTCATCAAGGAGTGTAATTTTAGAAAATGTAGTAAATGTCGCTGCACGGGGACGTAATGTCGCCCCGACCACCAAAATTTAGAAAGTGTAACTAAAATCGACTTTAATTTCGGAAATTTCAAAATTAAAAACCCTTTTACGAATCCACGTCGTTAAGCACTGCAACGCATGCGTTGTGTTAAATATGAGGACAAGTTAATCCAGTCTCTCTAGTCAAAGTATATCGAGAGTTTTAGCGAAAATAGCCTTTAGCGACAAGGATTCCCTATCATTTCCTATAGCAGTCGATTTTGACGGGAAAATGATGGGTTTTAACGGGATTTGCCCTAAACCGGTTCCTCGGTGATTCGGTGTCAGAAAAGTATAGTTACCATGTACTCATATGTGCATGGGACCGCCTTGCCTGAACGTATGAATTTATAATTGCTATAATATAATTCAAAGTCGTTGCGATTCAAGCATTTTTAAGCTCCGAGGAGCGATCAAAATTGATATTGAACTGAAAATACGTCAATAGACAGGCAAGCAAAAGCCAACAAAAAATTTTTAAACATTGAAATTTTCTTGAATCTTTTTGTGCAATCGTTAGCTATAAACCGAATACTGGATGATAGTTGGTACATTATAAGTCGTCCGTTCCTCACCATGTGTTGTACACGGGCCAGACTATAGTATGTCAATACATTTTCTTGAACGTTTTTGTAAAACATAATTTTTTTAAAGAGATTTAATATAAATTTCTTTAACTTTATATTGTCTTTTTCTTGTGTTTTCAAAATTCCCTTTCAAGTTTAATTTTAAGAAAGTGTCAGTACTTACTGTTAGATTTATAGTGTTACGACGTCCAGTGTACCATCAGTGAAGCGGTTAAGCATAAACGAACAGTAAGTACAATTTTTTATTATTCTCCGTCTGAAACAGTCGCTTTAAACCCTTCTTTGTGAACGTTAATATTCATTTTTGGAAAATATAGTAGAAGTCCTTCAGACGCGAAAAGATGGATCGTTCACATGCTCCACGTAAAAACACCGTCGGAAGATATTTTTGGAAGTACAACGAAAGTTTATGACAAAGTTTTTTTTTTTGGCGTAACTGTGTCGAAAATATTTTGCAAACTATTACGAAAATCAATAATCAATTACACGAACGTAATTATTGTAACTATAATAAAATACATCATGCGCATATTTGATTTTCGTATTTGCAACGAAATTGTTAAATTTTCGAAACTATAGCAAACATTCGATTTTGAAAACTATTATAAAAAAAATCGGCAACTACTGGAAGCGGCTGGAACCTCCCCACTTCGTGGATCTTTGAAGCCGAAAAGATCATTAAATTGTGTGACAAAACGGCACTAAACGTAATCCGATCTCATCCAAAATCTTTTCAGATCTTCTGGGGCACTAAAAAAACCCTCAACTTAATGAATTTACAATCAACTATGCGAGTTATTACCTATATGATCGCTCGTTGAATAATATACTATTAGGATATTAACAACTTTAACATCACTTGAACGACTAAGAAAGTCTAGTTATCCTAAATAATACAGATTTGTAAAGCAACAAACTGAAAATTGGTAAAGTGATAATCTATAATAAATTCACCAACGAAGGTACAGAAAGCATATGATATTGATATTGTTACATCTACCTTTAAAGTTTGTGATAATCCACTAAAAGTTACAAATATGCCGAAAGCTTATTAACACGACATGACACCAACGTTATCGGATGACAAACGATGACAATGACAATCGTCAAAATTTGCTCATTGCAATCCGATCGCACGCGGCTGTCTTTGTTAAATGAAACATTAGCATTTCAGTAATTTTACTAGATTTTAGAGGAATATTTGTAGTTTAATTCTCCGATTTGTCTGTATATATATTTAAAAACGGCACTAAACGTAATCCGCTCTACTTCTAGAGCAGTGAAGAAACCCTCACATGTGAGTTGACACGTGATGTGACGAGTTTCACGACGTAACGGCTACGCGCATCGATCATGTCATGCGAAATGCGATCTATGCTTCATATTTGCTTTGTTTTTAAATTTTTTCACGGAAACCAAATCGAAAGGATGGAAGTGTGGTATATCGTTGAAATCAGAATTTTAACTGCTTTTCAATGGTTCCATTGCAAATTGAAAGTCATTATAAAAAAACAACTTGTTGCGTCAAAACGGCATTAAAAGTAATCCGATCTCAACCAAAACCTTTTCAGATCTTCTGGGGCACTAAAGAAACGCACATGCAAAGTTTCATTCAAATCCGTTCAGTAGTTTCGGCGCTATCATGCTAACACACATGCACACACACACAGACATTTTTCAAAAACCACTTTTTTCGGTTCCTAGGACCTCAAAACGTAAAGATTTGATGTTATCTTAATTTTCGTTTTTGAACCAATTTTAGTAACCTCTCACAATTTTATTGTGTGGTTAAAATTCGCTCCACGGAACGTTTTTTATGTAACCATAATGAATGTCGCTCCACGGAGCGTTCTTTACACTGTAACGAATGTCGCTCCGACGGCCGTAAATTTAGCAACTAACATAAAATTCGACATGTACTTTCCATTAAATTTTCTTTTTATGAACCGGCGTTGTGTAGCGTTGCAATTTATGTTATACTAACTAAATATGAGGACAAGTTAAAAGTTTCGAATTTAAAATTTTAAGGGTAGATTTGGCTCGAGCGACAAAATTTTTGAAAGTAAATTTTCACTTTTTGAAATTTTTTGGCGGTACCAAGTAATTAATTTTGCAAATAACTGAAATTACTGAGTGAAAATTCATATCACTACACCTCGCATAGTTCTACTTAGGTAGTATTATACTTTTTCTACCAATATATGTACTTAAAAAAAAAGTTATGGCCAAAAATAATAAATATTTCCTTATTGGATCTCTCTCTTTTGGATATGCCCATCTTAAGGATAATGCAAATTGTCATAGTAGACAATTGCTAAAAAAATTATAAAGATTCCTGCCCGTCTGACCTAATTTGCAGAATTATAAATAACGAGATGAAATCGAAAATCGAGATAACCTTGGTTGTTAATTAATTATTATTAAAGAACAGTATACCTAGTTCGAGTATTTACTCAACTTATTCCTGTTAGAAAGAGCAACACGCTAACGGAGGAAACGGACGAACTGTATAGTCATAGTATATACTTTCATTGATCGCGAGGCCGGGGGACGACCGATGAGTCAGAGTTTGCCAATTCATGTTCCTAAGGCGATATGTCTGTTGATTGCGTTTATTATACTATTTACATTATTTGGGTTACTTAATCGAGTATGATGAACTAACTTACGCTACATACAGATTTATTCAAATCACCAAAGTTAATCGGAAAAAGTAGAAAATCACGAGGAGGATATTAGATAGAGCAGTATTTACATGAATTTCCCTACATACATCCTTTTTTTTGTATCTAATCCAGAGATAAACCTAAAATTTTTGATATGGAGCATTATTACTAGGAGAAGCTCTATTTCGAATGATATGGCTCTTCCTTATTTTGAAATTAATGAAAAGCAATCCTATAACTTCAGAAAATGTGATGTTTGTGCTTTATACACTGCATTACAAACTGTGAACTGGGATCCTCTCTTTCAAATAAATGATGCTTCCGATTACTTGTATGAAGTGCTCTATAACCAATTTGATGAATATGTTCCTAAAAGAAGAGCGACCTCGAGGCGTGAATATCCTATATAGTATACTGGACAAATTATACAAATGATCATACAAAAATATATAAGAAAACTAAATTGTTATATTACAAACAACGATTTTGTATCCTGAGGAAAGGCAGTCAACCTTAAAATTAATAAAGCTTTAACTAACTTTATCCATGCGGCTGAAAACAACAAGGAGCACGATCCTTCTCAACTGTGGAATTATATTAATGTTAGAAAAGGTAGCACAAGGATACCTGGACGAATGGTGTATAAAGACACGAAATATACTGCTACTCATGACATCGCAAACGCTTTTTCTTCAGTTCGGTGTACTTAAAACCATCACCTGGAGATATCCGTGCTGATTCATATATGTTTAATGATAATGTGCTTTCTGTTAGTGTAGTGAGTGTTAGTGACATCCTTGAAGGAACGATGGAGCTTAAACCTAAATTAACTATGGGTCCAGATTTAGTTCCAGCCTTTATTGTAATGGACTGTATTTAATATTTTGTTAAGCCCCTATATCTATAATCTTTGTCTCAAATCTGTCACATTTCCAGATAAATGGAAATTATCGAAAGTAGTTCCTGTATTCAACCAGCTAAGTGCCAAATAGAAAATTATCGACCTATTGGCGTAATTTCCAAATTCGCCAAATTGTACGAGTCCATTATTGCATGTTATTTGTACAATCACGTATTACATTGTCACATGGAACAACATGGATTTATAAAAGAGCGTTCTATTAATACGAATCTGTGCAACTTTACACAATATACTTCTAGCGCTCTAGATGACAAAAGGCAAGTTGATGTTATATATACGGACATATCAAAAGCTTTTGGTCAGATGGATCACCCTACCTTACTTCGTAAGTTGCGTGGTTACAGTGCCTCCGATAACCTAATAACGTTTTTAAACTTTTATTTAACTGATAGGACGCAATATGTCGACTGCATGGGACAAAGGTCATTACCCTATGCAGTAACGAGTGGTATCACGCAAGGAAGTAATTTTGGCCCGTTATTACTCTTGCTCTTTTTTAACGATATCGTTAAGTACCTAAATTATTTTATACGTAGATGACCTGAACATTTTAAATATCGTAGATAACTTGTTGTCTGTCACTGCAGAATGATCTTAATGAAGTAGTTCAGTGGCGTGCTATCTATAACCTGAAAATCAACATAGGAAAGTGTACAGTAATGACTTTTGCCCGCAAATTAACCCTTATTGAGTTTGACTAATAAATTAATGACCAAAACGTAACCAGAGTAACCGTAGTTAAGAAATTGGGTTTTTTATTTGACCAAAAGTTATCTTTTATTCCTCACATAAAATAAGGTTTCTCGCCAGGCGATGAATATGTAAGGTTTTGTAATCAGGAGCACTAAGGACTTGTATAATATTAAAACTTTGAAAATATTATATTATGCTCATGTGCGTAGTAAACTAGAGTATGCTTTTGTTGTATGGGCTCCATATTACAATGCTCACATCCGGTATCTGGAACGCATACAACGCAAATTTTGTAGATATTTATATTCTATTTGGTTTGTACCCTGGCCTGGCAGATATGTTTCATACTGTGAAATCCTTAGTTTATTTGGCCTCATTGTACAATATATATTATCTTATGAACTAATGAATTATTTTCATGGTATCGAGATAAACACATAAATCAAAAGATTGTCTAAAGTAAGGATCTAATCTTATTAGAAGACCAAAAAGTAACGTAAAAGTTGACTTAATGACATTATAAACTTCCCCCCATGCAAAAACCCCATTGCTGGAATTTAGGGTAAATGTTCGATATGGTATCCATCTACTTCTATACCTTTTCTAATTCTATTCATAAAAGATTTTCTTACATTCAAAAATACATTTTCCTGTCCTCTAATAAAATTCGCTGCGTTTTGTATTTTGTCCCACAGTTCTTCTTTTGAGTTAATAGTATTTGCATAGACTAAGGACTTCATATGTCCCCACACATAATCTAAAGGATTATAATCAGGACTCCTTGTGGCCAAGCAAACTCACTTCCTCGACCGATCCATCCATCTGTGTGGGAAATTCTCATCAAGATAATTCCTGACTTCAATAGAGAAATGAGGGGGAGCTCCATCTTGCATGAACCACATTCTGTTCCGTATGTCTAGCATGAAAGCATGTAATATATCAGCAAGAGTATTTTGAAGAAAAAACAGATAAGAATGTCTTAAATTTGGAGGAAGGACAAATGGTCCCAATAATTGATCGCCGATGATACCACACCAAACGTTAATCTTAAATTCTTGCTAAAAATGCGTTTCTTTAACAACATGAGGATCTTCTACTTCCCAGTAATGGGTATTTCTCCTATTTCGCCTCGGCGAGTAAAAGTTGCTTCGTCGGTATATAGTGTTCTTAACAAAATTTCGATCCCTGTTGTGTTTATTTAGAACAAATTGACAAAATTGTAGCCTTTGAGGAAAATTCCTTCGAAGTAAGTTTTGTACAGGAGTGAGATGATATGGGTAGAAAGTCTTTACGTAAGACTCTTAAGACAGATTGTCTACTCACCCCTCTTACTGCTGCTAAACGACTTGAGCTGACTTGAGGAGCTTCATCCACACGAACTAAAATTTCTAGTTCTTGATCTGGAGTAATTCGTTTCGGTCGTCCTACATCGTTTTTATGGTGAAATGAACCCGTTTCTCTCAAACGACGAAACAGATCTTTGAAAATCTTATGGCTGAATTCTATTTGGATATTGCAATGAGTATCTCCTCGATGCAGCACGTCCGCTAAAATTATTTTATGCGTAAACACATAACATATACCTCATTTCCCCATTTGAAAAATTATTATGTCTAGGCATCGTAAATAAAGAAGTTGAAGAAATTAACTCGAGGAACACAAGAACAAAATAAAATGATTAAATCACGTAAATGAGAGAACTAAAACGTAACCAAAGCACACTTTTCAATAAATACACTTTGTTTCATTAAATTTGAATTTGTCTTTCAAAAAATTATTGAAATGTTTAACGGCACTCTCCTCGAAAACGGTTGGAGTTATCAAGTTCTGCCAAGTGTATCTTTTATACATGGAAATGACGCCCTCATCATATTTTCTAGTCAGAAGTACCACAACGTTTCGTCAAAAAAAAAATAGAAAAAAATTCATCATCAGATAATTTCCTGCGGTGCCCTCTATGATCTAACGTGATGTAATATTGTTTCATAGAATAAAAAAATTTCCTCTAGCAAATTTGGCCAAGATCAGTAAAGAGGCTGTTGAGTTATTGCAAAAAAATGAAAAAATAACTTTGATCTTTTTCCACAGCAACATTTTACTGAAACATATTTGGTTATATCCTCATATTTTGGCCCAAAGAATCTATCCCTGAACTATGGCCTATTATTAATGGCCCACCCTGTATACTTGTAATGTATATCCTTTATATGGACTTATGTCTGTTGCATTAATTATGAATCTATTATCTACAGGGTGTTGCATCATGAGAGGGACATAGCTTAATAGGAGGTAGAGAACATCAGTGGTAACCGGAACCTCCCATAGATATGTCTCATTGGGCCTTCATTACGAAGTTACAGGGTGTTAAATAATTTTTGGCCAAACCTGTTTTTTGTCATAACTTTGACAGGGAATGAAATAACGGATTCATATTTGGTACGGCTAATGTACTAACGAGCCCCAAGAGGTACATGTATAAAAAAATATATATCCAGGTCCGGACTCACTATAATTTATGTTTCTTCTTTGCATCAATAAAACATCACCCTGTATATATTTTTTTGAAATTTCGATACGATATTCGAAAAGAGCAAGAAAAAACAAACAAAATGGCCTATTTCATTTTTTTGTTACACCTTCGTGGTTATTTAAATACGTTGTTAAATGTGCAAGAAAATGGATTACAGAACCCTATTAAATGAGAGGCACGTGAAATAAATAGTTTTATAACTAAAATTTGCAAAAATTCTATTGAGCCTAGGTGGTCTGGGTGAATCCTAATTCCGGCACGTTTTAAAGGTCCATTTTGGTAAAAAACTGTGGTCCTAATAAGTAATCGGGTATGAAATAACAAAATTTTTAATCAATCACAGTAGGCTTGTTCAAAGTGACAGATAATAAAAAGAAATCTCCTAAACAGTTGAATAATTGTTTGTTAGTAATTTAATGTGTCAATAATCCGCATTTAGTTAGTGAAAACTTGTGAAAATATTTTAACTATGCCAGTAAAATTTACAAACGTGGAATATGCTGACATAATATTCATCTATGGTTTCTGTAATGGAAATGGTAGGTCGGCGGAAAGAGAATATCGGCTGCGTTTTCCTGGTCGTCGATGCCCTAATCATAAAACCTTTAGTACGGTGTTCCAGTATGCAAGACAACACGGAAAGTTTCCTACTTCTGCAGTTGTGGAGCGTGTTTTACAACAAGGTGTGCAGGAACAAAACAATATTATAAACGTAGTTCAAGAAAACCCAAATATGAGCACTAGACGAATCAGTTTGGCAACTGGTATTCCTCATTGGCGAGTATGGAGAACCCTAAAAAGAGAACGTTACCATCCATATCATATCCAGCAGGTACAGCGTCTTCAACAAGGCGACGATATCCCCCGCCTGGCATTTTGTCATTGGTTGTCTAACCATCGCCCAGTCATTTACAGAACCTTATTTACGGATGAGGCACAATTTACAAGGGATGGAGTAAACAATTCACGAAATAATCATAAATGAGCACAGGAAAACCCACATGCGGTACGCCAACGCCGTTCGCAACACAGGTTTTCTGTAAATGTTTGGGTCGGACTTGTGAATAGACATTTGATAGGGCCACATTTTTTTTGAAGAAAGATTGAATGGTGAAATTTACTTTGATTTTATTCAAAACATTTTACCGAATATGTTAGAAAATATCGGTATAACAGGCATGTTGTTTCAGCATGATGGGGCCCCACCACATTTTAACCTTCAAGTAAGAGAACACTTAAACAATGTGTATCCTAATAGATGGATTGGACGCGGGGGTCCACATGAATGGCCACCAAGATCTCCTGATTGTAACCCTTGTGATTACTTTTTATGGGGCCACTTAAAAAACGAGGTTTATAGCATTGAAATTGAAAGTAGACAACATTTAATCCAGCGCATCGTTACAACCTGCGACGAAATACGGAATAATCCAGAAATGATACGTCGAGCAATTGGTGACCTTTCTAAACGCGCAAGAAAATGCACAGAATGTGGGGGAGGACATTTTGAAAATTTACTTTAGTGTCAATTACGTTTTATTTTTAAACACATTTAGTTATTGTTTTGTTATTTATTGTTAATTGAATGGAAAATATTTTATTTATTTAGATTTTAGTTTGTTCTCTTTTCCAATTTTTATTAAGTATAAAATGTTGATGATTTTCTTGATCAAAGTAACTGGTTGCTTAGGCCTAAATGGTTTAAATTATCTGTCACTTTTATTCTTTGAACAAGCCTACTGTGATTGATTAAAAATTTTGTTATTTCATACCCGATTACTTATTAGGACCACAGTTTTTTACCAAAATGGACCTTTAAAACGTGCCGGAATTAGGATTCACCCAGACCACCTAGGCTCAATAGAATTTTTGCAAATTTTAGTTATAAAACTATTTATTTCACGTGCCTCTCATTTAATAGGGTTCTGTAATCCATTTTCTTGCACATTTAACAACGTATTTAAATAACCACGAAGGTGTAACAAAAAAATGAAATAGGCCATTTTGTTTGTTTTTTCTTGCTCTTTTCGAATATCGTATCAAAATTTCAAAAAAATATATACAGGGTGATGTTTTATTGATGCAAAGAAGAAACATAAATTATAGTGAGTCCGGACCTGGATATATTTTTTTATACATGTACCTCTTGGGGCTCGTTAGTACATTAGCCGTACCAAATATGAATCCGTTATTTCATTCCCTGTCAAAGTTATGACAAAAAACAGGTTTGGCCAAAAATTATTTAACACCCTGTAACTTCGTAATGAAGGCCCAATGAGACATTTCTATGGGAGGTTCCGGTTACCACTGATGTTCTCTACCTCCTATTAAGCTATGTCCCTCTCATGATGCAACACCCTGTATAATATAAAGGCGTATCAAAAAAATCCAGGGCTACAATCTCAGAACTGTCTATTTGTCAATTTTGTTTCTTTCTTATTTCTCCATATATATTTTTACCCCATCCTCCCTATGAGCTTTCGTTAAGCGCATAATAATCATAGACTTTACCACACTGCAGAAAGGTTTTATTAATTTGTCAAAATTTAAATTCAGTTGTTTATCATCCCTATAAACTTGAAATGCTTTAAGTGCAAACACCTTAAAAACGACGAGAATATCATTTAAAATCTAAGTTTAGCGACGTGTTAATTTTAGTTTCGAGATTAAGGCAACCTGAGCTGAGCCTTGAACTGAAAACTTATTCGAAACAGGATCTCACATTTCAACTGAAGCGCATTTTAAACTTTTTACAATTTCAAGTGGATCCTTTGCAAAACAAATAATAAAGAAACGGCACTGTGACTGAAAATATGCCATACTTCTAGGGCATCGACAATTTGCTCTTGTATTTTAGTTCAAAATAAATTGGAAGTCAAATTTCCAATTTACTTCAGGATACCATAAACCGGTGGTAGATAATAATTTATGTGTCAAGTTTTTGATTTTTTATTCAAAAAACTTAGTTATGGCATATGTAACAGAAGCAAATATATAGAGTTGTAATTTTTAAACGAAAATATGGATAGAACATCCTAACATCCTGCCAACATGATTTCAGAGAACATATGTCAACAGAAACAGCTTCATACCACTTAAATTAATTTACCTTTAGAAAGAGCTTGATGAAGGCAAATATATCATATTATTAACGTTTGATCTATCTCGAGCTTTTGTCACTGTTAATATTGAATTTGTATGTGATAAATTATTTTCTATAGGAATAACAGGGAATTTGTTAAGATGAATACGGTCATATCTGGAAAATAAGAAAATGATAGTAAAATAAAACGATGTCAAATCTTCTATAAAAAAATGTAGACCTTGGAGTACCGCAGGGTTCAGTGTAGGGTCCCCTCCTTTTCATGATATACATAAATGATCTTTCACAATATTTACCCACTGGTCAAGTTATTGCGTTGTGGTTGTCGCAAGAAACATAAATTGGCGAAAATTTTAAAATATTCGTTAAGTGGTATAGCCAGATAAAAAACAGTGCTGTTAAGAGATGAGAATATTAAAACCAATTTTTGACAGCAATTTTGGCGCAACAATAGTGTTGTTAATTATTTTATGCAGAAATATTTGCGAGAAACATTCTCGCCTACGGCTCAGACCAAATATTGAGTAATTGAGTATTTACGTAGCAAGTCCTCTCGCGGGAATCCTATAGCTGGTTAAAAACCTTCCGATTTAAAATGCAATAACTTCACAAACTTACGTTGTAGTGATTCTAAACTATTAGTATGCACATTGTAGTGTAGGGTCCAAACAAGTGAGGCGTATTCGAACTTCGATGTAACATAACAATAATACAATATCTTGAGTGTATCTAAATTAGACAAATTACGGGAGTGTCTGACTATAAGTCCATACATTTTACTAGATTCAGTGACAATGGTACATGTACATTAAATGATAGAGTTTTCTCAAATGCGACCCCCAAATCTCGCACAATTTCAAGTCTATGATGTTATAATACCATTTATGGTATAGTCGTAGGAGGTTGTATTCAATTTGCGTGTATAAGACATTACATCACATTTTTGGGAATTTAACGAGAGTTTATATTTAATACACCAGTTCACTTACTTTCATCTAAGTTTTTTGCAATCGAATGCAGTCATCAATGGAATTAATTTTAGAAAAAAAGTTTCAAATTATCAGCATATATTAAATAGTTAACATTGTCCAAGCCATCTGCAATATCATTGATGAATATAATAAAAAAATAGTGGTCCACGGACATACCCTTGCGGTACTCCAGAAGCAGCCACGTATTCGGTAGACTTTAAACCATTAATCCTGTTTGACAGATAGGAATGTAATGGGGATAATAAACTTTGAGAGAATCCAATATTGTCAAGTTTTATAAGCAACATAGAATGGTCAAGTCTGTCGAATGCCTTGGGAAATTCCGCATATATATAAAGCAAATTTGTTGCCGTAGAACGTCCCCGCATAAAACCATGCTAGTGAATTGAAACTTGGTTATGTACTTCAGAGTATATGCCTTCATGCAATGGAATCTCAAGGACCTTGGCAAAGTTGCATATTATGATATATGCCCGAAAGTTGGAAATATCAGATTTGTCGCCATTCTTAAAAATTGGACACCTAGACGTTTCCATACATCTGGACGGCTACTATATTTCCGAATTAAATTAAAAACAATTGTCAATGGTAAAGCAAAAATACAGGCGCAATCTTTTAGTAAAAAACGCGGATTGAAATTATGAAAGCTACAGTAAAACATGTGCGGTTAAGCAATTGTGCCACCCGATCTTATCTATTTTTATGATCATTTCATCCATCCCATTCAACTTTAAAACAAAACACAGGTGTTACATATATCATTTGTTTAATAAAACAACACGTTTAATGCACTGGAACTGCTTATACAACTAAAAGGAAAACAAACTATTAATATGTGTTATATGCTTAAAACGATACAGAACTACATAACTGTAAATATTGTTGTAATTTTAATGTGATTTTTTTACAATAGCCTAGGATCAATACTTTTTTAACTAACAAAGCCAAATATCGAAGGAAAATTTATAATTCTAGTTTTATTATCCTTTTACCCTGCCCACATACTTTTTATCCAAAAATAATACATATTTCTTTGTATCAGGTGATTCATTTAGAGTTACTTTTTCCAAAATAACAAAAATAAAAAGAAACAATTTTATTGGGTAATCTTTCTTTACATTTATTTTTTAAAGATTATTTCTTTCAAGTGTTGGCCGTGACTGCGGCTAACATGATCCATTCTGAAGTTCCAATTTTCGATGACGCGTTCGAGCATTTCGAGTGGTATTTGGCCAATGACACGAGTAATGTTGGCTTCCAATTCCTCAATCGTAGCTGGCTTATCCATGTAGACTTTGAACTTTACGTAGCCCCAAAGGAAAAAGTCTACAGATGTGATATCACATGATCTACATGGCCAATTTACTGGTCCGAAGCGTGAAATTAACTGTTCACCGAATTGTTCTCGCAATATAGCCATGGTTTCACGGGCTGTGTGGCAAGTAGCGCCATCTTGTTGAAACCAAATATCGTCTAGATTACGAGCTTCAATTTCGGTCAGCAAATAGTCCGTTATCATTGCGCGATAACGGGCGCCATTAACAGTTACGTTCCGGCCGGTCTCATTTTTGAAGAAATATGGACCAATGATTCCACCAGCCCATAAACCACACCAAACCGTTGTTTTGTCTGGATGTAATGGCATCTCTTGAACCTCTTCGGGTTGCTCTTCAGCCAAAATACGGCAATTTTGCTTATTGACGTAGCCATTAACCCAGAAATGGGCCTCATCGCTGAACAAAATTTTGGTCGAAAACATTGGATCTTGTTCAAGCTTTTCAAGAGTCCAAAGACTGAAACGGCGACGATTCGGAAAGTCGGCCAGCTTCAACTCTTGCACGAGTTGAATTTTGTAGGCTTTTAAACCAACATCCTTGCGTAAAATGCGCCAAGTTGTTGAATACGACAAGCCAAGCTGTTGAGAACGGCGCCGAATCGATTCATCACGGTCATCGCGTACACTCTCAGTTACTGCGGCTATATTTTCTTCACTACGTGCTGGATGTGGTCTATTTGGTCGCGTATTAACCAATAATGAAAATTGGGTTTCAAATTTTTCGATGGTACAGCGAATTGTGCGTTCGGTAGGCCGATTATGTGGACCATAAGTTGCTCTAAGCGCACGAAACACATTCCTTGTAGAACGACGATTTCCATAATACAATTGAACAATTTGTAGATGCTGTGCCGGGTTAAGTCTTTCCATGATGAAATGTCAAACAATACTGAACAAAAATGTCGTGACAGTTTAACACGACTCACGCTTGATCTGTCATAAAATCCCCATTGAAAAAAGTACCTCTAAATCGCCCGTTAGTATCTCTCTGTTTTAATAAACCTTATGAAACACACCCTTGGCCTCAACGATGATATAATAATCTTGTCTTGTTGAATTGTTAGTACTATGATTTGTAATAACTCGATAATGAAGATATTTTTCAAGAAATAAATTATATTGTATAACCTAACAAAGTTCGGCAGAAACAACCGCGAAACCGACACCTGGTCAAAATATCACAACGTTCGCCAATTCTGGCGAAGATCTCCAATCACCTTAGTATTTCTAACAGTTTCTGCACCGGTAAAAAAATATCTACTATAGTCGTCGTCCATTTTCATAAATTAAGCTGTTCAAGTTTTCAATAAAGTCAAGGTGACTTAAATTGGGAGAACATGGTGACCAATCCAATATTCAGGCAAAGTGTTTTTCAGAAATTCACAAATAATGTACTAAAATGTGCTCCAGTATGGTCCTGGCACAGATCATAAAATCTTCAGCAGTAGATTTGCTTATAATAATCTTGCCGACGAGTTTATTTCAAAGCAATGCTGCAAAATTAATTATTTGCACTACACCCTCGAATGTACCAAAGAAGCAGTTTGACGAAGGCCTTTAATAAATAGTATAAACTTAGGTATTCTGATTCCCATTTTCGAAGACAATACTTTTATTATTTTTTTATTTTGATTTATTTTATTAGCATTGCTATTTTAATACAAAAAAATGTAAGAAAGAATTTGAGAAATAACAGAACCTAAAACCATCAATTTGGTTTTATCGGAATTTAATTTCAACTTATTACCACATAACTAATCGTACAAAATATCGAGTTTGTTATTAAGGATGATGGTTGTAACGTCAAAGCTACCAGTGATTACAGTGCCATCAACAAACTTACATATGAATTTTTCAAGATACAACGAATGCCATTCACATATATGATCAAAAGTAGAGGTTCCAAAATACATCCTTGGAGAACGCCGTATGGACTAGTAATTTTGTTTGACATATTCATGGTTTTCGTCTCTTGATAGCTGTCATTTAAATAGTCCTCTGTCCATTTCAGAAGAGTACTTTCAATACCGCATCTATACAGTTTTCTTATTAACAGCACCTATCAATAGTTTCAAAAGCCCACTTTAAATCGACAAACACACTGAGAACTACAGTACCCTCACTTATTTCTTTTCTTCATTTTTGGCGTACACATATTGGAGAGCCGTTTTAAATGAGTGGTTTTCTCGAAAATCAAATTCACCTACGAATAAATGTTATTTTTTCCAACATGTCCACCACGCAACTGATCACTCATTATAATTTCCAATATTTTCTCTACAACCGGCAATGCATTAATTGGGCGGCATTGCTCAAGTTTGGTAGGAGATGTTATTTTTGTTGTCGATATTATTGGACTAATTTTTAACAGCGCTGATACATGTCCTGTTTTTAACGATCTGTTAACAATATTTAATAAAGGGTAACCAATTACACAAAACAAGTCTTTCAACAATTTAATGTTAAGCTCTTCATCACCACCAGTACTTTTATTTTTTAAATCAAGAACGATTTTTTTTAATTAACTTAAAAAAAATCATTTACTGTCTGCTTCTCTTCGTAAATCAAACCGTTTGTTCTCAATACTGTCAGCTATGTCTTTAATACTGTCATAAACTTTGTGAAAGTTCTCTTTCAGTGTGTTTGATTGCTTAACAAAATTAATTTTTTCTACGTCAAAATTTCCTGTCTTCGTCTTGTTAGTTAATTCTTTAATAGTACGCCACATCCTTTTGCTATCACCTCTACATTCATCAATGTTCTTTTCATAATATTTTACCCTTTCTAGGTGTATTACTGTTGTCACTCGATTTCTGTTCGACTTATATTCTTCCCAATGATAATCTGATCTTGTTAACTGGTTTTTTATAAGCCTCGCCTCTTTCCTTTTGTACCTATTTCGCGTTTTTATTTATCCAAGATGTAATTTTCATTAAGATTCTCTTTTCAGGGCATATTTTATTTATAGGTGATATAATATTCTCCGTGAAAATAACACGTTTACGTTAGTGTAATCCCAGATTTCTTAATTAGATCTGCTATTACTTTATAAATAACTTTATTAATTTTTCTTCCGGGCATACATGTTTTTTCTTTGTTTCAATGTCCTTCACCGTCAGTTCTACTCCCAGGGTTTGGTGGTCTGATAAATTTGGTAAATTCATGGCAGCTCTTTCAGGTTAATATCATTAATAATGACCAGATCAATTACAATAGATAAAACATTTTGACTCGAGTATTTTTTACGATTAATTGTTTAAAATCGGAATCAGTTATAATATTTTTCAATTTCTGCCGCGAAATTGTTACCGTTATTGAAATTTCCCAAAATTATTGTTTTATTTGAATTTATAAGATCATTGTTCACAATTTCCTCAAGATAATTTAGAAACTCATTGCCGTTACTGTTTAGGGACGATATATAGAAATACAGATAATGGATTTTCTATTGACCTGTAACTTTAAAGTTATGGACCAATAATATGCAACAAGCAACTTTGTCAAGCTCGGTAATATTAACTCCATGTTTAACGTACGTATATCAAAGTTCCGTCGTATACCTACTACTGGAATAGATGTCACAAATTTATATCCTGAAATTTCAAGTTCCTCCTCTTCTATTTCGTCTGCGATATGAGTTCCATTTAAGCATACTATTCCAGGGTTTCTTTCGTGAATCAAGTGTCTAAGCTCTTCTAAATGACCTTGAATATTTAAACGCATACATAAAACGTTTTGAGTGTCTGACAAATTTTGTTACTGAATTTTCGCCTTTATTTTATCTAAATCCCTCTCCACACACTTTTTATCAAACACTCAAATTATTACACTCAAAGGTGTTCGACCGATATTCATCACTTTTATGACTTCCACTACATAGGAGGCAGGTATAATTGTCTTGTTTACAATTTTCTGCTTTATGACCATATTTACAGCATTTGAAACATCTTAGTGTACTAATATATTCATAGACAGCTTAGCTGCTCTAGCAACACTATCCAACAGATCATAAAAGAAGTACACATTTGATATAATTCGGCAAGTAACGATTTCGTGAAAAATATCCAAACATAACGTCCATTTTTATTTATTTAAGTTTATTTATTAATCAATGCCCAATTATTTATTACACAACCAAGTTAGCTTTGTTCCTACAATTTCACGTAACCTGGGCCCATAACCTATTGATGGAAAGGGCTGCTGAATGAAAATACAATGCATTATCAACATGTTCTATAAGTGCACTATTTCCGAAAACACTCTGTATTATCATTTATTTGAACATACGTTCCTGTTTACATTTTTAGAGAAATACTATGCAAAAACCAAATCGATTTGTTCCAATGTAATAAATACGGATATGGCTTTAATCTTTTCTCTCGCCCCATTTTCTATAATATGGCTTGTCCATTAATCACCAGTTTTAAAAGCCAATATAGTGCTGACTATGTTGAATGACTTGCCAAAGTTATTTTGGGTGATTGATAATCTTAATAATCGATGTATTTAATGAAAAATAACCAAAAGCAATGAACCCCGAGATGACGACCTAGTTATTGCAATTTTTTTATTATACTCAAACCGTTATAGGAGGACAGTAAAAATAGCACATGATCAGCCCGTTCAACGAAGCCTATTAGCGTTTTAATTTGGAGGGGGTATAATTCAAAGTGAGATTTACAAATGCAAAATCCCTGTTACATGTGCCGCGTGACAGAAAAGTGATTTTATAGGTTAGAGCACTCGAATTTGTACCGACATGACTGTGGAATGATTATTAATAATTGCTGTTTTATTTTCTCTACTTTTTTTTAATTATTATTTATTTAACGTCGGCATATTTCCGTTACTGAGGCCTAACACCGACGCCTGTAGACGAGCTACCCCCAACCAGGAATTTTTGCCGAACCTCTTCCCTTAAGAAGAGTAGGGATCTTTTACTTGCCCAACATTTAATAGACAAGGGACCGACGGCTTTACATCCCTTCCGAAGGATGGTATATCGCCTATACAACCCTCGCCTAATGTTGTATAGCTTCCGCACATACATTGATATACAAGCCGCTGGAAGATGTGTCAGGGGAGGACGCGGTCTTCGTTGGAACGGTCACCCATCCTAACTACTAACCGCGCCGTACGTTGCTTTACATCGCATATCGAAGTATGTACATAGTAAAGACGCACCCACGCTCGCCCCTTTTCTCCACTTATTTTTGGACAAATTACAAATTTTTACAAATTATGGAGCAAGAACAGTCCAAAAATGATCTCTAGTTAGTTCAGTGCCAAAGAAACATGTAAAACATTCCCCTTTCCATCGAAAAGAATCAATGATGCATCATAAATATGACGAGGTATTTTAAAGCTAGTCCAGATATAAATATGCAACTCAGTTCAGTAACAACTTTTCCCCAGTCAAGCTATTTATTTCGATTGTAACAGACACTGGATCGCTAGATGGCGCCTGCTGACTTTGTTGCATCTCGCCATCTTGAAGATTTCGGGATGTACCAAATAGTCGGAGGATCCTCGTGTCGTACATTACAACCTACCTTGCACTGATGAGAGCCAATAGCTCGAAATTGAAGTCTGCAAGTGGTGTGGAATGACTGGCACGAGGGCTCCTTACGCGCCAGGCTTGTAATTCATAATTAAACGCTCGGCGGGGCACATAGCCCGGGGAAAAGCTGTTGGTTGCAGTCTGGTTATGTTCCTTATACTGGAAATAAGGACTTTATAGAGGAGGTTGTGACTGGAATGTTTCATTTTACGTTTTAATATTCTGCCCTTTAGAAGCACACTTGAACTCAATTTATTACATTTTATTAATATTTCATGCTATTTAACAGTACAAATTTTGACATTTTATTGACAGATGACCATTCAGTGTGCCGCTACGCTCTAAGGGACTGCCAATACATTAGCGAAAACTATTCTTATAAGAGATGTGGAAATAGTATGACATCATAATCTTTGGTCAGTCGTAACCACGTTGCCGGATTTACGCATATTTCTCAACTGGAAATTGACATTCACATTTTAATAAAATTTGGATAAATAATAATCTGCAGCTTCAAGGATACATTCATTTTAATGTTATCCAAATGACATGTTTTAAAATGTCCGATGAAATGACTCTTGGCATTAATGTTATTGTAACCTCAATTTACGGCCTGTCATGAATTAAGTCAAGAAGTCGTTCATAGGTGTTTTCGTAAAATTGTGTATAGAATATTCAAGGAAAGCAAGAAAGGGGGTGTAATTAAAACAAAAAACTGTAGCGCGTCGGGATTGAACCACTGACCTTTGACATGCCAAACGAACTTTCCGCCGCGGAGATACGTTCGCTCTGCGATATGTTTGGAGTTATATAGGTAACTCATCCACAACGCAAATTCCCTCTACACAGAGACATCTCGTTTTTTGTCTGCGAATGTAAATATTTTTAACGGTCTGAGGCGTATAACACGCTCGTCAAGGTCATCACTGTCCTCTAGCAGTTTGAGGATGGTCCCAAAAATTACCCTGAAATATATCCAAATCGACGACAGCTTTACAGCATTTATTACCGCAAAAAAATCAAATCCACAGCCCGTCCTCATGCAAATAATGACTATATAGATTTTTCCGATTAGACAACAACATCCATCAATCAAAGAAATATATTATAATGAAAAAAACGAAAAAGCAATTTCTATTATTAACGAACGAATAAAAAACTTACTTGTGCTTCGCCAAGGCCCAATTCGATCATCTCGGCACTCTGCTGCACCAAGCCGGCCCTCTCGTTGACCACAGGGTCAGGGGCCTCGTGCAGCCCATGGAGGATGCCCGCATGCTCGGAACGGAGAGCCTCGAGACCCTGTGCGACGGTTTTCACGGCAGCTACGATCTCTTCTTGAGTCATTGCTGTCATTTTTCCTAAGCTTTCTATCTTCTTACTGGAATAAAAAGTACTAGTTAGGTTTGAATTATGTCGGATTAATATTATGGAAGCGTTTTGCGAAAAGCTTCAATGTAATAAAGCTTTATTGCACATTGCATAAAGTATAACAATATGTTATTTCAGCACGGTATTTTACTGTTTACAATCCCCCACTCAGCCTTTACGCGTAAGAGATAGTGAGGCAGATACATTTAAAAAATCAAACATCACTCTTTAACTCGCTCAAGTCATCACTTTCTCAATATGTCCGAAATCTTCGAAGAAAGTTACAGACGGACATATTTATGATGTTTTCCTCTGTACTACACTAAATATGCGTAGCCAGTATATCAGTTTTTGGAAACCTACAGTTTTCTGTTAATATGTGTTTTCGTGTTTCTGAATTCCCCAATTGTGCCGCTGATTGACATCTTGAAACATTTCTACTTTGTTCGTTATCTGTATGACAAAAACATGTAAGAAAAACAGAAAAGAAAACACTTAAAACTGTGCAAAACAAAGAAGAGCGGAAGAAAAAAGAACAGCAAACAAAAAGCAAAACAAAACAAACAGAAAAACAGTAAAAAAAACTTACATCCTATACGCGTTGATGGTTTTAGACATGTTTCTCCTGAATATATCCAAAAATGAGCACTTTTACCATTACCACAAGAACCTTTTTGAGCGTCTACAAGTAAAAAATCTAGATATCTTAGCTACTAGGTATAAGGCGTTATCACAAGATCACGGACGTTGCAAAAATATAGTCTATTCTGTAAGATGCTTATATCGAAGCCCGCACAAGCGCGAAAAGGGTTTGTCTACCTAATATGTTTATTACTTTACTAATACTTTATTGTTATCTGCAACAAAAGAAAAAATATATGTATTATCAGTAACAACACCCCGTAGTTTTGCTTGAAATATAAAAGAACCATTGTATGGTACCTGAACAGGTGCCACTGATATCATTGGCCCCTTTCTGGGTATATTTTTAATTCTTAGGACTCTATTTTTATAACAACACAGTTCAAGTCGACAATATAATTATTACTTGTTTCGATATTCTATAGAAAGTAGCTTGAAAAAAAGGGTGGAAAATTATTGATGTAAATTTATTTTTCACTGGGACACAACATATGTCAATGGAAAATAAACTTGTTAAGGTTTACACATCGTATATTGCGTTTAGTTCCTAAATATATCGAAAGAGCTATTCGTTTATCTTTTTATTACTGAAACGATGTTAAATAAATGTTGATTTACGGAAAAGAAAATAGAGGCACGAAACTTGATCCAGCTATTACTGAACAAGAGAGGTTATTGGCAATATTTTGTGAAAACGATCCTCTTACCAGAAAAAAGCCGAGCTATAAATACCGTCTCGCTTCATCCCAAGACTACATTAAACGGTCGTGGAATAACCCCGAGGAGGGAAAATTCTTATTTCAATGTCAACAGAATAGTGTGCATACCAATAAGGTATCAAACATATTGAATATCAGGAAAATAAAATTGTGGTAAAAAATTATATTTGTGAAGTACGTCATGGCTGTCGCTTGTTAGATTTCATAGAATATTTTAAAAAGAAGTAAGTTAGGCGATTTTTCTTTGATTTACAAACTAGTGTAAACTAAAATACAGTACGGGGATCGCTACTAGCCGTATAGAGAAATCCTATACATTTATGTACATATGCAATATGGGTTAGAATCACGAGCGACCGGTCGTCAAATAAGGAATTTACGAATTACTTGTCATCCCAAAATATTAATTTGTTGAAATTAATTATGGTGGTCAACAAATAACCAAAATAAACAAAAGCATTTTTCTGAAAATAAGTGGAAGTGGGTCGATTTTCGTACACTACAATATATTTATTATATATCACGCAGTGAACACCCACCATACATACATGACAATTTAATTATTTGTACTTTCTCTTCTGTTAAATAAATATCCATTTTAAAAGGTTAATATTATTTTGAATGTAATAGTACTTAAATTTCGTAAGGTTACCTGTGAGCTAAGCCCAAAGCACGCTAGTAAATAATAAATAAATCCATAACATTGACAATCACAGCAGCGCCAGTGTACAGCCCATTGGATCGCCCCACCTCATTCACACTCTATTAAATGACATTCTCATCCGTATTGCACATGTACATAAGTGTACAGTAGCGATCCCCGGACTGTATATATCTTCGAGTATATGTTAAAACAAACCATTGCGATTAAAATAAGAAAAATCTTCGACCAAACTCTACGAGTACTATACCTTTAAAATGCGTTCTATTTATGAGAAAATCACACATAAACACAATATTTATTTTACTTAACACAAACAAAAAAAAAAACAACATTCGCAACGAATACAGCCAAATTTCACATATTCAAATCTTAAACATTCCCTTTGTTATAGTATTATACTACGTATCATTAAAAAATTACCTCGAAAAAATATCAAAACTTGTCAATTAAATTCGTCTTTCAGCTCTCCATGTCAAAAAAAAAGTGTTCTAAACGATCAAATTAGTAAAAAACTACATTTTCCAAAAGAATTTTGTGAAAAAATTCACTACACTTCGATAATTCTTAAATATGCCCAAAATATCGTCAAACCCTGTATAACAATATTCCAACTTTAGAGCTTTAACTTTATGAAATAATAACTTTAGAATTACAGCCCCCATATAATATCAAAAAACTTCTAAAACACTTTGCATACGCCCGGTATAAAATTCTAATTCATTTTGATAAATTTTTTACAAGCCATTTTTCGTTCAATCTAAGTGTCTACTCGGTTTTACATCTTAAATAATAAATTACCATTTATTTTTATACACAACATTTTACAGCTCCTCGATTAATATCAATATTTACTTTCATTCCTTCATCATATGCGTATTGCACAAATTATTTTTATATCAACTCTGCAGCCCGCAGCACAGTTCAAACATATCATCAAAACTTACTTCCATTCGTTCATCTCAGATCAAACAGCACTTAGTATGAAGTAAAATAAATTCGGACAAATTTATCAAATATCTTCTAAAATAACACTGACTCGAAGTTCATTTAAACAACAAAAGATTCTAATTTTAAGACCAAAACGACAACATAACTTTCAATTTAATCAATTTCACCTTTATGATGTAATATTGTGCAATCCTTGCCCGCATTGAGTGAGTGGGGACATTTCTAGCTTTAGACCGTGCCCGCACTGAATGGGTGGTAGCTTTCCAGCTCACAAAACAACGATCGTGCAAGACTCGGGTGCACGATTAACGCAAAAGTAATGATATTATAAAAGGCTGCGCGCGGAGAATCTCAGGTAAGTCTATTCCAGTACGCATACTTAAACCTATCTGCGAATTCTTTCTTGGCTGCTCCAAGTAAAAAACGTCCATTCTCTTCTATTCAAATCGGCGCATCCGCCTAAAAGTGAATTTTTAAAATCTTCAAACCAAATTTAAATACGAGTTAATTTTTTATTCTTCTAAGACAAAACTTTCGTTGTTGAAAAGTTATAATTTTACAATACACATTTAAGTTAATTTTAAGTGCATCAAACTGTGTTACGTATTATTTCAAGATATACAAGGTGGTGAAAAAATACCCTGCCACCGACAATTGAAAGCGTTTATCTCGAACTTTTACTAAAACCAAAGTGCTCCAACTGCATATACAGGGTGAAGCCTTTGACCCTTGTGCAAAATTAAAACAAAAAAATCATAAACTAAACTGATATTTCCTAATCAGAAATAAGTACACGAAAGTCTTCAAGAATCTCGTATAAGCTCTGAGCTAGTGTTATGTATATTTTTACTTATCGACGAAGGTTAATTCGTGTTCACCTTTCATAAACTGGAACTATTCTGGTGTCTCCAATAAAATTTGGTTGCAATTAGGAGGACTTGAACACCAAAATGTTTGTAGTATACAAATCCTCAGTAACTGTAAGAATTTTTAGTAGTACCTGTTCCCCGCAATCTACTATTTCAATAAAAAGCAGGTATTCATCTGTTTTAATTGAAATAGAAAAAAGTTTAAATTGAAAAGAAAGTTGTATAAATCAACCATTTATGTGACGCATAGACAAATTTAGTATTTCAATTATTGTGCACATTTATTTATAAAAAATCCCAGGACATGTCGATTTTGGATTCTGAAATGACATCCTGCAACGTACAATGTTAATTTTTGCAATAAATATTGAAACCATAGCATTTTTGAATAGAGAATGAAAAGACCTTTCAAATGAGGTATCACAACCCCTAAAATTTAGGGATTGCAACTGCCACTCGAAGGGGGATGAATTTGGGGATGAAATTTGTACGTGTCCGTGGGAATAATTGAAATACTGAATTTATTCCATTTGGCTGTTCTACACAGCATGAATGTATTCGTAAAGTGCTATATTTATATTGAAAGGTGTGGGTAACATTTATTAACACGCTTCTTTTTATTTCATTTTGTTTTATTATTTTTTAGCTTCACCTGTATGTTTGTTTGTAACGGAATCTTTGAACGTGATTCTCACCCACTTCAAAACGTCAGATTAAACTGAAACTTTGCACACTTATCAAGGACCGATGACAATACAATAATTTGACAACTTTGTCCTAATGTCCTCACCAGAATCATCAGCATAAAATTTTAAAAATGACTAATCTATTGTCGAGATTTTGCCGGAAGCGCCGCTGTTATTAATATATTTTATTACAAACGGGCAACCATTCCAGCGGTCCGATAGAAGGGTAAGACTCTTATACAACAGGGTGTGCCCGGTTCCCTGATGTTGACGCTAGCGACATGATATTTTTAGTCACCCTCTTGCCATTCATCCCTCGGAACGTTTCTCACTAATTTTAGAATTAGCATCATGAACACCGATACAAATAGAAACCACAGCTGATACCCGCCTGCTTTTCAAAACCGCTGAGTATCCGCTAGTAGTACATAATTAATAGTACATCATAATATATGTATTAAAGTTGGAACTAGCGTTTAACAAGGGCTTATACAGCGGCAAATACGTTACAGACAATTAAAAAAGAGATTGGCAAAAAAAATATATAGTTTAAAAAAACTAAAAAAACCCGCTTTAATAGCAAACCGAACTAAAAAGTAAAAAATAATGTTTAAATATTAAGATTTTGTTCAACAGCGATAAAAAGTCCACTAACTCAGTATAATTAAATGATTTTTAATAAGTTTACAATAAGAATGAAGTGATTGACAAAAAAAAAATAATTTTTGTGAATTTTTTTTGTCAATCACTTCATTCTTATTTTAAACTTATTAAAAATCATTTAATTATATTGAGTTAGTGGACTTTCTATCGCTGTTGAACAAAATTTTAATATTTAAACATTATTTTTTACTTTTTAGTTCGGTTTGCTATTATGGTTTTCTCAAAGTATAATTTTTTTGATAACAAAGATAGTTAACTTGCTACCTTGGCAATTTTAAATCCTCAAAAAATTTCAAAAAATGTATTATTAATGACATTTATGGCTCAGACTATACATCTAGAAAGTGACCTTTTTTATCAGAGTCGTCAGCCGTGAATTATTCGATAAGCTAACTGCAAATATATTGTTCAAACAATATACTTTGCACCTGTGTGAGAAAATGTATTGTGTGCTGGCCACACGTCGCGTTTCCATGAGGATATTGTCACATTATTAACAAGATATCAAAATTGATTAAAAAAGTTCACGCAAATGGTGATGTTAAAACCGTGTTTTAAGAGAAAAATTAAGAACTCAGAGGTATAGTCGAGTTCATCTATTATCAGCACTCAAAAAACGCAACAAAAACTTTACGACATAATTATTATCGAAGTGGGCCAAGCGGTTTGCTCTCATCAAACAAGCCGGCGCACATTAAAAACTTATAAAGGTAAGCGAGTCAATTTGCTATCAAAGAGTAATGGTATTTTAATGAGGTCGTAAAGTTTTTGTTGCGTTTTTTGGGTGCTGATAATACATGAACTCGAGTATACTTTTGTGTATTTCTAAAAATTTTGTCAGAGTTGTGAGAGCAATATCATGGCAAAAAGCTCAAATTTAATTTTGGAAAAAGAATTTTTCACAATCTACTTGTTCTGGTAAAAGACATCAATTATTTATATCGTGGTTAAGGGGTGTTCGACAGCAGAGTCGTGTAGCGCGACATTTATCGAAAATGCCGTAAGGCACGCACAAAACATGTTTTCGCATCGTTCGACGTCGGCAAATATTCAAATAGTACATGTAAATAAAAACATGGATGTGCACAAACATTGCAGAGAAAAATGTTCGTTTTCAAATATAATGTTATTGAAAGAATTTGGTAGGCGGACAATAACATTTGCATTAGCAATTAAAGTAAATGAATAGGGCTAAAGTTTACGATTCTTTCATTAAGAAAGAAAATATAATATAAAAAATTTGTTACATTTTCCATATAAAGAGTTAGGTGGCAACGACTATAAGCCCTATAGTTTTTAAATAAAAATGCTCATAAATGGTTTAAACTTCCACCAAAATTAGGGCGATGTTACTAAATTGAAAGACATCCGTTTGGTGGGGGTACTAAAAAGTATTTCTTCTCTCTACTTGATAGGATAGCTTGTACTATCACAATCGGTAAATGTATAAGCTGCTAGAAGCTGACTTTCAACATACGAGAACAATTTTGCAGCATGTGCTGTTAATTTCCCAATGACTTAAAACATAATATTTCAATCGCGCAAACTCCTCTATAAAATCCTTATTTTACTATAAGGAACGTAGCCAGACTGAAACCAACATATACTCTCCGGGCTATGTGCCCCGCCGAGCGCCGAATTAAATGCCTATTACCAACAGAAAGCTAATGCTTCTATTGCAACAAACGGCAGCCGAAAAACTGATCCTACTTAAAGGAGTTCTCTCGCAATCAAAGTATTAGCATTCTATTGATAATATTCAATTACTATACTTAACGCGCCAGGCTTGTAACTTGTAATTCAGTGCGCGGCGGGGCACATAGCCCGGAGTAGCTGTTGGTTGCAGTCTGGTTACGTTCCTTATAGTAAAATAAAGATTTCATAGAGGAGTTTGCGATTGAAATATTCTGCCCTCTAGAAGCACATTTGAACTTCCCAATGACTTGGTTGCAAAATATATAATTATTTGACCAGAATAACTACAATTAGGATATGTTGTATCAAAGTACGATGACAATACAAAAATATGCGTATGTTTATACGTGAATTTAGACGAGCTAATTTTTCTCTACAATATTTCAGGACTTATTGTGGGTCAAGTGTCCATTGCTTTCTTCAAGCGATAGATTGGATCAGGTCCTCCGGTTCAATCTAGTTCTCGTTCTTTAAATTGTGAAAATCAAACTCGTATTACTCGTACATATTCATATAAAACAATCAATAGACGACATTTTAAAAAAATTCCCGTCCTTAGCTCTCACTACTTTTCGGAGTGACAACCAGTCCAAAAAGATTTGTGTGGGTTTCACGTACAGATTCAGAAGTAACTGAGCAAAGCCGCTACTTCTTATCATTACTTGCAGCTTTGTTGACCTACCCGCTGCTAATTTCGTTGGTCTAAAACTGATATATTTGAAATCAGATTAACATCGATGATTACATTTAGTTTCTGTGGATATCCAGTCACGGTTCTCTTCCGTTTTATCTTGTGAAATTAGTTTATTAATATTAACTCGATGGAATCCTTCCTGGTGTGAGTTACATTATTTTGTGTTAAATTATAAAGCATGAAGTTACATTATTTCATTTCGAGGTTGTATTCCGTAACATGATATCAATTATAATTAAGTCCTGCAAAGTAGAAGAATCAGCAAAATCAGATAATTTAATTATTTCAAATAATTCGATCTCTTAAAATATCATCGTGACGATCAATATAAATAAGACTTGGAATGGTGTTTAATGTAATCGTTAAAAATTCTTAATTTCTTGCCAGGCTTTTGTTTCCGTATACTTGAAATTCATTATCAATCTCATTTGTTAACGAACAAAATCACGCCAGTACAGTAAATTTAATGAACTAACAAATAAAATAATAATTTTTCGAGCTTAACCTTCATTGGCCAATAAAAGTAGAAATTTGTACCAATAATATTAGAATTATTACCAATAATTCACCAACGATAATTCAAGATGGAATGGCTTGTAGGTTTTTATTACAGTACTGCTTAAACACCTTAAAAACAGCTGTTTTGAAAATAGGTAAAGCTGTATTTTAACGGTAGACTATTATTACCACTAACAAACTAAAAGTAAAATCTGAAACTTTTAGCACCATTGTTTCATCAAAACATTCTTAAAGGCCTAAAACAAAGTCTTCTGCAATTTTTATTATCATTTGATGATCAATTTAAAAAACCACTGACTTATCAAACAGACTCTCGATTTACATATTTTTTTATTGATCAATCTATCGTTCGTCACCTAAAAAACAGACAAGCCCTAAACTAAGACTGAAACTGTTTAAAATAGACTAATCGTGAAGTGTTACCGCTCCTAGTAGGTTGAGTGTTGGATATCGCTTGGCACTTGGCGGTTAATCTGTTTTAATTATTACTGCCATATGGTTTTCACGCTTGTGTTTAGATGAGTATTTGTAACATATGTATCACTACCTCCTAATGAAATAGAGGGTGTATCTACTTCCTCGCCATAGTGATAAAATGAAATAAATATTATTTATTTACATAACCAGCTATGAAAAGGTTCATTTTATTTGACAAATGCAATATTTGTCAAAAGGAGCGAACGAAGCGAGCGAGTTTTAATTAATTTATTAATAACCAGTCTGTTCCCAATTACAGAGCTGTATTTTTTTCACATACTGTAGCGTACTTTGCCACAATTAGGCACGGAAATACCATAATCATAAAACTAACTACCTTTAAGGCAAAAATGCCGACAGGCTGGAGCTAGTAATGGCCAACTACAATAGCCAACCGTAATTTGGAAATTACGCTCATTTATCCATCCCTCGAGAGGTATAGAAGAAACCGCCGAAATGCAGGCAAAAGAGGTCGGTCATATTTCCGTTCTCAAACAATTCACTTCGTATATTTAAACTTAAGATTCGTAACCACTTTTTGTTAAAGTTTTGTTTAATAAATAACTCCTTCTGAAGAACATTTAATTAGCTGTACCCATACAATACATACACATAGACAATTGTACAACTACATATAACTATGGCATTGCCATCTGTCGCAGCTGAGATTCAAACTCAGGAGTGGTACAGCGACTAGACGTGTTATCTCTCACACAACTTAGTCTAGTCCACTGCTACCAACTCTGGAACACATTAAAAACGCCACGAACCATCCATACCCTAGCCATCAGGATTCAAACCCGGGACTCCTTGGTTGCAAACCTAACACAAGCGTTGAGTCGCTAAGATGGTTTTGCAAATTACATCAGTCAAATAAAATTACTTTCATAACGTGTTAAGTACAAAGTTTTCCTAGCCTTGCTCTAAAATAAAAAAGAAATGGCGTAAAAAATGTTTATGAAAAGGTTCTCTTAGCATACTTTGAAACGATGAAAAACTATAAACCATCTAGAATATGGACTATCTACTCAATGTTAAAGGCAGAATTAAATGTCAAAAGAAACACTAAAATATTAGCGTGATCAGATTGAGATACCAATACGCAGAAAGTAAGTAATTCCGTATTAAATAAAAGGGTTGTGATTTACTTAATGCATAATTAATGTTTTCTAATCACTTTACCGCTCGAGGCTTTAAAGCACGTTGGCGCAATTTAAGCATTAAATTGTGCAAGATGTCCTCATAGGCTACACAAAGAAACAATGCACCACACTGCTATTGCTGGACATCGAGAAGACATATGACACAGTGTGGCATAACGGCCTCATCTACAAACTTAAGGAGATACGCGGACTACCTCTGTATTTTCTGACTCTAATTAAAAACTTTGTTCATGATAGATACATTATTGTTAAAATAAACAATGAAATTTCAATTAAAAAAAAGAATGTCTGCGGGAGTTCCGCAAGGGGCGATTTTATCCCCTTTATTATACAACCTTTACCTTTCAGATATCCCCACCTATCCTAATACAACCCTACTCCACTACGCGGATGATGCCGTGATCTGTGGGCAGTCGTTTCATGCACAGACTGCTGCACAGAAGATCCGGTATCATCTCGTAAAACTGACTGACTTTTACAACACTTGGAAGATACACATAAACGAGAGCAAGACGGAGACTATCACGCTACACAGTAAATTTACCAACATAAAAACCATCACGAAACTTAAAATAAATGACAACATGATTGGGGAACGGAACACGGTCAAATATCTGGGGGTAAAACTAGATAAGAGGCTGTGTTTCGGACCCCATATCACACAGACCATCAGCAAGACCTACGCGGCGCTAAGCAAACTATACCCTCTTGTAAACCGACGAAGCAAACTTACGACAGACAATAAGATAACCTTGTATAACCTAACCTAACCTAACCTAACCTTGTATAAGGTTATCTTAAGACCGATTATGACATATGCCTGCGCGACTTCAAATACTCCAGAACAAATTACTCAGACTACTTATGAATGCGGACAGGTACACTCCGGTTGCTGTGTTACACGAAAATGCCAAAATTATGTTAATCAGAGACTTCATTAATGAAACGGCGCAAATGTTTTTTGCAACCAGAACACAGCAATCGGAAATGACACAGGACATTACAGATAGACGACGGCACAACGACCCACATCACGCACATAAACTGTTACATCTACCTATCTACAGAGAGCGATGGTGATGATAAATTACCACACAAAACAGTTGACCACACAGAAACTGCCAAAACACATACCATAGATGACTCTCCCTCCCTCTCCTTCCCTTCCCTTCCTTGTCCACCATCCCTTCACCTCCTGCACACAGTGCAACATATAACCCATGCCGACAGTCAAATCTCAAAACACATAAATTTTACACAGAATAAAAATCATTTCGTTTTATATATCTGACATTTTAAATAGGTTTTTCTCTTTCATTTTCCTATAAAAATAACTCTGAACAAACATTAATAAGTATAATAGTCTATTGAGGATCGTCTGCATAACCAGGTTGCTGGATAACAAAAGATAACGCGCTTTTAAATTATCAGGAGAGCAGCAATATTAGTGGATTAAGGTAGAATCGAATATCTTGAATTGGCATTCCAACAGCCGGCCGGCTCGTTTCGTATTTATTTCAAATATTTGTGTCTTTCATTCAAATGTAAACAAAGAATGATATAAATGAAATATTATTTTAAACTCTGTTACTCAAAAAAAGAATAAAGCTATTTTAATTGCTAATTGCCTTGTAATACTGGGATCGTGGGTTCAAAACCGAGACAAGCGTTATTTTTTTTTTTTACTTTCATTTTACATTATGAAATATCTATGCATCTCTAACAGATTGTGGTTAAGTGTAAGAAAAGCATACATGATTTTTTAAAATTGTGTCCGTTTAACTTCGCCATTTATTTTTCATATTATATCTTATGATAAAGTCAATAAGTTGTAATATTTACCTGAAAAATAATAAAGAAGTGTATTATTATTAAAGATTAAATATTAAATAAAGTAAGGAAGTAGCCATATGTTAAATTTGATCGTTACAGCCGTTAAAAAAATTATTAAATTCTTTAAAGCTCATCCCCTGTAACAACCCTCTCTGCATTTTCTGGGAGCAACTGGTTATGCCATCTTATGCTGGTACTAAGGGAGTATTTATGTGTCAAATTGAATCAAAATCGTTAGAGCCATTGGCTGATGCCAAAAAAGAAATTTTGAGACCTTGACTTTTCGTACATCCCCTAAATTGCAATTTTATGGACTCTTATCTGCTTGCTTTGCCTATTTACCCATATTTACCCCCGAACCCTTCAACGGAATTGGATCAAAATATAATTTAGATGTAGGTCTCGTTATAATAACCAAATTTCAAGTCAATATCATGAACGGTTCCACAAAACGTGCGCGCAAAAAAGTTACAGACCGACCGACAGACAGAAATTTTTTTTCGCTCAAATTTGAAATCTCGACGTTTCATGGCATTTTAAGCCTACTTCAACAAAAAAAATATAAATTGTTTTTGCATTACTATACTTCCACTGGACGTGGAAGTAAAATTAAGCAGCATGGAGGCTGTAAATCCAACACCGTGGCAGAATGCTACATTGAAAATTCTTTGGCCAACAAGAAAATAATTGCAAATAACATGCTAGAACATTCTGAGGTCGCTGTTTCATGAGAAGGGTTCAGGGATAAGTTAGTAACTGTATTTGCAATAAATTTGTTGTTATTGTATATGTAGACAAATCAAAAGAATAACTCTGTTTTGTGTTTTAATTTATTCATGGTGTTTTTTGCTTCTTAGCGTTGCATTTAAAATTTGACATTTCATAACGAGGGTTAGATGGAAACAATATACACATTACTAATTAGGTACATAAAATATCTTTGAAGTCATTTGATTAATGATTAGGTTAGCTGAAAATTTGAATTTAAATGATCTGGCGGACAGATTTTTCAAGTACATGAAGGAATCGAGGCATAGAACACAAATGGAAGTAGGTATACATCCACTAGAATTCTGATGGAAGTATATATGAAAGTTTGTTGGAACTACATAGACAGGAATCCAGTATACTGAATTCCGCTTATTTTTTTACTGCTATGCAACTTATGGACATACTTTGCGGACATAATTAGCTAGAAGCTGACTTGCAATATACGAGGATTATTTTACAGCATAGTTATCCTGATTTTGTTACAAAATGTATAGTTATTTGATGGAAATAACTACAGTTCAATAGAAAATGTTGTAGCAAATAACAATGACAGCACAGGAATGTGTGTACAGGTGAATTTACAGCAGCAGATTTGATGAACGACACACACCCGATAACTACAGCCAGAATAATCTGATCATAAAAATTAAATTTGTTGTTTTTATACTACAATATTATTAACACAATCCAGATCATATTTTTATAGGAAACGAATTACTCAGATGTTAAATTTTTACCTGCATTATTTGAGCATTCATTATTTTTTTCTTGGAAAATAACTATTTTGGAAAGGAAGTTTATCCTTATTCTGCAACTAAACTCCGTAGCTCTTCTTCATAAATGAAAAAACTTCGTTAAACAAAATTTTCATTAAAAACGTAAAAAGGTAATGTGCTTAAAGTCGGTTTCATACTTTCTAATTGCTAGAGTACCCCGTATAATTTATTTTAAGTTTGGCAACTGTTTACGACTTTCTAAGATATGCAAAGCCTTTTATAAAGAATCAAAAATAAGAAAGTTTTCGAAAGTGCCTTATCTCATCCGGGAAGAAACTGTATAACTATTAGACTTGTTTCATTTGTCTATGCCTCACTTGGCTTTTTAACACGCTTTTATTAGCTTCACCTGTATGTTTGTGTGTTAGTCTTTGAACTTCAAACCGTCACATTAAACTGAAATTTTGCACACTTATCAAGGCCCGATAACAACACAATAATTTGAAAACTTTTGTCCTAATGTCCTCACCAGGATAAAATAAAATAAGTGAGTAACCTATTGTGAAGATTTTGGTGGAGGCGCCGCTACCAATAATATATTTATAACAATTGATATCAAGCACTGCACACGCTTTTTACAATAAAATGAAATTTTTATTAATAATATTTAAACATTATTTTTTACTTTTTAGTTCGGTTTGCTATTAAAGCGCGTTTTTTAGTTGTATTAAACTATAATTTTTTTGTAAACATTTTCACATACTAACATAAAAGTATCATTCGAACTATAATTTAAACTATAATATCCACACAAAGTATTTTATCAGTAACCATATTGGATTATAAAAGGTAAAAAATTAACAAATGTGAGTTTGTTATTTTGCACAGATGGTTTGAAAATCTACTCTTCAACGCCAAACAAAGGAACTTTCCAGACTATTTTGGGTAAATAGTATGCGAAGATGAATGAAACCATATCGTTTGTATTGTAATTGCTATAAAGTGAACATATTTTTATTTATCTACATTATTAATACCAATCTCTGTGAAATATTTTCTCTCACGTCAAATGATAGTAAATCAATGGATGGTGCAGACAAAAGTCGACACCAACTAAAATAACAATGTGCTTTTTAAGGATTTTATGTTAAACTAGTTTTTCCATATTTTCGCAGAAAAAAAATAAATCAATTCCTTACAAAACAAAGCCTTATTTAATACAACAATAACCAGCGCCACCTTTTGATCAACTATGTCTTTCTAATCCACGATTTCTTTCCCAGTACATAATTTAACAACCCCTTTTTTGAAAGATCTTATTTGTAAATATCAAATAACCTACAATTTAACTTTTTACCAAGCAAAACTCCGGGATGGTGTTTGTGTTAATTACATCAATGCATATAACAAAAATATTTTTAGGATTTTCATATACCACACATACGTATTAAAGCACGCGAAAAAATTACTCAGTACGATTGTTTTTTTAAAAGAAATAAACCGGCGAATGAAGGAAAACCTATCACTTTACTAAAAGTTACATTTTAGTGGGGAGGGTGTGCCTTTCTAGCAAATACGCGGACGTCTACTGGCGCCCAAGCGACCGCAGTTGATTCACTGCGTCGGGACGGCGCGCGTGCGCCTTTACGGATTCAAGGTGATCGGGGAATACTGGTGTTTCCTTAGATTCTTTATTGCCGCATGAGATACGAGGGGCGGACGAGTTTTGTCTTTGATCTCACTTTGTATTGATTCGGGTAAGATTAACTAGCAGGCCAAGAGAGTTTGATAAGAATACGCAGAAATAGTTTTATTTTTAAAAAATTTAGTTTTTCCAAGAGTTTTACCTCTAGGTAGATTAGTGGATTACTTACAAAATAGAAAAGAAATAACAAAAATAAACGGTGAAATATCTGACGAAATATTAAATAAAAACTGGGTACCACAGGGCAGTACACTAGGGCCGCTGCTATTCTTGTTATATATTAATGATATTGTAAAATCTAACTGAAAACGTAAAAAGTTACCCAGCGTAGTTGGTAAAAATTGTTATTTGACTGCCAATTACGCCCATACCTCTTGATGAAATTTCAACTTTGAGGTTCTAAGCAAAATCTAATGCTCTTTAATTTTCATAATAGATGACTTTTCGATTGGATGCATTATTTTTAAGTTATAGGACACAAACTGAAAAAAGTGCCAAAAATTCGTGGTTTTTCGGCCACACAAAAATTTTTGGAGGTTCTACATACTCTACAATATATACAAGATGATAAAAAAAACTACTACCTCGTTTATTGTAACTATAAAGTACCCCGTTATTAAACTACATTATATTATAATAATATTTTCTATCTAATTACACTTTAGTAGATAAGTAAGCTTCAATGTGTTAGATGACACTATATCATATGTAAAACTTTAATTGTAGGAGTCTTGTATACTATGATATTGTATATTAGCCAAATTGCTAATTAAAGATTTGTATAAGAAAGCCATACTGATGCGGTGAATTAAATGGTTTGATCTGTGGATAAATCTGTACAAGTACAATGCTATTTCCAAGACCTTGGCGAAATTACATAAAACAGATATGGACCGGTAGTTCTCTAATTTTCTGGAGTGCCAGATTTCAAAATTGGACACACCCTTGCTAATATCCATGTTTCGGGAAATGTACTTTTCTTCAGAATACAATTGAACAATGTTAATAATAGGGGAATAAAAGCAAATGCACAATCTTTAACAAGTAAATTGGGGATTAGATCATGACCCGAGGTCATCTTATTACGAAGTTTTTGTATGGCATCTTTAATATTATTTTCGGCAATATTACCTACATTGGATACATAGATTGGTTGGATATAAAGTGGGATTACCATTTCGAACATCAGACTTGGGAAGATGAATACCACGAAAGAGGTTAGCAAAACCATTTACTACATAATTTGGATCTAGGTATTCTCGATGTACCTTTCTTATTTTAGACATAAGACCAAAAGCTTTCACGATCATCACATATAATTCTTTAAGGCAAATCCAGAACCAAGGCTGTCCGGACGAGAGTGACGCTTATGAAAACAGTAGGTTCTCATCCATTACCCTCCGACGTTATCCGTATCTGAACAAGGGATCGAACCTAATACACGCGAAATAGTTGACAAAGCATGCTCGTCATAAAAACTGCTTATTTAACTTACACAATCTGCTTGTCAGTTGTAACCATTAAATACCTATCTCATGCAATTCATTTGTATGAATTTGACGCACGACGACTAGATTTGCAAAACGTTATTGAAAATTTGACTTATAGGCCAATTTTCAGTTACATTAACCGACTTGAATGTAGGGGGAAAGTTTAATGATTTTAATTCATTACAACCACCGAATAATGTATGGAAGCACCATCTAGTTGAAAAATAACTTGTCTGCTTCCTTCCTCATTTAATACTTCCATAAAATCCCAAAAATCTGTGTTCAATGGATTTCCACCACATTCTTACAATTCAAATCCATGACTTTTCATGACTTTCCATGGCCAAAAAAAATCCATGACCAACCAAACTATATATCAGTTGTGTCTATCATTAAAACGAAAACACTTAATTCGTCAGCGTAACTAAAAACTGTATTTGTTTTTACTACAAATAACAATAACTATAATAAAATTTCCAACAGAAAACAAGACAATAAAATATAAGTCTGCTTTCTATTATTTATAAGAATGGAAACTATAAATCCTTTTTTAATATATCAATTTTCGCAGACAGTTCATTTCTTTTGGCCCCTAAAGTCAAATCAATCTTTTTTCTTTTCACTTCCGGTTCTTTAATTTCCAGCAGTAGGTAATTGTCTCCGCATCCACCTTATCTTTTTTCTCAGCTTTAACTTTTTCAAGATCTTTATATTTGCGATTGGCTTGTTTATAATATCGAATCATTTTTTCATTAATTAGAACGTTTGGGGCAGCACCACATTTTAGAACATTATTATATATAAATCTTCGCGCTATAATTGATCTATGCTGAATATTTTCTATAAGTTTTTTTATTAATAAAAAAAACCGCTTTCTACAAATGTATTACCATGCGAAAAAATTAATAACATTTATAATTATTTGCTAAAGTTCTACATCATGTTTATCATCTTTTACTAAGGCAAGATAAAAAGAATCCAATCTTTTTTATTATTAATTTTTTTAAAAAGCTTTTATTAAACTCGCGATGTTTGTTTGTTAGTTAGTTTGTTTAGGTCAAATCTTGCAATAAAAATTTCGATTAGTTCTAATTAAGCTAGAAATTTTGCACGTGTATAAGTCCAGTGACAATATACTTTATTTTCATATAAGAAAAAAATATTTATGATCCGATTCGACTCAAAATCGATATTTGGGGGTTTTCGAGGCCGCCAATTATGAATTCTTGGTCGAAATTTAGAAATCCAAAATGGCGGCGCCAATATGGTGGACGACTTTTGTCATTTATGGTCCGAATCGATCAAAATCGATATCTGGGGGTTTTCGGGGTCACGGATTACGAATTTCTAGTCAAAAATTTAGTTCAAGATGGCGGACGACTTTACCGTTTATGATCCGATTCGTCCCAAAATCGATTTCTGGGGAGTACAGCATATCAAAAGACTAAAAAGTAAAAAATAAAATTATATAAAAAAATATTTCTAAAAAAAGCTTCTATTTAAATGCTCTAAAAAGTAGAAAATAAACTTTGAAGTAAATCAAACTCATCTTTTTCTTACATTATATCATTTTTTTTATGATATAAAAGCCTGTCGCGAGCAATCTCCTTTTACACAGGAAAATCTCGCGACAAGCTTTTATATCATAAAAAAAATTACATAATGTAACAAAATGATAGGTTTGATTTACTTCAAAGTTTATTTTCTACTTTTTAGAGCATTTAAATGACAGCTTTTTTAAATATATATACATATATATTTTTAATTCTATAAATGTTTGTTAGCGATTTATCTGCAAAATCAATTTTCGGGATTCACATGTACATAGATGGCTTAATGAAAATTTTACAAACAGATGGATAGAACGAAGTAACTCTTATTCATTGGCCGCCACGTTCGCCAGATCTAACACCTTTAGATTTTTTGTGGGGAATTTTAAAAGAAAAACTTTACCGCACGAGACCACAAAATGTTGACGAATTAAGAGAATGAATTGAACGAGAGTGCAAGGAAATAACACCACAACAATTAACGAGGATCCTTCAAAATTTGAAATGGTGTGAAGGAGATTATATTGGGACCACAACAATTTGAAATATTTTGTTAGATTTCTGTGTTATTCCATTCGTTTGCTGGCCGAATTCCGATTTTCTCCAATCATTTGTTTATGTTATTTATCCATTTTTAAATCAGTGTCGACTGTTGTTGTATTATTTGATGTTGTTCATGTATTAAAAACACTAATTTTTTTAACTTCATAAGATCATAACAGACTTTTATACAGGTCCAGTCGAAAATTGAAAAATATTCAAATTTGGCGATTGAGTAACAAACACCCTATATGAGGTATCGAGCTAAAATGTTGCATACGACTATTTAAGATAGCTGCAAATCGAATACGCTATCCACTTTTCCAATAAAAAAGTAGTCGATCTTGAAACAACACATTTAGGAGACCTTACTAGGCCTTGAAAATAAGAAAATGAAATTTAAAAAAAAATGGTCAAATAGAGCTCATCGAATACTTACCTACTGTCCAAAAAAAAAAAAAAAAATTAAATCGGGCAGCGCATTCCAAAATGGGTGTTGCGGTATTAAATCACACACTGTATATGGTGCCCTCTGGCGGTATGGTACTGAACAAATTTAATGTTATGAGAGAGCTCATTGCATTTAAAATATGTGCCAAATATCAACTTATATATAGAATTCATTGAACTATGTCAAAGTGAAAAAGAAAAAATTGAATTTTGGCTGTAACTCTGCTACTGAAATCTTAATTTTTTTCAAGGAACTACTCCATTATTATAATTACCTCCCAAAGTTTCGTGACGCATTTTCCGAACATCCTGTATATTAGTAATCTAATAAAAAAAAAACACTGAAACAAAAAAATTCTCTTAAGGATTTTACTGTCTATGTTAGCGCATATCTACAGTAAAATGCCATACGAGTTCGGGGAATAAAATGGGGAGACATCACTTTCGGTAGTCAATATATATATATATTTTTTAAAAGTTTGGCTCTCGGCCAAATAGCGACAGAAGACAACCATTCATTAAAAAGAATTCCTTATCGCGACTTATTTACGAACAGGCACATCTGAGCATTTCTCTACAAAGATATAAACAAAAATACCAGCCGAGACAAATAACAATAACTGTACACCATGGGTTTTTTATTGTAATTTATGCACTCAATAAAAATGAAGGATGACCTATAAACCGAAACGCTAATCCAACTAAAGTCAACATCTAGGTGATTTATTTTCATTATTGGGACCTTGACTTCGGTATAACACTGTAACAGCTATAAAATTATATGACTCAACTAATAAAATAATCGAACCTCGGATCGAACTTTTATCCAGAAAAAAAGGTAAACGAGATAAAACTCGCAAGACGATTTTGGTCGTGATATAATCAAACAACCGTCTACAGGGTGTTTCAGAAAGTCGTAACAACTCACTAGGGCGAATGCGTTAGTTTGTTCAATAGGCATGTTCTCGAAAGTACATAATAGGCAGTGTCCGGAAATTTCTATTATCTACACTTACTATCTACAAACGACAACTTAAGAGTGGTAGTACTGGTAGTGCATTCTGCGAGTCGGATGGAACCTCGAAAAAGGTGAATTTTTTCTAGCCTAACGAGACTATGCCCCTCCCCCCCGTTTTCGAGGATGCTGAACACGATAGCGGTGGTAAAATTTCTCTCCGAGGTCACCCCATCCCCCAAACGGACAAAAAACCTACCAGCCAAACCTGTGTTGCCCCCGTTTTCGAGGATGCTGAGTACGATGGTGATACCCCCCTCGATCCCCGCCAACTCCCCCAAACGGCCATAAACCACCCCCGAAAGTGGTAAAGCGCATATCCGCCGTCTCCTACCAGCCAAACCTGTGTTGTCTCCGTTTTCGAGGATGCTGAGTACGATGGTGATGTCGAGCCCCCCCTCGATCCCTGCCAACCCCCCAAACCACCCCCGAAAGGGTAAACCGCGGATAAGCTGCCTTCTCTCGGCTAAACCCATGTTACCCCATGGGTTATTGAGCACGATGGTGATGTTGAAACCCCTCCTCGACGCCCGCCAACCCCCCAGACGAACAAAAACCAACCAAATTTTTAACTGGGTAAAAAGTTGCAGATCCGACAAAACACACGGATCTACTGATCGGTGAGATTTTTTACCGAGCGATATTTCTGAACTGGTAAAATTTGGTTGATAATTACACGGTGCCTTTACTCAACGTGCTCCTGCGTGTACTCTTCGCCGCCGCGAGCCCGCGTACTTTTGAATTAAATTCTTCCGTATAAAAATAAAAAAAGTACGAGTATAATGATAATTTTGCCCGTTTAGTAAAAAGCATGACTGTAATAGTATTTTTATAGGGACGTCTTTACTAGCAACGTTAGGCGCGGTTAGTAGTTGGATGGGTGATCGCCCCAAACGAAGACCGCGTCCTCGCCTCACACATCTTCCAGCGGCTTGTATATCAGTGTATGCGCGGAAGCTATACAACTTTAGGCGAGGGTTGTATAGGGGATATACCATCCTTCAGAGGGAATGTAAAGCCGTCGGTCCCTTGTCTATTAAATGTTAGGCAAGTAAAAGATCCCTACTCTTCTTAAAGGAAGAGGTTAGGCAAAACTCCTGGTTGGGGGTAGCTCATCTACAGGCGTCGGTGTTAGGCCTCAGTAGCGGAAATAGGCCGACGTTAAATAAATGTATTTAAAAAAATATATATTTTTGTCCGTTTGCTGAGCGAGGAGATGTCGCGATATTTTTTTCATGCTCAGCATCCTTAATCAAATATTCAGAGAAGGAGGAGGCTTAGCCATATGCACTCAGTATCCAGGATAATCTTGTCATCTTGTCAATTTATGCCGAGAAAGACAAACTCGCGGAGAACCTTTGCAACTCCGATGTCGAAATTTGCCCAGTTTTAATATTTTAAATTAACACGGTTCCATGTCGCAAACTTTGGGGCTGGTTCTAATCTACACATTACTGGGGTGTGATGGAAAATCGGAAAGATACAACTTTTGAACCGAGGGTGAAGTCACGATAGACATAGCCGCGTATCAAGCACTAGGTAAAGTTTTTTTATGAATCACTGCCATTATTTTATTTGTTTCGAAAGTAAAACACTTATTTTTAAATGACAATGGTATCGAATTTAAACGCGTACCATACCATACGCCTTCGGTGTAGTTAGTAATAAACACACTAAAACCGAGTTTCTATGATCCTTATAGACTTGTCAAGATATCCTTCCCAGGGATTTCCCCAAGATATTCTCCTATCGACTTTTAACTTTGATAGTCTCCTAAAGAGAAGGAGTACTCAGTCTATAATTTTTTTGTACAAAATTATTCATAATCATATTAAGTGTGAAGATCTGACCAATAGCATTTTTTATGTTGTACTGCGTATTGCCTCAAGGCACAGTGAAACATTTTCAATTCCTACCCCCAGAACAAATGTACTAGTGCAATCGCCACTCTTTCAGATGTTCACAAACTACAATAGTGTAAATAATCAAATAGATATTTTTGATACCAACATCCAAAAAATTAAGCAATTGTGATTGTCAAATATATCTAATTACATATTTTATACGCATATGTGTTTACTATCTTTAGGTTCATTATAATAAGTTGTTTGTATTCTATTCACGTTTTTACTGTCATTGTTTTTGTATTTTTATTTATATATTTGAGTTTTGCTAAATTGTTTGTCTTCTATTTACTTGCTTATGTCTTTTTTTTTTGTTTTCTATATATCATTATTCTTGTATTTATACATGTAGGTATCTACCCTTATCCTGTTATTGGACATTGATCTGTTGGATATTGTAATAAAATAAATAAATAAATAAGATAATAAGTTGTGATTTTGTGTACACAATTAGTTATGTGTACTTTTTCGATAAATTTACATAACGTATTGTGAGACTTACGCTGCAGATAAAAAAGACAATAAAAAATTTACGAGCTCATTAACGCAGGTGAACCATTCGGTATGGTGTCATCAAAGAAGCCCACGTACATTAAAAATCTATAAAGTTGATTCAATTTGCGAGCGAAATAATACAGAGATAAGGAAGTCTTTTTTATCTGCCCAGTAATTTTGGAGACAACTTTACATCGGAGATGTACCTAATCTATAACGTTGCGTGCATTTGTAAGGTGAAGCTACATGCAAAGTTAGGCAATTTTCCTTTATTTCAGTGTATTTATATTTATACATTGTATTATTCATAGTGTAACAGATAGATTGGGGGTCGCCAGGGCAAGTACCAATTCCTATATTTTTCCTCGAGTTTATGGCCTCAAATAACTATTATATTGTCAATAAATTCGACTGAGAATCCGTCAGACTAACTTTTACACCAAAAATTTAAATTCCCATGAGAATGATTAATCCTGACTGTCGTTAACTTGAAACGCTAAATTTTTTACATTTAATGATTCAGCTATAACAATTTTCAACTTTGTTCTGTTCATGCAATAATTAAAGAAACCGTGTGCAACCACCGTGAAAAGAAATTATAATAAAAAGTTGTAAAGGAACATAATTAAGTATTTAAGGCAAAGTATCCTGCTAAAGCAAAAGTTGCTCAATTCGTGCGTATGTATCAGTAACGCATATAAATCCAAGTATCTAATATAAACATTTATATTTATTTGAATTTATTCAAATTTAATGAGATACTTTTACTTTAGTGTTGACTCAGTCAGCTAACAAGTACGAATTCTAAAATTGTAGACAGCAAGAGTTATTGCCCAGTTAACCATAACAAGCCTTGTAGCAACACTATCGTAACGAAGTAAAACCTTAAACCACCTTAAAAATAATTAATTTTTATTCGGTAAAGAATAGAAATGACTAATTTCGTCGCCTACAATGAACAAACAAATCCAATACAACCACTTGATGTTTCTCAAAAGAAAACAAAAGGATGAGAAACAAATGTGCAAAAATTACAAGGAACAAGAAAAATTATGAACATATTAAAATATACTTACTTCTAGTCATAAAATGACACATATAACTCTAGAAAATGCACTATTTTGCGCTACACAGTCACTTTTTACGGTACACTATTATGGCTGCTGAGCTGACCACAACCTCGATGACAGTTCCCAGTTCTTGACATTTGCAAGCAAGCATTATATGGTGTCGGCATCTACCGGTGTAGTGCTGAACAGTGGGCTGCGTGGTAAGAATATTTCCTGTAATCACTTATTTCCATTATTTAAAATTGATTATAAAAATAATAAAATAGTGTGGTTACGACATTGAAAACATCAATAACAAATGTTTTTACACTAGTAAACACTTATCACAAATCATCTTTAAGTTGTATTGACAAATAAGAGGAAGAACCCATGGAGTCCATAACACAGATTGATCATACGCAGTGATAGTCAATGTCTTAGGGTTAGGAAAAGGAAAAGAAATATATGTAGTTTACTTTGTCGCCATGGGTAGCTGCGTTATGAATCGTGCACAATGGGTACTACGAACGTACTACTAAGAAGACTATTTCTTTTTCTATCGAGAATATAAAGGAGGGAGAGGGGAGGAGGATATATCTCAGCCATATGAGGTAAAGAGCAATCAAGGTGGAAAACTTCCAACTTTATTTATGAATCCGAAACTCCTGCGAGCGTTTTACAACTCGTCTAAGAATCTATCAAAATAGTAAGTACAATCTCAAAACTATTCTTATAAGCTTCTAAGATACACAAATAAAGTTTATATTATAAGGTCTCCCGCCACGAATACTTTTAAATCAAATTTACCACTAGATTTCCGGATGTAAAATTGACATTTCACTATGTGAACTAAGCCTTATCCCACGCCCAAAATATAGAATCAAAATAATATTTATTATTCTGAGGTTTATAAGTCTTGTTTATAAGTCTGTGGTTTATATTTCGCTGTCACTGTATTATTTATACAAAATCCGTCATCTACCTATGGGACGTGGTTTGCTGCAGTGTTGCCAATGCTTCAAATTCTGTAGTTTAGGGATTTTTTCCGAAGTTCAATATTTAAATATGAATATGTATATTACCTTAGGATAACGCATGATTCAAAGTCCATTTTGGTATTAATGAAGCGTGTGTAATATGATTTTTACCCCCATCGGGAAATCTTTGAATTTAAAATTCAAGAATTAATTGGCAACGTAGCATGACTGACGACGACATTCCGAATTCCGACATTCGATATTTTATCTGCATATGGCGAAGACCACGATTTAATAGAGTGAAGTTGCTTTTTATTTAAGTTTTAGTGCTGTAAAGTCGTTTAATTTTATTGCCCAGTGCTTTAAAACGTTTTTATTTCCATATATTTGCCTTTTGCTTTACATTTCAAGTAAGAGCAATTGGTGTAATTTGGATGCCACAAAAACGAGGTAAGAGTATCATCAGGTTACGTGGGTCAGTGAAAAATATATTCCCTACGTAAAATCATGTACTATTTTCATTATTGTTATTTGTTATGTGTCTCTACATTAAACAATCCAGTTCCTTGATATATATGCTCAAATTTTAATTTCTTGTTTCTAGGCTGAGAAAATCATAACAGTAGGCGATTTCTCTCCAATTTTACTGCTGGTGATATATCTTTTGGTTCCGTGAAAGTTATCGTCCAAAAGGGCGCTAATATTTTATATGACTTTAGTAAGACACAAAGGTAAGTGGGTTTTATTGCATTTTAATAATTTTACTTGTAACAAGAACAAGTCATCCTATCTCTGCACATGTGATATTTCAACATCGATCTATTAATACAAAAAAATGTTGGTTTTTATGTACCTGATACGTAATACTACTAATTTTGAATACTATGTCTTCTGTCATCAATACAAAGTAGTAATAGGGCTAATAGAAAGTATCTAAATTATGATGCAATATTTCTATTATCTAGATATCTACGATGTCCATAATAATTGAAGCGATAAGTCAATGAGCATTTACTTACAAGTAAATTAATATTAAAGCGATTTTCTTGTTATTTTTGAAGGTTTTAGACTATATACGTTAGAATTTTTACTGAACATTATTCACATTAATTTTTTACTAATAGTAATGCCTAGTAGTTCTTTGGTTTTAAAGAAAATTTAAATGAATGTGCATAACATCCTTCATATGTGACATAAACATTATCACTCAACTCACTTGCACGTTCAGTTGCTACAGCTATTAGAACCAGAGTGGGGATAACTCCTGATGACCGGAGGTCGAGTGAGGCCTGGCGTGCCTCCTGAAATATGAATATTTCACAAACTTACAGGTAAAAAAGGCTGTAGCATTGGACAAATTTTGGTTTCATAAGTTACAAAGATAAAAATTATATTTCTGTACCAGCGCGGCATGAGTCTATTTGTGTAATTTGTTTATATGATGTTGGGAAGGGGCCTGGTATAATTCATTCCCCCAAAGCCCCGGCTGGCTCTCGCCAGCCTTAATTATTGCCATAGCTGTTTTGTACTATAATGCATATGAACCAGAAAAAAATTGCCAGCTATTGACTGACTGTTTCTGTCCATTGTCAGATTATTTTTGTCAATTGCCAGATTAAATACGTAACATACTCCTCGTTCAATCGTGGCAGAACTTGTCAATTTTCATTGATAATTTTTTATTGCTTTGTTCTGCTATGCCTTTGGTTCTTTCAGGAAATAGAAAGAACACGCTCAAAAATATATAAGTATCGGAGAATTTCGGTAATTTTGTCTCAAAAATTTAACTTGCGAAGCTGCTGAATACGGATATACTTAAATTTCAAAATCCAAAATGGCGGATTCAATATGGCCGATTTAAAGTTAAAATTCATGCAAATATCCGTAGAGAAAAATGAAACAGTGGTTTAAGCATTGCAGTTTTTGAGATTACCTTAGACCATTCAGTGTGCTGAAAATATTATAATGATAGATAAAGTATACGATATTGGTTGTTCCTTGTTCTTACGAAAATGCATACTGAGTTGCGCCTAAAATTTGGAGCAATATTTGATAAATAATGTCTTTATCTGATTTTCAAAACTCTATCATCCCAATTCTTTTTCATTTTCAATATACAGGGTGATTTATGTAAACATGCGGAAAATAAAATTGTATACAAGTCTGTTATGTGGAAAAGCCTCTGTACAATTTTAAAGCGATCCGGGGTAATTTATTATATATTTTTGCATTAAAACTTGCAAAGATACGCTTCTGAACGGGTGAGTTATGCTATCTCGACTCATTCACACACGTGTCGCTTCTTTGGTTTGGAGGTAATATCAGCTGTCTTAGTTATCTAAGGTCAGTGCGCCACGCATTCACTGTTCAGTTCAGTGACTCTTCGACTTCCGTTTAGAGCATTTCCATTTTTGTTAAATTTTAAACTGTATTCACAAATATCGATTATGCCAGAGTTCAAGTCGCAAGAGTACTGCGACATAATATTAACCTATGGTGCAATGAATGAAAGTCTTGCAGGGGCTGTACGAAAATACGGGAGAAAATTTCCCCATAGGCGCAAACCTAATGAGAGAAAAATTTTAAATGCAGTGCAACGAGTTCGTGACACCAGATTTTGTTTACCAGGGGACAGATAACGTGTAGTAAATCATCCTGTTGAAGTAGACGAAGAAGTTCTAGAATTACTAGAACAAGACCCTTCAATAAGTACCCTATATACCACATAAGAAAGAAAGTGATATCGTTGCACCGTATTACGTCAGATTGGTTAGGCATAGGCGGTTCACTTCTACAAAAAAAATAAGGTAATTTTTTTCCAAGTTTTTTTTATTTCTTAATTTTTTTTTTTTTTTAGTGGGGACAACCCACTGAATAATTTTCCCATGTTTAGGTAAATCACCCTGTATAAATCTGTAAAAAAATACTGCTGAAGCTGCAAATTATTTATCCAAATTTCATTAATATATGAATGTCAATTGTCAGGTGACGAATATGCGTAAATTCGGCGACATGGTTACGACTGACCAAAGTTTATGACGTCACACTATTTCCAGTTGAACTGAGATAGTTGAGATTTTCTATCTCTTATAACAAGAACAGTTTAATGTAAGAGCAGGCCATTATAGTCTAAGATCCCATTACAAAAAATCTACCCTCATCTGTTTTTTTTTTCTTCATCAAAATACGGCAAAAATAAATGATTATGTATTGGTTAATGCATCGCGGCCAGGTTGCCTATCGAAATCCTGCTACAGATAAGGTTAACAAATTACATAACAATTAATTTTATCCTTTCCTGTTATTTGGGTTTTCTACCACATGTATTATCCTCTTCGAAAACAAATCACCGAATCTACAAAATAATAGAATTATTGGCAAAAAGCCTCTGCGTCCGTGACATTTACGTCAAAGGAACATTCAGAGGTTATGTTTTACAAATAATATAAATCGGAATAAACACAGAAATAATGTATTTTGCTGACGTTTCGGAAAGTAGTCTCTTTCCGTTTTCAAAGCATTTTTTGTAAGAACTCTTATTTTGCTGTGTATGTCAAATACACAGCTTTAAGATTCTAGAATGCCACAAATAACTATCAGACAATAATTAATTTTATTTTGGAAATTACCATTTGTTTTTTTATAAATTCATATGTGCCTGTGCTCCTATAAAAACAAGGGTTGCCAACCCTAAGCCTGCTGCAACCCTTTGGCAGACTGCTTGAAATAGTGGAATGTTTACTATCAATCTACTCTTATGTTTTTCAAATATTTTTGCCAAAACGAACCTCGAATTTTTCCCTTCCCGATGAAATAAGGTACCAAAGTAAAAGCTAATGCCACTGGGGATTATCTACCAGCCGATTTATTATTATTCCATTCTAGCTCCATTCTCGAGAACGAGAATTGCGTGCGACAGACAAGAACGCAATTTGGCCACAGATCAGGAGGAACCAGATGTTTCAGTGATGACGTATTTTGGTTAAGAACGCTCCGGATATAAGCCGGAAAGACGGTTCAATTTACTCTCATATAAATCATTATTTTAAAAAACGGCTTTCACTAAAAGACATTAAAAACATGTTACAATGTGGGATGATGAGAGAAAAAAAAAATATATTAAAAAAAAAATTTTCTTCTATTTTCAATTTGCAAAAATAATTCTTATCATCCCACATAGGTATTATTAAAATAAATATTTTCCCTTTTGTAGAACTAAAATAAAATTAGCCCTAATGTCCTCAAATGTACCGAGAAATTTAAAGATTAGGTATAATAAATTTGTCCAATGTCATATTCTATTACATCTCTATCTCTCTCTTTCCAAGCACATCGTACATTAGGCTGCGTCATTTTATTGACGTGAAGTCATTTAAAATTAAAATTGGAAGCATGGATGACTAATACACTCTTAACAACTCTTAAAGTTTTAATCCCCGGTTTTTTGTTGTGTTCTGCGCATCTTTCGAATCAATTGTTCTTACGCTCTTCGAGGAACAAATCGCCTGTAGCAAAAGTACTTCTGTCTTGGTTAATTTAGATTGCTTATCCGTTTTTTGTAGTGTTTTTAGTTAGATTTCAGTGACTGTATGCGTTTTTACGTATATTATAATAATAATAAAACGTCTTTATTTAAAGGGCGAAGTTTAGCCTAAGGCTGCATATTCTGTGAATAAATACCTGAGTCCATCCCTGTCTGAAGTAACTCTGTAGCTGAAGCCACCCGCGTGTCGCTTTTTCTGCGCGGAATCGTGGCCGGTAACGTGACCTACCAAAAAAATGAAACTGCTTACGTATGCTGCTTTCGTTCGTGCTGATCATGGTAATCATGATTACCAAAAGGGCCAATGAAAAATGGGTATTTTAAGAAACTTATTTTCTATTGGCACATTCTGTGATCATGATTGCCATGCTCAGCACGAACGAAAGCAGCTAAAGGGAAGGGAATTAATTATATTAAGTGAAAAGTCTGGTTGATCTAATATGCAGCTTGGAGGCAGTGGCGACTGGTCAAGGACGTCAATGTCAAGAATACAATGTATTTTAGTGTTGCTTTTGACAATTTTATTCAATTGCAGTTTGCAGGACACTGTTGGGTTTACCCAGTGTCTAACTGGCCTCATTTGGCCCCTATAACTTACTCACCCTTCCAAAACAGAGTTTTAGTCGCGGAAAAAGGCCGACGTTAAATAAGTGTATTGAGAAAACCCTCCGAGACAGTTGTCAGTTATATGTAGTGTATTTATATTTATTACTTAAAGATAAATTCGAACGTAAATACACCTTGTTTTTTTTTTGTTGTCTCCCAAGAAACAATAAGAACGCAAAGGTTTTGAAATTAATTTTGTTGAAAAAAACGTTGCATCGAGCTACTTTTTGTATTTCTAGAAATATGATCCATGACGTACGAGCAATACTGTAGTATGAATGTAGTGAGATCTTGTATAGTTCAAGTAGGAAAATCCTGAGACATAAGAAACCCAACAGAAACTTTACGACCCCATTAAAATACCGGTACTCTTTTTTAGTACTGTTCGCAAATTGACTCGCTTACCTTTATAGGTTTTTAATGTGCGTCGGATCTCGGGTCGTTATTTGACGTCAGGCTTAGCCCCATGGCCCGCGGCGATAATTATGTCGTAAAATTTTTGTTTCGTCTTTTTTGTCTCAGTTTATTCCTACTTGAACTATACTATTACAGCATAAGCGACACACTGAATCGTCTGAGGAGATTACTGAACTATGTATGCTATTATATTCAATAGTATAGCAAGTATTTCATTATTATTTTTATAGATATTAAAATTTTCTTTATTTTTTTTTTCACTACAATAAAAATTGGCCGAATTACGGACTTCAGTTAATCGATCTCCGCGCGGCACAGGTTCTGATGCTGTCGAACTTTAACTTTCACGAACTGTGCTCAAAAAAAATGTAAAAAGGTCTTTTGTAAGATCATTTTTCCAGCCATCATTAGTATATTTTTTATTTGGGAAAGCTGTTGTGGAGGAAAATTTGCGAAATATATCTGATGCCCTCTTTTTATTTTCCAGACATATTTGAAAAATCGTAATAGAAGCTTAGCAGCTAATGACAAATGACAATATTTTATTATTTCTTCCTACATCTACAACATAAAATTCGAATTTAATTACAATTCGATTCTATGGCAACACTATTACATAATATTTTTATCAGTGGTGAATAATCATTTGGTTTGTGGGTGAAATATGTCTATACACTTGTATAAATAACCATTTGACAACCGAAACAACAATGCCCTGGTCCACTTTCATCATTATAATTTTCTGTCCCATTATCAATTCAAACTTTGCAGATCTTGTTATTTGAAGGAAACAGTCTTCTAAATAAAAACAATTTTGTAGTATGTAATCATTATATCCCCAATATGACACTTAGCAATTGTACCACCCTGTAAAAGTATAGTGTAGGTGCAGGATATGCTATATTATATATATGACAATGTGTAATATTATGCATGAGACCTTGGAGTTTGGCTTTAATTATGAATAGGGGTCATATGAAGTACGTTTTTTATGTCTATTTATGTAGAAATTATTTACAACTTTCTAAGTAAGCAAAGTGAAGCCATAGGGATGCGTCTAAGTAATGTATTGAACTTTATGTGGCATAGACCATGTAAATTAAGGGGTTGTAATAATTTTCTACATATTTTGTCCGTATCGTTTTAATTTTGTTAAAGGTTAATCACAGTTTCAAAAATCATGAAAGTACAAAGCGTTTGACGCAGGTTTTATGTTCCTTTCTGTTTTTGTTAATTTGTTGCTAACGAATTAAGTATAGTTTATGCAAAATGAAGTTTAAGTGTCTTCAATTTTATGTGAACGTCTTCAAACCTAGGACAAAATGTTCTAAATTGCCAAATAAGACTGGAAAATTATTAAAACGAAAAAGCAACAAAAATGTCTTATCAATTTTTTCAGTTCTAAGTGTTTTCATACTTTACACCCAGTAGTCTTAATTCACATCTCGGTGATCCTCGATTCAATAGTTCTATTTTGCAAATGTCAATTATGACTATGAACTAAATAAAATCATAGTAGGTGGATGTCAAAAAAGTGTTAAAATTAATTGTTTTTTTAAACCTTGATGCATTTTTATTAGCCTTTACTATTTATATACGGAAGAATAGTTTTTCGCTCTATCTTACTATTTGCAAAATTATAATTTTAATTTCTAGAAAGAAAGTAATCATAATTTCCTTGTAAACCGGAAGTGACATTTAAAACTTACATGCATTTGTTTACTTCTTAAGATACGGTTTATCAATGCAGGGTTAACTCATAACTAGAGGATAAATGTCAAACAAAACAATAAATACCTATTGTCCGATTTGATATTTATCCTCTAGTTAAGAGTTAACCCTAACCCTGTATTGATAAACCGGACTTAAATCGTCAATTAAGAAAACACAAAATCCTCCATTTTGTTTCTTTTTTTCGTAAAGTAAATTTTTTGGCCATAACTTTTTTCTTTTATGCTCAATTCAATAGGTCTGTCCACAAAAAAGTTAACATATATTAAAAGTAGAGCAAAATAAAGATTTTTACCTAATAATAACAATGTTAGAACTGTGGTTGAAAAAAGTCAATCCAAATAGCAGCAACGACCGTACAAATTGCTTGCTTTATTTCAGCCAGATAAACGCGTATGACGTCACATGCTTGCTGGCTCGGCAGACGCCAGATCATCTGTACGCTGCGTTAGGTTTATTCCGTGTCGTTCTCGTTAGAAGTTAGAACAAAGTTTGAATTCACAGCAGTAACAATGCCTTTACTAGTTAGAGCGTCAAATAGAGTTTATTTATTGTTATCCGGCCCGTCTTAGCTCATGACAGTCGCAAAATTAACTACATCATTATAGCAACACCTAGAGTAACGCAGCGCATATCGCGTAGCAGGCATGTGACGTCACCCGCCTAGCCTCGACGCGTTGAGGTAATTTCTATCACAAACAACACCAAAAGTAAATAACTGCTTTTTTAAAAACTTTGTAGGGGTTTATAACACCCATAAATCTATCATTTCCAATTAAAAATTAAATTTTATGGGCAGGCTTTTGTTTGTTTCTTAGCAGTATCGATTCCTTGGAAAAAATTACGTCAGATTTTTTTCCAACAAAAATTTATCTCGAACACTACTGAGAACATGGTCTGCTGAATGCTTACATGGGTTGAAATCATGAGGCCCCGGCTTCGAATCTTGGCTAAAGTATGGATATTTGCGGCGTTTTTAATGATACCGTATTGCTAGCAGTATACTAGAGGAGGTTGTGTGAGAGGCAACACGTCTAGTCGGAGTACCACTTCTGAGTTCGAGTCTTAGCTGCGGCAGATAGCAATGTCGTAGGGAGTGGTTGTTGAGTAATTGTCTATATGTGTGTGTGTGTCCTCTACACCAATCTGGCTTTCTAAAGTCTCACAGTACCACCCCAGCACTGGTTAACTTATGTGATAATATTATAAGGACTTTAGATAAGGATAGTTTTCTCGGTATCACTTGATCACTAAGGCGCACATTGGGGCATTTTTCCGAATAGCTGACGAAAATTGAGAATATCTAGCGTGTATCCCCCTGTACCTTAGATAAAGACTCATATTTATAAAAAATGTATATAACCATAATCTTAGGCGTCAATATACACTCAGAATGCTTCTTCACCTCTCTAGTGCTTTAATCCAAAATTGTTTCATTTATATCGCGACAATAATATATAATAATAAGTCTTCCTTATTTTGCAATTGAATGTACAAAAAATACAAAAAAAAATTGTAAAGAGCGTCAAGTACATTTAAATATAAACAATACAAATACATGTGCATATATAATAAAGATATAACAAAAATGTAATAAAAACGTTATTGCACAAAGTAAAAAACAAAGTAAATTTACACATACATATTAAACAGCAATAAGCAATTAATTCAAATTAATTAGTTTTATCTTAAAATTAATTGGAGAAAAATTTATCAAGAGTGTAACAGTTTTTTTCAATAAATAATGTTTTAAGCCTTTTTAAAAGCTTTTATGTAACTTGCAATGTTTTTTTGTTTGTTAGTTTGTTTAGGTCAAATCTTACAATCAATAATTCGATTAGTTCTAATTAAGCTAGAGCTTTGAAATTTTGCACGTGTATAAGTCCGGTGACAATACACTTTAACATTTTTATAAAGAAAAAACAAGATGGCGGACGACTTTACCGTTTATGATTCGATTCGACTCAAAATCGATATCTGGGGGTTTTCATGATCGCCAATTATGAATTCTTGGTCAAAATTTTGAAATTCAAAATGGCTGCGCCAATATGGCGGACGACTTTTGTCATTTATGGTCCAAATCGATCAAAGCCGATATCTGGGGGTTTTCGGGTTCACCGATTACGAATTTCTATTCAAAAATTTAGTGATTTCAAGATGGCGGACGACTTTACCGTTTAAGATCCGATCCAATTCAAAATCGATATCTGGGGGTTCTCTAGGTCGCGGATTATGAATTTTTAGTCAAAATTCAGAAATTCAAAATGGCGGCACCAATATGGCTGATGTCATTTAGGTTCAAATCGATCAAAATCGATATCGGGGGGGGTTTCAGGGTCGCGGATTACGAATTTTTAGTAAAAAAATTAGTTTAAGATGGCGGATGACTACCGTTTATGATCCGATTCGTCTCAAAATCGATATCTGGGGATTACAGACAGCATATCAAAAGACTAAAAAGTAAGAAATAAAATTATATAAAAAATATTTTAAAAAAAAAGCTTTTATTCAAGTGCTCTAAAAAGTGGAAAATAAACTTTGAAACAAATCAAATCCATCCATTTTGTTACATTTTATATCATAAAAAAATTATATAATGTAACAAAATGATAGGTTTGATTTACTTCAAAATTTTCTACTTTTAGAGTATTTAAATAAAAGCTTTTAAAAATATTTTTTATACCTATATATATATATATATATATATATATATATATATTTTTAAGATGTAGATGTTTTGAGTTTTTTTACATAAACACCATACCGCATCTGAGAATGGAAGTTTGCATAGCAACAATCGTGTAGTTTATTAACTACATAATTCTTCAATGTATATGTGCCATTTTAGGCAACATTCAAATGTGACCCCTAAGATTTTACCTGATTTATGAATGTCGAATAGATCAGAATTTTGAGTATTTAAGTTAACTCGTGAGATTTTTTGTCGAACTATTATCAATACAGTTTTTTGTTTGTTTAAATTAATTTAAAAAAAAATCAGACCATGGAATGCATTTTTTATAGGTATTCTCTGCCGAATTTATCTCTTCAGCATGACTGCTCTTGCTCTCTGTGATAAAGAAATTTGTGTCATCGGCATTACACGCTATTTGCGAGTTTTCAATGTGTTTCAAAAAATACACTAGGTCATTAGCAAAGATAATGTATAAGAGAGGGCCCAATATGGAGCCTTGTGGGAAACCTTGAGTTACTCTCCTAGGTTCGCTTTTAACATCATTGATTTGAACAACTTGATTTTTATTGATGGATAATGTTGTATAATTCATAAAACTAACATGTATATAAAGCATTTGTGTTTTTCCTCGCCAAATGAAGCAAATGCTACTAGATCGCCAACAGAACTAATTTCACAAAAATAAATTCGTGTATCTTTATTTTGTATGCAATTTTCATGCTGTTTTAGATTATTTGATGTTTTTTATAAACTAATGGTCATATTATTTGTTGTTTTTTATGTTTAACAAAGATGCATGCCTATATGGATGTCACTAATCACAGTGACTCGCCAATTTATAGAAATACTACTGATATATCTAAAAATATTTGTAATAGAAATTGTAATCTACAAGTTGCTAGGCAAATCGTTAAATCGGAGATGCTTAAAGAAATTCGCCAATCCAAATCCCATTCAACTCGATGTTTACAATAAAGGTCAAGTTGGCCGGTTCAAAACCATCGAAATTTTTTTTCGTCTATGAACCGCCGACTCAATGTCCGCAATGGGGCGGTCGATACGGTACTCGTCGCCACGGCGCTTGTTCTCTCCTATCGATTCGCACCAGACCCGCGCCTACGTGGCCGCTCTGCGTCTTCTTGACAATAGTTCTGGTGCTACTGGTGAACATCCTCAACATACCCGGCCTCAAGGAAGCGGTGTCGAAGGGGCGCAAGGCCTCCTCCATGCCCATGCTGTCGTCTCTACATGATGGTTGCTACAGTACGTATTGTAATTATTATTTTTTGTCTGTATCCGTTGTCCGTCCGCTCGTATTGCAATAAGTATGGGTGTGTAATTTGCTGTTCTAATAGGTGGTGATTGAGATTGATTAGGAACTTAGTACTACTCAAATCGGTGAACAGGCCGGCGAACTGGCGCCCCTCTAAATAGGGTACTTTTTAAGATAGGGATAGGTCACAATAAAGTACAATCAAACGTTATATATGTTGGTATATTATAGATTTTTTCATTGGAAAATTTGTTTAATGGTCTGCGGTTGTAGTAACGATTATTGACTATAATCCTATTTTAATAACAACCGACATCCCCTTGGAACGGAGTCTGGATAACGGGCCACCTGCCTGCGCTCCTTCGAACTGGTGACGCACATATTTCTCACCGTTTTAGGTCACACAGTAAAGATAGCGAAAGAAAGTTTGTCGTTTATCCATGTGAATGCATTTTACAGCAAAGTGTACTTATCAATGATTATTTAGATAAAATCGTAAATATTGAAAATTTGCCTAAATAATTCCACTTCATGTTATTGGTTTTTAAGATCACTCAAGTTCTTATTATTATATCAACATGTAGTCCTATTTGACCTCTGATAAAATCGGTATACAAACAGTGAACTGGCTAACACAATCTCCAGATTTAAACTCTATAGTACAATTTAATTTGTCAGAATAGAAAGATAGTTCCGGGTCTGACAGCCACGTTTGAACCTTAGCGAATTTGCTCACACATTAACAGTATAACAGCAGTATTGTATTCAAGTGCAAAGCATAAAAAAATTGTATGTAATTTTTCCTCTGTTACAAGGGCGTGCTGTCCGGGGAACTCTCGCATCCATGGGTTCTCATAAGGTGGTCCAAAAAGGCCCTAAAGTCTAGCTGGCTTCGATAAAAATACAATCTGATTTCCTTTTTAAATAATTGTCCCAACATGCGCCTGCACCTTTAATTTTTTTTTCCTGGAAACAAAATATATAAATCACGGATCTGTCTTATCTACCGAGATTGTTACCTAACAACGTGTGCGAGGGTGCATTAAATTAAAATTTTAAAACGTTGTGTAGGTAGATCCTGTGGATTATAAAACTGCCCACGCTCAGATAACACCTTTCTGAGTGAGTATTGATTGTATACCTACACAATTAAAAGTACAAGCAGCTGTTTTCGGTATTTTTTCAGTATGCCTGTAACAGTAGTAGAAAAGTTAGAAATTTTGTCAATGCAACTTGACTCATGCATGTTATAGTCCAAGCAAATTAGACATTTTAAAAGAAATGATTTATAAAGAAATAATATTTGAGATGTGTACCCTCGATAGGGTTAGAAATAGATATCCGAAAAGTTCCCACTCCATTCGGGGACGGAAAGTCCCTTTTTTTTACAAAAAACCACCCCTAACGGGGACTTAACGCTGGTTTTTCACTTTTCAAGACCTGCAGCCGTTATTCGCCCAAACGCACAACGAAAAACTTACTTCATTTCAAGGCAGTGATTTGAGACCAGCTAGTTCTTGCGTCACAAACTAATACATAAACGTCACTTTTCTGTCACATTATCGAAATTTCAATGTAGCATTTTAATATACTTTTGTGTCCCTTTCGATATCATCAATGTTTAAACCTCACACCGAGGGCAGTACTAATGGAACTATGCAGATTTGCGGAAACAGGATATAACTCGATCGGACTCAATAATATTAATTAAATTCGCATTTAAATGGTCATTTTAGAGGAAAGCAGTAGAAGAACTAATGAACACCACGAATGGGTTGTAAATGGTCCATGAAAAGCAGTATCGGTAAACAGTGAATAAATTTGTGATGAAAAAAACTTCATTTGGTAAGAATGTTTTTTTTAAATTTCGCAATTGCACCAATCGATTGGCTCGCGTTGGTCTTGTACAGATGCGATACCTTAATTTTGGTATAAAATAAGTTTAGGTTTAAATTGGGAGGCAATTTCGCCTCATTAAAATATTTGCTGCTAAAGTTTGTAGATAAAATTAGTTTAGAGATAGGAAATCCAAAAAATTTCAAAATATGTAATAATCAAAATGATTGGTTAAACTATAAAACTAGTAAACAATGTTGTCACGATAATCAGACAAGAAAAATGTAAGTACCTATTATGAGGAAATAATTGATAAATGCAACGACTCAAATAAACTGTGGCAGTCTCTGAAATCTTTAGTATTGCGTAAACATTTTAAAGAAATTCAGTTCGAAAATGAAACGTGTAAAAACTCAAAAATATTGCCTGAAAATTTTAATGAACTCTGTATTAACGACATAGTACATAGTATACCTCATAGCAACTATCAGTCTGAACTGGTCGAGTTAGGAGGAGCAAAAATGCAAAATTTGAAGTTGTTAACAAAAACTGAATTTAAGACAATCGTATTTGATCTAGCAAACAAGAGTAGTTCGGATGAAATTGATATGGCTTTCTATAAGGATAATTTTGACATTGTAGTTATTGGGTCACTTGGGCCATACAGTGACGTCACAGCATTGGCGCCATGCCGGCAAGTAGGGAATCTGCATTACCAACCGGGTAGGTGGGTTCATGGGGTGTCATAGATGGTTCATGGGGGTGTATACTAAACAAGTCTGTACGGCTTTTAAACAGGTCTGTACGGTTTTCCAACAGGTTTGTACGAATATTAAACAGATTATGAACCATCCATGATACCTCATGAACCCACCTCCCGGCCGGTAATGCAGGTTACCCACTTGCCGGCACGGCGCCAATGCTGTGACGTCACTGTCTGGCCCAAGTGACCCAATACCCACTTGTGGTAAACAGAAAATCTGTTACTATTGCGATATGCTTAGTTTAACTAATAGTCCAAGATCCCAGAGCCGCCAGACCTATGTCATTTTTGCAAAGCTAAGATTTTCACAGTAAATGTGTAATAGGTAGGTACAAACGTATTGCGTACTTCTTTTTACGTTAAAGTGGCATAGCGGGTTTTTATATATGTTTTACACAATATTATTAACGCCATAACTTCCGCCAGACGCTTTAAAGCTGGAGAATCACAATAAATGTGTAATATGTAGGTAAAAATGCATGCGTACTTAATTTTGCGTTAAAGAAGCATAGCTGGTTCTTATAAATGTTTTACACAGTATTATTAAGAACGAACATTTATTATTGCCAGGCGCTTTCCGTGGATCATAACTTCCGCCAGACGCTTTAAAGCTGGAGAATCACAATAAATGTGTAACACGTAGGTAAAACGCATGCATACTTACTTTTACGTTAAAGTAGCATAGCTAGTTTTTATAAATGTTGTACACCTTGTTATTAAGAAGGAACATTTATTATTGCCAGACGCTTTCTTTGGGCCCTAAGTTCCGCCAGACGCTTTAAAGCTGAAAAAAAAATTGGGGTACCTACGTTATAGTAGAAAGCCTGAATTTGATATATATTATTTGGATGACCATTTTAATTGTTTGTCTTGTTGAAATTTTTTAATAATTATTCAATTACAAAAGGCAAAATGGTCACTCAAATAATATATAAGTCGTCGCGGTTACCTGCGCCCTCGCGATGTGTGCACGACTCAGCCGCACTACTAATCGCCCAGTATGAAAAGGAGCTAAAATGGGCAAATCTAGTCGCATCGCATTAACGACACCTGTTCTTTAAACCGCTTGCCGGTTTTGGAGATATCGCTTTGATTAGTGCCGCTGGGATAAGTTTTTTTTCTAGAAGAGAAGGCACCACTTGTACTGGTTATTACGAGATAGGTATTGAATTGCGAAGTGTGTCGTATCTACTCGCAGATAGCAAATGAATTAAATTCAATAAACATTAACCGTTTGCAACAGAGTACAAAAAGGGGCTAATTGAAGAAAAAACATTATTTTTCATTAAGACGCAGTAATCTAAATATAACCTTTGTTTATTTGCCTTTCTAACAAAACAAATTGCGCTGAAATGATTCCTTATTATATATTTGGCGACATTTTATTTGTTGATAAGAAATAGAGACACAATCAGTTCTGAATAATCACCCACAAACAATTTTTATGTGTAAACTACCATGTCCTCTTTTTGTCAACATATTTATTCCAAGAAACTTGCAAGTCTTTCCGGTGTCGCTTCTAAGTTTAATATTGTATGTAGATTCAATGATGCCTGTGTAAAAGAAATCAATTAGATGTTTTCGTCGCGACCCAGCTTTACTGATTTTTATAAATATCGATTTTACAAATCTTCCTTCATCACGGCAGTCGTGATACATCGACGTATTTCTACAAAGTGGCTTGGATAAAACTTGTCTGAAACTGCCACCGCTTCTGTCAGTTTATAAAAAATTGTTTTCAGAATATGACAGTTTCTTTTACTTTCTCCTTGCGAAGTTATATATATCTCAAGTAAGTTTCTTATATTATCAGCGTTAATAGTGCTTTAATTACAAATTAGAATTATTCTTCTTAGTATTAGAATCCCAACATGACATGAAAATTCATGTAAAGAAGCAGGATGCACTGATGAAGATTGACGTGCTTATAGAATACCTGTTCTGAAAGCGTTAAGTTTATTCGATAACTGAATACTTTCAAAGTGATACATCGATCAAACAAAATCTGATCATTTTTCCATTTCGTTTTTCATAAATATTAAGATTAAGTGTTATGTTTCGACTCCAGATAAAAGTGAATGACCGCTTTCTTTTCAAGTTCTTGGAGCCCTGAATTTTTTAAAATAGGGATGCTGATTGGCTGATTAAAGTTAGAAACTGATAACTGTCAATTATGCACCAATCACAGCATTAATTTTGAAACCTCTAGGGCTCCAAGCACTTGAAAAGAAAGCGGTCATTATGATTACAAATGTTTCGTGGCATATCCGTTAGATTAGGCGTCCAGAAAATAGTTATAACTTAACTTTGTTGTTGCTGTTTTCGCCTTGAAATCATTCTAGAATGATATCTATCGACACATCGGCTAAAAATATGTAAGGGTGCTTGAGATAGAGCGGCTTTGCGGATGTTTTGGTTCTTGCTGCGAAACCACACTGATTTGTCAGTATTATTTGTATACGAAGTGGTCTGTGGCAATTTTGTTGTGGAGGCGATAGAATTTATCAAAATCAGGGGGGAAACTTTTCGTTAAACATCTAAATTTCAGCTTTCTTACATGCCATAATGTGTAATATTTTAAATTGTGCTGTCTGTTGTCAAAGAGCACTATAACCTCACTAACATTGTAATTTCATTATACAGTGTCGCCAACAGTACAGTTTTAAAAATATAATTATCGACTTGTTAAAATAAATAAGCATTTCATTATGTAATGGGGCGAGCGTAGATGCGTCTTTACTATCTATGTACATACTTCGATATGCGATGTATAGCAACGTTAGGCGCGGTTAGTACTTGGATAGGCGACCGTTTCAAAGAAGACCGTGTCCTCATCTCACATATCTTCCAGCGGCTTGTATATCAGTGTATGCGCGGAAGCTATGCAACCTTAGGCGAGGGTTGTGTAAGTGATATACCATCCTTCGGAGGGAATGTAAAGCTGTTGGTCCCTTGTCTCTTTTTAAGGGAAGAGGTTTGGCAAAATTCCTGGTTGGGGGTAGCTCGTCTACGGGCGTCGGTGATAGGCCTCAGTAGCGGAAATAAACCGACGTTAAATAAATGTTAAAAAAAATCCATTATGAAATACCTAAAGTCGACTTAAAACTTTAACTAAAGTTGTACATTTGAAATACTATTATGAAAATGGTGGTTTACATCTACATCTTTCTTCGGTTAATGTTACGGTTGCCTTTTTAAAAATCACGAATAATATGCGTTTTATATATAAAATTGAGAACGATGAAACTGAGCAGCTTTAATCATATCCTGATGATTCTAACGTGGTTAGCGAAATGCGCGTCGAATAATATATTCAAAACATGCATACCACCAGTTCTAGGGACATTTTCCATGATTTTTTTGTTTCACACCGCCTCTCACGGACCAGAAAATGGAAATATAATTATAATTAAAAACAGCCCATTTATTCCTAAATTCTTTTAAACTAAACAGTCCTGTATTGAAATATCAATCGCCCTACGTTTTCATTTACGTAGACTACTTGACATCATTTTTGTTAATGCTTGCTATTTAAAAAGTTTTGTTTTCTTTTTTTTTATACATTTATTTAACGTTGGCCTATTTTCCGCTACTGTGGCCTAACACCGACGCCTGTAGACGAGCTACCCCCAACCAGGAATTTTGCCGAACCTCTTCCCTTAAGAAGAGTAGGGATCTTTTACTTGCCTAACATTTAATAGACAAGGGACAGACGGCTTTACATCCCCTCCGAAGGATGGTATATCTCCTATACAACCCTCGCCTAAGGTTGTATAGCTTCTGGGCATACACTGATATACAAGCCGCTGGAAGATGTGTGAGGCGTGAACGCGGTTTCCGTTGGAATGGTCACCCATCCAAGTACTAAATGCGCCTGTCGTTGCTTTACATCGCATACCGAAGTATGTACATAGTAAAGACGCACCTACGCTCGCCCCTTAGTTTTGTTTTCAACTATTGGTTTGTACACGGCAATCTTGGTTGGGTTATTACAAAAATTATGTGGTGATAAAATTCCTACAATACTAATGACTTATACAGATTATATATAAATCTTGAAATAAATGTTTATTAACCGCCCTCCAGGGCACCTAAGTGGCCCTCAAGTGTAGAAGATCTAGACTTGTCTGGGTAAAGGAGACGGGGCCCTACAGTTTATAGTGGGATCCGAACCACTTCTTGGGGATAATTTATATTTGAAAATTACTTCGCAGTAGGATATTGTCATCATATGTCATATCTATTCAGTGGTGTAACTTCAAAATTTAGGCCTCTTGCAAAATTCAATGTTTATTTATTGGATACTGGGCGAAATGTCAGCAAAACACGATTTAGCTAATATTTTATCTCGTGACCAACTTACGTTTCACCCCGTGTCGCGCTCGCAGTTTGTTCCGTGTCCAAAAAAAATTCTTCACACGGCTCTGCTTATGACTCATCAGAAAGTAAAAAGAATTTTTTAAGAATTACAAAAAGTAGTATCTATCTTAATAGTGAAGATTTGTTTTTTTAATGTAAAATTAACGCAGGGAACTGGAAAAATTTGATATTATATGATGCCACCGTCCAGCAACAACCAATAAGGAGTGTGAGTAGTTTTTGCCAGGATGAGAAGGGCAAAGATATATAATGTTAGTAAGGTAGGACGTTAGAATAAACTTAACAAACCTGATAGCAGTGATAACATTAATAACATAATTATAATATTTAAATCTTGTTAAAAACGATAATAAAATAAAACATAATTCTCATTAAAACACCGTCGAATCTCAAACAAAACAAAATTAGCTATATTATTTTACCTCAATTAAAATAAAATTGCCATTAAGGCAAGAAAGTAATAGTATAATAATAATAATAAAAGAAATTCTCATAGTTTCGAGCAAAAATGGTCACAATACATGGTAACGGAGTCATCAGTAAGCTCACTACTAGAATCATTCCCTACCTGAATAACAATAGACTCTACGAGCGGCAAAATGGGATACTCCTTTTCTGTGTTTATAACGTAATTCACGGATTTTTTCCATATGCCGGTTTTGTCTAAATTGGATATTACGGTTCTTATATTATGTAGAATTATTTATTTATTCATTATTAACTATACGACTAAGCCATTTTACAGTTCAATAAATGAAAACATAATAATTATCTAATAAAAAATAGTTTAAAATAATACATAGATAAAACAACAAGAAAATAATTACAAGTACAATCAAATTCAGCTACATAATGTATTCGGACCTAATTTAAATTATTTATACAAGAGTGACGAGCCAAAGAGTTCAATATCATTATGGAATTTACATGTAAGAGAGGGAAAATCAGTTTTTCGGACATAACTCGTTTAATTTGATTCGGATCGAAAAAATGTAAAGGGATACAATGAAGGGCCCGCGAATACGCGTAGACTGTATTTTGACTCGTCGAAATCGGTCCTCCGGTTCCCGAGATATTGCGATTTGAAAGTACGGATTTGTATACGGATTTTTCGCTGCTGCGGGAACGTACCGAGAGCCGTTTTCGCGTTTTTTTCGGGGAAGAAAGTGACTTGGCGACTTTTTTTTCTTCCCCCGATAGTCACTCAGGACCTAAGTACTGTGTCCAAATTTCAAGTCGCTAAGTTGATTGGTGGATAAACGTAAGTGACATTAAAACTGCTGTAACTTCCGCAAATCGCGCAGCAAACGTGACATTATATACTAATGTGCCTACTTTGAGTTCCGCTTGTGTATTTTCAATTTTCACCATAAATAAACAAATGATTGCGAAATAACCAATTTATGGTTTTTTAAAAAAAAGTCATAAGGAAGGGGGTGGGGGAGATTTTTTTCGCCATCGAATATGGAATTTTCAAGGGCAATCAATTCTCTTTCAAGATTTTTTACCCCGAAGCTCTAACTTCATTAGGGCCTGCACGCGCGCGTGATACATCTATAAAAACGAGTGCGGCAATTCAGCAGCCGTGCAGCGAGATGCAGGGGGAGGAGCCTAACGCTCCCACTTCTCTCTCACAAATACACATCCCACTTCGCTCGTCCGTTTTTATAAATGTATCATGCGCGCGTGCAGGCCCTAATGAAATTAGAGCTTCGGGGTAAAGAAATCTTGAAAGAGAATTGATTGCCCTTGGAAATGGGCCCGGCCCGAAGTCCCTAACCTTTTCCCTTGCCCTTCTACAGGGCAAAAACTATGCGGGCCCCCATTCGATGGCGAAAAAAAATCTCCCCACCCCTTTCTGGGGAAAAATAGCTTTTTCTAAAAATAATAACAATAAATTGGTTATTTCGCAACCATTTGTTTATTTATGGCGAAAATTGAATATGAGCGGAACTCAAAGTAGGCACATTAGTACACAATGTCTTTTTTGCTGCGCGACTTGCGGAAAAAATTGCAGAAGTTACATTTTAATTTCATTTACGTTTACCTTTCCCCCTTAATTAACCTAGCGGCTTCAAATTTGTACACAATACTTAGGTTCTCAGTGTCTATCGGGGGAAGAAAAAAAAAGTCGCCAAGTCACTTTCTTCCCCGAAAAAATCCGTATACAAATCCGTACTTTCAAATCGCAATATCTCGTGAACCGCTGGCCTGATTTCGATGAATCAAAATTCAGTTTCCGCGCATTCGCGAATCGATCCGAATCAAACTAAACGAGTTATGTCCTAAAAACTGATTTTCTCTATCTTTACATGTAAATTCCCCCCTCCTCGCGACCGGAGAATTGTCCGAATGATAGAGGGGTCCGACTTCATAACACTACAAAAAAGAAAATTCGAAAAAAACGAGTCCATTTGCAAATCCAGATCGACCTCATTAACGCAACCGTAATTAACAGTATCGTGCGTATCAAACCACGTCTCGTCAAGATACATTACCGTTCTATTTGACTGGTACTCTTATTTTACGCAAATATTCCTGTAGAATTTCCACAATACGGCGTGATTCACTATTACACGGTTATTAATTTTTTTATATTTAAATTCGCAGTGTAATAAACTACCTCTTAAAGTTTTCAAAGATTGATAATTATAATCAGGATACTCGCGCAATTTATTCGAAATCATTTCTAAAGTAGTCACTTCATTTTCTTGATAGAAATTATAAACTGTTCTTCGGATAACGTCTTTTGAAGCATCGTCAATTTTTCAAAATTTTTGATTTTTCCATTTTCTTTTAACAGAGTGATCTACAACAATCCCTTTTTTAATAACAAGGTTAATAGTAGAAATCGGAATCTTAGTTAATACAAACTTTCTTTTTATAATACCTATATCCGTCATTTGATTATTTTCTCCCTTTAAGCAGTTGTAAATATTTAAAAGAAGACGTTGGATTTGCACGTGTAAATCTTGGTTAAACTCCCCCACTCGATTCGACCGACTCCGTTACCTCGTCTTCATTTTCATTATGTAAATTTTGTTCTGTATCAAATGGTCTCCAAAGAGCCATTTTTCTTGTTATAAAACCACGCGCACGGTTAAATAAACGTACGGCAATGCCCGGTTCCACGAAAATAGTTTCGCATAGCACTTTCGTGTTTTAGAACTGATCATTCCGAACATCACCTTGAATTCTTTACCGGCCACCCGCATCTGCGCAATTGTACATCCGCTCGACAACATCTCATATACGAGGAGATAAATTATATCAGTTACGAGGAAGACGCTGAATAATATTTCAAACTGACATTGGTTATACTATACCAAGTTTGAATGTATATTCCATTCCAGATATTTTTGCCTTAGCGTATGCGTTTATATTTTTTTCGTGAATAGTATATGGCAATTTTTTGTAAACAACAATTTAAAACTAGTTTGAAGTTGTCGACCTACACAATAAGTGAATTCGAGGGGGTAACAACTGCATTTTTTTTCCATCTCACTACTGAAAATGAATAATTAATATACATAGTATGTACTGTAAATGCCACGAGTGATGGCGTGCAAAGGAGAAGCTGTATGTAGAGAGTAGTATAGACCTAGCGTACGCATCGCTATCCTAATTGGTGTAGTATAAATTCTAAATAGTGCCAGCGGTCTGTGCCCTTCTACGATAGGTTGACTATAGTCCCCTACAGTCCCCACCGCTCGTGGCGTTTACTGTACATGGTGAACATAAATAATAATTTTTATAGTGCAATTTTCTCTATGAGCATTATAACAAGTTACTTGTCATATATACATATAAATAATAAATAGTCTAATAACTATTTAATGTTTGTCCATATTGCGAGGTACAATTTAAAAGTGAAACTTACTTTCTGTTTTCTTTCCAGAGACATTATTAACAAAAAGCATAGTTGGGAGTTTAGGGCCCGAGCCAGCGAGGTGTATGACTTCGCAGCGACGTGAGCCCACCTGTTATAGGTAAATCACACGTTTAATGCCCCCCCGTGCAAGCAACCCTCCCATTTCTCAACTCTGTCCCGTTTCAGGACCACAAAATTTTCATCCAATAGGCATCGGAAACTACAACCTTTCAGAGAAACGTGACTGGTTACCTTAACATCATTCTACATAAAGCAGCAACTGTTAACGGCAGCAGTGAAGGCAACTCAGCTCAACGCCACCACCATTTTCTCGCCTAAAAGTTTGTCTGACAGCCACCACTATGAGCGTCAACGTCAACAGAAACGTCAGCGATGTCTTCTATCGCTACAAAATGCCACGGCTCATGGCCAAAGTAGAAGGTAAGGGTAACGGCATCAAAACTGTCATCGTTAACATGGCCGAGGTGGCCAAGGCCCTCGGCAGACCGCCCACTTACCCCACCAAGTACTTCGGCTGCGAGCTGGGGGCCCAGACCCAGTTTGATTTCAAGAATGAACGCTTCATTGTCAACGGCTCTCATGATGCTTCCAAATTGCAGGACCTCCTTGATGGTTTCATCCGCAAGTAAGTTTCTTAACATTAATTTATGAGTCTGTAGGAAATTGACGTGGTGCTCTGACATTTGGTGGCAAAAATTTGAGGATCTTTGAAGGTGCACGTGGTTGTACACGTTTTTCCAATTTCACTGTTTTTTTTAAGTAAATAAAATGGAAATTAGATATGTAAACATAAAGTAAAAGTAGTCTGGAACTGGTGTTAATATGTGCAAAATGTTGCTTTTTGTGTAAGAAATGATATGCCAAAATTTCAAAATTGTTTTCCTAAAATCAACCAGAAATTGGAACGGGACTAATCTCATCACCCATTAGATGTGTGCCTTCTCACATATCAAATCCTAATAGGACTTCTGCATGTTTTTCAAAGGCCGTTGCTTCAAGGGAAAACAAACACACAGCCTCACTTTAGTTAGTAACAAAATCAATAACCTTCAGTTATTTGGTGAATTACCTGCATAAATCCATTTAGTGTTTCCAGTTATCAATTGTCCTCTGAATGTTGTAGGTTCGTCCTGTGTCCAGAATGTGACAATCCCGAAACAGATTTGATAGTGTCCCTGAAGAGGGGAACCATCTCCCAAGGCTGCAAGGCCTGCGGCTACCACGGTCTGCTTGAATCCAACCACAAGTTGGTGACCTTTATCCTGAAGAACCCGCCCAATCTAAACCCGGCGGTGCAAGGTTCGTCCTTGACTGAAGGCAAGAGATCAAAGCGTAGCAAGCGTAACGGTGAAACCAACGGTGAACAAGACGAACATAATGAATCGGCTGACACCCCCGCTGGTGATAAGACCAATGTAGGTATCACGAAAGTGTAGCTTTTGCCCGTATTTAACATTTCTCTTACAGGGAGGCAGCGACGATGATCAAACAGAATGGGCAGTTGACGTTTCCGAAGAGGCAGTGAGAGCCAGAATGCTAGACTTGACAGATGGAGCGAAGAACATGACCATCAGCGATGACCTCGAGAAATCTGAGAAGGAACGCATGGACATTTTGTATAACTTGGTGAAGGCCAAGAGGGATGCCGGCATCCTCGAGAATGTGCAGGTGCAGAAGGAGATACTGAACGAAGCGGAACGTCTTGAAATTAAACCCAAAGCCCCACTCGTACTGGCTGAGTTACTTTTTGATCAAAACATAATTGCACAAGTTAAACGATATCGATTGCTGTTCTTGCGTTTCACGCTCAATGATAAAAAGGCTCAACGCTATCTTATGGGAGGTTTGGAACAGGTGATTGCTTTACACCGTGACAAGTTGATGAGCAAGGTGCCGATATTGCTGAAAGTGTTCTATGATATGGATATTCTTGGGGAGGCATGTGTCATTGAATGGTCCGACAAAGTAAGTAACTTTCCTGTACATAAATAATTTTTTGATAGCCTTTGATTCAGTTCTTAAAGTAGTTAAGGTGAGATTTTTTTTTGTTGGAATTCAAACTGAAGTTTTTTTTCCTGATTTATTCATGTTATGTATTAATTTAATAGGGCTCCAGAAACCAAAAAAGTATCTGTTATAAAGAAATGCCATTGAATTTTCATCCAGAAAGTATGTACATATACATATCACCTTTGATACTCCTTGTTCATGAATCACTTCACAATAATTATCGATTCAGGTTTAGGTACTGATTTGGGTACTTTCAGAGCTAATTCCACTGGACTAGAATTTAGATTAATTTGGGTCAATTTTATAACTATACACTAGAAATGAGCTCCGCCCATTTCTGGCTCCTCGCAGAGTGCAGCATGGCCTCCGGCCTCGCGTCACTATATGCGGCTCAAAAGTGCTAAGATGTCCGCCGATTACGGTCAAAATTCTAAGAAATTGTCTTTGAATGTACGTCATAAAATTATTTTTCAGTTTTCCATTCTTCAGTATTTCATTTCAGTTTTTCATTTTTCCATTTTCAGTTTTCCGTTTTCAGTAATTCATTTTTCAATATTTCATTTTTTCCATTGTCAAATTTTTCATTTTTCAGTTTTTCATTAAGTATTTCATTTTTCACTATTTCATTTTTCAATATTAACCGAACATATATTTTAAGTTCGTATACGTTATAAAATATTGAAACGACATTCCCCGAATCGTTCGAGGTACGAATTCATGAAAGAAATATCCATAAAATGTAATGAAAGATGAGGAAAATCTATTTAAATTTTTTTCTGCTCCCTTGCGTAAATTTGCCGTTTGCAGTACAGTCTATAGTAGAATGGATATGAAATCGGTCAATCACAGCTAATCTTTCTTTCTTCTAATCTTTGAAGTCATTATACAGACAAAATTTTAGATGTACGGCAAAAAAAAAGAAGCTGTGTGTGAGGATGTGGGGTGGAGGTGTGTGGGGACTTCCATGGAACGCGTCGACTATAACCGCCGGACCACCGTGTCGCCTTTACAAAATGTTTCACGTACATCATGAGATTCAGAAGAAATTATTTGACGGCAACAAAATGTTCGGTTTTACTATAAAGTCGCATCTTCTAAAGGCCACAACTTTCTTAATATTTATAGTAGAGAAATGAAACTCTGCATAGCGGTAGAAAATTTATTTCGCTATATTTTCGTTAGGTACGAACATTTTGGCCGAAAACGGCCTATTTGGCGAGATATTCGGCTTTTAACGAAAACGCTACGTATTTTGGCCACCCGACGTCGTTTCCTTCAAAACGCTCTAGCTCGAAAACGGCTCGTCGAAGGTGAGATCTGAAAAATGGAAACGATTCCTCATTAAATAATCTTGTCCTTTGGGAGTTTTTATTTTTAAGAAATACGCCAAACACGCAATCTTTAAACGCTCATATCTGGCGAAAAACTCTTCGCAGACGGCCGTACGATGTCGATACGGAACTACCGAGATCGACAATGAAAGCAGATGGTAAAAACGACGCGCCGAATCGAATTTTCAAGGCGGCAGGAACGAAAGAAAAACGGAAATTTTTTACGTTTACCCGAAATCCCCCGCGTCCGCTTCATCAAGAAAGGAGCGACGCAAATTCGTTTTGAGGGTCGTAAAAACGTGTGGGGAAAGAGATATCTGACATTATTAGCCTAATTAAAAATATCTACCCCGAAATGCGCGCGTCGCCAATATAAACTTGGGACGTAGTTCCGCCTCCCGCTTCCGCTCGTCCCGCTCCCGACCCTGGGCTCTGCCGCAAACCGGAGAATATCCGCCAGCAAAATCGCAATGCGCAAGGGGCTCGCACCAACACGATTTTAATATATATAGATAATAGCCCATTACAGTAACATTTCGTAAACATGGGACACATTTTGGATATACACATACACATAGTACAGTTTTGGAAACCAGTTATAGGCCTTAAGTCACATACAAGCCATATTTTGAAAACAATTGATTATGGGCACGCACATTTTGGAATCAAGTTAGTACGCATTTTTCATCTCCACTTTGGGCATATATCTTACACAGTGTGCATTCTGTTTCGAAACTGTGCCTATAAAATGTGTCGTGTCCAAAAACATGTTTCGACACATTGCCTAAGATGCGCCTTTCAAGTGCTTCCCTTCCCTCCTTGGGAAGTGCTTCGAAAATTTTATTTGGTTTGGGGGTAGATTTTACATTTTATAATCGTAATTTTAAATTTTATTCCACGTTTTTTTACTAAATTGAACTTTCTTTAGGTGTCAAAGAAATATGTGTCAAAAGAGGTGAGTCAAGAAATACACGACAAGGCCGCACCCTTTATTAAATGGCTGAAAGAGGCTGATACGGAGGAGTCTGAAAGTGAGGAAGAGAGCGATGATGGTCTTGAGATCGAGTACAATGACAGGGCACAAATTCAGTTGAAACCGACACCCCAGGTCAAAGCGAAACCTCAACCAGTGGAAGATGATGGAGAGGAAGATGTGGACATCGATGCCATTTAAATTTTCCCCTATCAGGATGTCAAGGCCTGTGTTACTTTTTAAATGGTGTTTTGCACAGTCCTTGATTTTTAATATGGTTTTTTTCATTGATTTTTTTCACTGGGTAATGTTTTACTGTTTGTAAGAACCTTGAAGCATTACTGATTTGTATGTTTTGTCACCTCATTTTTATTTACTGTTTACCGATACTGCAATATTTAGCTAAATTTAAAGACATAGCGTTTCCCTTATACTCTAAAATGGGTTTTTTATATTAATAGAATTATTAAACTTTACAATAAAGGATTTATTATATTTACTATGGTTAGATTAGGTTTGATATTTTCCCATGTCTGTCAAATGCATACTTATATACGTGGGTATCTCCAATTTTATTATTGTTTCAATGTCAAATAAATGAATTTTAAAAACATCTGGCGTTTCTCTTTTTTCTTTAAAGACTTCCACTTTCTACAAAAAGAAGTTCAAATTAAATGCACAGAAAAATAAAAGAGCCGCTGTTGTACGTCATTATATTAATTTCAACACTGTTACGTTGGGCCGCAAACACATTTTCAAACAATTTCGATGGCTTCCTCAATTCTGTTGAGATTTCTGCTCTCTAAAACCTTCCCAGGGATTCAGTGGAGTAAAATTCCAGTGGGGAAAGTATATGGTGGATGGAAGAGAGCATAATGGACATAAGTAGGTACTATTGGCTTCTAATATACACATAAGTACTATAAGTCATGTAAATGGTACGGGTAACATTGGTCAGTTTTTGCAAAGAAGGAATATCAGAGTAATAGACCACAAGCCCATGCTAAATTTTTAGGGGGTCATATGGTACTGCTGGAAAAGAACTTTTGTAGTAAATAAATCACTTTGAACCATGGTATAGTATATTAGATGATGCGACAAGACCCGTACGAATGGCTTCGTAAGTGTTTAGTTGTGTGTAATGCAATAGATGGTAGGTCAAATAAACTCTCGTCGTTACTTACGCATAGAAGTATTAGAAATACAGTTTACATACAATAGTTAATGTTCTGCAGATTTGTTTTATTTACATTTAAAGAGCCTTTCAGTTCGTTCTTTTTGTCTTAGTTTTGCCGTTTAGTTGTGTATATATATGCAACACTACATGCATCAAAGGAAATCCGTCTATCTATGCCTAGGTAATTGCAGGGGTATACTCCGGGCGCCATCTACTGAATTAAATAGAAACCAATCACTTATGAAGACGTCCATTAATATGGCAAGTGTCGGGTGTTGGACCGCCTAATATACTACACCGTGCTTTGACACCTATGCCGTACATTTTAGGTGGGACATGGGAAAGTCATGGAAAAATGAAAATCGTAACCCACGAGGGTTGCATTTATTCAAACGATCCTGTATGGCTTACGTTTATTTGGACTGTATTTATATTTGTGACTTAAAAAGAGAATGCCGTACAAAAATAATGGGACAGAAGTGCAGGAATAATTTTCGTTTTCCGAAAAGTGACCTCTATGTACTAAGGTGATACGATACCGTACAGCTTTTATGGAATTCGATTTTTATATTAACAAGGATGAACTTTTTTGCTATGCCGTACAAATATTTTGGAATTGATGCCGTACAGGATCAAATCACCACCTTTAATAGAGGTCTAAGAAGGGGGTTGATCTCACGTTTCCAACTGACCCCTGATCGTATCAGCCCCCCCCCCATCACCCTCATACTAAAAAAATTAAAGTGTGATTTAGTGTATATACAAAAACGAAACATCTAAAAAAAATTTTTAGCATTAGCTGTGTGAACGATTCATCTTTTGGAGTCTGAAGGACTTTATATATATTTCAAAAATGAATGTTAACGTTCACAAAATTAGGGTTCAAGATGACTGTTTCAGACGGAGAATAATATGAAAATTTATACTTACTGTTCGTTTTTGCTTAACTGCTGCTCTGATGGTATCTATTGGACGTCGTAACACTATAAACCTAACACTGGATGTACCACACTTTCTTAAAATTATACCTGAAAGGGAATTTTGTTAGAAAACACAATTAAAAGACAATATAAAGTTCAAAAATATATATTGAATCTTCAAAAAATTTATGTTTTTATAACTTTTAAGAAATATGTTTAACAAACACTAGTCTGGCCCGTGTGCAACATGGTGAGGAATGGAACGATTCATAATGTACCAACTACCATCCAAAATGCAGTTTTGTGAGCTAACGATTACACAAAAAGATTCAAGAAAAGTTCAATGTTTCTGAAATTTGGTGGGCTTTTGCTTGCCTATCTTATACACGTATTTTTATTTCAATATCAATTTTGGTCGCTTCTCAGAGCTTGAAAATGCTTGAAGCGCTACTACTTCGAATTCTATTCTGCAATTACAATTTTATACGTTCAGGCAAGGCGATCCCATGCACATATGAGTACGTGGTAAAGATACTTTTCTGACACCGAATCAATTTTCGCTAAAACTCACGATATACTTTGGATAGACGCTGGATTAACTTGTCCTCATATTCAAGACCTCGTATGAGTTGCAGTGCTTGACAACGTGGATTCGTAAAAAGGTTTTTAGTTTTGAAAATTCCGAAGTTAAAGTCAAATTTTGTTATAGTTTATAAAATTTTGGTGTCGGGGCGACATTACGTCCCTGTGCAGCGACATTTACTGCACTTTCTAAAATGACGCTCCTTGAGGAGTTATTGAAAATTTTGCATAAAAATCGCTCCGTAGAGCGAAAATATGATTACAAATATTAAAAACCTCTTCCACGATATTTTTACGTGAAGCACGCTTTTCATATGAAATATTTCCTAAGTCGGATTTTGTTACAATGTATACTGTATACCGAGGGTTTTACCGTGTTCTTTAACAGCTACACCCCCCTTCCTATTGTTAAAGAGGTAAAAAAAATTAAAATGTGAATTAGTGTGTATACAAGAACGAAACGTCTAAAAAAAATGTTTGCGTTAGCTACCCCCTCTGCCACCCCACCCTATTATTAAAGGAGGTAAAAAAAATTTAAATGTGATTTAGTGTGTATACAAGAACGAAATAATCTTTCCTATTATTTGGGTTTTCTACCACATGTATTATTGTCCTCTTCAAAAACAAATTACCGAATCTACAAAATAATAGAATTATTGGAAAAAAGCCTCTGCGCCCGTGACCTTTACGCCAAAGGAATAGTTAGAGGTTATGTTTTGCAAATAATATATTTTGCTGACGTTTCGGAAAGTAATCTCTCCATTTTCAAAGCTTTTCTTGGAAGAACTCTTATTTTGCTGTGTATGTCAAATACGAAATGTCCAAAAAAAATTTTTGGTGTTAGCTACCCCCTCTATCACCCCATTGCCACCCCCACCCTACTATTAAAGGGAGTAAAAAATTAAATTGGGATTTGAACCATGGGCCTCTAAAATTTGTTTTGGCCCTAGTTACCACCCCCACCCTATTGTTTAAGAGAATAAAAAAATTAAATTGGGGTTTAGTGTGTATATGAAAACCAAGGACTTCTAAATTTTTTTACATTAGCCACCCCCTCTACCACCCTCACCCTATTATTAAAGGGAATAAAATATTACATTGGGATTTAGTGGATCTGGATGTGGAAGAAGTGGTTCCTTGGGCAGCGGTTTATTTTTTGTTCATGCCTCTACACTTGGATGTTACTCAACCGAAACAGAACTACAGGTCATTTGAACTACTCAGGTAAAATGGAATACTATGCATTTGAACTACTCAAAACATGAAAGAACTATCGGACTTTTCAGCAACTCAAATTGCATTTTGTGGCAAAAGTAATGTGACTGTTGTTTATTTTTTGTCTACTTAATACCCCTCCTTCACCAAATGTCTCGACAACCAATTGCTGAGGCTTGTTCATGTCTACAACAAGTTATTTTTTACAATATCTTAAAAAAACTTAGTTTTCTGCTTGTTTTTATAGTAGCTATTGAGAGTTTTTTCGGTTTATACTCCAGTTTATAATGTTTTGCAAAGTTTTATTTGTTTAGTATTAGTACAGTTTAATGTTAACTTTGTTTTACTTTTATAAAAGGGCCTAAGGTATTTGTTAATAAGAACGCTGAAACAAAAATTGCCTTTTGAATCTTTCATGCGAAGCAGGAGAAAAAAAAAATCAAAATCCTCTGCCCAATCAGTGCCGGATTAACCCTAAGGCAATGGAGTGTTGCCTCAGAGTCCCCACTAACTTGCCCAGAAAATTTATTTTATAACAAATGAAAGAAATGAATGTTTACTGTGCTGAGGAGAGGATTATCATCGACATCTAAAAAAAAATTGTCTACAGCCCCCCCCCCCATGTTCATCCGGCCCTGGCCCAATGCTGAACTATCCTGATGATCTAATTACTTTAGTAAATTACGAGGTAGGTAGTTAACAGGTATTATTAATTTTCAAAACGATTTATTAATACATTAATATATAAAATAATTAATACTTTATTTACATGAACCACCCCAATCAATATCTTAACCATCCTCTACTGCATCATTTATACTTATACTTGTTGACGATAAAGAACGAAGTTCAAATGTATAACCTGTCCCCAATCCTGTAAAAAATGGTAAAGGCCATAATAGGCAGTCTTCACCAAAGACCTCTAAAAAATTTCTCTTGCATCCTAAGTTATAGGTCACGTCTTCTTGTATGAATCTTGGTTCTCTCATTCCTTCCAGTACAGTTTCATTTGTTGCCAACATTTCAGTATTGTACATAAGGAATATCGCTGCTATCAGTCCAAAAATAAAAGACAATACGAAACTAAAAAATAAGCAAAATTATGTTTACGTCACGATATTTTAAACTCTACCAAACCCTACAACAACAGAAATATTCTGTTTCGTTTCAGTGTCACTGAATGCAATGTATTTCAACATCGTGGATGTAACATATATGCAATATATACACCAGTAGAACATTAATAAATAGAAACATTTGTAGTTTGAGAAGCCGATGCAGTTATTAAGCCATGGGCAGTGGTGATCCATTTTCAAGACGCATATTTCACAAGTGGAACAATGATGGGCTCGGTCAGGTTTTATTTGCTGACATACCGTGCAGTACCTAGAATAAAAAAAAAAAGAAAATAATTCTGTACTATTTCGTATGGATCCAGTATGCCATAATGCTTGAGACTTGGAAAAATCTAGTAAACGTGGAGTAAAAATAGCCGAATAAGGCGACAGAGAAAATTTTACATAGAGCAAAGCGACAGATGTTTGTTTTGGTGGAACTACGAATAATATTTTCTACATTGAGTAGGTGGGAGAACCTTTTTTTTTTTTTTCGCGAAAAAGGGGTAAATTGGTCATTTTTATGAGCGGTTTCACAGTTTTAATTTGTTTTGGACCTTTTGAAATGCTAGTTAAGAAACGAGGGTGGTACCCTTTTATTGTCGATATTCAAAAAACCTTCAGTTCAAATTTCGGTTCACTCCCCCCATGATTTCATATACAGGGTGGGGCAAGAGCGCGTCGGACCTCGATATCTCTCATTCTACGATAGCTAGAAATTTTTTAAAAAATTGGAAGTAAACTAGATAAAAAAGTCTATAACAGGAAACTATTTTCGAACATACAGGGCAAACCAAGACGAAATTACAGGATCAAGTGCCTTTTTTAAAATTGGAATGCTATGTATAATAATAATAATAATAATGTTTATTCATCATTTGTAAGTACAGTAAAAGTACATATGATATGTCAATTATTTGTCTACTAGTAAAAGTACATACACTGCAACTGCACTGCACTACATTGTCAAAATTTATAGAAATATAAAAAATGCATAGAAATGTACTAAAAATAAATGAAAGGCAAAAAAAAAAAATATATATATATATATACACATATATACAGACGCATAAAATGTGTAATGGTGTATAAAATGTATATAAGAGTGTAAAAATGTATAAACATATAAAAATGTATAGAACAAACAAACAAACAATGTACAAAATGTATAAAAATGTATAAATATATAAATGTATACAAAAGTGTAAAATGTATAAAGGTACGTAAACAAAATGTATAAAATATATAAACATATAAAACAGAGTACAAAAATGTATAAAACGATGTATAAGAATGTACAATGTACAAGTGTATATACAAATGTAAAAAAATGTATAACATATAGCACAGACTAAAACATGTAGTAAAAAAATGAGAACGTGAACCATGAATTAATTTACAAATTCATTAATGGTATAAAAAGTTTTTTCAATAAAAAATAATTTAACTTCCTTTTTAAATGTGTGATAAGTTGTAATTTCTTTCAGATTTGCTGGTAATTTATCGTAAACATATATAAAACTACAAGCTGGTGAGTTCTTAAAGGTAGCAGTTTTATGTTTTGGGATTTGAAACTCACCTCCATGTCTAGTACCATAGCAATGAGAGTCCCCGACACGTAAAAAATGTAGTTTATTCTTAAAAGCATATAAAGCACATTTAAATAAAAATACAGAAGGGACAGTTAAAATATTATTAGCTTTAAAAATAGGTTTGCAACTTTCCATGGGTTTTAACTTAAATATTAGTCTAATGATTCTTTTCTGGCCTACGAATACTCTATTTATAGATTTACCAACTCCCCAGGTGACTATATTATTTGAAATGTGGCTATGTGCCAAACAATAATATATATTCAGCAGGCCTTCCGTATTTAGACATGATTTCATCTGAATTATCGCAAAGAAGGCAGAATTTAACTTGGAACAGACATGATCAATATGTTTGTCCCATCCCAGTTTACTATCAAAGTAAGTTCCTAAAAATTTAGTACATTGCGATAAACTTATGTTGTTCTCTATTTCAAAATTTGGCGGCAAGATTTTTTTGGTGTGAAAATTCAAATATACTGTTTTTTTGTCGTTTAATATTAACCTATTTCGATGACACCAAGTACCAGTACATTTTTTGAAGCCTCTTTCTATGCTCTATTCATTCCTATATTAGCATTGAATATCTCCCAACCACTTGGATGTAATGAATTTTTTTGTTGAAATAATGCAATCTGCAAATGGATATTAAAAAAATCATCAGTCACAATTATGGGTTTTAAGGAAAACTTATGTGAATACCTGTTACGAGGCATCTAATTAATATTTTTAAATCATTTTCATTTCCTAAAAATTTCCAAAAATTATTTTTCATATATATATAAAATTCTTTCGCATCGAAAACGTGAAAAAACCTGTTTTCAGCACATTCATGCCCTTTTTTCAACAGGTTCTACAATAGTGCGATAGATGTTTTTGTTGTATAACATAACATGATTGAGAAATAAAGTATCTATACACCTTCCTCTCCTCCAAGTTGATGAAGCAAAACAGAGCAATATGACGGCAGAGGTTGTATTTGAATTAATTGATAGTGAGGTGAAAAAAATTCCTGTCGAAGGTGGAATAATATTTTAACTTGTTCAAAGAGTTGAGAACTCATATATTCACGTTTTAGAAAGATTGAGAGTGAACAGTGTCTAGCTTGTTCTCTTAGCATACGAGCGGGTTTGAGCCCTATCTATTTTGAAAAATAATTATTAATTATAAAGTGGTTTGGATTCCACCAAAAATTGTAAGTCCTTTTCTCAGACAAATCTAGGTCTCCGTAACCTAAGAGGAGCATTAAAATGACCTAGAAGGAGGTTGTAAATAATTTCAAAGATTTAAGTAGTGAATCCGACTTAACTGAATTATAACTTGGCTTTAAAAATGCAAATGCAATTAAATTTATTCAGTATGGCCCTTTGAACCAACTTTAATTATTATATTTATGAATACACTTTAACAGAGATATTAATTTTCCGTCTCGGTTTATAAACAACTCACCTGATATGTCCATTTTGGAGAGTCTGTATGACCAACCCCTTTTTATTAACCATGCTCTGCAAAAATATTTGCCTATCTTGTTTACGAAGCCTTGCCCACCTTTCAGCTTCATCATCTGTTAATTGATATTGTTCTGGAGGCTCTTCTGGAGTAATAAACACGCATGCCAAAAAAGACCACGACAGCATAACAAAGCTAATGTTATAAAAAACTAAGTACAAATAGAATTCTAGCCGATCACCTACTAATTGCACACAAAAAATTACGACATAAATATAATAAGATGCACATAAGATAATGAAGACTCCCAATGGTGGAACGTAATAGCAGACAGCTTTAATTGACATTTATATGTCAAATCGGAGCATAGACTTTAGAAAAATATTATTTTATAGGGTAGACCAAATAAAATGATTTATTTATTCTCAAATTTAAAAGCAAACAACCGTTTACAACCAAGTATATTCCAGTTGAATTAGCATTTTGACAAAAAAAAAATGTTTCTAAGTATAAGTCAAGTTAGTGGCGGCTCGTCGGGGGAGGCTGGGCTTCCTCTACAATTTTGGGAGAAGCAGAAAATCTCCAAACTAATATTTTTTACAAGTATAAAATATTTTTTACAAGTAGAAATATCTACGTAGCTTTATCTCAATTCTCAATGTTGTTATTTCGTTAATTAATTTTAATAAGCTTCCGCCAAACATAGAAACATTGGATTTATGACCAAGCTGACATTCGCCTTTTTAAGGTCAGCTGGGCTGACCTGAGGCTAAGACCGAGGGATTGCAACAATGCAACAGGAAAAGTTTCCATCAAACGATCAAAGTAAAAATCGGCTTATCTTACTGTTACGTAAAAAGCTTACCACTGCAGGTTTCGTTGTTGAGCAGGCTGCCGAAGATGCTGATTCTCTTATTATTAGCTCAGCGATAGATATATCACCTCATTACGATTCGGTAATTATAGTTGGTAAAGACGTTGAGCTTTTGATCCTTATGACACGATTATCCGCACGTTGTTCAAATTTGTATTTTATGAAGGCAAGCAAGGGGAAAACGGACGAACGAATTTATTCTTCGAACTCTTTTAAATACCCAAAAGAAGTTGCGGATAACATATTATTGCTCAATGCATTCAGTGGATGTGATACAACTTCTGCATTTTTTAGGCAAGGCAAAACAAAATTCGTTAAATTATTACAAAAATCTGCAGGAATACGTGGAATGTTTTAACTCTCACCCTGCTGTTATAGATCAGGCCAAAAATTATATAAGCCCTTTATGGATCAGAACCCGAACGGCATTTTTTGAATGAATTGGATAAATATGAGGAGGCTGATTGTGATAAACACGATGCAGACGATAATGAAACCGACACTCGCAGTTTTATTGAAGCAAGGGAACGTTTTGGATCTTCAACTTCAATAAACAAAAAGTGGATTAGGCCTATTGGGGATATCACAAAGAACGCGCTGTAATGAAGCTATTTTCGAATAGAAAATATCACTATTACTTTTATTTTGATTTTCTTGAAAACCAGAATTCCATTTCTTTTTAAGCACACTCGGTATACTTTCATAATTAAAATATTCGTATTTTGTTTGAAGTAAAGTATTTCAAGGAAAAGTCAAGTTTAAAATTTCATTTGGGAACGAATTAATAATAAATTATTTAGATTAATAATTATTAATACTGGGACTATTAAATTCATTCTTTTTCCGAAATAATATAAGTAAGTTATTTGCAAGCGATTCCGAACATCTAAATTATCAGAAAATTATTATTTATATCAATTAACGCTACTAGTTATAAACATTCTGCCTCACCGTCGACTGAAGACTGCTTGGCTGAGATGTGCCCGCGCATTCTGCGCTAAACGTTCTGATTTCTAGCTCAACACGGGGAGATCCTGAATCGGCCTCCTGCTAAGGGTCTCTTTGGTTTTCCGCGCTCGACCTGACCAGTCGACTTTTGGTAGGGATTTGCTATTTTAAAGTCATATCCAATTTGTGGTAATTTTGGACTTAGAATATTTGCCGTAATCATTTGAATACCGTTAATTTGTCTTTGTTACATTTCGATAATTTGCGCCTTCAGCGACTTGTAGTAATTTTTTCAAAACTTCATTTTTGCAAATTAACTAAGTGACTGCGAAATCCTCAGTCGGAGACGCTGCCTTTAAGTGGGACACTCCACCTGAGTCGCACTGTCACTTTGCCAGAAAAGATACACCGTTAACGAAATAAGTCATTTTGCATTCACGATCGCAAATAACAAAGACCAATTAATTCCTGATAACCTTGATGTCCGAACCTGTTGGCTTAGTAGCTTATTTTCTTTGAGGCTCTTTAGGGGACGCTGCCTTTAAGTGGGACACTCCAACTGAGCCATACCGACTTGTTTCATTCCGTAAAAATCCGATAACCAAGTTCGCAACGTCAAGTAGTAAATTCTAGCTTCTCCGAAATATTCTAGATTAATTCATTTTGTTAAAATCCATAGAGATTTAATAACTTGTCTGTCTGACGTGGAGTCAGTCCTAAATTACTCACATTTGAACGTGTCGAGCCACCGTTTTGCTTTGCTAGTCATACCCGTTATTTTGCTTTCACTTTTCTGTTTGCCCTGTATATGCCGCGTCTACTTACTTAATATCATTTTGTAGTAAATCTAGTTAGAGAGTAAAAATAGAAATTTTACATAAAATTAGGGTTACAAAACTTGGGTAATAGAAAATTTCTTTTCATTTTCACAAATGTCAACTACCTGTATTAATTATTTTTATGTAAATAAATGTACCAGAAGTTTTAAATATATTTCTATATGATATAGCTTAAGATTTTCCTTCTTGACATGTACATAGTTTCAATATATCATTAAAACATTTTGTGTGTCTAATTTTGGGCCACTCCTCTAAGTTAGACTGTCCTGAAAAGTAAAAGTGTCACAAATATAAAAATCTTTACGGCTGTCCATTCCTTGAGAAAGACGGCCTACGTTTCGACCCCTGGTAATAAGCCGTCTTCACTGATTCTATTTGGGACCTCTATTATACCGCTAATAGAGAAAGCGGTGTTTCTACACTTAAAATCAGAAACTGGCGCTCGAGGCAAAAACCGCTTGCACTAGTTTCAAAGCGCAAGTTGCAAAACCGACGAAGAGGCGTCACAGCGCCAAGTGCTTTACCGCAAGGTCGTGTGAAAATGAGCGCATATAGTGTATGGGAAAGTGTCGATATACAGAGTGAATGCGTTACGGTGCTTTACTTCCCTTGCCTAAACTTCATGAATATTAATACTATGTAAGAATGTGTCTGGACCTTTGATAAGGAATTTACTTATCTTCAGCTTTGATAACCATCTTTTTTTCGTAGGACCATTAACAATCGAGATATTCGCAAAAAAATGATTTTTAAGCGATATTGCCCCAAAATTGGTGGTGTTCGAGGGGCGGGCGAGGGGGAAAAATTAGTATGTCTAAAAGTGGTCTATAATGAACTGGTTCCAGCAGTAAAATCTCTTGTCCGATTTAGAACGATGTCAATCAAAATTGAACTACCATCGTTCTCAACATCCTGGATTCGGCTTATACCTGGAAACATTTTTTGTCAAAATCACCTCATTTTCATACCAATTCGATTGGGGTAAGTACAACTTTATGAGACTATTCCTGCTCCTTTTAAGGTATAAGTATTAAATTGTTTTAATACAAAACAAGAAATTGTTGTTTATTTTACATGTGCCCAACCAGGCAATATTCTAACTAGCTTCTACTGCTTTATAATTGAATTACTTAATGCAACATTTATATTCCATATCTTCTCGTGTTTCTTACTACCAGATTATTGCTGGCAAAGGTCGAACGTATAACCTGTTCCCAATCCTGTAAAAACGGGCACAGGCCATAATAGGCATTTTTTACCAAAAACTTCTACAAAATTTCTCTGGCATCCTAAGTTATAGCTCACATTTGGTTGCACGAAGAATGGTTCCCTCATTTTTTCCAGTTCGGTTTCATTTCGCGCCAACAAAGCGGTATTGAACAAAAAAAATATCAATCCTACCATTCCAAAAATTAAAGCCATTATAAGCCTAAAAAAAGAAATAAATTAATGTTACGCATTAACATTTCAAACTCATCCAAACCCTACAACAACAGAAATATTCTGCTGTTTAATTTCAGCGTTATCGTATACGTATTTGAAAGTTGTGGATACTACATATATGCAATAGATCATACAGTAGAACATTAATAAAATGAAAAATTTGTAGTTTGAGAACCCAATGCAGTTGTTAACCCATGGACAGTGGTGATCCATTTTTAATACACACATTTTACAAACAGAACAATGATGTGCTCGGTCAGGTTTTATTTGCTGGCATATCCTGCAGTACCTAGAATAAAAAAAATAATTATTATGTACTATTTCACATGGGCCCAGTCTGTCAAACATAAATGATTGGGACTATTATCCAGGTCCAGTACAAAATACTGGATATAAACATTCTGCTGTTCTATTTCAATGTCCTTTGAGAAAGTCCCAAGAAGGAACTTGGAGAACAATTTTTTTCTGAATATATAATCAACAATGAATGAAAAATGCAAATATTCTTGAATCACCCGTTGTACAAGTGCCAATTGCCACTTTATTATATCTATGAACACACTTTAACATACGTTCTATGTGCTATTCTGATTTTGTAAACAACTCACCTAATAGACCCACCTTGGAGAGTCTGTATGACCAAATGCTTGTTATTGACCAAGTTTTGCAAAAACATTTGCCTGCCTTGTAGATCAAGCCCTACCCATCTTGCAGCTTCATCATCTGTTAACTTATATTGCTCTGGAACTGCTGCTGGACGGGCAAACACGGTTGCCAAAAAGGACCACAACAACATAACAAAAACTATGTTATAAAAAAATATGTACAGATAGAACGCTACTGGATCAGTTACGAATTGCACACAAAAATTTACAACATAAATGTAATAAGATGTACACAGAAAACTGAACAGTATTAATGGAAGATTGTAAAGATAGATACGTTTGATTGACATTTAAGCGCCAAATCAGCTGACAGGTTTGAAAAAATGATTCTATAGGGTGGGCCAAATAAAATTTACTTCTGCATTTCAAAACAACCATTTATGAAATTGAAGTCATGAATAATATGAAAAAAAAAACATTTAGCGTGTTTTTGTTGCACTTTTTGCTTTAAGATAGACAGCAATACGGTGAACAAGTATTAAAGTTGTGAAAATACGAGCCACAAACTGTAATTGGAAGACAAAAAAAAATGTCCAATTTACACAAAATTATCAAATTATAATTAAAACTGAAAGTGAACACGCAAAACTGATATTTGATTTAGTTAAGGTAAGTTCTCGAACCGGAATCCAAAATTTTTTTTAAAAAATGGCAACGGTTCAAAGACCAAAAATTCTCCAAATTTTATTTCGAATCAAAGTTGTACATGCGATACATCGTTGGATAGTGTACTATTGTAGGTCTAGATGTACTAGACCTATAACTTTTGTCTAAAATATTTTTTGCTAAAACACATAGAAAAAATTAAAAAATATATTAGGGATCTAACGCAGTACAAAACAATAAAGGACGAAATAAATTGAGTTCACTTTTGGTCTATCATAACACCGGTTCTAACAAACGAATCATCGTGCTTTTTTTTAAAAGAAGCATCTTTCCAAGTACTTTCAAAATATATTTTAAAAATAAAAATCCGTTGAAAACTGTTAGTTATTGCATTGTTTATAGGCAAAAAAATTTGCAAACTATAAATAGCAAAGTATGATGTAAAAACAATCATTCACTATTACCATGGTAAGAGCTGTAGACACACACTAGCCACTCTTTAGCTGTTTTACCAGCTGGCAATGCTAACACATGAACAGACGAAGAGTTGGTTATTGGAATGTAGACCGCTAAATAATTGTCTGGCATTTTTAGAATTGTTTCTCCGCTATTTTTGGGCAATTTCATAAATAAATATGCGCGCCCCTCTCTAGAGGATGTGAGTACTCATAGATCTGAATATATGCATGTATTTCGAAAACACCATGTATATAATATTTAAAAAATATTCAATAGTTTTGTTTTTGAAAATATATGGGATGAAGGTAACTAATATATAAGAGCCACCACATAGTTTTTACTTAAGTAAATTTATTTTACAATAAATGTTTATATAACATATGTAATAACAATAAGAACTAAATAAAAACAGTATTAAACATTATTGCTATATTTTCATTGAAAATATTAATTTTTAAAACAAATCAAAGTGTAAAATTACAATGTTTAGTCTATGAAAACACGCAAATGGGAAAGCCAAAATTAATGTACAGATATTTCAAAATTTTTATAAAAGTGGAAGACAGACGCCAAAAAATATTGCGAGTAAATATTACTTGCAATAAAAATACAAATTATTTGGCACATGAATATTATCTGTTTGCAACTGTAAACGATATATTACAATGTTAATATGAAAAATATAAGCAGCCACAAATTAAAACAGTAAAATTATAGGAGGCGGCAACACTGTAAGGTTGTTAAAATTATGTGTCCACAAATACCCCAACACACTGAAAACTGCGCTCAACACGTGTTTTGTCAACAATGTTGGCATCTTCTGAAGACTATGTATTTTAATTATCTCCAGATGATGTCAAGAATGGTTGACGAAACGTGTTCAGTGTTCACAGATGAGTCTTTATCAATGTCCCAATCCCTCCCTCCTGCTAAAAGTGCAAGCAAGAGTTGTTGTTTTGCTTTATATTTATGCTGAAAATTATTTGTTTAATTTTTAAATTATAAATTTTTTTTTATAAATAAACATTTCAATGTTTCTTTTTAACTAATTGTTCACGCAATTTCAATTTTCACATACTACAATACTAAAACAACTCCAGAGACATAATGTGATATGACACCCCCACGTGCGTCGTTTGTTGCATCCCTAACAATGTTGCGAGATTATTTTTTTCACTGGATATTTATGACACCCTGATTAGGCAAGTGCAAACTACGCTCAATTTAACCAAAGAATAGTAGCATGGACGTTATACTGCAGTGTGTTAAGATAATGTATTAACAGAGTTTTTTTTTAACAAATATGAACTACATACCTACCACAAGGAATAAAATATTACAAAGGACCCAGCTGGTGTAAAATATGTCAGTTGTCCAACTTTTAAGAAACAGATTGTCATTACAGAACTTGAGAGTTTCCTACAGTGTTGCCTTTTTCTGAAGGCGGCAAATGAATCTTTCAATCTATTATATACGAATTCATTTACAGTTGCAAAGAACCTTAATTACAAAAAAGCCAAGGGCGTTGGCAAAGCAGAGTATTAATTTCTCTATCAGGCAAAACTGGTATTGCTATAAGATTAAGATATTTAGAATTCTTACGATCTAAGTAAAAGCTAGAACCACCCATATTACAAAGTATGGTTACACAGCCCTCGACAATCATAATAGTTAACAAATGATAAGAACTACTTATAACATTAATAATAAATAATGGAGTGTTTACCTAGTGTTTGCTTTGGTGATTTTGCACTTATGATAATCAAATGTTATTTTAGGTTAGCTTAAAGTGAAAGATTCACTATGTTCCTATTTATATTAATCAGTTTGCTATTTTTTTTTAACAAGTCTTACAGATTTTATTTTTAATTCGATGTCGAATACAGTGCTTTTGAGCTTATGCAAGAAAATTTATAGCAAACATCGAATTAGAGTTGAGATGTCTTTTCTTCTATTCAAAAGTCTTGAATCAAGTAGCTGACATATAATTCGTTCAATACAATTCATTCGAACAAATAAATTACATTTTACATATGTTCAGCCAATATATTGATTCCTTTATTTAAAATGTATCAAATGAAAACAACCTAGTTTGACGACCATCAGATTCTTCAAGAAATAATTCAGTTTGAACAACGTGGTATATGCATGATGCTCCCTCATTTTCCCCCAAAGGTGTGTAAATAAAAATGAAATGATTACATGGTCTGCCAGACTGCCACAGTTACATCCACTGGACTTTTTTCGAGGTACCTATCTAAAAATTTTGCTTTACAAAAGGGATCAGATGCTAAATTTTGCTTCCATAAGCTCGTGACATTTTACATAAAAAGGAAAACTATATATAAATAAAAATTATATAATCTAGCTTAAAAATCCCGAATCTACCTTTAAACTGTTTGCATCCTAAAACGGACTGTATCATTCATAAGACGCTTGACAATTTCTGGTCTGTACTTTTTTTGAAAAAGTATAAACATAGACATAAAGCTAATCGAGCGTGACGAAATTCACATACAAAATATAACATCTTATGTACAATTTTCAAAATTACCACCAATCACCAAGTTCTCCATACTGAGTAATACAGGATATGCTATAGAAATTTCAAATCAGATTTGTCGAAAGCAAAGTATCAGACATACCTGTGGAATTGAATACACCGATTTCTCAATTAAATACACAAGCTTTCGTACAATTTTACCACAAGCATGTCCAATACCATCGTCGGAAGACAGCCAAATTTCATTATTCAACTTGATCAGGTTTTATTAATAGGAAAATAGCTATAAATACACACATTTGAAACACTCTTTTTACAAACTTAATTTGGTTGGATAATCAAAAATGTTATGTACAACAATAACAAAATTATTTATCTGTAATTATATACCGTCTATCTATTTTACGAGGGCCATGCCTAATATCTCACTTAATATCTATTGCAGAAGAATAAAGTTTTAGAAAGTTATCCCATTTTTTGTGAGCTATTTTTCAGTAAAAAGAAATTTGAAATCCATAGCCTACTTTGTGAGATATATTACAAAAACCTGAAAAATAGGAAAACCACAAACGGTCATAGCTTCCTTATTTGAGGAGATACGAAAAAAGTTAAAGGGATGAAAGTTGACGGCAAAGACAATAAGAATAATAATGTGTATCAAAAAATTCGAAAAATTCGTGGCTTTAACATACGCCCTTGTGAAAAAATGAAGAGCAAATCTCAAAGTAAGCCATGACACACACATGGTCTGTTTATTTTGTCTCTTTCCACGATATAAAACATGTCACAAAAATTTTAACTGATAGTGTCAATATTTGATATTTTATGAAAACCACAATTCATATCATTGAATCGTAAAAATCAGCTATGCCATAATTAGTGAAAAACAATGTATACAGTTATTAACAAATTTGACAGGTTGTCACTCTTGTATGTTGCGCTGTTGAGTTCTAAGATAAGTTTTATACCAATAATAACAAATTCGATATGATTAGCATTTATTGTCAGTGCAATTTTGACACTGAGATAGCAGTCACGGTTTACGGAGATAGATTTCCAGATGCTCTGCAGCCAAATCGAACTATGTTTAGGAAGCTAGTTGCGAGATATTTTGTGTGGCCGTCGTAAAATAGACAGACGGTGTAACGAATACCAAAAACTTTTCAAAAAAAATAAAATTAACAAACGGGAAAAATATAACGTCTTGAATGTCGTGCTGTGACGATACAAATAATTACTAATTTTCAATGATGGAGACGGCATTTGACATTGGCAAAACATCGATGTTGACATTGAAAGCAGCCAACAATGTAGGCAGAATATCGTCAAAAAATCTCAATATATCAGTAACATAGCTGTTAAAAGAATAAGTATTTATTTGTTTAGTTCCCAAATAATTTTCTTTATGCCAAGATAATGTCTAGTCTAAACTATAAATTGACGTTCTTTAGAAAATCCTTCATCTTTTTCATACTTTTCTCTGTCTTTCCCAGATGCCAATATGTAGAAAATTTCTGGACAATACTTTTGTTAATAAGTTTTCAATATATAAAAACCAAGAAAATGTCTACCTATTACTTAAATATTAGACACCACTGGAAAAAATCATAATTTGAAAAACCAATGATTTAAAAAATATATATAATCACTACATTTATTAAATTTGAATTAATTCGTCTACCATCTTGAAGCCCATTGTTAGCACATGATAAATCAACAAATGTTTATGCGAACCATCAGATTTGCTTAAAAATTTGGTAAAGACCAAAACATTAATCCTGAAACACAAATTGTAGCCAACCTCTATTGTTCTGAGAATCTCCAAAGTATATCCAATTCGACACATTTTTATTTTTTGATTTTACCAATCAAAATGCATCCAACCAAATTAAGTTGTCAATATTTAATAGGAAGAGCATATATATTATATATCTATACATATCACGTGAAATAGAAAAAATATATTAGTATATATACTAATCTTCTAACTTCAACTTTATTACAGAAAAGTTTCACATTGAAATGTTCTATATTTCATCCTAGTTTTATTGCTTTTCAAGTGAAAGGGAACATCTTTCTCGAGCTATCTAAATATACTCTTAATATCTGTAACACCTATCCAGAAACGAAACTTTCTAATTACAAACAGTTTATCACTTATTCCATCATACATGTTCCTAAATTTAATCTCACATCCCGATAAATGTCTAGAGAAAATATAGCAGTATATCCAAAATATTTTGGCAAAGAACTTATGAATATGGTAATTAGAGTTTAATTTTGGGGAAACAGAAAAAAATCGCGAAAATATTTCTTTCATTAAATTATCCGAACTATCACAGCTCCAAGTTTTAGTCCCAACGAATACAGCTTTCCGTCCTTGTTGCGATAATTGAAAATACGTTTCAAACAAACGAAAACACAACTGAAAACGCAATCACTAATAATTGTACAGTTGGCTGTGATATTTGTTTTCTTGTAACTATTGTCGGTAAGTTTTCTTTGCAATCGGTTGGCAATACTATTGACACATCAGTCAATTTTTAAACTTCAATTTAGCAGCAGTTGTGAGTGAAGTTGTAACATCTACATCAGCAGCAGTTTGGAACTTTCTGTGATTTAGAAACACGTGCTGTTGGCAGTTACATTGGACTTGTGCATAATATGTTTATTCATATGTTAAGAAACCCAAAACATTTCGATTTGTTTGTTGCGTTTGTATCTGTTGTTTATATTTAATAACTCGGCCATAACAGAGAAGAAACGAAATACCTATCATTAATTTCAGGTGATATTAGCAAAAATATGAAAAAAGTTCCTATAGACATATGTTCGAAAACACTAAGCTTCCAAAGCTAACTCAGCCAGCTAGTTAATTTCTATTTATTTTTATCCATTTCAACATTCTGATCAATATAATAAACCCCAAACTAATTTGCGACGCTATCGCTACGTTACACCTTGGGTTTGCCAATATCTACTTCCCAAAGTGCACCACATCAGTTATGTACGGAGACTGCATCATGTTTCTGCATCTCGCTAGATTTTGTTTACAATGTTGCTATGGCAACAACATGCACCTTATGCTCTAATGCAGATACAGTTCACTTGTGTACACTTCATCATGAATTCAGGAAGTAGTACACGATTTACAACATTTACAGGAAAAAGCAACGAAACATGCGAAGAGTGCAACTTATTTATTGTTATGTGCTGCCCTCTAACGGGGAAAGATGTGATTAAGTCGCTGTTCAAGGTGAAGGGAAACCTGTTATTCTGTTAATCCCTGACTAGTAGGGTGGCGCAGTCTATGAGCCAATTGACAAACAATCATCTAGTACATAGTAGAAAACTATGGAGGATTCTAGAATAGGATTCTGGTACATTTCAAGTGTGTATATAAAGAGGTGAATCCAGCAGATGGGGGAAGAGTTCAGTTGAGTGAAGTATGCAGTACAGTTCAGTTCAGTGAAGTAAACAGACAGAGAGTTTTTAGGTTAGACAAGAGTTGACAAGTTTAGGAAGAAAAGTACATAGTGTTTTAAAAGTAGTGAATTCATATTAGATTAAGTTATTATTAGTTGTGTGATTTTTTATTATTTACTAGTGTAATTTTAGTGATTAATAAAATAGTGGTTAGTGAAGATTCTTGTTGCAAGTTATTTGAACCCACAGACTGTTTACTGAAGACTGTAAACACGTAACATTATATAACTTAGTGGACTATGAAGTTTTAGGTAAAAGTGACATTCGTAAACAGTTAGGTAGCGTCTATCTTGAAAATATACGAGCTCATAATGAAAAGGTTAATAAAAAAACAGAGACTGTAGAAGCTTATAATGCGTTAATGGACAGAGAGAAATTAGGCACTGAATTGAAAGTTATTTATGGCAGGGCGATATGTGCTGCAATGATGTTTACCTTGCTTGCGACATTTATTAATAAAAATAATTTGGAGGAAGGCGTATTTATCTGAGATGTACCAAATTTTAAGTGTTGTATGTACTACACCCATGACGACGTGCGAATGTGAAAGGTTTTTCTATGTTAAAAAGAATAAAATGTTTTCCAAGGAACACTATGGGCCAAGAAAGGCTTAATGCACTTTCGATGTTATCAATTGAAAAAAATATTATTCAGTTAATTCCTAACTTTGACAATAAAGTGATAGACATTTTCGCAGCTAGTAAGTAGCGCAGAATGGATTTTATGTATAAATAAAATGTTTTTGTTTGTGTGTGTATGTATATGTACTAAATCTTAAAGGCTGCCCCCTATAAAATTAACCACGAGCCGCCACTGCTTGCCTACCCAGATTTTTGTTATGTTTGTTATAGATTTGTCTGTGTCTGTGTTATTTACTTCTAGTTGTATGTTGTTTATTTAATTGTCTATATTACATACATTGCTTTTTTTTATAACTTAGTACATTTGTATGCTACTTAATTTATTTTTATTTGTTATTTTGACGACTGTATACATCTTCCAGCGGCTTGGAATCAATCCATACGCGGAAGCTATGCAATCTTAGCGAGGATTGTGTTGAGGATATACCATCCTTCGGAGGGGATGTAAAGCCGTTGGTCCCTTGTCTACTAAATGTTACGTAAGTAAAAGATCCCTACTCTTCTAAAGGGAACAAGGTTCAGCAAAAATTCCTGGTTGTGGGTAGCTCATTTACAGGCGTCGGTGTTAGGCCTCAGTAGGTCGACGTTAAATAATTGTTAAAAAAAAAACAAAATTTTCACTTTGTTTTTTAAATTTTGGTACCGGAATATGGTTCCCTGATCAAAAGTAGGTGAAAAGGGTTCTCTTTGTTAAATACTGCGAGACGAATTATTTCTGACTCCAATTTGAAATATTGGAGCGAGTACGATGAAAAACTTTTGTGCTAGGCTTCAAAAATGTCAGTAGTGAGAAGGGGGTCATTTGGCTGATGTAATAATAATGATTAATGACAATAAAATGACTCTTTCTGATTCTGAAAAAACTAAATCTGGTGTGCCGCAAGGAAGTGTAATGGGACCTCTATTGTTTTCAATGTTCATTTTTGATATAACCGATTGTTTTAGCTAGTGCTCTTACCATTTATATGCAAATGATATTGATATCCAATTATTTCTTTCTGGTACAGTTAAACAAATTGACACAGTAAACAAAATACTCATGATTTAGAAAAATTGGCAGATTGGTGTGAAGGTAATGGACTCAGACTTAATCCTAATAAAACAGTAGCAATTTGTATAGGGAATGATCAAATTAAAAATAATATAAATTTAAGCACGATAAATATTCTACTTGAGAAAGTAAATACAATGTGGACAAAATCTTCAAAGAGTTTAGAGTTAAATTTTTGCGATCTCGCGGCTTACACTAATGTCTTTAAGCGCTTGAAGCGTGACGTCATTGGCTAGCGTACTCCTGAAGCCGCGCGATTCCGCTGCAAGTGGCTTTAAGCGTGACGTCATGACTTATTCGCTCGAATGGCACCACTTATCGCATCTAATGCGCAAAAATATAGCTTAGGATTAATTATAGATGAATCGCTCAATTTTGAACCGAATTTAAACAAACTATTTGGTATATCTTTTAATTGAAAATGCTTAATAGTAAACTGTGAAATAAAATTAAAGCTAGTGCAAAGTTTAATCTACCCTGGACTAGCAGGCTTGCGACCATTATCAAAGAGTCATAAAAACTGGATAATGGTCGCAAGGTCGAAACATATGTCAGAGAAATCTGAACAAAACTAATGAAACAATAAACCAAGTGCGTATTGTAACTATTCTTTTGAATATTTATAATTATTCTATTGAATATGTTTCATCAAGAACCTACCACAGATTCTATCCAATTAAGCAAAAGATTCATTAATTTAGTAAGACAGATTTCTATTTCATTTTTCGCCCCACTTTCAAGAGATAGCAGTCAGACCATAGTACATAAATAAAAATACTAAAAACAAAACTATTCGGAGGACATCCAAACCAAATTGCTTTGGCAGTTTTAATGGGTTTTTAGATCTGTTGCCTTAGAAAAAACTACTTTTCCAATCTGCAATAATTTTTCAACAACTTGTAGTATCGAGGTGTCTTAAGTTACAAAACATTGAACCAACAACATATTACACATAATATTGTCCACTGCCACTGTACTATCACATGATAAACGGGAGTAGAAAATTCAAGAGCGACACCCTCTCATGAGGCCTGCCACGAGGTGAGGAACCGAAATAATAGTTGGAAACTTTGCATTTACGTCTAAAAGTGAAAAGCTTTGCGTCCGATGCACAGAATTTCTGACATAAGTACCTTCTCAAATTAAGAGATGTTCCTGTTTGGTAACATTTCTTTGACTGAATAATTGCGTATATAGAACAGACAATTACAAATGAAATAGTAGATGACTTGAAAATTATTATAAATAAATAAATATTTGGTGATGCACCCGAACATGATTTAATTTACATAACAAAAAGCATAAACAGTTATAGTCGGTTACAGAAATAAATGGTTTAATTTCGTAATAATTTGATTATAGAAAAAAACTTTCTTTGTAAATATAAATAACAAGTGTAGAGGAAAAAAAATAAATTCTATAAATAACTACAAACAACACCAATAGAGACTATTCACCACTTAATGTAACCAACTAGAACTGTTAAAATATTAAATAAATAATTTTCAGTCAGTCTAACGTTTACAAAACAATCCTTATAAATAGATACAATTCTTATTATATAAACAAAAACATAAAATATATTAAAGTTATATTTAACAATATATTAGATGAATAAAAATTTTTCATAATATAATAAAATTATCTAGCGATTTAAGGCTTTTGATTACCTGTTCTGATTTTTCTCCAACTCCCGCCGGTTTTTCACCCACTCATCGTTGTTGTTGTTGAACAGCACCTTTTGATTGTTCTCTTTTTTCTTCGTTCGAAGCAGCCTGGGCTTGAAAGGTGCGGGCTTTTCTACTGGCTCGTTTTTATTTATGTCGTATTGAGGGGACAACCGTACTTTTTTATATGGTTCATTATTGTTGCACTGCGAATTGTGCCGTTTTCTTGTGGTGATCCCGGCCAGATTAAGTAAAGTTTCTGCGCCCTCCTTTATTCTTCTTTCTTCGTCATCCTCGAAGTCTATTTTTCTACAGGTACGGTTCTTTGGGATTCTGCAAATTAAAATATTTTGATATTCCATGACGAAAGCAATCTTTCAAACTCAGATTCTCTCACATAATTTCAAAAATACAATTAACAATTTGAAGTATAATAATTACAATCTACGTTTTTCCATAATATAAATGAATAATTGCAGAAGTTTAATTTATCCCCGGATTATGAAAATTTTCAAACATCCGATTTTCTGTATAACTTTTTCTTATTCTTCAATTTAAGGACAAGTTCAACGCTGAAATGCTGGGAAATGATTGGAAATAGACTGATCTTCCATATGATATTGAACTACCCTGTATATACCCCATATATAAATTTAGTTTTTTCCTATTTATATTTCAAAATTCAAGTAATTATTGCAGTTAATTCATTTCATTTTTACATTTATTTATTCATTTAAATTTGAACAAAGTAAAGTTACCAGAATGCATTTTAAAATTATATTATTTTAAAGCAAAGTTAAAAGCTACAGTTTTAACTAAAAAGTTACATAAAATCGAGTTGAGTCACAGGGTTTGTTTATCAGTTATAAGATAAGTGTCAAGTACTTCATTTATTCCCAGAGTATGAAATCGCCTACACTTTTCTACCTTAACCATAGAAAAAGATAGAGAGTTGGGTGTCATCCTAAAAGTCTGTGCAGAACTACGCCGTATCCAACGTTATTTATTTGGTTAGTGTAAATAGTTCCCACACGAAGCGTGAGATTCGAGGAGAAGGGTGATGTCGCATATCATATAAAAAGACATCACAGCGTTCAACAAAGGGTCATTTTTTGATGAGCGACACCTGAGGGAGATGCATTTGGAATCCCACCTGAGGTACTTTGCAGACTTCGGTCAGCTGTGCTTGGGAAATAAAATTAAACCACCTAAGGTAATTTGCAGACTTCGGTCAGCTGTACTTAGGAAATAAAATTAAACCACGCTTAAGGTACTTTGCAGACTTCGATCAGCTGTACTTAGGAAATAACATTAAAAAACGCTCAAGGTACTTTGCAGACTTCGGTCAGCTGTACTTAGGAAATAAAGTTCTAATACACCATTGCATCGCAGTACTTCGTGTTCGTTGTACTTACATCAAAGACAACCACTATTTAACGTACTTTTTATGAAGTGCCGTTTCAACGTCTCTACGATGCCCTACGAGGACGTTAACCATGTAGAACCTGGGGGAGAGCATTCATAGGCGATATAACGCTATACAGAGCGCACAGAAATTCAGCTGGCATAAATTTCTAAAGGTGATTACTTTCTTATTTCGAGACTACTTTATTATTTGCTATTGCATTCATATTCTGGTTACGAAGTGTTTAAAAAAGGTTTAAATGACGAATTTGTGGTACTAAAAGAATATTAGATTTTTTATGAACGATTAGCTTTGATTTTTAATTATAAAGCATATTATATTACCAGTTATTCAGTTATGATTTCATTCACGATTTATTTAATAAAATTTCACTTTCTGAATATTTTACTAGGGAGATCTGCATTTGCAAAATGACAAGTTTATATTCCAGAACTCTACATTTAGAGCTATGCAATAACAAGGTACTTTTATCAGACTAATCAAACTTCATGTCTATCATTATTCTGCAATTTTTATAAAACAAATAGTGGATGGGTTTGAAACATTGACCACGGCCAATTGGCTGGTTCTGTTCTCCAATTGGGTTCAGTTACAACGAGGGATGTCAATATTTCAGACAGTTGTCTGGTCACTTGTTTCGATTGAAGGGTGATGCAACCGTACTTTCTTACCTTCGCAGATTCGCGGCTCCGTATGTTTGACAATCATAGGCAATCTTCTGGTTGCTTTTCTATTTAATTACGATAGGGAGATTTCCCCAGCATTCTAAAAGATTTTATGTGACTGTAAATTCTCACCTCAGCAAGATTAATATGATTATCTGAACAATTGTTCCTACTCTAATTTCAATCAATAAACAATGTATAATTAAAGGATTTTTCCTCAACACTCTATGATCTTTTACATGAGTATTTAATGCTCAATTCTCAACTTAATTTTGATATGTATAAACATGACATGATTCTTGTCCTTTGTTTTGCATTTGATTCATTATTTGGCTATTGCTAACAACTTTAATTATAAATTATTATTATCTAACGATTGCTAACAACTTTAATTATAAACCATTATTACCTGGCAATTGCTAACAGCTCTAATTATGGATTATCATTATCAGGCCATTGCCACAACTCTAATTACTATTAAAATAACACAGCATACTTTTGTATAACAAAGTTCTTGTTATTGCATCAAACCACTCAGTATATCTATAGTATGGTCATTACTATAGCAGCGCAAAATTTCCTATTATAATATTTAGACAATTGTCTCAAATATTTGGATTACTTTTGATTTCATGTTCGACTATTGTTGAATCAATTTATATAAAATAAAATGGGTTTTTTTTACTATTTTTTCCCATCAATTATTGTCTTTTCTTTCACCTTTACCTTTTTCATCATACAGTTAATAAACTAAATAAATGTCTTCATTTCAAAAGCAAAATAGAAAACAAACTTCAACTATAAATGTACAGTGCAATCTTGAGTAATAAAATACTACATAAATAACATGTCAAATTAACTAGGTCTCTCAATTAATAGACAGTGTGTTCAAGTTTACCAGGTATTTCAATTAACAGAGTGATTAATTTTCTAAGTTATATAGTATCAGACAGAAACAAGTAATATTAAACTTTATATAAAATAACCTGGGGTAATTAAAAAGTGTTACTAAACACAAACAACGAAATTTGAGTCCTACACTAACAAAACTAGACGATCATGCAAATGGCCAATCTTATTTGTTTATCCTTCAGATAAATAAATAGTAATAAATATATTGGTGACATAATGACCAGGATTTCATTTGTAATTAATGGGGGTGGGATTGAATTTCTTCAATATGTAAATAATAAAAATACTGTATTTCTATCAGCAAAAGGCCATCGATCAAAGTCCTTTATGCTTTAAATTGGGATACTTATATAAGTGCTATCGCCAAAAAGCTCTCTTCTACCTGTTACGCCTTATACAGATTATCAAAGTTAACCAGTAGACAAACACTGTTAGCATACAATTATGCACACTTTATATCAAGAATCTTGTATGGTATTCTTTTCTGGGGTCCGTCCCATGGTTCTGAAAGTGTTGAAATTGCAAAAAAGGCTGGAGAATCTAAATTTGAATCATGTAGAAATATATTTAAAAATCTACAATTGTTAACCTTACCCTGTATATACATTTATGATGTGCTTATTTATGTAAAAAACAATTTTAAATTGTTTATACCAAATAGTCATTATTACCATACCAGGGAAGGTGATAATTTGATGATTCCTATACATAGTCTGTCGAAGTATCAGGAAAACGGGAATAATCTTCATTCAAAAATATTAAAAACATCAAAAATTTTAAAAGGGAAGTTAAAGTCTATTGACTTCATAACTGTTTCTACTCAATTAAAGAATATTTAGAAAAATGAATGCTGTAATTACTAGGTACTATTAATAATTTCATTTTAGTTTAAAATTTAACATACAACTTGTGTACTACTTTTGATTTGTTTGTGAAATTGTAATTTTTAAAAGGTAACTCTGAGTTTTTAGATTAGATGTGATTTTTTTTTTTTGAAGCACTTGGGTGTTTTTCCCAGATTTTGAGAACGTTAGCTGTCATATTGAAAGAGCAATGGCAGATTTTCTAATTGTCATTCTTTTACTTCCATGTCCAGTGGAAGTATAGTAACGCAAAAATAAATGAGAATTTTGTTGTTTGTTTGTACACTTATGTATTATAATGAGATCTGGAACTAGATTATATTTTGATCTAATTCCGTTGAAGGGTTCGGGGGTAAAGTCAAAGTCTCAAATTTTTTTTTGCATCAGCCATCCCCCCCACCCACATATCACCCTCAATACCACCCCTCACACTATTACGAAAGGGAGTAAAAAAAAATTTAAATGTGATTTAGTGTGTATACAGGAACGAAACGTCTTAAAAAAAATTTATGACGTCAGTTACCCCCCCTCTACCACCCCCCTTGCCACCCCCAGCCTATTAATAAAGGCAGTAAAAAATTTAATTGAGATTTAGTGTTGTAGTGTGTAGTGTTACGAAAACCAAGGGACTCTAAAATTTTTTTGGCATCAGCCACCTCCTTCCTCTACAACCCCCACCCTATTATTATTGGGAGTAAAAAATTAAATTGGGATTTAGTGTGTGTACGAGAACCAAGGGACTCCAAAATTTATTTTGGCATTAGTTACCCCCTCTACCCTATTGTTTAAGGGAATAAAAAATTAAATTGTGATTTAGTGGGTATTTTTTTTTTTACATTAGCCAACCCCTCCACCACCCTCACTCTATTATTAAAGGGAATAAAATATTACATTGGGATTTAGTGTGTATAAGACTTGGCTACAAAATCTGGATGTGGAAGTAGTGATTCCTTGGGCAGCGATTTTTTTAGTTGGTTTACAGAACATATTTATACTCAGAAACGTGTCATTTTTATAACACTGCAAATAATTAAGGGAATTTTGATGACACTTGGGAAATTTACATGTCACATGCAGAAATCACAAAGAACGTATTGTTTTTGGTGAAAAAACAAAAAAAAAACAAATTGTTTTCTTAATGGTCCTAGAATACTATTCTAGAATATTCGGATCTGAAAATTTCGTCTTTAGATTTCCAAATGGTATTAAATGTAATAATTTTTCAAAAATTTAATCACCACACCACATGTTTAACCGTCTCGTGGATGCAGGTATGTGTGTGATTAGGCGCTATGAACTCGCTCTACAAATAGGTGTTTCATAGGCAACCTAATCCTAAAAACGCAGTACTTTATTCTGCACTAAGTTTAAATTTTGCGCCAAAATTTTTCGAGAAAAGTAGTGAGTGATGTTTTTAATCATCCCCTCCCCAACCTCACTTTAAAAAATTGTATCTTAAAGTGACTCATTTTTGGTACGAAAATCGATGAAGTTCCGTAATATTAACAATATTACAGTTGTATTTACGAAGAAAATTTCAAATAAAAAATTTTTTTTAAGCAATTGTGATGTCAGTGAACGAAAATGATGCTCTTAAAAAAACTTATTAGTTATAAATTGTGTTTCAGCTTGGCGGTAATTTGTGGAAAAAATTTTCATTTTGGAAGATTTTAATTTTTTTCACTCCCACTCCACAATTTATAAAATACTTTAAAAATTCGTATCTTGGAGTGATTCACTTATGGCAAAAAATGGATTTGGTCAACATTAACAAGGAAAATATTGCATTTACCATGTTAAAAAAAAAACAGAAATTGTAAAATTCGCCAAATGGGAAAAATTAACAAATGGTAACTAAAGGCGGCTTTTGGCAAATAGGTAATCACAAAATCATACAAAAGTATTGTTATGTGCTGCCCTCTAACGGGGAGAGACGTGATTAAGTCCCTGGTCACAATTTATTATTCTGTTGATGGCCAGTAGGTGGGGTGGCGCCATCTCTCGGCCGATTGACGAACCGCCATCTAGCACGTAGTAGAAAACTCTGGAGGATTCCAACCTGTTCTAGAAGGTTGTGGAATGGGATTCTGGTACATTCTAAGGGTGTATATAAAGAAGTGAAGTTGAGCAGGCAGGACAGATTTTTGCTTAGATAAGAGTTGACAAGTGATCAGAAAAGTAAAGTACAGTTGTGATTTAAAAGTAGTGAATTTATATTAGATTAAAATTATTATTAGTTGTGTCATTTTTAAGGATTAACTATTGTAATTTAAGTGATTAATAAAATAGTGGTTTGTGAAGATTCTTGTTGCAAGTTATTTAAACCTACAAAGTGTTTACTGAAGACTGTAAACACGTAACAGTATGTAAAATTTGGATAAATTCGGTTATCAATTATTATCACCCATATAATATAATAATTTTTCAACAACCTGTATATGATCTTGACCTGCGATTCACCGTTCTGTTTCATGAAACCACATTTACTATTAACAATCATTATAATAATCAAAGATATATTTTTCTTACCTATCATCATCGCTCTCAAAAGCTTCATCCCCATTGACTGACTCGACGTTATCAGCTGCACTGTAAGTATGATCCTGACTAGGTGATGTAGTGATAACTTGCCACAAGCTCTTTTCCTTCTTATGACCCACTCTGGGGCCGTTCTTCAAACTCAGCATGACTGCGGCAGCATCAACAGCATCCAGGGAATCTACGGCTTCTGCTTTAATATTTTGGTTGGTTATTTCTGTAGCGGCTAATTTTCTGGATAAGAACGGGAATAGATCTGGGTTTGGTAGACGGTATATGGAAGTTTTATCGGGTACTACTGGTTGAGGCCTACTACTATAGTACGATAAGGGATCTAACGTAGAACAGGGATGGAATGGGGACCTGTTCAAAGCCTGAATCAGATTTGGCTTGTACTGGGGGTCCACTGTCCACAGGGAGCCTTTGCCGAGATTCTGGAAGGAAATTTTTCTATTATAAACAATTTTCTCTTAATTTTAATGTTACGACTGTTCATACCGAGAGGCAAACTGCTGAGATATGTACAAGGCAGGAGGTAAGGAGAAACGTATGGAAAAGTCCAGGGATTGCTTCAGAAGAACCGGGGAAAACTGAGGAAGTTATTAGGCTGGAAAGGGGGCAGAAGTTAGGTACCCGCTCACATCTTTGGATAATAAAATAGCATGAAAAGTTGAACCCTACTCATTACTTAATTTATACTCACAGGTGCTTTCTCGACCTTTTGGAAGCATTTATTCAGAGACAGATTGTGTCGCACGCTGTTTTTCCACCCAGTAGGTGCGTTCTTAAAATATGGAAAATGGTCTAGAATCCACGCATAAATTTCTTTCACTGGCAAGGCTTTTTGTATGGAATCCTCGATAGCCATAAAAATAAGACACGAGAAGGAATACGGCGGTTTATTGTTTGTGTGTACCAATGGATCGTATGGTATGTTATGCGGATGTTTTGTACGTTGAGTGCTTCCGTTCTGATTCTGATAGGGGGTTGGAGAATGAACAGAACTACTTGAGGAATCGGCCGCTGACACTGATGATTCGTCTACATAATCGCTCGTAGGAGATTGGTCGGTTACAATATTGTTATTGTTGTAGTACTTAACTGGGGTGGAATTTACGCTGTTTGACGGTGACGGGTTGATATTCATGCCTAAAATCAAGCAACCTCGTTATACTAGCTTTGCCAGAAAAGCTAACTAATAAAAACCATGACTAAGCATCTACACATGTAGTTTATTCTTTTCCAATTAACTTTACAATTTTCTTGTGGAAAATATGAGAAACAATGGCAGTAATACATATGATATTAAAGAACATACACCATTTACATTAAAAAGTGAAACTGTGTGCAAACATTTGGAATTCCACTTTGATCTGACTATTAATCACAAAAACTCGTATTACCTATTTTGCGTGTTCTTCGAAGCACCCAATATTTATATAAGTAATAAACGGTGACATATAAAAATACCTTTCAACAGATCGCGTTCATGTAACCAATTTAAACTGGTAAGATCATCATCAGGATTTCTATTCTGACTTTGAGCTACGGCCAACAGAATTGATATGGGTGATTGAGCGTCCCTCACAGGGGTGCCTGCTACAGGACTCCCTGGTACCGACATTTTCGGCGTCAGAACAATTTCTTCCTGGGGGGAGACAGGCCTTTCGGGTGCCATTATGATTTTTGTCTGTAACAAAAAAGTTTAAATGAAAACAGAATAAATTCAAAATGCACAAGAAATTTTAACACTGCCAAAAACGTGTGGGAGATATGTAGTTACTAAAAATCAACACAAAAAGTTTGCAGTAGTATATACCTACTGTTCATAATAGCTAACTCACAGTATGCATTGAAGCATAGACCATCTGCACGTCACTGATTGGAGGGAACACAATAACACATAACCTCACTTTAGCTAGTTGATGGCGTGCCGGTAAAACAAATCAAGGATCCTTTCCCCAAAATAATTAGTTGTGATTTCTGATACTTAAAATTGTAAGGAAGAAGGAACTATACTAAATTTCAGCTAAGAATGCAATGTTTGTAAACAAGGCAATGTGTGTCCTTGTCTCCCATTGGTAAATTTCCAAGCCAAGTTCACACAGGGAAAAAATAACCAATCATACAGATCCCTTGTCAGGTCCGCCTCTACCTGCCTCTGATTGGTTGCTCATATGCTATGTAGCTAAGTAATATTGTCTAATATTTTGCTTCAATGTTCATTTAAGAATTAAGTAGTAGTGACTGACTGTTATATTATTAAATTTAAAGATGCGAAACGTTATCTAAATTTCCCGTTATTTTTCATTTTGTCTAATAATAGGTTGAGACAGCCCTGGGGGAGATTTCACTTACTTGGGAATTACCGTGTGCCTGTGTGAACCGTGCTTGGCTCATATGGCAAACTATTGCATGCTTGTGTTCTGTGATGCTTATCCGAGACCATGGTGAGTTGAAGTCATCATGATCCGACCGAGACATAGTATAAAGTGAGGTTATGTGCGATTTTCCCTGCAAGCAAGGACCTTGAAAAAATGCGACGTCACGTGCAGAAGCTCTATATCTCTACAAAAACTGTCTGGGGTTTTAATGTGAATAGGGTTTTCCCACTAATTTTATTTTAACAATTTGTGTCGTGAAAATGATATAATAAAACATTTTATTAATTTACAACAATTTACTTTTCTAATAAGAATTATTTCTAAGAAAATATCGTTAAAACAACTTGCTGATAATTTCACTGCTTTTTAAAACGGTAATTTTTACGCGCCAGAATTACGTATCTACCCGGAAAACCAATGAGATTATGGATATAATTAGTTTGTAATAGATTCTAACTGTGTGTTCCTCTAAAACTTCTCAGAATTTCAATTTGTAATGCTTGTACTGTGATTGGTCTAAAGCAGTGGACGTGTAAATATTGGCCAATCAGAATCCAGATAAATGCCGCACTAGTTATTCGTGAAAGCGTCGGAAGTTAATATTTTGTACTGTAGTTTAGGTTTAAACCTTCAACGATATTACACATCAGATGACTAACCTAACCTAAAATGTTAAATTTATATTTTTATGTTTGTATTGTTTGGAGTGAAAATATTATTTTATCAGTTTCTGGTTTATGTTTTATTAATTCTACAATCAAAATGTAATCAAGTGGAAGAGGGATATGTTAAAGGTGCCGCTGATAATTTACCTAAAGTAGAAAAGTGCTGAGTGCTGTCAATAAATAGAGGTTATGTTATGTTAATAGAGACCAAGATTAATAAACAATCTTGAACAGAGACAACCTCTGTGATTGGATTTAAGGGTGTTGACGTCATAACGCGCCAATTTATGGCTGTTTAAAATGAACCCAATATTTTTCAAACTTCAAGTTTCTTTTTGTTACTATTAGTAAAATTAATAAGATAATAAATATGCCATAAATCATTTTTTTACGTGAGTTAAGTATTTCAGCAATAATTTTTTTTTTTGGGAAAACTCTATTGTCTGGTTGGAGCATTTTTTAATTTTTACATTTTAGGGGGTCAAGTTCAGTTCACAGTGCAGTTTTGAGGTTTCAGGGAGGCCGGCGTATTATTTACTTAAAAAAAGAATGCTTAAATTTATTATTTTTCTATAATATGTACTATAATATATATAAGTTGAGAATATAAAAAAAACTTTTACTCGATAAATATTCGACTTTAAAATTCGATTTTTTTATGTTATTTTACACTCTTCTTAAAAACGAGCCAACATAATTCAGAATTGATTTCATTATGTAAAACTTTATATTTTATATTGTAATCCTAGATAAAATTAAGTTTCCAAAATTTTCTCCTCCTTGATTATTCAACGCGAACGTTCTATTCATTCGTCCCAAATTCACCATATAATTGTTTTATATTCTACAAATGGACTTAAATATTCAAATAAAATATAATACGTCTTATAAAATAACATGAAAATAAGTGAAAAGTCTGCATAATATTTGTTCCTATTAAAGTTTAATGTCGAATACGAATTTGTTAACTTTCGTCTAAAATAGTTGGGCGTTTTGCTACTAGAGGCAGTATCATAGTGATGACCATTGCTAGACGTGTGTCAAAGCAGGGCCGGGCTCATAATTTTCCATTTAGCCTGAGAGCTTCGAGTGGCGGTATCATATGTAAATAAATATGTTATGTGTTCCAGATAGCTAAATTCGGTGATTTACTAATATTTCGTCTTTTATGCCAACTAAATACGCATAATCCACAATACTTCAAGATCTTCTGTGTGTCATCGAGGTTATGTTTGTAACTGGTACATGTAAACATAAAATCGCGCCGCGATTATAGTTCTTACGGTCCTGTACGCCGCCTAGACTAGTGTGGCTTCTGTGTTATCGACAAGACGATGTAATTCGATTTTTTTTTTTTTTCATTTATACAGTTTGCAACTTTCTAGCAAGCAAGATTTTGCAGTGGCAATTTCTTGCAGGTAATGTATCTTGACGGTACGTTTTACAGTCGGAAATTTCTGTAATTGCAATAATATTGCACAAGATTTGCGACCTTGTAAAAATAAATTGTACTGTGTCTAACAAATTAAATAATAATACATTAACCTAACTTATTCTACTCGTTTTAGTCGCCGGGAATATTCATATGAATACGCTTTTGTCTAATTTTATCGTCTACAACCTCTTAATCCCGCCACGCGACATGGGTTGCGTTCATCACGGTGAGCAATTAGGTAGCGTTCACTGATCACATGCTTAAACTACGCTTCTTACACTGTCCTCATTGGCTTCTTGTGATCACATGACGTAATGATATATGATCGCTCAGTTAGCGCTATCGCGTGATGAACGCGGCCATGAAGTCATATTCGAGTACTTCTAGTAACTTTCTAAGTCTGTATTGGTAACATGGAAATCACTAAATTATCCACCAGACTTGCACGAAAGTTGCAAGAAAAATCGAGCAGAACCGATTTTCTGCAAGATGTTGAAACGTGCAAATAAATTGCCAAATGTGATCCTCAACTGCGCATGCCTTTGATCAAGATTTTCTGAATTTGCAAGAAACTTGGAGACTGTAAAAGCCGCTTTACAGTCTGCAACTTTTTTGCAAGCAAGACCTTGCAGGTAAAGTTTCTTGACAGTGCGTTTTACAGTCGGCAATTTCTATAATTGCAATAATATTGCGCAAGATTAGCCAACTTAAGAAAATAAATATAAATAATATAAAATAAAAATAAATTGTACTGTGTTTAACAAATTAATTAATAATACATTGACCTAACTTATTCGGCTCATTTTAATCGCCGAGAATACTCTTTCATCTACTTTTATCGTCTATAACCTCTTAATCGGGCCACGTGATATGAAGTAATATTCTAGTAACTTTCTGTCTGTATTGGTAACATGGAAAACACTAAATTATCCACCAGACTTGCACTTAAGTTGCAAGAAAAATCGAGCAAACCCGATTATCTGCAAGATGTTGAAAGCTGCAAGTAAATTGCCAAATGTGATCGGCTGACTCTCAACTGCGCATGCCTTTGTTCAAGATTTCTTGAATTTTCAAGACTGCAAACCGGCTCTACATAATATGTCAAATTTTACAGGAAACAAAATTTGTATTTATTAAAAATCAATGTTTTCTTAGTTTGTGTGATTTATGTGAAATAATCACTTGGATATTTGTTATCGCATACGCTGACCTAACCTCAAAGTTGATATTTCCAATGATTATCTTATTGGTATTTAATGGCTAAGTTGTGTGATGACTTGTAGGACTATTTATACTGTGTTGTAGGTATGTAGATAGTTGTAATGAATGATTAAAGTGTAATATATGTCACCACAATATATCTATTTATTATGCATTATATTTACGCTTACATTAAAATGTTCCAAGACGTTTTCTCTGTTTATTTGGCGTTTTTCTTGGTGTCAAAATTGAAGTAGATTGACCTAGTAAACAGTATACAAATGATGACATGTGACGTCACAATTATTGGCGCCAAATAACCGCTGATTATCAAAATTCAAATTCGTCGTCGAAGAAAATATATTTTTTCCGCTTTACTAAAATTCGAAAAATTCTGAATTTTACATTTTTATAAATGTTCTTTGATGCTTTATAGATTTTCATTATAAAAAATCATGCAACTTCCTTATTGAATTTTTTAAAGCACGTTTTCCACCAATTTTCTCAAAGTATTTCGAGTTCTATAAGTTCCAGAAGACAAATGGAAAGGATGGAAAATGTCCGTTATGAGTTGTACAACAAATATAATATATTATTATATAAAGTAGAATTCGCCTTGATTATTATTATTTATTGTTATTATTTCAGGTACCTTACGGACCTGAATTCAGCCCTGGGTAATTTTTTTATTACTCAACGCAAAATACGCTTAAAGTGTTGTTTTCCATATTTACCTATGGAATGTGTATAAATTACATAATATTATTGCAAATGAGCTATTATTATCTTTACGATCATGGCGCTTCGTAGATAAGAAATCATTAAAATCACACTCGTTAAACAACCGCTGATAAAAATTTAAAACAAGACTTACTCATAAAAAACCGTATAATCTATAGACTCGAATAATTTATCATTTCAAATCAAATTTATTAAAAATTTCGATTGTTAACTCTGAATCTGATAAATTTAGTTCTTTTACATATAATTCAACAGTATAGTTCAAGTAGGAATAAACTGAGACAGAAAAAACATAACAAAAACTTTACGACCTCATTAAAATACCATTACTCTTTGTGCTACCTCGACGACCCTCGACCGCAAAGTATCTCGTTCGTTTTTAATGTGCGACGAGTCGTTTGATAGTTTGATGTTAGGCATACCGCCGGTGGCCCGCGACGATAATGATGTCGTAAGTTTTTGTTTAGTTTTTTTTGTCTCAGGAAGTCCTTACTTGGACTATACATGCATTGCAGAAATATTTTTATATTATGCAGGGGCTTGTTATAATAGGTGGTGGCACCTATAAGAAAACTTTAGGAACTGAGAGAAAATCAAATGTTTGAAAAAAGTTTTATATAAAGTCTCAAAGACTTATTCTGATACTCTTTTCTCGCTAAACAGATAGTTTATATATCATATACATGTCGCTAATATTTGCGCATATTAAAAAAGTATCGTAAATCTTGACGAGACGTGGTCTGATACGCATGATACTGTTAATTACGGTTGGGTAGACACAACTCAAAATGGGCTTGTTTAGTGGTGACGTCAAAACAAGTTAAAGGCGCCCGAATGTATGCAATCACATATTACAGCGAGTCGTGAATGTACACTGCGGTGGAAAGCTAAAACAAATTGAACCTTACGACGCGTGTAGTTTAGGTCTTTATGTATTGTCTACATTCAGGGGCTTATATGTTACACTAATCTGGTCTATTGTACTTTAAGCCATACTCAAGAGGAAAATGTATTATAATTCTGCATGCCGGAAGTAAAAATGGGTTCGTACCCAGCGCACTGCTCTTGTCAGCCAAAAATATAAAACAGGGTTCTGCTGACTATCATGAAGATATGACCGCGGATTTGTTTGAAAAATGGTTCGCTGAACAGTTATTACTTAATATTCCCCCATATTCAATTATCGTTATGGATAACTCTTCATATCAAAGTACCAAATAATAATACGAAAAAGAACTATATAATAAAGTTTATGAGATCTAAAAACATAAATATTTCTGAAAAAATTCAAATAAAAAAAGATTTATTAAAAACTATCAAAGGACATAATTTTAAAAGAGAATATGTTGTAGACCATATCTGCGAAACACACGGTCATAGTCTGTACATTTACCGCCATATTTACTGCATATTTAATCCAATCGAATTGATTTGGGGTAGTGTGAAACACGAGCTGAGAAAATACAATCAGAACCGACATATGGAAAAAAATCCGTGAATCACGTTATAAACAAAAAAAAACGAGTATCCCATTTTGCCGCACGTAGAGCCTGTTGTTATTCGGGTAGGGAATGATTCTAGTAGTGAGCTTACTGATGACTCCGTTACCACGTGACCATTTCTTTTTCTCGATACTATGAGAATTTCTTTTATTATTATTTAAGATTTCTTACTTCAAGGATGCGTTACCAAGGTCAAATAGTGCGCAAATATCCTCGTTCTTAATTTACACTCTTCTTAAAAACGAGCCAACAGAATTCAGAATTGATTTCATTATGTAAACTAGCAAACTTAAGACAAGGACCTATTATAATTTATATTATAATCCTGGTTAAAATTAAGTTTCCAAAATTTTCTCCTCCTTGATTATTCAACGCGAACGTACCTGTCATTCGTCCCAAATCCCCATAAATTGTTTTATATTCTACAAAAACGTTCAAATAAAATATATGATGTAGTATAAAATAAAATAACATGAAAAAAAGTGAAAAGCATAATATTTGCTCCTATTAAAGTTTAATGTCGAATATGAATTTCTTAAATTTCGTGTAAAATAGTTGGGCGTTTTGCTACTCGAGGCAGCATCATAGCGATGATCATTGCTAGACGTGTGCCAAAGCAGGGTCTGACTCATAATATTTCATTTAGCCTTGAGAGCTTCGGGTGGAGGTATATGTAAAAAAATACGTTGTGTTCCTGATAGCTAAATTCGGTGATTTACTAATATTTCGTCTTTTATACCAACTAAAAACGCGCAACCCACAATACTTCCAAGATGTTCTGTGTGTCACTGAGGTTTTGTTTGTAACTGGTACATATAAACATAAAATCGCGTAGCCAATATGCACCACATCTACTCAAGCATTAAGTGAGTGGATTAAGGATGTGTTAAAGGCATGTGGAATTGATACAAATCTTTATACAGGATATAGTGCAATCTAATATGTTTTGTTGGCAATTCATTCAGATATATTTGTCAGCGAGTTAACAATTTTGATACATGTCATTGGAAAACTAGTAGTAGTATAAGTAGCTAGTATAAGTTATAAAGTATAATATAATTATGTGTAGGACTACTGTAAATCTTATGACTGTTTGGCTAGTATTAGAAAGTATTTTAATGAAATATTTGTGGGCAGGTATTGTTTAGACGTTAATAACAGGAAAACAATACATAAATACGAGGTTAAGTTTAGATTGCATAGTCCTTTAAACATCCACACGGTGTTATAATTCGAGACGTGACTGCGAAATATAATGAATAGATCAGTCGACTTATCTGTAAGGAAGAATGATCTTAATTATATGAGCAGACTCGTCGAAGGATTATAACAACCCTCCCAAAAAGTAAAATCCCAACCCGTGATAAAAGCAATCTAAACTTAAAATACTTTAAACCAGTAAGATATGTGATGAATAACGGCTGCGTGGTGGGGGTGTATACAGAGGCGAACTGGGTAGCCACGCACCCAGGATAGGATTCAAAAATTTTAATCTTGAACGTCGTACGATTTATTTTATTTTTATCTAAAACCTAAATGTTATTATTTATTCAACATTTATGTCTGTGTATTATCAAAATAATATACTGATAATGAAGACGTCTTATCGAAATATAGACTTTGATTTATATTTGAAAAGTGTTATTTCAACATTTTCAACGTAAAATGCTGCTTATTTATATATTCAAAAAATATATCATCAAACGTTTCCTACCCTGACAAAATTATAAACATTTATATAAAAAAAATTACTCCTAGACACCATATGAAGTTACATTGTAACATTTCTATAATAGTTCATTAATATTTTCATGTTTAGTGGGACTATCACAAAAATAATCGACAAAAAACATGTCGAAAATATTTTTAAAATAATTAAAAAATAACACTTCTTTAATAATTTATTATACCAAACCCCGTAACTACACTGCCAAAGTAATAAAATGCATTAGTTGTGGAATTTTTTTAAAATTATTTTCTCAACTCAAAAAATGGGTATAAATGTTACGAGTTATACATTCCTAAAATCCATGCATATATGGCCTATTAGTTTATTTGCAAAGGGCAACCAAAAAACTAACGCCGGCCCTGTAAAAATTCTATTAAAGCAAATTAATTTGCAATAGCGCATATGGAAAACCTGAAAATTGCAAGCCAATATACCTAAGTTGAAAATCAAATATACAAATAAATATACCAATCCTAAGATAAAGAATATGTTTTGTTTGACAAGTTCAAAGATCAGTCGAACAACTTGATAGGTAATAGGTATCTACCTACTACCTACAAATTAAAATGAACTCTTTTACTACCTACCTACCTATTCTAGACAATAAATTCCTAGATCTGGAAATTCTCATGAATCTTCCGATTGTTGTAAGTTTTAATACTTAACAGACCGAAAATAAATAAATGAATTATATAGAATTTCACATATTTTCTAAAAAATCGCAATATCATTGTTTAAAAATAACGATAACATTTATCAAGATGCCTAGGTGTAGCGGTGTAGGCACAGATCAAGGTATCTCTTGTAATGATTTAAGTCCAACAACTACTTTCAATTATTTATAATTCGCCCGCGGCACATCGAAATAATGAAAGCAAAGGTATCTATAGCATCGAACGATAAATCTTTCCGGTTACTTCGGAAAATCCCAAATAATTAGTTACAAAGAAATACAAGTACGGCAATTTAAATAACCAAGTACCTATCTCTAACATTTATTTTTATATTATAATCGTTTTATGAACATGACATAATAAATTAATATTTTAAAGATTTTTCATAGCTAACGTAAGATAAAAAAATCTCTGATAACGTTCCGAAGTCTTATCAAATTATATACAAAACCAAGGATCTTTGCAATTGCATTTTACAAGCATCTGTGCACGGGAAAACGTAAAATGTAACTAACAAATGAAGCAAACTAGGTAAGGAAGCTAACTAGGTACCTAATTTTTTCAGTTAATTATATTTTTAGTATCAATCTTACTTTTAGGAAGACCCAGCGGGATGTCTTCAGTCTCAAATAGGCTTCACATATCTTTGCAGTATAGGGTTTGGGTTTTAGTTAAGAGACGAAATCAAGGTTGTCATAGTTACCATATTCTAAATGCATCCCTGTGCTTGCACGTGTTTTAAATGTATGGTATTTCACGGGCTCATGTACGTTTCAAAGACGTACGTCCTTACTTCTGCCGGAATTCCACAGCGTCATCGTTGCCATAGCAACGACATGAGAAAGCTGACGTAATCCGAGTTTACCTTTGGAAAATAGACGCTTGAAATAATTCGTTACGTATTATTTTTAATTGCCACAGACAATTTTAAATAGATATTTTTATTATTAAAACGTTATAAGTCTTCTAAATATTTAAAATAAACTTGTTTACAAAAATTGTTGGTGCCAACTTTATAAAATTAAAATTAAGGACAAATCATTAACAAACCTCCTGCAACAAGTACAAACAAATAATTCAATTTATTGAATAAATAGAATTAGGAATAGACGATCATTAATCATTATAGCGAGTCCCAAAAACTTGCTTCAAACTATATTACATACCTCGAAATTGAACAGATAGGAATTGAATTTGTTTTAATTGCGATATAATAGGTACCATATTTTATCTTACATAATTGAAATCGATAGAATTTCCAAAAATATACACGTTTTCACGAGAGCAACCGATTTTCAAACGTAAATAACATTTTTAAAACCCTCAATAGTTTAACCATATTTTACAAATTATTACTCCTAAGAAAATCACTAAATGATGCTCCCATTTGAGAAATAAGACCTCCCGTGCTTTACTTCATGTGTATATAAATAAATCACAAATCTAAATGGATTAAAATAGTATTAAAAAAATGTTGCAATCCAAATTTAGTAGTAAACAGGCAATACGTGGACAAGTGTGCAGCAGTTTCAACGAAAATTTTAGGTTATAATTTCCATAAATCACGTTCATTTAATTTTAAGTACTTACTAAAATACTCTCTGTTTACAACACATTATGGAATTAGCACAAATAGTACTTAATACTTCATTAATTAAATAATATAGGTCAAACATTCGGCCATTGCAAAATATACACAACGTGAATGAGAGCATGCATTTTCTTCTATTCTTTGTCACAATTTAGTTAATAAATCATAGAACCACAATATGTTAGTAGTTTATGAACAAATAAAGCTAATTTGTTATAAAATCTGTATTTCGGACATTACCTTTATCTAAAAATCCTAATAAACTACACCAATAACTCACTAAGTTCAAGAGCACACCATTTTATGCCACCCAAACACATGATATCACTGATTTGTTTGAAGCCATGATTCTTTAATCCGCTTTCAATTTTTTCGCGCCATTCAACCAATATTTTTCATTTTTGTATTGTTTAAAATAAACACTTTATATCGTTCGAATTTCCATACATGTTAATGATAAAATTCAAGATGAAAAATATCTGTTTTGTGATGGAAGTAAATTTACTGCGTGTCCAAAAAAATGTACAACAAAATATGCTTTATTCAATTCCCTATTGTTCTTTCATTTTGTAAAGGAAACCTAAGGAATGTTATGTTACATACTTTACCATTTATGTTATTATGTTTTAAAATAAACAAATGAATTAATAAATAAAATAAAAATTTGGAATGAAATGCGGTTTTCAGAGATTCATTAAGAACGTATATGTTTATAAAATCTTGTAATAAAATATTGCATATTGCCACCCCTAAAATCATTTACATAAATACTCTTGATCTTAAAAATAAAATTATACGAAAAATTGGTCCAATCGTCTCCACGGTTACTAACCGGTTATCTGTTAATAATGAAAAAGTAATCAAAGTCCAACACCCATACAACTTATTGCCTCTGTTTATATTTTGCCATAAAAATATAACAATTTTATGAAGAAATTGACCTCTGTTGAGCATACACATATGTACCATTATTCCTTTACACTGCTTTCCTGTGAATTACTTCCCTAGCTATAATAATGAAAAAGAGGTTTCTAATGGGGAAGAATCTAAACCAGTTCCTAATATATCCAATAGATGACGCCATACGTATTCGGTTTAATGTCATTCTCAACTTGTATCATATATAACCTTTAAACAGTTTGTCGCAAACGGTCATTTTTAGGAAATAAATATCCTACTGTGTTAGGGCACTTTGGTACACAGCAACATGTTTTCATTTTACGTCCTAATTATTAACTTTGTTTATACAAAACATATTTTTTCGTATTGACATTGACGAACAAACAACCGAGTACAGCTGGTGCACTCTGGCGGATAAAATAAAAGAAAATGTTCCCTATTACAATTTACAATCTAAAAACTAATCTGGAAATCTATCAATCGTAACCATAGTAACCAATCAACGACCAATATCATGGTCTAAATTGCCTCTGGACGCACTGATAACTAGGTCCGTGTCAAGACTGCCAAGGTTGTTGCTTGTACCCGAAGCGTAGTTTACGCTCTTAGTTTGTACCACTTTTATTTTCTATGGTGTGTGACCGCGAAAAAATAATTTTTTTAACAACCGTTAATGATTCTAAATCCGATTGTTTATAGAAAAGGCATTTTTTCAGAGAATATTGTGCTGTTTTGTAATTTTGATACTTTTGATCGACACTCCCGCTTTTGCTGTCGCTCAAGGCAATTTAAAAATTCTGCCGGAAATAAATGACAACGTCGACGTTTTGACAGCTGTCATTGGTTGTCATGTATTTAAAAATGAAATTGCGCTGTGTAAAATTCAATGTTTAAAAGTTATTGCCCTTTCATACTGATTATTACATTATTATACGTAGGAGAAATGGCTTGGCGATCTCACGGCAAGACAAATGCGGAGCTAGTTAGAAATTTGAGAGGTATTTTTAGGTTAGGTTATTTAGAATGTCAAATACTTATTATGATGATCTTATTTTAGCAAATGGAATAATACGCAGCGATTTAGTAGAAAATGCAATGTTAGAGGTAGACAGAGGTCATTATTCAAAAAATAATCCTTATATGGATGCACCGCAAGGTATTGGCTTTGGCGTTACTATAAGTGCCCCACATATGCACGCACATGCCCTGGAACTATTAAAGGACAAGCTGGCAAAGGGGGATAGAGCTTTGGATGTAGGTTCAGGTAGCGGATACCTCACAGCTTGTATGTCCATTCTTCTAGGTGAAAAGGGGTAAGTTTAGTAAGGTAAAACTCAACAGTGTTCGTTATATATGTTACGGTTGTTCCTGTTATGTTCCTACAAACCAATGGAACTCAGTTAACAATAGTATACATTTGCTCTTACCCCTTTTTAGTATTGCAGTTGGAATTGATCATATAACCGAATTAGTAGAAATGTCCAGACAAAATATAAAGAAGGGTAATTCTGATTTATTGGAATCTGGCCGTATACAACTCTTTGTTGGAGATGGAAGAAAAGGACATGCTGAGTTAGGACCTTACGATGCCATCCATGTTGGGGCCGCAGCTGCTACTTTGCCACAGGAACTCGTAGACCAGTTAAAAGTAAGAATTTGTATTTGAATACCTTAATGCTAACTACGTATGCATATACCTTGAAGACAGTAGTTTGATTTATCGGTTATTTACAGGTGGGAGGTAGATTAATAGTGCCAGTCGGACCTGCTGGTGGAGACCAACAATTAGAGCAAATCGACAAACTGCCGGATGGGTCTATAGCCCGCAAGACTCTTATGGGAGTAGTATATGTTCCGTTAACAGACAAAGAACGCCAATGGCCTCGATTACGTTGACAGACGTTAGCTGCAGTATTATTTAGTATTTTTCTGTTTCTCATTTGTTATAAATACTTTCTCCCTGTGTAATTCAATGATATTTATATTTATTGCTCCCTACGCTTAATATTTTCCCTTCAATCAATAATAATCGATTGTGTAACTATGTAAAACCTTATTTATTGAAGCAATTCATGACGTTATTATATTGTTTGGGTATATTTAATACTAGCCTGGGCTTGGTTTTGCGAATGTTGCTGAATTTGAGTTTATGGCATTTTGTTACGAGGATCACAGTTTATTTCAAATGTTGGTTGATAATTAACCGTAATACAAAGGCTTAACTAAAAGGTTGACGTGACTATTGAATTATTATTAATAGTCCAATAAAATAGTACGAAATTTGTCGATTTGGATGAAATAATTCGGGGCAGGCTGAAATTTTGGGAACAGGCTTATTTTGTGATACTTTTTAACATATCAAAAGTCCTCACCCGTAGACGTCGGCGGAGGGGGGAGAGAAAATAGGTAAAAAAATTGGAGTTATGCAAAAACCTCGGAAAGTATCATTTTACAGTAAAAATATGTACACATGAAAATTATAGGTAATAATCCGTACGATTTCGTTTTTTTAACTTCGTATGACCTATTGGAGCTGAAATAGATTTTTTTGAAATCTTGACAGTTTTGCGACGCAATGGAAACGCGCAACAATTTCATTTTATTTTTCATTTACAGTAAAATTGATACTTTCCGAGTCTTTGCGAAAAACCGATATTCTTTACCTATTTTCTCTGCCGGCGTCTATGGGTGAGGACTTTTGATATGTTAAAAAGTATCACAAAATAAGCCTGCTCCCAAAATTTAAGCCCGCCCTCAAAATTTAAGCCCGCTATGAATTATTTCATTCAAATCGACAAATTTCATCCCATTTTATTGGCTATAAAGAATGTTTGCTTTGTAAGATACACTTGACATTGGTATTTTCTTTCACCTGTACCATTTTTAAAAATCATAATAAGGACTACGTTTTAACCAAAGGTTTGGCATGTGGCCGTTTTATCGTTTTGATATTGTAAGAATTGGCCATCATGCTCTTTTTATAAGGTACAAAAAGTGACCACTTATTTAAAATAATGCTAAATTGGTGGCGACATGTGACATGACATGTGGTCTGTTTCTTACCACACTGATTAGTAATAAGTGAGAAATGGATATTGTTTTAGTAGAGCTTTTAGTAAAATAGACCTTCAGATGTATACAATTTTTGATTTGTTTGTCTTAGCCCTTGATCACAGGAAGCAGAAAACTGAACAGAAATGCCAAATTTTAACTGAAATGTAAATTTTTTAGTGGATTTCAACTGATGAAATATCATAAGTAAAAATGCACTGACTCGTAAATGATTAAACTATCAAACTAGTTATTTTTTGGAATAGTTTTCTTATTCCAAATATGTTCTCTTCTAGTTATGCCTTTGGTGTACGTAGCCAGGTAAATTTTTCAAATGCTTGCCCCTGAGTTGCTGTTTCTATTGGTTTTAAAAACGTTTTTCTAGTCAGTGTTTGGGTGGATAGACGAGGGTCCTTTTTGACGTGATAAATTTTGAAAATCTCATCGACAGCTTTATTTAAAATAAAAATATATAATTATATAAAACCATTGAAAAATATATATGTATATGTTTGTATAGATTGTAGTTGTATTGTAATTTTAATACACAGGGTTCCTGAAATGGTCAGGCTAATTCAGAAAGTCGAAGGGCACCTTTTTCTAACATTTTATAACGATTATATTTTTTATAATCTGTTAATATCCGTAATTGTAATGATCAGAGCACTAGTTCTGAAATGTTTTTTTCGAATATTTTATCGTGATTTTCGGGGCCCTGAATAAGGTCTTATTTGAATCTCAAGGCTTTATTTCGAAACAGAAAAATCTGTAGAGTACAAAGTTGTCTTCAATAAACCTACTGCAAACTCTTTGTGATTTTTATTTATGATTAGTGAGGGCTGTTAGAGTAGTAGGTTTGTTTTTTCTGCACTGTTTTTTTGATTTATTGTTTAGATGTATAAAGATTTAAGGTAATAATTTTAACAGTATTTAACTTGTTTGACCATCTGATAAATATATTTATATCTGTATGACAGTCTTTTATTTGATTTATTCCCATATTTTAACTTTATTTTTTAATTACCCATGTTTTCCCGAGCGCTCTGTTGACAATTTATACAACTAGTAAACTGAAAGTCAATGATACAGGAACAGAAGGAATATTAAATAGTGGGGAATTAAAATTTTTTTTTTGCACCTTGACTCTTCGTACATGCCCTCAATCGTAATTTTATGGACCCTTGCTTTGCCTATTTACCCTCGAACCCTTCAACGGAATTAAATCAAAATATAATCTAGTTCCAGATCTCGTTATAATACATAAGTGCATGAAATTTCAAGTCAATATCATAAAGAGTTCCAGAGTAAACGTACACATAAAAAAACAGAAAAATTTGTTTCGTTCAAATTTAAAATCTCGATGTTTTATGACATTCTAAGCCTATTTCGAGAAAAAAAATTAATTTTTTTTTGCATTACTATACTTCCACTGGACGTGGAAGTAATTCAATATTTTGAAAATGTCCGTTCGTGTAAGTAAGTAAGTGTTTATTGGTGTCACAAATTACAACATTTTTACCCAAGTCAAAGAGAAAAATATAAATAGAAATAATTAACAAAATACATTGTAAAATATATCACCCCCCGGTAGGGGATATTTTATTGAAAGCCTTGTATTTGTTTTAAAGCAGGTAAACCTCATCTTTACAACGACAATTAGCTAGAAATTATCAAAGCATTCGACGATTAGTACTTATTAATAATTCTCATTTTATTCCAAATTTATACAAATATTTATTTTACAACAGAAATTATTTTCTCAATACCAGATAATAGCCGACTTCAGGGCGCCGTTACGTTTTAACTTATTGGGGTAGAAAGTTGTACATATGTCAAGTGCCACTTTAAAATAGCTTGTAACATGGTTATTAATTCTTATCTAAAACTTGGCAGTTTTAAAAACAAGACTAATGCATTAGTAAAACCAGCAAAGCGTCGAGAGTTGTGTATGAAGTGAATAGGGCGACTTTAAGCAAACGTATAAGACGAAGATAGGGCAGGATACCGAAGCCACGTCTCATGTGTCAAATATACAAGCCACGTTCAGCTAATGGGAGAATTGGCACAGTGATTTTGGAACCGCGTTGTTGGAAGAACAGAATAAAAGCCAGGCGATGCTATACCTCCTGGCAGAACTGATAGAGGACGCTTGCCGACGATTAACTACGAGCCCTCTCTGTTTGCCCGGAAGAATACTTATTCCAGTAATAGCAAATTTCATCGAGGATGTTTGTCGTCGATTTTCGAACCCTCTGAATTTGCTAAGAGATACTAATTGCCGGACGCTTGTCGACGATTAAATACTCGAGCCCGCCTTAGTTCTCTAAATTCATCCATAAATTCTACGAAGCAATCCAATTCGGCTACTAAACTTTGCGAATCTAGGCCCAGCGAAGTAACCGCTCTAGAGTGTCCCAATCGCTAACTTCTACAGCCATGAAGTGCCAGTTCACGCACTTCGCGGAGGCTACCGCTGACCACGCGAGTACGGTCCCGATAGCCGAGGGAGAGAACGACTTGGCGATTTTCCATCCGCCAGGTAATATGACTTAAAGCCACACAAACTCGGCTTTGCCCTGCGTCTATGAATATTTTCACTAGCAACATTTTCTTGATTCACGTAATTTTACATATATATAGGGTTGGGAGGGAAATTTAGGCACAACTACGTCCTGGTTTTGTGGTACCAATTTCTAATTTTACGATCTCACATTTCACACAAATTTTCAGATAATAATGTAAATATTTAATGCACACCAGGTTATATTCTAGTTGGCGAATTCGTCAATGATTCTCTGTGCCGCCGACTCCTGTATGTGACGTTGCTGCGTGTAATTGTTGGCTAAAGGGTTTACAAAGGGCAACGGGCCCACTACTTTACTTTCATTTCAGCTGTTTCATTATTACACTTGACTCTCCGTACAGTCGTCGATGCCCCAGATGGCCGAGTTGACGGGTAGTTTATTACTACACTAAAGTCATCCCCGGCACAGCTGGAGGTGTCGAAGGACAATGTTAACCGCATCTCAGTTGTAAAATCTTATAAAGCTGTTTGCTTTCAACGACGTAAATAGTACATCATCTCTTGATTTATTTTCATTGTTGTTATAACCACAAAAGAGTTCCCTGGCTCTAGTTCAAACACCGCGATCGTGGGTTTGTTCTCATCTACTATTTCTACGATAAGTGGTTGTTGTGACAATTAAAATCAACCCGGAGATGTCCGTATTTTAATATCAACTTTAGGGAAATTTCCCCGCAGCTTATGAGAATTTATACTGAACCTTTTGGCCCGCTGGCCTTTAGAGACGGAGAGTCCAGTCCATTAGCATTTGTTTTCACACCTATTTGAGTACAACACTTTGCCAGACTTAGCACGCGGCGATTGCCCCATCATGAGTTGTCTGTACAGAGGTGATTGACGATTGTCATTTCAGTTAAATATTATCTGGTTTAATTTTTATGCCTCGCTAGAAACATTATAACATACCTATTTCGGCGATTGCCGCAACATTATATACAATCTTTTATTGGATGATTATCCCAACAATATATGAGTTAAACCCACTTTGTCTTTTATTTCTTTGATTATAGTCAGTTACCAACATTACACTCTATACTACTACTCTCACTTACCAATATGAGATTGGTAAAGTCAGTAAACATAAACTTAAATACATTAATTAACATTCATATTACAAGTTTGAGCAACAAAGTTATTGAGTAAAATAAAAAAGGTGTAACAGATTTCTTCAGTCTAAAACATTGTGTTAAACTTCCTAGACACTACACCGAAGAAGTGATGAGCTTTCTCAGGTAACAGTATCAGGTAGAAATCAGTAATATTAAACTTTATATCAAAGAACTTGGGTAAACCTAACCGGTTACTACACACACAGCATAAGTTGAGGTCCTAAATTAATAAAACTAGACGATCACGTAAATGGCTAATTTGTTTATTTATCTTGACATAAAATTGAGATAAATAACTACTGGGTTAATTAATAAGTTCTTGATTGCTTCTCGATCAAGGATTTTGACATTAATTAACACCCCTGGGGTTGAGATGTTTCAATTGTTTTGTTGAGTTTTTAAAATATCTGGAGAAACTGAATTGTCTCATTTAGCGCAAGAGCGGCGTTAGGTGTAAACCATTTTTTGGCTTTTGACAGTGTGTCATCACACTTTTAAAAATAGAGATTCTAAACTCTTATCAGTCATTAAGAAAGTAGAATCATCGGCATAGAAAATACAAGTGACCTTTTCCAGGGCAATTGGTAAATCGTTTATATAAATGAGGAATAAGACCGGGCCCAGGATTGAACCCTGTGGTACTCCTGATGTAATATCCAGTTGATCTGATATTTTTCCACTTAATCTTACTAACTGCTTACGATTTTCAAGGTAAGACTTAATGAGAGCAACACTAGAGTGGTTAAAATTATATTTTGATAATTTTTTAGTTATTAAAGTGTGTGACACACAGACAAATGCCTTGCTTAAGTCACAGTGTAATCGCAAATTACCTACGAAGGAGAGGAAGACTGAATGTTGTTCATTTTTATGTCAATAATAACTATTTACCAGTATTTAATAATCTTAATTTTTTTTTATTATTTCATTATTTACTTTCATTTTCTGAGAATTGTTTTGTTTAATTTTAAATTTAATCTATTTGAGAGTTTGATTTTATTCAATTAATTAGTTTCAACGTCAGTGCAAAACTGGATGGGCCAACACTGTTCGTTCCCTGCTTCAAATCGTCTTCTCGTGACGCACACGCCATAAACGCTGAGACCGACTTTAACAATGTTCTTCTGCGGAACTTGTTCTTGGTCAACCATTACGTCTTCCTGGGGAATTTTTTATTAACTCCCACGATTATACAGATTTGCCGATTTTTATAGCAAAATTACACGAACATTTTAATAAATTCAAAGTAATAGATTCAAAACATCATATTTTACAAAAATCATTTGTCAATCCTGACATACAAACGGGATTATATTTTTATTAGGAAGGAAAGAGAAATTAAAACTTTCTTTATCGCCAATGTACGAAGGACGTTTTAAAGTGGTATCTCGTACTGATAAAGTTATTTGTATAAATAAGCATTGAGCAGACTCTACACACTCAAGCTTAAGAAACAAGGTGTAAAACTTACAGGAACTTTTCTAATTTTTCTTTACATTTTTATATAGGATTTGTAAAGTAACGAAAAATGTAGCCGTACAATTGGTAGCTCCCAATAACAGTGTCTTCAACCTAAAGGGGAGTTTAGTTAGGACATTTACATGATACCTGATACAGTAGTTGGCTTAAATATGAAAACCTTAAACAACACATTCAATGCATGCTTCATCAAACAAGGTAACATTAGTACAATCAATGAACCGATTCACCTCCGAAATCTGATCAACTCAACCGATTTGTTTGAAATTTTGACAGTAGCTCAAAAATGATGCAAATAACAAACCTGACTTAGTGCCGATATGTGCCTCCACCCCGGGGGTGAATGCCACCCTTTCTCGGGGATGGAAATTCAAAATGACACCGGGAATCGATAGAGGATTTAAGAAGAAAATGTAGTATAAAGTTTTTTCTACGACCTACTAATTTCTGAGTTATTCGCGATTGAAAATTCCAATAAAAAACACGTTTTTCAACAGTTTCGTGAATAACTCGAAAATTAAACGTTTTCTGGAAAAAACTATTCTCATCAAAATTGAAGCTTATAAAAAACAAAGCGATTCGTCGGTTTTTGTTTGTCGTAAATTTATCTAAAGATTTAAACTCAAATAACGGAAAAATTAATTTTTCAGAGAAAATGTTCATAACCTTTTTTAAAGTGCTTTATTAGACCTTTACAATAAGCTTTTATAAAAGCATCTAGCATGAAAATTAAGAAAGTTATGACGAAAATAAGTTGTCTCTGGAATTTTTGAAAAAAAATTGACAATCAAATTGGCGCCATGAGCGGCAAAATTAATATTAATCATAGCCCATGAAAAATTAACTTTATTTATGTCCCAATAACACGTTCCAAAAGTTTGAATGGTTTAGAGAATGTACATTTTGAAAAAAGTTGTTTTAAGTAAATTTATCTTTTTTCAATTTTTCAAAAAATAAGTTGTTTTTCAAAATAACTCAAAAAATAATGGTTTTACGAAAAAAGTGTAAATTTAGCTTTCTTTTTACTGAAAAGTTTGCTTTTTTTAAAATTCATGTAGCTTAAAAATTAAGCGAGATATGGGCATTTAAAGCTTTGATTTCTATGCGTAGGAAACCTCTTTTTAGCCCTTCAACCTTAAAATTCTCTGAACAAAAGGGTGTAGAAATATTGCAATCATCATGGCTTTATAGCTTATGAAATTTCCTACAAAATGATGTGTGGGTGAATGCAAAAATCTTAAAAGGAAGCCGAGTTATCGTTAAAAAACTAAATACATTTTTCTAGAGATAATGCAGGAAAATTACGGAGCGCCTAAATTTTGAACGTTTTGGAGCATTTATTCTTTTGTACATGCTGTGTCTTCTTGATACATACATATCTGGATTCCCACATGTATAAACACATGCACAAAAGATGTTATATAGATAATATGACTAAAAGATAGAAAAGGAAAGGTGCGCTTCTCTAGGCAAAATTCCTCTGAAGGCAACCTTCAACAGAGGAAGGGGCTCTTGGATTATGAACACCTGCTAACGGTTTCTTTCTACATGTATATTTTCCTGAAAGGGATGTTTTTAAGGGATGAAAATGTTAGAAAAATTTCATTATATCATAGGCAGCAATTTATTTTCATTTTTTTACGCATTTCACTACTTGGAGCTTTGAAAAGGATTTTTTCCCTAATTTTTATTGTAAGGCGTGGTTTTTAGGGGTTGAATCATATTGAAAAATGATGTATCAGGTCGTTTACACTTAAAGAATATATTTTTTCTATTCAAGATCCAAAATAAAAAGATTTTATGCTTTTTAAACTGTTTTTTTAATAATTGTGTGAGGGTAGTTTTTAAAGGTAGTTACATAGTAAAATATCGAAATATTAGTTACATTATAAAAAATAACAAATATTTAACATATTTGAACATAATGATAACCTATCACTGCTTCCATCTATCAGTTTTCAATTTTTCCTCAGTTTTATTGTTAAGGGTGGCTTTTGGGGGTTGCATCATTAAAAAAATGAAGAATCAGATTTCTTATACTTAAAGGGAAAAAATTCTCCTATTACGATCCAAAATAAAACACATTTTTTTATTAATTTTCGTGTGAGGGGTTGTTTTTAAGGGTAGATAAATAGTAAAATATTGAAATATTAGATCCATGATTAAAAACAATTGATATTTAACATATTTGAACATAATTATAGCCCATCACTGCGTTAATTTATTAATTTTCAATTTATTGGAGTAAGGGGTAGTCTTCACCCCTTAAAAACAAAAAGCACACTTTGCGACCAAGTCAGGTTTGAAGAGAAGGGTAAGATGAACTTAATTCTAAATTTTAAAGAAGATCGGAGGCAGTACTTCAGATTTCGGAGATTTGGCCCCTTTTTAACATTGAATGACTGTACTACATCTGGAGAGTAAAAACTGATACAGGATGGTCACTTTTTATATTCAACAGTACTATTATTTCACAAAACCGTAGCAATTACAATATCAGTTAAATAGGCAAATGTTTCGCATTTTGAAGGGCAATGGCTAGCAAAATACACATTCTAATATAATATTCGGCGTTTATGAAAACTAGTTCAGACCACAGTGTTAAATTCTATGAATAAGTGTATGCTAGAGGGGTAATTTTTATAACAAGAAACATATATGGGTTTATATAGTTTTATTATTGGCTTTTACAAACATTTCATGTTTAATAAACAAAAGAGTCTCTCTATTATAAATCTAAGAGGTGCAACGTTGGCCAATTTGAACCAGGAAAGCAACAAAACGACCATAAAAAAACTTTTACTTAAAAAGGAAACTGAAACAAAAAAGTTGTCAACATGAGAAATTAAGCATGGCACCTCAGGTTTACAAAATTTGATTTAGCACAATTGTCTTACCTATAAGGGTACCCTTGGGTCTTAGTTCTGAAAACAGACAACAAAAGAGAAAAGAAAACTGAGACTAGTATCAGGCCGAGGACAGCAAATATCTTCCTCTTCTTGGGATCGCCCTTGCCTCTTGCAGCTTCCGTTAACAGAATCATTCCCAATACAACAGCGCCATCTATGAATCGTTAAGGAATACTATCTACCTTGGGGTTGTAAGTTTACATAGAAAATTTAAAAAGGATACTTAGAACCATTACGATGTACGTTTCAAAAATGAACTGGCCTTGTGATGATCCATGGATATAGGCGATCTGTCCATTTTGGTTCTTGTGTATAAATGGAGGACCACGTATATGATTCCACATCTGACCGGATGTCATGGAGAAACAAAAGAATAACGCTCCCATTCCCCACATCGTTTTGTTGTATAAAAATTCCAAATTATTTCTGCGTAAGTACAAAAATGCCGCCACAATACCAAACAATATCACCAAGGCAAAAGTTCCGGAATAATTTGGCGGACGGAACACTCTGATCTACAAGGTACATAATTACATGCATTGCAATCAATAAAATTCAAATGTACCTGTATGTCTGTCCGCTCTGCTATCCATTTACCAATGGTTTCGGCAGCATAGCCAATACGCTGAATGTCCATGGTATCTGCATTCTTTGGTTTACCTTTAGGAGGGAAATGGATAAATATCGGAGCTGAATTCAGCCTTAGCTAAAATCATTTTGGATTATTATTTTAAAATGAGAATTTTAAAAAATGTTACCATTTGAAAAACGTCCGAACCCTCATCAAAATCTACAACAGCGAAAAACAGCTTATTTGAATAAGACTGCGAATATCTGAAAGAGTTAGCGACTATTGTAAATTCATCACTAGCATGTCTGCACACTTGACATTGTCGTTGAGGGGCCAATGCCGTGAACATAATTACTATTGAATAATTTCTTGGACTTGACTTCACAAAGTCTTTGAATTTATTGGCATTGAACCTCAAAACAGCCCGTTTATTTGCCATATCTGTGAGCTGTTGAACTCGTTCTGCCATAGTGTATCCCTTAAAACAAAAAAAATTATTCAAAATGCTAGAAAATTCAAAATTTCACCATATAATACTTGTCTTCTTATTTGTCCATCAGCATTATATAACATAGTTGATAATAAAATAAGCGAACAATATGTTAAAGTCTTCATTTTAATTTATTTATAAATTAACTTGAAACCCTAACTCCGGCTTATCAAATTATAACCTGTCGTTAACTAACAGTCGCCCCAAAAACAGAACACGTCAAACGTCAACGTGTCGTATTTTGGTACGTTCCCAATTCTCCAATCAGATAGATGGAGCATGTTCAGTAAAGACGCCGGACAGCCAGTTCCTAATATATTCAATAGATGACGCCATGCGTAATCGATTTAATGTCATTCACAATTTGTATCATTTATGGCCAGTTTCTGAAACGTAAAATAGAGTTAATTATTCGTTTACTGTCATAGTTACAATTGTGATAACAATTGTTACTCTGACATTTATTAATAGATAACTTTATTTTACGTTTCAGAAACAGACCCTTAATATACAAATTGCAAAGAAATTGGAAATGCCGTCTAGCACCAAGGTTTGTAAAGTAAGATAGGTAGCATGGTAACTTTCGACCAATCAGAGATCACTATTTAAAATGCGGGACGCGTCACTCTGCCTACCCATTCGAATTTCTGGCATTCAAACCATTAGTATAGAAGTATAATTAGTTATGATTTTTTGATTAATGAATATTAACATCGATAACGTTTTCCTTGGAATTTAAAATTGACATTACTATATATCAAATTTATAACTGATTAATGTATGCAGTTAAAGAAGTACATTTTATATCAAGGGACTGAAGTAGGTTCTTTTAATCTTGTGTGCAATTTCTTGCCTGAGACTTCAGTCTTGATTTCATTGCTTTATATAATTCTTAGCGAATTTAATAAGTTATAAGATAGATGAAGAAACATACATGATACTAATTTTCGCCCTAATGAAAAGAGTTACTTAGAAAAGTTTCTTATTTTATGACGTACTGAGTAGAAATTTTTCCCCAGGCCAACCTTTAGAATTACGTAGTATTAAAAAATTTTAATGCAAATTTTTTATTAGAATTAGATGTGCATACAATAATTTATTAATAAAATTTAACAAGAGAGCCATTAAATTTTATCATGTCATATTAGACACAGCAATTAATAAGAGGGTCTTTAGGGAAGGAAAAAAACATCAACATCTCACCACTCTCTTTTGCCTTTTTTGAGTTGTATTTTTGCAAACAGCTACACTACAAACCTTTCCTCCAGTCATCTAATAATTGTATGTAACATTGTTATTTGTTATTATTATGAACGGAAAATAATAAAAACTGTTTACCTTAAAATTATTCCTGTAAATACACAGGTTACAAACTTCTCTATACTATGAGTCTTTTCTCTTTAACAGTAATTGTCAATTAGATTATACACTAAATAACTATAACTGCACGATTATAAACACAAAATAACAAATATTTCGAAATAACTCAACAAATAAGTGCAACGTCTTAAAAAATGCATACGTACAATTAAGTTTCGGCAGGCACGATGACGCGCAAGATGGCCGCCTTCATCGTAACCCCTCCATTCCGTTCAAGTTACCATGCTACCTATCTTACTTTACAAACCTTGGTCTAGCACAGGCTATCACGGTTAGTATAGATACGGTTGGATTAATGGGCGGGGACTGTGACGTTACAGTAGACCTTGGAACGCGCCATATTTGTATCGTTTGTTTGGCCACAGACACGGTTTATCAGATACTCTGTGATTTGGTTGTGCATTGTGAACTTGTTTCTTTACTTTTGTGTATTCGGTGTATTTTAAAGATACTTTAAAAAGACTATTATAAGGAAGTATTGTGGTTTTGTTTTGGGAAGTCGACTTGCCCTAATAAAAAGTAAATACAAGTATTGTTGGTTCATTCTATATTTGTTGATTAATTTTTTATTATTATTGTGTAGGTAAATATTGTTTTTTTTAACAGTTATGCCTGGAACAAGGTATGCCGTGGCTATATGTAACAATAGTTTACAAAAGACTAAGCAAGAAAATTTGGCTGTTTCTTATCATAAATTTCCAAAAGATGACAACCTATGATGTTTCAATAAAGACTTATTATTACTATTTTATTTAATTTTACATAATGCTAGATATATTTTTTTATTTTCATTGCTCAGATAGATATTCGCAGTCAGCAACGTTCGATTACCAAATTTTCACTCATTTCCTATAATAGTCTTAATTAAAAATATCTTTAAATAAATTTAATATATCACCTAATATAAAGTTCGTTCGTACGTGAGAATACTGTATATAACATTTTCCTTATACTTCTTCGTATTTTTGTGTGCTATGCTAATACCTAAAACCTTGGGGCAACATATATTTTGCTTTAAAATTATGATAAGATAGGACGATAGCTTACACGCTTTTGTGCTATGTTAAAATAAGAAATACAGACTTTTTGTGTAGTAACTTAAAAAATTTTTGTCCGATTCTAGTGCGTCCCTTTCTTATTAAATCAAATTTGTATAAAATAAATAATGCCTGCTTTTTTGTATTAAAATAAAATAATAATTGCAAGATATATAAGTGGAAGCAATTAACGACTTAAGAGACTATTAATGAGGGAGAACGAGACTGCATTATATGCGAGCGTAAACGAGGTCTACTTTATGCACTAAACGTTTTCTGATTGGTAGGGGCGGGCATAATCCAACCGTATGTATAATAACCGTGACAGGCTATGACAAGACTACAAGGCAAAATTTTTTATGTTAGTACTTGCAGTACTGAATTTGACTGAAACCATCCATTTGAAAGCTACTCAAATATTAGTTCAGATGATTTGTCCTTGAAATAAGATGTATTTGACCTACACTACTGACGGTAGACACAACTGAACATTCTTCCGAAATAGTTAATGTCAAGCGTCAAAAATCGGTCTTCGATTTGTTTTGGTTTTCTTTTATAGGTTAAATTTGATTCGAGTGTTGAAAAAAGTAAAATTACATCAAATTTGTCGTGAAACCATACCTATTTAAGAAATAAATCAGTCAGTAACATTCCTTATAAAGATGCCTCGTAGATCACAAAGATCCCAAGTTTCACCCCCAAGCCAGACTAATCGAACCTTAGCGCAGCAAACTTTAGAAGAAGCTTTTGGTGAATGTGCTGTAAATGTAGACGACCAAGTCAACAATTTGGTCCGTTATATTGTTAATCGTGCAGGTGAACACGTGTCATTTAAACGAGCTGAAATTAAGAAAAATGTCCTCTCAACAACGCCTGGACAATTTTTCCAAGAAATTATTGAAAAGACAGGAACTATTTTGAAAAATGTAGTACTTACTTTTTCCTCCATTAAAATTGCTAGTCATTGGTCTAAATTTTAGGTATATGGCTACAACATGATCGTTGTGGATGCTGCGAAAAATGTTGGTAAGGAGTATATAATTAGTAACGCATTACCTCATATTCAAGACTGCACTGAGAATGTTGATGAAGGGGAACACCCAGAAGATGTTCACAAGATTCTCCTGATGCTTATTTTAAGTCATATTTTAATGTCGAACAACTCAATCTCTGAAGGTAAATATACTTTCCATTTATCAAAAATAAGAACTGCTCTTCATTTTGTTTACAGTTTCGCTATATTCATTTTTAAAGTCATTGAAGATAGATGTTGAGAGAAGACACGAATTATTCGGTAACGTAAAGGACTACATCAACCACACATTGAAAAATAAAAAGTATTTGAATGTGGAAATGGATCAGTTATCAAAAAAATTAACCTTTTCGTGGGGGCTAAGAGCAGAAAAAGAAATATCTAAACACGAGATATTGAAATTTGTTTGCAAGGTAATTTATTCATGCTTTATCGTCAGCTTGGTTTAAAGACAAAGTGAAAATCGGAACAGAATGACAAAGAGGTTTATCCTTTCTTTGTCTAATCGATGAACTAGTTCAATGAAATGTGAGGTAAGGATACACCTGAGCCACCTCCCTTCTGACGTTATACCCCCTTTCTGAATGTGGTGAAGCAAGGAGAGAATAAACCCTTTTGTCCTTTAGTTTCATCGTCACATAAGAGAGCGATGATCTCTCAATAGTCTGCGAGTGTGAAAATGGTAAAAATAAAATGTTTCTAATTTTCAGATTTACAAGGATCGATTACCTAATTCGTGGGTAAACCAATATAAAGCTGCTGAGCAGCAGGGTTATGAAAATCATAAGGATTTAAGTCGAGCTACTTTATAACTTTACTTGACTTTGTGATGCAGTACTGCATCACAATAAGATTTTAGAGACTATATTTTGTATTCTGATTTATTATTTATCGTAAATAAGCTTAGAATAGTATTTAACTTTAAATATATTGAAGAAATTATACACTTCTTGGAATGACTTTTTTATATTACGCATTAAAAGTGTTTCAAAGGAATTGGGGTTGTTACTGTGTTTTTTAATCTTTTTGATATCCAGATTTATTGGTCACTAATTTAAATTTGAAGCAGTATACCCCTAAGTAATTGTATTCTTTATCCATGACAGTAATATAAAAAACCATTTACTATTTTTTTACATCTATATTTAGAACAAAAATGTTTCAATATATTTATATGAAAAGTGAATATTTGTTCTGTTTTAAAATCATTTCAATTAAATAACCTGTAGACCTGTCCTAGAGATGTATAAGGAAAAAAAATAATATACGGAATATTTAAGTAATAAAATCTGAAGCTGTGGGACATGCAGAAGTTACAACTGTCACCGTGGTATTTTCTATTCGTTTTTTTTATTTAAATGATATTCAAATACTTTGTTTACCTCAAAAAACTAAAATAAAATATTTAACACAGTTAATTTACACATCTAGTGTTTGTTTCTTCCTGTTATACTTTATACGAGGATAATTGAAACTGGTCAGTGTTAAAGCACAGGACCGTGCGCACTGAACTTGATATTTTGTCCTATATATTTAGCAATGGTATCGAAATTCGAATGGTAGTTGAAACTATGCAGGCGAGTCCGAGACTGGCAATGTAATCAGCCTGAATGAACCATCTATGACTGCACTGGTTTAAAGATAATAAAACGTACAAGCCTACTAGCATAAAAAAAACTCGTAAATCGTTTCTCTGAAGTCAATGGTGGACTTATGAAATGTGCCAGTGCAGAGCGTAAATACCTGTTATAATATCAAGCGTAGGAGTTTAGTTAGTTATTGTTCATATTTATAAATATTTACTACTATATAAAAGGTAAAATATTTTAATTATTTACTAATTTACCTCTGCCCATGTACAAAAATGAGATGCCGACTGTTTTTGCTGGCTTTTAGTTTTTATACGGTTTCAATTAAGTTCGTTTACACTTTACTGCAACTGTTCCAGTGGATTGGGCTTCCTAAAACTTAGGTTTCTATATATGGGTCTTAGTAGAGTTGAGGACTGACCTTCTACTTAGAATTTCACTGTTTACCAGTATGTAAAACACTGAATAATATATAAAAGATTTTTAAAAATCTTGTATTTTTGTTTAACAGTAAGTTATGTAAATGGACAATAAAAATGAATTTAAGAATCTCAGAAACAAATATATATATATATATCGATAAACTGGTACTGAACCTATTGAAAACACAAAGAAATAAATGTCTTTCACAGAAGAAAAAATAGTCTTTCTCTAAAAGTTTATCAAAAAATGTTGTATTGGTTCAGGGATATACAAGAAATTGCCAAATTACGTCCATGGAAACCATTATCGCTTTGGAAGTTTTCTCTAAAGTCCGACAATTTTTTTAAAAACCAGCCTAGTTTTTTACCATTTACCCGGGGGACATGGGTTGTTCAAAATTTATGGAACTGGAGCCGTTTGTTTTTTCATTGATTAATTAGGAACTGGCTGACAGAAATTTAATTCAACGGAGATCGCCGGCAACATTTTTTATCAATCTAATATCCTGTTTTCTTACTTTTTAAGATATTTTCTTTGTTTTAGTAATAATTCCAAAGCATTAGACAGGGCCGGTCATAGGCCCAGCCAACTGCCTAGGGTGCCACGACTGAAGGTGAATAAAATAATATATATAAAATTCAGGCCTGTTACTATAAAGTAGGTATTCCAATTTTTTCTCCAGCTTTACAGCGTTTGGCGGAAGCTTGGACCTACGGGAAGCGTCTGGCAATAATAAATGTTGATTCTTAATAATATTGCTTAAAACATATAAAAACCAGCTATGCTACTTTAATGTAAAAGAGTAACTAAGATTTTTATTCATCCTCAATACCTGTTATCTGAAAATCTTAGCTTTGCAAAAATGACATCGGTCTGACGGCTCTGGGATCTTATTCTATAATCCTTGATAATCAATAAAAAAAAGGGAACATTTCCGGTTTTCTAAATTCTGAGTAAGCCATGTCCTTCAAAAAAAACTCTCTGGGCCCCTTCTTAAGCATGGCAAACATAGTCTTATTAATACACTTATAGGTTTCCAGTTTGATATTAGTATGACACAATGGAACTTGCTAACTTCTGGACTAATGTAGCTAAAATAGACTATACCACACAGAGAACAAAGTTTTATTTGCAATGTGATGATACTTTTAATGTAACTTATTTTAAACTGAATACAGAAATCTTATTTTATCCCAAGTTTCTCCTTTAATCATAAACGATTATGGACCACCTACAAAGAAAGAAGAGTCACACACAAAATTTCCATGTTTCATTTCGTTAGGAAACTTTACATTATAGTAAAACAGCAGTTTTAATACTTATCTAACCACGGTAATAGAGTATCTATTTTTGCAGTCATCCGACAGTGGATTTGAATACAGATAATATATAATTTTTGGCGATATTTTCACCAACTTGTCAGGAACGCACTTAAGATTATTGTTATCTAACCTGACCCACTCTATACTTCTCAGGGAGCCTAGGCTTTCCTCACTAATTTCTTCTATTTCATTTTTGTGCAAAAACAGCCAACCTAACATGTCTATTCCGATAAACGCCCCATCTTCAATCTTCCTTATTTTGTTGCTATTCAGGAGAATGTTGGTCGCAACTTTGATATTCTCCACCAAGTGTTCGCCATTGATGTTTTGGAAACCACGGAATGGTACAGTCGTTATGAGGTTATACTCGAAATTTAACACAGACACTTTTGGGCTTCTCTTAAACCATTCGCCATGCCAAGTTGTTATTTTATTTTCGTTCAAGAACAGTATACTTAAGTTGGGCATGTCGTCGAAAGCGTTTGGGTGGATTACTTCTATGTTATTGTCTGTTAAGCACAGCTCTGTTAGGGGGAGTTCTTTAAAAACACCTTCACGTATTGTCCGAATGTTGTTGTACCTTATTTTAATTAGGTACAGTTTGCTCAAGTTGTAAAATGCTCCTGGTTCTATATCGGTTATATAGTCCCTTTCCAAAACCACGTCTAATAAATTTGGTAGTCCATTGATGGCGTCCCTTCTCATGATAGGTATCGTTTCATTCAGTACTTGAATATAAGACACTTTTATTAATGTATCGTTAGGTTCGAAGCAGCCAGTGATGGTTTTCACACTCTTGGCTCCTACCAGCGTCACCGTGTTATTGTTAAAGGTGTTCACGCTGCAACTACTGCCGAATTTGAAATTGTGAACCAGGAAAAAAATTACGAACACTTCTTTGGCATCCATTGTGTATATACTGAGTAAATTTTGTTGTATAAAAATAGTGTATCTTGAAGATAATTTTATCTAACAAGGTCAGAGGTTATAAATGAATGAAGTAATAATTATTATTGTTTTACTCATAAAGATCGACACAATCGATGTTTTAAATTTTCAAAGGCAATGAAATCTGAATGAAATAATCTCATTTATTATGTTGATATATACGGGACGTTAAGGAGATTGTGTGCACCGCCAATATCTACTGGGTCATTGCCATTGCACGTGGATTTAACAAGAGGTCGTTGCTTGATAAATTTATGTTGATTATATTTACATAAAATAAAAACATTTTAATTTTATTTACTAAAAATTAGATGATCTGAGCCCAATAAAAATATCTAGCAATACATCTGTACTGAATCGAGAGAATATAAATTCAATATCATCCACTAAAAATGAGTTACTAATAAAATCAATTTAAAATAATATTTTTAAAATTTGGACGTTTGAAATGCTCAATTTTCATATCCGGCATCTTTTATTTTTTTATTAGGCGGAATACATTTATAGAGTCTAGTAAACTCTAAACTGGCATGTGTATGAGTTGATAATGCGCGTACGATTTCATTTCTCTCGCACACAAAGTTAAAGTAATAGCCCAAAAACACTGTCGCGTATCTGCCAAGCTTCTCTCTCACCTATTTTGAGACAGAAATATTGCGATACACACTGAAGAGAGAGATAAATTTTAATCTACGTTTTCAATAAGTTCAGCGATTCTCAAACTCTGATGATTTGTCATTGGTTATTTAACAATGGTCTCATATTAGAATTAAATTCATCTTTATATGAAATATATAAGCTATTTTTAGTGGTAGTGGATACTCATCCGACAAACGGACATTGCCAAAGCACTATACCTAGGACTTGCAATTTTCTAGTATCTACATATTACATGTTTTATACCTGAATTGTACATCGTGGAATAGCTCAGTGTGTAAGTAAGGTAAGGTGTAAGTAAGTAAGGTAAAGGGAATAAAACATCCGGGTTCAAATCCTGTTGCCTACCGATTTTTTTAAAAATTTTATTATATTAAAAGTTAAACATTTTTCTTCTAAACATTTTATTTTATTAATCCGCGCCGCATATTTTGTTAAAACTTTCTTTTCGTTAAACATTTTTCTTGTATTATGCCGCGCGAGTTTATCCCTTGGTATTTAATGGTCTGGTTATTTATTCGCTTGTCAGACGAATATCCACAGCCATTTTTTAAATTTATTATACATTACATAGGCCATAGGCCCTCAATCCTTCGTGTTTTATTTCTTGCTAAATAAATCGTTAAACCGAACAGTTTACCGCGGTGTGCCAAAGCTGTAGTATTTTTTAAGGTATTTTTTACAGCCCATTCTTATATCACCTGATGATATGGGCGTGGCGTATCTATAGTTTTTATCCAATAAATAAAGTTTGCGGTTTGGAGGGTGCTAAGCCGGTCATTCTATTTAGCGTTAAATGTGTCCGGGTTTCTAAACTAGATACGTGTAAATATTTATTTCGAATAACATTAAATTATAAAAATACAATATTTGGTAAATATGGCAACTAAATTAGGCGTCTTAAATGAACAGTCAAAGAAGTTGGTATTAAATGTAATAGATTATTTTACAAAAGAAAAGGAAAACAAGGGACCCTTGGTGCCCCTTGAACGAATTCATGAAAGAGTTTCTGAAGCCTTAAACATAAGTCTCAGAACAGTTAGCGGAATTAAGCACCAACATATTAATAATGTATCCTTGAAAATAAAAAAAACGAATTAAAAAGAAACCAAAAACATTAGATGTACGTGAAGGCGTTAAAATGCAAATAAGGGAAGTAATTTATAATTTTTATGAATCGAAAACACATTTTACATTAGACACTTTGAAGGAAATGCTAAAAAATAAGGGAATCATTGACGTCTCTAAGGTAAGTCTCTTAAAACTATTAAAACATTGTGGATTTAGGTATAAAAAAGATTGTAACCGTCGCTATTTATGTGAACAAATGCAAATAGTTCAGCAAAGGGTTGTATTTTAAAGAAAATATATGGAAAACTAGGACAGTAACCTCCAAAGGGTTGTATTTATAGATGAAACATGGGTATTTGCCAATGGAAGTGTTCGAAAATCGTGGCAAGATTTATCAAAAAAAAAGTGTCAAACACAAGAAATCAACTGTAGGAAAGTGATTCATTATTTTGCATGCAGGAAGATCAGATGCCTTTATCCCGGGAGCAAGCTTAATTTTTTCTACTACCAATAAGAGTATGGATTATCACGATAACATGAATTGTGACAATTTTGAAGAATGGATACAACAGCAACTACTGCCAAATCTTGAAGAACCAAGTTTAATTGTAATGGATAATGCTTCATATCACACCCGACAATTAAATAAACAACCTACTTGTCAATGGAAAAACCATGATATTGCAGAATGGTTAACTAAAAATAATATTCCTTTTCCTTCTACAGCATTGAAAGCGGACTTGTTAAATCTTGCTAGGAGTAATATGAAGGAAAAAATGTACTTTGTTGACGGACTGCTGCGTGAGAATGGGTATGAAGTTCATATTTCCTAATATTTTATGATAACACCTTTAATATTTTTGTATCATTATTTAGCGATTGCATTACAGTTACAGACATATAATCATTTGTAAATTGTTGTAAACTGTTTGAGAACCAATGTCATACTTGAGCTATCGAGTAAATAGTTTCTTACTTCATACGACGAAGCGACCTTTCCTGCCAAGTTAGAGTTTACTCGACTATATCCCCTTTAAACTGTGGCACTTTTTGGATATTTTAGTTCATTAGTAAAAAAAAGGAACATTTCCAAATAAATTAAAACTGGCTGCAGTTATACCACTCTATAAAAAAGGCGATTCAAATAATTATGCTAACTAGAGTAATAAGTCTACTGTAATATTTCTAAACTTTTAAACTAGCAATAAAAGAACAGTTAACTACCTTTTTAAGCAAAATAATATTCTGTCTACGTCGCAACACGGTTTCATAAAAAACAAAAGTACTGAATCAGCGCTGTCTGAGTTTCAAAATATAATTGTTGATGCTTTAGATAATAAATCAGTTTTAAGCTTATTTACAGTTTCTCACGTGCTTTTGACTACGTTGATCATAATCTATTACTGACAAAATTGTCGAGATATGGGATTAGAGGTACTTCGTTCGATTCTAGGACATTTGCTATTTGTAGTTTTTACTGACATAATTAATTTCTTAAACAGCAACTATCCAACAACTCATACTGTATGTTATGCTGATGATACCAATGTTTTAGTAGTAGAAACATTTAGACACTCTTAAATGTACAGCCGAACATGTTAGAGTATAATTCTGTGATCTGAAAAAAATTGTTTGCAGTTAAATGGAGATAAAACAAACTCAATTTTATTTAGAATACAAGATGTTAATAAATTTTGTCTTTTTAAGAATGAAGAACTTGAATTTACTTGTACTGTAGTCAGTTAAGATTGTTGTAGTAGTATTGTTTTCGACTACAAATTAATGTGGTTACCACATCTTGACATGTTATGTTCTAAATCGCGTAAAAGCTGCTACGCTCTAAACTGTATAGCAAAACATTGTAGCCCACAAGTGCTCCTAATATTATATTATGCAAATTTTCATTCACACTTAAAATGTGGGAGATAGTTAATTGGGGGATAAGTGCTCAAGTAAACAGAGTGTTTATACTTCAAAAGTATGCTTAATAGGGATGTTCACTATTTTTTAATTGTAATAAAAAATGATAGTTCTAAGGCTACAGAAACACGTAATAACCATTAAAACGCCTAAAAACTTTTTTCTTGAAAATAAACTAAAAATAAAAACTCCAAAATTAACGAATCTACCAAACGATCCCGGCGACGTCACATCGCCTTAACAGCGGAACTCGTATACCTACTTGATATAGATTGTTTGTTTCATTATCGTTTTATTTGTGTTGTGAAAGTTAATAACAATAAGTATCGTTTTGTTCCTGGATGTACAAATGGCCACAAAATGTAAAAAGAAGGAAGCTTTGGTTTAATGCAGCTAGACGAGAACATAAAAACGTTTCAATGAAAACACATTTTGATTGCTGCGAAGACCATTTTAAGGTAAGATAAGAATAACAAGTTTTATTATATTGATTATATATACCTACTTAATTTTATTATTTTATCTAACAGTCAATATTTATATAGCCATTATTTATTTGGTTGTAGACTACTGCAGCACTTAATAACACAATAGTGAGTTATAAGTTTATTTATTAAAAAATAACACAACACGCTTTCTTGACCAAATCATACTCATAACTTAGATTGACAAAAATGAGGAGGGGTATAAAGAGATTAACAAAAATGAGGTGTTGTAAAAATAACTGTCCTACACAATGAAATCAAAATTTTCATACCTTTTAATTTTGTATGGTACTCATGTGTTATGTTCTATAAGTCACTTGAGAAAACTTTTCTCGTGTAACTTATACGTAGCAGTAGTACCATAAATAACTTATAGTATAGTTTATATTAAAGTAGACCATTTATTTGGTTACGTTGTATATTTATATTGATATTTATTTATTAAGTAATATCTAATTTGATTGTGGTATTTGTTTAACAGTATTTATAATAAAATATTTGTTTCAGCTAGAAGAAGACATAGAAAATTACTGGGAGTATAGATTAAGCATGAAACCTGACATAGTACCGCATATTTTTACTTGCCAACCGGATAAAAAAATTAATTATCCTCATCAAAGTAGCGAGAAAAGAGCTTTTACACCACTAGGCTGAGGCTGATTGAAGTCTTTCACTATGGCCAAAAATTCTGAAACCATGGTAACGTCCACAGTTGGCAGATTATGAGAGTCCGCCTTTTGAAAACCTGCCTCCATTTTAGTAGTATGCCTTGATTAAAATTAAAAGTCGCAAAACAAAGAACTACACGGACACAACTGTTCACAGAAGTCAGTAAACGCAGACTACTACTAATTCTCATATGAAACGTGCATGAAACTCTAACCAGTATACTTGCGCACGTTTAACTTCGGGCGAGCTGACGTCACACCAATCAAAAAGCGTTTCACGCATTCAAATGAATATTCATATTTCTTTAGGGGTTTTCCCATAGAACGGATTTGTTGATTTTTGTAAAGCTTTGTAGATATTATTGTAAGACTATTTTTAACCATTTTATCATGTTTAAACAGAATTTAATTTTTTTGTCAACATACCTATTGTTGGATTAGATTACTGTCAGTCATGTCATTTTATACATTTAAATGAAATAAATAAAATATATTATTATTATTAGTAATGCAGTACCTACCTCGGGGGTTTAATTTCCAAAAAGTAAATAAACTGGTAGTAAATGGGTCTTAGAAACTTTATCCTATTTGCAAACAAATATCTACATACATTCCAAACAGAAAATCGTAGATCAATAGATTTCTCGTAAAACAAATCAGCAAAGCCAGAGAATAGACACAAAAAACACTTAATGCAAAAATCACGACCTAAAACTTTAACTGTCCAAAGTTTTTAGTGTTTTAATATTAATTTTATGTTAAAACATGGTGAAATCGGTATAAGAAATAATTGATTTTAAACAAATTCAAACTCTCCAAAGATTTGAAATGAAAAATATTTACACCATTCGTATACTTTTAAAATACGCACCAATTACTATAGTGGCAACACCAATTTTCTTAGTATTAAATTATTATTTTGGCAAAGAAATACACTTTTGCACACTAATATACTTTAGACAAAGTAAGCTGCCAGCTGGGCCATTTTATCCTTCGGCTGTCGCCCTCTACCACCACGTCCTCTACCCCGCCCCCCGGCAACTTTTCCCCCTCTGAAGGGCCGAGGTCTGGTAGTTACAGCCGCCTTCGGCCTATCCACTAATTTACCGAAGTCGCCGTTGCAGAAAACGCATCCTTTCATTTCCGTCGCGTTGTTTGGCAGTTTAGTTTTCTCTTGCTTATATTCAACATTGACTATTTGGGATCCACACTCACAAATGTCCTCAAGTACCGTTACTTTCTGAGCATCTTCGAAAAGGTTTATTATCGTATCACACCTAAAAATTGCAACAAATTCACTAACAACTCATTTATTTTGATAAGCCAGTCTTATTTACATTGAAGTGTAAACAGTCGCTTACCTATTGCAACCCAATTTCCATTTTGGTCCAGATGACGGATCGAGAACAAGAACACCGTACTCGCATTCGACACAGTTGCAAACTCCATTCGAATTTAAACTGTACGGGCAAGTGGGATGAGAGCATGAGTTGCAGCCGTTTCCTTTCCTCATATCTCTAAAAGTACACAGAAAATATTTACCATACCGCTCCCTAACAAAACTAAACTAGGGTATGTTGTCAATCAGAGGAATAGATAATAGGTACATTTTTAAAAGCTTTTATTAAACTTGCAATGTTTGTTTGTTAGTTAGTTTGCTTAGGTCAAATTTTGCAATAAAAATTTTGCTTAGTTCTAATTAAGCTAGAGCTTTGCAATTTTGCACATGTGTATAAGTCAGGTGACAATACACTTTACCATCTTTATATAAGAAAAAAACAAGATGGCGTACAACTTTATCGTTTATGATCCGATTCGACTCAAAATCGATATCTGGGGGTTTTCGAGATCTCCAATTATGAATTCTTTGTCAAAATTTAGAAATTCAAAATGGCGGTGCCAATATGGCGGACGACTTTTGTCATTTATGGTCCAAATCGATCAAAATCGATATCAGGGGTTTTCGGGTTCGCTGATTACGAATTTATAGTAAAAAATTTAGTTCAGGATGGTAACTTCAAGATGGCGGACGACTTTATCTTTTATGACATACAACAACAGTACATCAACTCGATTTGACATGAAGATTGGTGTATCACAAGGCTCAGTACTCGGTCCAGTTCTGTTTCTAATCTATATTAACGATGTACCTTCCTCAATAGACAACACAACGTCGACCATCCTGTTTGCAGATGACACAAATCTAACCATATGAAACACTGACTTAGACGTTTTAAAGGTATTATGCTAGAAATAGAGTCTAAAGTAGAAGATTGGTTTCTTGCGAACCAACTAAACCTTAACATCACTAAGACCAACACCATGATCTTTAGTCTTAGAAAAATGGATCAAACTGATAATCCAGATTCTGTTAAGTTTCTCGGTGTTTATTTGGACAGCGAATTATTATGGAAGAGTCATACCGATCACATATGTACGAAAATCTCAAGAAACATATACCTACTTCGCAGTTTGACTCATCAGGTATCTATAAAAACCCTTACCACAGCATAATCACAGTCTCATTCACTCTGATATATCGTATGCTATACTTGTGTGGGGACATGCTAGCTCTACTGCTGATGTGTTCTCCTTACAAAGACGAGCAATAAGAATAATAGCAGGTCTCAAATTCAGAGATGATTCTAAATCCAAATTTATTGAATTAAAAATCTTAACTGTTCCTTGCACATATATTTACCAATGTCTACAGCATATCAAAATGAACTTAGAAACATATACCCGACACCCAAGTAAGTGTACGACTCTCCGGCATCTAGATAGGGTAAGATGCTTCCGTCCACGAGCTGCGCGTCCTCTCCGTAGTCACCGCATCGTCCTCTCTTGAGATGGATCAGTGCGCATTTGTCCAACCCGAACTGCATACCGACAGTCTGCGTGTACTCCTGTACCACCCTAAGGGACTGTTGGAGATCCCTCTCTCCAGAGGCATAAAGTTTAAGGTCATCCATATAAAATAGATGGGTGACCTTATGCCTTCTATCGCCGGGGGTACCGCAGTTGTAGCCACGGGTTTTCCGGAGCGAGACGGATAATGGCAGTAGTGAGATGCAAAACAGAAGGGGGCTGAGGGAATCTCCCTGAAATACTCCTCTTCTGAATGTTACCGACTCTGTTTGGACTCTATCGTTACCCGATGTTATGGTAAAGCGAGTCCTCTAGAGCGGCATCAGTTCTTCAATACATCTCACTATGGGACCGGGTACCACAAGACATCGGAGCAAGTGAACAATGAGCTCATGCGATGTCATGTCAAATGCCTTGTGGTAGTCGATCCAGGCCATAGAGAGGTTCCGTTTATACTGCATGGAGTCCTGCGTGACACCTCTCTTCGACCCTCGTTTCTCTATTATTTTCCACTTGTCTCAATGATCTACCATCGCACATTAACAAGGGACTCACAATTATATATGCAGATATTACTGTGTGTATCTCTGCGTCTAATACTGATGAGCTTGGTTCTAACATAAAATGACTGTAGATGACATGAGTGCTTGGTGTAATCGAAATAAGCTAATATTAAACAGATCCTTGAGGTGCCACCTATTCAATAATTTCATTTATAGATTTAGTTATTTAGAATTATGCTTAGATATAAGTTAAGTAAGAATAAAACTTTTTTTTACCAAAGTTAAAGCTTTAGGCAAGCAAACAAAATGTGAAAGTAAGTATTTTTCTTCAAGCGTATTTTCTTTTACGAATAATTATAGAACGAGTTCTTACCTTTGAATATTTAGTTCTTATTCAAATCACTGATTATTTATTAAAGAATTTATGCCAAATGGGATGAGAGTAAGGATAAAGTTAATTTTAATATCTTACTTGAATGGTGGATTATTGTAACAGTACGGGCAAAACACGAAGCTCTTTCCCTTGTTTCCCATGGTCCAACAAAGCAATTCGAAGTCGTCCAACGGGCACTTCAGCTCTCTGAATAACTTCACCGTTCCATTCTGGGGTAAACTAAATGTCTCATCACACTGAGGACAGTGCAACCTGGCTGGCTTCGCTTGAATATACTTCATGTACCTCCTGCACTTTCCGCACCTACAAAGAACCAATGTATTGTTATCAATGCGAACGGATTTGTTTTACCTCGAGTGGGCTTTTCCGGAAGCGCTTAGGGGTGAGAATGATACTTCAAACAACTGATCCATACCCTCAATGTTCTTAACGAAATACTGAAATTTGAGCTTGAAAATTTCGACTGTGTGCTTCAGAACGGCTTGGAAGTTCGCTTTACCAACCGCAATCAGATTTAGTTGCTCCTCTACGGCAGACCTCATAGTTGGCAGTACCAACTCTTCATCAATCTAAAATAAAGTACATTGAAGTCACTATGGGATGTTCTCTGGACGACATGTCTATATACCTTCTGGTATCCATGAACTAGCACGATACCTAGCGTTGTAGGTTTCAACCTTCTTCCAGATATAACGGTGACATAATTTCTCTGGCAAATATTGTTAATGTGAACTGGGATAGAGGCATCAGTACCAATTCCATGCTTTTCCATCAGAGTTATAAGTTCCGCCTCCGTTAAATAGTCGGGAGGCGAGGTTTGATGTTCTGTCAATTTGGCATCTCTTATTGGAACAATTTCGTTCTCTTGTAGGTTTGGCACTATTTCGTTCTTTCCGAAAGCCTAAAATTTATTTGGTACGATATAGTTCACCCAAGCAAAATATGACGGTTCTTTAACTAAATTAACAAATCAATTTTAGACTTTTTCAATATTTCAGGGTGGGTATTCTAATACTAATTCCTAATGTTTATGATTTAAGGGCTAATTTCGGAATTTTAGGCTATTAGGGCTAACCTGATTGTAGTCTAATAAAGAATTCTCAATATTTTGACCTCTTAATTGTGTTTGAGAAATTTTGTTGGTCATTAGTGGATAACGATTGTTTTTAAATACTTTTTTTAATTTCTAACCGTTTAAGGCAGTTTAAACGGTTACCTTTTCTTTTTGTCTGAATTAAATTTATATTATCTGTGTCTATAAAACGGTTATTTTCATTGCAAAATACTGGGATTACTGTATTTGTACTATTTTTGAACATTGATGCTTTATGTTCTTCTACTCTGCTGTCTATGCTTCTACTAGGCTGCCCAATGTAGTCAGCATCATATTTAACTTCACATACACCATATTTATACAGTTTGTTTCTAACTTTATTGGTAATTATTTAGAATTAGACAGGCCACAAGTGATGGAAGTGAAAGCACTAGAAGCTGAAAGCCACCATAAAGCTATATAATCTGTGAGAATGATCTCAGAAATGAGAGGTTCCTGATCTATGACACATTAAACAGAATTCAGTAAACTGAAACAAAATAATATTAAGGACTTACCTGCCATGTCATAACCGTTGTGAAACCAGGATCAAGCAAAGTCTTGCCAGATACACTGAATATTTCTTCATTGATAACAATAGTGGCAGTGGTAGTTAAATATTTACAATCTCTGGCTAAAGTACCAATGAAATGTCTTGTGATGTAATCGTACAACTTCCAGGCGTCTCCATCCAATTCACTCCTCGAAGCCGCTTTCATCGGCGTGATTGGTGGATGGTCGCCTAAAAATTACAAAGTCCAAGAAATGTTAATGGTAACCCTTTATTTGTTTAGATTAAAACATTACCTGCATCATGCCCTGCTTTTGGTCTATTCACTCCATTTGATAAAATCTCTTTAACCTCGTCTCCCCAATCCGAGTTACTTTGTTGTTGCCTCAAGACGCCACTAAAGAGAAATGGGTTAATACAAAGGTGCTCTATTGCAAGAATGGTTACACTTACAGTAAATCAAAATTATCCGGATACTTAGTCGTTTCTGTTCTAGGATAACTTATATAACCTTGGGTGTATAGTTTTTCTGCAATTTGCATTGCGTGATGCGGTCCCATCCCTAACCCAGAACTAGCAACTCTCATAAGTTCCACAGTGTTCAACGCCACAGGTCTGGGTTTCGCTTTTTCTTTTGAGGTAACACTTATGACTCTACAAATTGATTTGTAGTAATTTCCATATCCCTAATTAAGAAATATTACTTACTTGGCTTGTTTCTGGTCTTTGACTAATTGCAAAAACAAGTTGGCCACTTCTTTATCAAAACTTCTCACCCTTTGCCATTCCAACGCAACATCTTGGTCGTCTTTAGTTTTAATGGTAACTTGAACGCACCAATATGTTTCTGGTTTGAAAGTTTGTATCTCGTCGTGCCTTTGTACACAAAAGCCTAAAGTTGGTGTTTGGCAAGGTCCGTATGATATCAAAGATGCATCCAAATCCCCATACCGACCTTGGAAAAATTTAGTTTGAAATCTTGTAAATGCGCATCCTATCCTGAGATCTAGTTCTTGTCTGGCGTCCACACTCTTTGCCTCATTTTCATTGGGAAAAACTAATCATTTAAAAGAAAATATAATGAGGATCTAGATGTAAAAGATTTAATAAAAGTAAAACAACCAAATTGTGCTTATACACAATTGACTTATATTAAGACAGTTAATTACTAAACAGAAGCATACCCAAACTACTAAATGCTGCTTTAATATCTTTTTCCGTAATAGCTGAAAATTTTGCGCGAAAAGTCACACTATTCGAATAAACATCGTCAATCATGCTATTAGCAACAGAATTCATAACTTCGAAACAAATATTTTCGCCTTCTTTATCGCAATCCAGCCACAATACAAGGTTATCACAACCTTTAGCCTCAGCAGCTAGAAACGCTGGCATTTTCAATTTTGGCGTTGCTTCTTTCTTCTCGATTGGACAAGAAAATAATTCTACAGGGTCTACTCTATCCCAGTTATTATATTTGCTAATGAAATCAACTCCCAGTACGTGACCACATACAGAGGTCATTTTAAAACGAGCTGGACAACTTAAAAAACTGCCATTCCATTCATGGATCGAACAAGCTCCATTAAAACCTACAAAATTTAATTTTTTAGTGATGCGTTTAGTATAAAATGTTGTTTTGGTACCTTTTCTAGACGAATTCTTTCCATTACTTAAAATGTTAGCCAAAGAGGCCGCCAAAGATGGTTTTTCAGCTACCATTAAAACAGTCTTCATTTTTAGTGGCGACTTTTATTAGAATTATGCAAATAATACTGTTCTGTTATAATACAATGTTTTTAACGTAGAATACGAACTGATTCATACATTGAAGTATGTACAGAAAGAGTGGTTCTCCCACACGTAAACATAACCTCTTAATATAAATATGACATAATATCAAGGTTGCAAGCAAGGTTGGTAACCTACATATCGTTGGTGATACGGCAAAAGGCCGTATGTAAAAAATGGAGACTTTCCAGGAGAGCCAAAAAACTTCATAAAAATTGTTAGAAAAATTAAAAAATACTGATATTTTCCATTAATTTTTATTTTCACTGCTGTTATATGACTACATACTAATTTTTCAGTAAAACTAATTCGAAATGTGTTTTTTGATAACATACGTCCTATTGACTTATATTTCAAAAGTGTATTCTGACATACGTCATTTTGTTGTGTAACATACGTCTAATTGCATTCTCATATAGAAAATTTATTAACGACATACGTCTAGTAACACATGCTTAAAATTTTTTTTTTATTATTATAAATTCAGGAATAATATTAGGTGAGCAATAAGCTTTGAAATAATTATTGTTATATTTGTATAATGTACATAGTCTTAAGAAAAGTAACAAAACAAATATTATTACATACATTTGAGACAAGAAAACATTTACAGAATACAGATATTTTCACTGTTTTGTGATATTTCTTTTAATATGAGGGCAAACATTTTTAACAGGAACACAATCATGGGGAAGTTGATCATAGAATGAACGATAATCTTCTTCTAAGTCAAGTTTCAGCATCTGCAGGTCAATAAATTTGTTGGTTTTTATGGGAGGTGGGGTAGAGTACAGCGGTTCTATCTTCATCTCCACTCGAGTTGGTCTTTTTTGTAACTCTGACCAAGTATCTGCAAACTCTAATTTATAATGAATGTGCACTTGGCTGATACTGGAGTGCATGTAGGTCAGAAACAACAGGATCACCTTTTTTAGTACCAGGGCGGATACTGTTGTAATACCCATTTGTATAATGGAAAAAATCTTTATAGTTTAGGTTGACCACACAATAGGTACTAGGTTTTGTTCGAGCTTCCTTCATTGCACGAATGTAATCTGCAGGTATGAAGAACTCACACTTATTAATTTTGCGCTCAATTAGGCTGTGCATGGAATCCCCTCCATTTGGGTGTGTCCTACTTCAAGGTATTTTTGATTTATTTCAGTATTAGATGTCATTGCCAAATTAAGAAGTGCATTAGCCAATGTAATATTCTTATTCTGGTAGCCACAGCTATCGCTCCATACAATAATTTTGTCAAAAATCTCTTGCTGTTTATCAGTATTGAAAATGTCTTTCTTTGGTGAATGTTGAGTATTTATGGCTAACAAGTCTACATTCGTTTGCTTACTGCTGCATTTTAAATGGTTTGGCACAAGTTCACTATTAGAAGATAATTCACTAGAGTTACCAAGTTGTCTAGCCAATTCTACCATAAATTTTCCACGTGAAGCCATTCTTTATTTCTTTGCTGTAATATAACATAAAAAGACGTCAATTTTGCAAATAATCTAAATAGGTACTGCAAAAAGTCGTATGGTCTGTATAGACATAAAATTCTGTACTACATAGGTCTGTTTGCAGTCTATAGAATCAATTTGTTTTAATAAATTTCCACAAAATGTACTAGAAATTAAATAGGAAACACATTTCAATGAAATTACATAATTTAGTAAGTGCAGTGCTTAACATACATGAGACCTAATACAGACATATTAGTAAAATAAGGTACAAAGAATGGCACTAACCTCAAAAAATATCAAATAATTATTAAATACACTTGTATTAATACATTACTGGTTAATAATATACTCAAAGAGAGTACTAAATATTATACTTACAGAAAATATTAATTTAATTGCACTATATCACTAGCGACAACTGAACAATTGGAGAAAAAAAGAACAAGAAATATCACAAGTCGGTTGAAACTTAAAACATACGTCGTTTTGCAGACTGCTTATTATCGTTGAGCAACATTCGTCCCTATGCCACTCATACATACGTCACTTTGTAGCTTTAGAAATTCAACGAATCACATTCGACCATTTGTCATATGATTATAGCTCGGCTCCTATTGGCTAAATACATACGTCCTTTTGTGGGTAGCTGCGTAATAATATGTCAATACTACATACATAATATGCCTAAAAGGGAGAATTCTGACATACGACCTTTTGCCGTATCACCAACGATATATAGTCTTAATGATGTATATATGATATATTACCAACGCGACGTAACACAATTTTGTGTCTGCTTTTGTGATGCCAACATTATTATCACGTTAGGATAGGTTTAGATGAGAGTTACACAAGTCAAACCATATCTGTGTTAAACGTTATTTTTTAACAGGGTCCTCCCTAAGGCTCTATTAAGGGACCGGCCGTGCAATCACCGCATGGATCGCGGTAGCGGATTGCGGGGGGTCAGGCGGAGCAGACCTGGTTTGGATAAAAACAATTAAAACTTAAACCTAGCTCCTTCTATATAACAACAGATTAAAATAGTAATTTTGTTAATTATATCTAATAGAATAGATTTTTAAAAACTTGGAACTACACACGCATTATTACACTAGGTGGCTTGAGCACTTCAGTGTTTTCAAATTTTGCAGCTGGCACGTGCCCTAATCTAAACGAGGAGCCCTCAACGAGATGTGCCAATTTCAGACTGTGCATGACTGCCTAAACTGTCGTTTTTGATTTTTTGGGTTTTCTTTGGCGTTTAGAAATTATTAATATGCGCACATTCAGATGTCAAAAACAACGTTTAACGTCCATACATTGAGATTACGTACGTTAATTCGCTTTATCCCATCCTCAACACGACATTCTGAGTCTACGTCTCAAAGACATACAATTTTTCTGATTAAATAATGAATCTTGATTATGTCATTCTAACCTCACAAATTGTAAATTTCTAGGGTCGTCTACTAATTTGAATTCAATGACCGGATTAATTAATCACATGATAATGTTCACTGGACTCATGTTTTCATGTTCAGTGTGAACGAAAGCAGCTACTATTCCAAATACAAGCTAAAAAAAATTTGCTCATGGTGTAAACTCATATTTAACAGATGTATAAAAAATTTAGTTTTAAATTGTTGGCGACATTGCACATGTTCACAAAAGTACCGAGATTTTCATAGTTTTAGCGTTTTAGTGTACGAATTTGCGAATATAATAAATAATAGTTCAGAAACTAAAATGGTTAGCGATTAAAACACAGAACATTTTAATTTTAGTTATGTACTTCAAAATTCTTAAGTTTGCCTGCGTATTATTAATGAGTATCGTCTTTAGCGAATCAACATCAATTGGGGACTTAAAAAGGACTTTTGGCTCAAAAATATGTATTGAAGGTGCTGACACAGCTATTCTAATTTAAAGTATTTATTTCGACTGATTACAGGTTCCTTATCATCCATTACTACAAAATCAACACAGACGCTCTCCGTAAAGGAATTGAACTCTGATGAATATATGCATTTTGAAAACGTTTCAGTGACAGAAAATAAGAGGTTTGAAAAATCTGCCCAATCAGAATTGGCAGAACTGGCACAGTATAACGAAATTCAGTATTATTTTAAGTTAGAAAAAGAAGAGGTAGGTATGCGACAAACCTGCTTCATCATTGTAGGTATATTTTTAAAATGTTTAAATTTCTCCTCAACCAAGAAATATGCATTAAACTATTTGGGGTTTCCCGATTGGCTGGCTCAGTTGATTAATAATCCATAGCGTTTCAGACTGCTTGGCTGTTGTGAAGTTTACAGTCTGTAAGCATAGTTCTAAATATGTGTTTAAGATATTAGGTCAAGCGAGAGTGTACAAACATTAGTCATTTGATAACAATATATTATGATTTATTTAGTCTCACAGTAGACGATTACATCAAGACTTGTGCTGCAGTCATACCTATTACAGCTTCCTGTCTGCTGCTTAAGCTTAACAAAAGTCAGCTCTCTGTTTTCAATTAGTACAATTTGTCACATTATCCTCCATGAATCCATTGACCCCAGCACTTCAAGATCTTTCTTCTAATTACTAAATATTTATACATGAAATACATAAGGTGACAAAATCATAACCTACAATTTCAATTTTATCTAAAGCTTTCGCCAACTTTACAAACCTACAACTGATCACATTTAAATTTTTGCAATTTGCAGAGTTTAGTTGTGGCGGGTTCTTAGCATTTATATCAGGAAGTATATTTATGCAATAGGAAGTATTTTGAAAAAGTATACAGAGACCTTTTAGTGCCTTTATATATTCTACTTCGTCTCATAACAAAAGTTAATCCTGTGCAAGTTACAAGTAAATTTTTCAGACACTGAATTTGCGGTTTCAGGGTCCATCTCATAATAAAATATTTACAATGAGTTTAACATTAGGAGATGAAAAATTCACAAGTTCAGGGAGTAGCTTGAAGAAAGCACAAGAAAACTTGGCAAGTATAGCTTTAGAAGATACAGAATATGAAAAACCGCCCATAAAGGATGTAAAGGAAAATGAAGATGCTCTAACACCAACGGTCCTGTTAAATAATCTAAGTGCCAAAGTAGGAATAGGAGTTACTTATTTCATCGTGAACAAGGAGGTAGATAACGAATGAACCTGAATATATGTTCTAAATAATGTTGTGTTCGTACTTGTCTGTTGAATATAAGGAATTTAATGTTTAAAATAAACCAATAGGATTTTAAAAAGTATTACACAAGTGGTTTTCAAACTGAATGCTGAGGTTCCCCAGGGCGTCATAATTTTCGGTTCAAGGCATCGCGGAGGTCAGTTATTTATTTTTTTTCAAATTTAAAATTAAATAGTACAGCAGCTGAATTAACAGTTTTACTTTGAGCCTTGTGAAATTTATATACTTTCCAAAGATTAAGACAGTACAAGCACAGAAGTTGTGGGAATTTATTTCGAACTCAAGGAATCCGGAGACTGAAAACACTTGAGATCGAAGCGCAGAAAAAAATGTGTTTCCCTAAATTATGCAGCAGATTTAAAACTTTATAATAATTTTCTGCTTTTCTGCAACTTCACAAACACTAATTCAGTTCAATGTTAACCACACATCCCTTGACCTATCGAATTAGTAATAAGTACTTATTTTGACTGTAGGGTAATTATGTTATTGATGAAAAGACAAAGAAAACATATTTGCAAAAATTAAATGAGTCACTCTACTCGGATAATAATTTACATATAAGAAAAGACGAATCTCAGTCGAAGGGACCATTTAAGGTAAAGGTTCAAGTAGGGGATGCTTCTTTTTATGGAACTTCACATACTATTCAGTCTGCCCGTCACGAAGCTGCTTCTAAGGCTGTGGATCATTTGATCAAACATATACGGGAAGGAAATTCTGCTTGTTTGAAAGAAGGTAAAGTGTAAGACGTAGTCCAATACACAACTTTAAATTGGATATTTTAGATAAAATACTTGTTGTGTGTGTTGTAGGTTCAGAAGAGCAATGTAAACAAGCAAAGGATAACTTGAAATCGCCTATTTCGTTAGTTTATGAGGCTGCCCAGATACGGGATTTAAAACTTGAATTTGAAACGATAAGCGAGTCGGGCCCTCCCCATAAAAGACTTTTTGTTACTCAATGTAGACTAGGCCATTTATCTACAGAAGGCGAAGGGAACTCAAAGAAGGAATCAAAAAAGGCTGCGGCCGTAAACATGTTGAGCAGGATTTCGGAGTTACCTGCTGTATCTCAGGAGGCGCAAGTGCGAAATTTACTAAGAGATAAGGAAAATAAGAAGAAGAAGAAGAAAAAGAAAGTCCTCAAAACAAATTTTGACATGATTAACATGCACGTAAATAATCTTGTTGAATCGGTTCTAGACTTTGGATTTCCCACCACAAAAACAGACAATGAAAATTCCGTAAGTTTAATTTATTCTTTTCCTAGACCATTATTTCGATTTTAATTTGCGATTTTTTGTAAACGAATTTAATATCACAATTAATAGTTTTATCAAATCCCCTAAACCAGTCTCACAAGGGATTCACTGGCTAGGAAACTTTCACATTAAATTTCATATAAACAGATATACACGAAAGGTTTTCATGATATTGGATAGTCTGCATAAACATAATAAAAAAAAAATATGACCAACCTTAAACTTAAGGGGCGAGCGCAGCTAACATCTTTACTCTAGACATATTTCGATATGTAATGTAAAGTGTGTTTAGTACTTGGTCGGGCGACAGTTTCAAGGAAATACGTATCCTCTTCCCACATCTTCTAGCGGCTTGTATATCAATGTATGCCCAGAAGCTATGCAATCTTAGGCGAAGATTGCGTAGCAGATGTACCATCCCTCAGAGGGGATATAAAGCTGTCAGTCCCTTGTCTATTAAATATTAGGCAAGTGAAAGATCCCTGCTGTTCAAAAGAGAAGGGATTCAGCAAGATTTCTGATTTGGGGTAACTCGTCTATAGGCGTTGGTCGATGACAGGTCTCAGTAGCAGAAATAGACCAATGTTACATAAATATATTTAAAAAAAAAACCTAAAACTTGCTACAATATTAACTGTTCAAAATGGAGACAGTGAAAAAGTTATCTGTAAATAAGGAAATAATAGTCTGTAATAATTTTCCTTATTTCCTCTATCTCATCTATAAACATTAACTTTGAACAGTTGATAACGGTGATCAATCAATGTCATCGATAGTTCCTATTTAGGGAATTATGAGATACCCCAAGTATAAATCAATAGTAATAATAATAATAATAATTTCTGACAAAATTTATTTATTTGTGAGTCTGCATTTCTGTTATATATTATTTCCTTTTCACTTCAAGGCTGATGGTTCTAAAACCAATAAGATGTCAGAAACAGATAAGCAAAAACCTTTTAAGAAGTCATATCAAGATGAGATGTTAGAATTGAGCAATTTATTAAACTTTGAGATTCAATTTATGGATGTGGATGACAAGCACCAGTTTTATACTCTAATGTCTCTTCATATCAATCCACAACATGTAGGTATGTAACTTAAGTAAATATCTTTTAATTTTATCTTTTTTTTTAAGATATGCCTCGGTGAAGGTTCTTCTAAGAAAATTTCCAGAGATAAAGCCGCTAAAGGAGGTTTAAAATTATTATATGATATTGGCTTTGACACGCATTTTAAGGGCCAAAAATACATATCAATGGAAAGGTAGACATATTATCTAAATAATGATTTTAGGTTTGTTTTTGAAAAACGTTTTTTTTCTTTCAGTGATGTGAAGGAAAGAATTCGCACCCTGCTACATCCAGAGATTTATGAGTCTGACGAATAAGTGTAGATACTTAATTTAGATAAATTATTTTTTTAAATGTGTATATAAAGAAAAATTGTTTTGGAGATTTTTCTGGGAACTGATGAAATTGTTAATTAAAAGTTATTTTGTAAATAATAATTCTAAATAAACGATTTTATTAGTTTTATATATATAGTATATATTTTTATGGTCAATGCCAAAAAATTTTTAGAGTCCCTTGGTTCTCGTATAGACACTAAGTCCCAATTTAATTTTTTACTATCTTAAATAATAGGGTGGGTGTTATAGAGGGGATAGCTAACGCCAAAAACATTTTTTGAGATGTTTCGTTCTTGTATATAGTAAATACGGCCAAAATTGAAACTGGTCAGTTTTAAAGCACAGGACCGTGCACACTGAACTTGATATTTTGTCCTATATATTTGGCAATGGTATCGAGTTCGAACGGTGGTTGAAACTGTGCAGGCGAGTCCGAGACTAGCAATGTAATCAACCTGAATGAACCATCTACGACTGCACTGGTTTAAAGGTAATAAAACGGACAGGCCTACTAGCACAAAAAAACTCGTAAATCGTTTCTTTATCTTGGAACGTGGAAGTCTAACAACGTGCTGTCTATGTGCCAGTGCAGTGCATAAATACCTATTATAATATCAAGCGTAGGAGTTTAGTTAGTTACTGTTCATATTTATAAATATTTACTACTGTATAAAAGGTAAAATATTTTAATTATTTACTAATTTACCATGGCTTTCTGGAGACCATTTGAAACAGAGGATAATATAATAACGCACGAAAATCCCGAAATAGTTGAACCGGTTATTGTCGAAAAAGCCGAAATAAATTTAGAGTTTAAAACCAAGATTTACACGTACAAAGTCAACGTATTATTTTAAATATACATGAATGTTTGAATAGCAAAAATCCTGAACAATGTCAGAAAGAAATAATACGACGTATTAACAAATTAACTAAAATATCAAAATCAACAATTTATTGTGTAATTCAAGAAGGCGATGTTATAGATCACAGCGCAAAGAGGAAACGGAAAAATACGAAATTAAAAAATATTGATGATGCCACTAGAGATGTAATACGGCGTATAATTTATAATATGAAGAAATTATAGTTCCTACGTTAAAAATGATTCAAGAAAAATTGAGCGATCATCCTGATTATAATTATAGGCTTTAATTACACTACGAAATGTTTTATTAGAATGCGGTTTTAAACATAAAAAACTTGACAGTCGTATCGAGTAGATTATTTGGAAAAAATTAGAGAATATCGTAAACTAAACATATACTGTATCTAGACGAGACGTGGTTTGACACGCATGATGTTGTTCAGTATGGTTGGGTAGATAGTTTGCACGATTGTGTTTTATATACTCAGTGTTCTAGAGGAAAACGCGTTATCATACTTCATGCGGGAAGTGAAAATGGATTTGTACCCAATGCGTTGCTCTTGCCGGCCAAAAAAATATTGCAGTCTTCTGCAGACTATCACGAAGACATGACAGCCGATCTATTCCGATGGTTTTCTCAACAGCTTCTACCAAATATTCCGCCAAATTCGGTAATTGTATTAGATAATGCTTCTTATTACTCGCTATATTAAATAAAATACCAAATAACAGCACAAAAAAGGAAGACATTTTAAAATTCATGAGAAAAAAAAAAATGGAAATTCCTGTAAAAGTTCCAATTAAACGCGAATTACTGAAAAGAATAAAAGAACAGAATTTCAAAAAGGAATATGTTATTGATATCTTATCCAATATACACGGTCATACACTTTTGCGGTTACCTCCATACTATTGCATATTTAATCCTATCGAGATGGTTTGGGGAACACTAAAAGTACGTTTACGAAAATGTAACAACTCTCCAACGTTAAGCGCGATAGTAGTTGATCATATAAGAGAAGTAATAAATGACATTGACAATAATACTGATTTATGGAAAAATTGCGTTAGGCATGTAATTGGAGAAGAAAATCGATATCCAACGCTACCCCCTAGTGCGCCGATTTTAATTCAACTGGATAATGATTCCTCCTCAGAAAGTGAAGATTCGGACGCGTCAATTAACATTTAACTTTTCTTCATTTTTTCATTCAATTTTTTATTGTTACATTTCGTGGAATATATTTTGTTTAGTTGACAAGAAATTTTACTTTAAGTTACTTCATTCTAGAGAAATATTTTAATTTTGTTTTTATTTATGTTTTATATAAGTATACAAATATTTATTTTTGTTTTCATATAATAATTCTTTGCTTTGTTCAAGAAACTTACGTTTTTATTTTAGAAGAAACTTAAATTTTTATTTTATTTTTGACTAAAATCGTTGCCCCTCGTTAATCTAACCTGTCCCATCCCCTCCTGGTAAGATATGTTCATACCTTCTCGTTGGTCCTTGCTGAGCAATAACATATTTCAATATAATATGGGTTAACTTTAAAACTAAAACCAATAAATTTAAATATTTAGACTATATCTAAAACTGATATAATACCTCAAAAATATGTTATTGGCGTAATGAACCTAGTAAACAAAAAATAATAGAAATGAATACAATTTTAACATTTTATTGTGACAATCATTTCCATTTACCTCCGCCCATGTACAATAAAGAGATATCGACTGTTTTTGCCGGCTTTTAGTCTTTATACAGTTTCAATTCCAGTCGTATATACTTTACACATTAAATCACATTTTAATTTTTTTTACTCCCTTTCATAATAGTATGAGGGTGATAGTGGGGGGTGGGGGTGGCCGATGCCAAAACAAATTTTAAGACCTTGACTTTTCGTACATGTCCTAAATTGCAATTTTATGGACTCTTACCTGCTTGCTTTGCCTATTTACCCCCGAACCCTTCAACGGAGCTAGATCAAAATATAGTCTAGTTCCAGATCTCGTTATAATACATAAGTGTACCAAATTTCAAATCAATATCATAAACGCTGACGTGCGCACAAAAAAGTTACAGACAGGAAATTTTTTTCGCGCAAATTTAAAATCCCCACAATTCATTTTAAGCCTATTTCAACAACAAAAAAATTTTTTTTTTTTACGTTACTATACTTCCACTGGACGTGGAAGTAAAATAAAGATAGTCCTCATTTCTCAAGGACTTAAAATGGTACAAAAATATCTTTGAATAATCAGATTACACTTATTATTGAATCACCACACAGGCTAAAGAGTAAATTGCTCCATCACCAACATTTCATGCTGTTTAGGAGCCCGCACTTGCGAAAAATTGTCAAACCTACTTTTGATGCATTTATAATTCTTTGTTAGTTTATAGGTAATTTGCCTATTTGTGTTCTTACCTTGTAACCAAAGCTAGCTATAACTTCTAATTCTCATCTTTCAAATATACAATTATTATAATTAGTTTCTTACATGATTAATAATTGTTATTTATACTCAATAATTTATATTTAATAAAGTGCATTTTTAATAATAAATTTACTATCAGGGTACCTCATACTATGTTATTTTTAATCGTTATTATAATATTATCCACATACACATGTTTTTACTACACTAAATAATACGAGATTATTATTATTATTAATTTACGCCATTTTTTTTTCTATCAGAAAATGTTTCAAGTTTATTGTATTGTTAATTACAACTATTAAAATGCTACAACAATAACTGATTACTCATATTTTTATCAGCTTCTGTTGTGTGCTTAATACAGTAGATTATTTTCATATTTGCTTATCGTAAATAATAAAATATTTGATCCTAAAATTTAAAATATTGGCAAAGATAAGATCAAGCATCATTGATGGATGTACGATCTAATATGACTACAACATAACTAAATATAGTGTTGATAAGTCTCACAGGTACTAATCTAGCTCACAGCATGATTACTATGAATGTGTGAACAATGTGATAGCTTTCTTCATGTGCTTCTGTGTACCTGTTTAATGTGTTTTTGATAAACAATTATTTGTAAATATGACTGTAACGTATACCAGTGAAGTAGCTACTTGCAGTGGACTGGGTTGTTTTTTTCAACTGTTACGAAGGTTAGTTGAGCCACATATGGAGAAAAATCATTTGAACCTGATCCTGGGAAAATTAAATTTAATAATAGATAAATAAATAAATTATTGGCATAAATAAATTTAACAGCAAAAAATGAAAGGTATCATATAGCGTTTTTCACTTACACCTGAAATATTCATAATATTAATGAAGAAGTACATTTGCTTAGTAAATATTATTATAATAATTTCATTTACTGTGTTTTGTACTGTATTTTTTTCATACATGTGAGGGACTAGTACTTTTGAAATGTGTAGTAATATTAATAGTTCTCAAGAAATTGAAGCTTTTGATAAAAATGGAAATTTACCTTTTTTAAAATAACAATTGGTGGTAAAAAATCCAGGGGGGACTCATTATATCGCTAAAAGCCTTGAATATATTGGCTATACATTCAATTTAATGCTTTTATTCTTTTCAGATGGCGGGGAAGCATATACAAAATTGTATGGGCTGATTTACTATTATTTTTAGGTATTTATTATGCATTGAATATCACATATTTATATATCTTAGGCGATGGTAGCAAAAAGTAGGTATACATTATTTTAATATCTGTAGTATATAGTTTGTCTTTTTATTACACAACGTGAACCCATTTGCCAAAACGTGATCAATGACTTTCTCATACACCGAGTGACAACAGAATCAAGCAATAAGTCTTAAACTTAGTAGGGGTAATATATACCAAAAACGACAAATTTTTAATTATTTAATACTTCTCCATCACTTTCTGGTTTCCCCAGAAATGACTCCTTTGGAATTTTAAATGGAACACTCTATATTTTACTTTTTGGATTCCGGAGATGGTTTTAAATACGACTGCATAGGTTTAAAAATATTTCTGAGAGTGCTATTTTTGTGTTTGCATCTAGAGTGCAGTGAATGCACTCAAAGCAATCAAATGGGCCAAAGTCATAGAAGAAAAATATAAACGTGAGATTTTTCGACCAACCAAAATTTCGGAAATCACTGATTTGTAATTAAACCAACTTTTCAAATGGCAACATCCTTTAGACACCCAGTAATTGAATACTAATTTTCACTACAAATCCATTGATAATCTCAAATCGAAAATTGGTTTGATATTAACCCAAATGGAAAAAATTAAAATATCGAAAGAAAAACTCGCTTATCAAGTATGTCGTGGAAATTAAATAAAGGATTAAGGATAGCATAAGAATTACAAAACCGAAAAGTTTTCCTAAATAGTGTGTTTCATTCCCTAGGACATCGTTTCCACCCCCATTTTGAGGTTTTCTAGACTTACCAGCACCGTAGTAAGACACGGTCAACCAAACACGACGAATGAGCAGCGAAGCGAACCAAGCACGACCCATGACCGGCGAAGCGAAGCAGCGCCTAGGTATATAACGATGAGTGTAACACAACAAATTCAGTCTTTAGAATCCTTCTGAAGAAGCTGACAGGATGATCAGCGAAACGTCAAGTCAAGTTCGACGACCATGGCAAGACCCGGAAGAAACTACTACATTAGTACATAATTAATATTACCTCATAATGTATGTATTATGTCGAGCGCTGGGTGTTGATGCTCATATAATGATACGAGAAATGTCCAAAACTCATACTGTTTTTGCGTTCTGCGATATTAGCTGAAGCGAGGGCAGAACAAACAAACATATAAGTGAAGCTAACAAAATATATATTAATATCAGCGGCGCCTCCGGCAAAATCTCGACAATAGATTAGTCATTTTTTAAATTTTTATTTGTTTCAGTTAATCTGACGTTTTGAAGTGGATGAGAATCACTCATCAATCAAAGATCCTGTTACAAACAAACATACAGGTGAAGCTAATAAAAGCGTGCTAAAAACATTTTTTTTGTTAAAACTAAATAACCATATTGTAGCAAAATGAACACAACTCAAAAAATGAAATTAAAATAAAATAATCAGTCAAAATTGAACTCGGTCAAAACAAAAATAAAAAGGTTTTATTTATTGTTTCTCGATGGGCGAATGTTTGTTTTCATATATTCTGACTTTTCAAATTTAGGAGATATTTTTTTAAATTCAACATTTGAGATTTTATTTATTTCATGAAATATGATCAAATAATTTAAAACTAAATAATGAAAAAAAAACTGCAGGAAATTTTGTGCCCCTTAAATGTTGGCGCCCAAAGCGCTAGCTTCTTTTGTTTGCTGGTTAATCCGCCTCTGCTTCCATCCCCTCACCACTATAAAATAACATGATTTTTAAAGAAGCGATAATATTGTATATTATACTTGTTTCCACACCACCCCAGAGATAAAGTACTTGGCGCATTCTTTTTTATGTGGTGTCCCCTGTAGGCCTAATCCACTAATAACCAGAAGGTTACCTACGTTAATTAATCTTCGTCATCTTCCATAGACCATATTTTCGAAAATAGTGAGTGTGTTTTATGGAGGATACTTGCTTAGTCGCGTACTATAGCCAAACAAAGGGACATTTAATAATGTTTACAATGCTTACGTTAGTTACATACGAAATCATTATGGTAATAGAGTAACTGTTGTGTTTGATGGTTACTTGGAGAATACTAACACGAAGTGCCTAGAAGGACAAAGGCAGGTACTGCAAAGAACCTGTCCTGGGGTTATATTTGATGAAAACGCTGTTGTTTCTGAAACTCAGCAGAAGTTCCTTAGTAATTTGTATAACAAAGATTGCTGAAAAAAATTAGGAATGAAGGAATCGAGGTGTTCGCTGCTGTGGATGACGCCGATTTATTAGTAGTGCAAACTGCTATTGAAAAATATTGAGTGCAAGACAGCTGTTGTCATAGGGCAAGACTTGCCAGTCCTTTTTATTAATCTTTCTTCCTCTGCCAAAAACATTAAATTTTTAAAAGAATAACAGTGTAATACCAGCAAAACGATTTACAGCTCCCGAGATCTACAATCGTCAACTTTTTTAAAAAACTATAAAGAAACAATATTATTTGCACACGCCTTTAGCGATTGCGACACAACTTCAGTATTTTTTTCTAAAAGAAAGGTTAATAAAACAATACTGTAATGCTATAAAAACTACCACCAACTTCTGCTGCACTCATAACTAACAAGCATTGTAAACATTATTAAATGTCCCTTTCCTTGGCTATATTACGCGATGAAGCAAGTATTCTTCATCAATCACACTCACTATTTTCGAAAATATGGTCTATGGAGATAAAGATTAAATAACGTAGGTAACCTTCTGATAATTAGTGGATTAGGCCTACAGGGGACACCGTGTAAAAAAATGCGCCAAGTACTTTACGTCTGGGGTGACATGGAAGTAAGTATAACTAACATAAAATATTACTGCTTCTTTAAAAACCGCGTTATTTTATAGGTATGAGAGGGTGGAAGAGGTACATTTATTATAATTTTAAGTGAAGTTTAGTAGCTACTGCTTTAGCATTAGGCATTGAACTGTAAAGTAGATTATAGTAAAGATTACAATTTATTGTGTTAAACTGGAACCAAAGCTTATACAGGGTGTCTCATCGGGAACTGAATCGATCGATATAGAGAAAAGTACGCATCAGAAAATTTTGAAAATTTATATAATTACTAATGTCAGTGTGGCCAGTCTAACTAAAATAATTACAAGCAGCTGGCACTTCCGCTTATACCCGAAGTCGATACCAACTTGCTTATTTCAAATGGAACAAACACCCTATATATTTTAGGGTTTTCGAAAAGAGCATAAAATTCGGAGTCGAAAATATGTAGCAAATCCCATACCTAAACCTAGCCGTTTCAGAGATATTTGACGTTTTATAGAAAATTTGACAGGTGCAATGGTTTGCAAGAATCGTTATAGCTTTCTTCATGTAAAAGATCCTTATTTGCTTCTTGTCACGTAAAAATAACACAAGGAGAACTACGCTCTACAACTGAAATAAATTCAATAATATCATACCAAGTGTTCCGTTTTTCGCGTTACATTTTGTCAACTTCAAACCGCGAAAACTTGTTTAGGTTAAATGAAACACCCTGTATTTTTTCACGTCAAGTTGTGTAAAATTGAATTCCCTTTTTTCTGATATTAGCATTGAGAGGGATAAAATTACAACTTTTTGAAATATTTGCAATTTTGTTAGAAATTCATGAATTGTTGTAATCATTTCATCAAAATAGCCATAATTAGAAACAATCAGTCATTATCTTATGTCAAAAAATGCCAGCACGTTTGAATTATGCCAACGAAAACTTTTTAAATTTGTTTATTATTTATGGAGAACGTGATAAAGTAATATCAAGAACTTGCAGCACATTTGCTACTCGATATCCACAAAAACGCAAAATAACACTAACACTGTAACATGCGTATTAATCGAATTGAAGATATGGCATGAACTAAAATAACAGAGATAAGATCAATTTAAAATATGATATCATTTTAATTTAATAATTGCTAAAAATTCCGCCCTCGAACCTCGACACATTTTTCGCACCTTCGGATTAGTTCCTCATGGGTAGCTCTTCTAATTGAATCCTGTGATATGTTTTGAAATGCATTTCTTACTCTTTGCATACAATCTTCAATGGTTGTTAATGGGTTCTCATAAACTTTGTTTTTAATAGTTCCCCAAATGAAATAATCCAGAACTGATAAATTGGGCGAACGAGGAGGCCATAAAAAAGGTCCATTATTGGCAATCATAAAAAGTTTCTTGTAAATAATTATTAATTAAATATGCGTTATGTGGGGGAGCACCGTCGTACTGATAAAAAATGTTTCTATGTTCGGCGTGAGATAAATTTTCTAAATAGTTATTATTCAAATTTTGTATATGATATTCAGATATCTTTCACCTAAAAAAAAAAAAAATTTACCTATACATATTAGCAGAAGAGAAAATTTAATTTACCGTTTAAATTTTTCTGATAAAATTGTAATGCCACCACTCTATCGTTTCTTATGGGACAGTAAACATTGAACTGCCAACTTTCCTGAAAGTTTCGCTTTCTGAACATATGAGGATTTGAGTCACTCCAATAATGCGAATTGTGTCTATTGAAAAGTCCATTTTTAGTAAATTTTGCTTTATCTGTCTATATAATATTTCCCAAATAAGAATCGTGACAGTTCGATCGATTCAGTTCCTGGTGAGACACCCTGTATATGCGCCTTATTTCCCACAGTACTATTCATTTTAGGAAAAAAGTATAGAGACGTCTTTGATAGAGAATTTTATAAGGAATAATTTTGTATTTAGGTATTTTTATAAAAAAGTGCACCGTTTCCGAGATAATTTAGAAAACCTCAAGATGGGAGTGGAAACGACGTCATAATTAGCCAAACACACTATGTAGGCGTGGGAACTTTTAGGTTTAGTAATTCTTATAATATCCTTAACATTTCTACCAATTTTCAAAACTTTCTAAATTTTGTCCGATATATTACAATTTTAACTGTTATTTTACTGAATTATGTTTAAAAAAAAATCATCAATGACATCACCACATTTAAAAATAAAACGACCTGTCTGGTTTTGTTTTTATTAAAACCTTATGCCTATGAAATAATAAATTTATTCCATACATTACCACCATACTGTATAGTACAAATAGCACCGTCTGTTTTTAGGTATTTTGAAAGATTCGTGACCTATTGTGCGCAATATGGAAGCCTGATCCCTCTCAGTTTTGTCTTAGGTTTTTACGTAAATATAGTATACACAAGATGGTGGAGCCAATACTCGACTATACCATTTCCAGATAATTTAGCCATTCTTGTTGGAGCCAGCATCAAAGGATTGGTAAACAATTGGCTTTTAAATGACTCATTTGCACATCTAAACGATTGGATATGGAATTTGACATTTTTCTTTATTTTGTACTTAACATTTTTAGGATGACAGAGCACGAATTGTTAGAAGAACGATAGTGAGGTACGTGTGTGTAACATTCACCATAACATTAACTATGTTGTCTCCCAAAGTAAAGAAACGCTTTCCCACATTAAACCACTTCATAGAGGCAGGGCTGATAACACCAGATGAAAAAATTCTCATGGAAGAGTTAGACATTGAATATCCCAGTTATTCAAAGTACTGGTAAGTAAACTTTACGTTATATTTAAAAAGTATATTACTGTAACAAAATGCGCAATACTTTTAGGTTGCCATTAGCTTGGGCTGCCAGTGTGACGACGAGAGCTAGGCATGAAGGTATTATAAAAGATGATTTTTCAGTTAAAGGGATTCTAGACGAATTAAATGCCTTTCGAAGTAAATGTGGCGGAATGCTCGACTACGACTGGATCAGCGTACCTTTAGTATATACACAGGTGAGGCTGCATGTCATTAAACTCAACAGGTCCTAATATCTGCCAAATTCTCCACCATAGTTGTAAAGGCATATAAAAGTAAAAATATTATTATAACCTTAATGGTAGAGCTTCAGTGATGTCCAAATTAATTTTAGGTGGTTACATTGGCAGTTTACAGTTATTTCTTAGTAACCGTTATTGGGTACCAATTTTTAGACAAAGAGGATGGCAGTACTGTGGAGAAAATAATATTCAGCTTTCCATTTATGCCAGTCATAGAATTTTTTTTCTATATGGGATGGTTAAAAGTGGCCGAAACGCTTATAAATCCCTTTGGAGATGATGACGATGATTTTGAGGTCGTGTGGATGATCGACAGGCATATACAGGTAATAAAATCGATACATTATGAATATAAAACCTATATCAATCAAATAATATAATTAAAGCTTGACCCTTCTACATAGAAAACTAATTCTTCTTTGTTGATGTATCAGACACCAAAAGAAACTCTTTCTGATGTAAATTTTCAGGTGTGCTTCCTCCTGGTCGACAAAATTCATCAGGAACACCCAAAACTGGGTAAAGATGCCTACTGGGACGAAACCGCCCCCAATTATTTACCATTTACCGTTGGTTCTCAGGCTTACATGTCAGAATATCCGGAATGTTCCACAGAAAACATGACAGTTAAAAATTCTGATCAAGATTTTCTCGTACCCGAGTATGTGCCACAGGTGATTGTTTTGAAGGAAACACCTACTAAATTTATATCAATGATTTCTTTTTCAGACGGACGCGCCGGGTAAGGGAAAGGGTACGTACACTCATTTTTCTGTTATATTTATAAAGGCACATGTAGAATGAAAATGTTTGGTTGAGCTACCTTTACGAATAGCAACGGAAAAATCCTATTTATTCAAAAACTTGCTAACTCTTAACTATTATATTATTCTTCAGGTTTAGGGCTGTGGAAAACCGTTAATGGCATGTTTATAAGAAGGAGAAAAGGTATTCGTGGAGTGGCATTAAGGAAAGTTGTTCCACACAGAGTGGCCGATAGTGATGAGGTAAAGACTCTAATTCATTAAATGTATTGTTAATATGGAACAGTGTAAGGACTCGAGTTGAATTCGTAGTGGCGGCAGAATTGATGTTAGAAAATTAATAGTAAAAATTATTTTTTGTATACATAAATAAATTAAATAAACTATAATTATTGGTATAAATATGTACGAAACAAATACTGCGGAATCATCATCAATTTGCAATTTCATTTTAAATAATTTATAAAAGAATTGGGAGGGACTCAAAATGAAATGTTAAGAGCAACTACGTAAAGTGGGGTGGACAAATTACATTGCCATAACTAGCAATCACTCTTAAGTCTAGATTCTAGAGAACATAATACTTCAGTCTGATCAATCTGGCGATTTTTCATTGTTAAATCTGGGAGTGTTCAGTCTATATGACTCTTAATACGTTGAGTATATTATCGGTCCTCAGAGACCGATGTGAGACATTCTTATAATGTATAGAGTTATCCTAAAGCAAAAAGTTCAAGAGAATTTGAGTGCACTAGAAGAAACCAATTCTGTCGCTGCTACCTGGACACAAATTAAAGACAGTTTAAAAAGTGCGAGTGAGGAAATTCTTGGCACTGCAGCAAGTAAAAAACAGGAGGACTGGTTCAATGATAATGAAGCTTTTATACAAGAACTTCTTGACCGCAAACATACTGCCTTCCAAAACGCTATCAACCACCCCAACGACTCATCAAAAGCAGAAGCTTTTACCCAATCTAAGTATGAAACGCAACGCGAAATCAGAAGAATAAAAAACGAGTGGTGGGCAAGCAAGGCCAGAGAAATTCAAAGGTACGCCGATTCACACGACTACAGGAATTTCTTTCAAGGAGTAAAAGCAGTGTACGGCCCCAGTAGGAAAAATATGTGCCCTATTAAAGATTTAAATGGAAATCTCCTCAAAGAAGACCAGGAAATAAGAGCCCGATGGAAAGAACACTACTCTAGCATTCTTAACCAGCAAAGTCAAGCCGATCACGATATTATAAATCTTATCCCTCAATATGACACCTTCGAAGACTTAGATAAACCACTAACAACGGAAGAGATCTTAACCGCCATTGGGCAGCTAAAAAATAACAAATCTCCCGGCGCCGACTCACTCCCAGCTGAGATCTTTAAAGCTGTGTCGTCAGAGCTCATACCCTACCTCAAAAAACTGTTTGATATCGTGTGGGAAAGTGGTCAAGCTCCGCAGGAGTTTCGTGATACACTTTTAATCAACCTCTTCAAAAACAAAGGGAGCGCTGCGGACTGTGGAAATTACAGGGGTATAGCTCTCCTGGCTGTTGGAGGGAAGATACTCACTAAAGCGATGGCAAATAGGCTAACACCTGTTATGGAAAAGTTACTTCCTGAAACACAGAGTGGCTTTAGACCAAACCGAGGCACATCGGATTTAATCTTCACACTTAAACAGCTTCAAGAAAAAGCACTCGAACATCAAGGAGAAATTCACATGGCCTTCATTGATTTAACCAAGGCGTTTGACTCGGTGGACAGGGAAGTGCTCTGGAAAATTATGTTCCGCTTAGGTATCCCTAGAAAATTTGTGGAAGTATGTCGCAGTCTACATACAAACAACAACGCCCAGGTTATGTATAATAATGAGGCAACCGAACCTTTCCAAACTCTCACTGGAGTTAGGCAGGGATGTGTCCTGGCACCCCTACTCTTTAATTTGTTTACCACTGCTCTAACAATTATTGTTGACAACAAACTGACAGTCAGAGGAATAGGTCTCAGATACCGTTTTGATGGCGGTCTCTTTAACATAGGGCGCTTTAGAGCTTTCACGAAGACACGCACACGATTCATTTGTGATCTCCAGTATGCGGATGACTGTGCACTTTTAGCCTCTACGCCGGAAGAGCTTCAAGAACTTTTAGATGTGTATGCCCAGAGCTATGATTCCTTGGGACTTAAAATCAACATTGGAAAGACTAAGATTATGTCAACTCCTCATCAAGTGAACCAAATAGACATTACACTTAACGGAAATTCTCTTGAAGTGGTGGATCAGTTCAATTACTTAGGCAACGTTGTTAATGACAAAGCAAACATGGACAGCGAGATTCGCAATAGAATTAACGCTGCATCTAGAGCATTCTGGGGACTTAGAGAGAGAGTATTTGACAACCACGACCTTGCTTTGTCAACGAAAATGGCTGTCTACAGAGCAGTTGTCATTCCAACACTGCTATATGGATGTGAAAGCTGGGTCACTTACCGTCGTCATGTGAAAGAATTAGAACGTTTTCAGCAAAGACACCTCAGAAGTATGATGAAAATCCGTTGGTTCCATCACATATCAAACGTGGAAGTACTCAGGAGAGCAAACAGCCTTCCAATTGAGGTGCTTATTTCAAGAGCACGCCTAAGATGGGCAGGTCACGTTCATCGTATGCATGATAACCGCCTTCCTAAATGTACACTTTATGGTGAATTGCTAAGCGGTAGAAGAAAGCGTGGCGGTCAAAGAGGTTCAAAGACGCTCTCCATGAAAGTTTAAAATCCTGCGGTATTGCAGACGAGCAATGGGAACAACTTGCAGCGGACAGAACCGAATGGCGAGGGGTTGTGGCCAGCTATCAAGGAAATGTTGCTGCAAGAAGGCCGAATCCAAGACCTAACCAGGTCTATGTTTGTCCTGATTGCGGTCGACATGTGCTCTCCCGAATTGGCCTCTATAGCCATAGTCGTGTGCACCGTAGATGAATGGGAATTACAATAGACTACACCTTTTACTTGTTTTTTATTGTACGCAATTTATCGACTGTAACATTTCTATACTCGGACTCGAGTAACGGCTAATAATAAAAAAAAAAAGAGTTATCCTGCGCCATAACTATGCAGTAAAATTATCTCGCTTCTGATGCAACTACAATGAAAATTCCACTTTAAGTGAAATTGAAAAATACAGAGATGGCATTATTCTGCACATTACTCTTTGAATACCATCCCTGCACTTAATGAAAGTTTGATATTGGTCTCCAAGGACAGTAAAAGCACCACAACATAAACAACAATTTTAATCGCTGCAGTTAACATTTAATAAACTTCTTAAAACTTTAAGAAGGCTTGCTTCTATTGAATACCCGCTACTGATAACGAAATTAAACCTTAGGGAAATATTTATATTTAAAAAACCCATTATAAACCACATTTCAATACAGTACAATTGTATAAATAGCTGCCTTATAAATTGCAAAATAAATAAAGCTCGGTGAAAGTCCACATAAAACGATTGTGGGAGATTTATTTAAATGTAATTAATTACTGTGTACTTATTTGCATTTATTAGGTCAACATGTGCGACGTACTCATCTTACTTTTTGCAAAGTTCTGTTGCCTTATTTTTTAGATAAACACGTACGAAGACACAGGTCCAAATAGAATCGAGATCCCCTCATTAAACCGATCATATCCAGTACAACTTGCAGAGGAATTTGAAATGCTGCGTGCAGAACGGTTAAGACAACACAAAGAAAAATTGCTGAAATGCATGAAACTGTTGAAATCCACTGGCAAAGATGATAAATCAATTATAGATGACATTGTTCAGTGAAATTATAATAAAATGTAACACTTCAACATTAATAAATCATAATTTCCGTTTATTCATTGCATAATTTATAACCTCTAGATCAGCTGCATTTCATTTATATAAAAATTTAAAGTATATATCACATAAGTAAATTTATGTAGAGGAAACCAACTCTACTTCTTTTCCAGTTTTCTTTATAACTTCCAAAATTTGATTGGCTGATAAAGTCGTTTTAACTTTTACTTTTTTTTCTCCCAAGTTTATATCAACATCTTCAACCCCTTTATCTGAAAAATAAGTCTTTAACTACTTCATTATAATTATTTAATGATAAGTTTGGTTATCCCAGGGTGACCAGTGAATGTGATGAGCTCATGAATGCAAATAACAATAAGTTAATGGTAGGAACAAGTGATTGTTGCAAATTTAATGTTGAAAAAATCTTTTAGTGTCATGCAAGCTCTCCGAGGGTATAAAACCACATCATAGTGAGCATCAGTTATTAAAGAAATCTGATAATGTTTATCCTTACCTTTTAATTTTCCCAAAACTTTCTCTACAGCTCCTGAACAACCCTCGCATGTCATATTAACATTGAATTCAAATATTTTACTCTAAAACACAGATTAATATTTATAAAACACATCTAAATTACATGAAAAACAAACTTACACTAGGTTCGCTGGACATTATCGATGTCGAATTTTACAAAATAATTGAGTAAGTCCTGTAAAAGTAATATGAATATAAGAAAGTATATGAAAATGTTGCAGTCCTTAAAAAAGACTTTAAATGATTCAAGCGTTAATCAGCAAAACATGAATTTCAAATTATGATAACAGCTGATACAATCACAAAAAATGATGTTACTGTTGACGTTGCTTTGTTATATAGCTCGGTAGTTCTGTCATGCTGATAAGTGACTGTCAAAAGTTAATTATCTCGAACCGAATAATCATAAATTCTTTGTCTATGGAATAATGGAATGAGCCTACGACCGAACGACGACGTTTATTATCTAAAGTTGCTGAGGTCATACATTTATTATGGAAAAGGTCACCAAGTTCATCTTTGATTATGAGAACCCATATAACATAAATTAGATCCATTAATTCAACCATGATTATTTCTGTGCCATTAATTGTGTACAGTTAACGGCTATGATGAATGTTGATAATAGTCATGAAAAAAGGTAAAATGTCAGTTAAAATTCTAAATCTATATACTCTAAAAAAAGGCCGAAGTTTAGGAGAAAATCTCCGAAATTATAGATCGATGTTAATGAACATTCATTGTTCAATAATTTGAGCTGAATATGAATATGGGAGTTATCAAAATGTACAACGTGGGCACTAACTCGTAGCTGAGCCAAAGAATATTTAAGTTTAAGTCTGAACCTCATTCGGTGTCGAACTATGCCATGCACATAACTGCGGAGGACGTAAAGGGGTTCAACTATTATAGATAGTAAAATGAGCAACTCCTCGAAATTTTCGTTTAAAGAGACTTAAAAACTCTGGTAAGATAAATACATAGAGCAGATGGATTGAAAGATATTTTTAGACCATAACAATAGGGAATAGGGGGTTATTTGATCAATCACTATACAATAGTACATTATACACTATAAGGGAGAGAAACGTCTTATTTTTCCTGAGGTGTAATTTGAGGTAGGAGGGGGAAGCCCGAGGGCAACAAATACATCGAGGGAAAAATGGCGGTCTCTCCTGAGGTGTATATACTATTTTTTCCACGATCGGGAGTAGAAACATTTATTCCATAAATAAAGAATTATAATAAATTGGAGTGAAATTGTGACAGAAGTAAAGCATTTGCTCCCTAGCAGAGCACGAAATAAGACAATAATTTTCCTAGGGGAGTTTTTATTTCATGCCCAATAGTTAAACAAAATGTAATAAAAACTCCCCTAGGGAAATTATTGCCTTACTTCGTCCCTAGGGAGTAAAGTTTTTACTTCTGTCACAATTTTGATGCCATAGAAATCGATTTCTACTCCCGGTCGTGGAAAAAATTCAATATACACCCATATTTTTATTTTTAAAAAAGGCATGTCGAGCATGATGCACATTATGATTTCGAGTAATAGCACACGGAATAATTTCTGTGGTAGGAATAGTTCAAGCGTCTCGTAGTCTAAATCAACCATTGCGTACAATAGAAATGACAACTGACAGCCCAAAATATTTTGCTAAACTAGCAGACTTGCTTTGATAGAAATTTTATAGTGAATTTTAATTTTCTTCTAAACGATTATTGAATTAAAATAAATCGTAATTACTACTCTAATTTCATTAATAACGTTATATTCGTGAAGATCGTGGAATTCAGAAATATGACTTAGTTATCAGTGTACATTTCATATTTATGAGTTGCTTCCTATTTGTTTATGCGAATAAAATAAATAATTTTTGTTGATAAAGATATAAAGAGAAAATAATGGAAGCTGTTAAAGGGAAACCACAAAATAAGGTTTGAGAATGTTATATTATTAATAAATCAAATATCTAATAATTTTTGTATCAGAAAAAGGATAAAATTAAGTCTAAGATGAAACATGAAGAAATGCGGGGTGAAATGTGCGAGGACATTTCTAATGAAGAACCTAAGCACGACGGAACACCTGATACAACTGGAGAAATGACAATCGCAGAAAGTGTATCCAAGATAGAAATTGTAAGTGACGTACAACGTAAGCCGGAACTGAATATTGATGCCTTAATAGAAGTGAAAGACACAACAGGTAATATATTGTTTTATATTATGTACTAAATAGTCAGTATTTTATGTATTATCTGCTGAAGCTGAAGAAATAAGGACCGCAGAAAGTATTCCCGAAGAGATGGACATTGGAAAAGAAGAACAAAGCAATCCAAAATTAAATACCGAAACCCTACTAAAAGACAAGAGTACCTCAGGTAATATTAACACATGTTTCATTCATGATTTTGTTCATTGATTAATTATAGAAGTTAATGATCCACCTGATAAAACAGATGATAACTACACAAAACTATTGAATATCAACAAAGAAATAGTAACTACATTGAAAATGGAAGACCTGAATGAAAGCGATAAATTCAAATTACCTGTAATTGAAAATAGAGAGAATGATCCAGTTTTACCGACATTAATGAAGCCATATACCGAATCTCAATTGAGTTCTTTATATCACAACGATGAACTAGAAATGTTGGAAGCATTTAATGTGCAATACGTAGAAGCTGAATTAAAAGGTTTGCGTGTTCTGTTATGTTTTTTTTTAAATTTTGTATAGGTATACATGTCAATTAAACAATGAAATTAATTTAGAAAGTTAAAAGTGTTCCAAATTGATTTGCTGTACCTGTTAATCTATTTTTCTATTTATTATTATCATTTAAGTGTGAACATGTTTTTAAAAGGTTTAGGGGTCAAACAACATACTCTGTACGAGTTACTGTTGAACTACTTGAGAGTGTGTGAAAAAATTACGGGAAACACGTTAGAACTAGAACAGATTCGAAAGGAATACAAGGTTTTGCAAAATGAATTGTGGAGTATTGTAACGGCTACGATAGCAGGTCGAGGAGAATGTCAAGATGGTATTATAGTGTCGGCATCACACAATTACAACAAGAGCATATTTCATAGATCAGTATTTCAGAGTATAGTTAGGATATTGGGAAATGTACAGAAGCTGACTTATGAAAACCATATTCTTTATTCTTATTCTGCAGGAGAACTGAGGCTTCAGGTAAAAAAGTTATATATATTAAGTACTTCAACATTCATCAATAGAGATTTAATGAATAAAATAAAAAAAATTAGTTCTTATATTTTTATGTTTTTTTCTTTTAGATTGAACTTTTTCTGCAAACTGTGATTAACAATTGTATCAATGTAACCCAACTGGATAAAGATGCCCCTGTCGCTTTAGTCTTACAAAGTGAACCGTTACATATAATGCCATATTTGACTGAAATTAGGATGTGCATATCCGTCTTATTTGCCTTTCAGCGAAAATTGATAAGAGAAAATCAGTTCATTCAAGAGACTAGGAAATGGTTGACGCAACTGATCGCTGTCCTATTACGGTTAGCAAATTTCCGGGACCATATATTTATTTTGAATCACATTTTAAGGTAAATTTAATATACACATTTACTAATTAAATTACTCAATATTGGAACATTTTCATAAGCTCAAGTTAAATATTGTTGTGTTTATTTAAAATAAGTAAAATTTTAACTTTTAAAATGTTTTAATTAGGTGAAGATGAGAACTACTTTAGGTTCTTTGCTTTATCATTTATTTAAACAGGGTATTTTGTATTTTAAACTGGCCTTGTTCTGCCAAACGAGCTCTTCATGCTGATGGATTATTTAATGTTATTATAGATGTCCTGCTGGTGTCGGATCTTGGGCTTCATCCTTCATTCAAATGCCTTTAGATGTTAATTTAAAAATGTCACCCTTTGCCAATTTTCAAATAAACCATATTCTTGCAATTCTGGCTACAATATTGGCCCCAGCCAAGGAAAGGGAAAAGTTCTTGGAAGACATAGCGCAGAATAAAGATACAGCCAGGGAAGCTCTATGGGTTATGGTAGATTCTGATGGGGAAGAGGATGAAGAGTCTTCAGGTACTTCTTTACGAGAAAATGATTTGGTTGCTCTTCTCAATCAATTGCCCTTGGACAATTTGTTTAGAAATCTGTTGTTGATACAGAGAAGAAACTTCCAGGTGTGTTGAAATAATTTTTCCATATTGAAATTCTTACAAATACGTGAAACATGCAAGAAAATACAACATTTTATATTCCATTCTATTGACTTTATAATTTGACTAATTACATGGAAAATATTTGCATTATAAAACAACTATTAATTCATGTTATTTTTTTTTAATGTGTAAAGATTTGTTTGGTATGGTATATTATTTCCGAAAATAAACATCATTACCTAGTTGGAAACATTTGAACATAATCTAATAATACTCCAGCTAATTATGTTAATTGTATGATCTTTAACTATCTTTTCCTCAAGTGTTGATAAGGCACAATAAGTGAAGAATGCAACAAAGAATGTCAATGTCTATGGTTCTGATAAAGTTTGTAATCATGAAAAGTTGTCTCATTATTTAGCGTTGTTATTGTTATATTAATTATGATTCATATATAAGTGTTCTTTACTTAAGATTATTTTCATTTGAAAAATTGAATGTATTTTATTTGATTAAATTAATGGACCTATTTTTGTTAACATTTAATAACAAATTAATAGAATAACAATGTACTGTACTCAATTCACATTAATAAATTTATGATTATTTTCAAATTATGTTTCTAAAACTATACGCAAGGTGGTATTTTTCTCCATAGATTTTTTTGTTGCCAAAGATATTAAAAATCTTTAAATCATTCGATTTTTCATTGCTAGTATTGCATATTTCCTTTAAAAATATTTGAACATTGCCAATTTTTCCAAATCATGTGACTTAAACACATTACTAATAAAGATGAGGAAGTAAATACTTAAACACCACAGAAATTAGACAACCCCCCCGATTCCAGAAGCCAAGGCTTGTGCGGAAGGGGGTTACACATTGAAAAACGCTGACATACAACCATTTCCTCCGACAGTGCCAGTGCCGGAGCCAGGATTCGAACCCGGTGGTGCGATGTCCGTGTGATTAATCGCGATTGCCACCTCGCGCCTTAATCTACTCGACTATCGACCAGACCTATCAAATAAAGATAATGCTGTCTGTTAATGCAAATTCTGACATATCGTACAAGCATATTCCAATTGTCGAGTCATGCATGCATGACAATATTATAAATATTAATAATATATTGCCCGACACAAGTTTTAAAAAAACTGCTGCCCAAGGAATCAGTACTTCCACATCCAGATTTTGTATCCAAGGCTTATACACACTAAATCCCAATGTAATATTTTACTCCCTTTAATAATAGGATGGGGGTGGTAGAGGGAGTGGCTAATGTCAAAATAAATTTTAAAGGCCCTTGGTTCGTGTACACACACTAAATCCCAATTTAATTTTACTCGCTTTAATAATAGGGCGGGGATGGTAGAGGGGGTGGCTGATGCCAAAAAAAATTCCTTGACTTTTCGTACATGCCCTAAATTGTAATTTTGTGGACTCTTATCTGCTTGCTTTGCATATTTACCCTTATTTACCCCATTTGCTCCCGAACCCTTCAACGGAATTAGATCAAATTATAATCTAGTTCCGTTATATTACTACATAATTGTACCAAATTTGAAGTCAATATCATAAACGGTTCCAGAGTCAATGTCTGCACAAAAAAGTTACAGACCGCAATTTTTTTTTTCACTCAAATTTAAAATCTCGATATTTCATGACATTTTAGGCCTATTTCAACCAAAAAAAATATATTTTTTTTACTGTATTTTATTATAATTCGCTGGACGTGGAAGTAATGTGGTAATTTAATTTGAAGCCTTTTTTGCGTTACAAAAAAAATTGAAATCTCTCTTATGTTAAAAGCTTTTTCATTGATTACTGAGCGAGCTGCTCAGAAAATTTAGTTAACCATATTATTTTTTAGGATGTTTACGATGACTCCATTTTAACAGAACACCACATTCTAAGATTTTTGGCATTTTCCACAGTCTTATTGAGGATACTATACAAAGGCATGCAGACCTACAATCAGCCAAGGTACAACCAATTTTCCAAAAGACTGAGTCGTTTCATACGTCATGTGGCTCAATATGCCACCGACCAGTGGGAGCAATTTCTCAAGGTAAGTCCTAGTAAATGCGTGACGAGGTAATAAGGAAAACCAGGATTTCTTATACTGGATTCAATCTTCTTCTGCTCTTCTTCCCCTTCTTCTCTTCTTCTTTTAGCAGTTTATAGGATTTCAAGTATTTTAAATTTATGTTCACAATTTCGTCCTCATATTTGCCCTCATTATCAGACATTTGAACATTTTTTAAACCAATTAGTGGACCGAACAAACATCACATGTGATAGTTCAAATGTCTAGTAGTTCTCCATTTTTTTGCTGTTACCGATTTTAATAAGTTTTATGTTTATGGATATGGGTATATTAATTTGGTGGATCTGTCAATATTAAGCAATAATAAAAATCTCAAATTACTTTTCATTTATCATTTATTCTAAGAAACTATATGAATTGTAATTAGTTGAGTAGTTGAAATGCCCAGTAGGTCTTCATGTTGAAGTTGACTATTTTAAATGTCTCGTAACTAACTAAACGTTAGGCTTCTATTTAAATTGAGTGACCAGTAGCTTTTCATTTTACTTAAATAGTTCAAATGTTCAATAGTTCTTCGTTTTTGCTGTGGGGAAATATCAATCCCATATTGTCGTATTTCCAAACCTACTTGAATAAACTTAGATTTATTTTAAAGGTCCAAGATATGGAAGATAAAGCCATGTTGGAGCGTCTCCAAGTAGAATATGATGCATTCTTCCTGCGAGCGATCTACTATTTATATTCTTCGCAAAAGTTGGGAGCATGGCAATTTCTTGCGGTTGTGCCTTATAACATGGTTACCCTAAAAACTTTATGGAAGATTTTCTATTTTCTGCATAACTCTGACAGCCAGGCTGAACACATCCTAAACCCTTTAGACGTTGAGGATTATAGTAAGAAACTGTGGGATAATGAATTAAGGCTTCAGTTTGAGGAAAAATTGGGCGTTCTAGAAGACGGTGAGGTGTATTATTTATTGAACACGTTCGCAAACATGGCATTAGCCAGGGAGGATAATGATATTGACTTCATTTATGCTGCTACTATCGACTTACTAAAGGTACGTATGATGAATTTTTTTCACATCTATGTATCTGACATGTCTTTTTACCTCTACCAAGGTTGGATTTATAACTGAAAGCACGAAAGAGAGTTGTTCAAAATCGGCCAGAATACTTCTTACGCATTTAACTTCAAAACATCCACATTTGTTATCCAACATTTTGAAGGAAGTTAAAGAAAATATTGACAAAATAGGCACGCTGGTTTTATATCTGTATGAAGAACTACCGTTGTCGATTTGGAAAGTTACTGACATTGACTTAGAACTAATTTCAAGGTATTGTATCAGTAGTGCAGTTTAATTTCTTGTAATATGGAAATATTGATGTAGTTATCAAACTTATGTGCTTAGCTTTGTATTGTCTGATCCAACACAGATTGATTCATCGGTATTTTTTATTTTAGTAATTTTTTTAAAAGAAATGCCAAAAGATTTCTGACTGTTTAATATTAGTACAATCATTCTGAGTTATTCGCGATTGTAAATTCCAATAAAAAACACGTTTTTCAACAGTTTTTCGTGAATAACTCGAAAATTAAACGTTTTCTAAGAAAATGTTCATAACCTTTTTAAAGTGCTTTATTAGACCTTTCAAATAAGCTTTTATAAAACCTTCTAGCATGAAAATTAAGGAACTTATGACGAAAATAAGTTAAGTCTCTGGAAGTTTTGAAAAAAAATTGACAATAAAATCGGCGCCATGAGCGGCAAAACTAAAATTAATCGTAGCCCATGAAAAATTAACTTTATTTACGTCCCAATAACACGTTCCAAAAGTTTGAATGGTTTAGAGAATGTACATTTTGAAAAAAGTTGTTTTAAGTAAATTTTTTTTTTTTCAATTTTTCAAAAAATACGTTGTTTTTTCAAAATAACAAAAAAAATAATGGTTTTACGAAAAAAAGTGTTCTCAACAAAAATTTAGCTTTCTTTTTAATGAAAATTTAGCTTTTTTTAAAATTCATGCAGCTTAAAAATTAAGCAAGATATGGGCATTTAAAGCTTTGATTTCTATACGAAGGAAACCTCTTTTTAGCCCTTCAACCTTAAAATTCTCTGAACGAAAGGGTGTAGAAATATTGCAATCATCATGACTTTATAGCTTATGAAATTCCCTACAAAATGATGTGTGGGTGAATGCAAAAAGCTTAAAAGGAAGCCGAGTTATCGTTAAAAAACTAAATACATTTTTCTAGAGATAACGTAGGAAAATTACGGAGCGCCTAAATTTTGAACGTTTTGGAGCATTTATTCTTTTGTACATGCTGTGTCTTCTTAATACATACATATCTGGATTCCCACATGTATAAACACATGCATAAAAAGATATAGATAATATGAGTAAAAGATAGAAAAGGAAAGGTGCGCTTCTCTAGGCGAAATTCCTCTGAAATTTCCTTCAAAAAGGGTGTGGCTCTACTTGTGGGTGTCGCAAACTTGGGTTATATTGCAATGAAACTTGAGGCACTTGCTCAGGTGACAGTTGCCAAAATTGTCCTCCAGTCGACCAAGAAGAAAAGGAAGTTGATAGTGAAGAAATGGATGAATTTGAAAATTAAAGTTAAATTATTAATATTCACTTTAAAAATCATCTTAATATTGTAAAATAAATATTTTTATAATAATTACAATGTGAAGTTTTAAGAGTTTAATTTCCCTGAAAGGGATGTTTTTAAGGGATGAAAATTTTAGAAAAATTTCATTATATCATAAGCAGCAATTTATTTTCATTTTTTTATGCATTCCACTACTTGGAGCTTTCAAAAGGATTTTTTTCCCTAATTTTTATTGTAAGGGGTGGTTTTTAGGGGTTGAATCATATTGAAAAATGATGTATCAGGTCGTTTACATTTAAAGAATACATTTTTTCTATTCAAGATCCAAAATAAAAAGATTTTATGCTTTTTAAACCGTTTTTTTAAATAATTGTGTTAGGGGTAATTTTTAAGGGTAGTTACATAGTAAAATATCGAAATATTAGTTACATTATAAAAAACAATAAATATTTAACATACTTGAACATAATCACGGCTTCCATCTATTAGTTTTCAATTTTTCCTAAGTTTTTTTGTTCGGGGTGGCTTTTGGGGGTTGCATCATTAAAAAAATTAAGTATCAGATTTCTTATACTTAAAGGGAAAAATTCTCCTATTACGATCCAAAATAAAAAGCTTTTTAAACACATTTTTTATTAATTTTCGTGTGAGGGGTTGTTTTTAAGGGTAGTTAAATAGCAAAATATTGAAATATTAGATCCATGATTAAAAACAATTGATATTTAACATATTTGAACATAATTATAGCCCATCACTGCGTTAATTTATTAGTTTTCAATTTATTGGAGTAAGGGGTAGTTTTCACCCCTTAAAAACAAAAAGCTCACTTTGCGACCAAGTCAGGTTTGAAGAGGAGGGTAAGATGAACTTAATTCTAAATTTTCAAGAAGATTGCAGCAGTACTTCAGATTTCGGAGATTTGGCCCCTTTTTAACGTTGAATGACTGTATTATATGCGGTAACTTGTTATTAAAAGTTACATATCTTCCGTCACTTTGTCGTTAATGCAACTTTAATTTCAGATTGTTATTAAAAAATTCAATAACGACGAACAATAGTAAATTAGCAAGGATGATTCTTTCAAGGCTTAATTGGGATTCTCTTCCGTACGAGATGCATTGTGATGTTGCAATTTTGGTTGTACGTGCTGCCGACGAAGAACCTGGTATTATACCATGGGCGTGGCAAACGATTTTGAGGCTAAAGCTCCATATAAGTGATAAAGCTTTCAAGGAAATTGGGAGAGTTCAAGAATTGGAACGATACGATATTTTAATGAAAGGTTAATTGTTTGCGTATATACATTAAGTAAAATTAAAACTTTTTTTCTTGCATTCTGACCCAAATATTTTCATATTAACCAATGATGCTAACGAGAAAAAAAATTTTAGGTATAAGGGAGCAAAAACCTTTAGCATCGTTTGTTGCGATCCTGATGACAACTTGGGGTCACTTAATACCTTTAATCTGCACCCACGGCTTATCTCAACTCTTATTCCTTCAGTCTCAGCAGAAACACGAAGCGGTTCTGTTTGCGCTTTACCAGATTGTTCCGTTATTTATAAACAGTCAGGAGTGCATAATAAACTGTGATAAATTTCAAGAAATATTATCAAGTCTATTGAACGCGGACAGGGGTTATATTTCGATGGCGAAGAGTCTAGTTTATACTCAGAATACAGTGTTGCAGCAATTTGGCAATATGATTGAAACGCAAATCGTTAACTTCGCTTATTACGATCTGGAAAGCCCGAGATGTTTAGTGAGGCTGTGGATGAATTCCTTGGTATCTGTACCTGGTTGGAATAGAGATAATGGCATAATATATCTCTTGGATAGCATCGTAAGGACAGGTTTTTTCCATACCGATGCCTTGGAGGTTGTGTATAATATTTTGCGGGACCTACACCAAGTAAGTAACTATAAGGTGGTAAGAAAGAAAGAGTTAGTAACTTTTTCATCCTGTTCTCTGGAGAGTTCTAAGCACTTCTATTTTTCTATTCATTAAATTTCGTTATACAGGGTCATTCAGAACCTATTCGAAAAGTTTTAAGGGGATGTAGGACGAATCCATATAAATATTATGCCGCAAAGAAAAATATGAATGAAATGTTTGTAAAACCATTTGAAAATATTACTAGGTATTACTACTTTTAGAGGTAGGTCAGTGTTTCATATAATCGTCCGTCTAAGCAGTGTTTATTAATGCTATAATTTCAATAAACTTCTACAGCCATTCTGTTAGGATTTTATTATACTTCTTAAGTCTAAAATTTAAGTACACATATATTCTTAAATTTTAAAGTTAAGGTCTGCATTACCCTGTATAATGATGAGGTTTTACTTTTTTTGTTTTGTTTTGTTTGTGTTTATCGGGATTGCATTATTCTCATTCTGTATCTTTGTTACAAAATTTCGTGATAGTACGATAGGGAATTGAATGTACTAACTTATTTTTTAGTGTGGAACACCACAAGAACAGACTGGAACGATAAGTTCCCTCTTTAAATGGGTGTCCAGTACGACCACAAATGGTAGCCTCATACCCAATTCCCTGTCCAATTATCCTTGGCTGGCTTACATCTTGATCGCTGTTGAGCATCAAGAAAGGGAGGTGCATTCCAGGTTGTGGGGTGAGCTCTTAATTCAGCTCAGCAAACAAAAAGGAAAAGTCAGCGTTGATCAAGCTATTAAGGTAGGAAAATATTCTTTCTCGAAATATTTAAGTGCGAGAATAGCGGATCTGCAGTGTCAAGAGACCAAAGTTTACAAGGCATCTAGTTGTGAGTAATCAGCTCAGGGGTACATTATATGTACAACACAAGGGCAAATCAAATTTTGTTACATAAAAGATTTAAATAACGTTGCTCCCAACTTGTCAGTGGTAAAACCCTCTCTACGTGTTTCAGAAAGCGGCGAATATCGTCAAAGCTCCAATCGTTACCTCTGCTTCACTTTGCATATACCGCTGGGCACAACAGGCACTAGACACATCCCTCGACCATCCGCTGCTTCCTTTGTTGTGGCAGCATTTCTTCACGTTGTACTTGGCTCGCATTCCATCCACCACTGTAGTAGATAAATCGTGTGTTGGCGACAAGTTCTTCGACGGCTTAGTGAACTTTGCCTTTATGAAGAAGCTTAAGAGAAGATTGCAAGAGAGCGTAGATTACTTCCAATGTAAACTGGACGTGAAAGATGAAGATAACGAAGAGTTATGTAAGAAACAATTCTATCAAACTTGCCATAAAGTGTTCCGTGCTTTTTCGTTATGGTTGGAGGAACCGAGGTTGCAAGAGAACAATGTTCTGCTGAAGAACCTGCCTCCTCAGTATGAGCCGGCTTTACTGACTCTTATTATGCAAGGAACTACGGTATGTATAATATAACTCAATAAATTTAATTGGTCTTACAGTTTCTTTGATACAATTTCTAGGCTCCATGGTATGAATATCTGGACTATGAGCAATTGAAAATAGAACAGCAATTGTGCATTCGAACGTGGCGGGTTGCAAATTTCCGTGAGAAGACCAATGTCAACAAGCCCCTATTAAATCCAGGTAGCAGAGTGGAGAGTTCGGATCCTAAGGAAAGAATGCTGAGAAGGCTTACCTCGTATGACAGTCCAAAAGAGCCCCCTGCCATAACCGTGGCTGCGCCAGTGGTACCAAAAATTGACTATAGTTGTAAGGACGACATGTTTAGATCCCTGGAACAGTGTTTCAAGATATTGACGCAATTCGCACACAATCACACTTTGAAGCTGTCCGAGCACAAGGCTCTGGATTGTTCTTACCAGGAATTGATTCCGCAACTATATAGGTCCGTTTTGAACAAGGTCAAAAAGAAAGTGCCTTGCAAAGGAAAAAATCAGGCAGTGCATTGTTCCGGAGCAGCCGTCATAATGCTGGAGATGCAGGTAGGTAATTGGAATCGTTTGCTGGATACTAGGAACTAAAATAATTGAGAGATGTGTAAATTTCTCTTGAGCCATTTTCATATATTTGTTTAAAAATTGATCATCCTGTATATCGTAAATGCAATTTTTTTGCAGCAAAATTGTTTTTCCATCAATGCTGTACAAAGCAGTTTCCAATAATGCTAAAACACTTTAACTCTACACTCGAATATTATCATCTCGAGTGCAAGTTTTGCCAACCGTGTTGTCATTATCTGGAGAACTCTTAAGGTTATGCTGATATAGTCAGAAAATTCCCTTCGAGTGTAAAGTTTAAGTGTTCTGGTATTAGAGGTGACAACTTTCTAGGCATCTTTCATGAAACAAAATATTTCATCATTTGTTTTGTTTTTTTTTGAAAAATATCGAAAATAAAAAAATTTCCACCCCAATCAGTGGTGTGGGGATGCTGTATGGTTTGTCTGTGTTGTAGGAAGCTAGAATAAATGAGAGGATTGAACACCAAGTGCAAACGAATCGTAACGCGTACGAATCTCTCTTGGGCAAGTCATTACAATCTCCCCCGTTGAGTTTGTGCACAGCTTCGGTGGCAGTTCAACAAACTATCAGGTAAGCAAGCGAGAAGGATATGCTAATGCTATTAAGAGCAGTGGTGTTGAAAGAATTTAATCTTAGAAGTAGATATTCTTTTTAATCTGACAGCTTTAAAAGAAAAAAATGTTAACCCAGCTTCAACTTAATAAAAAATAATTGAAAACTAACGTAATTATTAGTAAATACCCAGAAATTATAGCTCGGAGAAGGGGGATGCCCGCTTGCTTACCGCTGTCAGCATTCACGACAAAGTGCAAATTTTTCAATGCGCTGATCGAGTTCCGTTTTTAATAATCGTTAAAAATTTTTGCAGAGTGTTGCAAGGACAAATCAAGTGTAATCCGGCATCAGCGGAATTAGGTGTCGAGCTATTCTATCACATATTATCCCTTTTAAATGAAGAAAACAACTCTTACCTTCCCACAAGGACTTTGTTTTCTACTTGCATTGAAAAATTGGGACAGGTAAGGTTATTGCATTTGTTATAATTACATACGTTTTGTTTTCAGGCATTGTCTTTACTATTATCAGTATTATTTTTATTTTTTTATCATACGGGTCAGTCATATTTAATTTAACATAACTTGTTTTACAATAGATAAATTTTAGTCCCAATATACACAACATAATGATACTATAACTTTATTTTTAAAAGCTTAACTTGCAATGTTTGTTTGTTTAGGTCAAATCATGCAATAAAAATTTCGATTAGTTCTAGTTAATCTAGAGCTTTGAAATTTTGCACGTGTATAAGTTCGGTGACAATACACTTTAACATTTTTATATAAGAAAAAAACAAGATGGCGGACGACATTACCGTTTATGATCCGATTCGATTCAAAATCGATATCTGGGGGTTTTCGAGATCGCGAATTATGAATTCTCGGTCAAAATTTAGAAATTCAAAATGGCGACGCCAATATGGCGGACGACTTTTGTCATTTATGGTCCAAATTGATCAATATCGATACCTGGAGGATTTCGGGTTGTCCGATTACAAATTTCTAGTCAAAAATTCAGTTCAGGATGGCGACTTCAAAATGGCGGACGACTTTACCGTTTAAGATCTGATTCAACTCAAAATCGATATCTGGAGATTACAGCATATCAAAAGACTAAAGGGTAAAAAATAAAATTAAATAAAAAAATGTTTTAAAAAAAGGCTTTTATTTAAGTGCTTTAAAAAGTAGAAAATAAACTTTGAAGCAGTAACAGCTTGTGCCTTATGTACTTGGGAGGGTGCAGTGGAGGCTCGCGATTATCAAAGTAGTAGAGTCAATAAACTAAAGCACCGCAGGCGAAACATTTTTGAGGTTCTAACCAAATCATTAAAAAGTTCGCAAATATAAATTAAAGCGATTAATTAAGTACTCACCATTATTTTTTGAAGTGAAATTCCATTCTTCTATTTTTGTCGGAGATAAACTTTTCAATAACTTTTTCATTCAAATTTGGTATTTCTCGTACCATTGACTTTTCAATGAAAGCATTGTAAGTGATGTTAGTCTGTCTTCACTCATAGCATTTTTACATACGTCTTAATTAATTTTAATGTCGAAAAACAAATTTCTGTTTCAGATGTCGTTATCGGAATAGTAACCAAAATTTTCAAAACTTCCCCGAAAACAACGTCTAAACCGAAAGATATGAGAAAGTTTAATGTTTGCAAGCACCCAGAAAAACTTTGAATTTCACTGGAATTTTCGGAATCTTATCCTGTTATTTCTTTCCTTAGTTGCATTTTCAGAATTTCCTTATCTATCATAGGGTATGCTTCACAAAATTGGTTGATATCTTCCAAAGGTGGTGCTTTTTCATATTCCTTATACTTCTCCTGTAAAAATAATTTTGCACCACATAAATGATTTTTAAAGAAAACCGAATTCTCACTTCTGAAGTAATTATATCACATACCTCTCTTTTCATTTTCTTGATTCAGTCTACGTCGCTTTTTTGGAACTTCTGTATTCACTGGTTTATTTGTTAAGGGAGGTAAATTATTTCTAATTTGTACAATTTCTTTTTCAAAATTATCTACGCATTTCTGGACTTTTATAACGTCTTGTAGCTGGCTAAATAAAATATCAACATGTGGCATGACTTTTGAAAAAAAATTTAACCAAAATAAAAATGAATCATCTTCTAGCCATTTAATAAATCCAGCCGCTTGAGTCACTGTTTCAGAGTTGTATTGTTTTAGAATTCCTGACATTATGTTTTCAAAGCATTCAGTAAGGTTGTCTTTGTTGTTGTACACACTCTGTACTATACGAGAGTTAAAATTCCATCGTGTTTGAGAAGTTCTTGGAATGCATTTGTCACAAACATGTTGCAAAGCTATCATTATGTCTGGTGATTGAGAAAAAAAAGTTGATATACCATTCAAATTTGAAAAAATATTCGTACACTACTGATGCTTGAAACTGCTTGTTCTAGTATTTTATTAAGCTGATGAGCGTAGCAATATACTAAATGTGCATTTTTGTACTGTTGGCGAATTTTCACGTTAACACCACCTAAATGACCACGCATAACAGCAGCTCCGTCATATGTTCGACAAATCAGTTTTTCTAGGCAATCTGGCAAAAGCAGCGAAATCTGTTCTAAAATGCATTGAGACAGTCCATCTGCATTTTGACTTTTCGGATTTGCAAACCCCCAAAACCGCTCAAATATTTTTCCATTTAGTTCATAACGTAATACAACTACAGTTTGAGTTTGAGTTGATACATCTGTAGCCTCATCAGCCATAAGTGTGAGATACACAGATTCTTGAATTTCTCCAAGAATATGTTTCATTCTGAATAGATTTTATGTGCCCTTGAACACTGTTGCTTCTTGAATATGGCCATTAAAGTCACTATCAGCGTTTGCTAAAAAATGAATTTGATCCGCATGAGCCGTACTTAGAAATGTAGCAATATTAGTCTTTCCTAAAAGTTGAAAACTGACAACGTTATCTAGATGTTTCGTACTATTTTTGTGTTTTTTAATTTTTATAGAAATGTGCTTTAAATCATTTACCCCATTTTTTGTCCACTTATCATCGCCCCAAAAAAAAAGCAGACATACAAAACAAAAGAACGAATTTGTTTCCTCCGAACCACAAATCCAATTAATTTTAATGTATATTTTTTTGTCAAACTTACGCATAAAAGCATTTTTATTTTTGCACTGTCGCTGCTCTTACACTATATTTAAAACTGGCATTGGACGGCTAACTAAAATTAACTAAAAAATATGTAAACTACATTATATATGCAACAAATCGATAAACTTTTTAAAAAAGTGCGATAACCTCAAAACAATTTCATTCGTAAAAGAGCAAAGAAAACAGAAACGACGAAGCAATTAACTCCTACACAGCCATGGGCGGACTGACCAGAGCCCCAATAGATAACGAAACCACGCGTAACCCCCTCCCATTCTTTCACTTGTTGCCATGACAACTGCCGTACATATTTTAGGCGGAATATCTAGAGCCTATTTCAGCATTTTTACATGCAATTCGGAAGTTAAATTAAATTGATCGCAAGTGAGGAGAGTATGTATTTGTTTTTATTATTTTTAAAAAATAGTCGTAAAGGAGGTTATCGGGAGATAGGTTATTGTCTGTTATTTATTGTTTTAAATTTGACAGCTAGGGCGGTGCCCCAGAGCAATCTCCTTTACACAGAAAAATCTCACGACAAGCTTTTATATAATAAAAAAAATTATATAATGTAACAAATTGATGGGTTTGATTTACTTCAAAGTTTATTTGCTACTTTTTAGAGCATTTAAATAAAAGCTATTTTAAAAATATTTTTTTATATAATTTCATTTAATGTGGTTCTTCTAGAATTTCTTATATATTCTTTTGTGGTATCAACTCTAATTTTAGCCAGCAAGAATTTTTACCCTCAACAGCACAGAACAGGCATATGCATTTAAGAATGAATTTGTGTGTTTTTGATTCTATATAGGGTGGGGCAACAGTGTCAACTTCGATAGCTTGAGTTCTACGATAATGAGATATAAAAAAAAATACTCATGGGTAAACCTGTAGTAGTTTACCTGATTTATTCTTAAAATTTCTATCCATCGTAGAACTCAAACTGTAGCATTATTGCCATACCCTGTATAAGACTAATAATACTAGAATACAGAGTAGCAAAGATATCATCATGTTTACTGCAGCAAGTTTTATTTGCCATTTTGTTTCAGTCACACATATGCGGCGTCGAGTACGAAATGCCTAGATTACTTCAGAAAATTCTTAAGGAACCCAATATGGGTATCTACCTTGCTCCACATTTTGCTCCAAGCAATGTAGGAACTGCCAGCTTGTTGTTGATGTATTCCACAATTTGCAAAGAGATTGGGCAAAAATATGATATCGCATTCGCTCTTCTATCAAAGGTAAATAACATGTAGTTAATATATTATGATTTTATTGGAGATTTTAAGTGATATTAGTTACAATGACCATAGTCAGTGGTTTTTTATGTTAGTACTGTAATATAATACCCTCTAAATTTGCATTAATATTGATCATATTGACACTATTCTATTAATAATATTAATCTTTATTCATAATAGGCAATCCTATACATAAATAAGAAATATATAAATTGTACTTAAGTAATATATCGTTGTTGCATATGTATTATTATTATTAGCCTTTACTCGAGTCCGAGTATAAAAATGTTACAGTCGATAGATTGTGTGTAATAAAAAACAAGTAAAAGGTGTAGTCTATTGTAATTCCCATTCATCTACGGTGCACACGACTATGGCTATAGAGGCCAATTCGGGAGAGCACATGTCGACCGCAGTCAGGACAAACATAGACCTGGTTAGGTCTTGGATTCGGCCTTCTTGCAGCAACATTTCCTTGATAGCTGGCCACAACCCCTCGCCATTCGGTTCTGTCCTCTGCAAGTTGTTCCCATTGCTCGTCTGCAATACCGCAGGATTTTAGATTTTCATGGAGAACGTCTTTGAACCTCTTTTGTTGACCGCCACGCCTTCTTCTACCGCTTAGCAATTCACCATAAAGTGTACATTTAGGAAGGCGGTTATCATGCATACGATGAACATGACCTGTCCATCTTAGGCGTGCTCTAGAAATAAGCACCTCAATTGGAAGGCTGTTTGCTCTCCTGAGTACTTCCACGTTTGATATGTGATGGAACCAACGGATTTTCATCATACTTCTGAGGTGTCTTTGCTGAAAACATTCTAATTCTTTCACATGACGACGGTAAGTGATCCAGCTTTCACATCCATATAGCAGTGTTGGAATGACAACTGCTCTGTAGACAGCCATTTTCGTTGACAAAGCAAGGTCGTGGTTGTCAAATACTCTCTCTCTAAGTCCCCAGAGTGCCCTAGATGCTGCGTTGATTCTATTGCGAATCTCGCCATGTTTGCTTTGTCATTAACAACGTTGCCTAAGTAATTGAACTGATCCACCACATCAAGAGAATTTCCGTTAAGTGTAATGTCTATTTGGTTCACTTGATGAGGAGTTGACATAATCTTAGTCTTTCCAATGTTGATTTTAAGTCCCAAGGAATCATAGCTCTGGGCATACACACCTAAAAGTTCTTGAAGCTCTTCCGGCGTAGAGGCTAAAAGTGCACAGTCATCCGCATACTGGAGATCACAAATGAATCTTGTGCGTGTCTTTGTGAAAGCTCTAAAGCGCCCTATGTTAAAGAGACCGCCATCAAAACGGTATCTGAGACCTATTCCTCTGACTGTCAGTTTGTTGTCAACAATAATTGTTAGAGCAGTGGTAAACAAATTAAAAAGTAGGGGTGCCATGACACATCCCTGCCTAATTCCAGTGAGGGTTTGGAAAGGTTCGGTTGCCTCATTATTATACATAACCTGGGCGTTGTTGTTTGTATGTAGACTGCGACATACTTCCACAAATTTCCTAGGGATACCTAAGCGGAACATAATTTTCCAGAGCATTTCCCTGTCCACCGAGTCAAACGCCTTGGTTAAATCAATGAAGGCCATGTGAATTTCTCCTTGATGCTCGAGTGCTTTTTCTTGAAGCTGTTTAAATGTGAAGATTAGATCCGATGTGCCTCGGTTTGGTCTAAAGCCACTCTGTGTTTCAGGAAGTAACTTTTCCATAACAGGTGTTAGCCTATTTGCCATCGCTTTAGTGAGTATCTTCCCTCCAACAGCCAGGAGAGCTATACCCCTGTAATTTCCACAGTCCGCAGCACTCCCTTTGTTTTTGAAGAGGTTGATTAAAAGTGTATCACGAAACTCCTGCGGAGTTTGACCACTTTCCCACACGACATCAAACAGTTTTTTGAGGTAGGGTATGAGCTCTGACGACACAGCTTTAAAAATCTCAGCTGGGAGTGAGTCGGCGCCGTGAGATTTGTTATTTTTTAGCTGCCCAATGGCGGTTAAGATCTCTTCCATTGTTAGTGGTTTATCGAAGTCTTCGAAGGTGGCATATTGATGTTGCATATGTATATGATATAAAATAAATACAATATCAGTAATATTATGGTGTAAACAATTATTAATTCACTGAAAACCGTAGTCATACATTTTTAGGAAAAATACTCCATTACAATTTTAATAGTTATTATAAATAATCTAAAGTAGAAGTACAGTTATTGACTGGTAAAAAAAAATACGTTTTTTAGTTTGAAGTGGATAACTGGCTTGAAACCAAGCACCCGAAACTCAGTCAGAGGTCCCAGTTCATCCAATCGGTCATCAAGGCCCTAAGCATGTTGGGCTTCGACCCAGCAGTCGAAGCTCTAATGCTCCACGGCCTTTATCGAAGACATTTACTGGCCGTTTTCGAATATCAATTTCCCGAACACTATGGGGAAGTTTTAATGCTACTCCTGAAGGCTAGCAATGGAAATCCCGAGACCAATTTACTTTCGATATCGGTTTGGTTGGATATTTTGAATTCGTTGTCACAGCCAGTTGCCATAAATCTAAAATTACCGTTAAGGTTAGTGTAATAAGAGGCGGTCAGCCTGATAAGATGCTTATAACATATGTAAATATCTACCTGGAACAAGTTTGTTCAAAGTATAATTTTTTTCTAAGGGACCAATTGCGGCAGTATGCGCAACACCAAAGAATGCTGCAACACCAAGAACTGTTGCAGACATCCGAACTATTATCGAGGCATTTTACCCAGGAAAGGCTTCAGTATGGCCTCTATGGACTTTATCCAAAGTGTCGTAACTACATGGATGTGTTCGTTATATTAATGGGAATGACAGGCCACGGTATCATTGTCAGTATGCTAAACACCCATCAAGGTATGCAAACTTGTATACTGTCCTAATTGAAATAACTCAAAAAATAAATTTGACCAAGCAATTGAGTAAAAAATTTGTTGTAGGCTTATTAGGTGATAAATTGTGCGAGAAAATTTGGCCGTCCATTCGAGACATGTTCGCACCTTGGTTAGTGCCATATTCAATGCAGAATTTAAAGGAGAACTTGGCCTCATGGATACAGCAATTGGCCGATGACAGATCCATATTGTTGCCTTGGATCCCCGCTGATGGAGGTTTTGCGCAAAAGGTTATAAACATCTTTGTTGAATGTGTAATGTTCGTAATTCATACCTTACCCGGTAAGTTAATCTGTCATTTCCAAAGTTTGGGGCTAAATTTTTCCTAATCTGAGTTTTATTACAGCTTCTAGCAGTATACTAAGTTACATATGGCAGTGGTATGTTACAAGTTACGCACATACGTCTGTCAAGGAACACATTTTATTCCCCATCCATCAGTCGTTCTTAACCTTTCCTTGGCACAACTTTTGGCCCTCCGTTATCGACGTTGAATTTATGCTGAGGGTAAGTTATTAAGTTAGGCAAAAACTTTCATAAATTTAACTTCAAAACTTCAAATATTTCTGTACAGTAATAAAGTAACTCTTACTCTAGGTAGTGGACCAATACTTACCGGAATGTCACTCATTCTTGGGGCACATCTTCATGTCTGTGCCGTGGCCGAATTGGTTGAACAATTTCACAAACACGCCTCCTCAAGTGAAGGGTCGTGTGTATCAGTGTTTCCTCAATTTGATAGTAAAATTATCTAACGAACCTAATGTGAGGAAAAATTATTCCGAGAAAACAAAGACCCTTTTGGTGCAGGCCGAAAATTTTGACTGGACGACACTCGATCCTGCTGTTTACCAGCACGTGATGGATTGGGTGGTGATGAGCTGTGATTCCTCAGTTATATTTAAAACTGACCCTTTAGATTTAGACTATAGAGTTTTACAGTAAGTATTGTTACCTACAATGTATCAAACTATATCTACTATATACAGGGTGGATCATTAATAATAGGCCATAGTTCAGGGATAGATTCTTTGGGTCAAAATATGAGGATGTAACCAAATATGCTTTAGTAAAGTGTTGCTGTGGAAAAAGATACTGGGTTTCAAAGTTCAAATTATTTTTTCGTTTTTTTTACAATAACTCAACAGCCTCTTGACTGATCTTCGCCAAATTTGCTAGAGGAACTTTTTTATTCTAAGAAACAATCATTTATGTATTACATCACGTTAGATCATAGAGGGCGCCGCAGGAGCTGTATCTGACGTAAGGGAAAACAAAATCGTAATAACAGCATAAACTTTCTCTCACTTATAAACTAATGGATTATCGTCATGGTACTGAGACAAATACATAAATCAAAAGATTGTCTAAAATAAGGATTTAATCTAAAACTGCTGTGAGGGTACCCTGTTTAATTACTAAAAGAAAGTACTGTTTTCTAGTTAATTAATTACTATTTATTTATCTGAAAGATAAACAAATAAAATTGGCCATTTGCGTGATCGTCTAGTTTTGTTAGTGTAGGGACCAAAATTTCGTTGTGTGTGTAGTAACTCTTTTTAATTACCCCAGGTTCTTTTATATAAAGTTTAATATTACTTGTTCCTGTCTGATACCATATACCTTAGAAAATTAATCACTCTGTTAATTTAAATACCTGGTAAACTTGAACACACTTGTCTATTAATTTAGAGACCTAGTTAATTATATATGTTATTTATGTAGTATTTTATTACTCAAGATTGCACTGTACCTTTATAGTTGAAGTCTATTGGCTATTCTGATTTGAAATTAAACCATTTATTTAGTTTGTTAACTGTATGATGAAAAAGGTAAAGGTGAAAGAAAAAACAATAATTGATGGGAAAAAAATAGTAAAAAAAACCCATTTTATTTTATATAAATTGATGCAACAATAGTCGAACGTAAAATCAAAAATAATCCAAATATTTGAGACAACTGTCTAAATATCATAATAGGAAAATTTGCGCTGCTATAGTAATGACCATACTATAGATATGCTGAGTGTTTTGATGCAATAACAAGAACTTATACAAAAGAAAGTATACTGTGTTATTTTAATAGTAATTAGGGTTGTGGCAATGGCCTGATAATGATAACTTATAATTAGAGCTGTTAGCAATCGCCAGGTAATAATGGTTTTTAATTAAATAAAGTTGTTAGCAATTGCTAAGTAATAATAATTTATAATCAGAGTTGTTAGCAATAGCCAAGTAATGAATCGAATGCAAAACAGAGGACAAGAATCATGTCATGTTTATACATTATCAAAATTAAGTTGAGAAATGAGCATTAAATACTCGTGTAAAAGATCATAGAATGTTGAGGAAAAATCCTTTGATTATAATTAAAACAAGCAGTCTACCAAATTTTGTATGACTGTCCAACAACGTAAAACAAGGTGGGTAGAGGTAAATCAAATAGACGAGATGTCCTGGTTCAGTACTCAACGAAAAGTAAACCCTTCTTAATACGAACAAGTTTACGGGCTAAGTAACCCAGCACTGACCGATGGCCTGTACAGTTTGTGAGCGCAAGGTAATTAAATGGATGGATCGTTATTAAACAATCATAGGAAACCAAATAGATCGCTGGTGAGAAATCTCAGATAATCATTTGAAAGATAAACATTACTATGACATTTGACATGTCCAAAATTAGGCACACAGTAGCCTTAATAAGTACATCAAATGAAAAATAATGGAAGTGAAAGTTTCTTGTCATTGCATAAATGCAGAAAATATATAGTGCTTGAATATAAACTTGTTATTTTGCAAAAGCAAGTCTCCCTAGTAAAACATTCAGAAAGTGCAATTTTATGAATTAAACTCGTGAATGAATTCATAACTAAGTAAACTGTAATATAACCTTATCCTGTTTCCTTGTTAAAAATCAAAACTTCATAAAACAAAATCTAATATTCTTTTAGTACCACAAATGCGTTAATTTCCCCTATTACACCCCTTCGAAACCAGAATATGAATGCAATTGCAAATAATAAAATAGAGCTTCGAAATAAGCAAGCGATCACCTTTAAAAATTTATGCCTGCTGAATTCCTGTGCGCTCTGTATAGCGTTATATCGCCCGTCAATGCTGTCCCCCAGGTTCTACATGTTGAACGTCCTGGTCGAGCATGTCGATGGTTGAAAAGAATTCGTTAAAATAAGATGTAAGTTATAATATTGTTTGGCTAGTAAAAGATGGATGATTTAGTGAAAATATCCACAAAATAATTTATTAAGCTCGGCGAAATTCGCGACGTAGATTAGAATGGATTTTAAAGGCAGATATAAAAGTTCGGCGGCGAAAATATCGCGACGTAGCTTAAAATGTTCTGTCTTCCGATGCCGTCTATCTTCTCCTATCTTAAATACAACGCCGTCAACGTCACAATTACATGAAACCTTTGGATTTGTGGTCTCACGATTGGAAAATGTTTACATTACAAATTTCAATGTCTACATGTATCGTAGTTTGCAGAGTCCGTCCTTTGCATAACTTAAGATAGAAAACGACAAGCGATTTCACCCTGTGAGAAGTAACAGAAGTACTTGACGCTTATCGTGTCCATTGTAAACAAATGCTGTGACTAGACTCGATTTTTAAGTAAATTCTTTTGTACAAATGTAGCGTTTAACGTTGCTTTAAAATAATGTAATTTTAAAATGCATTCTGGTAACTTTATTGTGTCCAATATTAAATGAGTAAATAAATGTAAAAATGAAATGAATTAACTGCAATAATTACTGGAATTTGAAAATAGACAAGAAAAAACTAAATTTATATATGGGGTATATACAGGGTGCTTCAAATCTTATTAAAAGACCAAAAAATAACGTAAAAGTTGATTTAATGACATAAACTTTCCCTCCATGGAAAAACCCCATTGCTGCAACTTAGAGGAAATGTTCGATATGGTCTCCACCTACTTCTACGCCTTTTCTAATTCTATTCATAAAAGATTTTCTTACATTGAAAAATACATTTTCCTGTCCTCTAATAAATTTCGCTGCGTTTTGTATTTCGTCACACAGTTCTTCTCTTGAGTTGATAGTATTTGCATAGACTAAGGACTTCATATGTCCCCACATATAATAATCCGAAGGATTATAATCAGGACTCCTTGGTGGCCAAGCAAACTCACTTCTTCAACTGATCTATCTGCGTGGCAAAGTTTCATTAAGATAATTCCTGACTTCAATGGAGAAATAAAGGGGAGCTCCATCTTGCATGAACCACATTCTGTTCCGTATGTCTAGCATGAAAGCATATATCAGCAAGAGTATTTTGAAGAAAAAATAGATAAGACTTCATTTAAATTTGGAGGAAGGAAAAATGGTCCCAATAATTGATCGCTGATGATACCAGACCAAATGTTAATCTTAAATTGCCTTTCTTTAATGATATGAGGGTTTTCTACTTCCCAGTAATAGGAATTTCTCCAGTTAAAACGCATCGGTGAGTAAAAGTTGCTTCATCGGTAGATAAAGTGTTCTTAACAAAATTTTGATCCCTATTGTGTTTATTTAGAACAAATTGTCAAAATTGTAGCCTTTGTGGAAGATCTCTTCGAAGTAACTTTTGTACAGGAGTGAGATGATGTCTTTACGTAAGACTCTTAGGACAAATTATTTACTCACCCCTGTTGCCGCTGCTAAACGACTTGAGCTGACTTGAGGATCTTCATTCACACGAACTAAAATTTCTAGTTCTTGATCTGGAGTAATTCGTTTCGGTCGTCCTACATCGTTTTTATGAATTGAACCCGTTTCTCCCAAACAACAAAACAGATCTTTGAAAATCTTATGGTCTGGCTGTATTCTATTTGGGTATTGTAATGAGTATCTCCTCGCTGCAGCACGGTCGCTAAAATTATTTTGTGCGCAAACTCATATCATATCCCTCATTTCCCTATTTGAAAAATTATTATGTCTAGGCATTGTAAATAAAGAACTTAAAGAAATTAGGTCGAGGAACACAGGAACAAAATAAAATGATTAAATGACGGAACGAAAACGTAACCAAGGCACACTTTTCAATAAATACACTTTGTTTCATTAAATTTGAATTTAGCTTTCAAAAAATTACTGAAATGTTTAACGGCACTTTCCTCGAAAGCGGTTGGAGTTATCAAGTTCTACCAAGTGTACCTTTTATATGTGGAAATGATGCCCTCCTCAGATTTTCTGGTCAGAAGTACCACGTTTCATCAAAAAAAAATATGAAAACAAATTCATCATCAGATACAGGTTCTGCGGCGCCCTCTATCATCTAACGTGATGTAATACATAAATTATTGTTTCTTAGAATAAAAAAAGTTCCTCTAGCAAATTTGGCGAAGTTCAGTCAAGAAGCTGTTGAGTTATTGCAAGAAAACGAAAAAATAATTTGAACCCTGTATAGTGGTCGTGGATAAATGTTATATTTTATGGGATGAGAATTTTTTTGTGTGTGTGACTGTGGCTGTGATGAAATAATTAATTGACAATCGATATGCCATATACCGTCAATGTTTTCAGTGGTTCGTCCGAGAGAATATCATTTATTTTATTTCAGCTTTCTGAAAACTGTTTCTAATTATGATAAACCACTGGCAGAGCCTTCGTCAGACTTATCATACAAAAGACTGATTTATGTGAAAACGTACATAAAATTCCTATCCGTGTACGTGAGCAGACACAAGAACAATCTTGCACACAAGGAACAAGAAATTTATCTTCTTATATCTCGGCAACTTAACGATCTGGAATGCATGGTTACCTCTGAAGGAGAAATGATGATCCTACTGAAGGAGTTATTGTGTATTTTAAATATTGATAAAATTACCAATGCCGCGGTGAAGGCGTTCAGCAAGTGGATCGAGAATAAAGCGGGGAAGGAAATCGTTGTTAAATGTTTACTTAAGACTTTGGGCACGGCTGTGAGTGACATGGAAATTCTTGCCGACCTACTTGAGATAACATTGAATAGTTATTTCTGTAATACAGGTAAGTCGTTCACAGTTGAATGGGACAGTTGGGTATGGAAAGTGCCAAGAAATGCTTCTTATGTATTGGTATCGCATTTTCTCACGCTTGATTTTCCTCACAGCCGCTTTCCACAATACTAATTTGTACAATTTCAGTGTCCGAGGATTTCCAACCATCGTGGAGAGAAGTCGGCGAAATTTTAAATATACTAGTATCTAAACAGACTGAACTCGAACAAATCATTTTAAGTAAAGGTTGCCTGCTTACTTTAAATGCCATGCTTGCGCAGAGAATCTCCAGGTGTAGTGATACAGAAGCCTTGCTTAATCTCTGTTTGGACTGGATGATCAACATCAAAATCAAGTAAGGTTCTTGTAAAAAGTAGTATTTAACTGGTGATGATCACAAATTTTTCTGATTGCATGTTGTACAGGATATTCAACGATATGTCCCCTCCTTTACACCCTCGTTATGATTAATCTGGATTTTCATATTCGTATATGGTGCACTGTCGGAGGAAACGGTTGTATGTCCGCGTTCTTTCAATGTGTAAACCTTTTGCGTACAAGCCTCTGGCTTCTAGAATTGGGGGTTGTCTCATTTCTGTAGTGTTTATTATTTATGATTGTTTAGACAATTGAAAATACGGTTTTTTGTAAATTGCCAAAATTGGTCCCGATGTTATTTAAATTTTCTGAGGTATAAAAAATAGAAAACACAATAACTAACAAGTAAAGCAATTAATTTTGACGATCACTAGAGTAGGATGCCCTATTGCCCCCACTGGGGCAATAGTGCATCCTACTCTAAAAGCTAGAGAAAAAAATAATGTAATATATTTATTAACTAATTATAATATATATATATATATATATATTGGCTACTAAATGATTTGTAAGGTATAATTCAATGCAGGTCGGGGTATTTGCCCGCTGAGTAGTTGTTTCCTGCAAATCATTTATAATAACTATATATATATATATATATATATATATATATATATGTTCCGAGAAGCTTCCGCGGTCGTTGGTATGAAAAATACTAGGTTCTCGGGTTGAACCGCGTCTGAGATTGTTAATGTCTCGACGTTTCGGCTCCCGTTTTGGAGCCATTTTCAAGAGAAAAAGTGAGTCAAGTAAAAATTGTCAAAGAAAATAATGCTAGGAGTTCGTGGAACTGGTTCGATTCCGGGTCTCAATCTGCCTACTCCCCAGATCTCACCGCGATCCGTCTCTAAGGCCTCAACCTGCCTACTCCTTAGAGCGAACTCGGCTACCAAATGATTTGTAAGGTATAATTCAATGCAGGTCGGGGTATTTGCCCGCTGAGTAGTTGTTTCCTGCAAATCATTTATAATAACAATATATATATATATATATATATATATATATATATATATATATATATATATATATATATATATACTAATTAATATTTTGTATGATACAATATATGTATAATGGCATTTCAGCAAAAACTATATGCATAACATCATAAGACATTGATACATAATTAAAATAATGGACAGAAATAAAGACGTATAGATGTATAGTGGGTATACTTACAAGCTAATACATACAATAAATTAAAATCTAGAGACTATATATTAGTGGAGCAGATCTGGAAGGAAACCAGACTCGAATAAGGAAACGACTGATTGTGATTTTTTCTTTTGCCAATTAGTAAAGTTGGGCCCCCCCAATATTCCGACACATTTGTGCTGAGGAAGTCAAATTGGGGGAGGGGTAAATGACATGTTAAAATGGGAACATGGTTTTTCGAAGATAACTCGGCGGCTTTTTATCTGACGAAAAAATCTAATCGGAGCGAGCGTAGGTGCGTCTTTACTATGTACATATTTCGATATGCGATGTAAAGCAACGTAAGGCGCAGTTAGTAGTTGGATGGGTGACCGTTCCAACGAAGACCGCGTCCTCGCCTCACACATCTTCCAGCAGCTTGTATGTCAGTGTATGCGCGGAAGCTATACAACCTTAGGCGAGGGTTGTATAGGGGATATACCATCCTTTGGAGGGGATGTAAAGCCGTCGGTCCTTTGTCTATTAAATGTAAGGCAAGTAAAAAGTCCCTACTCTTCTTAAGGTAAGAGGTTCGGCAAAATTACTGGTTGGGGGTAGCTCGTTTACAGGCGTCGGTGTTAGGCCTCAGTAGCGGAAATATGCCGACGTTCAATAAATGTATAAAAAAAATGAAGAGCTCACGAAAATAAGCAAATTTTGTTCCCAACCTCATCGACGTCACACCATTGATTCGCGAGATATCGCGAATCCAAGGAGCCAAAATTAAAAAATCAAAATTCATTTTTTATCATGAAGGAGTGGAGTTGAGGACCCAATTTTCATTTAACAGAAGGGTATTGGCGGATGTTCTGTTGGGCCAGAGACTGGGGGCGGTGGGACAATTATGAGGGGAGGGAGAGGGGGAAAACGAAAATATTTCACATGCTGATAACTTCCCGTGTAATTAACCTATCGCGATCAGACCAACGTACATTTTTTTATTTTTTGCTACAATATAGCACTCGCATAAAATGATTTTGTTTGCAAACAAAAAATTTGTGAGCGAAATAAGCGAAACAGTTTCTTTGCCATCCTCTAGCTCCCTTCCTAATCATTATATCGCGTTCTGCCTGGGCAGAAATTAAACGTTAATGAAAAAGCTATCAAGTGGCCAATAGGATGTTTCCCCCACCGTGCCAAAAAACCTATTATATTATAATAAAAGGACTTTTTAAAAGTCGAAGTCCTATGCTAAGGAATAGATAATAAGTTCCCTTGTCCTGTATTGTATCTGTGATCTTCAGACAGCACATGAAAATCATGCAGATTGAATTTTACGTGAATCAGACACTTGTATATATAGACACATGGTACAGTTAATATTTTCCTGGAAACGGAGTGTTTCTACAACTTTCTCTATACTTAAGTTTGTATGTCAATCTTTTTAATCGTTTCTGTAACACAAATACTCTGAATACTCCACTGGTTTTTCCCCAAAGATATATATTTTGAGTTTATATACACATAAGCCAAAGCATAATATACGTCCATTAAACCGTCTTCGCTAAGCGTGTTTTTTAATTGATAAATTGTGAAATATTTATTTACTTTATTGTAAACATAGTCGATATGCTGTTCCATGACAGTGTGCTGTCGATACATGTGCCCAACAATTTTGTGCTTTCACTTAAAGGGATACCACAAAGTGATATATTTTTTCCAAGTTTAAAATCTATGGATACTGTTTTATCCCTATTTAATATTAATTTATTTCGATCACAACAGGCACTCATCTCATCTACAGTTGTTTTAATGTCAGAACTAAGCTCATCAGTACTAGACGCAGATACACACAGTAGCATCATTTGCATACATAATTGTGAGTCCCTTGCTAATGTGCGAAGGTAGATCATTGATGTAAATGGAAAATAATAGAGGTCCCGGAATAGATCCCTGGGGTACTCCCAGAGTAATAGTTTCTGGGACAGAGTAAGCCTCGTTATATTTAGCCGTTAGGATATGTGATCCATAAAAGACTTTATTTATTTGAGAATGTTGTCTCTTATACCTATATTTTCGATTTACTAAATAAGACCATTTACTGAATCAAAGGTTTTAGATAGATCGAATAAGATAGACACAATATATTTTCCTTTATCCAACTTATTGTATATAAAATCAAATAACTTAGTAGATGCACTTTCTACTGATCTTCCACTTGTAAAACCATGTTGGCTATCTGTTAATATAGTGCCTCTTTCTAAATAATCTGTGATCCCGTTGCAAATAATTTTTTTTATAATTTTAGAGATAATAAGCAGTGATATTTGTCTGTAATTCTCAACGTCATTTTCCTGGCTTTTTCTATGAATAGGTATTACTATGCAGGTAAACTACATAAAAAAGTATATGTTTAACATGTTACCCATTTTGATTAATACACATCTTTGAAATGAAGTTTAAGCTATCTACCTTTTGTAGTGAATCGACTGAACCGAAAATGCCCCTTCTATGGTGTGGATTTTTAATGTTGGCGTTGCAATATTCAGACCAAAAAGAAACGTGTTGGTTTATCTTACATAAGTTTGGTCAAATCCTGCTGCAAATTTCGGAGGACAAGGGAAGTTCCAGCTGGGGAAGAGGTTTACTGAGCGCTATAGGCCTTAGTAGGCAGGGTAATCTCACTCTGCACTTTAGGTTTCTTTGTCGAGCTTTAGCAGGTGAGTAACCATTTACAGAAAAAATGTTTTGTACTTCATGTTGTTTTTCTCAGGTTATGTTTTAGCGCAGCTGCCAGAAATAAAAGGTGCGCCGCAAAGGATTAGAACGAAACCCAACGCTCTCATGAAGGTTGGACAACCAGGGGGTAACAATGAATGTGTTAAGGTATTATTAGATTTGGATTTTGGTCAGTCGCAAGGCAAAATTAAGGATTGTGCTGAGATGGCTCTTAGACAGGTGAGTATTAGACGTATTTTTGTTAGATTGCGTTAACGCTAAAGTAATTTTTGTGAATGCTGCAGCACTGAACAGTGCACTCGACACGGGTTTCATTGAGCTAGTAGACATCATCTGGAGATAATTAATTGGGTTTAGATTGTTGATTTTTTTCACGTTTGAAGATATATGCAAATAATTCTTTTTAAAATCCGTTTCTTAAATGTTTTCTTAACTGCCTCTCAAGTTACCGAAGTAAGCCCCTGGCAGATCTCAAGGTAAAGAGAGACGAGGCCCTACAGTTTAATGTGGACTCCGAACCACTCTTGGGGCAATTTTTTTAATGAAAACTTGTTTCGCCTTGCGGGAATCGAACCCACTTCGCTAGGCAACTCAGTTTGTTAGCCAGACGCTTTAACACACTGAGCTACCGTCCCCCGCTCCATCAACTAATTATTACATCCCAGATAATAATTTAAATGCTGTTTAGTCTGGCTCTTGTTTTATGAAGGATGTTTGCAGATTATTTACAATGCAAAATATGAAAGAAAGAACAGTAACTGCTTTTCGATCGATCACACTAGCAATTGTAAAAACCCTGTATAACTGTTATATTGGTAATATTTTGAAATGGTGAAGTGTGCAATAGAGCGTCATTAATCAAAAGGACCGCGCACATTTCTTTTCGGAAATGGCCCTCGGTGAAACTCTCTGGAATCGATATACAATATTCCTCTTGAGTTCCTGATCAAAAATCCTCATGGCCGCAAGGTCGGAAACTGTACAGTTTTCCAGATATGGGAGGGGGAAAGTCGATTTTTCTGGATTTTTCATTAGTAGTATGGAGCCATGGTCCCTTCAATGCGGCTTCGCTTGTGTTCTACGAGGGTTTTTCGGGTCGCTGATTTCAAATCCGATATCACAAGTAACATTTGACAGTTGACAGCTATCAATGGCACTGTCAACTCGCCTTATTCTCCGGAAAAGATTTAACAGAATATATATAAGGGGTTTTTTGGGTTGCTCATTTCATATCCGATGTCAAAGGTGGGATCTGACAGTTGACAGCTGTCTGTAGTAGTGTTAGCTGTATTATCCGGAAAATATTTATCATGTGTTCCCGGGTCACGCTAAAAGTAGATGCAAACAATCCAATTAATATATTGTGTTTGAGCACTTTTATAGTATATTACTCAACACGCCAGTATGAGGTGAAATTCTTTTTGTTGATTGCTGACCGAATTATAACGTGATTTTACATTTGACGCATTCACCAGGGCTGGTCAGTGAAAAAGTTTATTTAGTACTTGTGTGAGAAAAATGCTGCTGGTGATGCGAGCAAATTCTAGCGCTTTTACTCTTTCTGACAACTGTCAACTGTCAAATGCCACCTTCGACATAGGATTTGAAATCAGCGACCTGAAAATCCCCCGTAGAACACTAGCGAAGCCGCATTGAAAGGACCATGGCTCCATACTACTAATGAAAAAATCCAGAAAAATCGACTTTACCCCTCCCATATCTGGATAGCTGTACATTTCTCGACCTTGTGGCCATGGGGACTTTTGTTCGGGAGTTCAAGAGCAATTACCTATATAGATTCCAGCAAGTTTCACCGGGGGCCATTTCCTATAAGAAATATGCGGAGTCCTTTCGAACCTACCTGCGACTTCGTTATTTACTTGCATTATCTACTCTTTCAGAAATTATCCTTGCTTAATTCATCAAGACAAGAGATAGGACGACGCGTTTCAAAATATACATTTCTCTTTTTCTGACGTTTTATTACGAATTTCGCCTCCTCAAAATAATGCCGCTGTATATATTTACTAAGCTTCAATTAATTTTAAATGTGTCAAGTTTAACTTCACCACATTTTGTACATGTTTTTCTCTGACAACAGCAATCTTCTCGCAGGAAAAAAAGGGCACGTGCTAATATGATTTCTTTTTCATTTGCAGATTCAGGATCCAGAAAACTCTCTTCATAATGCAAGGAAATTTGTTTTTCTTCTCGTTAAGCAATTTTATACAAAACCTTATTTAAAGGATATCGGTTAGATTACCATTACTTATATAAATTTTTCTAAATGCCTTTCAAAGCGTATCACTATAGTTATTAGCTAGTTTGTTATTTTTTTAGTGTTATAAGATAAATATACGCTATTTTTGAGATTCAAACAAAACGTGCAAATGAATATCTGTCCATTAAAGAAAGAAACATTTAAACTATGTTTACAATTAATGTATTTTTTAAAATTGTTGATCTATTTTATTAAAAATCGAAACGAAGTTGGTAGTCGATTGACGATAGATGGTTTGTTATCTATAAACCTCCTAATTTTTAATATACTAATTCACACATTTCTACAAAATTAACAACCTGGAGTTGACCCAAGAAGCTAACAAAAAGTGCTTAATTTTACTTTAGCCAATCAAATTTCAAAGCGTTGGACGTGTCACGAAGACGTCATTGAATGAGTATTAGAGGCCCAAAAAACAAGCATATAAGGTGTCCAAATTAACACATTTTAAAAAACAGTAAGGTATAATCCGACAATTACATTGGGTAAAAGATTCCATAATAAGACGGTTAACTAGTTATTGAATAAGAATGTTAAAAACTTTATTAAAAGTAATTATGTAAGTGAAATATAAAAATAACTACTTTCCAAAATATCTTTATTATTTAATACAAAACGTGCATTCACTAAAGTCTCTGTCTATATCGGTCACTTAAAATAGATATTTTTATTCAATCTGAAAAACACAAGTAACACAAAAATCACATCAGAATTAATGGAAGAATGAAACTGCAGACGCTAACAAACTACACCAAAACAAACGGCCACATTACTTCCAATGACGTCAGTCTGACGTCATTATATATATATTTTTTGTCCCTTTCTAACTTGTTTACATTGCTTATGGAGATTAAACACTCCTTGTTAGTCTAAGCTTCTTGTAGTTCGCCTACTTTTCAATAAATCTCTTTATTCAGTATCTATTAATAAAATCTGTAGCAATGTGATTATTACTAGAAAAAACTTCTATCGTAATGTGCTATCTGTGGTTCCCCCTTACTCGATTGCAGAGTATTTCATTCATAATATGCATTTGTATGATCTAATTGTTTAACAGACATCTGATCATATATAATGTGCTTATTACATAACAAAGCATTATTTATAATGATTTTGTAAGGATCTGCGAACAACATAAGATAAATTCTTTCCTTAGAAGTAATTTTATTAAAAGTGACATTATGAATTTAAAGAATATTGTGACCAGTCTTTTACGATTGCAATGTAACATTTAATTCACACTTTTCCACAAATTGTGCTGCTGGAAGGTAGGTATGTACGTGATGGAATTTAAATTAAGATAATTACTATATTTTCATAATATAAAAGTATATTTGTTATACATTTCTAATAAGTTAGGAGTTTCTTGGATTAGTTAGTTGGTAGTTTATCATGTGGAATATATCGAATTTGCTAATAGTTAAGGATCAATATGAAAGTTTAAGTAGTTGTTAGGTAAGCGCATCTGGTGGCAATCATCACAGAATCTGGAAACAGCAGATTTATCGATTAAAACTGTAGAAAATATGAGATAAGTGATGGCAAGTAGCAACAACATAGTCATGTGCACTGGCTTTTTTAAATAAATGCTTGAAATGCTGGTTATAATTCGCGGGTAAAATTATATTTACTGTGCATATATATTTAGAGGTCATAAATAATGTTTTACATATATACAGAGTGATTCAGAACTTATCTGAAGAATTTTGAGGGGATGTATATTAGACCTATGTAAATAGACCATACGACAAAGAAAAAAAGGAACACTTTCAAATCATTTAGAAATAATTACTTGCACCCCACTGGTATCTTAGTTGACTGTATTGCAATAAAATTTATTGGAGGTAGGTCAATATTTCATACAGTTGTCCAACTAAGTAGTGTTTAATAATACCACAACTTAATATTATTTATGGTTTTTTGTGAAGATTTTATTACACTTTTTTTGATGGTATCAACGCCAACTTTAAGGGTGTGCTCTCAAATTTTTTAAGTTATTTTCTGAATCTCCCTGTATAAAATATATTTGTTATTGGTGGTGCTTATTTTAGCATCAATGGTTAAAATATCTACGGCGCACATGCCTGGAATGTTGATGGTGTGGGATACATAGATCAATTCGGTCTATTTGTGTCAGTTACATCACCAGTACCCTTCATTAACTTGAGGACCGGTTGTGCTTGCCATCACCTATTCATTGTGTACTGTTATCTGACAAACTATACTTAAAGATTTTGTTTAAATCTCAAATTACCACTGTTACCGTAATTATAGATATATAAGTTTGTATGCAATGTGAATTGTTTTGTTGCGTTGTGATAACGATGCCAATGAAATATAGCCATTATTCTTTTTAAATGTGTTATTATTTACCATGATGACTAAAGTCATTATTACCTGTCTGGATTCAACTTGAGATTTTGTGTTGTGCTTTCTTATTCTGTCAGAAAAACGGTATGCTCTTTAACCATGTAAGTTATCCATACACTTTATTTGACTGCTTCGTTTGTCATTTTAACCAATTATAGGTGTTCTTACTACTTATTAGATATACTTTGTTGAATCTGACATGGAACGGGCTGTCGCAACAGCCTAACAGCTGGTGATTTTTTTTAATACCTCCTTAAAGACCATCTCTTTCTGAATCATTTTATGAGCAGCGCTGATCATGAAAATGGCAGTTTACCGGGTTGATTTCGAGCATAAGACTGGTGGTACTGTTATAGTACAGTCTCAAAATTTGCCTAAAAACCAACTCTTTCACGTCACATAATCAAACTATAATTAAAAAGTCCTTAAGACACTTAATTTCATGAAAAACTACAAGTTTTTACGAAGAAATCTGAAAAATTCACAAACTACTTTCCATACCTGCAGTCAAAATATTTTATTTCAATCACACAAACTTTTTTTAAATTATTCTTTCCATTTCGAGTCTTAAATATGAACATACAATCCATCTCCATTCATAACGTTCCAATAGAGTACCGGTACTTTCGTTCCCCATTGTTATCAAAACGTACTTCCATTCGTTCACCACGGACATTCGGAACATTCTCATAGCATATGAACTCTAAGTGCCGAACCTTCGGGACGATTTTACGGGGTCGCTTCAGAATTAATAAATTTACTCAGACAAAATTTCATCAATAACTTCCGAAATCAAATCGTTTCGAACTTCGTTCGTATATCAACTAATTTCTCATTTTAATGTCGAAACAGTCATATCAATTTCATTTCCGAATCTTTACACTTCATATTTTCTGATGCAATATTACGCAATCGTGCCGAAGTAACTGGCTGGGGACATTTCCAGACCACATAAAAACATTCGTGCGAGCTCAAAGTCCCCGTTCAAACTAATCCTACTGATATATATTAAAGGCTGAGCTCAAGCAAGTCCAGTTCGATACGTGTGCCACGAAAGCTAAATCTACAACTGTGCCTCTGCAGCTGCTTCCTAGGCTGTATCAAGTAATAAAGCCCAATTCTATTCTGCCACCGCGCATTTAACAAAAAAATGAGTTTTTTCAGACTCTTTAAATTGTGTTAATCAATTTTTTCATTTTAATCTTAACATTCCCAAGTCAGAATTTCAGTCTACGAAAACTTATCATTTCACAACCAGTGAAAATTAAATATTTAAATTAAAACTATTTTACGAACTACTTTGTTCAGTTCTACTAAATAAATTAATCTTGTTCGTTTTTTAAAACAAAGCGTTTTAATCCAAGTAAGGCATATACAGGGTGAAGCTTTGGACCCTGATATAACAATAATTTAATCAAAGTGATAAATAATCTTTTTCAACCAATTACAAGTGAACTAACCAACTCCAGGGCTTATAAAGGGTGCAGCATTCGACCCAATCCGACGTTTTACGAGTGACCGTCGAACTTCTCAAAATTAAGCGCACAAAAGGCTCCCAGGGTCTCAAGCAAGTTTTAACAATCAACGCTCTATTCAAACTTTTTTATTTTTCCAAACGGGAGCTTTTTCATATTCAGTACTATCCTTTTCATTGTGTCTTACTGAGTCCATACTTACAAAATTCACTTTCAGATAAATTAGGAAAGAGCTTGAAATTAAGAGTGTTAGTTTTAAGACAATGCAGCGACGTCCAATTTATACCATCTGGTGAAACAGTTAAAATTAAAATTAAGTATAAATTTTGTATTGTACATCTGAATAAGTCGCATCGAACACTTCAGGTGACAATCCTATCATCCCTTTTAGGATGAGTATTAAACAAAACGCATGGATCGTTCACAATACGTTGTTGAAATTATGGATTACCTCACTTGATTTCTAAATTTGCAACCTTCAAATATTAATTGCGTAAAAACTGCAGTAGCTGAATTACCGCTAGGTACCACACTAGATAAACGGTGGGTGGCACATGGCTCCTAAAAAATCGAAAAGTATAAGCATTCAATAAATATAATTTTAAAGGTAAGTAACTTAAGAAAGGTAGTAGATTAATGTTGTTACTTGTTTGCACTCTGTAGTAAACACTCCCAAACGTAGGTTCAATAATTGCAGCACGAGTTTTCACTAACCACTGATTTATTATCACTAAATTACAATAATTACTCCTTACATTAACACACTATAGTTATACCATCCATCTACTATAGTCTCACTACTATACATATGCTATGTGTACCGTCATATTTTTTAATTCTGAACAAGTTTTTCTTACATCATTTTTTAATATCTCGCACAAAAAAGGCAGTTTACTTGATGCGATTTATATTTTGAAGCTGTTACTAGCGTCCTTATAAAATTTTCAAACGTACTAAAAATAACTTTTGCGTGAAGCAAGAGCAGAATACAGAAAATAGGCGTTTGAAATCAAAAATTCTTTGTCATTTACACCTACATAGCACAGCTTTGTCGTTGATATATATTGTATGTAGATATAAACAATAAAAGAAATATACAATTTAGAAAAAACAAAATATATCAATGTTCCCACAAAAAAGGGTTGAAATAATGGGTCAATTGTCAATTGATCAAATAAACATTATACCTACTCTTTGAAATGTGGTGCTCACCCCCTCCATTAACTGAGTGGGCGAAAAAAAAAAATTATAAAAAAATACAAAATAATAGAAAAACTAAATAGAAAAAAAAATAAAAATAAGGTAACGTTTGTTGCTGCCACCACCCTGTAATATTACAAGGAAATTAAATTAACCATTTAAGGTATGCGTGCTTCGGGGACGTTAGTCCGTAGCCCTAATTCTGAAAGAGGGTTTCTGAGGTATGATGCTCTAGAGTAAAACACTTGTAAAAAGTATAAATAAAATTTAATAAGAAAAGTTAAATTTCGGTGAAAATATATAAACAAAAAAAAACATTTACGATCTCTTTAAGCGCCAACACATTATACATTTAGAAGGAGATTACATACAAGAACAACAAATCAATTACTATGAATTTCAAAAGAGAATAGAGCATTTCGACACTCGGGTATCACGTTAAAACGAAACCCTTCAATCAAGATAAACGAAAATACAATTAGATGGATCTCACCCATATCCTGATGTAGTTCCACTCACTGACACACTCGTTACATTAATTTAAATATAAAACAAAACAAGCACCATTGACATATCAAATAAATTTTTAAGTTTCTTCATTGCTTTCAAAATTTTAAGAACAACAACGTTACTTTACTTCATCGCGCCTCATCGTCGTCTCTGCTTTTCTCGCGTCTCTACACATCTACAATTTTGCTGTCTCAGCAGTCTGTCAGACTATCGTATCTACATAGGGATATACATGGTGGACCAATTACATATCGATATACCGAGTGGCACAGAAAATAGTAAATAGAGAAGGTGGGACAAAAGTACTTCCGACTTCGATAGCTTGAGTTCTATGATAGCCAGAAACTAAAAAAGAAAAAATTATAGTTTAAAAAACTAAAAAAACCTGCGTTAATAGTAAACCGAACTAAAAGGTAAAAAATGAGAATGAAGTGATTGACAAAAAAAAATCATTTTATTGTAAAAAGCCTAGGGTGCTTTTGGTAGCTATTGATAAAAGTAGAATTATGAAAATTTAGTAAAAAGCACCCCACCCCACGCTTTTTACAATAAAATGAATTTTTTTTGTCAATCACTTCATTCTTTATTTTTTAGTTCGATTTGCTATTAAAGCGTGTTTTTTTAGTTTTTTAAACTATAATTTTGCCATTCATCCCTCGGCACGTTTCTCACCCGCTCTTCGAAACCGCTGAGTATCCGCTAGTAGTACGTAATTAATATTATATCATAATGTATGTATAAAAATTGGAATTAGGGTTTAACAAGGGCTTATACAACGGCAAATACGCTATATTTAGTAACAGCGGCGCCTCCGGCAAAATGTCGACAATAAATTAGTCATGTTTTATTTTATTCAATCCTGATGATCCTGGTGAGGACATCGGGACAAATTTGTCAAATTATTATATTGTCATCGGTCCTTGATAAATGTGCAAAGTTTCAGTTTAATCTGACGTTTTGAATTGGGTGAGAATCGCGCTCAAAGATTCCGTTGCATACAAACATACATAGAGGTATAAAGCCTGTAAAAACGCAGATATAGTGGGGTCGATCTGGGTTTCGAAACGACAGTTTTTTTCCATTTTTTTTTGTGTATATTATGTAGTCGAGCTCTACCTATCATCTGGTCATGTTTGTGGACGCGAGGGGTTGGTGGAGGGGGGGAAATTTACATGTAAAGATAGGGAAAATCAGTTTTTCGGACATAACTCGCTTAGTTTGATTCGGATCGAAAAAGTTTAAAATGGATAAAATGAAGGGCTCGCGATAGCGCGTAAACTGAAACGATTTGAAGGTGCAGATTTGTATACGGATTTTTCACGGTTTTTTTTTACGGGGAAGAAAGTGACGGCAACTTTTTTTTTCTTCCCCCGATAGACAATCAGGACCTAAGTACTGTGTCCAAATTTCATGTCGCTAGGTTGATTAGGGGGGGAGGGGTAAGGGTAAATAAAATGAAATTAAAACTGCTGTAACTTCCGCAAATCGCTCGGCAAACGTGAGATTGTGTACTAATGTGCCTACTTTGAGTTCCGCTCAGGTATTTTCAATTTTCGCCGTAAATAAACAAATAGTTGTGAAATAACCAATTTATTGTTGTTATTGTTTTTAGAAAATGTCATTTCTCGCTAGGAAGGAAAGGGGTGGGGGGGATATTTTTCACCATAGATATTTTTGATTTGAGCCCGACCAGATTATGATCGGATGATTAGGAGGAGAGGGGGGGGGCCCGCAAAGTTTTTGTCCTGTAGAAGGGCAAGGGATAGGGTTAGGCACTTCGGGTCGGGCTCATTTTCAAGGGCAATCAACTCTCTTTCAAGATTTTTTTACCCCGAAGCTCTAACTCATTAGGACCTGCACGTGCGCGTGGTACATTTATAAAAACGAGAACGGCAATTCAGCAGCCGTGCAGCGAGATGCCAGGGGAGGAGCCTAGCGCTCCCACTTCTCTCTCACAAATACACGTCCCACTCCGCTCGTCCATACATGAGCGGAACTCAAAGTAGGCACATTAATACACAATCTCACGTTTGCTGCGCGATTTGCGGAAAAAATTGTGGAAGTTACAGCAGTTTTAATTTCATTTACGTTTACCCTTCCCACGCCCCCCTAATCAAACTAGCGCCTTGAATTTGGAAACAGGTCCTGAGTGTCTATCGGGGGAAGAAAAAAAAGTCGCCAAGTCACTTTCTTCCCCGAAGAAAACGCGAAGACGGCTCTCGGTACGTTCCCGCCGCAACGAAATAATCCGTACCTTCCAATCGCAGATCCGCTGGACCGATTTCGACGAGTCAAAATTCAGTTTGCGCGCTATCGCGAGCCCTTCATTTATCCATTTTACACTTATTCGATCCGAATCAAACTCGAGTTATGTCCGAGAAACTGATTTTCCCTATCTTTACATGTAAATTTCCCCCCCTCTACCACCCCCCTCCCGCCAGCAAACATGACCAGATGATAGAAGTCCGACTACATATAATATACACAAAAAAAAATCGAAAAAAAACACTGGAACTGGAAATTATTTTCGAATATACAGGGTGAACCAATGGTTGGAAGATGGTCCTCCAAATATGCGACACCAATAATGCTTTGGTCGTGGAAACTCAGTGCTTCATGTCACATCAAATTTCTCATCCTACTTCAAAATTAATACTAATGTGTATCGTAGAAAAGCAAGAATACTTAGTACATTGTAAATTTTAGATTGGCTCCCATAATCTGGTTTTATTCATTTTTTCGAGAACATAATAGAAAAGTTTCATCAAAAGTCGTGAGACGTTAATACAATAATTTCTGCTGATAAAAGGAGCCAACGATCTTCGCCATTCTATACAGTATGGTTTTCCATTTCTGTTGAATATATTCTGGTCCGGTCAGAATTCTACAGAGGTCTAAAAAAAATATTGTAAAATATAAGTAGTTCATAAATACCAGCATTAGATCATACAGTAATGCACATAATATAAGTTAAATTATTGTTCCTTGAGATTTTTCTTTAATTTGCCCGCTCGTACGATATAGCTGTTACAACAGCGGGCATAAATCCAAGTAGTTTATTTGTTATTTATTATATTACTAAGGGGGGCGAGCGTAGGTGCGTCTTTACTATGTACATACTTCGATATGCGATGTAAAGCAACGTTAGGCGTGGTTAGTAGTTGGATTGGTGACCGTTCCAACGAAGACCACGTCCTCGCCTCACATATCTTCCAGCGGCTTGTATATCAGTGTATGCGCGGAAGCTATACAACCTTAGGCGAGGGTTGTATAGGAGATATACCATCCTTCGGAGGGGATGTAAAGCCGTCGGTCCCTTGTCTATTAAATGTTAGGCAAGTAAAAGATCCCTACTCTTCTTAAGGGAAGAGGTTCGGCAAAATTCCTGGTTGGGGGTAGCTCGTCTACAGGCGTCGGTGTTAGGCCTCAGTAGCGGAAATAGGCCGACGTTAAATAAATGTATAAAAAAAAAAAATATTACTAAGGCTATCAGAGGGCACTGACACTAGTTAATGTTTCACTACTGACCAGTAGATGCCCGATTCCCCGGTTGGTCTGAATTTTATAAGTAGAAAGACTTCCGAAATGACAATTTAAGTTTACGACATTTGTCATAAAAGACAATAAAAGTCATGACGTTTGAGAAAAATGGTATATTCTTTTATATGGATTAATAATAATAATAAACGTCTTTATTGAGTTAATGTGTATATTCAATTAACAAGATAAGAGGCGAAGTTTAGCCTAGTGTCTATTATTTACATGATTAAAAGTGACATTTTTTGTGTCAATGATGTACTTAACCGGAAGGAACAGCCGAGACATAAAAAATTACTTTATTCCACATAAAACATGCAATTTTTTTTAAACGTCCAATATGAATTAAATAATATGCTGTAATTTTTTCGCTCGTAATCGGCAGCAAAATACTTTTATTGCCGTTCGGAATGATGAGAGCGAAAGTAAAAGACTTCTACTTCCGCTCAGATGGAGTGTCAGAGAAATGACGATTTAAATTAACAAAACCTGTCATTAAAGTCATGTTCTTTTCACGTTTGAGGAAAAATATTGTTATGACAAATTTCGTAAACTTAAACTATCACTTCTCTGACAATTCAACTCAACGGCAGTAAAAGACTTTTACCGCATCCCGCGAGCGGAACTAAAAGTATCTGAGGAAGAATATAGTATATTGTTTTATTAGGAGTAAAAGTGATACTTTTGTGACGAGTCTGTAGGTTCGCCGGACCCACTTCGTTCGTCCGGCAATAACAGACGAGTCACAAAAGTGGCCTTTACTCTCTATTATGTTATTTTTTTCTCAAACATCGATTAGCTATTAAAAAAATAAAGATAAAAAATTTAGCTGTGCGTTGCCATGAGCAACGGAAATAAGAGTTCGCTCGAACTGAAGAAAAAGTACTCTTACTTCCGTTGCTAATGGCAACGCACAGCCGTCTTAAATGTCAAACTTTAATGTCATGAGATGAGTAAAAATGTCATGATTTTTTGATTTTTGAAAAAAAAATTATTCCTCATAAAACGTGCTGTTTTTTCTTCAAATGTCGAATAAGAATTAAATAATGTACCGTAATTTTTTCAGCTGCCTTTAGTGCCGCTCGTGATCGGCAGCAAAAAGACTTTTACTACCGCTTGGAATGATGAGAGCGGAAGTAAAAGACTTCTACTTCCGCTCAGGTGGAGTGTCAGAGAAATGACAGTTTAAATGAAAAAAACCTGTCATTAACGTCATATTATTTTGACGTTTGGGGAAAAATATTGTTTACTTTAAACTGTCACTTCTCTGGCAATTCATCTCAGCGGCAGTAAAAGCTGTTACCGCGAGCAGATGAAAAGTATCTAAAGAAAAATAACAGTATTTATTTAATTCATACTCGGTGTTTGATGGAAAAATGGCATGTTATATACGGAGTAAAGTAATTTTTTGTGTTTCGGCTGTCCTTGCCGAGACACAATAAGTACATCTTCGCCATGCACAAAAAATGTCACTTTTCCTCCATATAAAATAATACCGGGTGGCTCAGCCGATAGGGACACATTCTTATAACTTTTGAATGGACGAATGGATCTTCCCAAATTTGATGTAGTGGCATGTAATGAAATTTCCAATTGTGTGATGTAAAGAACCAAAATGGCCGACTTCCGGTTTCGATGCAATTTACATGAAAATGAAAAAATTAAATGGGACAACCTGTATATTTTTAGATATTTGGATAGTTTTTGTTCAGACATAATTCATATTGTTTTAATTTACAAAAGGATTATTGTAGCAAATACAGACTTAATTAAGGAAGCAATGAGAACAAAAGTTATTGGTATTTTCGGAGTGATTTTCATTTTTCTAGCCTTATGGCTTGATTGGAGTAAATCAGAAAAGCTAAAAAAATAAAAGTTTTAAAAAAGTGACATTTTAAATATCACATGTATTATTATTGTATTCATAAAATAATGTAGAATCCAAACATGTAAAAATACAGTGTTTCATTAGAAAATCAAAAGTTTGTACCATTTCCGCTGCTGAAACCAAAAGTAGAGACCAAAATTAATTTATGTGCCAAAAAAGTGAAGTTTATCGTGCAGACGATGTAGCAATTTTTAATAATTCATTTGCAAGAAGTATTACTGTATTCGTGTTACGTCCGGTATACTTATTAAATCCGGCATTTCTGGTGGAATATAAATATTATTCGCCCGTTAGTCGATTGCAAAAAAATCCAAATATATATTTGGAAAGGGGTCAAGTACAATGAAGGCTTTATATGTAGGTATATGTTTCCCTAGGGCATCAACCTTTTTCTCTGCCCATGCAGACGATGATGGCCCAGATGACTTAATTACTACACGCATTAAAGATTGTAATGACTATAATTTACGAAGCTTGCAAGTCGCAAAGGCATATGTCGCGCTATTTTACGATCTATTAAATTTTAATTCCACCAGCTCAGTGAACCTGGATATGTGTACTGTGTTGAATTTAATAAAAAAAACATATTAGTTGTGAATTAGTGAATGACGACAGAGATTTTCTGGTAACGTCAATGTAAACAACTTGAAAGAGTCTCCTAACAATGTTATTAAAATATCACCAAGCCATCAAATTGGGCAGATGAGAAACAAAAGTAAAAAAGAATGGAAGATAAAATTAAAAGACGACTCCACCACATTTAATACGCCTCCTCTGATGAGAGCTTTTTTACTGGTTGTCCGTATACCAAATCTCATCGCCCTAGCTCTGACGGATCTAGGGATATTAAACAAAAACAGAATTTTGGGGGCCTAGAAGGAAGATTGCTCCATTAGGAAGAATTTTTGGACCTCAGCACGTCCAAATGAAGTTTTTACAATATTTTTTTATGTAAAGGCAGCCCCGAATTATCTCTAGCATTTATTACTGGACATCCTATGTTACTGGTTAAACTGACCTAATTTATTTCCTCTGGGTGGGGTAATCTGTACGATTATAGTACCAGGAACTCAAATCATAATATTATAATTTTACACAATTTAAACTTGGCTAACATAAAAAGATGCGCTTTTATCTTTGTAACATATACAGGATGTACCAAAAAAATTTCCAGGCTTAAAACAGTATACCCAGATCAGATTACAATAACAACCATATATTAGATTACTATAGCAATCATACCTTTGGAGATATACCAGCTAACTTTGATTTCACTCCCGTAAGTGAAGATAAAATATTACAAATTTATAAGCCAAATTAAATCAAATGCAATGGGATCAGATAGTATTAATTTAATGATGTTGAAGTACTGCTGTCCATATATTTATACTACACTATATCACTTATATAGTGAATAGCTGTTTATTGTCAAGTACGTTTCCTTCTCAATGGAAGCAAGTTTATGTAATACCGATTCAAAAAGTGCCAGAACTATTGTTACCGAAAGATTTACGTCCAGTCAGTATACTACCAATTTTGTCGACAATCTTGGAAAGAGCTACACAGGGTGGCATAAAAGTACGGGAACAGCAGGATAACTTGAAAAATACGAATTCTAGAAAAAACTTTGAATACAAAAGTTGTAAGAAGTTTCCCTGGCTATCTGGCGAAGGCCTTGAATTTGACCTTGTGAGGTACTCTTCAAGGGCATTTGGACGTCAATGCCTTTTTTTTTAAATAGGGACCCCCCACTTTTAACCCCGGAAATGAAACTAGCAGAAAATTTTACGTTGGGATATGACCTTCGGCACTTACAAAATTGAAGTTCAACTTGAGTAAAGTGTAAAGTAAAGATGACCTTAGAGGTCAATTTTGTAAGTACCGAAGATCATATCAAAAAATTTTCCGCTCATTTCATTTCTGGGGTTAAAAATAGGGGGTTCTATTTGAAAAACCGACTTAACCTTCAAGTGACCTTGACGGTCGTGGCAAAGGTCAAATTTAAGGCCCTCGTTAGATAGCCAGGGAAGTCTCCTACAACTTTTGTGTTTAAAGATTTAGGATTCGTATTTTTCAGGTTATCCTGCTGTTCTCGTACTTTTATGCCGCCCTGTGTCAATTAACGTCACATTTAAATAGTCATGAAATTCTAACAAGTCTCATATGTATGTAGATACACAATTATATTTGTCTTATGACTTGTAGAAGCAGCCAGGAAAATGAATTCAGATATTAATATTATTGAGCAGTTGAAAGTTGATTTTATTTGGCAATTCAATTTATTCAGGAAATTACATAAACAAGTATGATTTTTGATTTTATATACATATATAACATTATCATTATTTTAGAATGAGTCACCTAGGTACCTATGTTGTAACTCACGCATTCTATATGAGAATATCATTTTATAAAAATTAAAATATATAAATGAAATGAGAGAGCATATTCACAAAGATGTAAGAACTTGTCAAAATATCAAAACTAAATTGTATAAGAATTTCAAGAGAAAATAACAATAATTAATAATTACAGAGTAAGACACGGAGAAAAGAGAAACACTGCGTCGCCGATGAATGTACTATGGCATTAAGGAGAAAAAATAAAATAAAATAAGTCAGGATAATCAGGTAATTTAAAAGTATTGAGTGTAGGTTTAGATTAAGTATAGTCTCTAATATTTAAGATATATAATATATACATGTATGAATTAAATGCTGCTAGAATTGCTGGAAATTTTAATATAAAATTAAATGACACCAATATACAGATTGTGCATACTTCCTATAATCTGGGATTAGATTTTGATTTGCATCGCAAATCACCAAATATATACAAAAATCTAATTTGGGCTTAATTGCTTTATCCACATCGAAATTATCTATCAGAGAAAATGAAAATTTTCATATTGTGCTCCTGTTTGCTATCCCCGCCTTGGCGTTTTAACCAAAAATAAAATACAGAAAATCCAAAATTCGTGTCTTAGATATATAGCTGTATAATCTATTCAATAAATACGTAAAAAACTGGATTGCTTCAAATTAACAAATAAACAAATCAACAAATGAACAAATAAATAAATATTTGAGTTCTGCTATAGCAAATTGCTAGATTATGTAAATAGCTTCAGTTTTGGATACACATTGTTATTTAATATGTTAAGATGTAGATGGGGTTGTACTCCAAAGAAATTTTTCAACACCAGGCATTTAGAAAATCTTTAATTTTCAATAAAATTTCGTTATATAAAATATTTTCGAAAACCCAACCGTTATTGAGTTTAAATGTAATTTTTATTGGTCCATCCTGTGTAGGGTGTCTCTAACAAAACACATTTTAACAGTGATTTCTTATCCCGTTTTAAAAAGGACTTATCAAACAATAAACAACAAATGAAGAGAGTTTTAAGGAGTGTGGGCGGTTTAAATCTCCTCGTATATTTTAATTTTTACATTCAGTGAAGCAAAAATTGAATTCGTTATTGGAGTCTACACAAAATACGGATATGTTGGATTCTTGCTAAATATATCCATAAACAATAAACAAGAGTACAATAAACATAATTTACAGAACAAACAATTATAATTTGGAGTATAAGCAAACATCTAGTTATGTTTCTTAAATAAAGTAGAAAAGTCTGCGTCAAAAACCTCGTTATTGAAAGGAAAGCATACTCATTTTAAAAAGATTTTATAATAGTTTTAAAACTTTTATAATTCAGTTTCCTGATTTATTTCGTAGTAAGCTGTGCCATAGCCTACTTTTGATAACCGTGTAGAAAATAAAAATGTAAGTCCCCATTACTTCGTATGGAACAAGAATCTATTTGGTAGCATGATAAACATTATGATTCCATGATCTTTGATATACAGGAGACATTGCAAAATATACTCTGCCCCTTCTTTACAGAAAATCGGACTCTCTGGGCAACGGAACTATTTTGGAACCCCTGCAAATTTGAGAAAAGAATATATGGAATGGATAAATAAATAAAAATGCAAGGGATACGGTCTTTATATTCATAAACGTAAGGTTATGTAAAGTTTTATACACACAAATGTACATATTCAATTATAATCATGCAAAAGGACATACGAAACTGGAGTAATTAGAAATCACAAACAAAACTAAAAGCCTTCTCGGCGTTAGGCAGCTTTCTGGTTTGACAAAAAGAGGTACCTAGGCTTTTATCAAAATTGCACAAAAAAGGTTCTCTTTATTAAACAACGTCCTGTATATAAAAATTGATTTAAAATAGTTGTTGTAGGGCCACGAAAATGACCCCGTAATAATTCTTTAAATCCATTTTTATAAAAAGCGGTTGATCTTACATTATTTAACAAAAAGATTCGATTGCATTTGTAATTCTCTGCAATAATTCTTCTTGATTATTTATTGCATCTTGATACACAAGAGATTTCATGTACTTCCATACGCAAAATCCAACGGATTAAAATCGGGACTCCGCGCAGGACAAGGCATACTGCTCCAATACGGATAAAGCTTTATTTCTGTACGAAAAAAACCTTGAAATAGATGACCTACTCTAGTAGCAGCAGCCATACGCCTCGCAGATACTTATTTCTGGGTTTTCTCCTCCGGATGCACAGTAATATTTTTTGGGCGATTCACGATATCTCGTTTGGGGACGAAAGGAACCAGTTCCCCCCAATCTACTGTAAATATTTTGAAATAACTTAAAAGCCGGCTGCCTCCTATTTGGACAAATTTCTAAATATCGACAATGAGCCCTGCGTCCATTAAAATTTTCTTGCTTGTGTACGCAAACCATATCGCGCATCTCTTGGTTTGAAAATAAATTATGCCTTGGAATTTTAAACTTAATTGTATTAGATATTCTTTAACAACACACAAAATGCTGACAAACAACAAGTAGGTTTGACAGATATTAATTTTGAAGGCGTCTCTTATTGTTTTTGTTTAAATCCAAGCCTACCTTGAAAAATTGTGTTCCAGTTTGAATATTCCCACTAAGAAAAGCAATATTGATTCGTTTGCGTTTTGTAATTTACCATAATCTTGTCCACAATTGATCATTGGACGAATTACTGGCATAGAACGTGAAGCGGCACATGGACCAGCACATTCGTATATGTTACATAGAGGTATTAAGCGGGACATGCACACCAGATGGATTCATCCAGACAATTCTATAATATTGTGATTTGCATGAGCACGATCAAACGCCGATCGAAGACTCATAATTTACTTGCATGGGCAGTTTTATTGTAAACAAAAACAAGATAGCTCTAAAAAGCAAACGGGCCTTCAGACAAAGCATTAAATAAATTATTGAAAAAATTACTGGATTACTGTTTGATCTAACTCTAGCAGCGTACAATATGTCTCACTTCAAATTACATCACAACCTAACTTAAACTTAAGATATATGTTACATGTACTTAACAGAACTCAACTTACCGTATAGTCTATGGTACAAACTTTTAAACTACCACGAGATTTCTGTCAAAATAGACGTATAGTCGTCTGAAATTATACTCTGCAGATAAAAAAGGCATCAAAAACTTTACGAGCTTATTAATGCCGTTGAATCATTCGGTACGGTGTCAAACAAGCCGACGTATTAAAAACCTATAAAGGTAAGTGGCTCAATTTGCGGACGAAATAGCACAGAGAGTAACCGTATTTTAACGAGGTCGTGAAGTTTTTGTTGCCTTTTATCTGCAGAGTAAAATTGCAAACGACTGTACTATGAACAACTCTAGCAGCATACAATATGTCTTACTTCAAATCACATCATAACCTAATCTAAACTTAAGATACATGTTACATGTACTTAACAGAACTCAACTTTCAGTATAGTCTATGGTACAAACTTTTAAACTACCACGAGATTTCTGTCATTCATAGACTTGGATTGTTTAGTCTATGCCGGCGACAAAATAGACGTACAGTCGTCTGCAATTTTACTCTGCAGATAAAAAAGGTAACAAAAACTTTACGAGCTCATTAAAGCCGTTGAATCATTCGGTACGGTGTCAAACAAGCCGGCGTATTAAAAACCTATAAAGGTAAGTGGCTCAATTTGCGGACGAAATAGCACAAAGAGTACCTGCATTTTAATGAGGTCGTTAAGTTTTTGTTGCCTTTTATCTGCAGAGTAAAATTGCAAACGACTGTACTATGAACAAACTGACGATATTCTTATTCAATTATGGCAAAGTATAGTTGATTACAATTATAACGTTAAATTAAAGGAAGAATTCTATTATGTGTTTTATAATTTTATTATTTTCTTCTTACAATCGAACAAAATAAAATAATGTATGACATATGGACGAAAATGATTTTACTGTATATAATTATAGAAAAAATTGGTAGATGTGTTAAAGCCATTTTAGCAACCTATATTTTTTCTTTGCAACATAACAATTTGACTGAGTCGCTCTCAGGTTTGCTGGATACTTTTCTGAAGTGTACGCGGACAGGCAAAGGTTTTTGCTCCACCGTGTAACGATGATATAAATAAAGATGAAATACCGAGACCGGACCATTAACTCTTCATAAATGTGTTGTGCCTCAACCAGCAGAGGCTCTCGGTTCCATAAGCACAAACACCTATTGAAAGACAAGCGCTTATCTTGTTCTTAAGTCAACTTAATTACTCATTCATTGTACAGATAAGAAAATATGTGGCAACAATCGTTATTATATATTTTAAACTGACCTGTGACCTGTCAAGATACTCTTTCTTCCTGATAAGTTCTTCGACTTTCAATTCAGTTCTACGGCTTAACCCTCGGCTAAAATGAGGATAATTTTTTGGTGCTTTCTGTGTTTGAAGTTCGCGTACATTTATGCGATACCTGTTTCTCTGCTTTATGACTATAATGTACCGGAGGCCATACGTTTGCCCAGAGAGGACGACGTTTCCAGTGCCGAAATCAAGCTGAGAGAGCCTGTTGTGTTTTTTGGAGTTACATTCGACAGTATATTTGTAAGTAGTTTCTAATTTAAACAAGCATGTGTCAGGGGGAGGGGGAGTTGAATTGTTGACCGTTGTTTCATTTTTTTTTTCAATTTTTGGATATTCTAAAATGATAAAAGATGAAATTGGGAAAATTGTCATATGGTTATCAGACAGACTGAACATTTTCAGAAATAGTTAATTATTGGGCATTTTCAAATTCTATTGAAACATTATAGAAGACTTTAAAAATACGCGAAAAGATCTCTTGGTAAATTGTCATAAAATGCCCTGTTTTGGAAACTTTAAAATAATATTGAGAGTGAGACAAAAAAAAAATGGGCAATATCCTTATAAGCTTAATTAGTATGATTCATTAATTGTTTGAGGTAACTGTTGCAACTGAGGCCCGCCAAATTCAATGCAAATGCAATATTATAGTCGAGCTCAGATTTAGAGTGCATTCAAAAAAGGCAATAAGAACTCTCCGACCTCATTAAAACACCGTTAAACTAGTCGCAAAAATAATTGCGCCCAGGCACGCACTTGAAATATTTAGATCAGAAACTCAGTCGTTCAATTTTAACAGTGCGTTACGGTTTAGTATTATAATATGTACATTCTAATACATACGAATCTCAAGTTCGGCTCTGTATTATTTCGTTCATAAATTGACTCGCTTACCTTTATATGTTTTTAATGTGCGTCGGCTTGTTTGATGACACCATGCCGCATGGTTCAACGGCGATAATAATGAGGTCGTAAAGTTTTTGTTGCCTTTTTTAAGTACACTGTAAATCTGAACCCGATTATACGGTTTGACAGTTATCGTATGAAAACCTTGATGTGATTTAGACGTTTCAAAGGCCGCCACAATTCACAGTTCTTTCCTTTTGCTCTTCCTCTTCCACGCAAGTGAACACTTGCGTCCAGGATAAACAGCAGTTTCGACATGACAACCACAGAAGGAAAAGTCAAATGATGTGGAATCTGACGATCACGCTGGCCACATAATTGCAGATATAAATACGCCATATGCCATAAATAATTGCATATATTTACAGTAAATTTTGCAACTGGTAATTGTAAGCTTAAATCGTTCGTCTACCCTTCCATTACAAACCCTTATCATTTGTATCTTGTCAAATAATTTGTCCAATTTGTTTTGGTAGTATTCCAAAATGAAAAATCGAGGGATGCTAAATCTAGACATCTTGGCGGCTACTTATAATGAATAGACAGGTTGCCTAGAAAATGTTTACGCACGTAAAATACAGCTTTAAGTGTTACCTAGAGTAGAACAAACTTTTATACTCCAAATAAATTTTGATGTTCCCTACTGAAATGTTAATCAAACAATTTTTTAAAATCTTTTTTTCCTAATTATTCAAAAATGAAGCACCTTGCTTACTTCTCCTATGCACTGATAGAAGAAACTAGTACTTTTTATTTTCTTATAATTCAACGTCCTTCACGGGTTCGCGTCCAAAGTAGGCGTTCGCCTCGGTTTTTATTTTTAAACAACATTTTTTTTAAAACCGCTGCCCAAGGAATCACTACTTCTGTTATAGGGTATTCCCGCTATAAGTCAAAAACAGAAATAAAAAAATTGCAAAATTAACAGAAAATTCATATTAGTTCAGGCATCATGGCAAACCATGATAAAAAAATCAACCAGACCTAGTTTACCACAAAAAACCACATCCAAGGTCACAAAAATCAGAAAAAATTCACGCATATTCCATAATTCACAAATAACGTAAAATCACCGAGAACACACTCCCAACATTCATTCTAGTCATTCTATAAAAGAAATTTCACAAAAAACGTCCCTTAAAAATATAGCCCCCGTATATTCATCAACCTAACCAAAATCACTATCTAACCCCAAATTTTCAACGTCTTACTTTAATCCCTCAATTTTCTATAAACAATTTCATTTTCAAAATTTTAAAACTTCTTGACCACTCCTCGTATACTGTCACCTCCTTTCTCTTATTATTTATTTTTGAGAAATAATTGAGGCAACATGTGCGGACGACTAGCTGGTTTAAGCCGGAGCAGAGAGCCGTGGGTCCAGAGCATTCGTAAGAATGGAAAAACTTACCCTTTCTGACATGTACAGCATAAGCGACAGATTTCTGTTTATTTCGAGAAAAGGAGACAAAGAAAAATTGATGTTAAATTGGGCACCGTCTATAGTAAAATAAGCAAAATTGTCTCTTTTTCTCGAATAACCAGTCTGCTATAGATCAGTCTGAAATTATTGGTAAGAGAAATAAAAAGATAGTTTAAAATGAATGACAAAATATATTACATGAAAGAAAATTAGACAAATCGGTTTTGAGACAAATTGAAATGTAAAAAAAATATATATATATATATAAAAGACAAATTGATACCAGTATCCTAGGTGGTTTATCGTTCAGGTGGCTGGTTCTGGGACAGCAATCCAGGCCCACAATTGTCCCTTATTGCAAGAATTCTAAATTTTCCTTGGCAATTTACGTCTCTCAATGAATGGGGTGAAAATTGTAGGAAGTTTAACCAAATATAAGCACATTCAAAATTTATGCAAGTTAGTTATGCAAAATTTAAGCAATGTTAGCTATGCAAATATAAGCTAGTTAGCTGTACAAAATATATTTAAATTAGCTGCACGAAATATTAAGCTAGCTGTACAAAAGCTGCAGGAAATTAATTTAAGCTATACAAACGTAAGCTCATTAGCAGTACAAAAGTAATTTTAGCTATGCAATAGTAATTATTAGCTATGCACGAGTTAGCTGATTTCTTAGACTATAAATTGCCAAAAAAATTAAAAGGAAAGAGAAAAATATTTTTAAAACCATGTGGTAGGTACATATAGTATTTTAACTACTTATTAAATACAAAAAAGAATTGACTTTGAATTCAAAATTTATTTTAAAAATAAGTGAAATTATATCAAAGGCAAAATTTGAAGATTAATTACATTTTAAATAAGTATAATGAAATTACCTGTATGTTAAACACTTTGTAACTGGGATATAAAAATTGTAATATCAATTACTGAAGTCCGCAGTTAAAAATTATAAACGTATGAATCAGTACAAAGGCCGCAAGCAAATGACTTCCTGGTGAGTTTTACTGATAAGGTAAACTTTTTGTCCTGTTTACTGGAAAACAACGCCACCAAAAAAATGTGAGAAATCTAATTCCCTATTTAAATTGAAAGCTATCAAAATATAGAAATCGTACACGTATGGCCATCTGTCAGTGGTTAAGTTAAGCGCACCAACTTGCCTTGTAGATTCCCATACTCAACTAAAGTAGTGGCATATAGTCGATAAAAGGAATCTATAATAATACTTTATTTTCCATGCCAGCTGATTTGCCTTTGCAATTTCTATTTTATATATAACCACAAATATTAACAGATGTAAATAAGTATTAAGTAGTAAAACGTATTGATAAGTCAGTAAATATTTTACATCTCTATATATAGAATGAGAGAAGGTAAGGAAAATAACCATATGTACTCCATAGTAAACAAAAATATAAAAATTGAAAAATAGATATCTGATGTAACTAAATTTTGTAGACAAATTGTTTCCTGGGATAATAATGCTGTATTACAAAGGATATGAGATACATAATAGTGTTAATAGAAAAACAGGACTAAGTTCCTAAGATATAAAATTAAGTACATAAAACAGTGTGACATGGTTTAGCAGTTATACATGTAAAATTCTGTTAGTTGAAAACAGTTTCACCTGCAAAAACTGAATCCAAAAAATATACAGGTCGTGCTAACTATCCACAAAACACTAGTTTTTAAATAAAACTGTTAAATGGACATAGGCCATGTAACAATACGTAACTACGTTCAAACTTAACCTTCGAGCTCGTTTCCCAACTTTCCTGCAACCATCTCGCATTTTATCCTTCGCACTTTTCAATCACCCCCTGTATACTTCAAATCACGTTCCGTGCCTCGAGTCTTAAAAGTTCAAATTTCCTTTCATCAAATTTCCGCAACTCGATTGCTATTTTAAATTTCACCAATTTTGATCACTCCTCGTATAATAACATACAAGCATACAATATCTCCGTTCAACTCGACTTGTACCCGTTAGGAACATTTTAATATCTTATCTTCATGCACTACGCACCTATCGGGAACATTTTAATAGCGTTACAACTTTTAAACATCGGACCTCCGTTAATACCTTACGGGGTCGCGTCAGATTTTGCCGATAAAAACTCAAATAACTTCTAAACCAAAATAGATCCGACTTTCATTCTAATTTTAATAAATTCCCCTTTTCATTGCCGATTTTTCAATATAGCTTTTATTTTCGAAATCTTAAAATTTCCAGTATTGCGCAACATGGCGTAACCGATGATTCATCCTCGCCCGCACGGAGCGATTCCAAGCCTTTCCAGCTCTTTATAACGGGATGCGAGACTCGACGAGGCGCGAAAAACGAAACTTTCTCGAAACACTATAAATACCGGCGTGCGACAAGCCGAAGTTAAGTTCAGTTTTGACAGTGACTCCAGTGTTAAGTATTCGCGTATTGTTCTTGTGGAAAATATAAGTTTCAAAAGTGAATTTTTGTGTAATAGCTGTTGACGCTGGGTCCGGTTACTATTTAACTTATGTTGTAGATACCCGCTTAGCTAGGCTTTCTTATTCCCAGTCCCCTGCAATCTTTTCGTGACGAGCTGTTCAATTCTAGCTTCCCAGGCCGAAACCTGGTTAAAAAGAGTTAGTTTTAAGTAATCGCCTTAAGTGGCCCCTTCCTTTTTAAATATTTATACTTCGCCTTAAGTGGCGCCCTTTTCACTTTTTCCCTTCGCCTACGAGGCTTAATCGCCCAAGTGAATTTTTTTCAAATAAATTACCTTTCAATATTTTTTGAATATATTTTGAACACAACATAAGACAGAATTTCTGTTGTCGATTAGTTTCAATTTCAAAAAGAAACTTGTAAAAATAAAATAAATTCTATTCAACTCTGTTCAACAAACTTTAATAAATAATTTTGTATTTCGTTTAATCCATAGTGTTATTTTTTCTTAAATGAAAATACAACATACAGGGTGTAGCCGTTGACCCTAAAATAGCTATAAAAATCAAACCAGTGCTAATTTAAATAAAATGATAAACCATAGTGCAAAAATCAATATACAGGGTGTAGCATTCGACCCGATCAAGCACTTTCAGAAATATCAAACCCTGAGACTTTACACATCGAAAAATAAGTGCACGAACGCCTCGGGGGTCTCAGCTCTAAATCCCCACTACTCCAATTTTTTATTTTCCCAACAAGAGGACCTTGTTCGTGTTCACTTCCACATCTAGATTTTGTATCCAAGTCTTATACACACTAAATCCCAATGTAATATTTTACTCCCTTCAATAATAGGGTAGGGGTAGCAATGGTGGTGGTAGTGGGGGTGGCTAATGCCATAAACATTTTTGATACCCTTGGTACTCTTATACCCACCAAATCCCAGTTTTAAAAAAAAGTTACTATACTTCCACTGGACGTGGAACGTAACGTAACTTTTTTTTTTGTTGAAATAAGACTTAAAATTGTCATGAAACGTCGAGGTTTTAAATTGAGCTACAAAATCTCTGCCTGTAACTTTTTTTGTGCGCACGTTTACTCTGGAATCGTTTATGATATTGACTTGAAATTTGGTACACTTATGTATTATAACGAGATCTGAAGCTGGATTATATTTTGATCTAGTTCCGTAAAAGGGTTCAGGGGTAAACGGGGTAAATAAAGGTAAATAGGCAAAGTAAGGAGGTAAGGGTACACACAATTGCAATTTAGGGCATGTACGAAAAGTCAAGGCCTCAATTTTTTTTTGCATCAGTCACCCTCCACCATTACCTCCAATACCATCCCCACACTATTATTAAAGGGAGTAAAATATTACATTGGGATTTAGTGTGTATAAGACTTGGATACAAAATCTGGATGTGGAAGTAGTGATTCCTTTGGCAACGGTTTTCTTTACTTGGTTTTTTGCAAAAATTAATATTGCTACACCTATTTCCTCCACCCCCCTAGGCAGGTAGGGGATTCACGCAAATGGTCCTTTCGTCAAGTATACGTACCTAATATCTATGCCATTGCAAAATTTGAACCAGACATGAATTTTTATGCAACAGAAACTATTTTTTCCTTCTCTAGCTTTATCATTTCCAAAGCACTAAAATCATAAATTTGACAAAAAAATGTATTACTTGATGCTTGTTCAAATTATTAAAGGAAATATATGTACTCTTTATTCGTTTATCAATGAGTTACATGACTAAGGATATCTAAGGTTGTTGATCTTCTCTTTCAAAGTAATTCATAACTATCTAGGACATTTAAATTATGACACATAATTATTATAAAATAGAATTCTATAAAAATGTCATGATTTAAATATAGAGGAATAAAAATAACATAACACACAGAATATTGATAAACTATCTTGTATTTCGATGTAAATTGTTCTTGTTTATAAACATCATTGAATTTATGCATGTATTCATTCCATTAGGAATTACAATGTAATTTATATTGTACACTATGCATTGCTACTTATATATCCGTAGCGCTTATTCTCAATTCATCGATTTCACTCCAGGCTCTTCCAGACGACTTCTCCTCTAGTATGCTCTGTGAGGAATCATCACCTCTAGAAGATTCTGTTTAAAAATTAGTCATTTAAATTCTTTTAACTGAAAAGTGATATAGACATTAAATAAGATCTATTTGTGATATTTTGAGAAAATTTCCAGAATATTCTATTCTGGACTTTTAGAAATATTTGAATTGTACCTACTACTTATTGTAAAAAAAACTTGTTGGTGCTGCTTCGAGAATTTTTTAATGGAAACAAGAAATATGGCTGCCGAAGAAAATGCAAGATACGTTTGACGAATTGTGAAAAATGAACAGGACCAGAAACGCCAAGAAAACGTAAGGAAGACAAAGGCGAATTAAAGAAAATTATGGAGGCCCTAGAAATAAAACTTTACGAGGAAAAACAGGCAGAAATTACACGACAGGAAGAGTTAAGAAATATTATAGATGTATGTAACAGGGTGCTATCCTCTCAGCCACTGATGAAATAAAAAGAGGATATACGCAATGTAAAAGCTAAAGTCAGTAAAGTCAAAGAAACTGTTGGTGATATTGAAGAAAAAGTTACAGATGAAAAGGTTACGGATATGGAAGGAAAATTTTGGGTAGTTGAGGGAGAAGTAGAACGACTTAAGCGACAGTTGAGGGAAAAATGAGACTAGCTGGTAGTATCAGCAGGCCCTCGGTTACAACCTCCCTACTTAAACTTCATGCTCAACGTATAACAGACAGCTTGAGGCTGCTGTGTGCCAACAACTAGAATAGTAAATGAAAGTGATGACATTAGTTTTGGCATTAAGGGGCCAAGGATCAGAATTGCTTCAGACGGTCCCAGTAGCGCAGCAATACGATTTTAAAGTATTGGAGGCTGCATTAGATTTAAGATATGGCAATCAACATCTGGCCCAAGTATACACTCAGCCGAAGTCACGTACAAAAGGCTGGGGAAACTTTACAAGATTTTGTAGCTGCTATTGAGCGACTGACATACCTGGCTTACCCAGATGCACCCAAGGAATTCCAGGAGCAGTTGGCAGTTGGTATCTTCATCCATGGTATAAGAGATGAGAAGATCAAGCGAGTCCTTAGATTATCTCAGAATAGAACTGGTAGCGAAGCTTTGATTCATGCCCTCGAAGTTCAAGCCGCTTATGAAGACAAAACAAACTTGGAATTTTGGCGGATAGCCGAGGAGAGAAATTAGATGTTCTAAGTGTGACAAACCAGGGCAACTAAACGAAACTGTTGACAGCGGAGCTCTGAGAGTGTAAATGCTGCAATAACTGAAGAGCCGCAGGAAAACTAAAGATAGCTAGCGCCTTGGGGGCTGTGCTGGATAGGCTACGCAGTGTCCCCAGAGAAATACAGGTTTCCCAACATCGAAAAGTTTTGAGTCTAGGATTGCCCAAAAAAGGAAAATATTTGAAATTAGGGTCATCACCCCACGACGGTATCTCACCCTGATTATTTTTGTCGGTGTCTGTTTCTTTATTATCCACAGCAGGAACGTCTTCAACGTCTTCTAGTTTCGTCCGGCTTGTACTCACTTTCAGTTTCTGCGAACGGTTCTTCAGCCTTTTTAGACAAATAAAGTAGTGTTTCTTGTTCAACTAAGGTCAAAAGATTTTTTTCATAGTCTGTAAGCCTTCTGTTAGGCTTAGATAGCCCCAGGAGTTCATCATCCATTACAGAAAAATAACAAACATGACCGTAAAACCAATACAGCAAAAATACGTATTTATATGCTAACAGGAAAAAAGTTAGTTATATAGTCTTGTGTCAGAGTTTTCTTTTCCGTGTGCGTAAACGACATTTGAAATTGACAAAATTTTACTTATTATTTGCTTTTATTTAACTAATGATGTAATATTTATAAATGAATAATCTTTGTCCTCAAATCTTTTATCCTTTATTTAACACACTTTCTTCCACAGTCACATTTGCAAATATCCGCACGTATGGGGCACGGGGGTAACAAATTGATTAAATATACTGTCCAACCGGCACCTCCGGCAAAACGTAGAATACAAAGGTGTTTTGTTTTTTTTGCCTGATCAGAAACTTCTACGATATTAGTTCCGGTGACATATAGTGGAGTAAATATAGATTTGTTTTGGTGAAACTAAGAACTTCGAGTAGGTGAGGGAACTCTTTTTTTTCGCAGAAAAGGGCTAAATTGGTCATTTTTAAGGGTGGTTTTCCAATTTTAATTTATTTTGGACTCTTTAAAATGCTAGTTAAGAAACTAGAACGGTACCCTTTTATTGGAGATGTTCAAGGAACGTTCAGTTCGAATTTCGTGAGAATCGGTTCACCGCCTCCCACGATATGCATATAAATATACTGAAAAAATGTAAAAAATTGAATTACGGCTAACTTGGTCAAAATTAAACCGAATTTGATGAAATGAAAGTAACCTACATAACCAAAAAATAGCCTGCCAAATTTTAGCAAAAAATATCCAATAGTTTGGCCGCAATTCCATTTTTACTTCAAATTCCACAAAATTTTCAAAACGTTCCCCAATTTGTCCAAATAGCCGAACGATTTTTTTTTATATCAAAATGAAAGTATTTTTATGTACTTTCACGTGATGTGACTAAAAATAACTTTTTTTAATGTAGCCGATTTTTTGTCGTTTTTGGTATACGGGTGTCTTACGACGAACTGCGGCGATCGATATCTCGAAAAGTAGACATCGGAAAACTTTGAAAATTTCGTACTAAACTAATGTCAATGGGGGCAATTCGGCTAAAATATTTTCAAGATGGTGGCACTTCCGGTTATACCGGAAGTGGATACCAACTTGCTTATTTTAAATGGGATACCCTATATATTATTACATTTTTGGATTGTATGCAAAATTCTAGGCCGATTTTGTGTATCATGTCGTATACCTAGGTCTCTCCGTTTTTGAGATATTTCAATTTTTATGTCAAAAATGACGTTTGCGGGCCCTAAAAGAATTATCAATTTTTCCTATAAGGAAGCCTTTATTATATAATTTGGGTTCGATTCTTTGTTGAAAAAGACTTACTTTAATAGAATATTTATAATATTTTGATAAGTATTAATACATACTGTTAAAAAAATAAGAATAAAAATGAAATTGAGAAAACTGTCAAAAATCAATTTTTTCAAATGGAAACCCCCAATTTTTATAATCTTATCTTATTCGCCATTAAAAATAAGGGTAAGTTTAGTTCAAATGTGCTTTTAGAGGGCGGAATATTAAACATAATATTTTTAGTCGCAAACTCCTCTATAAATCCTTATTTTACTATAAGGAAAATAACCAGACTGCAACCAAAGTTACAAGTCTGGCGCGTTAAGTGTAATAATTGCATATTACCATCAAAACGCTAATGCTTCGATTGCAACAAACACCAGCCGAAAGACTGATCCTACTTAAAGGAGCTCTCTTGCCAGTCGTCACACACCACTTGCAGACTGCAGTTTTGAGCTGTTGGCTCTCGTCAATGCAAGGTAGGCATGCGACGACCGGCACGAGAATCCTTTGACTACTTAGTACATCCCGCTATTTCCGAAAGCCGAAAGACTGATCCTACTTAAAGGAGGTGTTTGTTGCAATCGAAGCATTAGCGTTTTGATGGTAATATGCAATTATTACACTTAACGCGCCAGACTTGTAACTTTGGTTGCAGTCTGGTTATTTTCCTTATAGTAAAATAAGGATTTATAGAGGAGTTTGCGACTAAAAATATTATGTTTAAGGGTAAGTTTGTATATGGATGTCTATTCCGAAAATTTTTAGTTTTCGAGATATTCCCAATTCAATATTTCTATATGGGTATTTTGTTATGGATTTTAAGTTCAATTACTGTTAGTTGGCTATGACGGCGTTGAGTGCTAAATAAATGTATGTAGCTGTCACTTACCAATTGACAAGTATTAATTATCATGCCGGGGCGCTTAAATTATACGCACGAGGATTACTTAAATTTGTTTATAATCTATGGAGAATGTTACAAAGTTTTATCAAAAACATGTGAAATATTTGCTAATAGATATCCAGAGAAACAAAAACCTTCTCCGAACAGTATTTAATGAATAATGGAGAATTTCAAAAAATTTGGCACTGCAACAGGTCATAAAATAATTAAACAAATGTAACTTAGATACAAAAGGTTCTTACACAATACTAACAGTATAACTACTTATACTCAGGAAAATATTTTATGTTAATAAGTGTTGAAAGTGTCCACCCTGAACTTCCAAACATTTTTCGCACCTCTTGATCAGTTCGTCATGGGTGGCCGCTCTAATAGAACCTGGAGATAATCTTTCAAAAGCATTCCTTACTCTTGCCTGGCAATCTTCCATTGTTGTGACTGGATTAAAATGAACCATATCTTTTATTGTTCCCCATATAAAATAGTCTAAGACAGACAGATCAGGAGAACGGGGAGGCCACAGAAAAAGTCCATTGCATAGTTTTAATAAGATTCTGTGAATTGAATCCTTGCATAGTCCCGACTCCAGAGCAGCTTGTCTTAATGACATCCTTGAAAATGCATGAAAATATCCCAGAATGACTATTTCAATGTTTTCGTCATCAACAATAGGCTTTCTTCTTTGCATTTTTGCCTTGACAGCCATAATTTTTAAAATTTTCCAGTATGCGTTTTACAGTGTTTGGTGACAGTGTCCGTTTTTCTGGATATCGAGTAGCAAACGTGCTGCAAGTTCTTGATATTACTTTATCACATTCTCCATAAATAATAAACAAATTTAAAAAGTTTTCGTTGGTATAATTTAAACGTGCTGGCATTTTTTGACATAAAATAATGAGTGATTGTTTCTAATTATGGCTATTCTGATGAAATGATTGCAACAATTCATGAATTCCTAATAAAATCGCAAATATTTCAAAAAGTTGTAACTTTAACCCCCACAATGCTAATATAAAAAATAGGGAATTTAATTTTACACAACTTGACGTAAAAAAATACAGGGTGTTCCATTTGACCTAAACAAGTTTTCGCGGTTTGAAAGTTGACAGAATGTAACGCGAAAAACGAAACACTTGGTATGATATTATTGAGTTTATTTCAGTTGTAAAACGCAGTTCTCCTTGTGTTCTTTTTATGTGACAAGGAACAAATGAGGATCTTTTACACGAAGAGAGTTATAACGGTTCTTGCAAACCGTTGCACCTGTCAAATTTTCTATAAAATGTCAAATATCTCTGAAGAGGCTAGGTTGAAGTATAGGATATGTACATATTTTCGACTCAGAACTTTATGCTCTTCTCGAAAACCTTAAAATATATAGGGTGTTCCATTTGGAATAAGCAAGTTGGTATCGACTTCCGGTATAAGCGGAAGTGCCAGCTGCTTGTAATTATTTTAGTTGAATTGGCCACACCGACATTAGTAGTTATCTAAATTTCCAAAATTTTCTGATGCGTACTTTTCTCTATATCGATCGATTTAGTTCCCGGTGAGACACCCTGTATATTTACTACGTAATACAAATTGTCGGTAACGACTGACTTTTTACTAATTTTTAACTACTCTATTTTTGCAGGTCAATTCAAATGGCTTTTTATCCTTTCAAACTGAAATACCTCAGTTCATAAACATCCAATTCCCCCTAGACTATCCGATGATAGCACCGTTTTACTCAAATGTAGACACAAGGAGAGCAGGGACGATTTCCTACTACGAGACGGAGAACCCATCACTGCTGGACAGGGCTACTGAGAATGTCCACGAATCTTTTCTTAATTTTGCCGATTTCCAGGCCACGAGTTTGTTTATCGCCACCTGGGAAGGTAGGAAGAGTGTAAAATTAAACTGTGCGCGGTAATTATAGAAATTTAAAACATCAAAAATTGCTTTTCTCGAGATTTCGAAAAAATGTAGATACTTATTTCCTTCTTCAGTAAATACTCCAGGCAATGGGTAGTTTTACCACGCAAAAGGTCGTAAGGTCGTAATTTGGTGGAATCGTAAAATGTACCGTCCTGATCATAACTCTGAGTTTTCGACTCGCGCCGCCATCTTTGAAAGATGGCGTTCAAAATCATTTTTTAAAAAATATCTCCGTAGACCCCTCTTTCTCCCCATTGCTTGGATTATAAAGGAGTGTCATTAAATATAACACAGTTTTTGTTTCACCATTCATTATTTTGCTTTAGTTTCACTGTAACCAAACGCACATCCCTGCTTATATTTATTGTTTTTTATCATATAATAAACACGAATTAATCCTTTAGGTGTCGGTTATTACAAAGAAGGAAAAGATAAGGTCAATACCTACCAAGTGGTAATAATAACCGATGGCGTTGAAAGTTACGTTGAATTTTTATATCCCGAAAATGGCATCCAGTGGATCCAAGGAACCGGAGATGAATCTGGTTTACCCGACGCTAGAGCCCAAGCCGGAATTATCTCCCCAGATGGAAAATTATTCACGTTACCTGGTTCGGGAACCGAGCAAGTTACAAACTTGGAAAAGTACGTATAGTTAGATTTTCGTAGGTTTTCTTTATTTGAAAGTATGTTAATTGGGTTTTAGGTGGTCAAATATAGAATTGGAGGGACAATTTATATATAAAGTGGACGAATCGGAAATATTTGAACCTGATAGTCGTTTTGGTGAGTATGGGAGTACAGAATTTATTAGAGCCTATTTAAAAAAACTACGGCAAAGCGCAACGTTTGACATCAATACTACTCATCTAAACCATGTTAATTGAGTAGTGCCCCAACCTCGAGGAGATGAGTCGGAAGAGTTAATCATTTTCGACGAGTGGAGAAATATTTTTAATAAAACCCTACATGACACATTAAAAATCGGTTGCTCATTAGACTAATACATTTCCTTTTACACAATTGCAGGAAATAAGAAATCTGGGGATCCAGTCTCATGCGCTGAGGCCCCAACTTATTGTCACGTCCAGGCTAAGTGCATCGATTACGAGGAAGGATTCTGTTGCCAATGTAATGCGAAATACTATGGAAATGGCAGACATTGCGTGAAAAAAGGTAATTACTTAAATTTATGCGACTATTTAATCGAAATGCAAAGTGCATCTGCTCTGTGCCAAGGTATAAATATGTGCATACATTCCCACTGGTGTATAGTTTCTTTTAACAACTGAACTACGTGAGTTGAGCTCCAGTATTTATAGGCAAATTTATTTTACCGCCTAGAAATTGTTTCCTTTTTACTACACCCGCCATTTAATCGGCACGATTTCGTCAAGTCGGCCCCAGCTGGCCTGCGCCACGTGCGGTGGGCGTGGTTTATCAAGCCTTTACAATTTGGCTAATTCAACAATGACATCATGAAGTTTATTAGAGGTAAAATAACAAGGGTTAGATAAAATGGAATGTTTTTAATATAATTTCAATATACAATTTTCATATGCTTGCCCGTTATTGAATAATTTTCGATTTTCTTCAAATTAAGACTAGTTCAATCAGGTCGGTAGTCTGGGCTAGAAAAAGTTACGTATATCTTAGATAATATCGAGCGTAGACAAGGAGCTCTCCGATTACATACTGCTCATAGGTATGGTAGGTAATATGCACCTAAAATTGATATTTTGTGAGAGTTTTTAAGAAACTGATTTTTATTTTTTTATTATTTTACACGTTTTTAATTCAATAATAGGAATACAAGCTAAACAATAACAAAAATATTATTGTCTATTTTCTTCCAAATATTTAAAGTTTCAGCAATTTAATAATAATAGGCTTTTTGAAAAATTAAATTTTTCGATTTTAAATTTATTATTTGGGAAAATAACGTGTAAACCGGAAGTGATATTTAAAATTTTGTATGCATGTTTTTACTTCCCTTTTATAGTCAATTAAAATTATGCAAACGTCGGCCATTCTCAATTATTTTGAAAAATCGGTTTTTGAACGAATACTTACCAAGTACACTTTTAAGAAAAACTCTTAATAAGACTCGCGTTTATTCAGAAACTAAAAAGAAATTGAGGTGCTGTTTGCATTTATACTATTATATTTTTTATTCGTTTTTTACAACTATGCACAGAAATAAAAATATCGTGTATTATTGTCGACCTAGCTAGAGTCCTTTGAGATGATATGGAGAAGTCATAAAAAAGGTCATTTTTTTAAGCACATGTTTACTGAAAGCTTTGGTGTCCTACATCTGGAATTTTAAATGTTCTTGTATGAATCGATACATCAGACAAATACTAAACAAAAAAACTCTCACTGTGAACTTAAAGGCATAGAATTTAATGAGACACTACTGTGAAGTTTATGGCATTACAGTGCACTCTGCAAATATTCACAGATTATAAACCATTTGATTCCATAATTAGGGAAATAAATATAAGTAAGTTCCAACCCCTGATGTCGGGTTTAACAAGCTATAAAGCAAACAGCCGAAATATTTTTTATATGTTGGGCCCATAAGGATGACATCCAAAGCGCTTGAACACATGAGGCTGATGTGATCAGGTAGCTGCCTAACGTTTTAAAATTTTATCACAGCACTTTCTTTGACGCTTTCATTTACAAAATTGGATGTAAGCAGTCTTTTTTCTGCAGTTTTTAAGGAGGTGGAGATTATTTATGCAATTCACCTAAAATTTTTTATATTTTTAAAATTTCAATCTCCCAACTCGACCGCGATTGGGGGGGAGCGTCCTCTCTTCCCTGATAAACATCAAATCAAATCAAATCACTTTATTTATGCTATATACAAAAGTAGTATTTGCACAAGTCAATATTTACAATAAGAGAGAAAAAAAAATAACAATATAAAAATATATATACAGATATCATATATACCACAATAAAACATAGAAATATAAAACAAACTTCAGATTTAGACAAACATTTTTAATCACTTTAAATCATCAATTGAACTTATATGATAAAAATTCATCATACGAGTAAAAAGCTTTTTCGAGCAAGATGGACCTTATTCTTTTCTTGAAACTCGGATCTGGTAAGCGTTTTATATCGGCTGGTAGTTTATTGAAAAATTTTGGGGCTAAAATTTTAAGTCCCTTTTGACTTTTTGTTAGTCTTACGTAAGGTATTGTTAACATATTTTTTTGTCTTGTATTGTAATTTAAGTCACGTTCTTTTCTGTTTAAACCCTGAGTATATAAATTCTTTCTAGCATACAAAAGCAACTCAAATGTATATATTGATGGAAATGTAAGTATATTTAACTCACGAAATTGTTCTCTACAATCAGCCCTATAATTTAAGTTGGCTACTATACGTATTGCTCGTCTTTGTAGAGCAAATATTCTGTTCCAATTTGACGCTTGTGCCCATACTAGAACAGCGTAGGAAAGTACAGTGGCATAGTGCACAATATGCATTTTTTAGAGCCTCTTTACCTACTTCATTAGCTAGATTTCTCAAAATAAATGTATTTTTTGACAATTTTTTTGATAAATTTTCTACATGTACATGCCAGGTCAATTTATTATCAACATAAACTCCCAAGAACTTTGTTGATTCCTGAGGATCAGGAACACTGTGTCCTATTTTATCACGCAGTGAGAAGATCATGTGCACTGTTTTATCTCGATTTAATGTGAGTTTATTTGCTTTGAACCAAAGCTCTGCCTTTGACTACCTCACACGCCACTGCTGAAAGTTGTTCAATGCTATTATTTCGAACCGAAATAGTTGTGTCATCTGCAAAAAGTATGTCACTAGAGTGTTCATTTGAATTTGGGAAATCATTAACATATATTAAAAAGAGAAGGGGCCCAAGTACTGAACCTTGGGGCACCCCATGCATTATTTTTGTTTTATTTGAATATTCATTATTTATTTTAACGGTTTGATATCTATTGGTTAAATATGATCTTAATAGTGTAACACTGTTATGGCAAAACTTATATCTATTTAACTTTTCAAGCAGTATTTCATGTGAGACGCAGTCAAATGCTTTACTTAGGTCGCAAAATATAGTGCACACATGTTCCCGACCCTCAAAAGCTTCCACAATCTGTTCTAGCAGATCTAGAATTGCAGAGGTGGTATTTTTTGATTTTTTAAAACCAAATTGTTTATTAGAAAAGATGCTATTATTTTCAAAGTAGTTCGCTATTTGCTCTGCCAAGCATTTTTCAACTATCTTTGAAAAGATGGGAAGTAATGACACAGGCCTATAGTTATTTGCATCATTTGCGTCTCCCTTTTTATAAATAGGTGTTATAATAGCCTATTTGAGGCAGTCTGGAAAGCAAGCTTCTTTAATACACAAGTTTATCAGTTTGCATAATGGCGATATTATCAAATTTTTAATAGATTTTATCAGAAATATATTAAGACCAAAAATGTCTTTGCTGTATTTATTTTTTAACGAATCAATAGCGTCTCTCACATTATTATGAGATAAGTTTAAAATGAAATAAGTTTGTATGGGATAATTCAGCATTATGCATTATATCTATAGGACTGATCCCATTATCACCCAACTCTCCCAAAAGATTACCAGCAACTTCACTAAAAAAAAGTACTAAACTGATTTGGAGTTAAATTACTATCGTTCTGTATCTGTGAATATGCATTATTTCTTTTTTTATTTATAATTTGCTACATGGTTTTTATCGAATTTTGCGAATTTTTTATTAAGTTCTCATTATTAGATTTCTTGGCATTAATAATAACATTCTTATATTTGGTTTTGTAATCAGATAATTCCTTTTTGAGATAATTACTTTTATATTGTTTATATAGATCTGACAGAAACATTAATTTCGACCTCATGTCACGCAGGTCTTGGTTGAACCAATTTGAGTCATAAGTTGAATTTGGGTCATGTAATAACAACTTTTCAGGAAAAGCATCAACTATTGCGTTCTTTATTTTCTCTATGAATATTTCAAATTTTTCATTACAATCCAGTTTGGTATCATCAATAAATTCCCAAGGTATATTTTCTACATTATTGAAAAATATTTGTTTACCTTGTTCAGTTATTGGCCTACAGGCTTTTCTTATTTTAGATATTTTATGAATTTTACCAAACTGAAAATTTAAAAACTGGCCATAATGATCTGAAATACCTAAATCTATACATAATGATGAGCATAAATTACTATTAAAGTTGATGACAATATTATCAATACATTTATTTTGTCGTGTATTTGAAATTATCATCTGTTGGAAGTTATAAGTTAACAATAAATCTATTAGGCTTGTACACTCTCTGCTATCTGATCCAAATGAAGTATTAAAATCACCTGTTAAAATGATATTTGCAGTTGGTAAATTGTTTAGTGATTGCTCCAATATACTTAGAAAGAGCTTATAATCTTCAGATGCTGATAATATTATAGTTGGTGATCTGTAGACGCACATTATATAAAGATTTTGCTTAGGTACAAACACACAGCAAATTTCACATTGTTTCTCAATAGAAAGTGAGTTTATTTTTTGCTCAGATCTGCATTTCAAAAATGGTTTGGTAAGAATAAGAGTACCACCACCTCTACTTACTTTTCTGCAGTAGCTTGATGATACAATATAGTCACAAATATTCAATGTTTCCATTTCGTCAAATGTTAAAAAATGCTCAGACGCACATAAAAAATCAACACTACTTTCAATCAATATTGTTTCTAGTTCATTTATTTCGTTTCTTATTGACTGCAAATTTATATGTAACAGAGTCAATGATTTTCCAGGCCTGTCAATATTTCTGGATATAAAAATCATCATTATTTTGTTCATGATTACATTCACTTCCACCGTTGCTACATGTGGATTTATTTATCGGAATATTTGAACTTGTATTCAGTTTAACACTAGAATCAAGGTCGTCTATCGGAATAATTGGCATATTCAATACAGTACATTGTTCAAAGTCATTTTTTACAGTCGCTTCATTTGCATTCATCAACATACTAGATTCTAAGTTAACTTGAACAACGGGATCAGATGTATTTACAAATATTAATGTTTTATTTCTTTGCTTATTGATGATCGCTCTAATTATTTGATCAGAGATCTCATTTCTGCTAAGCAGTCTTTGATTACTATTTACATTTAATAAGTTGATTGAACCAGGAATACAATTATCAAGTTTTACTACAAACTTACCTAACTTATCATTAAATTTATGTATATATCTATTTAATTTGTGATTTTTTCCATATGGTACTGTCGCAATTGAAACATTACAATTTGTACATTGCCTTACTTTATCACAAATAACTCTAAAGAATGGATATTTATTTTTCACATTGAAATTATTAGATCCTCCCATTATCACCACATGATCCTGAGCTGAGTATGTTCGTGTTAATAATCCTAAATGTTTGATTATTTGCTCTAAAGTAGCCCCAGGTTTAATGATGGCTTCAATGTGATACTCTTTATCATTAAGTTTGTTCCGCACTATCCTATGTATGTTACGTCCAGTCTCATCACTTAAAATTAATGCCTGAATCTCATAACAATGTTCTCAGAATCGAAATAGTTAGTAGTGATAGTAAACTTTTCTATAGGCGGCCATTGTTTCCTCCATTAATTTTGTAGCTGTGTACTTGATAAAATTGTGTATTTCTATAGATGTGCCCCTTCGAGTAAACGGAAAAATTAATGGAAGAATAAATGGCGAAAGGCTGGAAGGATTGGACCTGCAGTCATATATCGTTACGACAGATGGAAGAGCTTACACTGCTGTGTCGAAAATACCCGAATCTCTAGGTTTTGATAGCCAATCGTTACAAATTTTGGGCGGAGTGTTAGGATATCTATTTGCCAAACCTGTAAGGAACGCACTAAATGGGTAAGAATTGCGAATTTTAAATTTGTACATATTGTACAATCTAAAGTTACATACATTTCTGGAAATATATTTGGGCGACAAGCAAAAAATCACGTGCACTATCAAACAAAACTCAAGTAGCCGATGAACCAAGTTTATTAGAATGTTTTTTACATCACTTTGTTTATTATTTACAAGATCTATCTTCCAGATACCAACTAACAGGAGGCGTTTTTAACCATACTGCCACAATTCAGTATTTAAACACAAGTCAAGTTGTTCACATTAAACAGAAGTACTTGGGGTTGGACGTATTTGATCAACTGCGCCTCGAGGCTGATATTCAGGGAGAAATTCCAAATTTGCCGGATGATTCTAAGGTAAAAAAGAACTTGTATCTATTTAAAAAAATCTTTGTGTCTGGATGCAAAACGTAGGTACAGTTAAATTTGGAAATGTAAGCAATACAAAAGGAGTAATAAGAGATATAAAGGAGAGTTTATAGAATCATAACAGTTTGTTCAAAAATATTTTTACATGTACGTAAATATTCATAAATTTAAAATTCTTACAATACTTAAGTATGCTCCTTACTTGTGCACACCGATTCTTCCCTCTCCTCACATCAATTAATTGGCATTATCTTTTGAATTTTTGTATTTGTGATATCTCTGAAGTAGACTGTACGTACAATAGTTCATGAAGAAGGCTTAAAACACAAAAGTTCTGTGACAGGTATGAAACATGGAACTTCCCATTTTCGAGGGCGCCGAACACGATGGGGATATTTTTAAGGTTTCCACCCCTCAGCAACTACTCCTGAACTCGAAAAACCACTCTTATTTCGATTTTTTTCCATCATAGACATGAAGATTGGTTTTTTGGGCAGTATTCAGGTAGGCTGTATCAAATGCAACATCTTATCCACTTCCAGGATTGAAATTACCCCCTCCCCTAATTCTAAAATATCCCCAAAAATTCAAAATGTATGAAAATTTGATTATCCCAGTTTTCGAGGGAGCCCAACACGAATGGTAATATTCATTTCTTCCCCACCCTCCATCAACTACTCTTAAAACCACCCCTTTTCATTTTTCTGGATTTTAAAGGGATTTCGACATTGTAGACATTAAAAACCCCGATCCAACGAGTCGTCACATGCCCACTATCAAGCAATATGAAAAGGTTATGGTTGGTGGAGGGTGGGGGAGAAATGAATATTATCATCGTGTTGGGCACCCTCGAAAATGGGGATAAACAAGTTTTCATGCACTTTGATTTTTTCGGAGATACTTTAGATTTGGGGACTGGGGAAGTTTCGACCCCGGGGGTGGATAAAAAACTGATCCGCATGCCTACGATGGAAAAAACGCGAAATAGGGATATTTTTTCGAATTTAGAGGTAGTTGCTCAGGGGGTGAGAACCTTAAAAATATTACCATCATGTTCAGCGCCCTCGCGCCCTGGAAAACTGGGGGATACCCATGTTTCATTCCTGTCACACAACTTTTGGGTCTTTCAACTTTTTCATGTACTACAAGGGTAGGTTATTTACAAAAAATTCATCGTTTTCAAGGTAAACATTGAAGAATACCAAGAACAGTATACGCTCACCAGCCCGGGCGTCTTGCAGATGACATCGCACAGGATTTTTAAGTACAACGCGTTAAATGGAGAAGAAGTGGTTCATCACTATACGGTGGATCAAACATTTTTGTTCGATTATTGTAAATTTGAAAACAAAACCGCAGGCGAAACCTGGAAGTTAAAAGTAGGAAAAAATTTCATCAGTTACGAAAGCAGAGAACAAATCATCAGATATGGACTGAGCAACAAAATTACACCGCTAGGTGGTAAGTGTGAACAGTACTTTGTAGGATCGCTACTGATATTGTTTTGAATAGTGTAAACGACATCTATGGCCATTTTCCGAAGCTACGAATTCGTATTCACCAGAACAAAAAATAATCCAGAGTGATCAAATCCGGTGATCGAGGTGGCTACCTACCTTTATTAAATTTCTGTAGTCGAAAATTACTTCCGAAATCTAATGATCTCGTGAACAAAGTGAGTGTGGAGAGTGTCACCGATTGTCATGCGTTCGATGACCGGCTACAAAATCACTTGCCTATAATATTTAGCATTTTACATCTTCTCTTAAATTGGATCATTCAAGTATCAAATGTTTAAAGAAGTAAAGTCGGTCGAACAAAATCATGCGACTAAGCAAGCTATTTGAGGAACTTGATGACACCTCCGATCTCGAACCCTCTTTGTCTATCTACTGTTGAATCTTGAATCATATAAAAATTTATAATTCAATTATATCAAAATAATACCTACCTGCCTGTCTGTTTTATGTATTATTTTCCTCTGTTTAGATTTTGACCCCTGCGAGGAGGGACGCTCGCAGTGTACCCAAAACAGTGCGTGCGTAGTTGACAACGAATCGTTCCGATGCGTTTGTAATCCAGGCTACCAACAGTACTATAATGGACATGAAGCTGTTTGTGCCGACATCAACGAATGTCAGGCTGGGCAACACGAATGTGACTACAACGCTCAGTGTGTCAACGTCGTTGGCAGTTATTCCTGCCAATGCAATCCTGGATTTGAAGGGAATGGTTACGTCTGTGAAAATGCCCGTTCTTGCTATAACATCACATGTAATGAAAATGCAGAGTGCGTGGAGGACAATGAAGTGGCGGCATGTAGATGTTTGAGTGGATTCACCGGTAAGTTTTAATAATGATTTTGGTGTGGGAATTGGTTGTGGTGGTTTTGAACAAGCTGATTTAGCAATATCTTTTAACCAGTAAGATTTCCTGATTTACGAGTCTTTGATTTTTTCTTACAGTGTTATTTAAAAGTACCTAGTAGTACTGCTAGGAGCCTGGTGCTTGCCAGAATCCCAAGGACGATCGCCCTGGGCGGCCGGTCCCCCTGGGTTTTGGCAGGCACCCCTAATCGTCTCCGCGGCTGTCCTTCTATCGTATAAAGAAATATTTTGGTATTTAACCCTGACATTATCTTTCAATTAGTAACTGTAAATGAGGAAGATGTTGAAAGTACTATTAATAACATTAAATCTAATGCGGTTGGTAACGATAAAATTAGTGTAAAAATGCTGAAGCTATGTCTACCTTATCTGACACCTATAATTGCATAGGTATATTATAAACACGGCCATAGCTACTGCAAAATATTCTTTAGCCTGGAAAAGTATATCATCATCCCTATAAATAAAGTTAATTAACCCCGTGAGTATTCAGATCTGAGACCAATAAATATACCGCCAGCTTTGTCTAAAGTTCTGGAAATGCTGGTACATAATCAAATCTATAACTATATACAAAATAATTCAATTATACTCACCAGCCAATCTGGCTTTCGACAGAATCATAGCACAACTAGTGCTCTCCTAAAAATAACTGACGATATTATCAATGGGTTGGATAACGGCAATATCACGATACTTCTTTCTCTAGACTACAGTAAAGCACTTGATACTATGAACCATAAAATGCTATGTACCAAACTCAAATATTACGGCTTTGACGAAACTGCAGCAAATCTAATAAAATCATTTCTCACAGATAGAAAGTAGTGCATGACAACATGAAAATGTGATGCATGATTGTATGGTACCCCCCAAGGGTCAATTTTAGTCCCGTTGTTACTTGTAATCTACACTTCCGATTTTCATCGTTATTTAGACACTTTACGCCGCATTTTTATGCAGAAGATCACTACTTTGGTACGTATTTCATAAAATCACTGCCTCTCTATTAACCCTAATAAATCGTCAGCTATTATATTTGGTATAGTCAAAGATCGCCAGAGGGTCATAGATGATATTTCATTATTTGTGGGTGGACAAAACTGGAATACAAGGAAGAAGTTAAATGTTTAGGCTTAAATGTTGATGTCCACCTTAGTTTTGTTAGCTTTATAAATCCCCTGATTAGAAAATCATTTTGTTTACTTGAAAGTCTATATGCTAACAGACACTGTCTCAATGTAAAAACTAAAATTATGTTCTGTGATTCCATTATATTATCTTTGTTTAATTATTGTGACGTCGATTATGGCCCATATCTAGATCTAAAATCTTCCACTAGAATACAACAAATACAAAATTCATGCATTAGATTTATTTTTGGTTTACATCGTACAGATCATATAAGCAGGTATTTATTAGAAATAGGGTGGTTAAAAATGCATAACCGTAGAGTTGTACATCTAGCCTGCTTTACTTATGTTTTAAAAATTCAAATTCCAGAATATTTGTTTTTTAAACTAGTACTAGTGCCAAGAGTCAATGTACATCAAAGAGAACTAAGAAATATCGACCAGCTTACCAAACCTCGACATTCTATGGCAATGTTTGAAAGATCCTTCTCTTATCAAGCATCCATTTATAGTTCTTTCAAATAAGTTTAAAAACCCCGTGAAATTTAACCTCCAAGAAAACAATTAAGAAATTATTTCTTGTCGAATAGTGACCTTACATATTCAGACACTATTTTTGTTGTTATGTTCTTTTTTACAAATTTTTCTCAGGGGTGTATCAGTTAATTATAGAGTAAATACTATCTAGTTATTATTATTTAGTTATTTATTATTATTTTTCATTTTTATTATTATAAAATTGGGTATGGTACTGGGGCGGCCGATCATATTTGTCCAGGGCGCAAAATTTAGAAATACGTCCCTGCTCTCAATTCATCCTCTAGTGAAAGTGAGAACCTCCTTACATCATGAAGAGCGTGGAAAATCATATAATGAAGACAGATAAAGCGACTTCATTAAATTGCCGCCTACAGAAAACCGTATTGCATGAATACTGAACTATTTCATTGAAAGTGTCAATATCACACCTCCGGAAACATTCTTTTGTCGATGTGTGAAAATTGTAAGTGAAATTTTCGAAGTATTAATCACGACTTGTACAATTTTTAGGGGACGGCCAATCTTGCAAGCCTACAGTGGGCCACAGTTGCCACGAGGGAAATAATTGCTCTCCATTTGGATACTGCTACATTAATCCAGATACCAATACCTACCACTGCGCGTGTCTTCCTGGTTATACTGGCGATGGTTATAGTTGTATACAACAGGAAACAACGACTACAACAGCAAGTACATACCAGGACATCACAACAACGACAACAACGGAAGGTAGAACAAAATAACATATATTTTCTCTTGCGATCTCAATTTATTCCTGTATCCCAGTACTAGCATATCTATAGTCGAGTAAACTCTAACTTGGCGGGTCCAAAGGTCGCTTTGTCGTATAAAGTAAGAAACTCGATAGCTCAGGTATGACAGTGGTTCTCAAACAGTTTACAACAATTTACAAATGATTATATGTCTATAACTGTAATGCAATCGCTAAATAATTATACAAAAATATTAAAGGTGTTATCATAAAATATTAGGAAATATGAACTTCATGCCCATTCTCACGCAGCAGTTCGTCAACAAAGTACATTTTTTCGTTCTTATTACTCCTAGCAAGATTTAACAAGTCCGCTTTCAATGCTGTAGAAGGAAAAGGAATATTATTTTTAGTTAACCATTCTGGAATATCATGCTTTTTCCATTGACAAGTAGGTTGTTTATTTAATTGTCAGGTGTGATACGAAGCATTATCCATTACAATTAAACTTGGCTTTTCAAGATTTGGCAGTAGTTGCTGTTGTATCCATTCTTCAAAATTGCCACAATTCATGTTATCGTGATAATCCATACTTTTATTGGTAGTAGAAAAAATTAAGCTTGCTCCCGGAATAAAGCCATCTGATGTTCCTGCATACAAAATAATGAATCGCTTTCCTACAGTTGATTTTTTGTGTTTGACACTTTTTTTTTTTTGGTAAATCTTGCCACCATTTTCGAACACTTCCATTGGCAAATACCCATGTTTCATCTATAAATACAACCCTTCGAAGGTTACTGTCATAGTTTTCCATATTGCTGAAGTATCTGCATTTGTTCACATAAATAGCGATGGTTATAATCTTTTTTATACCTAAGTCCACAATGTTTTAATAGTTTTAAGAGACTTACCTTAGAGACGTCAATGATTCCCTTATTTTTTAGCATTTCCTTCAAAGTATCTTCACGTACATCTAATGTTTTTGGTTTCTTTTTAATTCGTTTTTTTATTTTCAAGGATATATTATGTTGGTGCTTAATTCTGCTAACTGTTCTGAGACTTATGTTTAAGGCTTCAAAAACTCTTTCATGAATTCGTTCAAGAGGTACCAAGGGTTCCTTGTTTTCCTTTTCTTTTGTAAAATAATCTATTACATTTAATACCAACTTCTTTGACTGTTCATTTAAGACGCCTAATTTAGTTGCCACATTTACCAAATATTGTATTTCTATAATTTAATGTTATTCGAAATAAATATTTACACACGTATCTAATTTAGAAAGCCCGGACATATTTAACGTTAAATAGAATGACCGGCTTAGCGACCCTCCAAACCGCAAACTGTAGATGGTACGTCTGTTTATTGTATAAAAACTATAGATACGCCACGCTCATATCATCAGGTGATATAGGAATGGGCTGTAAAAAATACCTTAAAAAATACTACAGCTTTGGCACACCGCGGTAAACTGTTCGGTCTAACTATTTATTTAGCAAAAAATAAAACACGAAGGATTGAGGGCCTATGGCCTATGTAATGTATAATAAATAAAAAAAAATGGCTGTGGATATTCGTCTGACAAGCGAATAAATAACCGGACTATTAAATACCAAGGGATAAACTCGCACGAAATAATACAAGAAAAATGTTTAACGAAAATAAAGTTTTAACAAAACTTGCGGCGCAGATTAATAAAATAAAATGTTTAGAAGAAAAATGTTTAACTTTTAATATAAAAATTTTTTCAAAAAATCGGTAGGCAACAGGATTTGAATCCGGATGTTTTATTCCCTTTACCTTACCTACTTACACCTTACCTTACTTACACACTGAGCTATTCCACGATGTACAATTCAGCTATAAAACATGTAATATGTAGATACTACAAAATTGCAAGTCCTAGGTATAGTGGTTTGGCAATGTCCGTTTGCCGGATGAATATCCACTACCACTAAAAATAGCTTATATATTTCATATAAAGATGAATTTAATTCTAATATGAGACGATTGTTAAATAACCAATGACAAATCTTCAGAGGTTGAGAATCGCTGAACTTATTGAAAACGTGAAAACGTAGAGATATGCTTATTTTACTGGTATATATATTGTTGCGCTTGAGAGATGTTTACACAATTGAGTTCATATTTTACAATTATAGGTACCAGGCAAATCCAGCAATGTGTCCTGGGAGTTTGTTGGTGTCCTGAAGGATACAAAGTACAGAGCGGCAGTAAGTACTGCTTGCTGGTTGAAGAAGTGACTTATCCTGTAGAAATATCAACACAACCAGCAGCTGAAGGTATGTCTAGCACAATTTCTCTTTTTGGTGACGCACTCGCTACGAGAGTTGGCGACTTTTTGCCTATTCAACCATATTTTTATTGACATAAGAGTTCTATTATAGTTTAGCATAGATTTCGAACCACGGAAAATTCCTCTCCCGAAGGTATACTTTTAGTGAGATCAATTCCTGTAAAAAGACACGAAAAAGTTTCGTTTAGTTTGAGAAATTTTATTAATTTCAACTGCTGTCGTAAATGACTAGAAATAGGACGAAAAATGTCTATTCGAAAGTCTGGAGACCGACCTAACTGATTTTAGCATTAAAGTATATTTTCCTTTCAGCATAAATAAAGTAAATTATTGTTTTAGCTGATTCCAGTAATCCTGAGGTGCAGTGCTATAACTCTTCGATATGTTTCTGTCCATTAGGATATAAATATATTCAAGAAAACAACACTTGCGTGATTGTAACCAAAGACGGTCCAATTACAACCATGGGTGCTTCAAATATTAAACGTAATTAAAATGTGTTTAACTGTCTCTTTATCAGCCGAAAGTTGCACCATTTCTTCCTTTTGATCTCATCAAATCAATCAGTAAAAACTACGTAATCACGTTAAAAAATATCAAGAGAAATGAAATATGACATACCAAAACAAAACAAAAGCGACGCGAGTTTCGTCCGCAGACCATTAAAGTTTTGATTAACTACCTACGAGTTCTTCGGGACTTCATAGTCCTATAAAATGGGACGAAATTTGTCGATTTGGATGAAATAATCCAGAGCGGGTTGAAATTTTGGGAACAGGCTTATTTTGTGGTACTTTTTAACATATCAAAATTTCCCACCCGTAGACGCCGGCGGAGGGGGATAAAATAGCTAAAAAATCGTACGACCTATTGGAGCCGAAATAGGTTTTCGAAATTTTGACAGTTTTACGACGCAACGGAAACACGGCGTTCTTCGCTAAAATCTCAAAATCGAACGACCAGGATCGCCAAAATCTTCAAATGTGTTGTAGAGAATTCGATTACGAACAATTTATTTTTATTTTTCATTTCCATTCGATCAATATTGGCAGAGATAGCGTGCTATTGGAACACCTCGAAAACGATAGACCATACGCATATAGTGTATCTAATAAAAGTTAAAGAGAATCAAATTTTGAATATGTTGGCGATGTACAAAATCGTTTTGATAACGGGTGAATGGAGATAAAAGGGAAACACATGGAAAATTATCATTTTCAAGTGTATTTAGACTTATTTTATTTATTTTTTGATTGGTTTTAGGCAATGACACTAAAAGTGTTTTGAATGGTTCACGAGTTACAGCTGCTTAAAGCTATGAGCAAATTTTTTTTTTACTATAAATTAAGATTTTTCTACAAGAACTGTGCATAACAATTTTTTTTAAAATATAGGCCCTATATGAACGACTCGGAAATGCCCAAAGGATAACTTGTGATACTTCAAAAAGTGAAAAAATATTATTAAATGTACTTTTTTGTACTTCAAACGTGACGGAAATTGCCCGTTTGCTAAAAATTAAAAATCAACCGCATTTCCAATCGTCAGTTCCTTGTCGCTATTTATTGAAAATCATACACGAAAAAGTACGAAATTGTGTAAGCTTTCATTTAGGTCTTATGAAATTTTGTCGTAAAGTCAAAAGAGACGAAGACACAAAAAAGGAATTGCAAAATGATATTGGTTCAATTTTTGTGAACAAAAACAGTTTTCAAGAACTTTTTTTAAAGAAAATATACCTCGCGAACGACTTATGCTATTGCATCATTACTTTCATATGTATATAAACTAATAAAAATAGGTCAAAACCAGTTTTAAAAAAAAATTGTTATGCACAGTTCTTACAGGAAAGTCTTAATTTATAATAAAAAGAAAAACTTTAAACAGCTGTAACTAGTGAACCATTCATCACGTGAAGGTCACTTGAGCTCATTTTACACATAATTTAATTCTTTTTAAAAAACCTTTAGTGTCATTAGTAGTATAGCAAAACCGTTTCTGGCTCAGTGAGATCTACCGACGCTCGGGATACTTAATGACAACCTGCAGGCGGGGGATGCTGAAGAGGTGGAGGTTGCTGCATAAAGTAACAACAATGCTCTCGCGTCACAAATGCATTTACGTGACGGATAATGATGGGTAATTGTGGATAAAAATGTGGATAATTGCGTGTAATTATAAAGATGTGGGTATAATATTCGTATAGATCTGTTTGAAAACCGCATAGACATTCGTTTATTATTCGTACAAACCTATTTAATATTCATATAGGCCTGTTTGAAAGCTGTACAGATTAATACGATAGGTTAGGTTTGCTAGATGCATACAACTACGATTACAGCTTTCAAACAGGGTCTGTATGATTTTCAAACAGGTCTGTACGAATATTAAACAGGTCTATACGGTTTTCAAACAGGTCTGTACGAATAATAAACATGGCGGGGCGAGCGTTGGTGCGTTTTTACTATGTACATACTTCGATATGCGATGTAAAGCAACGTAAAGCGCGATTAGTAGTTGGATGGGTAACCGTTCCGACGAAGACCGCGCGCCGCGCCAATATCCATTGGCTGGATGTCGGTCTCGATAACTAGGGCCGAGTAGGACTATTACTCTTTGCACCTAGATTATCTCTGTAGACCTGGACCGGCCTTCGTGATAGGTGGGCCCGCGTACTTCTACCAGACCCAGCTCACAAATGTGAGATGTGTCGTGGTATTTTCTGCGGACCTCCCCTGGTCCTGGCTGTTGAACCTCGCTGGCTGAGGTCTCTTCTGGCGCTCTTCTTGTCTTGATGTTATCTTTCTTCGCCAGCTTGTCACCCCCGGGGGTAGTCATCGGTCGAGTTGGGTTTAGGAAGTTTTGGCTGGGACTGACTGCCGGTACGTAGGACATCAATTGATATCCTACCCCGGATCGTAAACGAAGACCGCGTCCTCGCCTCACACATTTTCCAGCGGCTTGTATATCAGTGTATGCGCGGAAGCTATACAACCTTAGGCGAGGGTTGTATGGGGATATACCATCCTTCGGAGGGGATGTAAAGCCGTCGGTCCCTTATCTATTAAATGTTAGACAAGTAAAAGATCCCTACTCTTCTTAAGGGAAGAGGTTTGGCAAAATTCCTGGTTAGGGGTAGCTCGTCTACAGGCGTCGGTGTTAGGCCTCAGTAGCGGAAATAGGCCGACGTTAAATAAATGTATAAAAAAAAACATGGCTGAACGAATATTATACCCACGTCTTTATCCACAATTACACACAATTACCCACAATTATCCCTCACGTAAATGCGCAGCAATCTACACCTCTTCAGCATCCTCCGCCCGCAGGTAGTCATTAAGTACCCCGAGCGTCGGTAGATCTCACTGAGCCAGAAACGGCTTTGCTATAGTACTATCATTATTGCCTAAAGCCAATCAAAAAATAGGTATTTGTCAAAATGCACGTGAAAATTACAATTTTTCATGTTTTCCCCTTTTATCTCCATTCATTCGTTATTAAAACGATTTTGTACATACACCAGATTCTCTTTAATTTTCCTTTTCGAGTTTTTATCGATTTTATCATGAAACAAGTGTTCTGATAGCGCGCTATAAAGATGTTTAAAAATTCATATGTCTGCCAACATTGATCGAATGGAAATGAAAAATAAAAGGAAATTGTTCGTAGCCGAATTCTCTACAACTTTCATTTGAAACATCTTGCGATCCGATCGGGGATTTTTCAGATTTTAGCGAAGAACGTGCGAGTTTTCGTTGCGTCGCAAAACTGTCAAAATTCCAAAAAAATCTATCCCGGCTTCAATAGGTCCTACGAAGTTAAAAAAAAAACGAAATTGTGCGGATTTTTATTACCTATAATTTTCATGTGTACATATTTTACAGTAAAATTGATAATTTCCGAGTTATTTGTGAAAAACCGATTTTTTTACCTAATCGCCTCTCCCCACTCCTCCGCCGGCCTCTACGGGTGGGGACTTTTGATATGTTATAAAGTACCACAAAATAAGCCTATTCCCAAAATTTCAGCCCGCTCTAAATTGTTTCATCCAAATTCTCCCATTTTATGGGCTATTATCACTCTCATGATTTTAATGTTTTAGATACCTGCAACTTATTGAACAACTGCCACAGGGATGCATCTTGTCTCTATTCTGAAGAGACGCGTTCTTATGTTTGCATTTGCAACGTGGGTTATGAAGGCGACGGTTACAATTGCGAAGTGGAATTTATTTCTTGCACTAAAGTCAACAATTGCGATCCGCATGCGACATGTACATATGATGAATCTTTAGGAAAATCGAAATGTATATGCAATCCTGGTTTTGAGGGCGATGGTTACAGCTGCAATGTCACAGGTGATGTATTAATAGAATAAACTAAGTACAGTATCTTAAAATTAATGCCTTTACAGCCATTTGTACTTCTAACGACGACTGTACGTTCACCGAGACTTGCGAATATACTAACTCCAACCGTTACGAATGTGTATGCAGAGAAGGTAAGTGCTCAGGGAAGTCGTTCTAAAAAAATGTTGAATCCTATTTATATATCTAGGCTATGTCCGAGATTCGCAGCATCAGTGCGTGGTTGTAACAGGATCGTGCGGAGGAGGAGTATGCGTCGAAAACGCCGAATGTCTTTTCGATGAAGACTACCAGACGTATTACTGTACTTGCAAACCTGGATACGTCGGTGATGGCATCACCGAATGTAGGGTGAAGGTTGTTGGTTGTGACACTTTGAATAATTGCGGTGTCCACGCCACTTGTCAGTATAACGACGACGCCCTAACGTATACGTGCGTTTGTAATGAAGGATTCTTCGGAGACGGCCACAATTGTTACGCAGAAAGGAATTGCCACACGGATCCAAACATGTGCGATCCCCATGCGGCCTGTTTCACAGGTAAATTTTCGCCTTACTGTTATTTCTCAAAATATTACCTTTTTCTTAAAGTTAAACAAATGGACATATTGTGAAATAACCCTCCCCCAGGTATGTTAATTAATATCAAAATCCTTGATCGTGAAGCAATCAAGAATCTATTTACTCCCACCCAGAAGTTATTATCACAATTTTATGACAAGATAAATAAACAAATTGGCCATTTACGTGATCGTCTAGTTTTATGTGGTTAGGACCTTAGTTACGTTGTGTGTGTGTGTAGTAACCCTTTATAATTACCCCAGGTTCTTTGATATAAAGTTTGGTATTACTTGTTTCTGTCTGATACTGTACCTGAGAAAATTAATCACTCTGTTATTTTAAATACACTGTAAGTTTGGATACACTGGCTATTATTTGAGAAAACTAGTTAATATTATATGTTATTTATGTGGTGTTTTATTACTCAATACTTATTACTATTACTACTATTACTCAATTTCAGTCGATTAAGGCTTTAAAAAATGATGGAGCGTTCAAGTGGGACAAAATCATCCGGAGGTAAAATACCCTCCCGATCGGATCTCCGGGGGAGGGTGCCCACAGGGACACCTCATCGAATGTCGAAAAAACACCGACAAGTTAAATCCAACAAAATGAATTCTTTCATCTACGGCGCTTGGAATGTTCGTACTTTGAACGACAGCACTCGCACCGATCGGCCTGAAAGAAGAACTGCTCTAATAGATAGAGAACTTTACCGACTCAATGTTGACGTTGCAGCTCTCAGCGAAACTCGATTTTTGGAGGAAGGCTCTCTCACAGAAAAGTACTACACCTTCTATTGGAAAGGTCTTCCCACCAATTCAAGAAGACAACATGGAGTAGGATTTGCCGTTCGGAATCAACTTGTATCCAACTTAACACAAGTACCACAAGGCCTATCCGAGCGTCTAATGCTGCTACGCTATGAGCTATCAGATGGCAACGCGGTAAATCTAATAAGCGCCTACGCTCCCACTCTGGATGCAAGTCACGAAACCAAGGAAAGCTTCTATCAACAGCTGGAAGAAACCCTCTGTAGAATACCTAAAACGGAACGACTCGTTATTCTTGGCGATTTTAACGCTAGAGTAGGGAGAGATGCAGACACCTGGCCAGGCATCATAGGCAAGAACGGTTTGGGCAACATGAACGCTAACGGTCAACTACTCCTAACTAAATGCGCCGAAAATGATCTAGTTATAACAAACACCATTTTCCGACAAAAGGATAAATTTAAAGGCACCTGGCGTCACCCCAGATCAGGTCACTGGCATCTACTGGACTATGTTATCGTACGTAGGAAGCATCTCAAGGACGTCCAAATTACAAAGGCGCGCATTGATAGCGAATGTTGGACCGATCATCGTCCTGTTGTCTCTAAAATGAAAATTGTTATGAGACCCAAACACCGAAGAACTCAAGTAAAACGTAGACCCCGTCTCTGTATTAGTAAATTGCGTGACCAACAAACCGTCGAACAGCTAAAGCAAAAAGTTCAAGAGAATTTGAGTGCACTAGAAGAAACCAATTCTGTAGATGTCGCTGCTACCTGGACACAAATTAAAGACAGTTTAAAAAGTGCTTCTTGACCGCAAACATATTGCCTTCCAAAACGCTATCAACCACCCCAACGACTCATCAAAAGCAGAAGCTTTTACCCAATCTAAGTGTGAAACGCAACGCGAAATCAGAAGAATAAAGAACGAGTGGTGGGCAAGCAAGGCCAGAGAAATTCAAAGGTACGCCGATTCACACGACTACAGGAATTTCTTTCAAGGAGTAAAAGCAGTGTACGGCCCCAGTCGGAAAAATATGTGCCCTATTAAAGATTTAAATGGAAATCTCCTCAAAGAAGACCAGGAAATAAGAGCCCGATGGAAAGAACACTACTCTAACATTCTTAACCAGCAAAGTCAAGCCGATCACGATATTATAAATCTTATTCCTCAATACGACACCTTCGAAGACTTAGATAAGCCACTAACAACGGAAGAGATCTTAACCGCCATTGGGCAGCTAAAAAATAACAAATCTCCCGGCGCCGACTCACTCCCAGCTGAGATCTTTAAAGCTGTGTCGTCAGAGCTCATACCCTACCTCAAAAAACTGTTTGATGTCGTGTGGGAAAGTGGTCAAGCTCCGCAGGAGTTTCGTGATACACTTTTAATCAACCTCTTCAAAAACAAAGGCAGCACTGCGGACTGTGGAAATTACAGGGGTATAGCTCTCCTGGCTGTTGGAGGGAAGATACTCACTAAAGCGATGGCAAATAGGCTAACACCTGTTATGGAAAAGTTACTTCCTGAAACACAGAGTGGCTTTAGACCAAACCGAGGCACATCGGATTTAATCTTCACACTTAAACAGCTTCAAGAAAAAGCACTCGAACATCAAGGAGAAATTCACATGGCCTTCATTGATTTAACCAAGGCGTTTGACTCGGTGGACAGGGAAGTGCTCTGGAAAATTATGTTCCGCTTAGGTATCCCTAGAAAATTTGTGGAAGTATGTCGCAGTCTACATACAAACAACAACGCCCAGGTTATGTATAATAATGAGGCAACCGAACCTTTCCAAACCCTCACTGGAGTTAGGCAGGGATGTGTCCTGGCACCCCTACTCTTTAATTTGTTTACCACTGCTCTAACAATTATTGTTGACAACAAACTGACAGTCAGAGGAATAGGTCTCAGATACCGTTTTGATGGCGGTCTCTTTAATATAGGGCGCTTTAGAGCTTTCACGAAGACACGCACACGATTCATTTGTGATCTCCAGTACGCGGATGACTGTGCACTTTTAGCCTCTACGCCGGAAGAGCTTCAAGAACTTTTAGATGTGTATGCCCAGAGCTATGATTCCCTGGGACTTAAAATCAACATTGGAAAGACTAAGATTATGTCAACTCCTCATCAAGTGAACCAAATAGACATTACACTTAACGGAAATTCTCTTGAAGTGGTGGATCAGTTCAATTACTTAGGCAACGTTGTTAAAGACAAAGCAAACATGGACAGCGAGATTCGCAATAGAATTAACGCTGCATCTAGAGCACTCTGGGGTCTTAGAGAGAGAGTATTTGACAACCACGACCTTGCTTTGTCAACGAAAATGGCTGTCTACAGAGCAGTTGTCATTCCAACACTGCTATATGGATGTGAAAGCTGGGTCACTTACCGTCGTCATGTGAAAGAATTAGAACATTTTCAGCAAAGACACCTCAGAAGTATGATGAAAATCCGTTGGTTTCATCACATATCAAACGTGGAAGTACTCAGGAGAGCAAACAGCCTTCCAATTGAGGTGCTTATTTCAAGAGCACGCCTAAGATGGGCAGGTCACGTTCATCGTATGCATGATAACCGCCTTCCTAAATGTACACTTTATGGTGAATTGCTAAGCGGTAGAAGAAGGCGTGGCGGTCAACGAAAGAGGTTCAAAGACGCTCTCCATGAAAATCTAAAATCCTGCGGTATTGCAGACGAGCAATGGGAACAACTTGCAGCGGACAGAACCGAATGGCGAGGGGTTGTGGCCAGCTATCAAGGAAATGTTGCTGCAAGAAGGCCGAATCCAAGACCTAACCAGGTCTATGTTTGTCCTGACTGCGGTCGACATGTGCTCTCCCGAATTGGCCTTTATAGCCATAGTCGTGTGCACCGTAGATGAATGGGAATTACAATAAACTACACCTGTTACTTGTTTTTTATTGTACACAATTTATCGACTGTAACATTTTTATACTCGGACTCGAGTAACGGCTAATAATAATAATAATAATAATAATAATAATAATATTACTCAAGATTGCACTGTACATTTATAATTGAAGTTTATTTTCTAATTTATTTGATTGGAATGGAATCATTTATTTAAGTTATTACTTGTGTGATGAAAAAGGTAATTGATGGGAAAAAATAGTCAAAAAAAAACCATTTTATTTTATATAAATTGATGCGGCAAATAGCCGTACATGAAATCAAAACAATCCAAATATTTGAGACAACTGCCTAAATATTGTATAGGAAGTGTTACGTCGCTATAGTAATGACATACTATACATATTTCAAAGCGGATTATGCAATAACAAGTACTAAGTTAATACAATCGTAGGCCGTGTTATTTGTAGGTGTAATTAAAGATGCGGCAAATAGCCGATTAAAATGTAATTGGAATTTTGGTGTTAGCAATCGCTTTGATAAAATAATTTTACTGCAAAACAGAGGACAAGAACCATGTCCTGTTCGTGCATTATAGAATGGAAGTGATAATGAGACTTTAACACTCATGTAAGAGATCATAGAACGTTGGGAGAAAGCTCCCTTAATTGAAAAAACAAACTGCAAATCCCAAATTGTATATGACTGTTCAACAACGTGAACAGGGTGAGCCGATGTAATTCAAACAGACAAGACGTCCCGGTTCAGTACTCGACGAAAAGTATACCCCTAAAAATAAAAGCAAGTATACGGGATGCGGGGACCCCAGTACTGACCGTTGGCCTGAACAGTTTGTAGTCTGCAATGTAGAAAAGTAGTTGGGTTCAAACCCACGACCGCGGTGTTTGTACTAGAGCCAGGGAACTTTTTGTGGTTATAACAACAATGAAAATAAATCAAGAGATTATGTACTATTTACGTAGTTGAAAGCAAACAGCCTTATAAGATTTTACAACTGCGGTGTTTTTAACATTTGGGTCAATCGGAACCCCAGCTGTGCCTGTGATGACTTTATTGTAGTAAGAACTACCGGTCACCCGACCATCTGGGGAGCCGACGACTATGCGGAGCGTCGAGTCAAGTGTAATGCAGTAACAGCTGATTTAAAAGTAAAAGTATTGTGTTGGGCCAGATTCCCTCGAAATGCACCTATTTCAGTGAGTCCTCTAGATAAACAAATGCCCGCAGCAATGTAGCCTGTTAGGTATTGCTAAAAACTTGTTGCATAAATATTATTAAAAGCCTGAACTAACCAGTATCCAAACTTACAGTGTATTTACAATAACAGAGTGATTAATTTTCTCAGGTATAGTATCAGACAGAAACAAGTAATACCAAACTTTATATCAAAGAACCTGGGGTAATTATAAAGGGTTACTACACACACACAACGTGATTAAGGTCCTAACTACATACAACTAGACGATCACGTTAATGGCCAATTTGTTTATTTATCTTGTCATAAAATTGAGATAATAATTTCTGGGTGGGAATAAATAAGTTCTTGATTGCTTCACGATCAAGGATTTTTGTTACTAATTAACACACCTGGGGGTTGGGTTGTTTCACTGGTTCACGTGACCAGAATTTTATTTATAATTAATTGGGGTGGGGTGGGGGTGTTTCATATTGATTTAGTGTGCGGTTGCTTGAATATAAAACTAGAAGAAAAAAATTATAATAGCAAAAGCTTTGAATGTTTTCCCCAGTCCTATTTGAGGATACTATCAATTTATGTGTCTATTTCTAAAACACACCAAATTATTAACATAGTTGGGGCATAAGACTGGCTCTAGCACAGATCCTTGTGGAGCAACTCATTTTATTCTAATTCTACTGCAATATTAAATTCATAATCTTATAACAAGATTAATCCTGTTTATTTTCAGTTATTATGCTAATCATAAGAACAATCATTAAATGTAAAGGTAATATTTTGTATGTGTGTAAGTAGGATTTTTATTGTTTCCTCCACCCTCTCCCTCTACACAAAAGTACTGTATAAAGAATGTATTTTTAGACGCCAATAGAAGATATATCTGTCAGTGTAACACTGGATATGTAGGCAATGGGACAATTTGTCGAGAAATTTCCCGTCATGAAGGTAACTTCCTGCTTGTTAATCAAGGGATGTCCACGCTACGGATACCGCTAGAACCATCAAAGACCAACACGAAGAAACCGATCCAAATAAGAAATTTCCAAACAGCGGTCGGGTTGGACGTCGACTGCATGGAAGGGAGAGTTTATTGGAGCGATATTAGCGGGAGAGCTATAAGAAGTTCTTTGTTTAACGGCAGCAGTAAAGCTGATTTCATTAAAGATGGTAAGTTAGCCTATATTTACGTTACCTGAGCGTGTGTTGCGCCAACGAAATAGGCATCACCGGAAGATGATTTAAAAAATATTTTAAGGCAATAGCATCAGTTGACAATAAAGTTGTTAAACATAAGCCGAGCTGTTGGCTCTCGTCAGTGCAAGGTAGGCATGTGACGATCAGCAAGAGGATCCTTTGACTATTTGGTACATCCCTGTATTTTTACAATAGCGACATGTAAAATAGTCAGCAGGCGCCATCTAGCGGTCCAGTGTCTGTTGCAATCGAAAAACAAATAGCCTGACTGGGCTTAGCGTAGTTCAAATGTGCTTTTAGAGGGCGGAATATTAAACATAATATTTTTAGTCGCAAACTCCTCTATAAAATCCTTATTTTACTATAAGACACGTAACCAGACTGCAACCAACAGCTACTCTCCGGGCTATGTGCCCCGCCGAGCGTTGAATTACAAGTTACAAGGAGAGAGCTCCTTTAAGTAGGATCAGTCTTTCGGCTGGTGTTTGTTGCAATCGAAGCATTAGCGTTTTGATGGTAATATGCAATTATTACACTTAACGCGCCAGACTTGTAACTTGTAATTCATCGCTCGGCGGAGCACATAGCCCGGAGAGTAGCTGTTGGTTGCAGTCTGGTTACGTTCCTTATAGTAAAATAAGGATTTTATAGAGGAGTTTGCGACTAAAAATATTATGTTTAATATTCCGCCCTCTAAAAGCACATTTGAACTAAACCAAGTTGTTGCTTAAATATTTATTGTCAAATCTTTCTTCTGCAGAGCTAATGATTCAGATTTTTGCAGCCATTGGTTCTCCTGAGGGACTGGCCGTTGACTGGGTCTCCCGTAATATATACTGGACCGATTCCACAAACGACACCATCGAGGTCGCCAATTTGGACTCGAAACGTCGTCGTACACTCTTCAATACCGATTTGGTAAACCCTAGAGGTATAGCGGTGCATCCTCAGAGGGGCAAGATTTTCTGGACCGATTGGGACAGAAGAAATCCGAAAATCGAGTGGGCTAATGCCGACGGCACAGGCAGACAAATTTTCTTCCAGGGAGAAGCAGTGAAACTTCCTAATTCGTTAACGATTGATTACGAAACGGAACAATTATGTTATGCCGATGCTGGGACAAAAAAGATCGAATGTGTTCATATTGATGATAGAAGCCAACAGACGATAGCCGTTAATTGCACTTATCCATTTGGTATTTCTACTACTGATAAGCATATATACTGGTCGGACTGGATTTCGTAAGTATTTTGTAGTTGGTTAATTATTTTTACATTTAGTCAAAAACTGATAAAGAGTCTGGGCTTTCTAGTAATTCTAAATAAATAAAGCGGGCGGAGCTTGTTCCTAGAAAACGTTGAATTATGAAGCACTGAACTGTATACGCACCGGAAGGGCTCATAAGTTACCAAAAATACTTTAGAAAAGTGGGGCAGTCTATTTACCATAATAAGTAAGTGCGAGAGACAGACGGTCGTTATTCTCTTTTCAAAATTTTTGTAAGAGCCAATAAATAGCAGAATGTACAGGACTGATGCAATATTTGATAGTTTCTAATCTCACAAAATTATTCGAAGTAACGTAGCACTTTTAAACATGTGAGTAGATAAGCTATGAGAGTTCTGGACCAAAATCTCATATCGTCTCTTATGGAGGTTCATTCTGGTTTTCAAATTCACTTTTTGTCAGGCTCCGTTCACCCACGATTTGCGCACGCAAGTCTGTAGCTGACTTCACAGCATTGGCGCCAATAAGCCCCTATTCAACTACCCATCCCCTTATGCAGCTTTCAAACAGGATCTGTACGGTTTTCTAACAGGTCTGTACGAATAATAAAGAGGGTCTGTACGGTTTTCAAACAGGCCTGTACGAATAATAAACAGGTCTGTAGGAATAATAAATAGGAGTTAAATATGGGAGTTCATGGAATGTCATGGGTAGTTCGTAGATAAGTTATGAGAGTTCTGGACCAAAATCTCATGTCGTCTCTTATGGAGGTTCATTCTGATTTTCAAAGTCACTTTTTGTCAGGCTCCGTTCACTCACGATTTGCGCACGCAGGTCTGTAGCTGACTTCACAGCATTGGCGCCAATAAGCCTCTCATGAACTACCCATGATGTATCCCCTTATACAGCTTTCAAACAGGATCTGTACGGTATTCAAACAGGCCTGTACGAATAATAAACGAGTCTGTATGGTTTTCAAAGAGGTCTTTTAGGAACAATAAACAGGACTTAAATATGGGAGTTCATGGAGTGGCATGGGTAATTCGTGAGGGGCGTGGCTTATTGGCGCCAATGCTATGAAATCAGCTACAGACCTGCGCGCGTGTCGTGGGTGGGCGGAGCCTGGCAAAAAGTGGAATTGAAAACCAGAATGAACCTACTTAAGAAATAACATGAGATTTTGGTCCAGAACTCTTTCAGTCTATCTACTTGCTATCTCTATCTCAATGTGTCCGTATAAATTTCAATCATGAAAATACGTAGGTACCTACCTAACTATGTAATATTTGAAGGGGTTAAGTTGCCATCAATTCACTATCTTGTTTGTTTCAGGAAAAAAATTGAAAGAGTCGAAAAGTACAGCTTGAAACGTCTAGCACCTCTTCAGATTCCACTGGGTGGCAGCGGCAATAAACTTTTCGGCTTGGTAGCTGTTGCGAACAGTTGCCCGCAGTTAACCAACGTTTGTCAACACTACAGAAATCAGTGCCCTGCGGAACACATCTGTTTGCCGAATGGCCAGGGTAGTAGGAGGTGCCTGTGCGCCTATAGGTCCGATGCTTTGGATGAGAGGCCTAGTTGCAACTTATGAATTTAGATTTTTTACCTATTCTATACACATGATAACAGTTTAATGCTAAAAATTGTATGATGGATACAGCTTTGGTTCTATGAATCGTTTCTATAGTGTAATTAGGTCGGGATTTAAAATTTAATCATTAAGTTTTACGTGGATATCTTACGTTTTTTACATAATTGTTATTAGAGATTCTTAGCATTAGACAGTGTTTTCTTAGCTTTATTGTCGAGCAAACAAATTACTGCTGTATTAAATGTTTTTAATAAATAAGATTGTGTAAAAAAATGTTGTTTTAATATTTCTGAGCAAGTATCTAGCTGTAAGTAATCTGAGCAGTAGAATGGCCAATATTATTTCATCATTACCTCTTTCAGTGGGTTTAACATAGTAAAGATATAGTGATTTTACAGCAAGGCGTAATTAAAAAAAATATTAAAAAAAGCTTTTATTTAAATGCTGTAAAAAGTAGAAAATAAACTTTGAAGTAAATCAAACCCATCATTTTGTTAGGTACATTATATATATTTTTTTATGATATAAAAGCTTGTCGCGAGATTTTTCTGCGTAAAGGAAATTTTTTACTTTTTAGTCTTTTGATATGCTGTAATCCCCAGATATCGATTTTGAAACGAATCGGATCATAAACGGTAAAGTCGTCCGCCATCTTGAACTAAATTTTTGACTGGAAATTCGTAATCCGCGACCCCGAAAACCCCCAGACATCGATTTTGATCGACTTGGACCTAAATGACGTCGTCAGCCATATTGGCGTCGCCATTTTGAATTTCTGAATTTTGACTAAAAATTCATAATTCGCGACCTAGAGAACCCCTAGATATCGATTTTGAGTCGGATCGTATCATAAACGGTAAAGTCGTCCGCCATCTTGTTTTTTCTTATATGAAAATGTTAAAGTGTTTTGTCATCGGACTTATACACAAAATTATATTGATATTGATAACATTCGGTCATTATATGACCAAAATACCCGAATAGTACATTCAAGGAGCCTTTCGCCAACTATATTGGCATCATATGGAGATTACTAATACTTAGTTGTAATAATCTCGTCATCAGGGAACAAATCGAGTTTTGACGTGCACTTCACTTTACACAACTTTAAAAATTTGAGCAATCTACGCTTTACTGAAATTTGTTGATTTAAGCTGTCGATTTTGCATCCACCATGAAATAAACGACAATAATAAATTCAACGGAATATAAACTAAATTTAGGATCACCCGCAGATAGGAAGTAGAAGCACCTCTTCAGTATTAGAGAGGTATTAGAACAATGTCAGGTAATTTATCATTGCAGTAAATGTCCTTAAGAATGCAACTATTCTATTTTAATAACTTTTACTTGCCAATAGCCGACGAGGAAAATAGATTAAATATCATAGCGAGATTAATCAGAAATGACATCATAAAAATAAAATAACTTATCTTCTCTTGATCCAAGGTATGCTATAAATCCAGAAGGACTTAAAAATAATAAGGTCAGCATGATTTATTAGTGTTCCTCCAGATATAATAATAATAATAATACGTTTATTTTTCTGTTAGACAGTTCACACTTAAAACTGTTTTGGCTTGTTTATACCTTCCAATCATAGTGGTGACCAAATTAAACGGCGTTCAGCCGCGGGCATTTTTAGATTAAAATAAAAGGATGACTTCTAGCGTGTAATAAAATTGTGAAGGATGCCGTGAACTCGAATGATGGGCTGGTATTTTGAAAAATAAAAAGTATTGGCTTGACTTAACACTCCTGAAGGCCTGCCCGCATGCCAATCAGAACACGCTTTCAGTTATGGTTATGAGATTTGGTTAGAGCTTCCGCTATTACCCTAATATTGCACTTTTCTGATTTTCAAATGGGAAATAACAGAAAATATTTAAAGCGGTAAATAAAATGTTTATTTTTACAATAATTCACAATCATTTAGAAACAATAACGAGAAAATCAGTTTAAAATGTTCACAGAAATTTAAGGTAATCAAAAACTGAAGAAATTCGCGGTTAATAAGTCTACCACTGAATTTAAAAATAATAATAAACACCCCCCAATTCCAGAAGCCAGGGGCTTGTGCGGAAGGGGGTTACACACTGAAAAAACGCGGACATACAACCATTTCCTCAGACAGTGCCGAAGCGAGGATTCGAACCTGATGGTGCGATGTCCGTGTGATTAATCGCGATTGCCACCTTGCGCCTTAACCCACTCGGCTATCGACCAGACAAAAAAATAATTGAAAAATACTTTTTCAAAGGTTAATTTAACACTTTTACATGTTTGTGGGTTATTAATTCAAGCGCAGGAGATCTGCAGGTAAGGAACATGTAACGAACAACTGATTTTCATGTAGTCGAGACCCGAGAGCACCAGTATTTATGGAAAAAAGTTTGTTTACTACTTTAACGTCAAGTCGGGTCCTAACATTTGTCTCGGCACGCGTGTTAGATGTGATTTTGCAAATATGCTATTTTGGCTATGAAATCATGAAATTTATAGGGATGAAAACATCTGGAATTAAAGATAAGATAATTACGATGCTTGATAAAACTCCTTCATATTGCATGATTCTGCTAGTGTATTTAAAACTTCTCGCATATATTTATCAAATGTTAGGCAAGAATTTAAAAAATTGAATTCATCTTTTACCATGAAGAAGTGGAGTTGAGAACTCAATTTTTTTTAATAGAAGGGTATAAAAATTGCATGTTCTTTCAAATACTTTTTTTGCCATCCTCTATCTCCCTTCCTAATCATTTTATCGCGATCTGGCCGAGTGGAAATTAAACGTTAATAAAAAAGCTATCAAGTGGCGAAAAAGATTTTTCCCCCACCCTTTCCCTTCGTGCCAAAAAAAAAAACTCTGAGAAAAACGTGCAGTTTTTATTTTGCGCACCAAGCGTTTGTTTGCGAAAAAAATCATTTTATGCGAGTATTATCTTGTAGCAAATAAAAAAATGTACGTCGGTCTGATTCCGATAGGTCAATTACGCGGGGAGTTATCAGCATGTGAAATATATTCGTTTTTTCGTTTTGCCTCCTCTCCTCCTAATTATCCCACCACCACTAGCCTTCGGCCCAACAAAATACCTGCCAGTACCCTCCTATTAAAAAAAATTGAGTCCTCAACTCCACGATAAAAAATTTATTAAATTTTTTTAATTCTTGCACTATTGTTATTCAGCGCTCGGCAGGGCACATAGCCCGGAGAGTAGCTGTTGGTTGCAGTCTGGTTACGTTCCTTATAGTAAAATAAGGATTTTATAGAGGAGTTTGCGACTAAAAATATTATGTTTTAATACTCCGCCCTCTAAAAGCACATTTGAACTATGCTAAGCCCAGTCAGTCTATTTATTTTTCGACTGCAACAGACACTGGACCGCTAGATGGCGCCTGCTGACTATTTTACATGTCGCTATTGTAAAAATACCGGGATGTACCAAATAGTCAAAGGATCCTCGTGTCGGTTGTCATATGCCTACCTTGCACTGACGAGAGCCAACAGCTCGAAACTGCAGTCTGCAAGTGGTGTGTGACGGCTGGCAAGAGAGCTCCTTTAGGTAGGATCAGTCTTTTGGCTGGTGTTTGTTGCAATCGAAGCATTAGTGTTTTGATGGTAATATGCAATTATTACACTTAACGCACCGGGCTTGTAACTTGTAATTCAGCGCTCGGCGGAGCACATAGCCCGGAGAGTAGCTGTTGGTTGCAGTCTGATTACGTTCCTTATAGTAAAATAAGGATTTTATAGAGGAGTTTGCGACTAAAAATATTATGTTTTTCAAATTTTGTTTAATAAAAAATTACGCTCACGTTTTCAAACTAGCGCATAGGGAAATTATCATTTCTTATGATTTTTAGGAGCGACTAAGCCAAAAATCTGCCATACTACCCGATTCACCCAACCCTAAACAAATACCTGGGTTACTCATATAATCTATTGGTGTATATTTACTGCATCCAAAAATTATTCCCATAGATTTATTATACACTGTGACCGGTTATTAGATCTTTCATATAAATGTCAAAAGTATTTATGACAATTTTGTATTGAACCTAGAATCATAAATTTAGTTTTATGTACGTTTAATTTTAATTTATTATTGCTCAACCATTTACATAACCATAACGTGTTAAGTTCGTTGCTCATGGTATTGGTTATTTCTACATGATCAGTTACCGATTCCGGTAATAAGGTATCAGCAAATAAATTTATAAAAATATTCTTATTTAACATTTTGCTTAGACCATTTATATAAATTATAAATAGCAAGAGTCCAAGGACGTTACCCTGCGGAACCCCAAAATCGCTGCTAATTTTTTCAGATTTATTTCCGTTCACTTTAATCCTAAGATACCTGTTAACTAGTAGTTGCTTATCCATTTTTCCGTATAAACAAAGTTTCATCAAATGTCTTTGGCGATCAATCGCCTCAAAGGCACGCTGAAGGTTAATAAAAAACACCTGACTGGCCACTGTAAATCAACTGATTATAGGAATTGAGGGGGGGGGGGGGTTGTATTATCAGTTACCGAACCAAGTCTTTTTGGTCCCTGATTACGATCCAAAAGTTTCGCTCGGTGGAACTTCCGGAAACACCCCTTTTTGGGCAAAAAACACCCCTTTCATTAGTCTTCTTCTATATTGCTCTAAATATAGAAGAAGACTAATGACCTTCAGTATGCAAATTATCATAAACTATAAATAAAAAAAGTATTATTTTTGTAATATGAAAATTATTTTTGTATATTGAAAAATAAAATAAACACGCTTCCATTATAATTCTGAATAAAAATAGTTACCAAAAAATCGTATTCAATTTATTTAATTTATATACATATTTCTTGTCGATAGCCGAGTGGGTTAAAGCGCGAGGTGGCAATTGCGATTAGTCACACGGATATCGCACTACCGGGTTCGAATCCTGGCTCCGGAACTGTCGGAGGAAATGGTTGTATGTCCACGTTTTTTCAATGTGTAACCCCCTTCCGCACAAGCCCTGGGTTCTGGAATTTGGGGTTGTCTAATTTCTGTGGTGTTTTATTTTATTATTTATGTTTTATTTATCGTAAATTATTTATTTTACAGGACAATGTTTTAAAAAAGTAAGTTTTGTGCAGACATTTTTTTCTTTAATACAAGGGCCGTTTCGACTCTTCCTTAAGTGAAAATTTGATATAAAAGTTTACAATTTATACCGTCTCCTCTATAATCAATATAATACTAAACATAACGTTCTAAAATTATTTTTCCAGTTTATTCTTATGCAAGGGTAGTTTACACCCCTATTCGGGGTTGGAATGGATTTTTTTCATTGTAAATATCATGGGTTACAAAATTGGAAAACAAAATCATAATTAAATTTTTTTTATCGTATTATCTTTATTTTTTTTTATTTTGGGGTAGTTTCAACCCCCCTCTAATTAACTTCAAGATTAAAGAAAAATAAAATATAACAACACCTAATAAGTTTTTCAATTACCAGTAACTTGTAATTCAGCGCTCGGTGGGGCACATAGCCCGGAGAGTAGCTGTTGGTTGCAGTCTGGTTACATTCCTTATAGTAAAATAAGAATTTTATAGAGGAGCTTGAGACTGAAATGTTATGTTTGAATTACCCTTATCATTATCAAAAACTACTTTTCCCATGTTCATTCTGTTCCCCTTTGTACTGGTTACTAATTATTTCAAAATTTTCCACATATTTTTTTACTGTCCCTCTTATTCCCGATATTTTGCTCGTAAAACTTTTTCTTCTCCCGTTTTACCGCGTATCCAACTTTATTTCTCTTTATTTTATAATCAACATAACATTTTCGCTGGTTAAATTTTTCAACGCTACATCTTTGATATTGGAGGTGGGAAAAGGTACAATAAAAAACACTCAGGCTAACATTTTATATATCTTTTACTGTATTCAGTCTGTTAGAAAATTAGTCAAAGTAAAAACAGCTCTAAACTCATCATACAAATTAAAAGATGGGTGAGAAAAATATAAATATGATGTGACTAATAAATTAATTTTATTTAAGAAACCATTTTCTAATCACTACATTTTTTAAATCTAAATATAACATTTAAATACGTACAGAAATAATGACAATTTTTTGAAACCCACTTTGTTTATTATATATATTAGACAATTATTTATTTATATACTAGAATACGTTAAAATTGGTAAAATTTTGTACACCATTATTTAATACTTAAAATAAACGTTAAGTGTAAGAATTTTATCACAAAAAATATTTACCTAAAAATGATTGTCCTGGATAAATTATGCAGAAAAGTGTTGACGAAGTTTTTTCGTCCATAAGATTAAAATAAGTAGGCAACAATAATTATTAATAATGTTGCAACCCTGTATTTTGTAGCTAAACAAAACTAAAGTCTGCAAGAATTCAAGCCCGTTTGTGTTGATTACATTTTTATACATGGACCGACATAATTCACTTTACAACTTCGCACTACTACAGAAAATATAAAAATGTACCCGAAAAAGATTGAGAACTTTGGCAAGATTTTGAATAAAAACAATATATAGTATAATTATAAATATTTCACCAACCAACCTGGCATCATTACGAGACGATTAAAATCTATACAAATAAATAAAACTTCAACATATTCACATTTAAACGATTTTCATGACCAGAAATAAAATTGTATGCCTATGCTACTGGATCAATTTTAATGAAACTGCTCAACAACATAAACCGAAGTATAATATTTACACTATTACTAAAAATATTGCTGTGCAAATGTGGGCGTGCATTAAAACAGGTACTTCTTTAACCAGGACAATATTTATTGAGAACAAAAAAATCATAAATAAAAATAACATATTCTACAACACAGTCACATACTCGAATCACCTACAAATAAGTATTTTATTTTTTAATTAGGCATTCAACACACACTTACATAAAATGTCTTTCTATCTGTTGGACAAAGAGTAATTATGTAAATGTATTAAGAACATGGATGTGGAATACGGCCAGGATGTACGCAATTTACTAGGTTACATTTAAATCTGAAAAAAATACAAGTTAATGAAAAACAAGCTTTCAATTTTAGCGAATTTAACACTCATTCTGCATATATGTTTTGTAAAATCGATCAATATTTAATAATTTCATAATGGTTATACGGATAATTAATTCAGTCAAATTAATTTTTTACCCTGCCACTTCGGTAGGTAGTAAGTAAATTGAGACAAAGGATGTAAAATTCTAAATTTATATAAATCAATGATGAAAATGATTACAGTTCACAGATTGAACAAAAAAAACACTCCAAAGAAACATGTTTTGTTACTTGCGCCCCACGTTGGGCGCCATGTCCACGATTGTTGGTAGTCCGTGATAGGCGACATTGGCGTTGAGCAGATACAAAAATGAAACAAGTACATTGGAATAGACAGGTTCGATATTTTTCGTAATTTTTTTATTTTAACCGAAATCGAGAGATTTTATGATTAAAAAATGATAACAAAAAATTTGAGCGGTAAATTTTAAGATTTACGTCCGCGGTAAGCATTTTAAAAGCAAGGATCGGCGCGAGGCTAGAAAACATATCTGTGCGCGAGACTAGGCCACGTGACGTCAGTAGCCAGACACAAGCTCCGCTGCCGCAGGGAGAGTATACGGATTCACGTAAACGTGTCTGGCTATTGACGTCACGCGGCCTAGTCTCGCGCACAGGTACGTTTTCCAGCCTCGCGCCGATCCTTGGTTTTAAAATGCTTACAGTGAACGTACATCTTAAAATTTTGCGCTCAAATTTTGTGGTATCATTTTTAATCATAAAATCTCTCGATGTCAGTTAAAATAAAAAAATGTCGAACCTGCCTATTGCAGAATAAAAATAAGAGACAAAAAATGTTGGTCATTGTTCTTTTCACATCTTATAAATACAATAGTACGGTCGTCAATACCTGGAATCTGCACAGATACATACATACCATACGATAATGGCGAAGACCCTCGACTTGAAGACATTTTAAAGAAAAATTTTCCTGATCGTTAAACGCCACACAATCGTCAGAATCTTATTTGACATACAGCACAGACTCAAATAAATCAGAAGTGGGATTATTATTAAGGTACTTGCCTATCCTAAACTAGAGGCATTCGAGGAACTACTTGGCCTCCGTGCGACGGGCGGCGGAGGTGCGGGCCGGAAATTCATCGAGCTGGCCGACATGTAAAACTCATCCGCATCCACGTCCTCTCCAGAGGAAGGGGTGGGTGACGGCGAGGGCGGCGACAGCACTCTGTCCTCCTGGTCCTGCAGGATTTGCCTGAAGTCCTGAATGGACTCGTTGAGGGACCACAGTTGGGAGAGTAAGGAGAGGTCTAATTGCCGTAGACTGTACTGCAAATAAAAACTTGGAATTAGGACATATTACATAATACACACACATAATACAAAAATCAGATGGGCACGCACAAAAAAAGTTTTTGTATATCGGATTAGACAATCGGAATCAGACGTTCGATTGCCAGTTTCAGAAGGTTCTGTTTCAGGGCCGTCCTGTTTTATTTTGTATTGTCGATGAAATAACCAATTCCATCTCTTCCCCTCTGGTTAATAAAATTAAGAGAGTTTTAACCCAGATCTAATTAAATTTGGAACAAGCAGATTTTAGCAACATTGTATTATTAAACGGATCAAAATTTTTAGTTGACAAAATTCCCAAGTAGGCCTATCGGCCTAACTTCCTCAAAACTACCCCTTAAAGCACAATTTTACTGTTTTTTGATATTTTTTCAGCAATCTTGGATGTTTTCATATAATCGAATTCAGCTGTTACTGGCACTCAAAAAACGCAACAAAACCTTTACGACCTCATTAAAATACCGGTACTCTCTGTACTGTTTCGTTCGCAAATTGACTCGCTTACCTTTATAGATTTTTAATGTGCGTCGGCTTATTTGATGACAGCATGCCGCTTGGCCCACGGCGATAATAATTATGACGTAAAGTTTTTTTTGCGTTTTGTGAGTGCCGATAATAGATGAACTTGGTTATAAATACACTGCAAAGCTTCATAATGCATGAGATTTTTAATCGATTGGTATACCACAGTGTCTATTCGATGGAGAATTAGAGCTAACAAGCCTCAAAAAATAGTAATTATAGTAGTTTCACGTAAAATCAGAGTTATATGTTCCGTTCAATCACCCAATCAATAAGACCTTATTTCTTATTTTAATATAAAAAAGTACCTCCCCAGAACCCACACCTAGTCCGACAGTGAAGCCACCGCGCTAATGTGGTGGCAGATTGCATGGCCGGGCGGAGTGGGACTGGTTCGGCTAAAAAGAAAATTAAAACAACTAAACCTAGGCTCCTTCCATCGCAGACGGATTATAAAAGGTGTTAAAATTAGGAACAAGTTTAAAGAACAAACTTAACAAAACTGAATAAAAACTACATACTAAATTAAAACACTTGCGCACTGATCACTTTTAATTTCGTATCTGACGCTAGCACTTCGATTTGAACGAGGCGCCTTCCGCGAAGGGCTGCGCATGGTTGGCCTAAACTTTGATTCTTAAAAATTTGGGTTGTATATGTTTTGATTTTCTAAAAAATTGTGAAGCGAAACGAATTTAGAGACAAAAATGTACAAAAAGAAAACAAGAAAAAACAAACGCGACAGAAAGATTACAAACAGAAAGGAAGAGGGGGATAGGAAAGTTAAAGGTACAAAAGGTATGAAATGTCAATAAAGGTGGATAGGGTGAGCGGAAGTTATAGTTGTTGAAGTTTGGTTACAGGGATTGCCGGAAAATCGGTAACGTCTGGTACGGTAAAGGGTGTTTAATTCGAAATGGGGCATTATGCTGTCTAATTTGTGTTATATATCTTGTTAGTGGACTATCGCCCAGCTTGAAGGAGTAGAAATGTTGGGAGATCTGCTGGACGTAATCCGCTATCGGGGTTATGTCGTTGCAACGTGCGTGTAGGTCTCTGAGGGAGATGTACCTTCCAGAATTAGAAATGAGGCGCATAAATTTGTACTCGAGCACTTTTAGTTTTTTTATTGTCGTGGCCGGTATGCTGCACCACACCGGCGCCGCATATGTGATGGACGGCCTAATCAAAATTGTGTATAACAATTTTTTATTTTGTCTGCTGAGTCTGCTACCCCTGACCATAAGCGGATACAGACTTCTGGACAGGGAATAGACCGTCCGTACAGTCTCATTTATGTGGGTGTTAAACGTCAAATCGTTGGTCCAGTCTAACCCCCAAGTACTTCACGCATCTTTTAGTTGGAATTTTGTTTCTCCTGATCAAAATGGGTGTTATGATTTTATTCTCTGTAAACCGACGCGTGAAGACTATCGCCTCAGATTTATCAGCGTTCACCCGAATCTTCCACTGGTTGTAATAAGCCGTGGCACGAGCCATGTGCGCCTTCAGCAGCATATTCGCTGCTTGGGCGTTGTGTGAATGCGCATACATGGCTGTGTCATCGGCGTACTTGGCCAGCTTCGTATTCGGGAACTCTGGAAAATCGGAGATGTACAGGTTGTACAACTTTGGTGACAGGCACGATCCTTGCGGGACTCCCGCGCGAAAGTCCCGCCGTGTTGATAGTTTGTTATTCACTCGAGCCTGCAGGGATCTGCCCGTCAAGAACGAGTGAATGAGTTTAATGAAGTAGGTCGGAAAGTTGTGTGGCGTAGTTTGTAGAGTAACCCCCGGGATCCAGACGGTGTCGAATGCCTTCTCAATATCGAGGAGCACCATGGCGGTGTTCTTCCCGAGGTTGTATTGCACTTTGACATAGTTAACTATCCTAACGACCTGTTATACCGTGCTCCTGCCTTTCCTGAACTCGAATTGAGACTCATCGTCGATGTGAAGCTCCTCCTGAACAGTGTCAATCTGATCAGGACGACCTTCTCCACCAACTTCGAGATCGTCGACAGCAACGAGATGGGCTTGTAGCTGCCGGCGAACTTCGCGTTCTTGTTCGGCTTCAAGATGGGAATGACCACAGCGTCTTTTCACTGGCTGGGTCAGTGCTGTAGTCGCAGGATCGCGTTAACGGCATACGTCAATTGTTCCGTTCGATTCAATGTCAACTGAAATTTTTTACCTTTTTTCAATAGTTTCGAAGATACAGCTTTTCAAAATTTGGTCAATTTTTCAAGTTACACGATTTTTAGCAAAATTAATTTTCAGTACCATTCAAGTTTCTGAAGGCCTAGTATATTGTTTGAAAACCCTCTGCTACCCACTCAGTGGACTCTCATGGGATCTCAGGAGATTCCAAAGTGACCCTCCTCCCTCAACAACTTGAGCAAATAATGAGATATTTGTATTTTTATTTATAGGCGTGGATATGTGAAAAAATCAAAACATTGACAATTACTTACGCTGTCTTTTAATTTTCTTGTGATGGTCATTATCATTATTGTTATATTTAAAAAAAATACATGTGTAATAAATCGATGAAAAATATCTGAAAATCTGACATCAATTTTGAGGATGTGTTTATTTTAATCAAATTTTGCCCTCTTTGATGGATCTGGTTGGTCCAAGACGTCGTATTTTGAGGTGTCAGGGAAGTTTTCAAGAATATCCGAGACGGGCACCCACAATTCCTCGTTTAGTTCATCTTCGTCTGGCAGGTCATCTGTGGGCGAGTAATCCAGGCTTAATGTGAGCTCAGGGACGTTGTCACATGAGACTTTGAATTATTTATTATGCAAATTACAATAGAATAGGACATTCTTTTTTATTATCAATAAAGCTCCACAAACATAAATACTTCTGAAAATGATGAAATTTTGCTGAAAATTATGTAACTCGAAAAATTGGCCAAATTTTGAAAATCTGTATCTCTGAAATTATTGGACCTACAATAACCGTTCAGGTCTCAGTTGTTGCAAATTTAATCTACTTCAAAAATGATTATAACGGTCTTTGATGAAAAACCAGTCCTTCCTGATCAAAATCGACAAAATCTGAAAAAAAGTAAAAAATTTCGAGATTTTCTTGATTTTTGACAATGACCCGGTCGTCTGCCGAGACTTGGATTCAACATTGCCTTTCCATCATAAACAACATATATCAAAAAAGCAAAAATACCTGATTTGATGCAGCGTTCATCCCCTTTCATGTTTAATTTGACTGAATTAAAAAGTAAATACATGTATCTAATTTGTAAATTCTTAAATTTTAAATAATCAATTTTTACATGCACTAATAAAGGACAAAATACAGTTTATTATTTCTGAATTCCATAAAATTATTTCCTCTTCAGTAGGTATTTAATTTTTTTGTATAAACTCTAAACAACAAAGAGTTACAACGATCCAGCTCTAGTTAAAAATAATTATTTAATCGCGAATCTCGAAATGTGCCGTTAGCAATGTCAAGATCTTTCGTAACGCAACTGCTCCATTTAATTTGCATGGAAGAGGGCACTTTGTCTTACGGGCGGTGACCGGTTTCGAAGTAATCTCAGTGTAAACAAAGCCATTTAACGTCCTACTGAGCAGCATTTCAACAGCATAACTTCCGCGTTTTAAACCTGAACCTGCCTCAAAAATGATCTGGAACAGCATTTCAACGGCTGACACCCACAATCTTTTGCAATCATCAACGCAAACAAAAGCGTTAACGATCTACGTTTAATAAGTTGGCTCGTACGATGACGGGAATGTGAGTAGGTACTGTTAGTTTAGATATTACCTCAGTTGATGGACGAAGTGCTTCTGGTGCGGATTATGTTGCAACGAAAATATACAAACGATCGATGAGATTGGAAAAATTTGGCCGTTGGCCAGTGAGTCGGGGCAGGCCATTCCTTAATCCTTAATTCTAACTGATGTACAGCAGGGAGGGCAATCAACTCAGAAGACAGATTTTGCTACTGTTAAACATTGCACTCGTAGTTGATTCATTGAAATATTTATACAGCATGTTTCTTAAGTAGGTACATCGATAAAATATAGGAGGTAAATGTATGGCCTAAGTCGAAAAGTTCAATGGAGGTCTGATTTTGACGGTTCAATGATGTGTATTATGGTTTTTATAAAAGTTTAAATTTGATTTGATTGATTTAACGCTGTCAAGGTCTACTTTGGGAATTATTCTTTTAGTTTTTGCACAAGAGCGTATGTCAAGTATGTTGGCTATTTTTATAGTCTTTCCCGCCAACTCTCATTCCTTTAATTCCCCTCGTAATTCTTCAAATAGGGAGGATATACGCGTTTGTGGTTTTCTTGTTTTTCAGGGTTTTGTACTCTTTATTTATTTATATACAGGCTGTCCATTTTATCAGGGCCCTCGTCACTTAATATCGGTCGTACAAAAAAAATTATTTTTACGAAAATTGTGCCGATTTATATAACCTACAAAATGGTTTAAAGACATTTGAAATCCATGGCCTACTTTAAGAGTTATGGGGGAAAAGATATGAGAAAAATTCTAAGGCGAAAATTTTTTGCAAAACAGAGTTTCTCAACGAGGTTTTATCTAATTTTTTTCAAAACGGCTGTATTTTGAGATTTACTTTACAGGCTGTTAAAAAAATTATTTCGAAACGGGCGGGAAATGGCGCCATTAAATAGAGTATTTTCCTCCTTTTTCAATGATATATCACATGCCATATTTATTCATTGGTAACGTTGGTAATTATAAAAACATTTTTTAAAACCAATAATTTTTTTTAACAAGCATTATACTTGCCGTGGAGAAGTATGATTAAATAAAACGATAAAATAATTCAATAAGTTGTTCAAATCTTTGCTATCATAAAACATTAACATAATTATGAAGAATATAGTAAATTCAGGTAACAAAAACAAATTAATTATAAAAAGAATATAGCACACAGAACATTAATATTTATCTAATTCTCAAAATAATTTTTAAGATATCATATCAAGTGTTCACCGCGATTTCTTATGCACAATCGAGCGCGGCGAGGCACTGCATTTAAAACATTACTCAGCATTTCGGGGATAACTGTAATACATGCCTGTTGAATTCGAGCTTTTAGGTCCTCCACATTTTGCGGTGTCGTCGAAAACACCTTATCTTTAATATACCCCCATAGAAAAAATCCATTGGGGTTATATCTGGAGAACGAGGGGGCCTATCCAATGTTGAGGCAAAATTTCGTCTAATTGTGGGGGGGAGCTCCATCTTGTTGAAAATATTGAAAGTTGTGTCGATTCTCTAAAGGTAGGTCATCTAAGAATTCATTAAATTCATTTCTGAAAAAGTTTAGGTACTTTTGACAACTGAGGTGACCATCATAAAAATAAGGACCTATTAAATTGGCGGCTAAAATATCTATCCACACATTTATTGAAAAACGATTTTGAAACCCATTCGGTCTATGCCAGTGTGTATTTTCAGAAGTCCATTTGTAATGAATATTGCGATTAAAAAATCCATTATTGGAAAAATTTGCCTCGCCGGACCAAAGTATTTTACTATTTATTAATGGATCGGCACGCTTCTTTTCCAACAGACACCTACAAAAAGTCGTCCTCCTTGGTTGGTTTGTCCCCCACTTGTAAATTGTGAGCTTTTTTGGCTTTATAAGATCGGTAACCATTTTTCTTTAAAATTTTTCTAGCACTTGTTTTATTTATATGACAGGCAATGTGAATTTCTCTTAATGATGTTTCCAAATTTTCTGTATTTTTATTTCTTACATAATTAATAACTCGGTTTACCTTATTTACATTATCAGTAACATTGTTCAACCTTGTCTTCTTCTTTAAAAATGAACCATTATTTTTCAGTTTCGTAGCTAATTTTCTGAACAAAGTTTTATTCAGCTGTAATGCTTGTGGAAATCTGTTTCTATATTCTACTTGAGCTAATCCAGAGTTAAAATTGCATTGGCAATATGTATGAGTGAAAATCATTTTTGAAAATTCTAAATTCTTAAACGAGTGTGATTGAGTGAGAGTTTAAGTATTAACTGAGATGATCTGTCAAAAAATTAAATTGTTAAGTTTGTTCATAGCCAACTATTCTAAAATAATTGAAATAATAGTGAAATAATGAAATACAAACAAATGGATATTATACTTAAATTAATTGGTAAATACATTTTAACTTTCTGAGCAAGGAGTGACGCTTTTATGGAGGACCTCTATACATTGGTATAACTGCGAATACTCTTTCCATAATTGCTCCATGTTGCTTTCTTGATTATTATTTTGTTTCTGTTACCTGAATTTACTTTATTCTTCTTAATTGTGTTAATGTTTTATTATAGCAAAGATTTGAATTATCTTACCGTTTTATTTAATCATACTTCCCCACGGCAAGTATGATCCGTTAAAAAAAATTTATTGGTTTTAAAAAAATATTTTATAATTACTAACGTAGTACCAATGAATAAATATGGCATGTGATATATCATTGAAAAGGGAGGAAAATACTCTATTTAATGGCGCCATTTACCGCCCGTTTCAAAATAATTCTTTTAACAGCCTGAAGAGTAAATCTCAAAATACAGCGGTTTTGAAAAAAATTAGATAAAACCTCGTTGAAACACTGTTTTGCAAAAAATTTTCGCCTTAGAATTTTTCTCGTATCTCTTCAAATAACGGAGATATTTGGCCTAGACGTTTCCCGCATTTTCGATATTTTCCGCCATAACTCTTAAAGCAGGCCATGGATTTCAAATGTCTTTAAACCATTTTGTAGGTTATATAAATCGGCACAATTTCCGTAAAAATATTTTTTTTTGTACTACCGATATTAAGTGAGATATTCTCGAGTGTCCTGATAAAATGGACAGCCTGTATAATACATTGTTCAACAGGTAAACACCCAATTATGGAACAGGTAAGTACAGAAGAAAATAATACATATAACTAAAATACATATATCCCGAAAAACGATACACAATATCTTTGATACACCAATGTTTAAAATATGACTTGGTGTCATTAAGGCTGCAACAAAAAATATCTATCTATGAGGTTAGTGTTTGTTGTAGTTGTTGTAAATTAAATAAAAAGGAGAATTTTTTAAGGTATTAGTTCGCGCTGTTGGTATACAAAAAGTTAGTTCCTGTCTAGAAGCTAGATTAGAGACAATAAAGTTTAACTTTCCTACTATCTCCTGGCAATCCAAAATAAAACCTTGTATAAGACTAACCATACCAAAAGTATCAAGTAAGCGTTGTTGAGGGTAACCAATAGGAGATGTTTCATTGGTTTTAAAAAACAGTAGTTTTAGAAACCTTCGTCGCAAATTTTCTAAATTGTTAATATGTATGTCATAACAGAGATACCAAACAAGCGACGGGTATTCTAGCTTAAACCTCACAAAACAACAGTATAATGTTTGTAAAGTGCTTATGTTCGCAAATTCACGGCTAGTGCGCGCTATGAAACCGAATGTTTTAAGTGCAATACCAACTCTGTTTTCAATATGGGCATTGAAAGTTAACTTCGGATCAAAAATTACACCTAGGTCACTGTAAGTATCAGGTCTTTGTATGACGGTGTTGTTAAAGGGGAGTTGATTTACGCGTAATAGACAGCATTACATTTACCGGCATTTAATGGCACTTTGTTGTTTGGACACCACTGTGATAGTCTGTCAACGTTATGCTATAGGCGGTAACAGTTTTCAGTACTCGTTATCACTGAAAAGATCTTTAAATCATCCGCATATAGCAGACAACAAACATCCAGAATATCCACGATATCATTAATGAAAATATTGAATAGTAAGAGATCTAGCACCGAGCCCTGAGGGACACCTGATTACGCCAAGAATTCGACAGACTTAACTTCATTATACGCGGCATATTGTATTCTATTTGATAGATAAGCTCTAGCAGTGAATAAGACAAATCTATTTCATGTAACTTACGAAGTAGAATGTTATGGTTAAGCCTGTCGAAATCCTTGGATAAATTGTATCATGTAGCAGTATTTTCATGATTTTACAGAAATTACAAATGATTGAAATAGGTCTAAAATTAGTTATATCAAATTTATCTCCTTTTTTGTAAATCGTACATAGTTTAGATGACCGGAAATGAACAAGTGTTAAGGCATAAGTTAAATAAAACCATTAACGGATAAGCAAATATTTGAGCGCAATCCCTAATAACAGTGGCGGTCCCAGAATTTTTACATGGGGGGGCATCGAAGATTATAGGAGCACATAATGCGCCGCAGGCGAAAATTTCACATTTTTCAAGGTCAAACGGTCTTAAATTAAAAGTCAGAAGTTTTATTTAAAATAATATAGTCTTCGAAATGTAGGTCTCGTGGGCGCAAGGCTTAAAAATATAAAATACCAAATATATTTGTGTCCATGGGTGGGGGGGGGGGGTGGCGGGCCCCTATGCCCCCCCCGTACGACCGCCACTGCCTAATAAGAAATGCAGGAACGCCATCTGGCCCCGTCGTCATTTAAGGTTTAATTTTTTTGATGGCCTTAAGTACGTCAGATTCGTCAAAGGCTCGAATGTGGATATTAACATCATTCAATTCATCATTGAAGTTTAAAGCTAAGTCGCCAGTGTCGCCACGATCAGGTATATAAGAATCACCAAAAAAAAAATTAGCAAAAGCATTTACTATATATATCATTTGTGGTAATTAAAGTTTGACCTTATCTTACAAAGTAGGCTATGGATTTCAGTTTCTCTTTGCCAAAATACAGCTAACAAAAATTGTTATAACTTTTTGATGTTCTGAACAAGTAGTAACAAAAATCAGACTGTAAAACTATTCCGGAACAAAACTTATTTCACCTGTACTATATAGGTATGTAGGTAGGTAGGTATTTAGTAAAAGTTTCTGCATTAAACTGGCAATTTATGTTTTATATTATACTCGGTAATTATTTATTTTAATAATGACTTTCTTTATTGGTATTTGTAGTAAAATTAAAATAGAAAGCTCCGACTATTATAAGTACTAGATGGTATATAATTATTTATCTTTTATACGCGATTTTATATTATTTTTGAATTAGTTCGTTCAATACATTGATAAAGTAGGATTTAGTTAATTAGCGCGGAATAAGTTTGCGGCCTGTGTATGAGGTCGAGGCATGGCAGGATGTTGCATTTTAAATAACAGGCTTAGACTCACATGGTTTAGAAAAAATATTCCAAGGAGTACCAACGAATATCATTACAGTTATTTTTTGTAGAGGAAATTTTGAGTCTTTAATTTTGTATATAACCGCATTTAGGTCACGACCAATAGCTTACGAAATATTTTCAAAAATTCGACAAAGGTACATATTTTTCGAGAAGGCGTATTTATTTATTTTTAAATGCTTTTATTTAACTTTCAATGTTTGTTTGTTAGTTTGTTTAGGTGAAATTTTGCACATGTATAAGGTCCGGTGACAATACACTTTAACATTTTCATATAAGAAAAAACAAGATGGCGGACGACTTTACCGTTTATGATCCGATTCGACTCAAAATCGATATCTGGGGGTTTTCGAGATCGCCAATTATGAATTCTTGGTCAAAATTTTCAAAATTTAGAAATTCAAAATGGCGGCGCCAATATGGCGGACGACTTTTGTCACTTATGATCCAAATCGATATCTAGGAGGGGTTTTCGGGTTCGCCGATTACGAATTACTAGTCAAAAATTTAGTTCAGGATGGCGACTTCAAGATGGTGGACGACTTTACCGTTTAAGGTCCGATTCAACTCAAAATCGATATCTGGGGGTTTTCTAGGTCGCGGATTATGAATTTTTAGTAAAAATTCAGAAATTCAAAATAGCGGTGCCAATATGATTGACGACTTTTGTCATTTAGGTTCAAGTTGATCAAAATCGATATCTGGCGGTTTTTAAGCGTCGCGGATTACGAATTTCTAGTAAAAAATTTAGTTCAAGATGGCGGACGACTTTACCGTTTATGATCCGATTCGTCTCAAAATCGATATCTGAGGATTACAGATTATAGCATATCATAAGACTAAAAAGTAAAATCAAATTATATAAAAAAATATTAAAAAAAGCTTTTATTAAATGTTCTAAAAAGTAGAAAATAAACTTTGAAGCAAGTCAAATGAAAAAGTTAGAAAATATCTTTGAAGAAGATCCAGAACCATCAATTCAACAACATCAACAATTTCAGCGCCGATATAAACAAACACTGACACCTTACCACTTTATAGCTTATGTACCCGTCTAAAAAAATCGGTTTTTCTTAAGAAAATCGGAAAGTATCAATTTTATTGTGAAATATGTACACATAAAAATTGTAGGTAATAAAAATACGCATAATTTCGTTTTTTTTTAACTTCGTACGACCTATTAGAGCCGAAATAGATTTTTTAAAAAAATTTTGACAGTTTTGCGACGCAATGGAAACGTGGGCGTTTTTCGCTAAAATCTCGAAAATAGTCATTCCGATCTCAAAATGTTTCAATAAAAGTTGTAGAGAATTCGACTACGAATAATTTTCTTTTATTTTTCATTTCATGAAAGTTAAAGAGAATCAAATTTTGAATATGTTGGTGTATGTACAGAATCGTTTTGATAACGAGTAAATGGAGATAAAAGGGAGAAACATGTAAAATTATCCATTTTCAAGTGCATTTTGACAAATAACTACTTTTTGATTGGCTTTAGGCAGTAATGACACTAATGGTTTTTTGAAGATCTGTAAAATGAGCTCCAAGTGATCTTCATACGATGAATGGTTCACGAGTTACAGCTATAAGCAAATTTTTTTTATTATAAATTAAGATTTTCCTGCAAGAACTGTGCATAACAATTTTTTTTAAAATGGTTTTTGAAAACTGTTTCTGTTCAGAAAAATTGAACCAATATTATTTTTTAATTCCTTGTTTTGGTATGTATATCATCGTTTCCTTTGACTTTACGAGAAAATTTCAGAAGACCTAAATGAAAGCTTACTTAATTTCCTACAAAAAAAACACTTATTCATTATACCATTCTGATATTATGATTTATCAGTACTCTATTATTCATTGATATGACACCAACATCGGCCTAGGCTGAAAAAATTTATCAGCCAAGATCGTGATATTGTTTTGACAGTTTTGACATATTTTTAAATCAATTTTTATTCATATTTTTACAAAAATTACAACATTTTTAATTAAAAGGATAACTATTTAGCATGAGAACAATAACTAAAATACGCGATACGCAAATAACAGACGCGATTGATAGTAAAATCTCGGCTTCGTCTCGATTTTACAAACTTCAATCTTGTCTGTTATTTGCTACATATCGGCAATTTTGGTCACGTTTGAAGTGCAAAAAAGTACACTTAATAATATTTTTTCACTTTTTGAAGTATCAGAAGTTATTCTGTGGGCATTTCTGAGTCATTTCATGCTGGGCCCATATTTTTAGGACACATACAAAGAAGAAGGGTCCGTTGGTATGTGGGCAGCGGAGGCTCAGGCGACCGTTGTATAGTCCAAGTAAGGACTTCCTGAGACAAAAAAAACTAAGCAAAAACTTTACGGCATAATTATTATCGCCGCGGGCCATGGCGCTAAGTTGGAGTAAGTAGATCCCAATAAATAACAAATGCAAACAAAAACTTTACAACATAATTATATCGCTGCGGGCCATGGCGCCAAGCCTGACATGAAACATTCCCGACGCACATTAAAAATCTATAAAGGTAAGCGAGTCAATTTGCGAACAGCACAAAAAAGAGTACCGGTATTTTAATGAGGTCGTAAAGTTTTTGTTAGGTTTTTTATTTCTAGAATATTTATTACTTGAACTTTACGTTGTGACTCTGCATTTTCGTACGTGTAAAAAATTGCGAATGTAGAATAGTTATTCCTAAAAGTGGTGGTAATATACATTTTAGAATTGTGTTTTTTTTACGTACATGAGGAGTTCATTACAATTTTTTGTGACCAGTCATTCGAGTATCGATCTGCAATATTGATCGAATGGAAATGAAATAAAAGAAAGTTTTTCGTAATCGAATTCTCTAAAACTTTCATTTGAAACATTTTGCGATCCCAATAACCATTTTCAAGATTTTAGTGAAAAACCCGCGCATTTCCGTTGTGTCGCAATACTGTCAAAATTTTTAAAAAACCTATCTCGGTTCCAATAGATCGTGCGAAGTTAAAAAAAAAACAAATTGTGCGGGTTTTTATTATACAGGGTGTTGCATCATGAGAGGGACATAGCTTAATAGGAGGTAGAGAACATCAGTGGTAACCGGAACCTCCCATAGAAATGTCTCATTGGGCCTTCATTACGAAGTTACAGGGTGTTAAATAATTTTTGGCCAAACCTGTTTTTTGTCATAACTTTGACAGGGAATGAAATAACGGATTCATATTTGGTACGGCTAATGTACTAACGAGCCCCAAGAGGTACATGTATAAAAAAAATATATCCAGGTCCGGACTCACTATAATTTATGTTTCTTCTTTGCATCAATAAAACATCACCCTGTGTATATTTTTTTGAAATTTCGATGCGATATTCGAAAAGAGCAAGAAAAAACAAACAAAATGGCCTATTTCATTTTTTTATTACACCTTCGTGGTTATTTAAATACGTTGTTAAATGTGCAAGAAAATGGATTACAGAACCCTATTAAATGAGAGGCACGTGAAATAAATAGTTTTATAACTAAAATTTGCAAAAATTCTATTGAGCCTAGGTGGTCTGGGTGAATCCTAATTCCGGCACGTTTTAAAGGTCCATTTTGGTAAAAAACTGTGGTCCTAATAAGTAATCCGGTATGAAATAACAAAATTTTTAATCTACCACAGTAGGCTTGTTCAAAGTGACAGATAATAAAAAGAAATCTCCTAAACAGTTGAATAATTGTTTGTTAGTAATTTAATGTGTCAATAATCCGCATTTAGTTAGTGAAAACTTGTGAAAATATTTTAACTATGCCAGTAAAATTTACAAACGTGGAATATGCTGACATAATATTCATCTATGGTTTCTGTAATGGAAATGGTAGGTCGGCGGAAAGAGAATATCGGCTGCGTTTTCCTGGTCGACGATGCCCTAATCATAAAACCTTTAGTACGGTGTTCCAGTATGCAAGACAACACGGAAAGTTTCCTACTTCTGCAGTTGTGGAGCGTGTTTTACAACAAGGTGTGCAGGAACAAAACAATATTATAAACGTAGTTCAAGAAAACCCAAATATGAGCACTAGACGAATCAGTTTGGCAACTGGTATTCCTCATTGGCGAGTATGGAGAACCCTAAAAAGAGAACGTTACCATCCATATCATATCCAGCAGGTACAGCGTCTTCAACAAGGCGACGATATCCCCCGCCTGGCATTTTGTCATTGGTTGTCTAACCATCGCCCAGTCATTTACAGAACCTTATTTACGGATGAGGCACAATTTACAAGGGATGGAGTAAACAATTCACGAAATAATCATAAATGGGCACAGGAAAACCCACATGCGGTACGCCAACGCCGTTCGCAACACAGGTTTTCTGTAAATGGGGTCGGACTTGTGAATAGACATTTGATAGGGTCACATTTTTTTGAAGAAAGATTGAATGGTGAAATTTACTTTGATTTTCTTCAAAACATTTTACCGAATATGTTACAAAATATCGGTATAAGAGGCATGTTGTTTCAGCATGATGGGGCCCCACCACATTTTAACCTTCAAGTAAGAGAACACTTAAACAATGTGTATCCTAATAGATGGATTGGACGCGGGGGTCCACATGAATGGCCACCAAGATCTCCTGATTGTAACCCTTGTGATTACTTTTTATGGGGCCACTTAAAAAACGAGGTTTATAGCATTGAAATTGAAAGTAGACAACATTTAATCCAGCGCATCGTTACAACCTGCGACGAAATACGGAATAATCCAGAAATGATACGTCGAGCAATTGGTGACCTTTCTAAACGCGCAAGAAAATGCCCAGAATGTGGGGGAGGACATTTTGAAAATTTACTTTAGTGTCAATTACGTTTTATTTTTAAACACATTTAGTTATTGTTTTGTTATTTATTGTTAATTGAATGGAAAATATTTTATTTATTTAGATTTTAGTTTGTTCTCTTTTCCAATTTTTATTAAGTATAAAATGTTGATGATTTTCTTGATCAAATTAACTGGTTGCTTAGGCCTAAATGGTTTAAATTATCTGTCACTTTTATTCTTTGAACAAACCTACTGTGATTGATTAAAAATTTTGTTATTTCATACCCGATTACTTATTAGGACCACAGTTTTTTTACCAAAATGAACCTTTAAAACGTGCCGGAATTAGGATTCACCCAGACCACCTAGGCTCAATAGAATTTTTGCAAATTTTAGTTATAAAACTATTTATTTCACGTGCCTCCCATTTAATAGGGTTCTGTAATCCATTTTCTTGCACATTTAACAACGTATTTAAATAACCACGAAGGTGTAACAAAAAAATGAAATAGGCCATTTTGTTTGTTTTTTCTTGCTCTTTTCGAATATCGTATCGAAATCCTGGATATATTTTTTTTTATACATGTACCTCTTGGGGCTCGTTAGTACATTAGCCGTACCAAATATGAATCCGTTATTTCATTCCCTGTCAAAGTTATGACAAAAAACAGATTTGGCCAAAAATTATTTAACACCCTGTAACTTCGTAATGAAGGCCCAATGAGACATTTCTATGGGAGGTTCCGGTTACCACTGATGTTCTCTACCTCCTATTAAGCTATGTCCCTCTCATGATGCAACACCCTGTATATAATTTTCATGTGTACATATTTACAGTAAAACTGATACTTTCCGAGTGTTTAGAGGAAAACCGTTTTTTTTTACCAAGTTTTGCTTCAAAAGAAATTGCTGTATTCTCCCTTAATGCCATTCATTTGATCGATTATATCAAGCTCGAAATGCAAAGCATTTACATTTACCTCGGCATTTACTTATTGAAATATTTTAGCCAATTAAGAATTCATGAACGACCTGCCAATCATCTAGTCGAACAATGCTTAAGAGACAAAATCAAATTTCCGCTTTGACATACGGCCGCGACTTATTTAATTTGTCAAGTGGGAATTTTACCTTCGCTCCGTTGTACTCCAGTAACTAATTCCCATAAAATATTAATTACATTATTCCACGTTCACCAGCCAGAAAATTATACAGTCGGCGTTTTGACTATATTACAGCATAATAAGGTCATCCTTCCAGTTGAAAACAATAATTTTCTATTCAGTTCGTGTCGTTTAATTTAAGTGACAGAAAATTGACCGTCTATTTTGAATTCAAAGGGCATAGTTCACCTTCTTTTACGAGAATAGAATACTGCCAGGACGGGCTACTCAGGGTGTACCGCCACGACATTACACTACCTGCATTTTTTTAAACATATCCAAATTTTTGCCGTAAATGAAATTGTTTAGAAAGGTGACCTTTATTAATGAAATGAACAATTGGAGTGGGTAGAAGTTATGGAAAAATGTTTTGTCCAATGCTGATCCTACGGATTACTCCGCGCGAGTTAATTTCTAAGTAAATAAAATGCTCGATCGAGATGACTGCGACTTATTGCATGCTATATGAAGATAATTAGATTTATTTCACTTTGAGCAGAAGCGTATAAACGTTCGTTTTGTAAAATATTTTACATCGTTAATTTAATAAAAATGGACGGTTACCAAGTTACCGAAAAAAAATCAAAAATTCAGATATAATTAAGTGGTATGTATTATGGTGGCTATAAAAATATAGTAAAAAGCACCCCACGCTTTTTACAATAAAATATTGAAAATATGTAAACATAATTTTTTACATTTTAGTTGGGTTTGCTATTAAAGCGTGTTTTTTAGTTTTTGAACTACTATGTCTTGGAGAAAGACTCACTTTTAGCTACAATGTTCACAGTAGAAATCTCCGTTTTACACATAAGCTGGCATCACCTCGCTTTCATTCAACATTATTTACGAGATCTTTGTCCAATAATGCTCCTCATGTATATAATGATATTTCAGATACCCTTAAATCATTGTCAGTAAGTAGCTTCCGAAAAGAAAAAAAAATGAGAACTGTAGTATTTCAAATGTCACAACTTAGATTTATTTACTTTTTCTTCTCTTTTTCATAATTTTACCACAGATCTGGCCTGTTTGAGAAAATAAACGTAATTTTTGTAACAGTGCGATTTCCGTCATTATTTTAGTATTAATTGTTAGATATATACATATAAACATATCTGGCCGATAGGCGCGAGGTGGCAATCGCGATTAATCATACGGGTATCGCGCCACCGTGTTCGAATCCTGGCTCCGGCACTGTCAGAGGAAATGGTTGTTGTCCGCGTTTTCTCAATGTGTAACCCCCTTCCGCACAAGCCTCTGGCTTCTGGAATTGGGGGTTGTCTAATTTCTGTGGTGTTTATTTATTATTATTACTATTTATTTATATAAATCGATTATCACTATATGTTTTCTCCCTCTTTTACTCTTAATTTGTATCATGTACTTATATTAATTTGTTATAACGTATAAACTTAGGTTAAGTAGAGTAGCCGCATGGCTAGATTTCGCCTTATGCATTAGAAATATAATATATTTGTTACACTTACAAATAAAGACTTTTGTTTTTTTTTAAGACATTTTATTATCATTATTATTTGGCAATTTATTATAATTCTTTATTTTTCGTTTCAAAATTATTTTGTTATTTTAAGAATGTATTTTATATTAAAAATATTATTTTATAGCGCTCCCATTCGGCCCTTTGTAAACTTTATGAGAGTAATTATAATTTTTAGATGCTATAACACACGTATACATTGTAAATTGAACATGCGCCCACCCCCAACGAACCACAACGTAGTAGTGAGTCATTAGAAAAACTGGTAATAAGGATGATTGTACAAACAAGAAATCTTATATAACATGGGATCTACAACCCATTATTTTGAAAAATGAAAAAACATATCGAGGACTTCTGGAACGTTGTTAGTGTTTACATCGGTATAGTAGGCTTAAGAGATATAGCAGAAACTCTAAATAAAAAAAAAAAATAACAAAAAAGGGAGTCTCTTTATATGTTGCTGACAACACTCGTCGCCTAATAAACAAATATTCATTAAGAACGAATATTTCTCATCACAACTAAAGGAACAACAATAAGAAGAAAAATGTTAGATATACCTACCACACTGAGATAAAATTGCACTCACTATCAACCGGACTAACAGATAAAGGACTCATATTTCTGTCGGTAGTTATTGATTAGCACTTGAAAAATCTTATCAGCCATGTATTATATTTTTCCTCCACGCCCACTGATCTTTATTTCATTTTCACGGGCGAATTTTCTGTAGTGAGAAGGTTTATTGAGCTTCTAAAGTCTTATATTTTTTTTTGTTACAAGGGCACACTTGAAACGACCACTTTTAGATGTTTGAATATTATCTTTCTGAGTTTCTGTTTCGTATCTTAAAGTACACTTTCGGATGCATTCTTTAAATTCAATGTACTTACTCCCAACGAATGTAATTTTTGAGATGTAACAAAATTCGTCCGCAGAATTGCACAAAAAACATATCTCAGATAAATACAACAAAATAATGGTTGCGACAGTTGTAATGTGCATAATAAACCTATTTTCTTTTTTTTTGTAATCCAATATATCGTGGCATATTGCCGAGAACTAAATTTTATTATATATAGTAGGTCTGTATGCATTTTTAAGTATTATCGTATATTCTGGTTAATTTAATCGACCTTGCAATGTACGGTGTAGTTCATGCGTTTAAATTTTTGCATAATAAGCCTCATAGGATAGGCTACTTAATTATTATTCCAGACAATTATCAGTAATGATGTATGCATATGTTCCCCTTTACGGTACACATGAACGTGTTTGCTTTTTCAAATTTTATTTATATTCGGCACCACAAAAATAACCAAAAGCGTGTATCGGTTGAATATCACTAAAACGTCATATACACAATATTTTATCTAGAAGTCCATAAACAACAGGTATTAACTAAGATTTTTAAATTAGGGCGCGACATACAGACGTATACTTTTCTTGTTATTAAAAAAGGCGTTGTTGTCGATCACTGTTAAAAAAAAAAATTGAAAAATCAAAAATTTAGAAAAATTGGCGACGCTTCAAAATACGTTATTCGAAGAACAATTTACAATGTTTATCAAGAATATTACGTTCTTACTTTGGAAATTATTTCGAATAAATTGCAAAAATACCCTGATATAATTACTAGTCTTTGGAAACTTTAAAAGGTATTTTGTTAGAGTGCGGATTTAAATATAAAAAAATTAATAACCGTTTCATAGTAATGGAATCACGTCATATTATGGAAATTCGACAGAAATCACATATGACGGTAATATATCTTGACAAGACGTGATTTGATACGCATGATACCGTTAATTAGAGTTGATAATTCTACATGCCGGAGGTAAAAATGGGTTCGTACTCAACGCACTGCTCTTGTCAGCCAAAAGTATAAAAAAGTATTCTGCTCACTATCACGAAGGTATGATCGCGGATTTGTTTGAAAAATGGTTCGCTGAACAGCTGTTACATAATATTCCCCCAAATTCAGTTATCGTTATGGATAATTATGGTCCTTATCATTCGCGACTATTAAATAAAGTACCATATTATAATACGAAAAAGGATGATATAATAATAGTGCAGTAAAAAAAGCGTTTTAATTTGGATACAGCCAGATTATGATTTTATCCTGTTTTGGGTATCAGCCAGATTATATTCCTAAGTTTTGGACCTCGAAAATCTTTTGCTACTTTTTTTTATAAACAATTAAAGTTTCTTTTACCGCGTTTTTCGAGCTTAAAATGTGAATAACTCCGGCTCTATAAGTCGGATCGGAGCAAACTAAAAACCAGCCTCTTCGTGATAAAATTGCCAATAAATCCTCGTTGGTTTCAAGTCTCTGAAGTACGTACATAACCTACAAAACTGAAAAAACGAGAAAAGAGACAGTATTTTTTTCATTTTAGTGCCCAAGACCGCCAACTAGAACTAGAAAATAGTAAATATTGTAATATAAATACTATAGTTTTAAAGGCGAGGATTAATAATATGGTAAAAACATATTTTTATTTAAAAATAAACATTTTCATCCTTATAAATGTACAAAACCGTAAAGGAATGGAATGGAACTGGTGGGGAATAAGAAAGAGAAAGAAAATGTAAAAATTTATCCTCATTTATACGCAACTATTCTCTCCGCAGATACAGTGTATACGAGCATAATTGAAACCATATAAATACTAAAACCCGGCAAAAACAGTCGGCATCTTTTGTACATGGGCGGAAGTAAATAGAAATGCTTGTCATAAGAAAATGTTAAAACTTTTTTGAAAATTGTATTCCTTTTGATATGTGATGGAACCAACGGATTTTCATCATGCTTCTGAGGTGTCTTTGCTGAAAACGTTCTAATTCTTTCACATGACGACGGTAAGTGACCCAGCTTTCACATCCATATAGCAGTGTTGGAATGACAACTGCTCTGTAGACAGCCATTTTCGTTGACAAAGCAAGGTCGTGGTTGTCAAATACTCTCTCTCTAAGTCCCCAGAGTGCTCTAGATGCAGCGTTAATTCTATTGCGAATCTCGCTGTCCATGTTTGCTTTGTCATTAACAACGTTGCCTAAGTAATTGAACTGATCCACCACTTCAAGAGAATTTCCGTTAAGTGTAATGTCTATTTGGTTCACTTGATGAGGAGTTGACATAATCTTAGTCTTTCCAATGTTGATTTTAAGTCCCAAGGAATCATAGCTCTGGGCATACACATCTAAAAGTTCTTGAAGCTCTTCCGGCGTAGAGGCTAAAAGTGCACAGTCATCCGCATACTGGAGATCACAAATGAATCGTGTGCGTGTCTTCGTGAAAGCTCTAAAGCGCCCTATGTTAAAGAGACCACCATCAAAACGGTATCTGAGACCTATTCCTCTGACTGTCAGTTTGTTGTCAACAATAATTGTTAGAGCAGTGGTAAACAAATTAAAGAGTAGGGGTGCCAGGACACATCCCTGCCTAACTCCAGTGAGGGTTTGGAAAGGTTCGGTTGCCTCATTATTATACATAACCTGGGCGTTGTTGTTTGTATGTAGACTGCGACTGCAGCCGAATGTACGGTGTGCTTGAAAAGAGAGAGATAGAGATGTAATAGAATATGACATTGGACAAATTTATTATACCTAATCTTTAAATTTCTCGGTACACTTGAGGACATTAGGGCTAATTTTATTTTAGTTCTACAAAAGGGAAAATGTTTATTTTAATAATACATATGTGGGATGATAAGAATTATTATTGCAAATCGAAAATAGAAGAAAAAAAATATTTTTTTTATATATAATTTTTTTCTTTCATCATCCAATATTGTAACATGTTTTTAATGTCTTTTAGTGAAAGCCGTTTTTTAAAATAATGATTTATATGAGAGTAAATTGAACCGTCTTTCCAGCTTATATCCGGAGCGCTCTTAACCGCCTCTCAAGTTACCAAAGTAACCCCCTGGAAGATCTCAAAGTTCTCGTGCTAGGTAAAGAGAGACGAGGCCCTACAGTTTAATGTTGACTCCGAACCACTCTTGGGGCAATTTTGTTAATGAAAAATTATTTCGCCTTGCGGGAATCAAACCCACTTCGCTAGGCAACTCAGTTTGCTAGCCAGACGCTTTAACACACTGAGCTACCGTCCCCTATTAAATACCTATATTTGTTCATTTCGCCAATAACATATTTTTAAGGTATTATCATCAGTTTTAGATATAAAGTCTAAATATTTAAATGTATTATATATTATAATAGGTATTTATGCACTGCACCGGAAAACCATTAAAACACACTGACAGCACATCTCACATCAAAAACTAAGTTTCTCATTGTATTGCTAGGCAAAAAATTTACATATTACTTACATTTTAATGCTTGTAGGTAAATAAGTGAATTTATCACATGAAATGAATAGGTTTCAAAATGATACAGTTCAAATTTTAGCTCAAAATATGCATTTGTTAATAATTAACAATTGGCCAAAATGCAAAAAGTTAAGTATCTCGAGTTCACGTTAACAAAAATGAACTTTCTTTTTTTATATTAAAGGTTCCAAAATTCTCTAACAGATCTGATTAAAAAAATTTTTTTTTCAAAATGGCCGAAAAAATGCATTTTGTCATTTGAGTTATAAAAAAATGTAAAAAAGTAACCAACATTACATTAAAAAAAATTCTTTTTAATTGCATTCGAAAGCTAGCGTCAGGGCTCCCAGTGGCTATTGGACCTTAAATTAAGGACTTAGGGACCTAGATCAAAATAAAAAAGGACCAAATAGGGACCAGATAAGGGCCAAAGATGTATAATTTTCCATGTTTCTTTTCTTAAATGCAATACATGCATTAATGCTTTAAGGCAACGTAATAAACAAAAACATAAGTTCTATTTGTCATTAACAAAGTAAAATTTGCCTTATAACTAATATGACTTTGACTCATACATTAATACTTTAAGGCAATAAACACAAAAATATATTTAATTTGTTATTAACATTAAATAAAATTTGCTGTACTGCTACGACTTTGACTAGTCTCTTAATTAGAAACGAAATATATAAAAAAAATGTACATTAGACATTTCCTAAGATATCTTGGATTTCCTGTTTAGAGGCCCAGAAATCATTACTGACTCCCTTTTCTCCACTGACGACTGAGACTTGCCTAATTGTGTTCTTATTTAGTTAGTTAAAATTTCGACTGAAAATAAAAAAAACCTGATAATATGTGGATCACTAGAAATATAAAAGAAAAAGGTAGCGAATTGAAGGATATGTTTTGCTTGATGAAAAATTCAATGAATGGCGACTTGGCAATTAGATATAATGATATGAAAAAGGAACATCAAAATATTCCCCTACCTAACGAAATATCAAATAATTTCCAGATCTCAAAATGGATTTTGCCCTGGTAGGTCAACCAAAAGTGCAGCAACGGACTTTTTGGAAGCACCACGGGCCAAGGTCAAGAGTTCCTTTGTATGACTGGTGGTCGAGAGGTGAGCGCACTTGCCTCTCACCCAAAAGTTCCGGGTTCGATCCCCGGTCGTGGAAGTGGAAAATACTGTGAGAGGAATTTTTCAACTATACACGGATATTGGGTGTGTGTTCCTTGTCTCTAAATGTGTAGCCCCCTCCCATACAAGGCTCTTCTAGAGCCTTCCAGGATAAAGGGGGTCGTAATTACCTGTGGTATTGCTGGGACAAGAGATAGTTTATTGTCGAATAATTTAAGGCTCGATTTAACTGCATTTGTAGTATTCAACATACGCTCACCCCTTCATGCCCTACCTTCCATGTGAGTGTCTGCCCGGAGCTAGAAAACACACTCGACAAAAGCGTTGCATGAGAAAGGACGAGAGCAGCATTTACAACTTGGCGTAACCTAGGGTGCTTTAAATCACCTGAACGATCTCTCCTTTTTCAAAACTGAGCCAAATATTCGTCAACTCTATCCTTTGTCTCAATATTAATTTCAGTCTGCAGAAGGCTCCATTTTTGAGAAGGGAAGACTTTTCTAGAAGATAACTCCCGGCAGCTGCATAGTGTGCTTGTGCACTTAAAAGAAAACATAATCTATCTTCTACTGTATTAAAAAAGAAACAATAAATAACAAACGCATAATGATCAGACAGCATTACTTATACAGAAAGGAAATAAGGGTTTTTTGTATTACTTTGCGTACATCTGATCAGAAAGTTTGTCATCACAGACACCAGTCAATAAATTTACTTACCTATTTACACACTTACAAACCAAAAAAATCGGTAATTAAAGACGACCACAAATCTTGTGGTTGTTGCCGCTGAGAGCGCTAGCAAGCGCAGAGCTCAGCTAGGGACATTTAGGGACAATGGGCGTGTTTTAAAATGCTCACTACAGTTTTTTAACGAACGATCTGTGCTCAAACGTAATTATCAATGGAGTTCATTGAAAATAGGGACTTTAGGGACCATACTGAGAAATTACGGACTTTTCAGGGGCTTTCTCTAAAATAAGGACCAAGTCCTTAATAAGGGACCAACTGGGATACCTGAGCTAGCGTCGAGATCTACATTTTGAAAAAATAATTTTTCATTTTGGACTTAACGGCATAAAATGGCGGGCATTTCAAATTTTAGATAACAAATGCAATTTTGGCCAATGGGTTCAATATTTTGACACCAACTTTTCAGAGTCTTTTTATTACATGAAAAAGTATATTTTCTGAAAGTTTGATGCAAATTGGTCTGTCTAGTTGACGGTCCTGGGCACTGAGATGAAAAAAAATACTATTTTTTTCTCATTTTCTCAGTTTTGTAGGTTATATACGTACTTCAGAAACTTGAAACCAACGAGGATTTACTGGCAATTTTATTACGAAGAGACTGGTTTTTAGTTTGCCCCGATCTGACTTATAGAACCGGAGTTATTCACATTTTAAGCTGAAAAAACGCGGTAAAAAAACTTTAATTGTTTATAAAAAAAAAGTAGCACAAGGTTTTCGAGGTCCAAAACTTAGGAATGTACTCCGGCTGATACCCAAAACAGGATAAAATCATAATCTAGCTATACCTATCTCTTCATTTCTAATTTATTAAAAACTATCAAAATATTAAAAAAAGAATATGTTGTAGACCATATCTCAAAACGCACGGCCATAGTCTGTTACGTTTACTGCCATTTTAGGGCATATTTAAGTCAATAGAATTGATGTTGGGCAGTGTAAAACACGAGTTGAGAAAATGCAATCAGAATTCGACTTTAGCGCTATAATAAGAACCGTAATATCCGATTTAGACAAAACCGACATATGGTGGAAAAAATCCGCGAATCGTGTGTTATAAACAACGAAAAAGAGTATCCCATTTTGCCATACGTAGAGCCCATTGTTATTCGGGTAGGGAATGATTCTAGAAGTCAGCTTACTGATGACTCCGTTACCATGCAACCATTTTTTTTTCCACCACTGTTTATTCTAACGTCGTGTTTAACTAACATTATATACCTTTTTCCCCTTCCCCTGATACCTCCCTGTTGGTTTATGATGAACAGTGACAGTTTCAAGTATCAAGTTTTTCTAGTTCCCTACATTAAGAGTCGATGAAATTTTTACGTTCAGTAAAAAAATGTCATTGACTAAGTGAGTAAAGTTTGTTGTTAGTTTATATAAAAGTATATAGGTATTATTATATTATAATGCTTTATACACACGAACATACAATATACATATACCTACCTCACCACACATTTCACTCATAATTTATTAGTTAATAAGTTTGCAAAACAGTTGTACAGGTGATTTAAAAAAAAACTGGTACTGGTTTAAACTTTAATAGTTTAGTTGTGTGCATATGTCTGTAAATAGGGCTGGCCAGGCATGTCGAGAGGGGGGTGTGGAGAAGGGGTGATTTACCCCGGACTTGGGTTTTTTGGAGGAGACCGGTTTTCTTAGTGTTTTTAAACTTATTAAACCTTTCTTTTTAATTTTATTCAAATGGAATTTTAAAAAATAATTAGAAAATAACTTTTTCAAAACATTTTCAAACCTGCCAGATTATTGTTTAAAAAAATAATATTTGTTACGGATAATTACGGTTGTAATTAAAATACTAACTGAATAATGATAATTCTTTTTTTAAAATAAGAACACAAAAACACCACGAGATTAAAAAAAATGTAAACAATGCAAACTGAACATAAAAATAGAATAAAAAATAAAATAAATGAACTTCAACTACGTAATACAGAATTAACTAATATTTTGTCTTGCAGGCATGGACAAAATCAGATTTTTTGCAAGGTCAACTTCTTGCGATAAGTTCTCCCAAGCGTCTTCAATTACCCCTTCCAATTCTTGGGCATTATTTGGATGGTTATTTAATTTTCTTATATGTTCCACCATTAGTCCCCAAATATTTTCAATAGGATTTAAATCCGGACTTTTAGATGGCCACGGTATCAACTCTATGTTTTCATGGCCGTATGTATGGAGCAGTTGTCTTGTTGGAAAATAAAATTATTTTCCGGAAACACCTCTATTACTGACGGCAACATAATATTGTCTAATCTTTCAATATATTTAATGGAATTGAGATGACCACCACTGTTCCAACACACACCTAACCGATTTAGGCTCATCCAAGACCAGACATTGACTGAAAACCTTCCTGATATTTGTGGATCGAAAGTATATTTTTCGTCGTATATAGTGGAAGGACGCCTATATACGCGAACATGTCCATCATTACAGGATTTAAAACCTTTTCGTCAGAAAAGACAACTTGTCCCCAGAAGTTTTCATCATTGATTATTTAGTTCAGTGCAAAAATAATCCTAACCTGCTTCTTTTCTTCTGAAAGTTTGTATTTTTTAGCCGCTGAACAACTCTTCAATTCGCTTCCTAGTTTTATTCTTCTGCAAGTGGTAGGTACCGAAGCAGGGAAATTTGTCTCTGAAATTGCATTTACTGCAGTCTGAAAAGGGTTTTCTCTTAGGTAATTTATAAGATTTTCATCTTCTTGATTATTGCTCTTTCTGGGCCTACGGGAACCAACTTTACGGGATACCGTTTGGTTAGTTTCCCATTGTTTTTTAACACTCATGATCGTGGTTTTACTCACATTGCATTAAGCAGTAAGTCTTCTTATGGACCAACCATCTTCAATTTTAGAAACAATTCGAAGATTTTGAATATCTGTTAGACGTCGAACCATTTTTAATAATGACGCCACTGATTAACGTCAAAATGACATGTAAGATTATTAATATCAATCAAAGAACGAATGATTTACATAGCTAAAAGAAATTGTACCAGTTTCTTTTTAAATCAACTGTACGTGTATAATACACGGTTTTTAAAATATTGTAGGGCAATTGTTGCCTTGAAAAGTAAGTTACGCGCGCCTATGGATGGCACTTATTCGAGGTCGGTTTAAACTGACATTGGATAAAGTATATCACCAGCAGAATTAATCACCGCATACATGTTTTCAATAAGTTTATAAACACACTACATGACAAAAAAAAAACAATAATCATAAATTAACAACTTAATTACTTTTGCTATTTCCCGTATAAATAGAAATCTCAGTTTATTAAAATTGCATGGATGTCCGGATATATCATTGAAAATCGTTATGCAAGTAGTTTTAATATATTTATGTTTCGTAATGTGTTATAAAATTAAACAAAATTTTATAATACAATATTAATTATCAATTAGTAAACATAATAAATATTGTATAACCTCGTACACCTCTTGAAACTGAAAGAGAATTTTATTTGAAAGCAAATGATTATTATAGTGTATCCGTTTTAAAACAAGCTGCCTACAATAATTCTGGATGTGAAGTAGACACGACTTCGAGGAGAAACGCATCGAATAATTTGAAAGGAGAAGTTCAAACTTCAAAGTCAGTGGTGAATGAATTTAAGTTTCATCCCAGCACCGCAGCCACCCCAACTTTAGGCACCCCTGACTTCTGGCATGTCATTTTAAAGGACGTAAAAAGTGTTAAACTTTTATTTAAAAAATCAAGTTGCCCGTCTCTGTGACAGACACAAATGTGTCATATTTCCATATCAACCTTCGTTTTTAATGTGTCCTTTAAAAAATGGGAAGTAATAAACGTTGGTCTTTTGGTTCACCCACGACCGTACGCTTTCCACAATGTATATATTAATTTATTTGTAAAGAAAATTGACTAGTGAATCTTCGCCCGCAGTAGGTAGTCGGTTTTAAATCGGTGTTGTCACTGAACATGTATTTAATTGATTGCATATAGCGTTTAAAAATTGTTTACGTAGGTGTATTAATTTCATTCATAAATTGCCACGGGCCATGTCCAAAAGATAGCTTTATTTTGTCAACTATTGAATTAATAAAATTAACATTTTGTAAACTTATTCTATGTAACCTCAAATCTCGTAATTTTTTCCAGTTTCATAACATTTTGTTACGTATGGATATTTACAACTAGTTTTTTTCCCACCGATGCACTATGAGGAATAATACGTCATTAAATCGTGTTAACAATTCATTGAAATGTTTACTCTGTAGTTCCGGAATTGTATTTTCCTAATTATTTTTGCTTTAATGCTTAAACATTAATTCGTGTGAAACAGTCATTGTATAATTTGTAATTGTAAAACAAATGAAAGTGGCAAATCAATGTTTAATTGAAAAACCATAAATTTGAATTGCATATTGTTTGTTGTTAGTATAGATAATTATATTTTTTACATTAGCCACCCCCTCTACTATCCCCACTCTATTATTAAAGGGAATAAAATATTACATTGGGATTTAGTGTGCATAAGACTTGGATGTGGAAGTAGTGATTCCTTGGACAGCGGTTTTTATTATTACATCTGGTATTATAGAGCTCGAAATAGAATTGTAAAATTAGATTTAAACACTCTAGTATCTAATTGATTTTTCATAAAACGTTGTTACCTTCTTTCTCTTATTATTTATTTTTGAGAAAGAATTGAGGCAACATATGCGGACGACTAGCTGGTTTAAGTCGGAGCAGAGAACCGTGGGTCCAGAGCATTCGTAAGAGTGGAGAAACACTTACCCTTTCTGACATGTACAGCATAAGCGACAGATTTCTGTTTATTTCGAGAAAAGGAGACAAAGAAAAATTTATGTTAAATTGGGCACCATCTATAGTAAAATGAGCAAAATTGTCTCTTTTTCTCGAATAACCAGTCTACTATAGATCAGATTGAAATTGTTGGCAAGAGAAATAAAAAGATAGTTTAAAATGAATGTTAAAATATATTACAGGAAAAATAGACAAATCGAAAGACAAATTGGGATTTAAATATATATATATATATATATATATATATATATATATATATATATATATATATATATATATATATAACAAATTTATACCAGTATCCTGGATTGATTATGGTTGAGGTGACTGGTTCTGAGACGGCAATCCAGGCTCACAATTGTCTCTTGTTGCAAGAATGAATCCTAAAGTTTCCTTGGCAATTTACGTCTCTCAATGAAATGGGGTGAAAGTAGGAAAATTAACCAACTATGTGGTTTAATGTAAAGATAACGAAATTTTATCTATGAAAGATAATAACTGTGCAAAAACTGCCAAAAACTATGCAGGAATGTAGAAGAGGTATCTCAGAATTTAAGTATCTAAGAATATAAGCATCGAAGCATGTAAATATCTAAGCATGAATGCATGTACAAAATTTAAGCAAGTTAAAAGTACATATATAAGCAAGTTAGCTGTACAAAATTTAAGTTAGCTGCACGAAATTAAGCTGATTTCATAGACTATAAATTGCCAAAAAAATGAAAAGGAAAGAGAAAAATATTTTTAAAACCATGTGGTATAGTGAATACGACCAGAATTGAAACCGTATAAAAACTAAAAGCCAGCAAAAACAGTCGGCATCTGTTGCGGAGGTAAACAGAAAAATACTTGTCATAAGAAAAACAATAAAGAGATGCCGGCTGTTTTTGCCGGCTTTTAGTTTTTATACGGTTTCAATTCTAGTCGTATTCACTATACATATAGTATTTTACCTACTTGTTAAATTAAAAAGAATTGACTTTGAATTCAAATTTATTTTAAAAATAATTGAAATTATATCAAAGGCAAAATTTGAAGATGAATTAAATTTTTAAATGAATAATAAAATTACCTGTATATTAAACACTTTGTAACTGGGATATAAAAATTGTAATATCAATTACTGAAGTCCACAGTTAAAAATTATACACGTTTGAGTCAGTACAAAGGCTGCAAGCAAATGATTTCCTGGTGAGTTTTACTGATAAGGTAAACTTTTTGTCCTACTTACTAGAAAACAACGCTACCAAAAAAATGTGAGAAATCTAATTCCCTATTTAAATTGAAAGCTATAAAATATACAAATAGTACAAGTATGGCCATCTGTCAATGGTTGCGTTAAGCGCATCAACTTGCCTTGTAGATTCCCGTACTCACAACTAAAATAGTGGCATATAATCGATAAAAGTAATCTATAATAAAAGTTTTTGTTCCATACCAATGTCTTTGCCTCAGTTTGTAATTTCTATTTTATACATAACCACAAATATGAACAGATGTAAATAAATAGTAAAACGTATTGATAACTCAGTAAACATATTACCTCTTATTGGATTTACTATATATAGAATGAGAAAGGGTAAGGAAAATAACCATATGTACTCCATAGTAAACAAAAATATAAAAAATTGAAAAATAGATATCTGATGTAAATAAATGTATTGTAGACAATTGTTTCCTGGGATAATAATACTGTATTACAACGGAAATGAGATACATAATAGTTAATAGAAAAACCAGGACTAAGTTCCTAAGAAATAAAGCTTAAGTACATAAAACAGTGTGAAATGGTTTAGCAGTTATACAAATAAAATTCTGTTAGTTGAAAACAGTTTCACTTACAAAAACTGAATCGAAAAATGTTATACAGGTCGTGCTAAATATCCACAAAACACTAGTTTTTAAATAAAACTGTTAAATGGACATAGGCCATGTAACAACGTCATGTAAAAATCTGTTCTCCATTGGTTAATTTTTTGTTATTTTTTATGGCCTTTATTATCTCTAATTGTTCTAATATATCCAACTTGTCTTTCTTTTTGAAAGTAGTGTGGAAATGACAGAGGGTCGGAGCGGGAGCAGTGATGCGCAAGATGGCGGGGCCTTGTAGTGGTGATTGGAGGCAATTAGAGTGATGGGGTAATGAAAGTGGTGATGCGTACCTTTAATTATCATTATTTTAACTTAATTACCCTTATTTTTACCTAAATTACCCCTTAATCACTCTTAATTTAACCTTATTTCAACTTAATTACTCTTAATTACCCTTATTTTCACCTAAATGACCTGTGCTTCTTGAATCGCTTTTTAATATTTCAGCCAGTTTGACCAATGTATCTAGCATTATAATTATTATAATTTACCTGACATATTTTATTTTTTGAGATTTTCCTCTTTTACGCTTATTGTTAATTTACAATTTCCCTAAATTGTTTTTATTAACAGAAATTGTGCTACATATCAGTTTATTAAGCTTATCACTATCTTTATTATTAATCTCAGGCTTACAATCAAATTAATATATTTATAGACCTTATTTACTTTCCTATCAGTTATCTATCAGGTTTCCTGATGGCAATTATTTTTGGTTATTTCATTAATGATAATAAATTTTTGTTTAAAATTATCTCGACTTAACAGAAACGTTCATAGGTGGTTTATGTATCTATGGAATAGTACCATTTCTATATATGTTGGCTAATTAATTTTTCATGAATGACTGTGTTTGTGTAAGTAGATTTGCGATGGATGTGGATACATTTTTGCCCAGTCTGTACATTTTATTTAATTAATATTAGTGCATGGTTAGCTAGACAATTAATATGCCTTCCGAGAAAAAAATTAAACAGGCTGTTTTATGTATTTAAAAAAAATCATCGATGACGTCACAAGTTGTATACTTATATACAGCGTGACCCATTTGAAAGCGCGACATTCCCACAAAATTTTATTTACCATCCGATTTTGACAATTTTCTTTTTGAAATGTAGAGCGTATAGAAAACTTTAGGATAAAGTGTCACATTTTTTTTAACAAAAACCAAAGCCTACTATGTAATTTTTTGGGGGTGAAAATTCACAAAATCGTATTAGCGATTTTTTTATAAAAAATTTGAGAACGCCATTGGATTAAGCGCCCTCTAAAATAGGCCCGTACATATTAATAATTCTGTGGTCAAAGTAAAAAATAAAAATATATATTTTTTTTCTACTTCTTAGTCATACTCTAATTACTTATAACGTATAGAACCAATTTACGGCATTCCATTATGTCACTGGAATATTGTACCATTTGTACGGAGAAAAAATGGACGTAGAAGTCTCTGATGAGGCGAAAACCTTTTGTATTCTACGTTTTGCCGGAGGTGCCGGTTGGATAGTATATCCATTTTTTCACCGCCGCGCAGCCTACGTGCGGATATATGCAACAGTAACGGTGGAATCAATCAATTGATTATGTCAGGAAGTGTGTTAAATAAAGGATTCAAGATATGAGGACAAAGATTTATTCGTTCATAAATACTCCAGAGTTAAAGGAAAGCAAGTAAAAATCACATTGTTCTTATTATTCTGCTTAATCTTATCAAATAATCCATGGAATAAAAATTGGAAAACAATTGGAAATGTCACAAAAATTACTTAAAGGATTAGCTCTGACAGATTTGACTTGTTTACAAGAATATTGTAAAAATTTTACAACTTATTGGTGTGATTATGGAACAAGACAATTTGAGAGACAAAATTGAAATTGTGCGTAGGAAGGTGCAAACATGATCATTAAATAAACAAATAAAAATGCACTTCTAACTTATTATTTCCCTAGAAACGTGTTTAAGAACTGGACTATAACAGCAACTTTTCTCTCCAAGATTAATTTCTGAAATCTGAACATTAAAATCTGCGACGAATAAAATCCCGAATGTTAAAACTTTTTTTATTGTTAGAAAGTGGATATTATCCGGTTCAGTAATCTTCTCACCGTCTACGTCTCGCCTCGTTTTAATATTTTTCCCCATTTCCAATACTATTTCGTCTAGAGGCCGCCCACTATCAGACCGTTACCTTTAAAGTCGCATTGAAAAGTGCATTCGTTAGAGCAGGTTAACGTTTAAATGTCAAACAAAACTGATAACTTTCACTACGCCACAACAGTTATTGGCAACAGGTTGTCGTAGGTAATCGAGCGTAGAACACATATTTTCGATGTAAATATAGTTATTCTAATGGTTGTATAATTCGAGTACCCCATCAAGAATTTGCTTCAACTATCATACCTGCACATTAGCCAGGGTGTCACCGGGATCTATGCAGGGGCGGACTGGCAGGTAAAAGGCCTCGTGGGATCTAATTTAAAAATGACCTCCAGCCAATTTTCACATACGTTTATTGTGTGGTGTGTTACGGTTTTGCTTTGTAACAAACAAACAAAAATGAAGAATAGACACTAAATAAAAAAATATCTTTTGTTTGCGAAAAAAATCATTTTATGCAAGTGCTATCTTGTAGCAAATAAAAAAATTTACATTGGTCTGATCGCGGCAGATCAATTACAGGGAGAGTTATCAGCATGTGAAATATTTTCGTCTTCCACCTTTCCCTCCCCCCCTAATTATCCCACCGCCTCCAGCCTCCGGCCCAACAAAATATCTGCAAATATCCTTCTATTAAAAAAAATGAGTCCTTAACTCCACTCCTTCATGATAAAAAATGAATTCAGTTTTTTTATTTTTTGCACCTTGGATTCGCGATATCTCGTGAATTAATGGTCTGACGTCGATGAAGTAAAAATTAACAAGGTTCTTGAGGAAACATAGAAATTTTATTTTTTAAATATTACTTTAGTCAAATGACTGCCTCAGTAGATAAGCAAAGCTGGTTCTATGTCGCTGAGTAGAGAAACACTGGGGGTTCTCAATGACGCCATGAATTGGATGGCATGTGTCCATCAGGATATAAAACAGATTCTAAACAGCTATGAACAGGTCTCAAACAACTATAAACAGGTCTTAAATCACAAAGAGTCCTGATGGATACATGTCATCCAGTTTATGACCTCATTGACAACTACCAGTGTTCCTCAACTCAGTGGTTCAGAACCCGCTTTGCTTATCTACTCACCTCGCTGCTGACACTCTTGAAGTCTAGCACGAAAGTTTTTCATTACCCGCTGCAAAATTTCAATAGGGATTGCGTTAATCTCTGACTGAATATTATATCTTAGTTGTTCCAAAGTTTGTGGTCGATTAGAAATAACAATTTGATTTTAAGTAGCCCCATAAAAAAAAACAAGCTGAGAGATCCGGTGACTTCGTGTCACAGCTGCTTTTACCCTTTCAGCACTTTCAAATGTGTGTACAGAGCGAGTTATTCCTTTCGGTTTATCTCTGGCACATGAAGCAGTACTGCGAAACTCGGGTACCCACTTTTTAATTGTTAGTCGGCTAGGAACTAGATCTCGTGGATTTAAATGAAAGTGACGACGAAATAAACGCCGGTTGATTACAACAGAATACCCGTGACCTATGGCATACCGATGAGAACTAATAAGTTCGAAACTGGTTCATGTCTGGTCAGGGAATTGACAAATGACATTGGCTACCAATCTAAGGTATAATTCAATGCAGGTCGGGGTATTTGCCCACTGAGTAGTTGTTGTTGGCATACCTGTATATTTTATGTATACAAAAACTAATATCCTTAGTAATAAAGTACAGTATTTTATATTTTATAAACATAGCTAAGAGTTGTTTATGTTATCATCTTAGTTCGAGAATATGCTGACAAACCAAGTTCTTTGTTGAATATTTGGCTAAATTTCCATATTCACAGCTAAACTGACATTTCTCGCAAACGCTTTGACAACTGTCTTAAATTTCCATTTATCGCGAAAGTATGGCGGCTTGATTGAATTTGTATCTATTATCTATCTCATTATATTATGACATGAATTAACTTTGAAAATGGATACTTCGATCCGTTATTATATAATGACATTATAATAGACAGAATTATGGCACGAGGAACGGACCCTATAAAATGGAGAACCAAATGGCTCAATAAGCCGTAAAAGGATTATAAAACTATTTTATGGCTTCTTTATTTGTTAATCGATGCGTACATGTGTTCGAGTACGGGGTAGTTGACACCGGATAAGTTTCCAAAGGAAGTATATACCGATACCGCGATACCGGTAAAAGCATGGATTCAAAAACTTTCCAAGCCAACTAGATTGAAAATACTAACGTTTACTTTAGTTTCGTTTATGGACATCATATTCGCACTGGTTTGTGTTGGTGTTCTCTTAAAAAGGGGAACAATGTGCAAAAATTAACATGCTGGTCTTTTGTTATCGAGCTAATTCATGGAAAGCAAATAAAGCGACAGTGTTTATGAACTATATTTTAGTTCATACCCAAGTATAGTCGAGTACACATTTACTGGGCACTCAAAAAAAACGCAACAAAAACTTTACGACCTCATTATTATCGCCGCTGGGCCATGCGGCATGCTGGTATCAAACAAGCCGCCGCACATTAAAGCGAAATAGTACAGAACTTAAAATTCGTATGTATTAGAATGTCAAATGCGTGTAAAGTATAAACGAACTTAATTGAAACCGTATAAAAACTAAAAGCCGGCAAAAACAGTCGGCATCTCTTTATTGTACATGGGCGGAGGTAAATAGAAATACATGCCATAAGAAAATGATAAGATTTTCGGGCGTTATTATATTATCCTCTGTTTCAAATGGTCTCCAGAAAGCCATGATAAATTAGTAAATAATTAAAATATTTTACCTTTTATATAGTAGTAAATATTTATAAATATGAACAATAACTAACTAAACTCCTACACTTGATATTATAACAGGTATTTACGCACTGCACTGGCACATTAACAGCACAGCACATGTCCACCGTTGACTACATTTACGAGTTTTTTTATGCTAGTAGGCCTGTTCGTTTTATTATCTTTAAACCAGTGCAGTCGTAGATGGTTCATTCAGGCTGATTACATTGCCAGTTTCAATTATCCTCGTTTAAAGTATAGTCGAGTTTATCTATTATCAGCACTCAAAAAACGCAACAAAAACTTTACGACATAATGAGGAAGTTGCATGATTTTTTTTATATCACAAATAGACGACAGAAAAATATGCTTCCTCGTATTTTTTCTTTTTTGTTAAAGTTGAAGGCGAAAAAAATTTATTTCGACCGAAAATTTAAAACCATTAAAACGCTCTATCCCTAACGAATGACGTCATTTGTAACCGGTAGCGTCACGTCATTATTGTTAAAACGTTGGAACGTTGCAATACGTTCAGGTCAAATTAGTGACGTCAAAGTAATATTATAGCGTTTTCAGTAACGTGGTTTCGGTTACACAAAAGTTCAAATTTTAATGTGGCATATTTACGAAGGGAAATTTTTCTGAGTTTCTTTTATTATATTATCAACTTATATGGTACATATTATGGAAAAATAATAAAATTAAGCATTTTAAAAATCCATGCATCTTCCTCATATCGGCGTGGGCCAAGCGGCACGCTCTCATCAAACATGCCGACGCCCGTTTTTTGACTGCCAATAATAGATGGACTCGACTTTAACCTGAGCTCAGTTACTTTTATGACTAGTTTAACGGTATTTTACTGAGGTCGTAAAGTAAATTTTGCGTTTTTTGAGTGCCCACAATGTGTAAACTGGCACTGTAATCAGCCTAAATGAACCATCTACGACTGCACTGGTTTAAAGATAATAAAACAGACAGGCCTACTAGCATAAAAAAAACTCGTAAATCGTTTCACAGTAGTCAACGGTGGACTTATGAGATGTGCTGTCAATGTGCCAGTGCAGTGCATAAATACCTGTTATAATATCAAGCGTAGGAGTTTAGTTAGTTATTGTTCATATTTATAAATATTTACTACTATATAAAAGGTAAAATATTTTAATTATTTACTAATTTACCATGGCTTTCTGGAGAACATTTGAAACAGAGGATAATATAATAACGCCCAAAAATCTTATCATTTCCTTATGACAAGCATTTCTATTTACCTCCGCCCATGTACAATAAAGAGATGTCAACTGTTTTTGCCGGCTTTTAGTTTTTATACGGTTTCAATTAAGTTCGTTTACACTTTACTCGACTATAACAATTTATCAGTGTTTTATAATGGCCAGTTTACAAACCAGTGAATTATACTGGATTTATCATATTCTAAATGAACTTAAAAGATATTATATGTTTTATTTAATTTACAAATCTTCTCTGACGACGGTTAATAAAACCGAAACGTAAGAAAATATTTTTATAGGAAGATTTTTTTACTACACAGCCAGCACCTAAATTGAAATTTCTTACAAAAAAATAGTTTTTGGAGCATCAGTGAGCGCCAGAAAAACATCAAACTGTACCGACCATCGTTATTTATTATAAATAAAGTCGTTTAGCCGTTTAATTTAATTAATTAACCTAATGCAAAGAGAGCGACCGAGTAACGTTAGAAACACCTACACAAATCTATATCTATCGATGATCGAGAGACATCAAACATTAATTGCCTCCCGATTAAAACCTACTCGATTCGCCAGACCGGCTTACTATAAATTATTGGGCACAGTACCGACTTACAATTTCGATCGACGGAGACGTAACTAGGCCGAACGCGGCCCATGCAGCCACTCATTTCTTGCAGAGTTCAAATGTTCAGATCGGCCAAGTATAGAAGTTAACTGTATTTCGCCGCTCCGGTGGGAGGATGTTGAGGTTTCCGGGGCATCGAATCGCGGCTGTTTTATAAGCCAGATAATTATTCGACTTATTTTAGGGATTATTGGCAAAACAAAAAGTTATCTGTTATACAGGCTGTCCATTTTATCATGGCCCTCGAGAATATCTCGCTTAATATCAGTCGTACAAAAAAAAATATTTTTACGAATATTGTGCCGATTTATATAACCTACAACATAATTTAAAGATATTTAAAATCCATGGCCTACTTTAAGAGTTATGGCGGAAAATATCGAAAATGCGGAAAACATCTAGGCCAAATATCTCCGTTATTTGAAGAGATACGAGGAAAATTCTAAGCCGAAATTTTTTTGCAAAACAGTGTTTCAACGAGGTTTTATTTAATTTTTTTCAAAACCGCTGTATTTTGAGATTTACTCTTCAGGCTGTTAAAAAAATTATTTTGAAACGGGCGGGAAATGGCGCCATTAAATAGAGTATTTTCCTACCTTTTCAACGATATATCACATGCCATATTTATTTATTGGTACTACGTTAGTAATTATAAAAACATGTTTCTAAATCCAATATATTTTTTTTAACAAGCATTATACTTGCCGTGGAGAGGTATGATTAAATAAAACGATAAAATAATTCAATAAGTTGTTCAAATCTTTGCTATAATAAAACATTAACACAATTAAGTAGAATAAAGTAAATTCAGGTAACAAAAACAAATTAATAATAAAAAGAATATAGCACACAGAGCATTAATATTCATCTAATCCTCAAAATAATTTTTAAGATATCATATCAAGTGTTCAAAGGGTCCACCGCGATTTCATATGCACAATCGAGCGCGGCGAGGCACTGCGTTTAAAATATTACTCAGCATTTCGGGGGTAACTGTAATACATGCCTGTTGAATTCGAGGTTTTAGGTCCTCTACATTTTGCGGTGTCGTCGAAAACACCTTATCTTTAATATACCCCCATAGAAAAATATCCATTGGGGTTATATCTGGAGAACGAGGGGCCATCGAATAAATCCATCGGTACCTATCCAATGTTGAGGCAAAATTTCGTCTAAATCATCTAGGCAAATCTGGAAATTGTGGGGAGGAGCTCCATCTTGTTGAAAATATTGAAAGTTGTGTCGATTCTCTAAAGGTAGGTCATCTAAGAATTCATTAAATTCATTTCTCAAAAAGTTTAGGTACCTTTGACCACTGAAGTGACCATCATAAAAATAAGGACCTATTAAATTGATGCCTAAAATACCTATCCACACATTTATAGAAAAACGATTTTGAAACCCAGTCGGTCTATGCCAGTGTGTATTTTCAGAAGTCCATTTGTAATGCGATTAAAAAATCCATTATTGGAAAAATTTGCCTCGTCGGACCAAAGTATTTTACTACATATTAATGGATCGGCACGCTTCTTCACAAAAAGTCGTCCTCCTTGGTTTGTCCCCCGCTTGTAAATTGTGAACTTTTTTGGCTTTATAACACCGGTAACCATTTTTCTTTAAAAATTTTCTAGCACTTGTTTTATTTATATGACAAGCAATTTGAATTTCTCTTAATGATGTTTTAAAATTTTCTGTATTTTTATTTCTTACATAATTTAGAACTCGGTTTACCTTATTAACATTATCAGTAACACTGTTCAACCTTGTCTTCTTCTTTAAAAATGAACCATTATTTTTCAGTTTCGTAGCTAATTTTCTGAACAGAATTTTATTCGGCTGTAGTGCTTGTGGAAATCTGTTTCTATATTCTACTTGAGCTAATCCAGAGTTAAAATTGCATTGACAATATGTAACGAATATATTATAACGATCAATGTGAGTGAAAATCATTTTTGAAAATTTTAAATTCTTAAACGAGTGTGATTGAGTGAGAGTTTAAGTGTATTAACTTAGATGATCTGTCAAAAAATTAAATTGTCAAGTTTGTTCATAGCCAACTATTTTAAAATAATTGAAATAATAGTGAAATCATGAAATACAAACAAATGGATATTATACTTAAATTAATTGGTAAAGACATTTTAACTTTCTGAGCAAGGAGTGACGCTTTTATGGAGGACCTCTACATTGGTATAACTGCGAATACTCTTTCCATAATTGCTCCATGTTGCTTTCTTGATTATTTTGTTTTTGTTACCTGAATTTACTTTATTCTTCTTAATTGTGTTAATGTTTTATTATGGCAAAGATTTGGACAACTTATTGAATTATTTTATCGCTATATTTAATCATACTTCTCCACGGCAAGTATAATGTTTGTTAAAAAAAAAATATTGGTTTTAAAAACATGTTTTTATAATTACTAACGTTGTACCAATGAATAAATATGGCATGTGATATATCGTTAAAAAGGTAGGAAAATACTCTATTTAATGGCGCTATTTCCCGCCCGCTTCAAAATATTTTTTTTAACAGCCTGAAGAGTTAATCGCAAAATACAGTTTTGAAAAAAAAAAAAGATAAAATCTCGTGAACATATTCTGTTTTACAAAAAATTTTCGCCTTAGAATTTTTCTCGTATCTCTTCAAATAACGGGGATATTTGGCCTAGACGTTTTCCGCATTTTCGATATTTTCCGCCATAACTCTTAAAGTAGGCCATGGATTTCAAATGTCTTTAAACCATTTTGTAAGTTATATAAATCGGCACAATTTTCTTAAAAATATTTTTTTTTTTGTACGACCGATATTAAGTGAGATATTCTCGAGTGCTCTGATAAAATGGACAGCCTGTATGTGTGTGTGATACAGGATATTGTTTGTTTTTTAAAATACGTCTTACATCAGGATATATGATAATTTTTTTTGGATTGGAAAAGGGAAAGGAGCATCCAAATGTCTTAAAAAACAAGCGTAACAAACAATGTTTTATAGGTCAGTATTGGAGTCCATGATGCCAAAGGACAGTCAACTCGAGAGCAAATTATAAGTATGCCAGGCTGGCCGAATGGGCATTCTCAGGTTCAGTCAAATACTGGTTTTGCTATTGGTTATGTTTCATAGAAAATACAATCATTGATATCACTGGTTAATTTTATAAAACATAAATTTGATTAAATTACTGCGGTGACAATTAATACAGATTTAGGTTTAAGTTAGGCTGAGTTAAGCTTGTGTAAATTAATGTCTGCAACTAATATACATAAATCTAAGAGAAGTGTATTTATTAGATTCATTTGCATTTTTTCTGGCCTTAATATTAACGTCCTGGCGCAGTTTTACCATAGGCCATTCCACCGCTTAACCAGGGCACACAATCACATACAGACAATGACACGACATCCATTCCCTGCGACAATACCACCTGCCGCAGATGAGACTCGAACTCAGAAGAAGTAACAGCGATTAGCCTTGTTGTCCTTCACACAACAGCGGTCTAGTTCACTGCTAACAGCTTCTAGTACGGGAGGTAAAGTGTAAACGAATTTAATTGAAACCGTATAAAAACTAAAAGCCGGCAAAAACAGTCGGCATCTCTTTATTGTACATGGGCGGAGGTAAATAGAAATGCTTGTCATAAGAAAATAATAAGATTTTCGGGCGTTATTATATTATCCTCTGTTTCAAATGGTTTCCAGAAAGCCATGGTAAATTAGTAAATAATTAAAATATTTTACCTTTTATATAGTAGTAAATATTTATAAACATGAACAATAACTAACTAAACTCCTACGCTTGATATTATAACAGGTATTTACGCACTGCACTGGCGCATTAACAGCACAGCAGAAGTCCACCTTTGACTATTGAGAAGCGATTTACGAGTTTTTTTTATGCTAGTAGGCCTGTCCGTTTTGTTATCTTTAAACCAGTGTAGTCGTAGATGGTTCATTCGGACTAATTACATTGCCAGTCTCGGACTCGCCTGCACAGTTTCAACTACCATTCGAATCTCGATACCATTGCTAAATATATAGGACAAAATATCAGTTCAGTGCGCACGGCCCTGTGCTTTAACACTGACCAGTTCCAATTATCCTCGTATAAAGTACAACGCTGCATTTTTTCGAGCAATTTTATACCGAATAAGTTTCGTTTTTAGCAGTTGATTAATATTCAATAATCAGCAAAATGAGCGTGTTGCCACACCCGCTGTGGAGCTAAAGGCAATATGTTAAAGTTGTAAAAAAAAAATTATGCTACGAGTATTTTCATACCGTGCGTGTGATCATTTTCAACAAAAGAATAATAGTCATCTCTATTATACAGTCACGTATATGAACCATATTGAAAATGTTCAAGTATAAAATCATTTTATACCTTATGAACTTTATGCAGCTGAATTTTTATACTTTTAAAATGATAGAGAAAATCGTCAGCTGTATTTATAACGGGCGTAAGACCGTCAGTCAGCGTCACAAACACTTTGACAAATGAACTGACGATCTTTCCACCTACAAGCATTCAGGTGACGGCGATTTTTATTTTTTTAAACAATAAAATTACTCTATCTTTCTATTTCAATCAGTATTATATCAATTTAACATAAATTATGCCACTGTATGCTGTGAATAACGAGTTTTTGATAGATTTTTCATACAATAAAGTTCGTGTTTGTCTTAAATTATATTATTGTGTATTGTAGAACCGAGAAATCTTAAACTGAGAGCGTCCCACTACTCCAACTTACCCCTCCTAAAGATTTTTTTCAAAGCCTTTAGAATTCACCCTAGTGAGTTTGAGTGAGATAAACTTCTCTTATTTTTTCAGATATCTACAAGTAAAGATTTGGATAAGTTGGGCTAAAAGAATGATAAATACAATATTTATTACCATTTATTTTACAAAGCCTATTGCCACTCTGTATAATAGAAACAGTAAATGGACATAATTGTACTTATTTCCTAAGTACGAATTATACTTTAACACACGATGCATTTGATAAACCGAGCAATCAAAAATGATTTATATCATATTATAGTGAAAATCGGGCACTTATAAGGTGAAATCTCATTGTTTCATGGTTGCCTCGTTAAAATGCATCACATGCGTCTCGATGTAAAACACAGGCATGACACGAAGTAACAACGTACGCGAAAATTATTAAAACACATTGTTTATGATTCACTGAGATCTAAATACGATATCAACGGATGAGTCATCTCGAACAGATTTATCTGCACTTCTAATTTGTTGCATGAAAACAAGTGAAAAGGAAAACTTTAATACGTCTGGTTAAAGTCAGCCAGTTGAAATCTGATTAAAAAAATATAATTACTTATAATAAATGCAGAACATTCCTCGACTGTCTAAACTGTTTCTTGTAAATGGATTTTTTAAATCACTAATAGATTTTTCAAGAAATTATTCTTTGTTCAATAAAATTATCGCACATAACCTCAAAAGTTTTAAAAGCAGTATAGCCGGATAAGTAGATAGTGAAAAATATCCCAAAGACAAATTAAACTTTGAGTATAGTTCATCCAATGTCAGTTTAAAATATTATAAATTCAGCGTCTCTATCAATTTTCGTATATGAGATGTAGCCGAGCAGATGAACAATTGAGAAGATACGGGCGGCCGGTAATGAATTCAAGCTGATGTTCAGAATGACCAGTTCTAAAAAACAAAGTGCTGTGCGATACTGTTTTCGTGGAACCGGGCAGTGCCGTACGTTTATTTAACGTTGCGCGGTGGTTTTCTCCTAATAAAAAAAACGTAAGTTTTTTGTGTTATATTTACCTAAAATAATTATTATTAAGTAACTGTAATATTTCTTTCAAAAAATATTTTTTTTTTGTTATAGTTTTTCGGAGACCATTTGATACAGAAGAAAATTTACATAATGAAAATGTTGAAGACGAGGTAACGGAGTTGATCGAATCAAATTGGGAGGTTAAGAACCAAGATTTACACGTGCAAACCCAGCATCTTCTTTAAATATTTATAATTGCCTAAAGAGTAAAAATAATCAAATGGCAATGGTTAAAAGAAAACGGAAAAATAAAAAAATTTGAAAAATTAACAATGCTTCAAAGGACGTTATCCGAAGAACGGTACATAATTTTTATCAAGAAAATGAAGTCGTACTGTGGAAATTCGACAAGAATATTTGCGTAAAATAAAAGAGTACTGCGAATCAAATAGGACGGTAATATATATTGATAAGACTTGGTTTGATACGCATGATACTGTTAATTACGTTGGGTAGACACGAATCAAAATTGTACTTTAAATGAGCTATGTTCAAGGGGAAAACATATAATTCTGCATACCGGAAGTAAAAATGGGTTCGTACTCAACGCACTGCTCTTGTCAGCCAAAAATATAAAACAGTGTTCTGTTGACTATCACAAAGATATGACCGCGGATTTGTATGAAAAATGGTTACCTGTTACCTAATATTCCCCCAAATTCGGTTACCGTTTGGATAACGCTTCTTATCATTAGCAACTATTGAATAAAGCACCAAACAATAATACGAAAAAGGACGATAGAATAAAATTTCAGATCTAAAAATATAAATATTCCTGAAAAAATTCCAGTTAAAAAAAAGATTTATTGAAAACTATCAAAGAACATAATTTTTAAAATGAATATGTTGTAGACCTATCTGCGAAACAAACGGCCAAAATTTACCGCCGTACTACTGCATATTTAATCCAATAGAGTTGATCTAGGGCAGTGTAAAACACGAGTTGAGAAAATGCAATCAGAATCTGACTTTAAGCCCTGTAATTCTAGATAATATAAGAACAGTAATATACGATTTTGGCAAAACGGACACGGAAAAAATCCGTGAATCACGTTATAACCAAAGAAAAAAAGTATCCCAATTTGGCGCTCGTAAAGCCTATTGTTATTCAGGTAGGGAATGATTCCAGTGATGAGCTTACTGATGACTCCGTTACCATATGACCACTTTTCTTCTCGAAACTATGAAAATTTCATTTATTATTGTTTAAACTTTCTTACTTTAATAGATTTTTTTTTTAATTGAGGTAAAATAACATAACTAATTCTGTTTTCTTTGAGATACGGCGGCGTTTTAATGAGAACTATGTTTTATTTTCTTTTTATTGTTTTTAACAAGACTTAAATATTATAATAATTATGTTATTAATATTATCATTGTTTGTTAAGTTTATTTTAACGTGCTATCTTACTAATAGTCTAAGAGCCAGTGGTCGGCAGACTTACGGTATTTTATAAAGCTTCATATTTTCTACACTCACTCTCCCATTCTTGCTTTACATGAGATGGAGACTCGTTAGTCTGGCCGATCGTTCCTTTGGTGTCACTCAGGTGTTAAAGTTGTAAAAGAATCGGTCTGATACAAATCAGATAAGCTTTCCCATAATTGCTGCTACGAGGCACGATGGTGTAGCGGTAAAGCTTTTGTCTCGTCATAACGCAAATTAGACAACATAATGCCCCATGTCGGATCAAACACCCCCTACCGTACCAGACGTTACCAATTTTCCGGCAGCCATTATAGCCAAGTTTCACTAACTATACCTTTCGCTAGTTTTTCATACCTTTTAATCACCTTTAATCCTTTCCTGTTCCCCTCTTCTTTTCTGTTTGTGTATTTTTGTCGCGTTTGTTTTTCCTTCGTTTCTTTTTGTACATTTTTGTCTCTAAATTCATTTTTCCCATCATTAATCTCGTAACCGAACGAAAACCATTTTTGTATCAAAATTTTGTAAACTCACAGTTTAGGCCAGCCCTGCGCAGCCCCTCGTTGGAACATTTCGCTGAAGGCACTTTGTTCAAGTTGTGATGTCAGCGTCCGATGCGAAATTTTAAAAAGTGAAGTGCGTTAGTTATTCTAAAAATTGTGTTCATCGTTCAGTTGTGTTAACCTTATTTTTTTGCATGCTAAATGGTATTACCTATTTTATTTTTAAGTTTTAAAAAAGGAGTCTAGGTTTTTATATTGTTTCAATTGTCGTTTTCGCTGAACCGGACCTGTTCCGCCCGATCGTGCAATCCGCCACCGCGTCAAAGCGGTGGTTGCATGATTGGTCCCGGTTCAGACTCCGGGGAGGCAACTTTGGTACCTTTTATAAATATTAATAAAGCCATTTTGATTCGCTTTTGCCTCGTAATACTGAGGTCGCATGATCGACTCCCGGCGGAGGTAAACATTTTTTAAATTTTTTTAATAAGTGTATAATAAACGATTTTAAAAATATTGCCTGCGAGGTTGTTTTACAAATGCCGCGCTCTTGATTATATATAGTTTTAAACTGAGATTGGATAAACTATAAACATTGCAGAGAACTTCGAAATGTGAAAAAATGCCACCATAATTTAAAATACTTGCTGTAAGCATTGCTTGTTTTACTGAACTAACAAAAATTAGAGAAACAATAATCTGTATAGTCTCTTGTCAAGTGACATTTGTAAATCTATTAATATATCAGCATTCCGAAAATAACACAGATACACGCACCTTGAACGTTATCAACCAGGTACGAGAGAGCTTACTAGTTTCAAAAGGAATAACAAATTAATAGACAACCTTATAATTTAATAATTAGCGGGTATAAAATAAAATATGACACGCAGTAATTTCTCTTGCGCTTGCATTTTATTTATTTCACTACTTTTTAGATGTGAAAGTAAATAACGACCACAATGTGGTTCGATATCAATTTACAACAGATATAAATAACTAATAAAAATGTGATTTGTTTGCGTTGAATGTGGAGCACTTAATTTTCTTGGAATTTCATTTCCATCGATTCAGTTCAGTTTCTATTGCCGTAGGCGGTATTTAAATTCATATCGTCTCTCGTCCCGATCGAAGTAGACGTATAATTAAACAATAAATTGAAAGGACTCAGATTGTTATGAAAATTTTAGAAACAATTAGTAACTTGATATTGTCTAAGCCTAAATCAATAGTTGGTCGGCCATTTCAATGAACACGGTGTTAATATAAATCCTGTATAGGGGGTTGGAAGTCTTGATATGTCACTGTATAGTGGATTTCATCAAACAGATTTTTATAATCGATAGTGACATTTTTTAGGGCAAGTTAATTTTCTTTTAACTTGTAAACATCAATGACAACACAAAAATGCGTTTTTCTACTACCGTGCGTAAAGTTTCACTTTCGCACTTCGTCTCATATTAGAATTAAATTCATCTTTATATGAAATATATAAGCTATTTTTAGTGGTACTGGATATTCATCCGACAAACGGACATTGACAAACCACTATACCTAGGACTGGCAATTTTCTAGTATCTACATATTTCATGAATTGTACGTCGTGGAATAGCTCAGTGTGTAAGTAAAGGAAGTGTGTAAGTAAAGGGAATAAAACATCCGGGTTCAAATCCTGTTGCCTACCAATTTTTTTTTAAATTTTATTATATTAAAAGTTAAACATTTTTCTTCTAAACATTTTATTTTATTAATCTGCGCCGCAAGTTTTGTTAAAACTTTCTTTTCGTTAAATATTTTTCTTGTATTATTCCGCGCGAGTTTATCCCTTGGTATTTAATGGTCTGGTTATTTATTCGCTTGTCAGACGAATATCCACAGCCATTTTTTAAAATTTATTATACATTACATAGACCCTCAATCCTTCGTGTTTTATTTCTTGCTAAATAAATAGTTAGACCGAACAGTTTACCGCGGTGTGCCAAAGCTGTAGTATTTTTTAAGGTATTTTTTACAGCCCATTCCTATATCACCTGATGATATGGGCGTGGCGTATCTATAGTTTTTATCCAATAAACAGACGTACCATCTACAGTTTGCGGTTTGGAGGGTCGCTAAGCCGGTCATTCTATTTAACGTTAAATGTGTCCGGGTTTCTAAATTAGATACGTGTGTAAATATTTATTTCTAATAACATTAAATTATAAAAATACAATATTTGGTAAATATGGCAACTAAATTAGGCGTCTTAAATGAACAGTCAAAGAAGTTGGTATTAAATTTAATAGATTAAATAGATAATAAATTACCACAAGATTTAAAACTTTGTCTGTAGCTGCATTCGGAAATTCCATCCGAACTCATCTACAAAGTCATTGGTAAATAGTTCTGTTGAGCATTTTTTTTTATCTTAATTTTTTCTTACCTCTCCCTTTTCGTTAAATTTCTTATCTCTATTATTTTATTTGATATATCATGTTTGTCATCTACTTAGTTTATTAATGTTGGAACTTCGTCACTATATTTGTAGTTACTATTTATTGTTATTGTTATTTATTATGTATTATTATTAATTATAACTATATTACACAGTTGTATTTGTATTTGTAATATGTAGTTGATAAAGTGAGGGTTAAGTGGAAGAATGTCGTATAGACAAACTTCGCCCTCAAAATAAAGACGTTTATTATTATTATTATTATTATTTTACAAAAGAAAAGGAAAGCAAGGGACCCTTGGTACCTCTTGAACGAATTCATGAAAGAGTTTCTGAAGCCTTAAATATAAGTCTCAGAACAATTAGCAGAATTAAGCACCAACATATTAATAATGTATCCTTGAAAATAGAAAAACGAATTAAAAAGAAACCAAAAACATTAGATGTACGTGCAGGCGTTAAAATGTTAAAAAATAAGGGAAGTAATTTATAATTTTTATGAATCGAAAACACATTTTACATTAGATACTTTGAAGGAAATGCTAAAAAATAAGGGAATCATTGACGTCTCTAAGGTAAGCCTCTTAAGCCCCTTAAAACTATTAAACTATTAAAACCTATTAAGAGCGCTCCGGATACAAGCCGGAAAGACGGTTCAATTTACTCTCATATAAATCATTATTTTACAAAACGGCTTTCACTAAAAGACATTAAAAACATGTTACAATGTGGGATGACGAGAGAAAAAAAGTATATATATATATATATATATATATATATAAAAAAAAAATTTTTTCTCCTTCTATTTTCGATTTGCAAAAATAGTTCTTATCATCCCACATAGGTATTAATAAAATAAACATTTTCCCTTTTGTAGAACTAAAATAAAATTAGCCCTAATGTCCTCAAATGTACCGAGAAATTTAAAGATTAGGTATAATAAATTTGTCCAATGTCATATTCTATTACATCTCTATCTCTCTTTTTCCAAGCTCACCGTACATTAGGCTGCGTCATTTTATTGACGTGAAGCCATTTACAATTAAAATTGGAAGCACGGATGACCAATACACTCCGAACAACTCTTAAAACTATTTTTCGCAAGGTTTTTCCATTGAAGATGTAGTACGTCGTACGTCGCAATATCCATACCTTCCCGTGGTTCTTGCTGAACTGTAACAATATTAGTTTTCGAACAATATTAGTTGTCTATTATTTTTTTTCTTCTAATAACTAACATTGTTATTGACTGAACTGGACAATTCATTTTTTGTTATCGGTTTCAGTTGTGCCCGAGCTTATATCGGTATAATCAGAATTACGCTAAAACAACGAAATTAGTAAATTCATATTTCCTAATATTTTATGATAACACCTTTAATATTCTTGTATAATTATTTAGCGATTGCATTACAGTTACAGACATATAATCATTTGTAAATTGTTGTAAACTGTTTGAGAACCACTGTCACACCTGAGCTATCGAGTAAATAGTTTCTTACTTCATACGACGAAGCGACCTTTGGACCTGCCAAGTTAGAGTTTACTCGACTTTAGTATTTATATTAATATAAATGATCAGGACTTGCAACTTTGCAACATTTCTAAAAATCTTGTCCTCTTTATGGATCCTAAGATGAAACTTTCGGAGCATGTTACACATATTGTTAAAAATGCATTCAGCAAACTAAAATTAATATATAGCAGTAGGCATTTGTTGTCTATTAAAAACCGAATAATACTGAGTGAGTCATTGGTTTTGTCACATCTGTATTATGCAGATGTGGTGTATGGGCCTCTTCTAAATTACTATGAGCATACATGTCCAGAGGATACAGAGCACCTGTATACGATTTATATATGGCTTTAAAAAATATGACCATATTTCAGCAAAATTTCCTGAATTAAAATGGTTGACAGTTAAACAAAGAAGAGATTTGCATATTTGCTTCCTAATTCATAAAATATTAAAACTGGTGATACGCGGTATTTACTAAGTAAAATCGGGTTTAGAGCAGATGCACATAATGTTATTGTTAGACATAAGCGCATATTGACAATATCAGCACACAAAACCTCAATCTTTCAGTGCTCCTTTTCCTACTACGTTGCAAAATATTACAACAAAATTCCATCTGTTTTAAAGGATTTGTCTTTAATCAATTTTAAGAAAAAATTAAAACACTCGCTGCTCGAAAATCTGATAACTTTTTTGTAACTCTGCAATGTCATGTACGGTTTCGATTTATTGTGATTTTAGATTCATAATTTTCTTCTGTAAATATGTGTTTGTAAATATTAAATATCGTTATTTTTGTGTACCAGTACAAGTTGGTGAACTATTTGTGTTATGTGAGACCTTAAAAAATGTTTTATTATTACGTTTCTTTTATGTAGTCACATATTTATGCATTCGATACATATTGCACCATTGGTTGAGTGGAAGAATGGGACTTAGTTCCAAACTCTGACTTTTGGTTTCTTTTATTTATTGTATAGTACTCTCTTGATGCCAATAAAAGCCTATTATTATTATTGTCTTATATTTTTTTCAGATTGGTGCGTCATGGTGTAAAAATTCTCGATATTCTCTCTCGATTTCGGTCCATAGTACGGTCGATTTACAGGCAAACGTCGCTTACTTTACGAAATTGACCTCAGATTCCAATAATATACCATCATAATATATTATAAAAGTTGTATAGGTGTTCTAGCTGTTCCAATTGCGTGCATTATTTATCTTCCATTAAAAACAAAAACCTTTTCTAGTCGATAGAAGACAGTCAATGTTTGAACAGTGTTTAAGAATCGCTAATGAATGTAAAAATATGATGCATACTGAGTCATTGGAAAGAGTGTGAATTAGACACTAAACAACAAAAACTGCATGACCTTACGATATGATTCGATTAATTTTAACCTATAATACGTATATGTAATAGAAATGAGTCACTTATATACCATTCACTAGATACATCATACGTCATAGTCTCTAAAACAAATCTGGATTCATAACCAATTCATTACGAAAACAAAACCTGTGTTAATAACATCCAATAATTTTGTGGGAGTTCAGTTTATAAATACTCCATTATGTAATAAGTGGAAACAAAAATAATTTTGATTTCTAAAAATACTCAGTTTTACCCCACAGCTACAGTAGTATTTATAAAAATATCAAGGCAGGTGTGGAAAGAGCGACTTTGGCAATTAAAATGTCATGAAATAATATAGCAAGCTATTATCGGTTTATTTATAAAGATATAATTAAAACCTCTGTGGGATAAATACTGATATAAACATTGTTCGTTATTTATGCTCCCGAGGTGAAGAAATGAACCTGCACCATAGTAACAGAAAATATGTGATGAAATACTATGGGTAATTAAATCCTTTTTCAGGCTTCTGTGATGGTTTAATACCATCTGCGTTGCGTTTGTCTCTAGCAACTGAAGTCATCTTTGAAGCAAATCAGGAATACTAGTCCGGTCATTTAGGAATTTCATTAAGAAAAATTCTTGAAACAGGTAGTTCTGCCTAAAATCTTTTGCATTGTGTTCAGAATTGTTTAAGGATCAGAATCTACACGGTCAGAAAATGTAAGATCCCCTAATTTGTTAAATAAAGAATATCGTAGATTTTTTTCTGAAAAAAATATATACAATTTTTGTATTAGATTACAAGAACAAAATTGGAGTGAGATATATCAGTGTAACCCTAATGATGTTTGATAAATAGTTTTTTGAATATATTTAATGAAATTTTCCACTTTAAACTTTAATACACACTCACTTCTCACTCCTTTCGTTAGCCTTTAGGGGGGTTGGAGGGTATCGAAAGAAAAACTTCAGAATCACCACCGTGTTCAGCATCGTCAAAAACGGGGGTACGCTTAGTTTCACATGTGGAAAAGAGGTGATAAGGGTTTAATCCCCTTTGAGGGTGGTTTCTGGCCATTTGGGGAATTGCGCAACTCCAAAGAGAAATTCTACCAGCACTATGGTGTTTAGCATCCTCGAAAACGGGGGAGGGAGGTACCCTTGTTGCATGGCAAAATATTCATCATTTTTTAGGGAAGTAATAATATGTAACAAATAATATTAGTACAAAAAAGAGTGGTAAGGATAATGTATAATTTGAAATATAATGAGACGACTTGCATTGAGTTTAAAAAAAACAGAATTTTAACAATTTTTGCGTTGTATATTTATGAATGTTCAATGTTTGTTTTTAAAAATAAACATAAATTCACTATTTATATCATTCATACTAAATACGAGGTGCGAACATAAACTATCCTGTACATAGGTTAACGGTAACAGAAAAAAATCTGTATTACATACAGGCTGTCCATTTTATCAGGGCCCTCGAGAAAAAATTTTTACGAAAATTGTGCCGAATTATATAACCTACAAAATGGTTTAAAGACATTTGAAATCCATGGCGGAAAATATCGAAAATGTGGAAAACGTCTAGGCCAAATATCTCCGTTATTTGAAGAGATATGAGAAAAATTGTAAGGCGAAAATTTTTTGCAAAACAGAGTGTTTCAACGCGGTTTTATCTAATTTTTTTCAGAACCGCTATATTTTGAGATTTACTCTTCAGGCTGTTAAAAAAACTATTTTGAAACGGGCCGGGAAATGGCGCCATTAAATAGAGTATTTTCCTCCCTTTTCAACAATATATCACATGCCATATTTATTCATTGGTACTACGTTAGTAATTATAAAAACATTTTTTTAAAACCAATAATTTTTTTTTAACAAGCATTATACTTGCCGTGGAGAAGTATGATTAAATAAAACGATAAAATAATTTAATAAGTTGTTCAAATCTTTGCTATAATAAAACATTAACACAATTAAGAAGAATAAAGTAAATTCAGGTAACAAAAACAAAATAATAATAAAAATAATATAGCACACAGAACATTAATATTTATCTAATCCTCAAAATAATTTTTAAGATATCATATCAAGTGTTCAAAGTGTCCACCGCGATTTCTTATGCACAATCGAGCGCGGCGAGGCACTGCATTTAAAACATTACTCAGCATTTCGGGGGTAACTGTAATACATGCCTGTTGAATTCGAGCTTTTAGGTCCTCTACATTTTGCGGTGTCGTCGAAAACACCTTATCTTCAATATACCCCCATAGAAAAAATCCATTGGGGTTAAATCTGGAGAACGAGGGAGCCATCGAATAAATCCATTGGTACCTATCCAATGTTGAGGCAAAATTTCGTCTAAATATCTAGGCAAATCTGGGAATTGTGGGGAGGAGCTCCATCTTGTTGAAAATATTGAAAGTTGTGTCGATTCTCTAAAGGTAGGTCATCTAAGAATTCATTAAATTCATTTCTCAAAAAGTTTAGGTACCTTTGACCACTGAGGTGACCATCATAAAAATAAGGACCTATTAAAGTGGTGCCTAAAATATCTATCCACACATTTATTGAAAAACGATTTTGAAACCCAGTCGGTCTATGCCTGTGTGTATTTTCAGAAGTTCATTTGTAATGAATATTGTGATAAAAAAATCCATTATTGGAAAAATTTGCCTCGTTCGGACCAAACTATTTACCACGTATTAATGGATCGGCACGTTTCTTTTCCAACAGCCACCTACAAAAAATCGTCCTCCTTGGTTGGTTTGTCCCCCGCTTGTAAATTATGAACTTTTTTGGCTTTATAACACCGGTAACTATTTTTCTTTAAAATTTTTCTAGCACTTGTTTTATTTATATGACAAGCAATTTGAATTTCTCTTAATGATGTTTCCAAATTTTCTGTATTTTTATTTCTTACATAATTAATAACTCGGTTTACTTTATATACATTATCAGTAACACTGTTCAACCTTGTCTTCTTCTTTAAAAATCAACCATTATTTTTCAGTTTCGTAGCTAATTTTCTCAACAGAGTTTCATTCGGCTGTAGTGCTTGTGGAAATCTGTTTCTATATTCTACTTGAGCTAATCCAGAGTTAAAATTGCATTGGCAATATGTAACGAACACATTATAACGATCAATGTGAGTGAAAATCAGTTTTGAAAATTCTAAATTCTTAAATGAGTGTGATTGACTGAGAGTTTAATTATTAACTGAGATGATCTGTCAAAAAATTAAATTGTCAAGTTGAAATTAATAGTGAAATCATGAAATACAAACAAATGGATATTATACTTAAATTAATTTGTAGACATTTTAACATTCTGAGCAAGGAGTGACGCTTTTATGGAGGACTTTTATACATTGGCATAACTGCGAATACTCTATCCATAATTGCTCCATGTTGCTTTCTTGATTATTATTTTGTTTTTGTTACCTGTTATCTGAATTTACTTTATTCTTCTTAATTGTGTTAATGTTTTATTAAAGATTTGAACAACTTATTGAATTATTTTATCGTTTTATTTAGCCATATTTCTCCACGGCAAGTATAATGCTTAGTTCAAATGTGCTTTTAGAGGGCGGAATATTAAACATAATATTTTTAGTCGCAAACTCCTCTATAAATCCTTATTTTACTATAAGGAAAGTAACCAGACTGCAACCAAAGTTACAAAAATCTGGCGCGTTAAGTGTAATAATTGCATATTACCATCAAAACGCTAATGCTTCGATTGCAACAAACACCAGCCGAAAGACTGATCCTACTTAAAGGGAGCTCCTTTAAGTAGGATCAGTCTTTCGGCTGGTGTTTGTTGCAATCGAAGCATTAGCGTTTTGATGGTAATATGCAATTATTACACTTAACGCGCCAGATTTTTGTAACTTTGGTTGCAGTCTGGTTACTTTCCTTATAGTAAAATAAGGATTTATAGAGGAGTTTGCGACTAAAAATATTATGTTTAAGTATAATGCTTGTTAATAAAAAATTTATTGGTTTTAAAAAAATGTTTTTATAATTACTAACGTAGTACCAATGAATAAATATGGCATGTGATATATCGTTGAAAAGGGAGGAAAATACTCTATTTAATGGCGCCATTTCCCGCCCGTTTCAAAATAATTTTTTAACAGCCTGAAGAGTAAATCTCAAAATACAGCGGTTTTGAAAAAAATTAGATAAAACCTCGTTGAAACACCCTGTGTTGCAAAAAATTTTCGCCTTAGAATTTTTCTCGTCTCTTCAAATAATGGAGATATTTGGCCTAGACGTTTTCCGCATTTTCGATATTTTCCGCCATAACTCTTAAAGTAGGCCATGGATTTCAAATGTCTTTAAACCATTTTGTAGGTTATATAAATCGGCACAATTTTCGTAAAAATATTTGTTTTTGTACGACCGATATTAAGTAAGATATTCTCGAGGGTCCTGACAAAATGGACAGCCTGTATGTATAAAATTGTCATTATCATAAACAGAAACAAAAATGAGAAAGTGTCCAAATTTAAAAAAGAACTAAAAAGTCTGTTGATAAATTTAGAACGTAGAAGCAGAGTTTCTGTTGACGTTATTTCATTTTTGATATCTACCTATCGTTCATAGTGTAATATCTTCTCTGAAATAAATAACTATTATTTTTTTTTCCCACGGCATCCTAAGGTCATTAGGCGTAAATATTATTATTATTTAGGTTTTTGGGACCAAAATAAGGTATTTTTACACTTTTTTCGCATTTTTCTATTTTCAGCGTCTGATGCAGTCTTAAGGCACCAAGTGCTGCCTTCTTCCTCACATGCAAGTGGAATGGAAGTATGTCAAGCACTGGCTCCATATCTGCTCTGGGCCTGGAGAGCGTAGCTCCTGTAGTTCCTAAGCAGGCAATTTCTGCAACTTGTACTAATTTTTCTTCTGTGCGTATAGGTCAAGCACTGGCTCCATATCTGCTCTGGGCCTGGAGAGCGTAGCTCCTGTAGTTCCTAAGCAGGCAATTTCTGCAACTTGTACTAATTTTTCTTCTGTGCGTATAGGTCACCATAGGTCTACGGCACGTCCAAATAGCCGCTGTAGCTGTAGTAAGTGTCCTTTCAGTAGTGCCAATGTTCTGATGGCACTGCCTGGAGGAAGGCGCCAATTTCTTAAACAGGCAAGATAGGTGTAATTTAATTTTTTGCCCCGTATTAAAAAAAATATACAAAACACCCCAAAACGTGTAGAAGTAGTAGCGTATTTTGTACACTTTTGACTTAGAGCGCAAATTGTAAAAACATGCACCATTTTTTTGCTTTCCCCTACAATTTAGTTTCTAGTAAATCTAAACACGCTTTTTTATGTAAAAATACACGCGGAAATGTAATAAATACTAGCCGGGAAAAACTTCCTTATTCAAAAGTCTGCAAACCCTGCTTCAGTCAGTATTCACAATAAAATGTTGTGGTACAATTTATCGAAAGCTTCACAGAAGTCTGCATAAATAGAAATTAATTACAGATGACCTGTCTGTGACCTCACATACCGGGTAATGTAATTTTTTCATGTATCTAAATAAAATTAGATTCATGACGAGACATTTACCTGAACAAATCTCTATAAGAGATAATAAATCTGCATATAGTTGACTGCGTGCTGCATTTTAAAATATGTCATATTCTAGCGTAAAGTAGTCTCTCCATTTATTATTTCCTATGCCATTAGCTAAGTGCCTTTAAGTTGCGATAAAACGCCAGCAAATGGATTAAATATTTAATGAGGATACATCAGGCAACCAGGTGAGCACTAAAAACAGGAAAACTGCACCAGGTGCAGTGGCAGGAAGGCGGATATCTCGCAAAATCAACAGGATTATGTAGCACGCTAGAGACTTTGTTCCGATTTACATAACTGCATTTTATTTAAGCTCCCCCCCCCTTCCTCCGCCGCCGATCCAAAGCAATTAGCAAAATTAACTGCAGTTGGCGAAAGTCCAAGCTTAAAAATTTGCTTATAAAGACTGCTACAATACATGTAATACACAGGGTGCATGGCCGGTAAAGCAGTTAAAGTCTGACCGAAAAGAATAAATAGTAGAGCCAGGGGTATGCGGATTTACGAATTTCGTAATTCCACAATTCCATAATACTTTGAAAAAATTAAAGCCTTTGGATTTTATTAATTATCCATGAGCTACCATATCTTAAAATATTATTTAAAAATTATTTAAATTTGCTAGAGGAACTTTTTTTTTCTAAGAAACAATAATTTATGTATTACATCATGTTAGCTCATAGATGGCGCCACAGGGCTTGTATGTGTGTACCTGATGATGAATTTGTTTCATATATATTTTTTTGCGAAACGTTGTGGTACTTCTGACCAGAAAATCTGATGAGGGCGTCATTTCCACGTATAAAAGATACACTTAGAACTTGATAACTCCATTCGTTTTCGAGGAAAATGCCGTTAAACATTTTATTAATTTTTTGAAAGACAAATTCAAATTTAGTGAAACAAAAGTGTATTTATTGAAAAGTGTGCTTTGGTTACGTTTTAGTTCTATCATTTACGTCATTTAATCATTTCATTTTGTTCCTGTGCTCCTCGAGGTAATTTCTTTAACTTCTCTATTTACAATGCCTAGACATAATAATTTTTCAAATAGGGAAATGAGGATTATGATATGTGTTTACACACAAAATAATTTTAGCGATGTGCTGCGGCGAGGAGATCCTCATTGCAATATATAAATACAGCCAGACCATAAGATTTTCAAAGATCTGTTTCAACGTTTGGGAGAAACGGGTAGTCTATGCAAATACTATCAACTCAAGAGAAGAACTGTAGGACAAAATACAAAATGCAGCGAATTTTATTAGAGGATAGGAAAATGTATTTTTCAATGTACGAAAATCTTTTATGGACAGAATTAGAAAAGGGTTTTTGCATGGGGGGAAAGTTTATAGTGTCATTAAGTCAACTTTTAGGTTATTTTTTGGTCTTCTAATAAGATTAGATCCTTATTTTAGACAATCTTTTGATTTATGTATGTATCTCAATACCATGGAAATAATCCATTAGTTCATAAGAAAGTAAGAAAGAGTTTACGCTGTTATTACGATTTTGTTTTCCCTTACGTTTTGTTCTTTCTTCAATAAATACACTTTGTTTCATTAAATAATATAAATACATTACATTATAAATTAATAAGAAACATTACAAAATGAATTAAATCCGGTGGTATGTAAGAAAACAAACTAGACGGAATATATGCACCTAAGTGAGTTGACACTTGTCTTGTGCATATGCTAAAAAATCTCGATACCTAATTGTGCTTTCAATAAAGGTTACAATTTATAATAATGTTCATTAACCATAATAACTATACTAATGCTAGTTACATTACAATATAATATTAACTAATTTTTCATTAGTTTGGAGAAAAGATGATAGTGATCATGGATGTACTCCTTACATAATGTTTTAAATTTTTTTGTATTTCGACTTTGTCTGACTTTCATAGGTAATATGTTATAGAATTTTGGTGACAGATTATGTTACAAATTTTTTATTTAGCTTTTTATTGCTAGAAGGAATTTTGAGGTGACCATTTGCTACACTATGGTTGTATATATATTTGAGGTATAATTCTTTAAACTGTATTTTTTAAATGTGTATACACAAACACTAAGAACATATAAAGATCGTATATTAATTATTTATTTAGAATACAGAAGGTTAGTAGGATACAGTTTGTTTTTGTTAAAGATAATTTTCACTATGTAGTTTTGTATTACGCTTAATTTTTTTAGTGCATTTGAGTATAAACCCCCCAAACCAGAATGCCATAACGTAGAATCGATTCAGCAAGTGCTTTATAAACTAGTAACATGGTTCTTTTATTTAATATTTCCCTTAATTGATAGAACTTGAATATTAATGTTCTACCTTTGGTTACCAATTAGTTAATATGGTTGTCCCATTTAGTGTTTTGGTCAATAATTATGCCTAAATATTTTATATGATCAACTTCTTTTATATCATCATTTAGATTTGCGATGCTTATTTTGTGAAAGTTAGGTCGATTTACGTTTGTAGCCGAGAAAGCAATATATTTAGTTTTGTCCACGTTAAGGGAAAGCTTATATGTGTCCAACCAGTTTTTTATTTGAAATATACCATTCTTCACTTTTTCTTTGGCATTATCCCATGTATTTCCATTAAATAGAACAACTGTGTCATCGGCATAAGATATTATTTTAGTGTTTTAGTTAGTGTTTAGCTGTAACATGGAGTTTATGTAAATAATGAAGAGAATAGGGCCCAGGACAGTGCCTTGAGGAACACCTATTTTTACTACCTTCGGCTCACTTAAAATATTATTAACCCTGACATGTTGTCGTCGATTTGAGAGATAACTTTTGAAGACATTTAACACGGTCCCACGAACACCATAGTGATTTAACACATTTACAAGTTCTTCGTGATTGACTGTGTCGAACGTCTTTGCTAAATCTAGAAATACCGCTATACACTTTTTATTTAAGTCTAAGTTCTCGGTGATGTTTTTGACAACCTCATACATTGCATCAGTCGTGCTTTTTCCTTCTAAGAAGCCAAATTGATTATCATATGGAGAATGTTGTTTTTCTTAAGGAATTGGATTAGTTGATCTTTTAAACATTTTTCTAAAATTTTACCAAAATTAGTTATCAAACTTATGGGTCTATATTTGGATATCAGGGTTTTGTCATTTGCTTTATGAATTGGTGTTATGACCGAAATTTTAAATTGATGTGGTACATGGCCTGTAGTGAACGTTAAGTTTATAATGTGAGCAAGTGGACTGAGAATAAACGAGTGTATGAATTTAATCACTTTACAGTCATACAGTCAATGCCGGGCGCACTATTACTTTTCAAGGAATAGATATGATTTATTAGTTCATTTTCGGATACAAGGGTTAGAAACATGGTGTTGGTTGTGAGTATAATCTTTGGGTTTAGTGATTTTATTAGCCATATTTATTCCTATATTAGCAAAATATTGATTGCAGTAATTCGACATTAGTTTATTGTCTTGAAATAATTGCCCATCTTCATTGGCGATTCTCAGAAAATTTGATTTGCTTAATTTTTCATTAGTGACATCATTAATGATATCATATACTTTTTTCATATTGTATTGGTTTACTGTAATTAGGTTTTCATAGTAGGTGTGTTTCGATTTTTTTAGGAGATTGTTTAATTTGTTCCTATATGTTTTATATTGACTTTCTAAGATATGGGGATATTGATCATTAACTTTTGTTTATTTAAAATCCTTTTCATTTTGTCTCTGTTTATTATTGATGTTGTTAATCCTTTGGATATCCATGGTTTAATTGCATTGTATTTCTTTTCAGAAATGGTCCTTGTAGTTTTACATTAATCTTTTAAAAATTATTAAAATGTTTAACGGTACTTTGCTCGAAAACGGTTGGAGTTATCAAGTTCTACCAAGTGTACCTTTTATACGTGGAAATGACGCCCTCATCAGATTTTCTAGTCAGAAGTATCACAACGTTTCAAAAAAAAAAATATGAAAAAAATTCATCATCAGATATAGCTTCTGCGGCGCCCTCTACGATCTAACGTGATGTAATACATAAATTATTGTTTCTTAGAATTTTGGCTCAAAGAATCTACCCTTGAACTATGGCCTATTATTAATGGTTCACCCTGTATAATATTGTATTTGGGAAGTATCTTCAAATATGTAACAAGGATATTATATCTTCGCTTTTTTCCTCTGTTTTCAGTAGGATATAGTTTCACCTTAACGTTATTATATATATATTAAATCCCCCTAATAACTGTTTCATTCCTTTGCTGCAATGCCTTACTTACAGGGCTTTTCCCAAGAGAGAAACTGCAGTGCAGAAAGGGAACGATACTCCTAGACGTCGATAGACAGGTCCAACTAAGGACCTGGGCTCTCCCCGCTATATTTATTTACTTTTTATGTTAGATTTTTCTACTTAAATGTACTTTCTATATTTAAATTTACGCAAATGCCTCATGGCCCAGTAATGAACCCTAGGGAACACCACTTCTCTGTTGTTCAGGCAGGTATTGAGTTTTTGGTGAATTTTTACATTTTCAGGTCCCAATGTCTGTGTGACGTTTGTGGTTGCACCTAAAGCTTAAATTACTTTTCCCATTTTTTCTCCACCACTTGTACTTAATAGAAAATTACAATGTCGTATGTAAAACTAATGTTATGTTAATTTTAATTCGAAATTGATAAGTAGCTACATAAATAAGGCTCTTTACCCTCCAAGGCAAATAAAGAAATCATAATTTATGCTTAGACTTTCAACTTTTTTCAACCACGATGTAGGTTCCTATTACCAACTTAACAATATCTCTATAAACGTTCGTTCATTATGTCGTAAATTTTATACATTTTAAATTTTCTTCCTCAAACCATCATAAATATGCAGGTATGTTGTACCATAAATGCTACAGTAAATTGGAAAATTCATCAATATATACTCTATTATTAATCACCATAAATTAGCTTTCGAGCTATAGTAATCTTTCTGTTGCGGTGATTTGATTGATGATTTTTCTGCCAGTAACAATTTTTCCGGTAAGTCTAGAATTTACATTATGAGTACAGGATATGGCAAATTGGCTTAAGTTATTTTAATAAAGGGGCGGTGTTCAATTAAAAATATAACTGCCAACAAAAATTTCCATACCTTGCAAAATCTTGTTGTATCTAGTTTGCTCAATCAGAATACCTACAAATATAAACAAATTATCTGTAATTTTTCTATGGCAATGTTTTTTGCATACAGAGTTGGAAAAGTTCTTTTAGCACAAAAAAAACTCTAGCGTCGTAACATTGTTTTATATATTCTTTCCTATTATTTGGTTTTTCTACCACATGTATTATTATCCTCTTCAAAAACAATTAGAATTATTGGAAAAAAGCCTCTGCGCCCGTGACATTTACGCCAAAGGAATAGTCAGAGGTTATGTTTTGCAAATAATATAAATCGGAATAAACACAGAAATAATGTATTTTGCTGACGTTTCAGAAAGTAATCTCTTTCCGTTTTCAAAGCTTTTTTTGGAAGAACTCTTATTTATAAACAGAATCTTAAAGCTGTGTATTTGACATACACAGCAAAATAAGATTCTATGGTAGGGAAGCGCGGCTATAAAACAGACAGCGACAAGAGCTATAGTCAGTTGTTGTTCCAGCGCTTGACTCGACGAGTCGAATACCAGTCCATCAGTGTCCACCGCTGAAATAGGAAAGAGTAAGATATTTTTATATACTTGGCTAGTGCAATTTTATTTCATGTTTTACTGATTAATTGAGTGTATTCCGTTTATGCATATTTTAATTCGTTGAATCTGAGACTGGAATCTTCGCGGCATAAACCACTTCTAAATATAGTTACTCGTTATTTTCATTTCACAGATATCGGTTCCGTATCGTTTACTGCCATTACGCACTAGCCAAGCTTCCGCGCTGTATCATAACCTGCAGTATAACACTGTAGATAATTGTAGATGCTTCTCATTTATTTCTGGCATCCGTACACTGTTCGCCTGTTAACCCCTTTATCATTCACTTACTAATTTTACCGCTTATTATAACGTCATACTCGGTTTATACCGCATTTACCGCTGTTTCATCGCTTGTTAAAACCCCTCTTCACTTGGATAAAGTTGTCCTTAGTTTTTTCATTTTTAAGTTAGAATTGTAAATCGTAAGGGAAGGTAATATAGTTTGTTATTTTTGGAACTTCTGCGTTTTACTGCTGCGTTAGTGAAACTCTCATTTCCCTTATTGACCCACTGGAACTAACCGTTTCTTCACTGAGCTGCTCAGTCCCGCGTACAGACTTTTGGGTAGTGTTCAATCAATCTAGACTTGAACTGGCGCCCGAGTAACTAAATAAGACAGCTTGAGTGTCAAAGTAACAGCCCTCTCTCTCGTACTAAACGAGAAAAACTCGTCACATATTATTCAACAATATGTAAATAAAAAGATCCTCATGATTTACACCCCAGATTCCAGAAAACTATGGAGGTTGATTTTCCGAAAATCACCGGTCTTGAGCAAGCCTCCACCCCAATTTTGCCTACAGGCCCCCATCCATGTTCATCCGGCCCCGACGATGGAGTTTTTTCTTTTTTTTTTGCTAAAAGTTAAAGGACTTTTTCCAAACTCTTATGTAAAAAAACAGCTATTATAAAAATTTCCAGGTATTTTTTACTTCTACGTATTCTAACTGAGCTACCGTATCTATGTTTACGTTTATAAACCTCACATTATATCTTTTACATGCAAAAACACCATACCTAAGTACGATTAATATCTCTCTCCTCGAGATACGTTCTTTTCCTCTCATGCTCACGTTTGCGCCTGTAGCAGAGTACTCTACGGGTCAATAAACGACCCAAGTGAGAGTTAATTGTTAATGTAATTACCGGGTTATATATGTTAACTATTACGTTAACTGTGTTAAAAGGTTCTATAGGGAGAGGCGATGTACAAATAACTACACGACGACGTACGAAAATTTGATTAGAACTTGCGGCGACTGCCAAGTTAATTTAGACCGGTGATACTTGTATTAGTTAAGTTAATTTAAAGCAGTCTGGGTCTGTATGGTTACTGTTCGTGCATGTATTTTTTACTCGACAAACGGTAATGGAATACCGTAACAAACGAATGAAAACATAAATAAAAACGCAACGCTAGTGTCTTCTACGTGATGCCATTAAAATTCTGAAAAATGTTTATAGTTGGCTATAGCAGTAGCTGGGGCCCATTGAAATAAGGAAATTTCGTCTGGAGGAATCTTAAGGGTTATGCTGCCTGAATATTTTCCTTGGTCCAATCGACAATACTAAAAAAGCTAATATTTCACAAATGGCTCGTTTTCTATTTACTTTACGACTAGAAATAGAATTCACAAAGAAGCATGTGTAATTTTTTCGTATACTTAATCGTTTTCGAGATTCGCTCGTTCGAGAGATGGGCTCGTCAAAGTTGGGGTTGCTGTGGAGCCCGATTCAATTTTCTCATAGCCTATAGAACAGTTATATTTAAATATGGGGAGGTTCAACTAATTTTATTCGGTAAATGTAGTATAGACATAAGAGATTAGCCGTCACTGTGCGGAAATTCAAATTTCAATCGATAAAATAATATTCTGGTAGACGATAAACTAAGATTTTATCGATGTATAATTAATTAGATCAAAGCTGTTCACCACATGTATTAAAATGTCAAGATATTGATGTGCCGGACGACCCCATTCTAATTATTTCTATGAGAATCAGGAAATTGCCCATCTGTCATATCTTATAAAAGTATACAGTGTGTCCCAAATTCGATCTCCATCACTGGGTATCGGAAACTATAAGACATGGAGAGGCAGTTAAATTAGAAAAGTTGTGGCAATTTTAACGCTGATTTTGAATCCGACGAGAAATCAGGGCTGACTGCGATCGTCTTCGAGTTATTTAAAAAAAAACTGAAATTTTGTATTTTAGGTTTTGTTCAAAAATCTGAAAAATGAGCAATCGTACGAAGATAAAACTTTAATCTTCTAAAGGCACTTTTTTATGATCGTTCTAGTAGTGTCGTTAGTTTTTTTATAAAGCGTTTAGTTTCTGAGATACGACCCACAATTTTAAATTTTCTTATGGGCACCATATTGTATTTTTACAGATATAAAATGTACATAAATTTCTCGATTTCCTAATGTGTAACACTAATGGTTTATATTGTCTGAAAGTTATTTGTGGCATTCTACCAAAGACACATAAACAAAATATTCCTTTAAGACCAATTGTTAGATCTATTAATTCACCATGTCATAATTTGGCAAAGTTTTTACTTACAATTATTGATCCATTATCTGGAAATACCGATTCATATATTAAAAATAGTAAACATTTTATAGAAAAAAATTATGAAAACGATATTCATGAATCACGCCTGATGGTTAGTTTTGATGTAGTTAGTCTTTTTACCAATGTTCCGGTAGATGAAACCTTAAAAATAGTTAAAGACAGGTTGCTAAATGATAATAGTTTCGAAACTAGAACTACATTAAGTGTAAATAGCATAATGGAACTTTTAAAAATGTGTATAAAAGCAACCTATTTTCAATTGGACAATGAGTTCTATCAGCAGGATTTTGATATGGATATGGGGTCTGCATTATCACCAATTTTAAGCGACATATTTATGGAGAACTTTGAGAACACACATTTTCAAAATTGTATAAACAAACCGGTTGTCTGGTGGAGATGTGTTGATCTTTGCAATTTGGCCTCATGGTGTCGATTTACTAGATAGTTTTTTTTGGAAAATATAAATAGTAAGAACCGTCTATTAAATTCACATTAGAAATAGAAATTAGGGATGGACTACCGTTTTTAGATGTTTTAATTAGAAGGGCAAATAATATAATTGAAACAAGCGTTTATAGAAAACCAACACATACTAATAGATATCTAAATTTTAACTCAAATCAGTCAATAAATGTTAAAAGGGATGTTGTAAAATGTTTATACGATAGGGCCAAAATAATTTCATCTAATAATGAAATATTAAATAACGAGAAAAAATTTATCAAAGAGGTTCTAGTACAAAATCAATATCCTGAAGCCTTTGTTGATAAAGCTTTCATAAATGTTGAAAATAGGGACAATTAGATACGTTAAAAATCTGAACGTCATTATACAGCAATAATTCCTTATGTATACGGACTATCGGAAAAGCTACGCCGTATTTGATGTTAGGACAATATTTCAAACGGGGAACACTTTAAGATCTATTTTAACAAAAACAAAACCGATAAACAGGGAGCAGAATTCAAAAAACTGTATTTACAATATCCCGTGCGAATGTGATAAATGTTATGTGGGTGAGTCATCCAGACCTTTCAGTGTGAGGTTGGATGAGCACAAGAATTACATTAGAAAGAATGAATTCAAAAATCAAAGATTTGTGAACATGCTTGGGAAAAACTACTTTCCGAAACGTCAGCAAAATACATTATTTCTGTGTTCACTCCGATTTATATTATTTGCAAACATAACCTCTGACTTTTCCTTTGGCGTAAACGTCACGGGCGCAGAGGTTTTTTCCCAATAATTCTATTATTTTGTAGATTCGGTAATTTGTTTTGAAGAGGATAATAATACATGTGGTAGAAAACCCAAATAATAGGAAAGAATACTAATGGTTTATGTTGTTAGTTAGGACACCAAACAACGATCTTTGTTTTCATGTTATTTATTTACAGATAATAATCATAATGATAACATACAATAGTAACTCGTTCACTGGTTTAAAAGGGTATGGTATTTATTATCTTGTAAATGTCTGTGAACAGTTGTTTTTGGCACTACAGTTCTCCGATTTAATTCTCGAGCAGAAATTGTGGGTGTTTCGTTGATAATCTTTTGACGAAATAGAAATCCAATAAAATCCGTCCATTTCTAGTCACATGTCAAAATTCATCCAATTATTAAAGGATTACACTTATAATCTCCCTAGGGAGAAGTAATTACCTTCCGCCTTACGGCGTCGGATAATTACTAAGCAACAAGCTTTCGGTTCATTATTAGAGAAAATTATCGCGTGATTATCAGCGCCCTTGGTAAATTACAGCTGATAATTTCTTCAATATTTAAAATGTTTCCTAGGGTTAAGCGACGGGAACCATTCTTCTGCCGAGGTGCAGAAAAATTTCCTGTTCTTGTAAATTCCTTTGTAATCTAAGAAAAATTGTCTTACCTGGTTGCCGTCTCTCTGGGTACAAATTACGGTATATTGTGGGTGCTTCTTTACTATTTCTGATATAATAGTTCATGTCAAATCTTTCAAGGTTGGTGTATGGCATATTGACGTGTTGATACACTGTATATAACTTTTTTTGGTAGGTACCTCTGTCAATACAATTCAATGTGCCAGAAATCAAAAGTAATCCTCCTATTCTATTCTTAGAAATATAATTAAATTTGAACTTCAGCGTCGGTGTTTGTACGTGACTCCCCTGTTTAATAACGCAATTGACGTCAACACATAAACAAATAATAATAAATTCGCCATTTTAATTCAATCCGATCTTCTATGAATTTATATCTATATTGAATGCGTTGTGTAATATAGTTTGGATGAATATCTCCATGCTATACTTCACTGCAGCACCATTTATGGTTAAAATTTACAGTTTCACGTCGATCACGGTGAATTGTGGCTATTCCTTCTAAGGATAACGTGCAAGGGCAACATTGTTTAAAAGAATAAAATAAAACTACTTTTCCAATGCGACCTTAGCACGAAAATGTCTTATGCGCGTTTGAAAAACTGCCGCTGACGCAATGTGCAATAATTTATTTATATATGTTCTGATAGGTTTTAGAATTACGGTAATTATATAAATCATTAGTACAGTAACAAAAAATTAATTGCATACCTCGAGATGTTTAATACTGCGGGATAGTTTCTCCCGTCCCGTGTGAGTGGTATTTAAATAAGATGATTGATTCACGCACAATTACATTTATTATAATTTATGACTTTTGATTTTCGCTTTTGGTTAATTAGTAAAAGATCTATTAATATAATTTCTAGGCAAAATATTTTAATATTCGATCGCAACTTAAGTTTACAGCTGTTGTCAGGCTAACTAGGTAATGACTTGGCCAAAACTTTGATTGCATCTAAACAGTATGCGAACAATTATTAACGGACACACAACTTGATGCATCTTTTTCGGTTCTCGAGATATAGACTACAAAGTCAGAGAAAACGATTTTTTTCTAAATTTGATTAGAGGAAGGTATATAACAGTCAGGTTGAACGGCTCGTTTTCCAACAAATTAAGACTCTCGGCAGGAGTTCCGCAGGGGGCTATATTGTCCCCTGTTCTTTTTAATCTATATACCTCTCAGATGATGCCCTATATAGGCAGTCTTTCTATGCCCAGACTGCTGGCCAGAAGATTCGGTATCATCTCGTAAAACTCCTTGACTACTACCACGACTGGAAAATAAAAATTAACGAAGACAAGACGGAAAGCGTGACATTTAACAGGAAATTTACAAACATTAAAACGATTACTAAATTAAAAATTAATAATAAAGAAATTGTGGAGCGGAACTCGGTTAAATATCTGGGGGTAACCCTGGATAAGAGGCTGAGTTTCGGTCCACATATTACGAAGACACTGAACAGGGCATACGCCACATTAAGCAAACTATCCCACTCATAAATAGAAGAAGTAGACTGACGATTGACAACAAACTTACATTATACAAAGTAATACTTAGACCGACATTAACCTACGCTTGTGTGTCATGAAATTTCATCTCTGACACACACTGTAGACGACTTCAGACAACTTAGAACAAAATACTAAGACTGTTGATAAATTCTAACAGATACATTCCGATCGTTGAGTTACATCGGATAGCGGGGGTCTCTATGGTGAGAGATTTCATCGTGGAGGCCTCCCAGAAATTTTTCCGGGAAAGATTCAACGATCGGAAATGACCAGACATTTAGCGGACATACGGATACATGACAACCCGACTCATACACATAAACTTATACACCAAAGACGACTAACAGACGGATAAACCCCAATTCCCGCTCTTAACACCCCCAATCCCCCCCCCCCTTTCCCTTCCTGTACATAAACAATCTGTAAATATAGAAACCTATAAGAATCAATCAATCAATTTTTAAGAAAGACAATTTTAATTTTATCTCAAATGTGTAAATATTAAGTTAAGTGCATATAAGTAGGTTTTAGTTAATGTTTCCTACATAAAATAATCAGTAAAACTCTAAAATTAATAAACGTCATAAATTCATGTATATACAATCTCTGATTATGCTAAAAGAATTTGCTGTACCTGAAAACAAGATGTAAATAAAAATTAGAAATCTTTTATGCTTCTTGCATACCAGCTGCACCTGCCGTAGTTTCTATGTATCCGAAGCATATTGTAACGCGGCGGGATTATCAATTTTGTCAAATAAGACAAATGAAGCAAATAAAATAAAAGATGTATTGTAAATTACTAAAAATGTTCAATAAAGATATTTTAATGGTTAATGCGGGTTCGAATCCTGGCTCCGGCACTGTCGGAGGAAATGGTTGTATGTCCGCGTTTTTTCAATGTGTAACCCCCTTCCGCACAAGCCCTGGCTTCTGGAATTGGGGGTTGTCTAATTTCCGTGGCGTTTATTTATTATTATTTTATTATACAACAATCTTGAATCCGAGACAGACTTTCATTCAGGGACTAACAATAGGGTTAAAAGATCCATCAGGACAAGGAGGTCGCCTTATAGTGCGTCATATAGGGTCTGAGGACGGCTTCGTTGAGGATGGTTTGTTCTGCCTCCAATCGAAGAAAACAGGAGACTACCATGGAAAAATGAATGGTGGAATTTTCGAAAATTGGTTTGCTCAAATTCTGGAACATTTGGCCCAACATTCTGTGGTTGAGATGGACAACGCTTCCTATCACAGTAGAACAACGGAGAAGATTCCGAATTCCGGCACGAAGAAAGCCGACATACAAGTCTGCTTGACAAGTCGATTATTTATGAGGCAGATATGGTAACAGCCGAACTCCTGCAGCTTGTCAAACAGTTTCTCATTGTCCCAAAATATGTAATAGATGGAATGGCAAAAGAACAAAGTCACACAGTTTTGCGATTGCCGCCACATCATTGTGAATTCAATCCTATTGAATTAATGTGAGGCTAAATAAAAGAAGAAGTCGCCACGCCAGAAACAATAGCAATGAAATGAAAGATCTTCACCCATTATTTCAACAAGCTATTGGAAATGTTTCTGCCGAAAATTGGAAAAAGATCATTCGACATGTGCAAAATAAAGAGAAAAAATGTGGCAGGTTGACATTACAATGAACCACTGATAATTCATATGGGAAGTGACTCTTCTTCTTCGTCTGAATCAGAAATGGACTAGAAGTTGTATGACATGGTATAATTATTGTGAATATTATATTATGTAGAAATTATATTGGCATATATTTTGGATAAAATAACTAAATAGAAACAGATTACTTAGTACTAATACAGGAAACTCAATGCTTATATCACAAAATAGATTAGTTACATCTGGTGTTCTGCAAGGATCGATTTCTGGACCACTTCTTTTTAATATCTCGAAACTTCCACTATATTCAAAACTATACACGATAATACATAGTTTTTCCTCCTTCCGAAATTCAAATGGCAGACTTAAGTCTTATATACCAATGGACCGTCCAAAATACATTTGTACTAAATGCTAACAAAAGTCAAAATGTTGTTTTTGGAACTTCTCAACAGTTACACAATCTACCAAAACTGAAATGTCCAATAAATAATTAAATCATTACATTAACTAATAGAGTAAAAAAATCTTTGTATGCCTCAACATTAGAAAATTTTGATGTACAAATGTTATATCATTACATATTGTACTATAATTTTTTATAACTAAAAATCGCCACACGTTGGACGTCAAAATTGTACTATATTTTTGAAACTAAAATTTATAGTCCTACGTTCCTAGGTACTAAAATGTAATATAATTTTGAAAGACTGAAAAAATATGAATTTTAAATAACTAATTTATTTATGAAGTTATACAAGTGAGTTTATGATTATTTTACTTTTAGATTGAATTTAAGCATGTTTGTCTATTCTCAGGGTATGTTGCGGATTCGCCCACGATAATTATCAATAAAAGTCACAAGTTGAAATAAGAAATGATTAAATATATTAAAGATTTAAATGGTTTCAACATTACAGTGACTTAAAACGATTTTATACTTTGAATTTACATGGATTAGAACAATAAAGAATCTTAAAATTAATTAGGCCTTTTTATTTCTGTAAACTGATGAAACTGAAATAATGTTTTATGCATAAGAATTTTTATTTGAGCTCAAATGTAACGAAAAGGTATACCTTTTATAACCATCCGCTTGTTTAAACGACGTTTATTATGCTATTTTTATGTTGAAATGTTGAAATTATATTTCTGTATTCACTGGATTACTCGAAACGCTTTGATTTATATGTAGGTAGGTTAAATATTATTGTTTATTTTTATTTTATCACAATTTTATATTATCTAAGCGTACACCGACTTAGATAATCAAACGAATTATATTTATTTAGGATGATTTATTGCTAAATTTACCTGTAATTAGGTATATTTTATAATTTTATGTCAAATTCAATAATATTTTGTTGACCGAGTTGACATCTGCCTTATCCTTGTCAAAATTTTGTTTTATACTTTTTGAAGTTATATTTTGCTTGAAATTTTTGTACGTGTTGTCTGGCTCACGTTCAAATATACACTCAATTTGCAGATCTATACCTAAAATTGTCTAATTTTGATGTTTCTCACCAAATATGATTGCTTGATATTAAAATTCTTTAATTGATTTTTCTTCATTTACACTATATGCAGTTACTATTGACTTTTACTGAAAATAAATCTTACCGATGTGTTTCTTTTTAGTTCTAGTTTAATTTGATATGCAATTTGTTAGGTTATTTTGAACATTAAATTATCCGATATAAATTTACAAATTTCTTTATATTTAGCTATTTTCTATATATTTTACCATTAAAATGTTTTTCTGAACACTTAATATTAAATAGAATACAACTTTGTTTTCAATTTTCAATTACAATTTAATAGTTATACAAACTTTTCTTATGTTTCAGGTGACATCTCCTGAACATTGGCATCTCCCAATTTTGTGGAAGAGCTTACCTAATTAAAACTATCACTAATTGTTCCTCACGGCCTATAGTTTCACCATGGTATGAATTTACACTATACTAAAAGTTTTTATAAAAGTTCTATGTGTCCTTTTTCTATACTTCGTTCAGTGTCTATATTAGATGTGTTTCCTTATCTTGTAAGTATTTTACTTATTATTTATTATTTTGACCATTTCGTTACTGTTTTGTGATTATTTCCACTTTTAATGTTTTTTGGTAACGGTGGCCGCTCACTTTTTACAATTTTCACTATTTTACTACTTTAATTATTATTTATTTTACATTTAAATTGTTTCTTAAGTTGTCCTTAGTGTCTTTTATGACTTTATATTGATTCTTGCTACCTTTAGTCTTCTAAATTATTGATTTATTGATTTTTTTTTATAAAATTTTGGAGTTTTCTCCCTATTGAGCAAGTTTTTCTACTTTCCACTTGGGTTTTAGAACTCTGTCTTTGAAGCACTATTACGTGACTATGAAGTAGTTTGTTGAAGTTTTCATTTTGGAGAACTTAGAACACTTTACAGTACGTTTATAGCATTGTAAGTAAATGTATGTTTTTATTCTTTTTAAACTTATACTTAAAAAAAATATTTTCTTAACCGCCTCTCAAGTTACCGAAGTAACCCCCTGGAAGATCTCAAGGATCTTGTACTAGGTAAAGAGAGGCGAGGCCCTACAGTTTAATGTGGACTCCGAACCACTCTTGGGGCAATTTTTTTAATGAAAAATTGTTTCGCCTTGCGGGAATCGAACCCACTTCGCTAGGCAACTCAGTTTGCTAGCCAGACGCTTTAACACACTGAGCTACCATCCCCATACTATTTACAAATATTGAACAATTATTAACTAAATCAATTATTTCTTATTTCAACTACTTTATTATTATGGGACATCACAATACATGTCAATATGTATGGTTAATTGTGTCTGTATGTAGGTATATGCTTTAACACACTGAGCTACCGTCCCCATACTATTTACAAATATTGAACAATTATTAACTAAATCAATCATTTCTTATTTCAACTGCTTTATTATTATGGGACATCAAAATACATGTCAATATGTATGCTTAATTGTGCCCATATGTAGGTATATGTTTGTATATACGAGCAACATTGTTAATGTTGTTCGAGAAAGTATTGTGTAGTAGTCTAGCATTTTTTAAAATAAACGTATCGTATTGGATAAAACAATATAGTAATAACCTTGTTGAACTAGTAAACGAAGGAATAAAGAAGGAAATACTTCTGTATATTACGCAAACCTGCCGAATCTAGTAGGAGACTCGTACTGCAGCCATCAATATCTATCTCCGTTTCAGCCAACTACATGGGCTGAAAATTCTAGTTAGCAAAAGCTTCAAATTTATGCTTGTCCGACTATGTAACTTGGTGTATTGTAATACGGATGCCATGCCAATCGTACAAGAGACAGAGATATAGTAATAAACAACCAAGTCACGAAGTAGGAAATTAGAGTCTGATAGATATGGCCCACGTAACACTGAACAAAGAGTAGAATGATACTCCCAGAATAAAAAATTGTGTACTGCATCGATACCCTTACCATTGTGTCCTCATATGTGACAAAAAGTCTAGTACAAACTACAAGGACTGGATACAGGCGCAACATCCAGCGCTTACAATTAAAATGAAAAAGTGATCCCGCACTTTATGATTATTTCGCAATTTATGGTTTCCATTTTAGACGTCGACAACGAGACGTGCCTAGATTCGAAGAGTTGTTGGCTGAAGTCAGCCATTCGTTACATTAAATTAGATATATGAAGTGAACGAAACCGATGGTGGTCACGCTACGCTAAGAAATTGATCAGGTTACAGCCAGCCAAAGGACGAAGCCCTTTGTGCTTCACTGACTCCACGCTGAGATACTAAACAGTGCAATTGTGAATAGTGGCCGAGAGTAACGATAAGAATTACACGGTGATTCGCAAAAAGTTCGGCAAATTTAAGTATCCATAAGAAAATTGTAAATAAACATGTATAGTAGTTTGCAATTTTACTCTGCAGATAAAAAAGACAACAAAACTTTACGACCCAGTTAAAATATCGTTACTCTGTACTATTTCGCCCGCAAATTGAATCACCTCTATATATTACAAACAGACAAACAATAAATAAATAAAGAATATATTTATAGAAGTTTTCTTCTGTTTCTTCAACGTAATCTGCAACGCAAATAAAGTTTCAAATTTGCTTATGTGTCCAATGTCAGTTTAAAATATTCAAAATGTTCAAAACTTTCCCCAATTTGCCCAAATGGTCGAGCGAATTTTTTTTTTACCAAAATGAAGGTATTCTTATGTACTTTGACGTGATGTAACTAAAAAATAACTTTTTTTAGTTTAGTCAATTTTTTGTCATTTTTGATATATACATGCGCGCCGCGATTTCCCGTCATTTTCAGTATTATACGTATGCGCGCACAAGTATACATGTTCATTATAAAATTTCAATATTAATAATAAAGTGATTGTGAGTATATTTTAGATATTTAGATAAAAAACCCTCTAAGGTAAGACATAATTTTTCTTTTCGAAAATTTGCTTGATTATAACTAAACTTTTTACATATATTGATTTTTATTCTATTCATGTTTTCTTTTTCTAGTAGTTGTACTAGGTGTGCTACTACAAGAAGTGTCTACTTCCGAATCGGTATCTGGAGTTTGAAATATTTCTTCATAATTATCATCTTCGAATTCTTCAGTATCATAAATATCAGGACTAATTTCTAGTTGCTCAGGTTCTTTATGCACCACAGTTTCGTCAACAATGTTATCTGCATTTTGACACAAAGTATTCCTTCCATTGTGGTGCCAATGGTTTTTTATAAGCAACGTTTAGTTTTGCAACCCACCTTACAATCACAAGCAATTTTATATTGAGTAATTCATTAGGAAGAGGAGCTTAGTCATTATCGGCATCAGTTCATTAACTGTTGTTTGCTGCCATCCAAAATCCTGTCAATTTTGGTACTTCAGAGAATATCGCAGATGTATACGACTTTAGCGATGACGAAAGATTTATTGAAAACTATCAAAGAACATAATTTAAAAAAAGACGGTAGCTCGGTGTGCTAATGCGTCTGGCTAGCAAACTGAATTGCCTAGAGAAATGGGTTCGGTACCTGCAAGGCGAAACAATTTTTCATTTAAAAAAATTGCCCCAAGAGTGGTTCGGAGTCCACAATAAACTATAGGGCCTAACACAAGATCCTTGAGATCTTCCAGGGTGTTACCTCGGTAACTTGAGAGGCGGTTAAGAAAATATTTTAAGGCCATATCTGTGAAACACACGGCTATAGTCTATTATGTTTACCGCCATATTACTGCATATTTAATTCAACAGAATTGATTTGGGGCAGTGTAAGATTGTTGAGAAAATGCAATCAAAATCAGACTTTACATGCTGTAATTCTAAATAATATAAGAACCGTAATATCTGATTTACACAAAACCGACATATAGAAAAATCCATGAATCACGTTACAAACAAAGAAAACGAGAATCCCATTTTCCTGCACGTAGAGCCTATTGTTATTCAGGCAGGGAATGATTCTAGTAGTGAGCTTACTGATGACTCCGTTACTATGTGACTATTTTTTCTCTCAAAACTATGAGAATATCTTTTATTATTATTTAATATTTCTTACTGTAATAGAAGATTTAGTTTAATTGAGGTAAACTATCATAATTAATTCTGTTTTATTTTTATCGTTTTAAACAAGACTTAAATATTATAATTATGTTATTACTGTCATCACTGCTATCAGGTTTGTTAAGTCTATTCTAACGCCCTACTTATACCTTCCCAACCTGGCAAAAACTACTCACAACTCCCGTTGGTATTTGCTGGATGGTAACATTTTCTATAATAATATCAAATTTTTCTAGTTCCCTGCATTTAGAGTCAATGAAATTTTTACGTTCTGTAGAAATGTCATTGATTAAGTTAGAAGTTTGTTGTTAGTTTATATAAAGGTGTATAGGTATTATTATAGTATAATATAAATATAAACGAACATACAATATACATATATAGTGTAAGTCAACGCAACCCTACTAAAATGAAACAGTTTTAATTGACTTGCTTTTTCGCATACCTGACGAATATTAGACGATGTGGAGGGTTCTGAGTGATCTTCTTGTTCTTTATCTATTTTTTGTAAATGATGTTTCGTCATCGACGGTTCTTCTAACTGATGTAAGTAATCTGACATTTCCCTTACACTTGCTCTTTTTTCATTCAGGTGTCTTATTTTTGTGAACAATAAGTTCCTGCCTGGTTGACAAGAACATTTATGTGGTAAAACATCAGGTTTCATAAAGTCGAGTAAACTCTAACTTGGCGGGTCCAAAGGTCGCTTCGTCGTATGAAGTAAGAAACTATTTACTCGATAGCTCAAGTATGACAGTGGTTCTCAAACAGTTTACAACAATTTACAAATGATTATATGTCTGTAACTGTAATGCAATCGCTAAATAATTATACAAAAATATTAAAGGTGTTATCATAAAATATTAGGAAATATGAACTTCATGCCCATTCTCACGCAGCAGTTCGTCAACAAAGTACATTTTTTCCTTCTTATTACTCCTAGCAAGATTTAACAAGTCCGCTTTCAATGCTGTAGAAGGAAAAGGAATATTATTTTTAGTTAACCATTCTGCAATATCATGCTTTTTCCATTGACAAGTAGGTTGTTTATTTAATTGTCGGGTGTGATACGAAGCATTATCCATTACAATTAACCTTGGTTCTTCAAGATTTGGCAGTAATTGCTGTTGTATCCATTCTTCAAAATTGTCACAATTCATGTTATCGTGATAATCCATACTTATATTGGTAGTAGAAAAAATTAAGCTTGCTCCCGGAATAAAGCCATCTGTGATGTTCGTGCATGCAAAATAATTAATCGCTTTCCTACAGTTGATTTTTGTATTTGACACTTTTTTTTGATAAATCTTGCCACGATTTTCGAACACTTCCATTGGCAAATACCCATGTTTCATCTATAAATACAACCTTGCGAAGGTTACTGTCATAGTTTTCCATATATTTTCTTAAAAATACAACCCTTTGCTGAACTATTTGCATTTGTTCACATAAATAGCGACGGTTACAATCTTTTTTATACCTAAATCCACAATGTTTTAATAGTTTTAAGAGACTCACCTTAGAGACGTCAATGATTCCCTTATTTTTGAGCATTACCTTCACGTACATCTAATGTTTTTGGTTTCTTTTTAATTCGTTTTTTTATTTTCAAGGATATATTATTATATGTTGGTGCTTAATTCTGCTAACTGTTCTGAGACTTATGTTTAAGGAGTAGGTTAATAATGAGAAAAGGCATGTACCCCCCCCCATATGCCCCATGTATACCCCCCACTCCTCCCCCCACCCCGAACGTGATTGGTCGATGGGAGGGGATAAGCTCCGCCCACCTAAGCGGATTGGTTGAGTGGAGGGGATAATCCACACCCCTCATAATATGATTGGTCGATTGGTGGGAGGTGAATATCAACCCACTTATTGTGATTGGTCGAGATAAACCCCACCCATGTATTGTAATTGGTCGATGGAGGGGATAAGCTCCGCCCACATAAGCGGATTTGTTGAGTGGAGGGGATAAGCTCCGCCCACCTAAGCGTATTGGATGAGTGGAGGGGATAAACCACACCCCCTCATATGATTGGTCGATTGGTGGGAGGTGCGCAAAATGGTGGTGATATTATGGTACTCTCTTACAGACAGATATCAACTGTTCTGACCGGAAAACATAACTAGAGAGTTCAAATACCTCCCAATAAAATTATCTTTTAATATATAAATTCCTTAGACACCGACAATATTGCGTACTAATATTCGTGTCTCAAAGGTATTTCAAGAAACTTCTAAATTTCAACTATTCAAGATGAACGAATACAGCAGTGTATTGCCTGAGCTGAAGTTTGACTTATTTAATAATTTACCTCCAGCTCCGCAGAATAAAAACGATTTAGTGATACTAGGAGAAAGAAGACATAAGTTAAATAAATCGAGGAGCAAGTATGTGTCAACGGGGTTATCAAGTGACTTGTGTTATAATCCATGTGTAAAGCTGTGTGGAAATAAAAATGGTGCAATAATTTTTGACGAAACGGATTGGAACCATTTTCTCACTTTTCAAGGATATATTACTAATTATGTACATACCAACGATAACATTCAACCAATAAATGCTGAGAATTTTTCCATACAATTTGAGCAATTTTCCAATTCTACAGTTATAAAAATTATAAAGAATAACTCATATGTGTACTTGGGTTATGAATCAATCTGCAAGTTATGGGAAGTGTTACCACTTGTTAAGTATGGCATTGACATGTTAAAAAGACAACAGTTTATAAATTATTTCAAGAATGTCAAGAGAGAACTACAACGTCAAGGAGGAAATATATTTGAAAATGCTCTAAACATTATTCAACACAAGAGTTGCAGTGATGAAAATGCTTATATGCTCATGGAACTTGTTTATATTTATCCAGATTTATTCAAAGCCGAATGTTTAATTTAAGAGATATTAAAATGATTGGTTTTGTAAGTTAATATATGTGTAAGTCATTTACGAATTCCTTTTTATTATTTTATAAAGTATATGAAATAATGTATAAAATATGTACAAAATATATAAATAAAAAAACATGTATTACTTAAGACATTTGTTTTATTAAGATAAAGTATATGCAGAGTATTATTATACAATTTGATTTTTCGAAATCCATGAATTATATTTTTTGTCTAATCCAAGCCATTTAACATAGAGTTTGGTCCCCTTTTTTCTTATAATCTTCTCCACAAGATATACATCTGGATATTTTACTTTCTGAAGTTCATGCTCATAAAAACCTCCTTGAATTTCGTCACCATTTTGATCTTCTAATAGAAATGTTCTAGGATTACTTTTGTTAATTTTTCTGATTTGGAAAATTTCGTTCGACCAGTTAGGAGTGTAACCTTTTGAAAAAGCTTCTCGATATTTACTAATTCTTACATAATCATTGACTTTAAATTTTCGTTTCCGTGGATCAATTGTTTTCAGATGACTATAGGCAGTTTGTAATAAATATTTTTCATTTTTCTTTTTAACATTTTTTGGTTTCATTCCAATAGTCCTGTGTTTGGTGCTATTATATTCGGCAACAATATCTGGTAAGATATATAACCATTTGTAGTTTCCTTGTAAGCTGAACTGCTTCCACATTTTATTTTTTAAAGTTCTATTCACTCTTTCTACAACACTTGCTTTAAGATGTGTGTAAGAACTATAGTGGTTAATTTTCAATTTATCCGTTAATTTTTTAAATTTTTTATTGTAAAATTCTTTACCCATATCGGTCTGTAAATTCTTGGGTGGTGTGCTCATCTGTGACAGGATTTTGTTCATTGCTTCTACAACTGCTTTTCCACTTTTATTTTTGACAGGTTCACACCAAACAAATTTTGAAAATACGTTAATAACCACTAAAATATATCTATAGCCTTTGTTTATTTTAGCATATCGACCCATTTCAACAAGATCTGCTTGAATAAGGTCATTAAGGCCTTTAACAATTACTCTCCTTCTTTTAAAATACTTTCTGGCAGGCTTATGAATTTCGTTGACTATTTCCTGTTTAACGTTAATCATTTTTAGCTATTGGACACTGTAGTACAATTTGGACGTACAGAGGATCTTTATTTTTTGCGTAAAACGTAAACTTATCTTCCAAATTTACAATTTTCCCCACAAGTTCTTCTGCTGTAACTGCAACTGTATTCAAGAAAATTTGGGTACTAGCAGGTAAAATCTCTATATTTTCAATTTTACCAGATATAGGGCATTTGTACTCTGTTGTATTGTTCTCTAATGTATAAAAAAGTACACTTTGAGATTTCTGTAAACGACCTCGAATATTTATAATACATTTGCTATGATGTGAGGAAGGCTCACAAATGTAAAAGGGTGATGTTAATAGGGGTGATGGGAGAATTGCTGATGAATATGAAATTACTTCATTCTTTAACATATGCCTTCCAAATTTATTAATTGGCATGGTGACAGTCTCAAAGTCTTATACTGAATGATATATCAATATTTCACGTAAACTATTTATCTTATTATTTTACCCTCCCTCAATTGTTCTATTATTGAGGTTATCTCATTATTATGCCCGGTATTTCCTGCTAATTGTGATGCTATCAATAGTCTTAAACGATCTACAAGTTCATTGTAGTCATCAAAATGCCTATATTCAATCTTCTTATTATTGAATTCCATCGTTTTTAGATTTCCACCTCTCTTATTTTGGCTCCTTGTTTTTATTGCTTGCGTCCTAGGAAATGAACTAGATCTCGATATTTGTGTCGCTGTGGGTAATGCTAATGCTGATTTTTTTGGGATAGTGTTTTTTTTATTGTTTTTTTCTTGAGCCATCGAATGTAAATTAGTAACTCGTGGTTTAATAATATCTATAAATTTAGATGCACGTGACGTCGATAAACCTTTCTCGTGATTGTACCCTAAGTAATGAGCATTGGTCCTTTTAATTATATCGATATATTGATCTAAATCAGTTGGTCGATAACCCGCTGGATGCTTTTTAAACATCAGTTCATACAATCCTGGTGTACCCGTATATTTAAACTCGCCATTAATAATAAAGTCAGCGCCGTCAAAATCAATAGTTGCATCACCAATCGCATATTTTTTGGCAAAAGGGTCGAAGTAAACACCGAAAGTATCATCATATTCATTTTTTACATCTTCGATTTTTCCTTCTATGTATGCTCGCGGTAGAGGTTTCTTAAATTGCTGTAAATATTTTTCATGTTCTGCAGCCGTCGATGTATCTGCTATCGTTGGCTGAGAAGTTTCATCAAATAAACTTTCACTGAACTCGGGCCTTACTTGAGTCGGGTCATACTGAAAAGTTTCGTCTTCCAAATGAACAGGTGTAGAAGTGTGATAATACTCAAGAGGAGTTTGACCAATTGATCGAGTATTAAGACTATCACGGCTTATTTCTTCTTTTAATTCTTTTTTCAAATATGGTTTTTTCGAAGCACTTTCTGTTTTAATAAGAGTTGACACCAAATCTTTAAGAGGTTCAGTTATCGGTTTGTAAGTTTTCTCTAACTGTGATTGTGATTTGTCGATATCTCTTTTCAAACTTCTGTATTTTTGTTTCAGCGCCTCTCTTGTTTTTAAAAGCTGTACTGTCACTCGATTATCCATGATTACTGACTGAGGGACTCAGTGTTGAAACCTTATATTTGAACGAATTTATCGAATCCCTTCCGATATCTTCCAGAGTTAACAGTGCAATCTTTATCTATTACCACAAACCCGTATTTATCTTTCCAACAAAATGCACAGAGCTCCCTGAAATCTTGAAAACACATATCCACGTTTACATGATCATCATAAATATGTTTCAGATTGGTCATATCTTGAGGGAATATCACAATAAGGTTAGCATTATCTCTACATAGTTGTTTGGGAATGGCGCTGTATGTCTGACATAGGTAAAAACAATCAGTGTTTTTATGACGTCCAAAACAAAAATAGCTTTTAATGATATTTTGATTACAAGAAGCTAAATCATCAAATATTATCACAGAATTCGGTTTTATTTCTTCTGGAGGTATTACTGCATCCCCATCATTATATTCGAAATATCCAATTTCATTTATAGGTTTCATAAGCATTCTCAAGTACTCATATTTCGGTTGATATAGGGACTTAGAATATAAGTAAATATTTTCAAACCGTAACCCATTGGGATGTTCTAATAAACTGAGCATCACATTTGTTTTTCCGCACCCTGAGCTTCCTACCAAAAGTCCTCGTTTCGATTGTCCACCAAATAAAATGCCGTGCTTTTGAATGGTGCTGGTCTTGGAAACGTCATCATGATCTGCTATCGGTAAAACTGTTTCTTGCTGATGAATCCGCATTTCAGGCAGCTATTAATTAGTACATATATCTAGAAATTATTTTGAAGTGGATTTTCATTACAATGAGAACTACGGTAAACTGACTGGACATCACATCCTGCAGGTATATATACGGCTACTTTACAAAACATGTTTTATTGTTTATGTCAGTTGTATTATAATGGTTCGCAGAAAGTCTTCTCCACCTAGTAGTATTGGAAGTGCTAAGAAGAAAGGACGTGGTCTGCTTAATAAAATCATCGATAAACTTCCAGTGGAGTTACATTTGCCTACTTATAATTATTGTGGACCTGGAACAAAACTTTCAAAGAGGTTACAAAGAGGGGATAAAGGAATTAATCCGTTGGATGAGGCCTGCAAAGAGCACGATATAGCGTATTCTAAATTTCAAGACGTCGAGCGACGAAATCAAGCTGACAGAGAATTAGCTGAAGTCGCATTTAAACGTGTAAAAGCATCCGACTCAGGTTTCGGTGAAAAAATCGCCGCATTGGGAGTCGGTGGGGTGATGAAATTAAAGAATAAGTTGGGAATGGGCCTCAAACGCCGAGGAAGTCGTTCCTCAAAGAAGAAAGGTGGAGAAATAAATGTTAAGCTTGGTATAAAGAAAAAATCAAAGTCAAAGAAGCGGAGGAGAAGAATTATAGCTACCCCAAAAACAGGTGGATTTATCCCATTCCTTTTACCTCTTTTGGGAGCATTAGGAGCTCTCGGAGGAGGTGCAGCCGGCATTGCAAAAGCAGTAAATGACGCTAAATCAAATCGGGAACAGGCCGCTGAACAAAAGAGACATAATTTAGCAATGGAGCAAGCTTCAAAAGGGACAGGATTATATCTAGGTCCTTACAAAAAAGGCTCTGGATTATATTTAAAAACATATCCAAAAAACTCCCAATAAAGCTGCCTCACCGACCACTGACTAATTTAGATCTAATGAAATATTCAAAAATGCTTAAAATTCCTCATTTTCGCGGTGTTTTTATGAGAGATACGCTTCCTAAAATAATAAATAAAAATGAGACCGGTATAATAAATCTAGATACTGATGATGGTGAGGGAACTCACTGGGTAGCGTACACCAAGAAAAACAAGGAAATAATTTATTTTGACAGTTATGGAAATTTAAGACCTCCAAAAGAATTAATAAAATATTTTTTAAGTGACGGCGGCTTGAATAAAATTAGATATAATTATGATTCTATGCAAAACTATAATTCATATATCTGTGGACATTTATGTCTCTCATTTTTGTATAATCAATATAAACAACAGATTTTTAATGGTGGGAGGTGAACACCACCTGACGTCAACATAGATTATTAATTTATAAGAGAAAATAATTGGATAGCCATCTAAAAGGCATTTCTCAATGTGTGGTGAAGAGTGTAGATTGGAAAAATCAATTATGCAGACATTTTGCGCATGCATGGAAGACTCTTCAGTTGTAACAAATAATACAGGACTGTATAAGTCATTCGATGAACGTTTACTGTCGTTTAAAAGATGGAATGGCGCTGTGGATCCTGCGGACCTCGCCTTGGCCGGATTTTATTACAGCGGCTGCCATGATGTAGCCAGTTGCTTTTGTTGTGGCGTCGAAGTATATAGGTGGGAGGCAAGCGACATACCTATCACTGAACATTTGAAATTTTCAGCAAATTGTTCCTACGCAAAATTAATAAAGAACCTATTGCTGCGAAATATAAAGGAGGGGCACACGTGTATTACAAAAAGCCATACGATTAATTGTAAAAGTGGATTCAAGTGGCTTGTGATAATAAGCTTTCATCTAATAAGCATCTGCCTGTTTATGATACTTAGCATATGTTTTTATAATTAATACAAGAAAATAAATTATACATCTGTAATAATACATTCAAAAAATGCCCGTCTGTATATGGATTTGTCTAAGATGTAAAAGTGTTTTAGAAGAATATAGTGCACCCAAGGATACTAAAATATATACTGTCTGTGCTAATTGTGATGTAAATTGTACAAAGGCGAGTGCTGCCTAATATGTTTGTTTTTTAAGTAGTTTTCAACCTGATCTATATATGCAATAATCATCTGTATATTTAAGAATGTAACTTAGATTGTGGTTTATAATAAATATCTTTATAATAAGTAATTTGTTTCAATTTATATACCTTTCCTCAAGTTCAGCACTATGTTCTAGTACTGATTATATTATTTATTTTTTAATTTGAGAAATAGTGTTTAAAGTTGATTAAAAAAAATATTACAATTTGAAATATACTTACTATTTTTCAATGTCAATTTCATTCTACCATTTTTTCAAAGCACACATTAACTTCATAAATTTATTACATTTTTTATGAAGTCAAATTTAACCAGAGTATAAAAATATGTTTCACTATTCGAAACACATTGGGTGTTGAAAATATTTTTTTGTTTATAATTTTTTCAGTCAATTTGTTTAATTTTTTTTATACTTTTTTGTTACTAAAATTGTCCCTGTCTGCTTTTAAGCATATTGTATTTTTTTGGGACTTAGAAACCTGATATAAAATAAGAAATAAGAGAAAATAGTAATTTTAATATATTTTATTATATACAAACAAGAAATAAACTACAAAAAATGTCTACTCATCATTTAGAGGAATATTATGCATAAAATCTTTACATTTTTCTAATTCTGTGTTCACTGCACCGATCTTCGCCTCCAGCGTGTCAGCGTCTTGTGATATAACTTGCTGCCGGTGGCGAAGTCGGTGCAGGTGCTGTAGCATTCTTGATTTCCCTAGTTTCAGTCCTTGAGCGTATTTTGCCGTGTTATTAACCAGGAATTCCCGCGTGGCCCGCTCGTACTGCTTTTTTCCACGAGCCATCTTTTGTTCCGCCTTCTGGACATCATTCCGAATTAGGCTCAGCCACCCATCCAATTCGAACTGCAGAAGTGCCTCGTCTTCTGCCTTTCGGTATGCTGCCCTCTGAGACCGCGTAGATGATGTTGACGGCGCTGGCGTTACAGCATCTTCCCGCCCAGACACTATAAAGAAATAACAAATTAGATACCCAATTATTTAACCGGAAAATAAAAATGCTGTACCTGGTTGTTGTTGTGGTCCCAATTCCGCAGGCAGTCCAATGGGCCTGAGATCCTTGAATGACCCTTCTATCACTTCGATTCCCGATCCAATGCTCGGGGCTGCCTCATTATTCAGGTGCTTCACCATTTCCTCTTCAAATGTTATATTTGAGAATAAGTCCTCATCTCTCATGGCGGCAAGATTAGCATCTCTAATGGCCGATGCGACACTTTGGTAATGGTACATCTTGGAATAAAGAAAATAGGAGTACGCGAAACCACGAAAACTAAACTTACAACAGAATTAAAATATTTACACTTAAAAATAATTAACACTAAAAAACTTAATACGAAAATAATTAATACTAAATAAACGATTTAAACTCTAATTAATTCGGATTAAATAATTAACTAAGTAAAACTACTATTTAAACGCGAACTTTAAAAACTGAAAAAATTAGATTAAATAATAATAAAGCAACTAAACCGACACTAAATAAAAAGACTTAAACACGAACTTAAATGAAACCGAAAACTATATTAAAAAATAACTGTAAAGACTAAATAAGGTATATATAAAAAAATTAAAGGAAAGCGTGCGAATGCGGAGAGCTGTAGATACAGAATGAACTGTAATGCTCGTCAAATATTAAGTAAGGCACAGTCCCCCCTCATACCAATTGCGGTGGGGCGATTGAACAGCAGTAAGTGCGAGTGAAATAAACTGCATTATATGAAATTGATTAAACAGCATTTAATGAATGTCAGCGAGGTTGGTCACCTATGTGGCGTGATCGTACATTTTCCGGTGTTATATTACGTTGCATGTATACCGACTTGTGATTTAACGTAATGTTCAAGTTATGACTTAAATAATTTAAAATATATATTATTCACTGTAACAAATACCACATTTTATATTCTAAGACAATGTTTTTTGGTAATTTCACTGTTAGTTCCTAATTCCAGGAACCTTCTAGAAATTTTTGGCTAAAAATCAATTACATACAATGTCTCATTGCACCTGTACAGAACAGACCACATTTTTTAAATATTCTTGTAAATACGAGAACTTCAGTTACTCAAATTTTTATTTCAAATTTTATATACTTATATGTAAAAATAATGTGGTAGAATATTTCTTGTTAATGTACATGTTAATTACTGCAAGCAAACAAACTGTTGTATTTTACATATAATATATTTAATTTAGGCATAATATTTAGACTTTCAATTATTATGCGAGGTGAATTTTTCAAATAGTCTCTATAAATGTAGGAATATTATGCGCCCTCAACTAAGCTGGTCGAAAAATTTTGAAAAATGTGACCTTGAAAACGTTTTTTGGGTGTCAAATTACAGCCAAAATATGACTTGAAGACGCTGTTTGGGTGTCAAATTACAGCCCAAATCAATATTTTTTGTAATTCGGTATAAGAATACCGCCGAAGCCAAATTATTGTCCAAAAATCTTTGACTTTGCCAAAATACTCCCGAAATTAAATTTGTTCGTAAATATTTGACCTTGTCTTCATTTTCGGCTGTCAGAATCTGCCGAAACCAAATTTTTGTGTGAATATTTAACCTCGTATTCATTTTTGGGTGCGAAAATACTACCTAAACGAAGTTACTGTTTAAAGCTTTGAACATGACTACATTCTAGGGTGCCAAAATACTCCCGAAATTAAATTTGTTCGTAAATATTTGACCTTGTCTTCACTTTCGGCTATCAGAATACTACCGAAACCAAATTTTTTGTCTAAAATCTTGAACTTGTCATGCATTTTCTTTCGGATGATCAAATTACTGCCGCAACGACGTTTTTGTCTAAAAAATTGATTTTATTTGCATTTTTTCAGGAGATCAAATTACCACCAAGTTAATTAAGTGGTGGGAGAGGGTGAGGTATATAAAAATGAATGTGAAATCGATTAAAGCATTAATATCAGACTTTTCCTTAAATACAGTTATTTGGTGTCGAATATAGTTCCTTGTAAAAACTATAATTTACAATGCAGTGCCCCCAGTGTAAAAAACAATTTTCATCAAAAAGCAGTTTGTCACGTCATCGTCGTGAAAGCTGCGCCTATAGAGAAATAAGTGTACATAATGCCCCGAAAAAAATCAAACTAAGCAATTGGAGTAAAAAATGTGATGGAGAGCCCCTAAATGCTGCTGGTCCTTCTGGTGTACAGTTTCATGCTGAAAAATATAATAACGAATTTGAAAATCTACCCGGACCTTCTGGCATGCAGAATCATTCAAAATCTCAGGAAATTATTATTCATTGCCCGCAATGCTATGAAAAAATACCTAAAAATAAATTAATGGGCCATTTGAAATGTTCATCTCACAAGAAAGTCATCAATATTGTGGAAGATGGAGTAGAAAAACTTCAGAGCGCATTCAAGAGCCGAATTTCGAGTTACCGTTTTTCTACAAAAAAGCAGCACACAGATATCTCTCTGTTTTTGGAAGAAGTAAAAGTAAAAGTTATCTCAGTTATTGAGAAGTATATTAAAACATTCTTCACCATAAAAATTAATATGGAATTATTTGGATTTTATGTTATTGAGGAGAAAGAATTGTCAGATATTAAATCATTTAACACTAAAAATAAAATTGTGACACATTCATTGGATTTATCAAACTTGTATAACGACTTCAAAGAAGAGATCATAGAGAAAGCATCAACTTTCCAGGAGCGAGATTCAGGTATGTTTAAAAAAATTTGTATTAATCACAGTTTACGTATAATATCCATATTTTCATTTTTTCAAACATATTAAACATCTTTTAGGATGGGCTCTGAAGCACGTTAGTTTTCTCGAAGTCAACTTGAACAAATTCAACCCGTTATTCGCATCATCATACATCAAGTTACCTAAATCTATTGAAAATAAGAGAGCTGTTTTGAATATTCAAAATAATGATAACAAGTGTTTTGCTTATGCTGTCAACGCTGCAATCTTCCCAGCGGATGGACCTCCTCATGAAGTGGCATCCTATCCTCATTATTCAACATTGCTCAATTTTGAAGGTATTGATTTTCCTGTCAAATTACATGATATTCAGAAATTTGAAATTTTAAATAATATATCTATAAATGTTTTTGGAATAAATAATCAATACGAAAATGGTAAAATGGTTAGCGAAATTGTGGGCCCTCTACATTTCACAAATAAAAAACAAAATACACACGTAAACCTATTGCTAGTTACTGATATTGATGGTAATAGTCATTACATACTTATTAAAGACTTGTCACGATTAGTCTCTAGCCAGAGATCTAAGCATCACGGTAGAAATTATATTTGCGACGGTTGCCTATTGTTTTTTAATTCTCCTGAGAAATTGAATGCTCATGAAAGAAATGACTGTAATCGTTTATGCACTATACTACCAGACCCAGAACCTAAAATCAATAAATGTGGGGAACTAATTGCAGGAAATATCTTGAAATTTGTTAATGTCGAGAAACAATTACCGGTTCCTTTCGTGATATACGCAGATTTTGAAAGTTTGTTAAAACCAATTCATTACAATGAACCATCTGACAGTAAATCTTTCTCCGTTAAAACTTATCAACACGAGCCGTACTCATTTTGCTTCTACTTAAAGTGTAATTTTGATGATAATCTTTCCAAACTTGAATATTATCGAGGTATTGATGTTGTGGAAGTTTTCGTTAAAAGACTGGATGAGCTTGTCTTACAATTATATCAGAATCACTTAAAAAATATAGTTGAAATGAAACCATTATCTCAGAATCAACAAGATATTTTCAATAATAGCCAAATTTGCCATATATGTGATAAACCTTTTGAGGATGGCGATGAGAAGGTCCGCGATCACTGTCATCTTACTGGCAATTTTCGTGGACCTGCGCATTCGCATTGTAATTTGAATTTTAAGATACCTAAATTTATACCAGTGTTCTTTCATAATTTAACTAATTACGATTCCCATTTATTTATTAAAAAATTAGCTTTAAAGCAAGAAAGTATACAAGTTCTTGCGCAAAATAAAGAAAAATATATTACATTTTCCAAACAAATTCTTGTAGATCAAATCAATGATAGAAAACCGAAAAAAGTTTTCATAAAATTAAGATTTGTCGATTCTTTTCGCTTTTTACCAGCTTCCTTGGATAAACTAAGCCAAACGCTAGAAACACATCAATGCCTCGAAATAAGAAAATTTTATACCGATGACCTGCAATTCAATTTATTAAGACGTAAAGGTGTCTTTCCATATTCTTACGTAGATTCACTGGAAAAATTGGATGGTACCGAATTGCCATCAAAAGACGAGTTTTTTAATATCTTAAGTGGCGAATCAATTTCTCAGGAAGATTATGATCGGGCTTGTAATGTCTGGAATACATTTAATTGTCAAACTCTCGGCGAATATTCGGATATTTATTTAATATCAGATGTGTTGCTTCTTGCCGATGTTTTTGAGAATTTTCGACAGATATGTCTACGGACATACAAATTAGATCCTGCACAATATTTAACAGCGCCATCATTGAGCTGGGATGCTATGTTGCGAAAAACTGGTATCGAACTTGAGCTTCTGACTGATATTGATATGCTTCACTTCTTTAGGAAAGGGATACGCGGCGGTGTTAGCCAATGCAGTAACAGAAAAGCTGTCGCTAATAATTCATTAATTTCCAATTATGATCCATCAAAACCAACGTCATATATATTATATCTAGATTCTACCAACTTATACGGAAGCTCAATGAGTCAGAGTTTGCCAACGGGTGATTTTAGATGGTTGAAAGGCTATGAAATTGAAAATTTTGATTGCACTAATCTCGATAATAATTCTCCAAAAGGTTATATACTGGAAGTAGATTTAGAATACCCACAGCATTTACACGACAAACACAATGATCTACCGTTTTGTCCGGAGACCTTTGTACCCCCGGACTCAAAAAATTCAAAATTAATATTAAATTTACATGATAAACATAAATATATTACCCATTACAGAAATTTGAAACAATGCTTAGAACATGGATTAATACTTAAAAAAATACATAGAGTTATAGAATTCTCACAATCTGCTTGGTTAAAAACATATATAGATTTGAATACTGAACTTAGAAACTCTTGTAAAAATCCGTTCGAGAGAGATCTTTATAAATTTTTAATAAATTCAATATTCGGAAAGACAATGGAAAATGTAGATAATAGGGTTGATGTGAAGTTAGTATCACATTGGAGAAATAGTATAGGTAGTATAGGTGCTGAAGGATTTATTGCAAAGCCCAATTTTAAATCCTGTAGTGTATTTTCAGAAAATTTAGTAGCAATTCAAATGTCACTATTAAAAATATTTTATGATAAACCGCTCTATATAGGCTTCACCATTTTAGATATATCAAAAACTATAATATATGACTTTTTTTATAACTTTATAAAGAAAAACTATGAGGATAAAGCTGTTCTCTGTTACACGGACACCGATTCATTAATTTTACAAATTCACACCGAAAATGTTTACGATGATATTAAAACAAATATAGAACTCTTCGATACATCTAATTTTTCAATTCCAAACGTACACAACATCCCGAAAACGAGGTCAACTCCAGGGAAAATGAAAGACGAATATGCCGGTACACCGATAGAAAGCTTTTTCGGTACTGGGGCGAAAGCTTACTGTATTAAAACAAATGATAATGTTATGAAAAAAGCCAAAGGGGTATCAAAAAGTGTTATTAAAAATCAGTTGCATTCAGTGGATTATAAACAAATTGTAGAAGACGGCGGTCTCATATACCGAAAAATGTATGTATTTTCTTCACATCTGCATACAATATATACTGAGTTGAGAAATAAAGTTGCGCTTTCCGCACATGATGACAAGCGTTATGTTATACCGGGAAGCACAAAAACTCTTGCTTGGGGACATTACTCTATCCCTAATTTCCTCAATAACGCTAACCATAATACTAATGATGATGCTTTAACGATTCTTTTAAGGGCATTTGATGAGATTATTGAACAGGAAAATCATGATACCGACTTTGATTTAAATTTATTGTAAGTTTTTTTGTTTTAGTGCAAAAAATGTTTTGTACTTATTTCAATCTTCAAAAAATTTGTTTTTTAATACCAGTATCCATTTTTGTTTTACTGTAAAAATGTTTATAATTTTAATATTCAAAAATTAGCTTTTGAAATTATTAACTTAGAATCTGGTGTGAGAAATTTAAGTCAGAAATTTTCAAATCTTCAATTCGATGCAGAGCATGAGGCAGTATATGGAATGGGAAGATTTTACTCTGAAGATGAATGTAATGAACTGGCTAAAAAATATGAAGTGGGCCATGAAGTTTGTCGAAAATTTTTGGAAAAGAGAATATGTGAGGGATGTCTCGTCCAAGAATTAATTAAATTAGGCTTGGGTGAATTTTTGCATCGAGTAAAACAATATTTGGATCCAGAACTTGCAAGCAGAATATTTCAAGAGGAGAACTGAATTATTTAAATATTTTATATTGTATTGTATTCCAAAATTTGCTTTTTATATAAATATCCATTTTGTTTGTAAATGTTACGAAATAACTACACAAAAAGTTTATAATTTCAGTCTGTATTTTAGGAAAGGTCTGATATTAATCAAATAAATTATCAATTTAAAAAATTGTTTTATTTCAAATCCTATGCATTATTGTAATAATAGATATTTTTATTCTTTTTTCAAACACTTCACTGTATAATATATAATTTGGAGAAAATAATGAACGTTCGCAAGTTGAATAGAATTACAGGATGTGAAAGTACAATGAACTGCTGATGTTGCATGTTACATAATACCGGATATAACAGTATAATGAACTGCTAACTTTGCAAGTTGAATAAACTTCTGACATTACGAGTTAAGTAATACCGGATGTATCAGTACAATGAACTGCTGATGTTGCATGTTACATAATAATACCGGATATAACAATATAATGAACTGCTAACTTTGCAAGTTGAATAAACTTCTGACATTACGAGTTAAGTAATACCGGATGTATCAGTACAATGAACTACTGACATAAGCTGCATAAAATGCCGGATGTGTCAGTATAATGAACTGCTAACTTTATAAGTTGAATGAACTGCTGACATTGTAAGTTAAGTAATACCGGATGTATCAGTACAATGAACTGCTGACATAATCTGAATAAAATGCCGGATGTGTTACAATAAACTTGTAAATTGAATAAGTTATGACATACTTAAGTACAATAAACTGCTGACTCCACAAATGTGGTCAAATAGGCATGTCTGAAATAATGTGGGAGGTATGATCGTTCACTATAAATCTGGAATATTAGTAGAACTCGTCAGTTAACAGTTTTTTACTTCATCCGAAATAAAGTTAATATCGAAAGATGTGGATGTGCTACGTCAAAGAAGTTGAGATTACGGACTTAGAAAGTGGTGTCCGCCATTTAAGTCAGAAATTTTCAAATCTTCAATTCGATGCAGAGCATGAGGCTGTATATGGAATGGGAAGATTTTACTCTGAAGATGAATGTAATGAACTAGCTAAAAGATATGAAGAGGGCCATGAAGTTTGTCGAAAATTTTTGGAAAAGAGAATTTGCGAGGGATGTCTTGTCCAGGAGCTGATCAAATTGGGGTTAGGTGGATTTTTGCATCGAATAAAACAATATTTGGAGCCGGAACTTGCAAACAGGGTACATCTTCAAGAGGATAACTGAATTATTTAAATATTTTATATTGTATTGTGTATTGTATTGTATTTTGTGTTATTATTTGCAGATATTAAAAATAAAAAAAAACAAAATTCTCTTTGGTATTATTTATTACAAAATCAAGAAATAAAATTTTCATACAAATAATAGACATTAGAAAGTGCACACATACATTTATTATTTGAATGGTAAAAACATTTTGGGATCGACTTCTTTAAAGTTGGTCGTTCGTCAAGTTCTAATACAGGTTGGGTGATAAAGTGTCTGATGTAGTTTGCTTTTTCGTTTCCTTTTACATAAACGCAATCTGCCACTGAAGTCAAATCCTGAATAATTTGACCGAACATATGCAATGGTGTAAATCCATCAGCCCATTTGATGCCGTGATGATTTCTTGTTAGCCATGTAACTTGCTTTTCTATCTCTGGTGAGAGTAAGTTAAATGGGTATGGTGGTCTAAAAATATAGTGGCACATTTTTACACCGTCATAGCCTGCGAGCTCTTTAACAATAAATTCGTTGTTTTCTATTTTAAATCCTTGAATGTCCACAACCAGCTTCATAGTTTTAGATTATGCAATTTTTTTAAAACTGTTTTCTTCATGCAATAAAATTCCACTATTTTTCTTAAGATTTCAGTTTTTTTCTGTGTTCCTTCAATAGTCGCACATATTCTGATCTCCTTATCATACTAACTTACTTCTTCGAACTAGTTTTTGTTTATGCCAGCAAAGAGAAACGTGTAGTGCGCATGTCAATGTTGACGTACAATTTTAGTTAAAGGGTTATAAGTGAAATGTTTCTCATGTAATATAAGACAATATGCAGTAATATCCGAAGTAGTGGGGATATCCGTCTCAAACTCTATTCTCATGACCACTGACCCCGTTTGTATAACTTCTTTTTGACGTGAACAGTCGATATGCATTATTGGTGCATAAGCCTTAAATTCTCTTGGATTAAGAATAGGCTGATTTATTTTGTGATGATAGTAAGATTCCTGAAAATTTGCAAACATGTCATAGAGGGTTGCGTATTTATTGCTTTTAAAGTCTAAGTATAAATCGTTATATGGGTATCTTTCAGAATTTAAGAAGACTCTTATGTTTCTAAGTCCACAGTCATCGAATTTGCTCATATCAGTTGTAATTTTCCCTTTTCTATCTTTCTGAAATGCTATTATTACATGTCTAGGAGTTTCTACCTTAGTAGACGTCTTAACAGGCCATGTATGTCTGCTTGACGGAGGTAGAGATGGATATTCAATTAATTCCCAGCTTCTAAATTTTATAGGGAGGTCTACATTACGACTTATAAGTTTATTCAACCTAAGCTGTTCTGACATATTAACAGTGACATGAGGGACCCTCCAAAATAGTTTACTAATAATAATTTTAGGTTTTTCAGCTTCATCGCTACTTGTAATGCTGTCTAGATCATTACTGTTACGTATTAATACTAATTCTTGTCTCATATTAATGACAATTTTTCGAAAATCTTCAAAAAATCCAACTAGTAGTTTTAATGGAATGCAAACATTGAAATTTCCTTTTACATCGGCTATAATTTTTTCACCCACGCCTGTTTTCTTTTTTGGAAACCATCCAGCATTTTGCATGGAAATACTTTCATTTTCATTGTATGATATATAATTCTTTAAAGTTGAAACTAATCCAACATTTCTCGCTCCATCTATTACAATTCCATTCATTTCATATCTAATTTCACGAAACAAAAACGCAATACCATTATTAATAAACTCCAGTGCAACAGTCTCAGTTCCATCCTCTTTCATTAATTTTCCTTCGATGTACAAATAACTATTGCACGGTGCAGTATAAGCATCTAAATCTTGAATAGGGATTCTTATTTCATCATTGTAATCCAAAGTTCCGGATATATTGGATTGATATGTATGGAACTGATACTCCGCAACAGAGTTGTCGCTAAAGGGCTGACCAGTAATATTCAGTAAATCCATTATACTAAAACTTCCAATCCAACTGATTTTAAATATTGACGATTTTTTAATGTTAATGGTTCGATATTTTTTTTAATACTGTTGATTTCCTTCTTTCTAGCTCTTTTATAGTATGGCTGATGCTTGTAAACGGATGACGTTGAATTAAATATCAGCACCATTTAATTATTTGATTGATTTTCTAAGATGGAGTCTAACAGTTAAAGTCTCTTTTTGAAAATTAACAAGTTGCCCTGCTTGGTCTACTATTTTGACAGTGATGTTGCTAATAGTTTTAACGCACACTGGGAAATAAATAATATTCAAAGGTGACTCCACTATTTTATACCCAACAGGCACTGTTGGAAAAAACTGATGAATAATATGTACAGGTTGTCCATTAGAAAAAGAACCTACTGCAATGCTGCAATCGACACAGATAGCATTCACTTTAGATATCTTTACGGTATTATCGGAAGTATTGCTATCATTAACCTTTAACTCTCTCTTCTCGAAACCTAATACTGGACCTATCGAATCTTTCACGTTGAAATTAATTCTCGTATTTGCACGTATAGTGACTTTAGAAGTATTAATATCTGTGGTAATTCTGATAACTGCTTCATCATCTTCTTCGTTTATTTTGTTTACTATGAATTTTATAATGTCATCAATTTCATAACATCCCTCAGGAATTTCAGTTATATGTTCATAATTTTCTCCCCATGCAAATTTATTATTACTGTTGTCAATATTTGGAATAATATTATATGTATCAAAATTTACTAATCCAATTTCATAATCTATTTCATCATCTAAATATATTGGTGGATTGAAACTGTAATTTAATACGGAAGATTCTGCACTAAGAGTGAAAGTAAATGACATATTTACACATTAACGGTTTATAATGAAATGATCCTAAGATGCATGCATACGAAGGTTCACCTCCCGCCAATCCACCAATCATATGAGGGGGTGGTTTATCCCCTCCACTCATCCAATACGCTTAGGTGGGCGGAGCTTATCCCCTCCACTCAACAAATCCGCTTATGTGGGCGGAGCTTATCCCCTCCATCGACCAATTACAATACATGGGTGGGGTTTATCTCGACCAATCACAATAAGTGGGTTGATATTCACCTCCCACCAATCGACCAATCATATTATGAGGGGTGTGGATTATCCCCTCCACTCAACCAATCCGCTTAGGTGGGCGGAGCTTATCCCCTCCATCGACCAATTACAATACATGGGTGGGGTTTATCTCGACCAATCACAATAAGTGGGTTGATATTCACCTCCCACCAATCGACCAATCATATTATGAGGGGTGTGGATTATCCCCTCCACTCAACCAATCCGCTTAGGTGGGCGGAGCTTATCCCCTCCCATCGACCAATCACGTTCGGGGTGGGGGGAGGAGTGGGGGGTATACATGGGGCATATGGGGGGGGGTACATGCCTTTTCTCATTATTAACCTACTTTAAGGCTTCAGAAACTCTTTCATGAATTCGTTCCAGATGTACCAAGGGACCCTTGTTTTCCTTTTCTATTGTAAAATAATCTATTACATTTAATACCAACTTCGTTGACTGTTCATTTAAGACGTCTAATTTAGTTGCCATATTTACCAAATATTGTATTTTTATAATTTAATGTTATTCGAAATAAATATTTACACACGTATCTAATTTAGAAACCCGGACACATTTAACGTTAAATAGAATGACCGGCTTAGCGACCCTCCAAACCGCAAACTGTAGATGGTACGTCTGTTTATTGGATAAAAACTATAAATACGCCACGCCCATATCATCAGGTGATATAGGAATGGGCTGTAAAAAATACCTTAAAAAATGCTACAGCTTTGGCACACCGCGGTAAACTGTTCGGTCTAACTATTTATTTAGCAAGAAATAAAACACGAAGGATTGAGGGCCTATGGCCTATGTAACGTATAATAAGTAAAAAAAAAATGGCTGTGGATATCCGTTTGACAAGCGAACAAATAACCAAACCATTAAATACCAAGGGATAAACTCGCGCGGAATAATACAAGAAAAATGTTTAACGAAAAGAAAGTTTTAACAAAACTTGCGGCGCGGATTAATAAAATAAAATGTTTAGAAGAAAAATGTTTAACTTTTATATAATAAAATTTAAAAAAAAATCGGTAGGCAACAGGATTTGAACCCGGATGTTTTATTCTCTTTACCTTGCTTACTTACACCTTACCTTACTACACTGAGCTATTCCACGATGTACAATTCAGCTATAAAACATGTAATATGTAGATACTAGAAAATTGCAAGTCCTAGGTATAGTGGTTTGGCAATGTCCGTTTGTCGGATGAATATCCACTACCACTAAAAATAGCTTATATATTTCATACAAAGATGAATGTAATTCTAATATGAGACGATTGTTAAATAACCAATGACAAATCTTCAGAGTTTGAGAATCGCTGAACTTATTGAAAACGTGAAAACGTAGATTAAAATTTATCTCTCTCTTCAGTGTGTATCGCAATATTTGTCTCAAAATAGGTGAGAGAGAAGCTTGGCAGACATACGCGACAGTGTTTTTGGGCTATTACTTTAACTTTGTGTGCGAGAGAAATGAAATCGTACGCGCATTATCAACTCATACACATGTCAGTTTAGAGTTTACTAGACTGTACACGCTCTGACATTGCTGAGTTTAAATTCCATATAGTTTTCCATGTCTTTCTCCAAATGTAGCAAAAAGAGCAAACCATAGGTAATTACTGAATATTTAACGAGATAATGACTTACATCAAAATGATCCTCATAGCAGTACAAAGCCGTTGTCGGAGAAACTTCTTTTACATCTCTCCTAGCGGCTGCAAACCACTTTTGCCGTCGTTTTGCGGCTATAGGAACAGTTCCAAAAAATTTGAGAGGGGGTTTTAGTTGACGTATTAGTACATTGGGGTAGAAAACACCACTTTCATGTTGGCATTTTGTTTACTCTCACTTTACTGTGAAGAGTAATAACGTCCACCATATATTAACTAGCGGAGCGCTCAATGTTGTCCGATAGCTGACGTCACAGTGCCTAGCCTCGCGCACAGGTACGTTTCTACCCTCGCGGCGCGGCGGCGAGAGATTTTGAGATATCAATATAACCATTATTTTTGGAAATTTTATTTTTAAATTTTATAAGGTTGTTTTTCTTCATGGATTCTATCGATATAAGCAAAAATTGAAAATTATCGAACCCGCCTACTTAGACTATATCTACATATCATTTCACCACTTTCAGTCATAATTTATTAGTTAACAAGTCAGTGTTACGTGTATAATCAACGATTTTTTAAATATTGTAGGGCATGCATTGCCTTGAAAAGTTACGAACTAATATGGATGGCACGCATTCGAGGTCGGTTTACAAAGGAATACCGCGCTCTTGTTTTTATATAGTTTTAAACTGACATTGGACAAACTATACTTCGTGTTCTCGATAACAAATAACATCGCATTGTATAGGGTTTTGACAGTTTTTATGAAGCTGCTCTAAAAATTTGTAGCTCTCGCGGACATTCCCAGTTGGAAAAACGGCATCAGAAAGTGTTAAAGTATAAACGAATTTAATTGAAACCTATACGGTTTCAAAAACTAAAAGCCGGCAAAAACAGTCGGCATCTCTTTATTGTACCTGGGCGGAGGTAAATAGAAATGCTTGTCATAAGAAAATGATAAGATTTTCGGGCGTTATTATATTATCCTCTGTTTCAAATGGCCTCCAGAAAGCCATGATAAATTAGTAAATAATTAAAATATTCTACCTTTTATATAGTAGTAAATATTTATAAATATGAACAATAACTAACTAAACTCCTACGCTTGATATTATAACAGGTATTTACGCACTGCACTGGCACAGACAGCACATCTCTAAGTCCGCCGTTGAAACGATTTACGAGTTTCTTTATGCTAGTAGGCCTGTCCGTTTTATTATCTTTAAACCAGTGTAGTCGTAGATGGTTCATTCAGGCTGATTACATTGCCAGTCTCGGACTCGCCTGCACAGTTTCAACTACCATTCGAATCTCGATACCATTGCTAAATATATATAGGACAAAATATCAAGTTCAAAGCGCACGGTCCTGTGCTTTAACACTGACCAGTTTCAATTATCCTCGTTTAAAGTATAAATGTTATCTCAATAAATCGTTACTGCCTACCGCACTTACAGGAACCACAAAGAGATATCCTTGCCGTTATCTATAATGAAAAGGAAATAAATCATTTTAGAATTAAAGGAATTACAGTTATTTGCCTCTGCCTCGCATTACCTTACGTGCATCCTGTATTCTACGATATTAGATCACACGTATCTCATAAAAATTGTAAGTTTATCGAGGCACTTAACATTCTGCTTATGCTCTCGACAAGGGAGCTATGTAAATGCGCCTTTTTAACATTTATTTCCAAGACCTCGCATCCGACCAATCTCGCGTTTTATCTAAATTATTTTTCTTTGTTTCACAAATAAAACTACTTCGCTGCGATGGCAGAGCTGCTTACTGCTTTTGATTTACCGATCGTTATCTTTACGTCGGTCTGTGTTCAACCAGCGCAACGTCACGGCGGGCAGGCAGGTGTAGTTTCTTTCTTTCAGTCGCCTTGCCCGGTGCCGGTGTTCACGTTACTTCGCAACCGCTTGATGGCTAAATAAACGATATCTATACAAATTTATTTTAATTTGCACTTTTCTCGTTTGTTAGCTATGAGCGTCGAACTGGTCTGCAAAAAAAATTGCGACAGGTCTCGGCTAAATGGGCAAAAGAGTATTTTTAAAAAAGTTTTTATTTAAATGCTCTAAAAAGTAGAAAATAAACTTTGAAGTAATCAAACCCATCATTTTGTTAGGTACATTATATATTTTTTTTTACATAAACGCTTGTCGCGAGATTTTTCCTGTGTAAAGGAGATTGCTCACGACAAGCTTTTATATCATAAAAAAAATTATATAATATAACAAAATGATGGGTTTGATTTACTTCAAAGTTTATTTTCTACTTTTTAGAGCATATACATAAAAGCTTTTTTTTAAATATTTTTTTATATAATTTTATTTTTTACTTTTTAGTTTTTTGATATGCTGTAATCCCCAGATATCGATTTTGAGACGAATCGGATCATAAGCGGTAGAGTCGTCCGCCATCTTGAACTAAATTTTTTATTAGAAATTCGTAATCCGCGACCCCGAAAACCCCCAGATATCGATTTTCATCGATTTGGATGTAAATGACAAAAGTCGTCAGCCATATTGGCGCCGCCATTTTGAATTTCTGAATTTCGACTAAGAATTCATAATTGGCGATCGCGAAAACCCCAGATATCAATTTTGAGTCGAATAGGATCATATATGATAAAGTCGTCCTCCATCTTGAAGCCGCCATCCTGAACTACATTTTTGAGAAATTCGTAATCGGCGAATCCGATAACTCCCAGATATCGATTTTGATCGATTTGGACCATAAATGACAAAAGTCGTCCGCGACATATTGGCGCCGCTATTTTGAATTTTTAAATTTTGACCAACAATTCATAATTGGCGGTCTCGATAACCCCCAGATATCGATTTTGAGTCGAATCGAATCATAAACGCTAAAATCGTCCGCCACCTTGAAGCCGCCATCTTGTTTTTTCTTATATGAAAATGTTAAAGTGTGTTGTTTAATAAAATCTTTCAATTAATAAGAGTGCCTTTTTCCTTAAATAAAGTGAAAGATAGTTGGAGACATTAATTTCGTACGAAATATAAACAGATCGCACAAAAAGTACGTCCAATTTATCGCAGAATGCTTTTAATAAATTCTTTTCGGAAATTGCAAAATATATAATTCTCCGATGTAAATCTAAAAGCTACGGAGCTAATAAGAAACATGAATCCTCCGTCATCATCTTTTTTCTTCAGTCTGTCACTGTTGAAGGAGTTTTAGAAGCGATAGGATCCTTAAAGAATTCTCACTCTGTTGATATTTACGAGCTAAATAGTACAATTATAACAGAAACTGCAGACATAATTGCACGTGTATTAACAATACCGATAAATGCATGTTTTAGCGTAAGGGTATAGACGCTTTTTTAAAATTTGAAGAATTTTCTCTGCAAGAAAGGGGATCCAAATTCTGCAGATAACTACGGCCCCATTTCTATTATTCCTATTTTGTCGAAAATCTTGGAAATAATTTTAAAACTCAGGTTGACCAAGTATAGAAGATCTGCTAACTAACTGCCTTCTATGTCCCCATCAATTTGGTTCGTAAAAATTGCCCAACCACACGAGCTATATTAAAATTAGTGGGTGACATAGTCGACGTCCTTGAGGAGGGACCCCCAAACAATGACTACATTGTGTGACCTCACCAAGGCCTTTAACTGTGACAATCATGACATTCTGCTGGAGAAAATGTCATACTATGGTTTTAAAGGTGTTCCACAAAGTTCTGTCCTTGGACCCATATTATTTATACTATACAGGGTGTCCCGTAATAACGTGCAAAAAATTTAACTGTAGATTCCCTGTCGAAAATTAAGATGGGTTCTTGGTATAAATTTTTTCAAAATAATCCTTTCCCTGTCGAGCTACATCCCCTTAATGGGGTGTGCCAAAAAAACGGTTTTTAATTTCTATCTTAAAATAACGTAATTGGAAAAATACGAAATTTGGCACATCTCGGTTACTCATCAAAAAGCAACTAACGAAATCATTTCATCCACCTAGCATGTACACAAAGGGGTGAAATTAACTACCCTTCTTGAAATTTTGTAAATATCTTTCAGCCTGTTTTTTTTTCAATTAAAAAATAACAATATTATTCACCTAGAAACTGCTTTATCTCTTGAAAAAATTTCGCACAATCGACCATTTTTGAGAAAAAAAATTACATCTGCTTAAGCGATCAATCAAAGGCGATAAGCACAATAATTATTATATTAGGGTAAGATACTAAAAGTATAGGCTGGTGTCAAATTATAATTTAACAATATTACGTTGTTTCTTGCTTTTGAAATAATAAGATAATCATTCCTTACTACTTAATACTATATAGTAGTTGTTTTCTAACCAGATTTTAAAATTCACAGTTTTAGTAATAAGGAATATGCAGAAATACATTTAATTTATGGTGAATGTAAAGGAAATAAATGCTTCAGCGGCAAAAGAACGATATCGTCGTAAGTTCCCTACTGGTACTGTGCCAAATGTTCACACTTTTTCTAATATCCACTTGGGGTTAAGAAAAAGGGGGTGTCTTAAAAAAAGAAGTCATGATTGTGGTCGTCGGAGGTGTAATGGAGGCACAAATATTCCATTATTTTGGTGAACATCCGCTGAATGTAGTATTAGACAGGCTGATCTTCAATTCCACATAAAAAAAACATCAGTATGGAGGATTTTGAAAAGGCAAGGACTTTACCCCTATCATTTACAGAGAATACAAGAGCTGTTCCCTCGTGACTTTCCAGTAAGACTTGATTTTTGTGAATTATACTTAGGAAGCCGTTAAATTTTACAAGAAAAGTACTATCCACAGATGAATGCTGGTTTGCATGGACTTTCAAATTTTCGTAACCAACATTTATGGAGTGACGATAATCCTCACGCTGGAGCTGTTGTAAATGGAAGATATCAATACAACTTTTCAATGCATATTTGGGCCGGAATTATAGGCAATAAATTAATAGGACCTTTTGAGTTACCAAACAGACTAAATGATCCAGCTTATTTAAACTTTTTACAAAATGACCTGTATCAACCTATAGACGGTTTACCTCTTGCATTACGTTAGTTTATGCAAGATGGTGCGCCACCTCATTATTCTTTAGAGGTTCGAGAATGGCTATACTCAACATTTAGAAATCGATGGATTGGAAGGGGGCGAGAAGCCACAATTAAATGCCCTCCTCGGTCCCCAGATATGAATCCATTGAACTTTTATTTTTGGGGCCACTTGAAAAATGTCGTGTACTCGACATCTGTCCCTAACGTCGAAGTTTTAAGAGAGAGAATTTTAAATGCTGCCAATGAAGTTCGAAACTCTCCACATTTTTTAAAAAGCTTGTATGGCAATTTTAGGAAAGCAAACGTGTATTCAAATTGGAGGTCGTCATTTTGAGCAAATGCTTTAATATCTAAAAACAATAACAATCGTTGTCTTCATGTTTAAATTTTTTTACTGGTCGATTTTACGAAATTTTTTCAAGAGATAAAACAGTTTCTAAGTGAATCATTTTATTTTATTTTTTTAATTAAAAAAAAATAGGTTGAAAGATATTTCAAGAAGGGTAGTTAATTTCACCCCTTTGTGTACATGCTAGGTGGATGAAATGATTTCGTTAGATGCTTTTTGATGAGTAACTGAGATGTGTCAAATTTCGCCTTTTTCCGTTTATGTTATTTTCGAGATAGAAATTAAAAACCATTTTTTGGCACACCCCTTTAAGGGGGTGTAGCTGGACAGAAAGGGTTATTTTGAAAAATTGTACACGAAGATCCCGTCTTAATTTTCGACAGGGAATCTACAGTTAAATTTTTTGCACGTTATTACGGGACACCCTGTATATTCATGATTTGTACAATTATCTGCTTCCCATAAAATATGTTCTCTTTGTTGGCGACACTACTTTGTTAAGTTCTGAAAAAGTTTGCTAAATCTAGCTAAACTTGGTAAAGAAGCAGAAGAAAAAGCTTAGAACTGGTTCACAGCAAATACACTTAAATTAAGTAGAGGAAAAACACAGAATATAATTTTTTCCTCATGTCAATATCACTGAAGATAGTAGTGTTAAATTACTGGGGGTCACTTTGGATGACCTAGTCTTCTCACGTGGATCAGATGGGCAGCAAGCTGTCCAGTGTAATATTTTTGCTCCGTCAAATGAAAAAGAATTTTTTCATTTCACAAAATTCTGAAAACCACCATTTTTTGTTATTCCACAGTAATATCCGATGTGGAACTATTCTGTGGAGTAACTCAACTCATGCGCATAAAATTTTTGTATTATAAAAAAGGACATTCGCATAATAGCAGGTGCAGAAATGACTGACCACTGCGAACTTTTGTTTATTAAAGTGGGCATAATGACCGTTCCTTCACTATTTATCTATTGTACCCTATTAGAAGTTCATAAAAATATTAGTATAATCGAGTACACATTTATTGGACACTCAAATATTTTTTTCTATTTGTACAATATTAGAGATATCAATGCTGCCTCTGTATATAGATATTGTAGAGGAAAACGATAAATGAAAACAATCACAGACGTAGTGGGAATAGTGGTGGGTAGTGGCGATGCATCATCACGTCTTACGTCTTTTTTGTCGCGTGCATTAAAATGAGAGAGAAGGTCAACCATGTGGTCCGCCTTCTTAGCGTCTCACCCCCTTCTCAAGTATAAGTTTCTCGCACTATACCGGAAATCTACAGTCAATTTATCTGGTACATCAAAAACCGAATTAATCACGTTGAACAGAAACAGTATAGAATGCATATTACGACTAACCAATAACTATTTATAATTGTAAGTATAAAGAAAATAATAAATCATGCCAACACTCTATAAGATAGACGTCATTATACAGGGTGTCTCACCGGGAACTGAATCGATCGATATAGAGAAAAGTACGCATCAGAAAATTTTGAAAATTTAGATAATTACTAATGTCGGTGTGGTCAATCCAACTAAAATAATTATAAGCAGCTGGCACTACCGCTTACACCGGAAGTCGATATCAACTTGCTTATTTCAAATGGAACACCCTATGTATTTTAGGGTATTCGAAAAGAGCATAAAATTCTGAGTCGAAAATATGTAGCATATCCTATACCTAAACCTAGCCGTTTCAGAGATATTTGACATTTTATAGAAAATTTGACAGGTGCAACGGTTTGCAAGAACCGTTATAACTTTCTTCGTGTAAAAGATCCTCATTTGCCTCTTGTCACGTAAAAAGAACACAAGGAGAACTACGTTCTACAACTGAAATAAATTCAATAATATCATACCAAGTGTTCCATTGTTCGCGTTACATTTTGTCAATTTCAAATCGCGAAAACTTGTTTAGGTCAAATGGAACACCCTGTATTTTTTACATCAAGTTGTGTAAAATTGAATTCCCTTTTTTGTGGGGGTTAAAGTTACAACTTTTTGAAATATTTGCGATTTTATTAGAAATTCATGAATTGTTGTAATAATTTCATCAAAATAGCCATGATTAGAAACAATCAGTCATTATCTTATGTTAAAAAATGCCAGCACGTTTAAATTATACCAACGAAAACTTGTTAAATTTGTTTATTATTTATGGAGAATGTGATAAAGTAATATCAAGAACTTGCAGCACATTTGCTACTCGATATCCACAAAAACGCAAAATAACACTAACACTGTAACATGCGTATGAATCGAATGAAGATATGGCATGAACTAAAATAGCAGAGATAAGATCAATTTAAAATATGATTTCATTTTAATTTAATAATTGCTCGAAATTCCGCCCTCGAACCTCGACACATTTTTCGCACCTTCGGATTAGTTCCTCATGGGTAGCTCTTCTAATTGAATCCTGTGATATGTTTTGAAATGCATTTCTTACTCTTTGCATACAATCTTCAATGGTTGTTAATGGGGTCTCATAAACTTTATTTTTTAATAGTTCCCCAAATGAAATAATCCAGAACTGATAAATCGGGCGAGCGAGGAGGCCATAAGAAAGGTCCATTATTGGCAATCCATTGATCATAAAAAGTTTCTTGTAAATAATTATTAATTAAATATGCGTTATGTGGGGGAGCACCGTCGTGCTGATAAAAAATGTTTCTATGTTCGACGAAGGGTAAATTTTCTAAATAGTTATTATTCAAATTTTGTAAGATATTCAGATATCTTTCACCTAAAAAGCAGAAGCAGAAGAGAAAATTTAATTTACCGTTTAAATTTTCCTGATAAAATTGTAATGCCATCACTCTATCGTTTCTTATGGCACAGTAAACATTGAACTGCCAACAAGTTTCGCTCTCTGAACATATGAGGATTTGAGTCACTCCAATAATGCGAATTGTGTATATTAAAAAGTCCATTTTTAGTAAATTTTGCTTCATCTGTCTGTTAATATTTCCCAAATAAGAATCATGACCCTTAGACCTTATTAGAATAAACTCACAAAAATTCTGTCTTCTTAGGAAATCTGTTTCTTTTAATCTTTGAACCATATGGAATGAAAACGGGCGAAACTTATGTTTTAATAAGATTCTGTGAATTGAATCCTTGCATAGTACCGATGCCAGAGCAGCTTGTCTTAATGACATCCTTGGAAATGCATGAAAATATCCCAAAATGACTATTTCAATGTTTTCGTCATCAACAATAGGCTTTCTTTTTTGCATTTTTGCCTTGACAGCCATAATTTTTAAAATTTTCCAGTATGCATTTTACAGTGTTTGGTGACGGTTTCCGTTTTTCTGGATATCGAGTAGCAAATGTGCTGCAAGTTCTTGATATTACTTTATCACATTCTCCATAAATAATAAACAAATTTAAAAAGTCTTCATGGGTGTAATTTAAACGTGCTGGCATTTTTTGACATAAGATAATGACTGATTGTTTCTAATCATGGCTATTTTGATGAAATGATTACAACAATTCATGAATTTCTAATAAAATCGCAAATATTTCAAAAAGTTGTAACTTTAACCCCCACAATGCTAATACCAGAAAAAAAGGGAATTCAATTTTATACAAGTTGACGTAAAAAAATACAGGGTGTTCCATTTGACCTAAACAAGTTTTCGGGGTTAAAAGTTGACAAAATGTAACGCGAAAAACGGAACACTTGAAATTATATTATTGAATTTATTTCAGTTGTAGAACGTAGTTCTCCTTGTGTTCTTTTTATGTGACAAGAAGCAAATGAGGATCTTTTACACGAAGAAAGTTATAACGGCTCTTGCAAACCGTTGCACCTGTCAAATTTTATATAAAATGGTTTAGGTATAGGATATGCTACATATTTTCGACTCAAAATTTTATGCTCTTTTTGAAAACTCTAAAATATATAGGGTGTTCCATTTGAAATAAGCAAGTTGGTATCGACTTCCGGTATAAGCGGAAGTGCCAGCTGCTTGTAATTATTTTAGTTGGATTGGCCACACCGACATTAGTAATTATATAAATTTTCAAAATTTTCTGATGCGTACTTTTCTCTATATCGATCGATTCAGTTCCCGGTGAGACACCCTGTATACGATAAAACTTAACCAAATAATAGAATTATATTCAAGTCGAGATCTAGCAAATGAATTCTATAACAATTTATTGGAAAGGTTACTATTGCAGAAGTTACGCGTACTATTGATCCTTTCACATCAGCCGTATACAGCAAATGTGGTGCATTTAAACTACTGACAGAATGGTTAATAAAAATATTAAATAATAAGGGTACCAGGATCGATTCTCGAGGAACACCCGGCAAGACCTTGAATTTAGTTTAGACAAAACTGCAGTTTCATACATATTGTACTCAATCACCCAATCAGTTTAATTAAATAGACAGTGTATCCGATGAAGTACTTACTACATTTATCAAGTTTGTAAAGTAAAATACTATGAAAGAGTTTATCGAAGTCCGTATAAATTACATCAACCTGCCCTTGAAACTTGCAATATAGATTGAGTAACGCATATTCTTATAATGACACTCTTTTTGACATGACAACAAAATGTCGTGGATTTAGAATTGACATACAACATACAACTGAAATTACCAAAAAAGTGTATATTTGTTATTAATTGCTCAAATTATTGTTGTTGTACCTAGTTTAAAATTTAAATCCAACATCTAGGTAGCTGGTGGCTAATTTTCACCCTCCTACTTATGATACGAGAAAACTAATTAAGTTGCCTTTTAATCTACCCCATATACTTGAATTATTTGCTTAGTTTGTTACAATTAGTTCAGAGTCTGAAGCTGACGTTATTCCATAGAAAGAAGCCGCGTATAAAAAAAAAAATATTTCTAAATTATAATTGGAAACGCAAAAACGCCATTTTAATAACATCCGATTTCATAACTGCTTTATTTTCACTTGCATAACAGAGCTTAGTTTTGTCGGAATATTAATTCAAAAAGGAGTGTTAAATGTATGAAATGTTTGTATGTATGTCACATATTCACACCTAAGTTTATACAGGTTGTTAACCATTACTTGTTACGGCTCGCAGAAAAATCAACGAAGTAGGCGACGATGAAAATCCTATTTGGGTTGTATCGCCAATAGTTGGCTCCGACAGAAGCAGAAACTATGCAATCTTACGCGAGGATTGCGTAGTGGGTAGACCATCTCTTAGGGAGGATTTAAATCAGTCAGTACCTTGCGTATTAAGCTTTAGGCTCTACTGTTCATCACAGAGGTTTCGCAAAATTTCCAAGTTCGGGGATAGCTAGTCTCCTAACATCGGTTAACTGCATTAGTTTCGGAAATAGGTGAATGTTAAAGAAATGAATTTAAAAAAGGCATACAAATTTACACTATGAAAACAAGAATTATTATCAATAATTTCTATTGTAATCAATTATTTTTATTTGTAAAATGTTTCTGAAGCACCTCTACTGATTAATTTGATCATTCATCAGGCTTCAAACTTTTAATCTGTAGCGTTCCACTTTTGTACGATTGAATTAATCTGTAGGCACCTCCTTTGATAGGTTGTTTATTTCGTTTGTAGCACAATAAAAATGTTAGTGCCAGAAAACACTAGCCAAATTCAGCATTCATCGCCTCAAGATATGGGTTACACAACACCGCAGTTGCCTTGGTCACCGCAACAAGTTTCGATGGTGTTATGTTGTCTTACATAAAGTCAAGTCCACCGTCAGAGGCAGCGGCGTGACGGGAATTCGATCAACGGAACAGATGTCTTGAAATTAAAATGAAATAAATATAATAAAACTGAAGTATAATGTAACCTTAACGACCCAAACAAAATATGGCAGTCTCTGAAATCTTTAGTATCGAGTAAACATGACGAACCTTTTAAAGAAATTCATTTCGAAAATGAAACGTGTAAAAACCCAATACTATTGCCTGAAAAATTAAATGAATTCTAGATATCTAGTATTAACGACATAGCGCATAGTATACCTCATAGCAACTATCAGTCTGAACTTGTCGAGTTAGGAGGAGAACAATGAAAAATTTTAAGTTGTTGACAAAAACTGAATTAAAAACAATCGTATTTGATTTAGCAAACGAGAGTAGTTCAGATGAAATTGATATGGCTTTCTATAAGGATAATTTTGACATTCTATCTGATCAATTGATTCTTATAATTAATGGCTCGTTAGAGCGTGGTATTGTGCCAAATTCTTTAAAAGTATCGACAATAATTCCTGTAAGAAAAGTACAAAAAAAAACATTAAAGCTGAAGACTGTAGAGCGTAGACCTATAAATATGTTACCAGCTTTTGAAGAAATGTTAGAGAAAGTAGTATATCTGCAAAAAAAATACTTAGTGAATATAGTGAATATCAGTCCGGCTTTAAAGAAGCTTTTAGTTGTGAAAGTGCATTACAATATATTGTTAATGAGTGGAAGGAAGCTAAGGACAAAGGAAGAATGTCAGGAGTAAAATGTTTAGATTTTAAAAAACATTTGAGACAATTGATAGAGATTTCATTAGATAAGCTAAGCAAGTATGAAGTTGATGGTGTAGTTGGAAGTGGTTTGAATGTTATTTAATAAACAGAAGGCAAAGGGTGAAATGTGAAAATGTGTTGTCAAGTGAGCTGCCTATACACAAAAGGGGGTCCCTCAGGGGAGCATACTTGGCCCTCTGTTATTTGTAATGCATATTAACGATATGTCAAGAATCTTTAAAAATTGCAAATATCACTTTTCTCTGACGACACTATAGTCTGCATTGATGAACATAATCCTAGAGTGTTGGTGCGGAAAATAAATCACGATTTAGAACTTGTTTCTATATGGGTGGAAAAAAATAAATTAAAACTGAATATCACAAAAACAAAAAGTATGCTCATAAGTAATCAGCAGGATCTCAAAAGATTCAAAGGCACAAATTTATCATTTAAGCTTCAAAAAGTAAATCTGTCATTGGTCTTGAAAATCAAATAACTAGGAGTTATTGTTGATTGCAATTTAAATTTTAAGTCATGTGGATTTTACACGTAAAAAAATTCAAAAAAGTCTTCTTAAACATGTCAGTTGGTAACTATCAACAAATGTAAAAAAACCTGTTTATAATGCTATAACACTACCGCATTTTAACTATTGTACCACAATCCAGTATATGGCTAATCAGACCGATCTATAATGATTACAAAGGTTACAAAACAGAGCGATGCGAGTTATATTAAAATGCAGTATATACACTAGGATAGATGACATGTTAAAATGCACCCCCATGAACTACCCATGACACCCCCATGAACACCTATATGAACCACCACACACTTCTTCACCACCACTTCAACTCTAGTGGTCACCTCTCATGGACACATACCACCCAGTTCATGACGTCATCGAGAACCCCCATTGTTCCTCTACTGAGTGCACCAGAAACGGCTTTGGCTATCTACTGACGTCACAATACCTCAGCTGATCCTGAATAAAGTTGTTTGGATTTAAGTCCATTTAAGCAATCCAAAGTTTTAAGTTCTTAAAGCTATTTTAAATGCTTTAAAATTGATTATTAGTTTTTTTTTTATTCGACATTTGGCGATTTTTTGAACTCATTTTAATTTAGTGTTTAATGTGTGTGTTTTAACTGAAATGGTTTCTTGCATGCATGTCAGAAGTTTTTATTTTTTCGAAATGGTAAGTTAATTTTAACCACTAGGACTGTAAGTTGTTATTATAAAACTGTATCTACGCTGTCCAGTTTAAAAGACATCAAATCATGCTTCTAAGATAGAATATATTTAAGAATATTGCAGAACATAATATACTAAATACATACAAAACATGATAAATGCGGGACGACGCTCCAACTTTACAAATTTCTCATATATATATATATTTTTAGAGAATAGCGGCTATATTGTGATGTCAATGCTATTATATTCCGTATACAGTAAAAATTTGAATGAGATCTTTGATAAACGTAAAAATAAGTTACATATGAGTACGGTCGTGAGCAAAAAAATAGGACAAGTCTTATAACGGTATTTTGCTAAAATCTAGTTGTGTACATCTAACTTTTATTTTTGTGACATTGTCAGTTAGTTGTCATAATTTATTGCAAGTGTGCAAAAAACTAATATGCCTCATATAAGCGATTTAGTTAAATCTGGAGTTATTGCTAAAGCAGAAGATGGATGGTCAATGAGACAAATTGCACAGCATTATAATATTGACAAAAATTCGGTGTGTAACATTTTAAGAAAGTGGAGAATAAACGGTACGATTAGTAGAAATCCTGGATCAGGGCGACGAAGGATATCAACCCAACAATAAGATTTGCAATTGGTAAATGCTTTAGTAGAAAATCCATTTTACTCAGTTGTTCAGGCTGCCGAAGAAACGAATTTTCCTGGATCGAGTAGTACTGGTCGACGGCGAGTAAGAGAATCGGAGCTACGCTGTCATGCAGCAGCACAGAAAGCTGAACATAAAGAAGCTCGAGTAGGATTTGCGCTTGAATTTTTAGCGCCTGATGTAAATTTTTGGAACAATGTAATCTTCACAAACGAAAAAAGTTTCCAGTGAACACACAGCGGTCGTATCCGTGTTTACCATCCTCCGAATACTCGATTCGATGAGAAATATATATCTAACAATAATAAAAGTGGTAGATTTTCCGTCAATATGTGGGCTTGGATATCGGCACGTAGTTCGGGTGTTTTGTGGCCTATTGAGCAACGATTTAATAGTGAAACGTATATTAGGATTTTAGATAATATTATCTGTGTCACAATTATTTCCTAATAATGAGTTCATATTTCAACAAGAAAATTGTTCCGTTCATACTGCTCATACCGTAACTAACTGGTTTCAAGATAACAACATCAATGTTCTTAACTGGTCCAGTCATAGTCCATATCTTAATCCCTTGGAAGAAGTACGGGAACTACTCTGGTCGATAACCGAGTGGGTTGAGGCGCGAATGCTGAAGAATTACTGGAAATAGTAAATAATGCATGGAAAAATATTATTAATGATTATTGTATAAGGTTATTTAATTCTATGCCCAACAGACTTATAGAAATTATAAATAGAAATGGTGCAATAACGAAATACTAATAGTTAGTTTCTTGTTAAGTAGGATATCCTTTGTCCTTTGATCCAGGGTTTCTACTAATCGTACCGTTTATTCTCCACTTTCTTAAAATGTTACACACCAAATTTTTGTTAATGTTATAACGCAGTGCAATTTGTTTCATTAACCATCCATCATTTACTATAGCAATAACTACAGCATTAAAATAAAAAAATAAATTAAAAGTGATATCTGTTTTATTTCGGCTACTCATTACATATTCAAGTAGAGACAGATTTACATAAAAAAAAGTTGTCCTATTTTTTTCTGTTCACGACAATACCATCCAGTTCATGACGTCATTGAGAACTTCCATTGTTCCTCTACTGAGTGCACCAGAAACGGCTTTGGCTATCTACTGGCGTCACAATACGGTAAACATAGCTGATCCTGTTGTTTGGATTTAAGTCCATTTAAGTAATCCAAAGTTTTAAGTTTTTAAAGCTTTAAACGCTTTAAAATTGGTTATTAGTTTTTTTCTATTCGACATTTGGCGATTTATTGAACTGATTTTAATTAAGTGTTTAATGTGTGTTTTAACTGACATGGTTTCTTGCATGCATGTCACAAATTATTATTATTTTTTTTTCGAAATGGTAAGTTAAGTTTAACCACTAGGACTGTTAAAGTTGTTATTATAACTGTAATAACTGTATCTACGCTGACCATTTTAAATAATCCATGCTTCTAAGTTAGAATATATTTAAGAATATCGCAGAACATAATATACTAAATACATACAAAACATGACAAATGCAGGACGACGCTCCAGCTATCAAATTTCTCATATATATATTTTAGAGAATAGCGGCTATATTGTGATGTCAATGCTATCATATTCCATATACGGTAAAAAATTGAATGAGTTCTTTGATAAACGTAAAAATAAAAGTTACATATGAGTACAATACGTTCTATAAATCCTTTCACCAACAGAATATTCAACAAGGCACGCCACTGCCGTCGCTTAATGCGTATTTAAAACCGTTCATGGACCATGGTTTCTTCCTTGTGTATGAAAAACAAAACAGTACAAAGTGTTAGTAAAATTTCACGCTCATTTAAAGGCTCGACACTTCTTCAGAGAAAACAAACTGTAGCTTTCAATACTAAATTAAATCCTTGCGGTTGTTGCAGCATATTTTGCTGTACGCTGCTCTATTTTGCTACATGCTTTTTCAGTTCCCGAATTCCTCGTGTTATTTAAACGGTTTAAATTACCCCGGATTGGATTTTTATAATTGAAGGAATAGAAGCTCGAATAAAAAGTAATTAAATAAATAATTTCATGACTTCTATCTGTTAATAGTCAATGGAGATGATTTTTAAAAACACCTTTTCTCATTTTACTCTATATATATTAAATAAGGTGTAATTTCACCAAAAAGGATAGAAGGCCCGTAGATTTCATTAAGTACTGGTATTGTTTTGACCACATTAATCCTCCCTGAATTTTTGCTCTGAAGTTCTCGGACGCCTTGTATATTTTATATTGTTATATATAATCTTATTCTTTAAGAAGGCAAACGACCAGATTTAAAGTATTGTATTCAGAAAAAAAATTATTTTCCTATTTAAGAGACACCTTAAGCTGGGCCCGGGCCCCAAGGGTAGGGCAGGTTTCATACGTAATTTTTTACCCAAATCAATATGTTTAGTGTATGTATGAAAATACATTACTCGGTGTGAGTTTCATTAAGTATGTTAGCATCATCGTGAGCGGTTAGGGAGCCGTCCAAATCCTTTTGAGTGGGGGTAGAAACCAGAAAATGGACAAAGGACTGCTCCCATTCAAACTACAAGAGATGTAGCCCTCAACACATTTTGAATATCTCGTTAAAAATAATCTTTTGCAACTGCAAAAATTGATCTGGCAAAAAGAATTGGTCCTGTAAAAAACTAGGTTTGGGATGATCATCAGAATGTGGTCAATGTTATCAAAGTTCATGAAGCAAATAGTTTTCAATAAAATTCGTTTTTCTGAAGATACACGTAATTATAACATAAAGTCTCTACCTCTTATTTAATTGCGCTTGATTTTAACGAATTAAATAGTTATACCTTTGTAATTCTTGGGGGGGGGTCTATTATTACAAACATGCTCATAGGTAATTTATTCAATTTCTACAAGTTTTCCCGCACTATGCGAGTACAAATCCCACAAGCTGTGATCGACTACACCATCAAAACGATGCCCAGACCTACACTTGAAGCAATAGAGTGAGGGGCCAGGATCAGAAATCTTGCGATGATAGGTCTATGACAATGTTGGCCCAAGTTGTCGAACCATATTTTTGGTAAAATAATTAATTTTCATTTTCATTTTTATTTACTACTATGCACACAACATACATATTCTCAACGACGACAGCATTAATTCAAGCTAGGAGGCCCGGCCACACCATTCCAAACTCCGGCCGCCCAGCGTTCAGAACTCCGCCCCGATCTTTAGATATATCCAGCGAGGTTTCGAGAAAAGCGTTGCCGATGAGTTCGGTACACAAGATGGCAAATCGTTTATGTAGAGTAGAAATATAAGTGGACCTAGGACTGAGCCCTGAGGTACCCCGTTTTCTATTCCACTCCATTTCGAATGCGAATACTCTGATGGTTCAGAAGGTTCCTTGAAAATTATTCGCTGTTCCCTGCCCATTAAGTAACTCTGAAACCGTGTTAATGCTACACCACGTATGCCATAGAATCCAAGTTTCGAGTTCAAGAGTTTTCTGTAAAATATAAATTGGCAGAATAATTTATATCGAAGTATCGAGCCCAAGAAATTTCAACACGATCCTATGGGCATTTACAAGTGAACAACCTCCAAGGTCGATGCAGTTTGTGCCTTTTACATTATTAAAATGAAATTATTACAACGGATTTCCATCACGAACTGACAAAGAGCACTGCTGGAGCTCGTGTCCTTTCATCTTAGGCATTATAGCCGGCGATATCGCATTCATTATACCCATTTTAATATTTTGCTGACTCTGAAGCCGAGGAAAGCTTTGACGGCCTTTCGGCGCAACTGCGACCCTACAGTGGTGTGTCCCAGACTGCTGAATAAGTAAATTTCAGATATTCTGTAATTTTTTGTGGTATTTTATATCATTCCCTGAAATTCACATTTTACATATAAAAAAAATGCTTTAATATTTTAATAACAATATTAATAAATGTCGAATATTTACGAAGTTTCTCTTGTTCTATTATCAACTTATTATGGAAAAATAACAAATTCAAGCATTTTTAAAATTCATGCACCTTCCTCATTTGGTTAGTGTTAGTGCACATATCTACATCATATCTTCGCAATTGTAGGAAAAACAGGGTAGGATCGCGAAGTTGAAAATGTTTACTGTTTACGGTATTTATATAGAAAGAAAATGCGATGAAAGATTTGATCCGCTTTGTATAGCCGTCTGAAATTTTACTCAGATAAAAAAGGTAACAAAGACTTTACGAGCTCATTATTAACGCCGTTGAACCATTCGGTATGGTGTCATCAAAACCTATAAAAGTAAGTTACTCAATTTGCGGACGAAATAGTACAGAGAATAATGGTATTTTAATGAGTCGTAAAGTTTTCATCTACAGAGTAAAATTGCAAACGACTATACTATACTTTGTTTCAATACCTGCAAGTTAAAGAAATATGGAAGGGCTGGAAGTTTAGCTAGCACAACTCAAGTTTTCTTTACTAAGATCAGTGGTTTATTCTTTTTAATGTTCCACAAATTTTAGTGAGATTTGTTATAATGTTTAAGCTAGATATAAGCTAAAGCTAAGCTAAATAACATGACTTATGACGTCAGTAGTTTTTTGGATTTCCTTCCTTTCCTTTTTAATACTACAAAAAATCAGTAAAACGGCAATTTTTTTAACACTGATACTAAACTCAATGTATCATGCAAACTCCTCTCTTCAATCGTATAATTTCAATCAATCAATCAATACTTTTTCAAGTGACACCATTTTAAAAACTAGTCCCGGTAGGTCTATTATTAATTATTTTTCCGACTTACCATTTCTCTTCTGAGGATGGCCAGTTGAGTATCCAAACCGGTTGATTTCCTGCCAGACGCGCTGCCAAGTTGTGGAATGTTTATATCTGGACCACCCCCATTAACTTTGGGATGGGGAGGATACACCAAATGGCCGGGGGGGATCTGCTGTCCCGCCGGTCTTATTGAACTGCTTCTCATCGGCGTCGGTGGATTGGTTACGCCGCTTTGGTGGTTATGGTTATCCAGCAGATTGAAACCGCTGAGGCTTTTAGGCAGAGGAGGTAGGCCGTGGAGGGAAGACATTTTTGTTATTCTGAAAATTAAAAACTGATCAACGATAAAATCAATAAAAACACAATGATTTTATAAGGATAACTTGTAAATCGATTCCACACTCAATTATTTATTGGAAATGTTATCTGTTTCCCAGCAATAGTCCAATGCCAATAATTTTCATTAAAAAAATTCTTAGCAGTATATGGATGGTCGGAAAATTTCAGATTAATGGTATACAGGGTGGACCAAAAATTATTGAAATGTTTAACGGCACTTTCCTCAAAAACGGCTGGAGTTATCAAGTACTATCAAGTGTACCTTTTATACGTGGAAATGACGTCGATCAGATTTTCTGGTCAGAAGTACGTTTCGTTAATAAAAACTTGTGAAAAAAAATTCATCATTAGATACAGGTCCTGGGGCGCCCTCTATGATCTAACGGGATGTAATACATGAATTATTGTTTCTTAGAATAAAAAAAGTTCCTCTAGCAAATTTGGCGAAAAAATAATTTAAACTTTGACATCCCCTGTATCTTTTCCCACAGCAACATTTTACCAAAGCATATTTAGTTCTATATCCTCATATTTTGGTCCAAAGAATCTACCCCTGAACTATGGCCTATTATTAATAGTCCACCCTTATAAATGGGGAAAAATCGATTGGTCCCCCACAAATAACCAGAAGTAGGGTGGGGACGATTTCCGACAAAACTAGACCTTCTATAGAAAAAAGATAAATGCAAAAGTTGTAGATTATTGGAAATCTACAACTTTTATTTCAACCATTTTTCAACATAACCTCAAAACTAATTAAAAATACGCCAAAAACTAATTTTTTGATTTTCTATTTTTATCTCCCACAAAAATGATTCGTTTTTAATGAAATTTTTTGAAAATATACATTTTTATATCTCAAATAAGCTGTAAGTTTTTTGAAGCGAAATATTCATTTTTTGATTTTATTCGAATTTAATTTGAAAAAAACCTAATTTTCAGTCAAAAAAGTTAATTAACAAAATTTTGAACAATAATTTGTAATCGATTCTACGCCCAATTGTTTATTGGAAACATATTATCTATTCCCAGCAATGGTTTTGCGCGAGGAACAATTTGTTGTATCTAATAACAGTAATTGTAAATGGCTTCTTAAGGTCCATCGTGGGAAAGATATATAGTTCACATCGCTTACAGTTTATAACAACTGAAAAATAAGCTGATCACGCTAGGTATGAAAATATACAATTGGCGATAAAAGCGATTCATGCTCGTTGATGTAACTATAGGAACATAAATGAAATACCATTCTCAGCAATATCGGCAGGATATAAGGTATCATTTTTCTGTACATTTAATCTGCAAAGTCACTCTATACTCGGTTTGCTTTTATTGTAAATCGACGTAAAAAGTAAAGGCCGTGGCGAAGGTAAATTGTTCGGGCATTAGTAAGCAAATGTGATACTGTATGTGAATCATAATGGTTGACAGGTTGATCATCGAAGCCAAGATCAAATAATACATATACGTAATTGTGATAGACATGACACTGATAAAATAGTAAAATTAGACGTAAATATATTTTTTATTCAATCGTCTCAAAAGTAGGTACTTTCGATACGATTTTTTGTAGGTAGCGTATTTTAGTACTAGCCCCGAAGGTAGCTATTACGGGTACTAGTCAAGATTAGTTCACTAATCTTGGGTACTAGTACTGTAAAGTGACAGATCATCTAAACGTCAATGTCAATTTGCAGGTTGTATTTTACTATGGATCACATTCGTACCCGACGCTAAACAGTCGTGTTGCTATGGTAACAAAGTAATGACGCTTAAAGCTGTCAGATAATAGGTATTTCAAAATGAACCAAGTACAAGTATGCAAGATTTACAAGTTCCAAATGCATTGTCTTCTGATAATACAACTAATATCCCAAATGTTTCAAATTAGTCATTCCAGTAAACATAAGCCATAAATAATAATTTTACAATTGAAGCATCCTGTATATACCCCATTTATAAATTTAATTTTTCCCTATTTATGTTTCCAAATTCAAGTAATCATTGCAGTTAATTCATTTCATTTTTACATTTATTTAGTCATTTAATATTGAACACAATAAAGTTACCAGAGTGCATTTTAAAGCAAAGTTAAACGCTACAGTTTTAACTAAAAAGTTACAGAAAATCGAGTCGAGCCACAAGGTTTGTTTACAATGGACACGATAAGCGTCAAGTACTTCTGTTACCTCTCACAGGGTGAAATCGCCTGTCATTTTCTAGCTTATGTCATGTAAAGGACGGACTCTGCAAACTACGACGCATGTAGGCATTGAAATTTATAATGTAAACATTTTCCAATCGCGAGATCACAAATCCAAAGCTTTCATGTAATTATGATGTCATTTTTACCATATAAAAGGAAGATGGCGTGGTATTTAGAGGAGAAGATAACGGCATCAGAAGACAGCACCTTTTAAGCTACGTCGCGATATTTTCGCCGAGCTTTGGAAATTAAATTGGAAACACCTCGAAGTTACGTCGCGATATTTTCGCCGAACTTTTATATTTGCCTTTGAAATCCATTCTAAACTACGTCGCGAGCTTCGCCGAGCTTAATAAATTATTTTGTGGATATTTTCACTACATCAGCCGTCTAAACTACTAGCCAAACAATATTATAACTTGCATCTTATTTTAACGAATTCTTTTCAAATACCGACATGCTCGACGAGGATGTTAAACATGTAGAATCTGGGGGAGAGCATTCACGGGCGATATAACGCTATACAGAGCGCACAGAAATTCAGCTGTCATAAATTTCTAAAGGTGATTACTTACTTTTAGACTACTTTATTCACATTCTACATTCATATTCTGGTTACGGGGTGTTTAAAAAAAGGTTTAAATGACGCATTTGTGGTACTAAAAGAATATTAGGTTTTTAATGAAATATTAGCTTTGATTTTTAACAAGAAAATATAATATTATATTACCAGTTATTCAGTTATGATTTCATTCACGAATTTAATTCATAAAATTTCACTTTCTGAATATTTTACTAGGGAAATTTGCGTTTGCAAAATAACAAGTTTATATTCAAGCACTATATATTTTCTGCGTTTATGCAATGACAAGAAAACTTCACTTTCATTATTTTTCATTTCATGTACTTATTAAGGCTACTGTGTACCTAATTTTGGACATGTAAAATGTCATAGTAATGTTTACCTTTCAAATGATTATCTGAGATTTCTCACCAGCGATCTATTTGGTTTGATATGATTGTTTAATAACGATCCATCCACATAATTACATTGCGCTCACAAACTGTACAGGCCATCGGTCAGTGCTGGGTTAATTAGCCCGTAAACTTGTTCGTATTAAGAAGGGTTTACTTTTCGTCGAGTACTGAACCGGGACGTCTCGTCTGTTTGATTTACATCTACCCACCTTGTTTTACGTGGTTGGACTGTCATACAAAATTTGATAGACTGCTTGTTTTAATTATAATTAAAGGATATTTCCTCAACACTCTATGATATTTTACATGAGTATTTAATGTACATTTCTCAACTTAATTTTGATAATGTATAAACATGACATGATTCTTGTCCTCTGTTTTGCACTCGATTCATTATTTGGCTATTGCTAACAACTTTAATTATAAATTATTATTATCTAGCGATTGCTAACAACTTTCTTCAATTATAAACCATTATTACCTAGCGATTGCTAACAGCTCTATTATAGATTATCATTATCAGGCCATTGCCACAACCCTAATTACTATTAAAAAACACAGCATACTTTTGTATCTCAGTTCTTGTTATTGCTTCAAAACACTCAGTATATCTATAGTATGGCCATTACTATAGCAGCGCAAGTTTTCCTATTATAATATCTAGACAATTGTCTCAAATATTTGGATTACTTTTGATTTCATGTTCACTTTCACTTTTTGAGGTAAATAATGCCTATTCCCATAAATTAATTTAATAGAATTATATGCTTTTTGTGCAAGTTTATTAATGTGTTTTTCAAACCGAAGCTCACTGTCAATAATAACACCCAGGTTTTTTGAATGTTCAACTAATTCAAGGTTTTCTTGATCTACACTTATAATAAGGCAGTGTTCTTTTGTTACTTTTAAAAAAGATTTTAAATCCCCATTGATGTGTAAACATGCACCATCAACCTCAGAAGCATTAAATGAGTAATAAGGCTGTGTATCGTCAGCATATAAATGAATTTGGCAGTGTTTTAAATATGAAATAAACTGACTTGTATACAGCGTGAAAAGTAGTGGCCCCAGAATAGAACCTTGAGGTACACCTGATCTCAATAATAAGTCTTCTGAGGAATCGTGTTCAATACAGACTTTTTGTCGTCTATTTTTTAAATAGTTTTTAAATAAATTAACTGCTTCCTTCGTAAGACCTATCCGATGTTTCAATATTTATATAAATATTATGATATTTGCCAACCTTGTATTTAAGTGAAATTAATAATATAATGACGTTAGCTAACTGATTGCTTTATTTGTAGAATTTAATATTTGGTCGATCTACAATTTCGAAAATTTATTAAGAATAAGGTGGACGGTAACACAGTGTTTAAGCGCCTCAAGCTTTCTCCCTGGACACACCTAGCGAAGTGGGTTCGAGACCCACTTATTGCAAAGTAATTTTCAATTACAAATTACCCCCAAGAAGTCGTTCGGATCCCACCATAAACTGTAGGGCCTCGTCTCCTTCACTCACACAAGTCTAGACTTCAGAGGGTTATTCAAGTGATCTGGAAGCCGGTAAAAACATTTATAAACCATTTATTATAACCGTAAATGTGCATTAAATATTGTTATTATTTTACACACTGATCATTGTCTTCGTTAGGCTTGAGACCAAGGGGTCCCGGGTTCGAATCCTGACTAGGTATGGATGTTCAGTAACCTCTTTTATGTGTTAACGAGTTGGTAGTAGTGCACTAAACGGGGTTGTGTGAGAGGCAACACAGATAGTCGCTGTACCACTCCTGAGTTCGAGTCTCAGCTGCGGCAGATGGCAATGTCGCAGGAATGGTAGTTGTGTGCATGTATCCTGGTTGAGTGGTGAAATAGCTAATGCTAGACTCCACCAAAAAAATTGGAACATCAAGAGACAGACGCAGTAATACAATACTCTACCACCAGCAAATAAGTATAAATATTAAGTATACATTCTTTCTTTCGTCCTTGTCGATATTTACTGATTTTGTGGTAAACTTTCAACAATAGGTGCTCGGAAATTTATTTATTACGTTTCATAACAAACACACAATTTGCTAAAGCCGTGCGATAATAATTTCAACAAACAAAAGAAAAGGTCGTTTATTTGAATGGCTACCTCGTGGGCAAGGTATACATTTATCTAAATGAAATCAGTATTACAGTAAACTAGTGAATGGAATTCCAGATGATTGTCACAATCGCCTTGTAACTTAAAAACACCTGTAATACTTGTAAATGCAAATGAAATATTTTATTATTAATCATGGATATAATACATATTTGTTTATAAATAAATATGCCATAGTAGATACTTCAGCAGAATATTGCATAAGACATTGTTACAAATAAATACACATTCACTGCATGCATAAAAATATCCCAGAAATTAGCATGGCAATGTTTTCTTGACCGAAAACAGAAAAACAATAGACGGTTGACCGGAATATCACATTATCTAGAGATGTTTTTAAAAAATTATAAAAAAATATTTTAAAAAATCTGCAGCTACTGGAAGCGGCTGGAACCTCCCCACTCGGTGGATCTTTGAAGCCGAATAGAGCATTAAATTGTGTGACAAAACGGCACTAAACGTAATCCGATCTCAGCCAAAATCTTTTCAGATCTTCTGGAGCACTAAAAAATCCCTCAACTTAATGAATTTACAACACTCGCCTGCGGTTCGTGCTGCAAATTTCATCTATGCGAGTTATTACCTACATTATCGCTCGTTGAATAATATACTATTAGGGTATTAACAACTTTAACATCACTTGAACGAGTAAGAAAGTCTAGTTATCCTAAATACTACAGATTTGTAAATCAACAAACTGAAAATTGGTAAAGTGATAATCTATAATAAATTCACCAACGAAGGTACAGAAAGCATATGATATTGATATTGTTACATCTACCTTTAAAGTTTGTGACAATCCACTAAAAGTTACAAATATACCGAAATTTTATTAACATGACATGACACCAACGTTATCGGATGACAAACGATGACAATGACAATCGTCAAAATTTGCTCATTGCAATCCGATCGCTCGCGGCTGTCTTTGTTAAATGAAACATTAGCATTTCAGTAATTTTACTAGGTTTTAGAGGAATATTTGTAGTTTAATTCTTCGATTTGTCCGTATATACATATAAAAATGGCACTAAACGTAATCCGCTCTACTTCTAGAGCAGTGAAGAAACCCTTACACGTGAATTGACACGTGATGTGACGAGTTTCACGATGTAACGGCTACGCGCATCGATCGTGTCATGCGAAATGCGATCTATGCTACATATTTGCTTTGTTTTAATTTTTTTCACGGAAACCAAATCGAAAGGGTGGAAGTGTGATATATCGTTGAAATCAGAATTTTAACTGCTTTTCAATGGTTCCATTGCAAGTTGAAAGTAATTATAAAATAAACAACTTGTTGCGTCAAAACGGCACTAAACGTAATCCGATCTCAACCCAAACCTTTTCAGATCTTCTGGGGCACTAAAGAAACGCATATGCAAAGTTTCATTCAAATCCGTTCAGTAGTTTCGGCGCTATCGTACTAACACACATACACACAGACATTTTTCAAAAACCACTTTTTTGGGTTCCTAGGACCTCAAAACGTAAAGATCTGATGTTATCTCAATTTTTGTTTCTGAACCAATATTAGTAATCTCTCACAATTTTATTGTGGTGAGGTTAAAAATGCTTTTATTTAAGTGCTCTAAAAAGTAGAATATAAACTTTGAAGTAAATCAAACCCATCATTTTGTTACATTTTATAATTTTTTTATAATACAAAAGCTTGCCGCGAGATTTTCCTGTGTAAAGGAGATTGCTTGCGACAAGCTTTTATATCATAAAAAAAAATATATATAATGTAACAAAATGATGAGTTTGATTTATATCAAAATTTATTTTCTACTTTTTAGAGCATTTAAATAAAAACTTTTTTTTAAATATTTTTTTATATAATTTTATTTTTTACTTTTTAGTCTTTTATATGCTGTAATCCCCAGATTTTGAGACGAATCGGATCATAAACGGTAAAGTCGTCCGCCATCTTGAACTAAATTTTTGAGTAGAAATTCGTAATCCGCTACCCCGAAAACCCTCAGATATCGATTTTGAGTTGAAGCGGATCTTAAACGGTAAAGTCGTCCGCCATCTTGAAGTCGCCATCCTGAACTAAATTTTTGACTAGAAATTTGTAATCGGCGAACCCGAAAACCTCCAGAGATCAATTTGGACCATAAATGATAAAAGTCGTCCGCCATATTGGCGCAGCCATTTTGAATTTCTAAATTGTGACCAACAATTCATAATTGACAATCTCGAAAACTCCCAGATATCGATTTTGAGTCAAATCGGATCATAAACGGTAAAGTCGTCCGCCATCTTGAAGCCGCCAACTTGTTTTTTCTTATATGAAAATGTTAAGGTGTATTATCACCGGACTTACACATGTGCAAAATTTCAAAGCTCTAGCTTAATTAGAACTAATCGAAATTTTGATTGCAAGATTTGACCTAAACAAACTAACTAACAAACAAACATTGCAAGTTAAATAAAAGCTTTTAATAATAAAAAGGTATATAACGTTAGCACAGCAAATGTATAGCACACAACGGAATGCACATGGTAATAAATTAAACTATCGCTCTGAAATGACGACTGAATGACGAGCTATCCGAATATTTGACTTTCGCCTATAAAAGTTCCGCCTATTTCACAGTAGTCAATAAATTATTAGGTATAAATGCGGCACGTTCACACATTCAACCCATTTGGCCGACTATGGCAATTACACAGAATGTCCTAGTTATTTTCATTTCTGGTAGGAGGCAAAAACGGATAAAATTTAGTATATTTCTATGGTAGAACGAGGTGCCACTTCAGTATTAAACAACAGCTAAATCCTTTGAGAGGAATGCCTGCCGCTGATTTTTTGCTCTACTATTTCTGGCTCCACTTTGGAAAATGTTCGTACGCAAAAAAATACTTCACCTTTCGCTATTATCATGTGCAAATATAATTTAAAGCATTTAGGATGACACATAGATGTATTGTAAACAGTGTTTTGTTATATAGTGCCTATGTTTTGTCAGTAATTAGAGGTTGGGAGATAAACGACTAGGTTCTAACAAGCGCTAATTAAATGAGCAAATCGACGTCACCTTTCTCAACCAGATAAAACAAATTACTACTTCTTTTCAAGAATTGTTGAATAACACGTATACTGTTTGTTGTACTTGACATATTCTCATGTATTATGAATTATTAATCACTTACTCATTTTATGTATGGGAAATACACACAACTATTTCCATTTTTTTCAAAGCAATGAATGCACTAATGACTATCATTAGTGCACCTGCCTGTATATTAAGTTACAAAATTCGTTGGCATGGAACGTCCGACTTCATAACGTTTTAAATGTTGTTGTTAAGTTATACCTTATATAATAAATGTTGTCTTTTCACTTTTCAAAAACAGCCAGATAATTATGAATCCAATTAATGATACAAATAATAATTAGTTTTTACGCTTCTTTTCTTCTTGTCACACACGTGAAGAAAAAAGGTGTTTTGATTTGAATAAAGTTTAGCTCGAAATTTATTTAACTCATACTAGTCCAAGCGGTAAAGGTAAAAGACCCACGTTATCAAATGCCAATACGAAATAAATTTAAACCGATCATCAATCATATATAGGGCGTTTCATGAATGCGGTCATTAATTTTTAGAGGTGATGCTACATAAAATGGTATTCTTCAGAAATAATAAAAAACATACGTTCGAAAGTCAGACATTGGGACAAATATAAGAAAACTCAATCTAACTATCATTTGCAGGAGTTTAAACGTCTAAGGGCACTTATAAAAGTACAGTCTGAATTGGCTTACAAAACTTATCTGGATAATGTTCAATCCTCAATTAATTCTGACCCTCGTAATTTCTGGTCGTACATTCATACAAAAAGAACCTCTTCTAGAATACCAGGAAAAATGGAGTTTGAAGGAAACCACTATGATTGTCCTCAGAATATTGTAAATGCTTTTGGTCTTTTCTTTCAAAGTGTTTATTTGCCTAAAAATGATAATCCCAATATTGCTGATTCCATCGTAAACATGCTAAGTAACTGTTCTATTACAATCGATTACATAACTGAGATAGAAATCCAAAATGCAATTACTAAACTAAAAAACAAGATGACCTCAGGCCTTGACTTAATACCCTCTTTTCTTGTTAAAGACTGCAGCAATGTACTAGTCAAGCCTTTATTAATTATATTTAATTTATCTTTGAAAACTTTAACGTTTCCTAACACGTGGAAAAGGGCGAAAATTTGTCCAGTCTTTAAAACAGGTGACTCGTCTATTATTAGTAATTCAGAGCGATTGCAATTCTATTGAACTTTGCAAAGGTCTTTGAGAGTATCCTATACGATCGCATCTACATGCCAGTCAGTAAGAGAATATCACTATACCAACATGGTTTTGTGTCCCACCGTTCAACAGTTACCAATTTGGCTATCTTTACTTAGTTTGTATCTCATGCTATTGATGAGTCTGAACAGGTTGATGTGATCTATACGGACTTCTCTAAGGCCTTCGATCGGATTGATCACAGTATCTTATTTACTAAATTAGGCAACTGGGGCTTAAGTTCTTCATTACTATCATTTATGCAATCGTACCTTACCAACCGTGAACAATTTGTTTCTTATAATGGTTATAACTCTGAGCCGTTTATAGCTACACCAGGGGTTCCCCAGGACTCTAACTTGGGACCTCTTCTATTTCTACTTTTTATTGATGATATTACCTCAATTATTGACAATAGTAGTCGGCTATTATTTTCTGATGATCGTAAGATATATAAGAAAATAACTTGTCACAAAGATTGTGTTTTGCTGCAAAATGATATTAATCAGGTTCAAAACTGGTGCATGAGTAATAGATTACATCTTAATGCCTCTAAATGTAAAGTTGTCACATTTACTAAGAAGCTCTCCAGTATTGAAAATATATACTATATCGATGGAATGTCATTATCTAGATCCAATTCTACGAAAGATCTTGGAGTCATATTTGATTCTAGATTATCATTCATTGATCACATTCATTTAAAGTTGAATGAAGCTACTAAAATGATTGGCTTCATAATCAGGAACTGCAAAATGTTTACCAGCATTAAATCTCTAAAAATCCTTTACTTTTCCTACGTGAGGTTTAAACTTGAGTATGGTTCACTTATCTGGTACCCCTATTATATAAATCATAAATTGGCTTTAGAAAATGTGCAGAGAAGGTTTCTTAAATTTTTATCATTTAAAATTGATGCAATTTACCCTGGAAGAGGTATTGAACAAAGCATACTTTTATATAGGTTTGAAATGAACAGCTTGGAATTAAGAAGAAAGTGCAGTTCTATTTCTTTTTTACACAATTTACTAAATAACAATATTGACTGTCCTGATTTATTGGCTCAGTTATGCTTTAATGTACCAAATTATACCGCTAGGCAGAATTATACATTTTACTGTCCTCATCCAGGAGTAATCTCCTTTTGAAATCGCCCATATATACGATGTGTAGTAATTTTAACCAAATTCGTCATTTATGTGACATTAATAATTGTTCAAAGAAAGTAATCTTACATACGGCTGTAAGTGATCTTTAACCAAACATTATTGAATTCTAAATTGTGCACTGTAATTAGTACTGGTTCTATCTGTCCTTTTTAAATATTTATTAATTTTCTATTTTTTTATTTCTTTAATACATTCTTCTGTGCCGTGTTTATTATTGTTATTATTCAAATGCACTTGTCTAGATAAGTATTTTTTCTGTTTTTGTACTTTTTATTGTTATTTAATGTAATGTTTATTATATTAGGTATTTCTTTTGTGAAACATTCTTAAAAAATTGTCCTGTTATTAGGTGTTACCTGTTGGGCAATAAAGGTATTATTTTTATTATTATAAAAAAAAATATGAAAAAAAAGCTCATGTAAACATGCATCCTCGAAAACAGGCGGTATATACATTTTGACGGTGATATTAAAAAAAAAAGATTTCGCCCCTTTCGGGGGTGTTCATTAGCCATTAGAGAGGTTGGAGAGTGTCGGAAGAAATATTGAGCATCACCACCATGCTCAGCATCCTGGAATACGGACGATACATACATTTTGACGGTGATATATAAAAAAGATTTTCACCCCTTTCGGGGGTGTTTATTAGCCGTTAGAGGGGTTGGAGGAGGTCAGAAAAAATATTGAGCAACACCACCGTGTTCAACATCCTCGACAACGCTAAGGGTACGCATAGTTTCACCGGTGGAAAAGATGTGATAAGCGTTTAACCCTTTTGGGGGGTTGCGCAACTCCAAAGGGAAATTCTATCAGCATCCTCGAAAGAGGAGGGGGAGGTACTCTCGTTGCACAGCAAAATAATTACAAGTTAGTCCATAGTCCGACTCACACTCCACTACTGGTTCATTGAAGACAATAATAAATGCAATTTCACTGAATCTTTGAGCCCTCTGAAAGTAGATTCAGCAAAAAATATTGCTTAATATGAATCTAGTCTTAGAAGCATGTCTAACAGACGTAATAATGAAAAAAGAAGCAGAATTTATTGTACTGGATCCCTGACTATCTCAGAAGTTTGCCAAATTGCAGAAATAATTGGTTGGTAGGTTGGTAGCCCACAAAATAATCATGTGAATTATTAAATTAATTAAGACGATCCAACCTTTTACATACGTATAACGACAGTCCTTCATCACCCTCTATCTCGGAAATGAGATGCTATTGGATCCACCTGCTTAAAATTTTTTTCATATTTTGAGGGCGGGAATATGCTTCTGGATTTGTGACGCGAATACAACACCCTGTATGTATTTATCGAGAAATAAAATGCGTCTGATTTTTGGATAAGATCTGTAACGTCATCACAATACCGATTTCTAGTGTTTTAGAAACTAATTGTTTCATTTTTTTAATTGTTCTTTCAAAGATTATCTTCGTATTGTTAATACCTCTGTGAATCAGGTTGCAAAGCAATAAAACTACGGCTGCCTACGCGCAGCAATGAAGCATACCAAGCAAAATGTAAAAAAAATCTGACTTTACGTAACACCGGGAATATTTTACGTTTACTTTATGGATAAATCAAATCAGAATTAAACATGGCCTTGTACACTGGTGACTCATTAAACGTCGCATTGAAAATTATTTTAGGATAAATGATGTGGCGATGTTTATTGTGTTGTTTACCAGCAAAATGAAAATATGTATTTATGATATGGAGAGATTTTTGTTGTTTTCGTGTATTATTATCGTATCATTGTCTAGTTTTAACTCACGAATAATTTGAAATGCACAGAAGGGGGGAAATTTAATTCTAAAAACCTAGGAATATGGCTAAATTTTGGAATTTGCTTCATATAAAACAACCTACTATTTCTGATTAGTTGTAAAGGGTAGGTCGAGGGGTAGGTGTATTTTTCCAAGAGTCGTAAATGTTAGTCAGCGGCGCGGAGTAGCATGTTGGACAATTATAACAAGTGAAAAAATGCTAATTTTTGCAATATATTGCAATTAAGATTTTTTGCAAATGTATTTTATTACTTGCTTTTCTTTAACTCACAATGTAATGGGGGTGCAAATTGGTTAAATATGACATCCAACCGGCACCTCCGGCAAAACGTAGAATATAAGTTTTTTTTTTTTTTCGCCTGATCAGAGACTTCTACGTCCATTTTTTCCCATACAAATGATACCATATCAGTTAAGGTGACAGAATAGAATGCCGTTAGGTTTATACCTCGGAACTCAGCTACAATGAATGAATTTATGTAAATTGGTTCTATACGTTATAAATAAATTATGACTAAAAAGTAGAAAATAAAAATAATTGCAAGAAAGGCAAGGCGTGCGTATCATGCTCTAACGCATTGCAAGATTTTTTGCAACTAATTCTCTAATGAAATTACAAAATGAAATATTGAAATCAATGGTTGGGAAAAAGTATGCAATTTTGGCATTAATAATAACAACCAAAAAGTTGACACTTCAGTACAGAATTGTGAAATATTTATTCATGCAAACAGGTTACAAAAAGCGTTTTTTTCAAGAGTCAGATATGTTGTCCAACGAGCGTAGAAAGCTGAACAATTTCGAGCGAAAAAATAGTATATTGTTTTATTAGGAATAAAAGTGGTATTTTACAGACAAGTCACAAAATTGGCGTTTATTCCGAATAAGACATGCGGAAATAAAAATCCGCTCGAGGGCAACAAAAAGTACTTTTACTTCCGTTGCTAACTGCAACGCACAGCCGCCTGAAATGTCATAAAATGAGTAAGAAATGCCACTCATTTCGTTCGTCCGGCAAACCTATAGACTATTCACAAAAGTACTACTTTTACCCCTAATAAAACAATACACTATTTGTAAAACAGTGATATTAATTTCTCATTTCCTGATTTTGTTACATAATATTTTATATGCAATACGTTGCAAGAATACCTGTTTTTTTATTGATCGTAATTGTTCAATTCTGACAGACTCGTCACAAAAGTATCACTTTTACTCCTAATAAAACAATATACTATTTTCTTCAAACATCAGAAAATCATGACATTTCTTTCTCATTTCATGGCATTAAAGTTTGATATTCCAGACGTATGTGCATTGCCAAATGCAGCAGAAGTAAAAGTACTTTTTTATCCGCTCGAGCGGATTTTTACTTCCGTTGCTAATGGCAACACACAGCAAAGTTTTATCTTTATTTTTTTATAGCTAATCCACGTTGAATAAAAAAATAACATGTCTTAATCGGAGTAAAAGCCAATTTTATGACTCGTCTGTAATTGCAAACCTACAGACTCGTCACAAAAGTATCACTTTTACTCCTAATAAAACAGTATACTATATTTTTTCTTCAAATAATGTTATTACCCTAGTGAGTGGCAGTAAAAGACTTTCACTGCAGTTCAGATGAAGTGTCGGAGAAGTTCACAAAATTTGCCACAAAAATTAAGTTTTCACGTTTGAAAAAACGTCTTTATTAAAAAAACACTTTTCTTCACTAATGAAAAGTTTATAGTAAAATATATGCCATTTTGACATTAATAATAATAACTAAAAAGCTGACATTTCAGAGGTAAATGCAAATTATTATTTATGAAAAACTAGATTTTCTCGCGAGTTGTAAATGTTGTCCAACGAGCTTGTACAATCAATGAACCGATTCACCTCCGAAATCTGATCAACTCAACCGATTTGTTTGAAATTTTGACAGTAGCTCAAAAATGATGCAAATAACAAACCTGACTTGGTGCCGATATGTGCTTCCACCCCGGGGGTGAATGCCACCCTTTCTCGGGGGAGGAAATTTAAAAATTCAAAATGACACCCGGATAGAGGATTCAATTTTAAGAAGAAAATGTAGTATAAAGTTTTTTCTACAACCTAATAATTTCTGAGTTATTCGCGATTGAAAATTCCAATAAAAAATACGTCTTTCAGCAGTTTTTCGTGAATAACTAATAAAATTAAACGTTTTCTGGAAAAAACTATTCTTATCAAAATTGAAGCTTATAAAAAAACAAAGCGATTCGTCGGTTTTTCTTTAATGTTTTAGGCCATATTAAACGACTTATGAGTCATTGAAGACGAATTTTTGTTTGTCGTAAATTTATCTAAAGATTTAAACTCAAATAACGGAAAAATTACTAATTTTTCAGAGAAAACCCTTTTTTAAAGTGCTTTATTAGACCTTTAAAATAAGCTTTTATAAAAGCCTCTAGCATGAAAATTAAGGAAGTTATGACGAAAATAAGTTAAGTGTTGTCTTTGGAATTTTTGAAAAAAAAAATTGACAATAAAATTGGCGCCATGAGCGGCAAAACTAAAATTAATCGTAGCCCATGAAAAATTAACTTTATTTACGTCCCAATAACACGTTCCAAAAGTTTGAATGGTTTAGAGAATGTACATTTTGAAAAAAGTTGTTTTAGGTAAATTTTTTTTTTAATTTTTCAAAAAATACGTTGTTTTTTCAAAATAACTAAAAAAATAATGGTTTTACGAAAAGAAGTGTTCTTAACAAAAATTTAGCTTTCTTTTTACTGAAAATTCATGCAGCTTAAAAATTAAACGAGATATAGGCATTTAAAGCTTTAATTTCTATGCGAAGGAAACCTCTTTTTAGCCCTTCAACCTTAAAATTCTCTGAACGAAAGGGTGTAGAAATATTGCAGTCATGACTTTATAGCTTATGAAATTCCCTACAAAATGATGTGTGGGTGAATGACAAAAGCTGAAAAGGAAGCCGAGTTATCGTTAAAAAACTAAATACATTTTTCTAGAGATAACGTAGGAAAATTACGGAGCGCCAAAATTTTGAACGTTTTGGAGCATTTATTTTTTGTACATGCTGTGTCTTCCTGATACATACATATCTGGATTTCCACATGTATAAACACATGCATAAAAAGATGTTATATAGATAATATGAGTAAAAGATAGAAAAGGAGATTTTTCCCTAATTATTATTGTAAGGGGTGGTTTTTAGGGGTTGAATCATATTGAAAAATGATGTATCAGGTAGTTACATAGTAAAATATCTAAATATTAGGTAGTTACATTATAAAAAACAAGAAATATTTAACATATTTGAACATAATGATAACCTATCACTGATTCCATCTATTAGTTTTCAATTTTTCCTAAGTTTTATTGTTAGGGGTGGCTTTTGGGGGTTGCACCATTAAAAAAATCAAGTATCAGATTTCTTATACTTAAACGGAAAAATTTTCCTATTACGATCCAAAATAAAAAGGTTTCATGCTTTTTAAACACATTTTTTAATTAATTTTCGTGTGGGGGGTTGTTTTTAAGGGTAGTTAAATAGTAAGATATTGAAATATCAGATCCATGATTAAAAACAATTGATATTTAACATATTTGAACATAATTATAGCCCATCACTGCATTAATTTATTAGTTTTCAATTTATTGGAGTAAGGGGTAGTTTTCACCTCTTAAAAACAAAAAGTATACTTTGCGATCAAGTCAGGTTTGAAGAGGAGGGTAAGATGAACTTAATTCTAAATTTTAAAGAAGATCGGAGGCAGTACTTCAGATTTCGGAGATTTGGCCCCTTTTTAACGTTGAATGACTGTACAAACCGTAGAGAGTTGAACAATTACAAGTAACAAAAACACTAATTTTGCAACATATTAAAATGTTTTATACTTCTGTAATAAAATTGAATCAGAAAACAAAATATTAGTACTCTTTCAACGTTTGGGTAATAAAAAGTTTGTTTTTCACAAAAAAAACTTTTCACTGATAAAAAGTTTATAGTAAAAAATATGTCATTTTGACATTAATAATAACAACTAAAAAGTTGACATTTCAGATAGAAATGAACTCGGAAATGAAACATAGTTACTTATTTACGCAATAAATTACAAAAAGTATGTTGTTTTTCTTTAACTCACAATGTAGTTTTCATGCTTGTCCAGATCTTGCATCCTTTATTTGATAGAATCAATTGATGAAATTTTGCACAGTTGCTAAGGTCGGATGACAATACAGTATTCCATACTGTTGCTTGTGTAAATATCCGCATGTAAGGGGTGGGCGCGGGAGTGAAAATTGATTAAATATACTATCCAACCGGCACCTCCGGCAAAACGTAGAATACAAAATGTTTTTCGCCTGATTGAGACTTCTGTGGGGGGCGTCACAATATTCATGTATGATAATGTAATTAAAGTTGACTAAAAAGTAGTAAATAAAAAAAAACTTTTAAAAACTTGCTCATACTAAAAAGTAAACAGTAATTTTTCATGTACGACTGCAAAAAAAGGAAGGGTATGATTGTACGCATGATTGTATGAAAGGGGAAATAAATTTGTGACGAGTCACAGAAGTGACTTTATTTTTTTCTTCAAACGTCGATTAGCTATAAAAAAAATAAGATAAGAAATTTAGCTGTGCATTACCATTAGCAACAGAAGTAAAAGTCCGCTTGAGCGGAAGAAAAAATACTTTTTTCGCCGATTGACAGCAAAGTACTAACTTTGCTGACTAATGTGAATCAGCAAAGTGGCACTATCCCTGCCTAGGCAGGAAAGTGAGCACTTTCCTGCCTAGGCAGGGAAAGTGACACTTAGCTTGCATGGTAACCAACTTGTAACAACTGCAATTTTTAATGAATTTTTATTGAATTTATTACAACAAAAACAAAGAGATTGAGATTTGTAATAATTGAATTATTTTAGAATATATTTAAACAAAAATTATATGTTCTCAGCAGCAAAATAGATTGACTGCCTTGGCAGAGTCATCGGCCGCGGCAGTCAATCTACTATTTTGCTGCCTAGTTAAACAAATAACTATTACTTCCGTTGCTAATGGCAACGAACAGCCGTCTGAAACGTCAAACTTTAATGTCATGAAATGGGTAAGAAATGTCATGATTTTCTAACGTTTGAAGAAAAACATTTTTGTTTTTTTCTCTATAGCAAAAAAATGTAGTGAAAAAATATCATTTTGACATTAATAATAACAACTAAAAGGACGACATTTCAGCACAAAATTGCAGTATGTTTATTTACACAATAAGTTAGGAAAAATATATTTTTTCATAAGCAGTAAATGTTGTCCAACGGGCGTAGAAAGTTGGGCAATTACGAGAGCACAAAAAACACTTATAAAAATAAGTAGTATTTCATACAAGAATTTTTCGTTATGTAATCAAATCAGGAAATTAAGTTTGCAAGTATTTTACTGGGTGAAAAAGGTATTTTTTGTCACTAGTAAAAAACAATTATTATATTTCAGCTTCGTCTCGTAAATAAGAATAAGAAACTGCACTTTTGGACAAAACGTCATATTTTATTTTTTTAAATCATGGTCTAGGTATTTTTCTAGGGGCAAAAAGAAAACATATTAGCGATTTTTTAACGTAAAATCTGAATACATCCCTGTATTCGGCTCCCTCCTAAATGGATCTGTGTACGAAATTTCATAAAAAAATAGGAATAAATTTTTTGCAGATAAATTTAAAAATGAAAATATTAGTACGCATTTTTTACTGCAGACATAGTAAGTCATGGAATAAACATCAAAAACAGACAATAAAGTTAAATCTAATAATATTACTGATTAATTAAAATTATTAAAATCGATAACAGTGACGCACGGTAATCCCCCATTATATTTAATTTGAGATTCAATTTTCGTGAATGATGAACAGTCTTTTACGCTTTACAACCACTTCAGCGATTTCAGAGAATAATTTTTTTGAGCTTTATCATGCAAAATGAGTATCAAATAATCCTTTTTTTACCCCTCCCTCGAGAGGTATACGGGAGACCGCCGAAATGCAGGCAAAACAGGTCAGTCTTATTTCTGTTCTCTAACAATTCACTTCATATATTTAAACTTAACATTCGTAACCGTTTTTGTTAAGTTTTGTTTTAATAAATAATTTCTTCTGAAGAACATTTAATTAGTTGTACACACACAACAGAAAATTCTGCTGATTTGTTGTTCTAGACTTGGAGGCAAAGTTATTATTTTCTTTATTATGCCTTAAGCTGGTCATGAAAAGGCAATTGTAGAAACAATCAAAAAATATTGTTTTAACTGTCATTTAAGGTGTGAATAAGTTTTGTGTGCTAAATATTTGTAAAAATAAGTGATATTTGCTATGGGACACATAAATTTGAGGCACAAAATTGAAATAGTTCGTCTGGTTGGTGATAATGCTCGTTCGATAAGAGAAGCAGCTGATGAATTTAATGTTAGACATCCCAATGGACCAAACGTACCACTGTATACAATATAAATAAAATTTTCAATGACTCAGGTGCCGTATCAAAACATATTATCAGAGGCAGAAATCACGAACATTTTGTAGGTAGACACAATGATCAAATAAGAAATAATAAGAAATGCCAGTATAGATTTAAATATTCCAAAAGAAACTAACTATTAGAAGATGTCTTGTAAAGAAGCATTTGAAGCCATACAAACCAAAGTTTTTGAATACTTTAGAGCCCGGAGATAACGATAGAAGACTGGAATTTTGTTTATGGGATCAAGGAGAATACCTCAATAATTCTAATTTCATTAAAGAAATATTAAATACCGACGAAGCCACTTTCACCACCAACGGTACGGTTTCATCCCAAAACTCTCGCTACTGGTCATTAGAAAATCCAAACTGGGTTATCAATTGTAAAAGACAATATTCACTAAAAGTAAATGTTTGGTGCGGGATACTCCATAATAAAATTATTGGTCCATTCTTCTTTGAAGGAAATTCAAATAGATTCCAATCTTTGGATTTTTTGAGGAATGAATTTTCGGAAGCACTAGACAGTTTACCCATTCGGGACCGAGTTAATTTAAAACTTCAGTTCATAATGCAGTGATAGTGAGACAGTGGTTAAATAATCATTTTCGAAATCAGTGGATAGGTCCCAACAGTCCTCAAATTGAATTTCCACCTAGGTCACATCTAACACCAATGGACATTTTTCTTTGGGGTATTATTAAGGAAAAAGTATATAAATCGAGACCCCCCCAGATAATTGAATTGGATTGAAGACCTCCGAATTAGAAATTACCGCTACACAAGTAAGAAGAGTGTGAAAAAAACATTGTGTATTACATTGAACGGTAGTTTGGTGGAAGCTTCAAAAATGTAATTGTTTCTTTACAATCTTACACTACATTTATTGTTGTTAATAAATTTTTTTTAGTGTTTCCTTGTTACAATTATTTCATGTTGTTGAGCCAGACAGTGACGTCACAGCATTGGCGCCAGTAGTTAAGTAGGGAATCTGCATTACAGACCGAAGCGCGGGAAATTCAAATCATGGAATCTGCATTACCGACCGAAACGCGGGAAATTCAAATTATGGGATCTGCATTACCGACCGCGGGAAATTCAAATCGTGGAATCTGTATTACGACCGAGGGAAATTCAAATTCAGGATATATCGGTAAGTAGGGTATCTGCATTATCGACGGGTTGACGAAGAAATTCAAATTTAGCGGGAAATTCGAATGGTTAAGCATATTCAAATTTAGGTGGGAAATCCTACATGTACATACTCAAACTGGCGGGTATTTTAAATCCTCAGGAAATTCAAATTTAGCGGGGATATTTCTATAGTTAAGGATATTCAAAGTTTAGATGGGAAATCCTACTACATACATCAGATCTAGGAGATTATTAATTAGTGACCTTTGAAGACTTTACAATATTTTATTACTAGGAAGACACGGGATATATAATTATTAACACTTCAGCGCCACCTATCGACCAACTCACAAACTTTTAATATATTTATTTTATAATTACTAATTGATGACGTCATTTGATCACGTGACAATATTTTTATACAATTTTTTAATGAAAAAGCTGCTCTCCGCTCGGGGGTCGAACCCTCAACCTTTGGGTCCATACATAGGCGCCTACACAACTGCGCTACCTGAGTGGTTATAGTTCGTGTATTTAAATTCGTAGTCTCCTGTCTTGGGCGAGGTCAAATAGGTTATCATAGCGAATAGAAAGAATGCATATGGAATTCCCACTTAAGGTTATATCTCATTCAACTGAAATAATTATTTTATTTGCGACAACCTGTTATGTTTAAATTAAAAATATATCCAAAAGGAAACAAATGCAAATGTAGTATATAAGTGATAATCATTTTGAACAATAGGTCGACACGATTAAAATTTCCAATTTCTTAAATTTTAGCCCCTAGAAAAATCGCGGCAGGCCATGATTTTTAAAAATAAAATTTGACGTTTTGTCCAAAAGTACAGTTTTTGATGTTGTATCTTGAAATGGGTTACACAGTATGATTTTTTTAAGCATTACACTAACATTTGCAAAGAGCCGTTCAATTCAACGATATTTTTGCATTTAATTGCAAAAAACAAAAAACAGGCATAGTAACCTTAACACAAACCTCTCATAATCCAGATTCAGCCCTTTCTTCTCCTCCTTCTCCCCCACATCGTCAATCGTGATTTGGCAAGTACTAATTTTCACTTCTCGCCCCCCACTACCGACGTCCAGCCAATCCGGCCGCCGGACTTTCGACGCGTTATCACTATTTGGCACTGCACTATTTTCGTAAATGTTCATCGACGGTTTTCGCTGACGTTTCAGTATTTTATCTTGGTCCTCCTTCATGCACTGCAACTCGTTGATCAGCAGTTCGTGGTTGATTTGATCCTTGAACTTCACCTATTCGATAATCATTGGCTTATGCAGTTATTACAATTTAACGCCTTCAGGCTGGTTTGCATAATTTATCCAGTCGAAAAAGTGAACGAATTGAATCATTGAAAGGTTAAAAATAAAACTGAGAATTATATTAAATTTTCTTAGAACCATTTACACCACAGTGAATTACCTATAATGCCTACTTGAACAGATACTACAGAAACTTATTAACGATAACGTGGAGGTATACGATAGAGTGGTCAATCATATCCCCAGATTTTACACCTGTCGACTTTGTTCCACATTAGTATGTATCTACTATAAAGATGTATAAGAAGAAAAACATTTTCTTTTCATCCTGGGTTGTGTCAAAGGACAGATAAATATTCTATACATTTAAAGCAACTCAGTTTTTGGCTTATGTTAAGTATAACATAAGCTTGATTATTCTTATAATTAAAAAAGACTGGAGACTATAGACTTTTGTAAATATCTCAAGTTTGTATTACAAGCCGCAATGTGACAATTATCTGGCGCAAGGTCACCTCTTCAGGGCCTCGTACAATCGACTCTGTTACTTGTCAAAGACTCCGCCTTATTGATTTTACTTGAAACACAATCGGACAAACAAAAAAGTGTCGCAAGATGCTGCCAAACATTTCAAATGGATTTTTAAAGACTACAAGTAGTTTAGAGGTCGAGCTGAACGGACGAATGGGAGTTGTATCGATCGTTATTTAAAACAAGATTAGAGATAGAGATCTACTACAACACATTTACCAAATAATTATTATTCATGAAATCTACAATTTGACCCTGCCGCGACCTCGAAATATCAAACGAGAAAGGTAGACAAATAAAAGCAGATATGGCAAATTATACACCATCCTCTGACTGGAGGGACATGGTGCGGACAGCAAAGAAGTCGAGACAAATCGCATATGTATAAATTCTTTATAGTTGATATACTTAATTACGTATTCATTTTTCACGGCCAACAAGAATTTGTTTTCGCGACTACTAAAGTTCAATATTCTTTTAGTATATTTTAGTGGACACATCAAAGAGTCAAAAGATCTAAGTAAACAGAGTTACAACAAATTATATCACTATCAATCACAATAGAGATAGGTATATAAGATTTAATTGGGAAATCAAAAATAAATGCAGGATTTTCAAAATGTATAAACGAATGGGGGAAATGCTTTGTCATTTGATTAATAATTTATGATTATGAGTCAACCGCTGGCAAAAATTTGTTATATCATATCATACTCAAATTCCTATTTAATTCCTAACCTATGTGGTGTGTGTGATTCTTTTCATCGGTACTTCAGAAGAAATTCAAATTATTTGTTGATGTTTCTGCTTACTTTATTAACTAACTAAGTAACATGTATCATAGATAATACTCGATAAAGTGCAAACCAGCCAAAAAAGCGCTATCCAGAGTCGAAGTTTGTTGGAAACGTAACTAACGAAAAATATGCTTTAAACCGAATTAAGTGCCTACTTATTAATAGTAATATGTTATTACCAGTCATAAAATAGATCTTAAGTGTTCATTGTGACACAAGAAGGCCCATTCGGCAGGTAATTTTTCTAGGACGAAAATCTAGGTTATAATATATTTTCTGAATTGAGTAAAAAATATAAAGTGTGAAAATCGGTAATACTAAAGGAGAACGGAAACCTCGAATTTTTGCGTGATTTTTTCAGGATACCCTATTTTGGGGTCGTAGAACACTAATCTGAAATTAGTTTCGTGTGCATACGAACCGTTTCTCCAAAAAAAATTTTTGAAAATTTTTCTTATGACGCACTTTTTCATGCACTAATTTATACACCAACAGCACTTGTATATGGTCTTTTTCCTTATTAAGATCACACTATGTCCTTTATAGAACAATAAACCCTTCACTTATGGCAGAAAACTCACTTTCTTTTGTATAAAAATCAGAATTTTATTCACAGAAACTGTATTAGATGAACCTCCATTTGTCATTTGATTACATATATTTGCATGCGTTGTTTGCGCATGTGTAAGGTTTGGTGTCTAAAGGCACGACGGGTCTGGTAAAGTTCAAGTACCTCCGATTTTAACAATTTTCTAGTAAGATTTGGAAATAATATGAACAGTACAACACGTTAAAGAAAAAAAATTTAGAAAATTGTTCAAATCGGAGGTACTTAAACTTTACCAGATCCAATAACATATCATAGAGTTAACATATAATTTGAGAAAATCATGCTGTTATGCTCATCTCGGCTAATAATAATAATTGAATGGATGGTAAGTATTATATTATTATTATTATATATCTCTTGCCCTTCAAGAAACTTTCGAAGCGTCGACGGGCGCGAACGTGTCTTGAAGGGCAAGGGATATATAATAGTACTTAGCACCTTATTAAATCTGGGGCAGACGGCGTTAAGTATACACATTCTCGCCTTGAAGGGCAAGGGATATGTATGTTTATAAATAATACTTAACGCCGTCTGCCCCAGATTTAATAAGATGCTAAGTACTATTATATATCCCTTGCCCTTCAAGACACTTTCGAAGCGTCGACGGGCGCGAACGTGTGTTGAAAGACACAAAAAGGGATATATAATAGTACTTAGCACCTTATTAAATCTGGGGCAGATGGCGTTAAAGCATTATTTATAAACATAAATCAAGACACGTTCGCGGCCGGTCGACGTTTCGAAATCCGCGTCATTTAGTATTTCTGTTTTTTCGGTGTTCTATAGAATGACCCATACCGCTTTCACAAGGAATATTAATTTAACATTGAAAACGTGAAAAATCGCCTCATTGGTCGATGTCGGTACTTTAGACACAACTTTGTAAATGCATGCGCATCGGGTTGACAGTTGTATAGTTTTGAGTAGTTGTTTTGTGATGTTTTACAAACTATCTTTTTATTTTTATGTAAAAGTAAGTGAGTTATCTGCCATATGTGAAGGGTTTATTGTTCTATAAAGGCCATAGTGTGATCTTAATAAGGAAAAAGACTATATACAAGTGCTGTTGGTATATAAATTAGTGCATGAAAAAGTGCGTGTCATAAGAAAAATTTTCAAAATTTTTTTTTTGGAGAAACGGTTCGTATGCATGCAAAACTAATTTCGAATTCGTGTTCTACGACCCCAAAATAGGGTATCCTGAAAAAATCACGCAAAAATTCAAGGTTTCCGTTCTCCTTTAGTATTACCTGAAAATCTTATTTGTGTAAAATATAACCTAAAGATATATTTATGCGGCATATTATTAAACACCAGCCCTTTATTTGGTTAAAATTAGTATTTTTCGCAGCGTTTACCACCAAACTGGAATACGTGGTGCAGGGCAAATCAAACTTGAAGCCACAGTTCTATTATTTCCAGAAGACAGTAGTCAATCAAATGTACATAACTGCCAGATATACTAAGCTAAGCACAATTCGTCCTACGAATCAAAATTTTAGCCTGTGCGTATTTTATTACCAATAACTTTTTCCAACACATCACTAGAAAAATGTTTGTTTCAAGTTGTTCTTGGTAAAAAAAAACGTTCGAAAGTCGGTGAATTTACTGTTAATGTTAAGTATACACCCCATTGCATTAGAACACACAGAGTGCCTCAAGACTCAATACTGGGACCTCTACTAGTTTCTGTTTTATAAGTTTTTTATACCATATTAAATACTACAATGTTTATCCCGAAAGCACTGAAATACAGGATATTTCTTGAAATACATTTATTTATTTATTCAGATCTGCAAAAATATATGCAAAATATTTATCAAAACCCCTAAAGCTAACCCACAAAACAAATTCTAACTGTTGCAAACAATTAGCGTATATGGCCACGATACTGCTGGCAGCTGAGCTTTGACCAAGTTCTGTTTCTGTCTGCGCAAACATGCAACGAGTAAACAACTAAACAGTAGCTATACTGAAATACATACTGGTTGCTACGCGTGCGTGGTAATGTAGATTTACTAGTGCAATCAATGAACCGATTCACCTCCGAAATCTGATCAACTCAACCGATTTGTTTGAAATTTTGACAGTAGATCAAAAATTATGCAAATAACAAACCTGACTTAGTGCCGATATGTGCTTCCACCCCGGGAGTGAATGCCACCTTTAATTAAGGAAGTTATGACGAAAATAATTTAAGCCTCTGGAATTTTTGAAAAAAAATTGACAATAAAATTGGCGCCATGAGCGGCAAAACTAAAATTAATCGTAGCCCATGAAAAATTAACTTTATTTACGTCCCAATAACACGTTCGGAAAGTTTGAATGGTTTAGAGAATGTACATTTTGAAAAAAAGTTGTTTTAAGTAATTTTTTTTTTAATTTTTCAAAAAATACGTTGTTTTTTCAAAATAACTCAAAAAATAATGGTTTTACGAAAAAAAGTGTTCTCAACAAAAATTTAGCTTTCTCTTTACTGAAAATTTTGCTTTTTTAAAAAATTCATGTAGCTTAAAAATTAAGCGAGATATGGGCATTTAAAGCTTTGATTTCTATGCGAAGGAAACCTCTTTTTAGCCCTTCAACCTTAAAATTCTCTGAACGAAAGGGTGTAGAAATATTGCAATCATCATGACTTTATAGCTTATGAAATTCCCTACAAAATGATGTGTGCGTGAATGCAAAAAGCTTAAAAGGAAGCCGAGTTATTGTTAAAAAACTAAATACATTTTTCTAGAGATAACGTAGGAAAATTACGGAGCGCCTAAATTTTGAACGTTTTGGAGCATTTATTCTTTTGAACATGCTGTGTCTTCTTGATACATACATATCTGGATTCCCACATGTATAAACACATGCATAAAAAGATGTTATATAGATAATATGAGTAAAAGATAGAAAAGGAAAGGTGCGCTTCTCTAGGCGAAATTCCTCTGAAGGCGACCTTCAACACAGGAAGGGGCTCTTGGATTATGCTCAGGTGACAGTTGCCAAAATTGTCCTCCAGTCGACCAAGAAGAAAAGGAAGTTGATAGTGAAGAAATGGATGAATTTGAAAATTAAAATTAAATTATTAATATTCACTTTAAAAATCATCTTAATATTGTAAAATGAATATTTTTATTACAATTACAATGAGAAGTTTTAAGAGTTTAATTTCCTTGAAAGGGATGTTTTTAAGGGATGAAAATTTTAGGAAAATTTCATTATATCATAAGCAACAATTTATTTTCATTTTTTTACGCATTCCACCACTTGGAGCTTTCGTAAGGATTTTTTCCCTAATTTCTATTGTAAGGGGTGGTTTTTAGGGGTTGAATCATATTGAAAAATGATGTATCAGGTCGTTTACACTCAAAGAATATATTTTTTCTATTCAAGATCCAAAATAAAAAGATTTTATGCTTTTTAAACCGTTTTTTTAATAATTGTGTGAGGGGTAGTTTTTAAGGGTAGTTAAATAGTAAAATATTGAAATATTAGATCCATCATTAAAAACAATTGATATTTAACATGTTTGAACATAATTATAGCCCATCACTGCGTTAATTTATTAGTTTTCAATTTATTGGGGTAAGGAGTAGTTTTCACCCCTTAAAAACAAAAAGTACACTTTGCGATCAAGTCAGGTTTGAAGAGGAGGGTAAGATGAACTTAATTCTAAATTTTCAAGAAGATCGGAGCAGTACTTTAGATTTCGGAGATTTGGCCCCTTTTTAACGTTGAATGACTGTACTATTACTGTTTTTACGTTTTTACCAATGGCAAATTTCATAACATTAAGGGGACAAACATTATAGTCAATGCAAAAGTTGAAAAAAAACCAAAAAGTTCTGAAAAAATGAAACATGAGTACTCCCTCGTTTTGATGACGTTTTATTTGAACACGATGGTGATATTTTTAAGGTTTCCACCCCTCAGCAACTATCCCTAACCCTGAAAAACCACCTCCTATTTCGCGTTTTTTCCATCGTAGGCATGCGGACAGTCCTCATAATGGAGGTGGCCAATGAGGCAATCAGAAAGATCGAGGAATGGCTAGCAAGGATGCAGCTCGAGCTAGCTGCTGAGAAAACAGAGTTCCTAGTTATTACCAGGAAGAGAAACCTACCGCCCATGAAAGTTAGGGTGGAACGAGTGGAGATACGCCCAGGTGACCATCTGAAGTAACTAGGGGTTTGGCTGGACTCTAAGTTGAACTTTGGCGTTCACGCCACAAAAACGGCCGAAAAAGCAGGAAAGGCAACCACAGCCATCGGAAGACTTATGGCCAACACTCACGGACCGGGAGCTAGCAAGAGGAGATTGATGTGCAGCGTCGTGCACTCTACCCTTTTGTATGCGGCTCCGGTCTGGGAAAGTATGATGAAAGTGGACAGAACGAGGAGCAGGATGAGGCGGTCTTACGAGGCGGTATTGGTGGTGGCGGGGATTTCCCCTCTGGATTTGATGGCTAAAGAGCGGCTGGAAGTCTATGAAGGAGTTGCGAAGGCAGAAACCAGGGACAGACTGTTTGAAAGGTGGCAGGGGGGATGGGAGGTCGCACACAAGGGAAGGTGGACCAGACGCCTTACCACAAATGTAAGGACGTGGATGGAACGGAGGCATGGGGAAGTGGGGTATTATCTTACCCAAGCCCTGAGTGGACATGGGTGTCTCATGGAATACTTAAATGATATCGGTAAGATTGATAGCCGAGAGTGTACATATTGTGGGGAGGCTGACAACGCGGAACACACCGTGTTCGTATGCAACAGGTGGAGGGAAGAGAAGTGACACGGTGGGGCGTCGTTACTATCCCCGGACGATATGGTAGAGAGAATGCTGGAGACAGAGGAGAACTGGAGAAAGGCGGAGGAGGCGATAACTCGCATTATCATAAAGACGGAAGAGGATGAAAGAGAGATGGGGCTGACCCCATGGAGGAATTCATAACAACGACCCCAAATGACGAGCTGGTTTGAAGATAAGCGAAAGCAGTTCCAAACTAGTCGGAAACACTAAAGAGGTGGAGGGGTTTTAGTCGGTTAAAGTCCGGCACTACCTGTAGCGCTAGACACTAAGCTCAGGTGCTCATGATGACTTTTCCCCTAAAAAGTCCCCTAATACTAAAATATTCCCAAAAAAATCAAAATGCATGAAAATTTGTTTATCTCCACTACCAGCATCCCTATCCCGGGGGTGGATAAGATGCTGTAAGGTTAAGTTTCATGCGGCCTACCCGAATTCTGCACAAAAAAACCAATACGTATGCCAACGATGGCAAAAACGCGCAATAGGGGTGATTATTCGAGTTTAGGGGTAGATGCTGAGGGGTGGGAATCTTAAAAATATCACCATCGTGTTCAAAGCCCTCGAAAACGGGGGGTTCCCATGTTTCATCCCTGTCACAGAACTTTTGTGTTTTAACCCTGCAACGTCCTCGTGGAGTATCATGCTTTGTTATGGTTCGGCCAAAAATGCACGTCAAGCACGTCGTGTATTTTACTATCAAATATGATAAACGAAAATTTGTGTGGCTGCGGCTGTGCAACATTTAGGGTACTTTTGGGCTGCCAATGTGTTTTCTAAATGTGTGATTCCGTGCTAAAAAGAGTTCAAGCATCTATTTATAAGAATAGTTTCATTACATTTTACACTTTAAGTAAATGAAATGTTTCGATTATAGTGAGTGCATACATATATTGATTTTGACCCCGAAGACTTAATTTAATTTGTTAATGTCGATTAACTGTTAATTTTTCTTCATGATCAAAAAGGAATATACAACGTTCATAAACTTATCGAATTATAGGACAAATTAGCTCAGTTTAATAACTAGAAGTTATGGTATTTTTTAGATAAATACGTTATTTTCTCAAAGAAAAAAAAACAGCACTGTGGCTATAAGTGTGATTCACGCTGTACTAACACCAAATTTACAAGAATATCACCTGTTTCGCCCTCTCCACCGAATTACTATTGGAGTTAGTGCATTCGGTATCCTTTTTACAATCTCTTTGATCATCCATGTCAGATGAATCGCTCTTTATCACAATAACTGTTGTCGGTACATTATTTTCTTCGACTTTATTGCTATCATGACTGATAACGTTAACACAGTTATTATCAATTTTAATATCATCACGGTCGGCTTCTACTGGATTGTTTATTATTATCTTGGCTTTATCTTGATGCGATAAGCCGTTCGTCTGGTTCTCCACGGTTTCATTTGGCAGTGCGCTGTTTTCATCGTTAAAATGAACTTCTAAAACGCTGGCAAACATTTCGTCGATCAATGTGTTGACGTGGTTTCTGTCATTGAGCATTTTGTCCCAGTTTTTCTTGTCCAAGCTGCTGTGGGTACTGCTGCTCTCCGTGTTTATCTCTGATGAGTTACAGGATTTCTCCAGAGTACTGGCGTTCGATTTTGATTTTTCGTCGTTCGCTTCTGTAAGGGTTGAAATACTTTTCGTTATTTTCTAATTAACCATTTCTGGCATTTATAAACGAACCAAACAGTTGAAAATGCTTAATATCATAAAACCTTGTGGCTATTCGATACAAAAAGGGTCATATTACATATAATCTTCCTAAACTCCGGAATTAAATTCCCCTATCAGTGATGAAAAAATTGATTTTAAACATAAAAATTAATGTCTATAGTAAGATAACTTCAATCTGTTTGGTCCGCTGCCCAACATAGGGTGGTCCATTCAGAAAAAAAAAATAACTACCTATAGTTCATTGCAGAGATACAAGATGTTTAAAAAGTGGCAAAGGCGAGCCCTTGATTTTTTTGGAAAATAAAAATTATGTTAATTTTAATTTAAAAAGTATGTATTTACAGGTATTTATTCGTTATTTTATTACAAATCTCCAAAACGATGGCTTCTATCAAGACTTAGTGAGAAATTTTCAGCAGGAGCACTTTTTGCCACTTGTCTCCAAAACTTTACAAAGAAAGTACTTAATTGTTGGACCCCTTGCGTCTCTGTAATGAACTGTACACAGAGAATCTCATTTACACCGGCGCGGCGCGACGCTCCCTGAACACTCTAACGATTTAGGAATTGATAAGTATTCGTTCTAATGCAAATATAACAAAACAGAAAACTACAAATCTTGTTTGCAACTATAACCTCAAAGGTAACATTTTCAAATATACTTCAAGGAATTATGTAAATACCTATCGCATAAAAAATTCCTCTATGTATTTTAATTTATGCACATGACTAAGTAAACGAGTTTATTATCTTGTTCAAACAAAACTGGAAATCTTGAAACCTTTAAAAATTTGTTTACTCCTGATCTTCGGATCGACAAGTACACATTTGCGTTTGAACCACTTACTTTGTTGCTAAATTAGAATTAATATCTAAATGGTCATATTTCTTAAATTAGAAATCTTATCAAATTTCCCGCCTTGAATTATTTAAGTATGTACTTACCGCAGACATCCATGGTTTCAATGAAAAGGGAAAAGTTGACTTTTAGCATAAAATAAATACAGTCTATGGACAAAACGTGACAACTCCCTGACCTGACGAACATGAAAAACGTTTAGTCAACTTGTAAGTAGGTATTCTCTATGGTTCAAAACAAGAATGTTCATAATGAGATAACGAGTCGTAATCTAACAAATAGTACAAAAGACAGGCATACCAATACGTCACCCTCGGGACTAGTGTCACCTTGTTCTATTTTTTTATACCAGGAGTCTGGTACAAAACGATTACATCAATCTTCGAGCAAAGAAAACGGATGAAATTGACGGGAATTTTGTTTTTCTATTGGCGAAATATACAAAAATAACGTGATGACTGATAAATGACGAACCATGAATGATATTTACCTTCAAATGATGCACAGAACCACCAAAACTCCAATACAGTTCACCTACTAGAGGTTAAACAATTTGATAAAAATTGATTTTTACTTCTTCCAACATCCATACCGGGTGTCAACGAATCATGGTAGACTCCGTTTTATCCCTTACTTTCTAGAATATCGGAATGAAACTTGGTAGATGTATTATATGACCAAGAAGACACTTTGTGACATAACTGTCATTTTTCCCCCTTGCGGTTTCACCGGAAATGACCCTAATTTTTGATTTTTAAATGAAACACCCTATATATTATTATATTTTTGGATTCCTTGAAAAATTCTGAGTACGGTGATACTCCATAAGTCACATTTCGACTCCATGAAAAAAAATTGGCTCGAAATTTGTTGGTGCATCTAAAAAGTGCCATGACCAGAAAAAATTGATTGATTGATGTCAGAAAAATCAAATCGAGCATAAAATTTTGAGAATGTGTATTTCGTGGGTCATCAAATTTGGCCTGAACAGTTTTTTTTAACAAATCTTAATTTTTTCAAAATGGAACCATAACGGTAGATTACTGCCGTAATCCGTGGATGTGCCCAAAAGCAATATTTTTTCTGGTCATAGCATTCTAGATGCACCAACAAATTTCGTGTCAAATTTTTTTCATGGAGTCGAAATGTGACTTACAGGGTATTACCGTACTCAGAATTTTTCAAGGATTCGAAAAATATAATAATATACAGGGTGTTCCGTTTAAAAATCAAAAGTTGGGGCCATTTCCGGTAAAACCGGAAGGAGTAAAAATGACAGTTACGTCACGAAGTGTCTTCTTGGTCATATAATACATCTACCAAGTTTCATTTCAAATAAGGAAAAAAGGGGTCTACCATGATCCGTTGACACCCTGTATAATTTGACTGTTGAAGTAATAATGTTTTTGAAGGAATATTTACTATTTACACTACCATGGTTGTATGGAAGACCGAGAAATCATCACAACAAATAAAGACGTTATTTATTTACTAAGACTATTAACCTTTCAGATGGGCGAGACACCAGATGCAATGGCCACCACCTTCACCCGACCTGAACCCTTTAGACTTATTTGTACGAAACGAATTAAATAAACAGTGAAAAGACGTAAACAATCGTGTAGACCAAGTATTTAGGTTCCATTTTTCCTAGTTCACTGATAACTATGTTTTGGGAAAAGCGAAGGGAGCGACGCATGTATATTTTTAAATTTAGGTCCTACGAGAAACTTCGTCTCCCTACGATCAAAATAGTAGACAGACTTTCAGTGTCATTTAAAGATTTCCATATTACTACATTTTTCTGTGTATCTAAATTCTTATTCTAAACATGGACCACCCAACTGAGCATATACTGTGCGAAATTTACCATTCTGTACGCAATTTTCTTTCAGTATTTCTCTTCGGGTACCCTCAACTTCGACGTATTTCTCCCACTTATCCCCACTCAAACTATCACGTTTAACAGAGTCCTTCCTCGATACCTGCATGCGATTCCTGCAATCGTCCAATTTTTTCACTGAATCCTTCCTAACGATTTGCACACAGTCTTTGTTGCGAAAACTCTCCACTCTATTTACAATTTTTACGTCACTGTCTTTCCTGGTGATTTGCACTTTATTATTGTTATTAGCAGTACACTTGACGTTGGACGACTGATAAATTACCGGCCTGGAATTGTTTTTAATTTCCTCGGAGATGGATCTCTCGTACACCGCCGGTTTCTTCAGCGTGACATTGACAGAATAACTTGACTTGGACTTGACAACTTCGTTAACAGCTGAAGCCGGAGGAGGCGGTGCCTGTCTCGTTGGTGATTTGGTCTTCGCAGCCTCCCTGATGACATCCACTTTATTGTTGTGACGCGATTTGGCCAAGGCCTCCGCGACGACACTTTTCGAGGGCCTCGGCGGCACAGGCGGGGGTGGCTTCCCCACTTTTTGCGTTGAATTGGAGCGAATCATAATCATTTTATATCTCACGACTGCTGGGAATGTTGGAACCCTCACTTTTCACGGGTTAATTTGACCACAACCGAATGATTCATGGTTTTATATTTATTGTTGCGTGTTTGGCGCGAGCACGAGTTAACAATAGACTATCGCTGCCGGCCTACTCCGTTGCTGTATACACGGCGCACTAGGAGAGGATTTCCGACGAAGGTAATCAACAGCTGCTCGCTCAGGACAACAGGTAGAACTTTAATAAAGTGGGGGAGTGCTAGGGAAAGCACCGGGCAGCCGGCGTTTTAATTTTAAAGAAAGATCTTTAACATTTTTAACTCAATACGTACCTATGCAAAATAGGTTATCTGTGAATTTTCAAATAGAGACCTATACACCACATAATGTTTCTCTACAGATAATAGCGCAGTAAAAAGTCAAGAAAAAGATGCTTCCTTCTTGAATAATTTTTTTTTGAGGTATAATCAGATGAAACCTTCATGACATCATTAGATTAATAGGTCACTGGACATCCGAAAAGGTCATTTACGACTTTTTTTAACGGTACCGATTTTTTTTAAATCAAGAAATGTGTAAAGTTTGCGAAAATTATAAAACGTACTTTTTATATTGTCTGAAAGTTATTTGTGGCATTCTATGAATATTCTTTCCTATTATTTGGGTTTTCTACCACATGTATTATTGTCCTCTTCAAAAATAAATCACCGAATCTACAAAACAATAGAATTATTGGAAAGAAGCCTCTGCGCCCGTGACGTTTACGCCAAAGGAATAGTCAGAGGTTATGTTTTGCAAATAATATAAATCGGAATAAACACAGAAATAATGTATTTTGCTGACGTTTCGGAAAGTAATCTCTTTCCGTTTTCAAAGCTTTTTTTGGAAGAACTCTTATTTTGCTGTGTATGTCAAATACACAGCTTTAAGATTCTGTTTATGTTATTTCCATAGATACTTACTACTTACACAGAAAATAGAACTGATGATATTTTCTTTTAGATAATGTTGAGTTTGTTAAGTTCTTCTTTTAACATTGGTAGCCAGGTTGTACAAATATCTACAGAACAATTCGATACGCACTTGTCGTCCAGACCTCTCAGTGTGAGGTTGGATGAGCACAAGAATTACATTAGAAAGAATGAAATTCAGAAATCAAAGATTTGTGAACATGCTTGGGAAAACGGACATAGAATAAACTGGGACTCGGCAAAAATTTTAACAAAAGAAGCAGATATCAAAAAAAGAAAAATTAAAGAATCAGCAATAATCTTATTAAATGAAGACAAGTGCGTATCGAATTGTTCTGTAGATATTTGTACAACCTGGCTACCAATGTTAAAAGAAGAACTTAACAAACTCAACATTATCTAAAAGAAAATATCATCAGTTCTATGTTCTGTGTAAATAGTAAGTATCTATGGAAATAACATAAACAGAATCTTAAAGCTGTGTATTTGACATACACAGCAAAATAAGAGTTCTTCCAAAAAAAAGCTTTGAAAACGGAAAGAGATTACTTTCCGAAACGTCAGCAAAATACATTATTTCTGTGTTTATTCCGATTTATATTATTTGCAAAACATAACCTCTGACTATTCCTTTGGCGTAAACGTCACGGGCGCAGAGGCTTCTTTCCAATAATTCTATTATTTAGCTTATTAATAGATCCGGTGATTTATTTTTGAAGAGGACAATAATACATGTGGTAAAAATCATACGCTTTTTTTATATTAAAAAAAATAAAAGACAATTCGTTTACCTGGTAATGACTTTTTCATGAATTAGGCTACAGAAAAGAAAATATTAAGTGGAATGTTTATTATGTGCAGGGTCGGACTGGCCCAATCGGCATGTCGGTAATTGCCGACGGGGCCAAACACACTTGGGGGCCAAACCGCAAACGAAAACAATGTAAATAATGCTGGGTTACATTTTTTTTAATAGAAAATTGGATTTAATATTCTAGAAGCAAAAAATGAAGTGTTAGATTGTGCATAATTATGCATATGTATATCTGAAAATGCATATTTGGACTCATAACACTATATCTTTAAGGTAAAGGGGAATCTACCAGGTGATACAGGAGTATGTAACGCCTAGTAACTTTTTTAATTTTCAAAATATATTTTTTAGATTTGAATATGTTTATTACAAAATAAATACTCTACTTTTGTCACGCTAAACGGTTTTAATTTTTACTTCCGGTTAATTCATTACAAGCAACCTTTTTATTTTTTTAAAAGGAATTGTAACTTTTTTCACGACTCCAATATAAAATTAAATTTTTTTCGCAGTTCTGTTTCGACTCGTTAAGAAAAATTCGAATTACAGTCAATTTTTTGGTAACAAAAAGGCCACGGAAGAAATATCTAAATAGTAAAATTTTAACAGGCAAAAGAAATTTTGGATAATAATATCCCGTTTTGTATAACTTAATAGGCCATCAATTCTAACTTTAATAAAATTATTGAAAAAAATCTCTTTTTTAAACAACTGTCAAAAAAATTGACGTTTATCGAATCTGACAGCATTCCTAAAGTGTCATTTCTTTGTACTCATTTGTCTTTTTTGGTCGCTTTTACTTCACGGCCTCATGTATTATTTGATCATCATTAATATTTGAAATATGTTACGGCTGCGGCTTGTCAATAAACTATCTAGTGACGTTTTCATTTGTTTTCGTTATTAACTTGAAAACGAATTAAAACTGTCAGCCTAGTAGACTTCTTGCAAAATGTTGCCATGTTTCCAGTAATTTGTACGAAACAATTTTAAAAATATTTTATTTTACTTTTTGAGACAGTTGCCTAAAAAATGTTGTGTGCACCTCGGCCAAATGATCTATCTCGGCCTTATCCGAAGTTTGCTTGGCCTCGGCATTACGGCCTTGATAGACAAATAACTATTAAATGAAAGCCTGTCTTATTCCCGTTGTTTGAATCATATTGATTATCACATTTTACTGCCACGTCCAGTATAGTAAAATGTCATGAAACGACGAGATTTTAAATTTGAGCGGAAAAATAAAATTTCTGTCTGTCGGTCTGTAACTTTTTTTGTGCGCACGTTTACACTGGAACCGTTTATGATATTGACTTGAAATTTGCTACACTTTGTATTATAACGAGATCTGGAACTAGATTATATTTTTATCTAATTTCGTTGAAGGGTTCGGGGTAAATGGGGTAAATAAGCAAAGCAAGCAGGTAAGAGTCCATAAAATTAACAAAAATTCATCAACTTGCATCGATAATATAATAACAAATCTAGATAGCGAGAACAATTTAGGGCATGTACGAAAAAAAAATCGTTAAATTTTCTAGTCATTTTTTTTATTTTTAGAGGACCTAAATAAACCTAGCAAACCCAAGAATGCCGTCCAAACACATTGAGAGCGCAGCATGGTGCGATATTTGATGGCGTCTCCGACAAGCACATCGCGCGCGCGAATATTAATCATTTTAAATGACGATAAGTACAAAACTATTTGCCACAGAAGATTGATATATGTTTTAGAAACTTTTCCAATATTTTTTCTTTAATTCATACGCAGATACCATGGCAAAATTCCTTTAAATAAAAAAGTCTTTCGATTCATGAAAAAGTCATTACCAGGTAAACAAAACTATCAGATTGTCCTTTATTTTTTCTAATAAAAAATATTTAAAGTTTATATAATTTTTAGGCTGTCGCCTGCGCTTATGGGTCTGCTTTCAAACTAAAAAAAGTTCATTAAAATATGTCATACGGTTCCGAAGATATGACGAAGTGAGTAATAAAAAGTACTGTTATGTGCTGCCCTCTAACGAGGAAAGATGTGATTAAGTCCCTGTTCAAGGTGAAAGGAAACCTGTATGGTGGCGCCATCTATGAGCCAATTGACGAACAATCATCTAGTACATAGTAGAAAACTATGGAGAATTCTAGAATAGAGTTCTGGAAATCCCAAGTGTGTATATAAAGAGGTGAATCCAGCAGATGGGAGAACAGTACAGTTTAGTGAAGTATAAGGAAGAGTTCAGTTCAGTGAAGTAAACAGACAAGAGTTTTTAGGTTAGACAAGAGTTGACAAGTTTAAGAAGAAAAGTAAAGTACATAGTGTATTAAAAGTAGTGAATTTATATTAGAGTAAGTTAAGTAAGTTATTATTAGTTGTGTAATTTTTAAGTATTTACTAGTGTAATTTTAGTGATTAAATAAATCAGTGGTTTGTGAAAATTCTTGTTGCAAGTTATTTGAATCCACAAAGTGTTTACTGAAAATTGTAAGCACGTAACAGTACGCTTTTAATTTTCACAAATTTTATACATTTTTCGATTTCAAAAAAATCGGTACCGTTAAAAAAAGTCGTAAATGGCGTTTTCGGATATCCAATGACTTATCTAATGATGTCATGAAGGTTTTATCTGGTTATACCTAAAAAAAAAATTTGACACAATTTTATATCGTTTTTACTCCGCTAAAAATGTCATCGACTAAGTAGTAAAGTTTGTTGTTAGTTTATATAAAAATATATAAGTAGTATTATATTATAATCCTTTATACAAACGAATAACATACAACTTACATATACCTACCTATCAATTTTTAAAATATTGCATTGCCTTGAAGAGTAAGTTACGCACGCCTATGGATGGCATGCGTCGAGGTCGGCTTACACAGGAATGCCGAGCTCTTGTATTTTATATCGTTTCAAACTAAGATCGGATATACTATACTTAAATCTTTCGGTAATAAACACTTTATTAGAACAAATGAAGATCAATGTGAAATTATAATCGTTTTGGGCAGGAGTTAGCTAATTTTAAACTGTTTATAATCAGCACGCAGATTACAGAGTAGAAAAGTGCATAAACACTGCCTGTGACTGCGTAAATGTTCAGTTTTTCTAAATGACACTTCCGAAGCCGACAAAAAACGGTCACATTCTTGTCAAGCCTTCTTTGTAAACAATGTCGCGCTAATGCTTTAAAAACTCTCACACTATAATAGTCACACTACCGTACATACCATCATACGAACCTGAGAAATTCGAGAAATTAAAAAGTAATTTTTGCAGTTACAACTGCTGTTTACATCATTAAACTTCTGTTTTTGTAGCAGAGTAATATAATGATAATCACCGCTATAAATATCACCTTAAGCACATCTTAATGAGGATTTCTAAGGAAATGCCACTGCTATTATTTATATGTTTTTGATCGCCGACTATCTATATTTTATATTCTAACAGGACCAAGTTTTTTTTTTTTTAACAAGTCCAAATAACAGTTTTACGCTTTTAAACGACAAAAATATATATTAGTCAATGTCAGGAGTCGCGATTTTTTGGGGTTTTTGCTTTTTTTGCCAGAGCGCCAATCTAGAGGACCCCCCGTTTTCGTGGTCGTTGAACAGGATGGAACATGTAGTTAACTTTTCCTCAAGCTATATTTCTAACAGAATCCAAAGAGTCAAAGTTGATAATGACATATCTGCTCCACTTGAAATATCGTCTGGTGTACCACAAGGCTCGATCTTGGGCCCTCTTTTATACACTTTATACACGTCTAAATTTGTAAAAGTACCTCGACATTGCAATATACATTTTTATGCTGACGACACGCAGCTCTATTTGTCGTTCGAAACGGCTAATAGCGCCGTTGCCGTAAATAATATTAACAAGGATGTTGAGGCTATTATAGACATATCTAAACGGCATTCGTTGAACATTAACGCCAATAAGACATCCGTACTTGTTTTTGGTCCACGAGATATAAGGTTCGTTATCACAACAAATCCACATAAGTGTTGATGGGCAGCAAATTGCTCCAGTTGAACATGCCAAAAATCTAGGACTGACTTTTGATTCAGCTCTGCAATTTCGAGCTCATATTAATAAGTGTATATGTGTGGCATACATAATCTTAAAAATGATATTCCAAAATCGGTTTTTCCTTAACCAAAAAACTAAAGCAATCTTGTGTGAGTCATTAGTACTGTCCAAATTTAATTTTGGTGATGTGATATATGGCCCTCTCATATACGCCGAGGATGCTCAAAGGATACAAGTCATACACAACTCTTGCCTGCGATTAAAATTTGGTATTAGGCGTAGGCAACACATCTCGCATAAGCTTGTTCAAATAAGCTGGTTAAATATGTCAAGGCGGCGTATACTGCATTCTGCTTGCTTATTTAAAAATGTTATAGAAATTAAAATACCCGCATATTTAAATAATAAAGTTGCATTTAGAACAGACGTCCATAATCTAAATTTCCGACATAAAAGTACACTTACTCCCCCTTTGCATCAAACGGAACTATTTAAAGCTTCATTCAGATATCAAATTACCAAGATATATAACTCCACACCCGCGGATATAAAAAACAAATCTTTTGTATCTTTTAAGTATGCATACAAGAAGCTGTTGTTAGTAGAGCAGAATAACTCCTTGAATTAGTGCATAATAAATCCCAGTAGTTCAATATAAAAAAAAATATATTTCCACTTTTTGTCTATTTAGCTGTTATATTATTAGGTATTAGTTGTTGTGTATCTAGGCTGGGGGCCGTTACGGATTTTTAATGCTGAAAAAAAAAAATTAATAGCAGGCAACGGCCGGCTGGAATATATAGTTGAGGTCATAAAAAATGAAAAAAAACTTTGGAACTTGAGATGAAGGAAAGTAGTGAAATGGGGTGCTATTTAAGGGATGAAAACTGTTTTTCGTGATTTGTGGCGAAACGTGATCTCCTAGAAAAAAGTGTTTCATACAAAAGTTGTAGATAATAAAAAAATCTAAAACTTTTGTTCTATATATTTTTCGACATAACCTCAAAGTTTGCGAGAAAATGACGAAAAACCGATTTTTCTGTTTTTATTTTTTTCTCGTGTGAAAATTATTTAATTTAAATGAAACTTTGTGAAAATACGTAATTATTTGCATACAATAAGCATGAATTTTTTCAATTATGGGAAATAAATGTTTTTCGAGATTTTACCATTTTTCCGAAAAAACACCCCTATCTTCGGCGAACAACTTTATTGATTTTTTTTGGATTTTGATGTTCTACTAGTGCTCATTTTTTTCGTCGAGATGTCTACTTTCAAATGGTACGTCGATGTTAGTGATTTATTGTCATTTAGCAGCTTAAAATTAAGAAAAACCGAAAATTTTTTTTTTCAAATCTCGAATTTGTCGATTTTTTTCATTATTTTCAATTTTTTAGCATATTTATGTTAATAATTCATAATATTTTAATGAAAAAACTTACTTTGGTATAAAATAACTAAAGTTGAATGAATTTAGTTATTGGAAACCACGCTAAAATTGAATACAAACAAAGAAAAATACTGTTACGTATTGAAACAAAAAAAAAAAAAAATATTACAAAATTTGAAATTTCTCAGCATACAGGTATTGAAATGCCCGCCCAAAACGACTGAAGGTTGGGGGTAGAGAGGGGTAGAACAAAGTGAGCCTGCACAAGAGCAGCAGAGCTCGTTTACACCAATTAAATTCGAATGGATTGGATATTTATTTTCACAAACCAGGCTCAAGCAACGTCAAAGATTCATTTTATACATCCCATTGTTTTAAACACGAACCATACACAAGTGTAATAGCGTTTCTTCATGCTTTCTCTGGGTGTGATACAACTTCTAGTTTTGCTGGAAAAGGGAAAAAACAATAGTAAGATCTTTATTGGACAATAAAAATTTATTAAACCTAGCCAGTGTTTATTATCAAAAAGATGCAGACTACATAACCATAGCAAAAAATGGATCTCAACTTAAAGCTAGTATTTACAAAAGTAAGAACATTTATAACTCATTAAATCAATTACGATTTGAGCTGTATCAGCAAGCTACAAACAAATCCACTTTTAAATTGGAAAAACTCCCTCCAACTGAAGAAGCAGTTGCACAACACTCCTACAGAGTCTATTACCAATTGCAAACTTGGTTGGATAATTTTGACAACGATCAGGACAACAAAAAAACAAAGGACTGGGGCTGGAACGAAAATGTAGGAAGACTCGTGCCGAAATACATCTCTGACAGTTCCGACTTGATTCCCGGAAAGTTGTTAAAAAGCGTTAGCTGTACTTGTGAAAGTGGATGCAATAATTAAAGGTGTGGCTGCCGAAAACACGGCTTAAAATGTACCAATCTATGCAATACATGCACTGAGAACTGTTCAAATAGAGACAGAGAAGTATTTGTAGATTTAAGTGATTCTGGAGATATTGATGAAGAGCCAGCAAAGAATAATGACATCGAAATTGAAGAGCCTGAAAATGTCAATGATTTTGAAGATAATATAGAATTTGAAAGTTTGATCGATGAAGAAAACGAACCACAACAAAAAAGGCCTAAAATTGATTAGATTTTAACAATTATTTTATTGATTTTTCTTTTTATAAGCTATACACAACCAATATTAATAAAGTAAATATTTGTAAATAAAGTAAAGAATTCGTAGCCAATATAAATAAATTGTATGTTGTATTTTATCATATGTATTTAGAATAATTTAATATGCATATAAAGTTTTCGAAACTTAACTGTAACTTATGAAAATTAATAAAGTACTATTGATTTCCATGTAAATGTTAAGTTTCATGAAGTTTTCCCTACCTTTCCGTGATGAAATTCATTCAACTTTATTTATTTTATACCAAAGTAAGTTTTTTTCATTAAAATATTATGAATTATTAACATAAATATGCTAAAAAATTTAAAATAATGAAAAAAATCGACAAATTCGAGATTTGAAAAAAATTGTTTTCGGTTTTTCTTAATTTTAAGCTGCTAAATGACAATAAATCACTAACATCGACATACCATTTGAAAGTAAACATCTCGACGAAAAAAATGAGCACTAGTAGAACATCAAAATCCAAAAAAAAATCAATAAAGTTGTTCGCCGAAGATAGGGGTGTTTTTTCGGTAAAATGGTAAAATCTCGAAAAATATTTATTTCCCATAATTGAAAAAATTCATGCTTATTATATGCAAACAATTACGTACTTTCACAAAGTTTCATTTAAATTAAATAATTTTCACGCGAGAAAAAAAATAAAAACAGAGAAATCGGTTTTTCGTCATTTTCTCGCAAACTTTGAGGTTATGTCGAAAAATATATACAATAAAAGTTTTAGATTTTTTTATTATCTACAACTTTTGTATGAACCACTTTTCTCTAGGCGGTCACGTTCCGCCAAAAATCACGAAAAACCGTTTTCATCCCTTAAATAGCACCCCATTTCACTACTTCCCTTTATCTCAAGTTCCAAAGTTTTTTTTTCATTTTTTATGACCTCAACTATATATTCCAGCCGGCCGTTGCCTGCTATTAATTTTTTCATCCCAAAAAGGTAACGGCCCCAGCCTAATCTGTATATTCGTATATTTGTATATTCGTATATTTGTATATTCGTTTCTGTCACTTTCTGTCAATTTTATAGCTTAAGATGAAAAATAGAGGTCATGATTCATGGCCACCTGATCTTCGGCTTTTTTCAATGATATGCTTTTTTTTTTATTCTCTGTAAATAATTGTAAAAATATTAACTACATATTGAAAATAAAGACCATTTATTATTATTAATATTATATAAATTTCACACACGTTTATTCCATTCAAAGCTACTGGTATTGATTTACAAAAACATGAACCACACTGCGCGACCTTGCCATGAAATGACATCAAACGAGGAGGTGTGAAATTCATCGAATAATTATTATTTATAATTATAATACACTTGTTTATTTGTACTCGAACAGGTGGAATGTATACAAGAATAATTATAACTACTTGACATTTCAAATTCCACCGTTAGAATACCATTTTTCAGACACAATAATTTGCATTTTATATAAATAAATAACTTGAATTAATGCCGGATGAAAATCGTTATAAGCGTACGATATTTTCGTTTCAGAAAGAAAAAGTTACATAACTTGCTCGTAATAGCATTTTTGACATTTAAAATACATAATGGTGGTCGGAATTTATATTTTTTAAATATCCTATACCCCAAATATATAATTTGACAAAGGACCCTTTACAGCAACGAATGCAAAAAAAATACACCAATAGTTCTCAGCATTTTGACTTGCCTCAGACAAATAGGCGCAGTAGAGCATCTACACGTTTTTTCAAGGTCGTTGCCTGGAGCGAAAACAAATAATACATAACCTTACTTTATTTAATTAGTTGATTACTTGCAGCTGAAACAAATTAAGGATACTAACAGACCGATACTCGCTGATAAAGAAGTTGAATTAAAAAAGAATAAACTTTCACAAAACATAAGGAATAACGTAAACTCAATATAACTGTCATATATGAAATAATAGAAACAATTTCGCTATTGAAATTAAATAAAGCACCATCATATAGGTACCGGGTGTAACAGGATCATGGTATAACCCCCTCTTCTCCTTTAGTTTTGAAGATGATTGAAATTTAGGATATATATACTGCATATATAATAAACGGCACTTTTTGACAAGTGACACTAACTTTCGATCTTTAAATGGAACACCCTGTATATTATTGCATTTTTGAATCCAACGATGCCAAATAAGTGACATTTCAAACATGAACTTTTTTATAATATAATTTTTAGTTTTCCATTCAAGTGTGCCATGACGGTTGTAGCATTGCATATGGTACATTTTTGATTTATAATAAATTTAAAAATTAAATTAGTGCATAGTAAGTTAGGCCACCCAGTATGTACATAAATAACATAAACATAACATAAATATTTTTTTATTCTTTCTTTCCTGCAAAAACATGCAGTAAGTATCTAAATAAATAATAATGAAAATAATGCGGCACCGTTTCAGACAATTAACACTGCACATAACTTGTTCAGGTTGAAAAGCACTTGACACCTTATTTTGGGTTAACACTGAAATATGGTAAACACACGACACGCCGTCTTCTCTTCCTGGCTGGTTGAACAGCATGTTTTTTTATGTACTTGTTTTATTTATTCCTTCAGAAACACATAGTAGCACACTCTCTATTTTAAGGTTATGTTGTTGTTATAAATTTCAATTTATTGTCTCCTCTTCTTCTTCTTATCTTTCGATTTTGCCAAGTGCACAAGTTTGTGACTTGGGTTTGTAATTAAGACCTGCGTGTCGGTTCGTTTAGTTTTTTTTAAATTCACAAGACCGCGTTAGGAAGCCTAGCCATCTTGGCGTCCCTTTCAGGCGTGATCCATTAAAGGAGCAGGTTATGCTTAGGCTTGGGGCTGTAGCCTATTTATTAAATTTTGTTAAGCCATAATTTTTTGATTCACGCCATAAGCTTAGGCTTATTGTCGAAACTGAGCCCCCACAGGTCACTTGGGGGTTGCCAGTATCCCTCATATGAGGTAATTTTTTTGGTGTGAGATAATTGGTATATCATCTTTCTGATGTAACGGCCATATGCATGGTCATGTTTTAAGAAGAGAAGTCAATAATTGATGGAATCTGGAGTTGAGTCGATTTTTTTTACCATGTAGACAGTGGAGACGAATTTGAGAGTGGAGGCAGCGTGTCCTTGCAGTAATACCTGATTTCGAAATGAAGCTACACCAGGGCCTTCTGTTTGGTGGTATCGTTTATAATATTTTTTTTATTTAACATTTCACTTTTCAGATATTTTTTAGTCTTGTGAGAAATGGTACCATTTTAATTAAATTTAACGTTTTCAAATATTCATACAAATTTGCACATTAATATTTTTACCTGTAACTTTTTTAAATAATGCTTGTTAAACCTTGGTCATAATTTAATACATTTTTTTTTACTATCAATCATTCAAATTTTAACTTAACTCAATTTTTTTACTATTGCTTATTAAATTTATTCAACTGTCCCATTATCAAATATTAAAGTCAACTTATTATTAACATGTGTGTTTCCTTTCTTTTATTCATTTAGCTGGATATATATTATTGGTGAGCTTATTACATAACTTAGGTGCTCAGTATTGTTTTCCTTAGCTTTCACAATACTCCTGGTTCATATAATAAGTTAAGGTGGCGCCCTGAACATCTATTTTTTTTATGTATATTTATATTCACTATTTTATATATTTTTTTATATATACAGCAAGTTATCAAATTGAGTAAATATCGAACCACAACCTCGCTTTCCCATAACCCAGACCTGCCGTTCGCACAATTGAAACACTTCCTGGTTTTAAGCCAAGGGGTGTTACACAGTTCCAATTTATTCTAAATGACCCGTGTAATGCTACAAAAATCGAAATCCCGTTAAAAACACTAAGTTACGTGATTTATGAGCAAATAAAATTCACCAAAATTGTTTTTGGGGCAAAACTCATTTTTTTCAAATGGAACCATATCGGTACCGTGGTACCATTTATTAGTACTATTAATAAGAAATTTATTCATATGTCGTATTAAAATGTGCGATAAATACAAACAAAATTACAGCTATAAGAAAATACAATTTTGTTCTAATTACATGTTAAGAAGTAACTAAGGTGGCTTTGAAAATAATGAAATATTTAGCTTGTCAAACATTTGTTGGTTTAACGGTGTTTTTATTGTCTTTAAAAATTGTTTAAAATTCTTATTAATCATGTTCAAAATGCCGCAAATTTATACAAGAGATGAAAAAGTGGTTAATTATTTATGGGGAATGTAAAAGAAATGCAGTTGCGGCTACCGACTTTTATGCCCAACGATATCCTGATGACAATGTCCAGACAAAAATTATTTTAAACATATTGAAAACCAATTCCGAAGAGAGCCCAACAATGATCCCGAAGAAAACTTCATTATTGACGAAGGAACGGAAATTAATGTTTTGGCTCGAATAGAAGTTGATAAGACTGTTTCTTTAAGGCAAGTTGGGTTTGAATTGGACATCAGTCACCAAACAGTAAGCCAAATTTTGGACAAATACCACTATAAATCTTTTAAATACCAATTGCATCAGCATTTGTACGAAAGTGATTACGAACGCAGGATGGAATATTGCAATTGAATTTTTGTATAATAACGTGCAGCCAAACAATGATTTTTTGGGACTGATTTTATTTTCGAACGAGTCTAGGATTACAAATTTGGGATTATTTGACTGACAAAATACAAAATATTGGTCACAAGAAAATCAAAATTTATTACGGGAGGGTAACTTTCAAGTGCGGTTCGGTTCCAATGTTTGGCTTGGAATAATCGGTAGTACAATCATTGGTCCAATAATATTTGAAGCACCTCTGACTGGTGCCAGATACTCGAGATTCCTGGAAAATGAGATTGACGACATTTTAGATGAGTTACCTTTAGATTTAGGACAGGGAATGTATTTCCAACAAGATGGCGCTCCTCCCCATAATTCAAGGATTGTAATTGATTACCTTCAACGGAGATTCGGAGAAAACGTAATTTCGACGAATGATCCTGTGAGGTGGCCTCCAAGGTCATCTGATTTAACGCCCCTTGATTTCTTTATCTGGGGTCATTTAAAAAATATTGTCTATGCAACCGCCGTTACAACCTGTGAAGACCTGAAGCTACGAGTAAGACGAGCAATAATTAATAGCATAACAGCCCAGCAATTTTCGAATGTTCTTCGAGAAACAGCTATGCGAGTTCAGAAGTGCATTGACGTTAATGGACAGCATTTTGAACAACTGTTGTAATGTTTTGTGTTAATTTTTTTGTATTCCAAAACCACCTCATGTGTAACAAGATATTTAGAACAAAATTGTATTATCTTATTTTCTTTTAGCTGTAATTGACATTGTGAGTTTCGACAAAGACACTGCCATCATATATTCTGATAGTAACTAGAGGTTACTAACAGTTAACTATACAAAACTTACTATGTCCCTTTTACATCTTATACAGTAATTTACCTGATTTCCAGAGATTAAATATAAAAATCGACAATAATGAAACGTATATACAAGGCTCACAGAATGTTAAATGTTTACGAATTTACATAGATAATCATTTAAGATTCATACAAAATATGTAACTGATAAGCGCAGATCATTATTATATAAATTCAAACATTTATCCCAGTTACTAAAGACAGTGCAGTTAAAAACCTCATATTTAGGTCTAGTGGAGACTCACTTAATTTATGAAACATAGCATGTGGAGGTGCGGCCAAGAATCATCTAACTCAGAGGGTAAATAAATATATATTCTAACGTCAAAATATTTACCTGTGGTTTGTGATATATGACATAAGAAATTTAAGTGAGGTTATGTCTTATTTGTTTTCCCTCCAAGCAATGACCTTGAAAATGTTACGTCACGTGCACGGCTACCTGTCACTTTGTGTGTTTAGATTATGTCCATGTAATTCAGTGCTCTGGAAATGGTTGAAAGAGTAGTTACTATTTGATTGTCCAATGCACCACAATAGTCATGACGTTATTGACTAGGCAATTAATTTGATTTGCTTCCCAAGTCATTTTTGCGGTATACCTTCTGTACACGTGCCTTAACGGTGAAAATAAATTACTTAAAAATGATTATACGGATTGCCATACTATTTTCTACATTTACAACCATTGGAACCTAGTAACTGACATAAAAATAGAGCTAGATTACATTTCTTTTAGATCAGGTGATTCATTTTTTTCTACTTATATCTGTCCATAGTGTCGGCTCTAAAGTATGAAAGGTTTCTGTTTAATATTTATGTTATTTATTGCCACTAGTTTCAATGGTCAATTTCAACACGAATTTGGAAATTAGTATAATATTGACCCGACAAAAAACATGCCTAGAACCTTCTTTATAGAGAATTTACTTAGTTTCAATTTTGCTCATAAGCGCTATTGCATATAATGTAAATGTTTCTCAACCACCTTTCAAATAACCGAATGATCTGCTTATGCCTAGGCCCTAGGACATCTAGATTTGTCTGAGTATAGGGGACGAATCCGTACAGGTTATAGTGGGATCCGAACCACTTCTTGGGGATAATTTATAATTGAATATTACTTTGTAATAGATGGAGCACAAACCAACTGTTAACCTGTGTACTGTTAACCGTGATATATTGGGAAAAAAGTTGAATGGGGAGTCCCATAAGGTTCAATACTCATTTTTTACTATAACTTAGTTCTTTATCTGCAGTTAACAGTTAAGATAAACCTGCAAGCTAATGATGCCAAGTTTATTTCTTTTGACAACCCACTTGAAACAATTGTATAAAATTACTTTACAATGATTTATAAATAGCTAAACAGTCACAAACATTCTTAGCTGTAAAAAAATCCTCATATATGAAAAACAAAAACCGAATAAAAATAGTGCTAGACCACTTAAATATCTTGGTCTTTATATTGCGTCAATTGGAATTCTGAAAAGTTGTCTTTACCTACCCATCTGTTAAATTTTAATCTTACTACTGTCTCGGCTACTATATCGCAGTATTGCAGACTGTGTAGGATTTTTAAAAAGGAACTTCAGTACACCATAATGAGGTATACTGTTTTTTTAAAACTAATACCTGTCCCAACAACATGAAGGACATGAGAATTATCATATGAATTTATCACGATCAAAAACACTGTTACTACATCACTCACATTGGGCAAATAAAAGACTTCTTAAATTTTATTGAGTGTAGAGACGTTTCGCTACATCCAAAAAACTGTAATTTGTAAAACATTTATAAATTCGCTTAGGTATCATCGTGCTTCAACTTACCTTTTATTTATTGTTGAATTTCCACTCCTGTCTACACATAGGACACTGCTGATTAACTGGTTGCGACTGTAACCACTTTACTATACAATGCATATGAAAACAATGAGAACACTGTCCCCAAACTAACGGGCAGTCGTCGCCTGGTAATTTACAATCAGGGCAACATCCATCGAAAGGCATACGACAAATTCCACAGTTGTCATCATTTGCAACCCATCTCCATGTAGCTACACCGGTCCAATCTACAATATCAAGGTACAATAATAGTAGGTGAAAAAGTTAAACCAAAGTTGTTAGAAAGGTAAAGAAACGCTTGAAACTTTAGTGTGTAAAAGCCAGGTTATGTGAAGATAACTTACTTTTAATTCGCACTTTCATAATTCCATGAGGCAACTTAAAACAAATGAAATAAAAATAACAAGTATCAAATTTTGACTTTAAACGAAGAATGGGCGAGGTCAGTGAAAATCCAAGCGTGGGAAATCAAATCGAAGCAAAAACATCAATCGTCCCAGGAAAAACATCGACTAACAAGAATAACGGTATTCCACTGAACATAGGAGAAAAGAGCAGTCACAGAAAAATCTCGGGAAATGAACCACCAATTGAAAATATAGAATATAACGATAAAACAAGCAGCTCAAGTTCAGAAAAAGTTTCAAGCTATAATGGAAGTGAGTATAATATATTATTCTTCTTAATAAATCTTAAATTACATATTTGAAATATAGACCAAACGTGAGGTAGATGTAACGTCTCGATGAAAGCGTACTGGCGTAGTTCTTTTGGACCAATGCAGAATTTCTGCATTTTGACAGTTGTGTTTATATGCTTCTTTTTCTGAATATTTGTAAATTAACACAAACACATCCATTTAGGTCAGGAAAAGGAAACCAATCAAACTACAGTTTTAACTGAAAAAGAAATCGCAGCAGAAGTGTGCAATATAGCTGGGAATCCCACTTACTGCAAACTGATTAAGGTGAGGTTAAGGTATATTTAAATTAATTTTAATAACGTGGGTCATTTTTAGTGATGCTACCTAAATTATATAAAGGCGGTGCTAAAAACATACTAAATATATTTAAAGTATAAGTTCGTAAAATGTTAACAGAAATCTAGTATCATTTGACATTATGCAGCATTTTTGTTTCCTTCATTGAAATGATTTTGAAAAGTGGCTATTCTTTTGCAGGCCGCCTTAAAAATGGAAAATCAAGAAAACATCCCAAAGAAAACCCGAGTTGATCTATCTTCGTTACCTACAAGACAGTATCTTGATCAAACTGTCGTGCCTATTTTGATGAACGCCCTTTCTTACCTTGCCAAGGAAAGACCACCAGAACCAATCTCTGCATTAGCGGCGTATTTATTAAAAAATAAATCCACTTATGAGTCCGGGCCTGAAAGCTCATCACCTGGCGAAGGCAACGCCGCCGAAGAAAAATCGTAGACAAATTCGACAATTTTAAGACTTGTAATTTAAATATTTATTGTAATTGCCATGTATTTTTTAAGAAAATATATATTGCTTATAACATTTGTATCCACCTTGTTTGTTTACGAGTTCTGCAAAGCAAATGGAATAGCAAATTTTGGAGACGTCTTGAACCATAGGTAGGGTTGTTTTCATTGTTGCACTTTTGCTCCCAAATCTGAATAATGTGTGTATGTTGGTCCCTAAGAAGTTACTCACTAATTATCAAGTTGGTACTTGAGGATGAGATATCATTCGAAATTTCACATTTCTGGTTATGAATTGTTTGCTCATCAGATATTTTTAATTGCTGGCCACTATTCTCCTGATGGGTTTCTCAAACTTCAATGTCACCTATTGGAAGGGAGAGACAGCCTCTAATAGTTTCTTCAACAAATACCGAAACACTTTTGGAATTCAGTAGAGAACGGCAAATAGACTTCAATAACGGCAATATCAGAAATGTATGCGTTATTAAGAAACGGATTGTTGTGAATGATAGTTCAAGTTTTGCTACTATTCAAGATTATTTCATTTAAAAAACTAGACCACTGTCTTTTAATTAAGGCACTTGATAGTGAAGCAGACCGCCCTGGGGCCATATTCTACTTTAAAAAAATCAGTCTTATATTGTTTTAAAATCAGGTAAACATTGTTTTTTACAACAATTAGCTAGAAATTGTCAAAGCATTAGACGATTAGTACTTAAAAATAATTCTTCTTTTTATTCCAAATTTATGCAAATATTAATTTTACAACAGAAATTATTTTCTCAATACCAAATGATGCCATGCCGACTTCAGGGCGCCGTTACGTTTTAACTTATTGGGGTAAAAAGTTGTACATATGTCAAGTGCCACTTTAAAATAGCTTGTAACATGGTTATTAATTCTTATCTAAAACTTGGCAGTTTTAAAAACAAGACTAATGCATTAGTAAAACCAGCAAAGCCTCGAGAATTGTGTGTGAAGTGAATAGGGCAACTTTAAGCAAACGTGTAAGACGAAGATGGGGCAGGACACCGGAGCCACATCTCATGTGTCGAATATACAAGACCACATTCAGGATATGGGGTAATTGGCACTGTGATTTTGGAACCGCGTTATTGGTAGATCAGAATAAAAGCCAGGCGATGCTCTACCTCGAGGCAGAACTGATAGAGGATGCTTGCCGACAGTCACGAGCCTTCTCGGTTCGTCCGGAAGAATACTTATTCCAGTCGTAGCAAATTTCATCAAGGATGTTTGTCGTCGATTTTCGAACCCTCTGAATTTGCTATTAGAGAATTGATTGCAGGACGCTTGTCGACGATCAAATATTCGAGCCCTCTTCGTTCTCTAATGACATCGATTAATTCTACGAATAAATCCAATCTGGCTACTAAAAGATTTGGTCTGCTAGAACATAACATAAATTTACACGACGACAATTTCACCAACATAATTATCTAAATATCAAACTTATTTACTTCTCTGCGTTGTTATTTAAAATTGACTTTACATTCTGGTTGGGGGGGATAGGGGAAATTGGCTTATTTGTGGTATCAAAGATATTCATTTTATGTCAGGTTCGTTGCAACTAATTTTTCAATGTGAATACACTTTAATTGATTACTGGTTAGTTCAGGCTTTTAATAATATTTATGCAACAGTTTTTAGCAATAACTAACAGGCTGCATTTCTGCGGGCATCTGTTTGTCTAGAAGACTCACTGAAATATGTGCATTACGGGGGAACCGGGCCCAACACATTACTTTTAAATCCGCTGTTACTGCATTACACTTGACTCGACGCTCCGTATAGTCGTCGGCTCCCCAGAAGGTCGGGTGACCGGTAGTTTCTTACTACAATAAAGTCACCACAGGCACAGCTGGGGTTCTGATTGACCCAAATGTTAAAAACACCGCAGTTGTAAAATCTTATAAGGCTGTTTGCTTTCAACTATGTAAATAGTACATAATCTCTTGATTTATTTTCGTTGTTGTTATAACCACAAAGAGTTTCCTGGCTCTAGTTCAAACACCGCGGTCGTGGGTTTGTTCTCATCTTCGATAAGTGGTTGTTGCGACAATTAAAATCAATCGGGAGATTTTCGTGTTAACATCAACTTTAGGGAAATTTCCCTGCAGCTTATGAGCATTTACACTGAGTCTTGGTACGATGGCCACTTGCGACGGAGACGTCTGTCTTGTTTAGCCAAGTACGCACCTACTTTGTGGAGTCTTTTACTCAAACTGAATATTTTGCTAGGAAGATTTACGTTTGCACCATAACAAGTTTATATTCTAGAACTATATATTTTCAGAGTTTATGCAATGACAAGAACCTTTAGCTTCCATTATACTTCAGTTGTGTACTATCAAAGGCTTGCCGTGTGCCTGGATTGCCATGTAAGGTTTCACTAAAATGTTCTCCAGTCAAACTATTGTGAGATATTTCTCACCTGCGAATGCCTAGTTTTCTATGATTGTTTAATAACGATCCATCAAAGTAATAAAGAGTTCCCTGGCTCTAGCACAAACACCGCGATTGTGGGTTTGTACTCTACTACTTTTCTACCTTGCAGACTACAAACTGTTCAGGCCAACGGTCAGTACTGGGGTCCCCGCATCCCGTATACTTGCTTTTATTTTTAGGGGTTTACTTTTCGTCGAGTACTGAACCGGGACGTCTTGTCTGTTTGATTTACATCGACTCACCCTGTTCACGTTGTTGAACAATCATATACAATTTGGGATTTGCAGTTGTTTATTCAATTAAGGGAGCTTTCCCCCAACGTTCTATGATCTTTACATGAGTGTTAAAGACTCATTATCACTTCCATTCTATAATACACGAACAGGACATGGTTCTTGTCCTCTGTTTGCAATAAAATTATTTTATCAGAGCGATTGCTAACACCAAAATTCCAATTATATTTTAATCGGCTGTTGGCCGCATCTTTAATTACACCTACAAATAACACGGCCTACGATTGTATTAACTTAGTACTTGTTATTGCATAACCAGCTTGGAAATATGTATAGCATGTCATTACTATAGCAACGTAACCCTTCCTATATAATATTTAGGCAATTGTCTCAAATATTTGGATTGTTTTGATTTCATGTACGGCTATTTGCCTCATCAATTTATATAAAATAAAATGGGTTTTTGTTACTATTTTTTCCCATCAATTATTGTCTTTTCTTTCACCTTTTACCTTTTTCATTACACAAGTAATAAACTAAATAAGTGATTTCATGCCAATCAAATAAATTAGAAAACAAACTTCAACTATAAATGTACAGTGCAATCTTGAGTAATAAAACACCACATAAATAACATATAACATTAACTAGGTTTCTCAAATAATAGCCAGTGTATCCAAACTTACAGTGTATTTAAAATAACAGAGTGATTAATTTTCTCAGGTAAGTATAGTATGAGACAGAAACAAGTAATACCAAACTTTATATCAAAGAACCTGGGGTAATTATAAAGGGTTACTACACACATACAACGTAATTAAGGTCCTAACCACAAAACTAGACGATCACATAAATGGCCAATTTGTTTATTTATCTTGACATAAAATTGAGATAAATAATTTCTGGGTGGGAGTAAATAGATTCTTGATTGCTTCACGATTAAGGATTTTGATATTAATTAACATCCCTGGGATTGAGATGTTTCATTGTTTCACATGACCAGAATTTTAATTATAATTAATTGAGGTGGGATAGAGGTGTTTCAATAGATTTTATAAATAGGTGCAGGGACGAGAGGTGTGACAAATAATAACACGTGCATTAAAAAACACTTTATTTATTAGATAATATGACAGCCTATTAAATAAGTACTAAAAAATTATTGCATCTTATAATAAAAAAAATCTTATAAAAAACAAACTAGTAACAAGATAAACTATGTGATAAAATCAAGAAAAATAGTTTACGCTACAACTGGCACAAGTGATGATTTGAACAAACCCTTCACTTCACTTTTTACCATTATTACTGAGTTGGAAAAAGATACAAAAATGAGGGTTAAACGCTGTATCAAGCAGATCAACAGTAACTGAATAAAATATATATTTATTTCAGATGATTGTATCACCAATGCTCAAAGCTTAGTTTGTACATTTTCTTAGTAACAGATTCCAAAGCTTTTAGCCGGTTTCAGTTTTATCTCTTTCTTCGCTCCATCACACAAGCAAGGGATTAAAAATAATCATTCGTGCCATAAAAAATGTCACACCAAAACGAAATAATAAGCTGTAACAACAATTCAATAAGAAGGCTTTACCGAATGTTATTACCAACATATTAAGATGATGGACAGACCTTGTATAACTTTGGATGGATGATTAATATGAGTCGAAAGGGCAAAGTGACCTAATAATAGTTTTTTTTGTACGAAATAAATTAAATTTATAACGGAAAATGTATGTTATTATAAATGAGTAAAAAAAGAGGTATTTTTAAAATTAATCCAGCATTCTAAAGGGTACTGAATGCTGTTTTTTCTAACGTTAAGCAGTAGCAGAATCATGATTTTAATATACTTGTAATTCGGATCTGCAGTTTAGATACAGTTTGGTTGAAATCTTAGATAAAATACCCCAATTTATGTTTGAGAAAATAATAGAACAATAATGAATTTCTGAAGTGTACAGAAAATGAAATAGCCAGATTATACAGGGTGTAATAAAAAAGTGTCCACTAGTTTGAGGGTACACATCAAAATGATGAAAAAATTCTTCGGATATAGCTGCACAAATGACTCCCCTATGTAGTTATGGGCATAACAACTTTTGAACTTAAATTCTTTGTAAATGGTTCATTAATAAATTGAATATCGCTGCCAAAAACAAAAATCTTTCACGCTTTGTTTTTATTTGACATCCTCCTGTCAAACAGAACAAGATCTTTCAACAAGTACATTTTGAAGTTGTTTGCTGTGAACAAATGACAGATATACTAAATGTATGGTGTCGGGAATTATAACGGATTCAAAAAATGAGACTATACAGCAATTTCCAAATTGTAGATTGTCAAGTGAGAAAATGTTTAAAAAAGTGCATAATGGTTAGGGGAAACAGGACCTTTTAAAGTTGCAACTTTAGACTGGGACAGACAAGAAAGCCATGAGGAAAGGCAAGTAGTTATTTATTATCTCTCCTCCGTGGAGAGTATTCTACACTTGATTTTTTCAAGAACCTGTTCTGATGAGATCATTTGAAGACTTATATTGATAAATATGTTTTCATCCTTTTGATATGTGCTACCAACCCTTAAAGTTGTAGAGGCCTCCTTTGTTACTCTGTATATGGCTGAATTAAGAAAAGTCTACCTTGATGTAAATACTAACACTTGCTGATTTCTTTATCAAGTGAATATATAATCGAATGGTAAAATTTAAAGGAAGAAATTATGCAGTATGTAGCTGATAATGATGAAGAATTATTTCCGTTACAGTTTTTTAAAAAACTATTACAAGGTCCTTTGTTTCATAGGGCTGCTATAAAATATAACTTATTTTATTATTACATTCAAACATCTTTGGCAATACATATTCAATTCAAGCGATTATATACAGGACGAAAAGGAATATGTGTAAAGCAAGTACAATCGGTTAAGGTTTTATATCTACCTATAAAAATTATTAAAATATAGACTATACCAATAATATTTTATACGCAGTCGTTTACGTAGGAATAATCATATAACATGATATCGCGAGGAAGAAATCCCTACCATAATCTCACAAAAATTTATTTTCAATTTATGCCGATAGATATTTATCAGAGAGCAAACGAAGGGTTTTTAAAAAAATGATTGTCAAATTAAAATCTAAATACTGTGAGGTTATGGCATTAGATTTCTGGTCATATAGAAAATTCACATTTTAGAGAAAATGCCACATCAACTTTGGCAAATGGGATTACCTTTGACTTTGAAATGTCTCAAAGGGGACGTTTATTTTCAGCGAATCTATAAAAACACTGGTTAATTACTTCTATATCCCATTGTAGTACCTCTGAGGATGGTGTAATAAACCTAAACGTTTGGAACAATATCAACACCTTGAGTGATTGATAAACTCAAGAATCAGATCAAACATCAGACAAAGAGATCATAAAAGAAAAATTAAAAACTTTTAGGCCATTCTCCTATCAAAGGGATCAAAAAAATTATAAAAGTATTTGTTTTAATATTCCACGGATGTTTTTGTTTTCATTTTCCAAAGTAATCTCCTAACTCTATAAAAAATGAATTTTCTACAAATAATTCTCATGTCAGAAAATGTGAGAGTAAGCTAAAATAATAAAATGATCAGGACAATTTTAAAAATTTCAAAAATAGCTTCGGAAATATGATTAAGGATATAATTCATCTGTTCATCGTTATTATTTTCACTTACCTCATAAAAATATCTGAAAAAATGTACTTAATCTACGTGAATACAAATTGTAAGTCCAGAATTAATTTGATACTTGAAATTTCACAACCTGATCTGGTACCAAAGATTAACTGAACCATACAAAAGAGAGAAAAAAATGCCTTTGACTTTACTTGTACACGTGTTAAAAACGGTATAATTGCAGTTATTGATACACATTACTTATATTTACTATAAATAAAAAAATATTTAGATAATACCAACACATTGCTTCAATCAAATCATCATAATTCATACTCTTTTGGCTTTTTTTCAAATATGTATTACATTTTACATTTTTTTAAAACTTCCTCTATATATTCTGAAACTTGAAAAATAAGCTCTGGATTAAAGATAACACAGACTAATATGGCGACTAACGACGTATCGGTTAGGTTGCGTTCAAACTGTGGCTAACAACAAAAGTCTTAGAAATTTATATTTACACTATTTGCTACACATTTCCTGCTTGTTTCCACAAAAAAGATTGATACAAAAATTTGCAAATATGTATTGTATTGCATTGCATCACAAAAATTACCAATTACTATTTCCTATTCCACAGCACAATGAACAAATATATATACAGATGTACACAGCATAATACGTATTTTTAATGAGAATCTATGTCAAAAAGGTTTAATACATAAACCTTAAAATATGCTTTTTTTTAAGACGTCATGCATCATATGGAAACAAAGTTTTTTCACATCATTAAACTAATTTATGTGATAGACATTTACTTCGAGATCCGTTACTGTTTTCTGAACATATCACCTAAAATGTTTCATTTTTGCAAATGCAAAATCGATATGATACAAATTATCACTTTTGGCATTGGAGAATCACTTATTAGACATTTAAATGACTAAGATGGGACGCTTGGGATATTTGAATATATAAAAAAAATTCAAATAATGGCTGTGGTATACCAGCTTGTAAGATCACCAGATCTGATGCCTACAGATTATTTTCTGTGGATTTATTTTTGGTGTATTAATGGATAGTATTTGGTATACAAATTACTATACATATAAATAGTACAAAATATCAATCTCACTTGATGGCAACGCATATTTACCACAAGTTATCTCAGAAACGTTGTTTTAAGTATGTATTAAAGCTTCTTGATTCGGATCACATCAAAAATATATATACTTTCACTATGGACGTGACGTTACAGTACATCTAGTGTGAATACATGGATGGCAAATGAAGAATTCCATTTCTACTCGGAAAAATTAAATTTCCAATATATAACACAGTAGTTAGTTATAAGATGATTCAGAGAGTTACCTTAAGCCCTTGATGTAGCTATGAAAAGAAAGAAAATCAATATATTAGTGAAAAGAAGGCATAGAAACTAAGCCATAATACAGAAGCAACTAAAAAGCATTTTGACCTTAAACGTTATCGGGCTGTGTAATTCATTTGTACCTATACACTCACACTAGAAAGCTAGTTACTCTTATAGGTCTTAAAAATAAATATTGCACATAACATTCATGATAAGCAATTTCCGATTTAAAAAGTAACAAATAACTTGTATGTATATTTATGAAGGTGGAAACGAGTTAAAAGATTTTCAGTTGCTTTCTCAGTAATAAAAACTATAACTACGATGCATTATATTATTCTCCAATGCAAGTACATGAAAAGAACTTGTGAAAGTATGAATTCGGCAAAGATATTTTAAGCTGAAAAAGCCAGGATGTAAAAAACTATTTACATTGAAATTGTTCACAGAATAGCTTTAAAAGTCGAACAAGTTACATACATACTTTTTGTAGTTACTGTTTGTTTGTTATCTATCTTGATTTTTGGATCTACCAAAAGTTGATTATTTCATTGAACGCTACGAGTCTATCGAATTATTTTGACTTCTACATATTCAAAAATATCTGTGCAAATACAAAACCTGACACCTTTTTAAATCAAGGTTGAACGTTTATTTTAGTAACAAACAATTCAGGACAAAAAATATTGTGTGTAAGATCAGAATCGCTGCTTGTACTGGACGGAAACACCAACAAAGAGGCAACTAGAAGGCCTGCATACTTTAGAGAGGACCATTTGCGATGCCAGAAGAGGTCGCCATGTTCAGATATCTTGGAGTCTTTATGCAACCTTACACACACTATGTGTACTGTTATCGTTCATTTCCTAAGGGCTGTAACTGTTCTAGCACTCAATGTATGTTGTTATGATTACTTATCATAGATTATGTCAATTCTACCATATTTACAAATAACAAATGCCCAGTTGGACTTTAACATTGGATGTAACAGTAATTTGACACAATTTTTTGTTTTTAATATCAAATTTACATTTTCAGTGTCAACAATATTTTCTATCTATGATACACTACACAAAATATGCTCAGCGGTTCTCAGTGCTTTTAATATCAATTATTAATAAATGTGCTATATTGCTAGATCTGCTAGACAACAAGGCATCCTGGGTGTTCAGATATTGGCTACAATATAAATGTTTAATGGTGTATTTAATGTATTGCCAAGAAAGAAGATGGTAAGTGAGTTAAACAACAGTTGTGGGAGAATCAACTTGATTAGTCACTGCTACCTTTTCTGAGTTCGAGTCTCAGCTGGCTATTGATTGATCTTCATCACTGAAGTGGATTAAGTGAATGAATAAAAAGTGCCTTATGATATAAAGAAGCAAACGGCAGTATTAGATGTTTTGAATTTGAGTTTGTGACATGCTTTTCTTTCAAATAAAACAGAATTTTTTACAAAAAATTGAACCAGCCTCAAAAATAGCCACTTGAAAGAGTGGACAATATTTAACCACCATCAAAAATCGCTAAGAAACTATCAAATAAAATTTCATGCAATTGTCCAGTTAATTGAATCTTGTTATATAATAGTCGAGATCAGCGCTTCTTGGCACTCAAAAAATGTAACAAAAACTTTACGACCTCGTTAAAATACCGTTACTAGTCGCAAAAATAATTGCGTCCAGGTACGCACTTGAAATATTTAGATCAGCAACTCAGTCGTTCAATTTGAACAGCGCATTACGGTCTGTGTTCCTGTGTTATATACAGCACTTTTACAGGTATGTGAAATTTTACAAAATTTAAACGCATTTTATACAGTTATGGATGTAGTGAATAGTAGTGGTTCACAACTTACGAAGAAAATCTTCTTACAATATTTATGCTCACAAACTCAAGACATGGTTTTAAAAGTGTGAATTATAAAAGAAAGTGAAGGAGAAAAAGGAGCGTTGAAAAAAACAGTCTACTGAACAGAAATTCCAGAACGAACTATTGTTATCATTATTATTATTGTATATATTTTATTTGATAATTATTTACTTGTTTTCCAGAATAGAATTTATTTAGTTAACCTGAGTCAATTAGATCAAGTTAGGATTATCAATACAAATATATTTTTTTATTTAAAGAATTTAGAAATCTGCTTTATTTATTTTAACTATTTTAATATCGAAAATCTTGACTCTGTACCCACATTTTTGGCAAGGAAATGCTTGTACCTCCTCGTGGTCCTTGGTGGGCAACAATAATATGATATATTCAAGGATATATTATATTATTATTGGCAGATCTGAGCAACAAGAGAATATTAACTTTAATTTAGAGTACCAAAATTAATCAATGTTTCACCAATATATAAGATACATCGCTACATCGGACAAACAGGACGGAATATTCATTGCAAAATCAAAGAACACCAGAGAAATACCAGATTTGGATACAGGGATAAGTCGGCGATAGCAGAGCATGTCAATAATAACGAGAACCATAAAATCGACTACGAGGACGTCAATATATTAGACAGGAATACGCGCTATTATCCGTGAATCATTAGGGAATCACTGGAAATTATGAAAAACGTGAACAACGTTAACAGAGGATGGGTATCGACTTAGTAACACGTGGAGACTGGTATTGCCAAGTACCAGCACCGTAGTAAGTCACGGTCAACCAAACACGACGAATGAGCAGCGAAGCGAACCAAGCACGACCAATGACCAGCGAAGCGAAGCGGCGCCTAAATATATAACGAGGAGTGTAACACAACAAATTCAGTCTTTAGAATCCTTCTGAAGAAGCTAACAGGATGATCAGCGAAACGTCAAGTCAAGTTCGACGACCATGGCAAGACCCGGAAGAAACTACTTCATCAATATATAAGATATTATTTTCAAACAAGCAAAATAGGATAAGATTGTTAAATTTACCAGAAACTGTATCAAATATCGATTTATCCAAGACAATACTTATTCAGTAATATTGCAGTTTATAATATACGTTTTTTAAATGTATATCAATCTGCATCGATTGCGCAGTCGCCAGCAGCCGGGTTAGTATTGTTGTCTTTGTTGCAGAATACATAAGCAATTCTCATAAATATATACATCTCTCTCATTGTCTCAACAGTACAGCTGGTGAGCAACCGGGGATCGTCTTAATTGCTGTTTCGTGTGGTGGTAGTCAACCTTAGTAGTGTGGCCTTGTAATCTAAACAAAGAATATTTACGTGTTTGTTTTTGCGTACATATTATTTGATTGAAATTCAACAAGTGTTATGTTGACGAGCCACCCTTATCCTTGAGTTTTCACGTTGTAGTGCGTTAAATTACAAGAATGAACCAACTTGTGATTGGTAAGAATTATTCTGAGCGATTTCCTAGTAACTGCATTTATTTTATCACAGAAGGTGTAAAACTCTGCATGGCTAGCGTTGAAAGCGTGGGTGAGGCCAGTGACAATAAAATTAGAGGGACAATTAAGATTGGTTGAAGCTTGCCAAAAGCCACTATAGTTACAATAATAATAATAAATAGCCTCTATTTTTGGATTTTAGTAAAGAGTAATGAACAATGTTGTGTTTTGTTATCATTGTCAAACATCCTAGGTCCCCAAGGGTGAAATAGTAAATGATAAAATAGTTTTACGTATTTAGCCAATCCCCCAGAATAGGTAAAGCTTAATATAATATAAAAAAGCTAGTACTAAATAATAAATATTTTAAAAATATTACTATCTGCACACACATATATACAATTGAATTATTTTTCCTTGATATCAGTAGTTATATATAGGTAGGAGGTTTAAAATATGTACTTTTAAAAAATTGGAGATCATTATAATATTAACTTTCGAATTTAAAAACGGGTACCTTCTATCTTCTTTCTAGTATTGTAGACCGATCAATTCTAAATAATTTTGCAAAGGGAAATGTATCGCAAGTCAAAAAAAACTGTAATTCTAATTTCCCCGTTATAATTAAAGAAAAATTTATATATTTTACAAAATAAGGCACTTAGAAATTAATTTGTTTCAATGTCATCTTATTATTGTTATGCAGCAATATATATTAATAATTTTATCATAAGTAGCAAATAATTTCTGATTTAAGACATGATTTGACTTGCAAAGTTATTTGAAATCAATTAGTCTATAATATTGTATAACAGAATTTCCCATTTAAATTTTGAGAGTTAAGGTAATTTTGGTAAAAAATCTCTCGATATTTTCTCTTTTTATTCTAAATTTTTTGAGAAAACTAAATTCTTTAGAAAAAGTTCAGATTTTCAAAAGAAAAAAAAATTAATAAAAACAATTATAATTTACGATTACATCTAATTTCCTTTTAACTATTATAGTTCACCAGCTTTATGAGGCTTTGAAACTTCTATATTTTTAATTTGAATTATGTTCACCTTATGCGAAGTCAGATATTTATATTCTCTGAATATATTACCTCAATTTTGGCATTGCCAAAAAAGTTTGATAAGCTGAAGCAGCACTATAAAAAATGACTTTCTCAAAAAATTTAAAATAAAAAAGTTTGTAAGTATTAGATATTCAATACAGGGATACCCTATGTATGTATGAATTACAGTGGATAATAAAGGTTTATTGCACATATACCAGCAACTGGAGAAAAGGTTTTTCATAGCCGTGAGAAAAACCTTTACATCATACGTATTATCGACGTATATGGAATACGTTTATTTGAGGTTGCACATAAACGTATATATCTCGTATATGATGTGACAACAATATAACGTTTTCTTAAGACGTATATATTTAGAATATGATATACCACATATATACGTTTTTTAAAACGTCTATATTTAATATATGATAAGACAAATATATACGTTTGTAGCGCGGACATTCGAACGTTGAATATAGGTTGCAATAAACATTATATATACCAGTCATATAAATGAAATCAAAACGTTTATTAAACCATTTGGTGTTGCTTGGGTAAGGAATTATTTTTTTGGCAATTAAAAAAATAACAAAGTTTACAAGAGTGCGGTACACACTGTATATGACATAAAATGACCCAATTATTAAGTTCTGTTGTATACAGTGCATTACTTGACCTGTAACATTATGATGGCGTAGGTGCTAAGATATCTGAAAACAACTTTAATCAAAGCCATCATTGATGACCCTCTTTTGAGAGGAGCAGAATTAATGGAGTTTCACTGATTATGTGATACAATAAGCTTAAGCTTCAGTGCTGAAGGTATTTAGTACCGCAATCCCTAAGGGAAAAAAATGTAGAAGCAGTAGCGAAAAGCATATTGCAACTAGTGAGGTAATAAGTAAAAAATTTTGGCAACTACCTCTGAAAATATTTCCAAAGAATTTATTTATTATCAGTCTATATACCAAATAATTATAAAATTCTGAGGTCAACACTCACTTAAAAATAAAATGCAAGTTTTAATAACAAAATATCTTTATTATATGAAACAGAAGACATAACTCTAAAGCCTTGAGAAATAAAATAAATTTCTTTAAAAAAATCGACAATACCGGTAATACTCTGGTAAAAGCACCTTCGATTTATTGCAACATTAATATTATCTCTGTTTCGGCTACTAATTTATTATATAACTTTTAAAATTTGACACAAATTTGATTCTTCCTTCAGCAACAGAGAACAAACATTACTAAGCAACAAAATATTTTAAAATCGTTAACCTTAACATAGCACTGATTAATCCGCTGTGAAATAAAGCAGTTAGAACTTGCTAACTTGAGCATTGCTAATTTCCGCTTATATCAAGGTGTTTGCTAGCCTCCAGCCTAAACGCAACCTAAACACCTACCTACAAAAAAAAGACCGCCTAACTACTGCGTACGTTTAATATTACTACAGCAGTTTGTGCAGTCAAAACAACATTGCTATCTCTTACTACTGTTCCATTGCCAACCTCTATCCACCGCCATTTGATCTTGCAGTCGCTTGACCTCGTCCAGCAATTTTGTTTTTTCGTCTAGCAACCGTATCACTTCATCCTGTGATGTTTTTAGGCAAGAACGAAGGATGTCTGTCTCCTCTTTGGTCTTACGCAGTAAGCGGTTCTCCTCAGACACCCTTTCGAAAGCTTGCAGGCGTCGTTTCAATTCGTCATTGTCTGCCGACAGCTGCCTGTTCACCTTGGAAGTATTCTGCTCCAACTCTTGAGCTAGGAAGATCAATTTACGAGTAAATAAAAAGTTGTTTTAAGACTTCAATTATCTTTACCTGCTACGATCGACGAAGTAGAAGATACAGATGGAGTCTTAATTGGAGCAATGTGAAAAACGCCGTCGTCAGTCCTCGTTATGTACAGTTGAGTAATGCTTAGGTCTATCGGCACAGGACCAGGAGAGGTGATGTTGACTGGAGGTCGGTCCTCGTTCAGATGGATTTGCAGGTTTTCTAAGGATATCTGTAAAAGACGACACGAGGTCGGATGTTTTATATTAGTAGTAGTATAAAGTTTTATTGGAAATTCCAACTGGCCAACGACCTAAGTCTTCCAGCCTGTCTACAATAATATTATATTTACAGTATATATTAATTTAAAATAAAATTTAATACATCATGTTTATAATAGCATTTTGAGAAAAAAAAAAAAAAAGTGTATATATATGTACAATGTGTTATCGTGACTGTTTTATATTATTAAAGATTACGTAATAACATAAGAGATTCATATATTGTTTGGGTAGGGAATGTTCTTCTGAGCGGAATGTTGGGGTTGGTAGGGAAAGTTAAAGGACTTATTAATTCGATGTTAAACGAATTGTTGGCAAATCTTTGTGAAAGTCTTTGGAATCGGTTGAGTATAGGTTCAATTTTGGTTTTTTGATAGAGAAGGTTATTGGAGGGATTGTGTAAAGGATTATTAGGATGCCTAATTTTCGTAATTTTTCTCAAGCTACTTCTTTCCCCTACTTCAATGTTACATAATGCTGGTTTTCGACAATTCCCAAATAGAATAAAACCATATTCCAATATCGGTCGGCAAATCATTTTATAGATATTGGATGCTGTTGCTGTGTCTATGCCTTCATTTTTATATGTGAGAGATCTAAAATGTTTTGTCCTAGATATAATATTTTGCTTGCATAATTTGGTGTGTGACTTGAAGTTTAGCTTACTGTCAATATTGATACCCAGGTATTTGCAAGTTAGAGAAGGCTGGAGTGTCTGTTGAAGTAAATTAATCGATGGAGAGTTGTTCGTAACCTTATGGTTAAATATAATCAGGTGAGATTTATTTGGGTTTGGAGTAGTTCGCCATTTTCTCATCCAAAATAGTGTCTTATCCGAGAGATGTTGTAGATTTTCCATGGTTTTTTTCAAAGATTTTCCATGAGATACAAGGCAATTATCATCAGCGAATTGGAGTATGTATGCGTTATGGTCAATACTCTGTGGATGTTCCAGATCGTAACTATATATATCATAACAGAATATATTGTATAGTACTGGAGAGAGAGGTGACCCTTGTGGTAAGCCTTGTTCAGGAGTGAATGAAGCAGATAATTTATCTTTAACTCGTACTTGTAGAGATCGGTTTGAAAGATAGTGTTTTAAAATCCATATAATATAGTCTGGGCAATGAATATGATGTAATTTATACAAAAGTCCATGATGCCAAACACTATCAAATGCTTTATTAATATCAAGAAATATGGCAGCCGACTTGTTTCCTAATTTATTATTTGTTTGGACATTATTTGTTAATATTATCAAGGGATGAATTGTAGCTGACCCTTGTCTAAAACCAAACTGATAGTTAGGTATGCAATTACCAATAGATATCTCAATCCTGTTTTTAATAATTTTTTCAAAAATTTTTCCAATTACGGGCAATAATGTTATAGGTCGGTAGTTGGCTGGGTTAGAATGGTCAAGGTTTGCTTTCGGAATTGTAATTACAGTACCTTTTTTAAATTCTGGAGGAAAAAATGAATTTGTTAGGCAGTAATTGTAGATACGAATTATTTCTTCATGTATACCTGGACTTAATTTTTTTAACATGTTGTATGATATATTGTCATATCCAGGTGTAGTGTTATTTTTTGTTGCAGTTGCAGCGTAGTATTCATTTGCATCTATAGGAGGGATAATATCTTCAAGATTTCTTTCTTCAAAATATGAGTTGAACCATTCGTCAATTTCGTTAAGGTGATTTATGTCGAAGTTTACGTTATCGCTAAACTGATACGATTTTTTAAAATGATTTGCGAATGAGTCTGCAATTTCCTGATCTGCTATTAAGGTCTTGTTATTTTCTATTAGGTGGTGACTGCTATTATGTTTTCGATATTTTGATAGTTTTTTTATTTGGTTCCAGTATTTTTTTCCTTTCGACTCCTTTATTTCTTGACATACTTCTAAATATTGAGAAGATCTATATTGTGATATTAATTTGTGAATGTCTTTGTTAAGGTCGTTAAATTTTCTTTTTAGAACTGGATCATTATTAACTTTGATTTCACGGTATAGTTGTTTTTTGATCTTGATTAACTTAATTATGAATGGTGGGAGTCTATATGCATAGTATTTTTTTGTGAATGTTGGTGTATTTTCACTTACAATTTGTTTAAGCTTCTCGAGGAAAAATGCAATGTATTGTGGGGATATTGGAATTTCGTTATCTATGTATTGCAGCATTTGTGCGTTTACACGTTCCATATTGCATTTGTTAACATTGTATTTAATTTCCTCATCATCATCCACAGGGAGTCGATCCAGATCAATAGAAAATTCTATGGCTAGGTGATCAGAGCATAAGTCTGGGATTAGGTTGATGTTTGAAATATTTTGTCTAATATTTTTTGTACAGAAAAATAAATCTGGAGTGGAATCTTCATTGTTTGCCATAATGAATGTGGGTGGAGTTGATATTTGCACAAAGTCTGAATTATTTAGAAAGTGTTGTATTTGTTTTTTCTTCCTGTTGGTGACGTTGAAATCTCCGATTAAGATTGCGTGTTCATATTGTGAAACTTTCACAAACAGATTATCTTCAATCGATGCACTGTTTGGATGAATGTACGTTAAGAATATATGAATTTTCTTGTCCTTGAAAGGCATCGTACAGTGTATAGTCTCATTTAACGGGTTATTTAGGTGAGGTGGATTTGCTTTACCAATTTTAAGAAATTTTTCACCTTGAATTAAACTTCCACCCCTTACATTTGTATTAACAATGTTGCCGTGCTTTTGAATTGTGATCCAGTCTCTATAATTTATAGGTGTATTTATCCCAGTTTTGGTTTCCACAAACATGTTGCAATTAATATCATTATGTTCTATGTAGTGGTTTATTAAATGCTTTTTTGAGTTGTAGCTGTTGATGTTGGCATATAGTATTTTGATTTTAGATGTCCCTGTGAATTTGAATTCCTTCAGTTGGTTCTGTTGGTGTATCGTTGCTATTGAAGTTCAAATCAAACATAAGTATATAAAGACGATTTCCTACAAATGTGGGAATAGTGTTGATATTGTAATGATCTATAAATCTCTTTTGTAGCTTGGCTAGAAGTTCCTGACGGTTGTTGTTTTTAGGTTTGTTTATCTTATTTGTGTAAGTATCGATAATATGATCATGAATTGTTATTACTGAATGGATTCTGCTGTTTTTAGTAACTTTCTTGTCGAGTTCGGCCGATTTTTTGTTAATAGAGCGAATTTTGACATTCGGTATTCCTTCAATGGGTTTGGTAGGCCGTTGGGGACATTTTATAGACCAAGCAACATGTTCTGCAGAGCCACATGCTTTACAAGTTGGTGGAAGGTTGGTTTTACACTCAATGTCCTTGTGGTCACCATGGCACTTGGAGCATTTTATTGGAGTATTACACTGGTCAGTGGTATGTGTAAACTTTGAACATTTTGCACATGGAACTGGTAGGGGTTCTGGTGGGTGGCTGGGGTAAACTGCGAAATATCTGCATTTGTAATACACTCCTTCATTAATTAGTTTTTCATATGATCTTATGTCACCTGTGATTATTCGAATATGTAGTGAGGGTTTGTTGGTTTTTTTAGATACTATGCGTTTACAATAACGGTGCACTATATTGGCGTTGAGTAAAATTTTGTTTATTTCTTTTTCATCTATGTCTATGTCCACCTGAGATATAACTGCAGAGTATGACTGTACTGTTGATATCTGATGTGTTGTATTTGGAGGAATGGTACTTTCTTCAAATGTGGAAATTTCCTTATTTTCTTTCAAGTGTTTCAATGCCATTTCTATGTGTTCTTTTGTATTATCTGACTTAATAATAAAGCCTTTCCTTGTTTGTATTATAATGTCTTGGACATTGGGAAACATTGAGCACCATTGGTCTGCGAGTTTCATGCGAGTTGTACCTTCCGGAGCTGTGGCGTAATAGACATAACTGTACTTTTTTCTAAAGATGTTTTGCATAGCAACAGATAAATTTTTTGTCTTATTTGTGTTTTGGTTTTGTACTGTGTTGTTATTAAGAGGTATATTACATATTTCCATCCTTTCATTTGTGTTTTTTGGTGGTAAGTTTTTATTTTGTTTTGTTGATGGTTTTGAAAATACTGGTGCCTTATCTGATTGTTTAGAGGTTCCTGCTTGTGTGTTTACATTGGCTTTTTTTGATTGTGATGATGTTTTAAGTTTAACTCTTCTTTTTTTCCCAGTTTTTATTGTCCAGTCCTTATCTGTTGATTTCTCAGCTTGTGTTTCTGTCTCACTTGCACTAGTGGAACTCTCGGAAATTCCGCTCGCTTCTTTCTGGGACATTTTCGTCGTGAAAAAGTCCTCAAAATCCGCGGCGGAAACGTTTTTCAATGCACTATGGCGCTTAATTTTATGTAGAAATGACTTTGGGCACTTTTAAATGTTTATTATCACTATTAAATCAGTTTAAAAAATCCGCTATTTGACAGCTCTTTACTATTCAGAGTCGCGCGCGTGAATGTGTTTTATATTAAACTGGACAAAATGATTAAAAAAACATTCAGAATAGGGATGTTTGATCATTCATAATGAAGAGAATAAATGTAAAAGAGAAGCAGGAGACAAACATGACGATGAAAAAATGAAATGGAAAATTCTTAACCATTTAAAAGAAACAAATTTAAAAAAAAAAAAGTTTTGTTTGTGATAATAATAATAATAATAAACATTTATTGTCCACAGGAATACATAGAGTATTATAAGACTAGTCAAAATAAAGATAAAGAATACAAAGAAAAAGTACAAAGGCTTGTACAAGTAGCTGCTGGTACAGCCGGACATCAAAACATAATATGACTTTTAAGACACAAGTACATAATTAAAAGAAAAAGTGACTGATAAAATGGGCTAAACGGAGTGGCCGACGTAACTAAAATTTTAGACCGTAGTTTGTATGAATTCGCCTATGTTGTAAACGCACAAGCTGAGTAGCAGATCGTTTACTTCCTTATTGAAGTGCTTTAAGTATGATATGTTTTTGATATTATTTGGAAGCTTATTAAAGAGATTTAATCCTAATATAACATGGGATTTATTTGTGAGACTAAGGCAGTGTGTTGGAATGGTGAGATTATTTCTGTTACGAGTTTCATATGAGTGGAAATTACTGTTTAAATTAAAATCATATAGTCCATAGATGCCGAACTGGCGGAAAAGATTTCGACATAAATGCCTTTTATTGACAACCGCCATACACCGAATAATCCTTTTCTGTGCTATAAAAACATTTGGCGGCATTGATGCACAAGAGCCCCAGAAACAGAGTCCATAAATTAGTCTGGATTCCACTTGAGAGTAGTAAAATGAAATGAGCATTTCCCCATTAATAACATTTTTGAGGTTCCTTATCTGATAACAAACAGTATTTAGCTTGGAGAAGAGATTATTACAGTGAGGTTTCCAAGTTAAACACTCATCTATAGTAAGCCCAAGAAATTTAACAGATTCCAGTCTTTCCAGAGACATGTTATTGTAGGCTATATTTAAATCCATGTGGTTTTTATTATGATTTGTGTGAAAATGTACATAACCAGTCTTTTCTATGTTTAAGAATAGTCCATTCTGATTAAAAAATTGAGATAACTTGTTTACTAGGAGGTTACTTTTCATTTCATTTTCGTTGTTGTTGCTACTGGTGACAAAGAGTGATGCATCATCAGCATACAATATGATGAAGTAGTCTTTTACAAAATCGGGAAGGTCATTGATAAAGAGTAGAATTAACACAGGGCCTAAAATAGAACCCAGGGGTACTCCCACTCCCGTGCTGGTTGTACCCGAGTTAAACTTTTCATAAACGCCATGTGTTTTATGGCCGATTTCAACAGACTGCGATCTGTTTGACAAGTAAGTCAAACCAGTTTAGGGCAACACCACGTATGCCATATCTCTCCAGTTTAGACAGGAGGCTGCTGTAGTCAACACAGTCAAAAGCCCTGCTTAGGTCGCAAAACATCCCAGCAGGGCTCTCACCTGCATCCAAGGCAGCAATCACCTGCCTAAGAAAGGATTCCACACCAGTCATGGTAGAATGGGATGATCTAAAACCATGTTGAGCGGTAGAGAGGATTTTATGTTTATTCAAAAATTTCCATAGCCTATCAATCATGCTGTATTCAAAAATTTTTGAGAGATTTGATGCCTCAGCAATTGGCCTATAATTTTCGGCTTTCGTTTTATCATGCTTCTTATAAACAGTATTAACTTTACTAACTTTCAGTTTGTTAGGGAAAGAACCGATGGATAAAGATAATTTAATAAGGTAAGTTAAGGGTTTGAGGATGTGACTTGCACATTTTTTAATAACAGCACTGGGTAGACTATCAGGACCTGATGAAAATTTATTTTTCAATTTGTGATTGATGATGTTTAGGATTTCAGTTTCAGAGAATTCCTCTATGTAAATACTATTTTCTATGGATCTTGTGATTTATTTCCTTTTCTCCACTAAAGTCTATATTTGAGATAATTTTTAGAGGTGCTTCGATAAAAACGTTATTGAAATTTTTTGCAATTTGAGTTGGATCAGTGATTGTATTGTTGTCATTTACAAGAGTTATATTTTTATACACTGTTTTTTTATTTGTTAAATCTGAGATTATTTTCCAACCGGCTTTGTTTTGATTATTTTTGTTTTTAGGATTATTAAGAATGTTTCGATAATAGTCTTTTTTTGTATAGTTAACCAGCAAAGTATGTTCATTTTTAGCTTTTTTATATATGTTTTATATATATATGCAATTTGATGTAATAAATATAATATATAATAGGACCTTTCCCATTCAAAAGATTAAAATAAAAAACCTTGGATAACTAAATGCAAAAAGCGACGTTTATTAAGTATATAGGATGTTCCAAATTTCAATCATTTTACATACCTGCATAGGGATCGGTATCGGTATAATTTCATCTTCTGCTAAATCTGCGAGGCCAGTCACCGTGCTCATATTCAAAGAAAGCGCCAAATCACGAACTTCTATCGTCAACATATCCCTAAAGAGCCTCATCAAGTTCTCCCTGTTGGTAAAATCCAAGTCCATCATAGACTTTGAACTGGGCAGCATCAAAGTATGATCCAAACGTAACTTAACCTTAGAACTGGCCGTGACGTTTGTGGCGCTGTCCGTCCAGGCTCTAGATCTGGTGCTAAATTTACTCTGTCAAACAAAAGAGAATAAAATGCATGGGATATGATAATAACGCTAAAATCAAATCGAGAACAGAAAATCATATTATTATTCAAGGTCATATTTCTATTTAAGTCAAAATAAGTCACTTATAACAAAAATTATGGAATTTATTGTAAATTTTCCACAAGTACAAATACACACTTTCATGTAAGACAGAAAAGCTGAAATGAATATTTTGTGCTGATTCTTATTGTTCTGTTAATGGTATTTCACTAATAAATCTTGCTTTTTACTGTTATGAACTTTGATATTCCCTAAATATATAAAGACGAGTAACAATTTTCAAAGAAAATATTTATTTATTTTGACTTGCAACTGAATGGTTAAATGGCCATTATAATAGCTTACTTCATAGTGATCCGCAATTTTATATAAGTGTAACATTGAACTCTATACATACTAGACTGACAGCACATTGGAGTGGATTTCGCATTGTCATTGTCAGCGTTTAATCCAGCACCGAAGCTATTGCGACTTTCAGCCATGCACTAAATTCATGCAACAAGCTTTTAAATTATTTATGAAATGAAACAAGTTCCTCTATATTGAATGGTAATTGATTCGAAGAAAATTTTACGAAGACAATCATTTTTTCATTTCTTTAAAGCGCTTACCTTAAAATTCCTCATTTTCAGCTATTTAAAATTTTATAGCTAATACCTATATTTTAGCTTCAACACCAGCTTTTGCTGGTTGCATGCATCACACTATTTGGAACTTTTGAGTTATCATATAAAATGTACTACTTCAAAAATATATCTTTGACAAGAAGAGTGTAAGTGGGTAAGGGAATCCTAAATATTTAAGTTTTAACTTTGATTTTTCTGTATTTTGCAAATGTAGCATGCGATGCAAAATGCACAAATGTAAAATGTAAAGTCAATACCTTTTTTGCCTGTGTGACACACAAAACATTCAGAAGCATGCAAAAAATATGAGAAAATACGTGAAAAGTACAATTTGTATACAAAAATTCGGAAATAATAATTAAAAATTAAAAAGATTTTTCGCCCTGTAAATTCCTTTATAAGAATTTAAATATATACCGTTTCCTCTTTTTGAGAGTTAACTAAGAAATTTTAGCTTATTCTTGTTGTTGTTTAATTACTTGAATAGAATTATTAATATTTTTTCAAGGTTACCAATAAGTTGTAGAGAGCCTCATATTCTTTAACTTTGGATACCTACTGGGCATGTGAACTACTCTACTTTTAAAAACTGAGAACTAGTGGTCATTTGAACTACTCAATTTTAGAAACTGGAACTACTGACAAAGCTTAAAACAAACTTAAGTTAGAGATATCTAGAGAAAAGGAGACTAACGCCCTACATAAAAGAGACTGTAATGAGTATAGGAGCACTTACAGGGGCCAATCAAAACAATGCCTACATAAATGCGAACTACAACTGTTGCCGGCGACAGGCCATTTAAGCCTATGCCAATCAAGAATTCTAAATATGTCACCGAAATATTTGATTCGCAATGGCTTATTCAATCTCTCGCCAGCAACAGTCGTAGTTCTCACAAGGCACCCATATACACATCAATTACAACTCAACACAACCCAGTAAGCATAGAAGATAACCATAGTTTTAACTTTGATAACCAATTCATTTTGTAGTATCCCTGACAGTGATACAACAAATTGAAATCGAAATCTTAATAATTTGATTCAAGTAAGAAAACCCAAGAATTAGGTGAAACGTTCTAAAGATTTATAAGACATTTCCTATTCGAAAATTACATATAAGTATCTGCTGAGAATATATTGAGAGTATGTCTAGAACAGCCTTTTGCAGTTTTAGCCCCTTTTCATCCTTTTCAATTTCATGGCAAAAATCTGAATTACAGAATAAATTTGGTACAGATATTTATTACTATTTCAAAGAACACATTTTACTAAAATTTACGATTAATATCCACATTTAATGTGTATAAAATCCCTTTTGCTATAAAAATTATACCCCAAAATAGTAAATATGTAAAAATGTATGTAAATAAACCCAAAGAAGCAAAAAAGTAATATGCAAATTCGGTAGAAAACTTAACAAAAACAAAAACGACTGCCTTGTAAGTGAAAAATGTGAGAAAAAAAAATGATTTATAGAAAAACACATACCTGAAATTCATCCCAAGGAATGGATGAACAATCCTCATTTGACAAACTGCCAACCTGAATCTTAATTGAAGATGAATATCCCACTGACTGCTGTAGAAACTCCACTTTGTTTAATTTAAATGTTGACACGGACACCTAAAAAAAAATGGTTAGTGCATTGAAAAAGATTATAGATGAAAAATAAATTTCGTTTACACGTCAAGACAAAATAACACCTGTATAATAGATGGCTCAAGGCAAGGCATAACAGAGACTACTGCCTCCTAGCTGTGGGTTTGATTTCTGTTGGCTCCATGAAATTAGATTTTTCTAGCTACACCGCTGACGTTCGTGAATGTAAAGTGGAGATTAAAGTTAATAGATAAAAAAGTATATACATAATCAGTAATTAAAAGTTCTAAAAGAATTACCACACAAATAAATTTGTTACCGCGCCATGAATACCGCTCCCTTTTCCTATACTAACCAAATCTTTTCTCCTGCAACTGCTCGTCACTGAATGGTCGCTGGCCGATGTAACCGTGCTCTCCTCCTCTATCACCTCGGCGGCCTCTTCAACTCTGCCGTGGTCGTAGGCGAACTCATAAACTATAAACATAAGATCTATCCCAGGAACATCAGCATCGCAATTGATCATAACGAATTTTTCCGAATCACTGGAAGCGTCACTTCTTATTGAAATTGTATCACTGGCATCGTCTGGACTGGGTTTCAAAGCGCTATCTAGAGAAGACATTAGGTTGGTGAACCCTTTTTTCATGGAAGTAAATCCTAGAACAAAAGTACAAGTCTATGTGATTTCATTAAACGACTTTAAGAAATTTCGCCAAGCCTCAGACGGGCATGAATCGACATCACGATTGCTTGTAGAATCTTTAAGAAACTCTCAGAAATTTAAATATTCTCCACAATGTAAGACAGCAAGTAATGTACCAAAACAATGGACGCCCTGCCAATTACTGGAGAATTGTTTAAATGATCAATTTCCTGATAGATGCAGTTATAGCAAAACAATCCGATATTATAGCCTGCCAAATCTCCAGACCTGATCCCCCTCGATTATTATATTTTCATAAACTACGCACATACCTACAGGGCGAATTTTTGCAAGGATAAGTCAAAAACTCACCTGCATTGAAATTATTCTGTAAATTGATATTCCCCAATTGTTGTTCTTGTAGCTGGATTGTACCTTTTGACGACGGCTTAATATCTGGATGGCTAGGGGAAAATTCCATTGAATAACTAGTGGACAGTTCTAACGGATTACCAGAGCCGTTGGCCAACGATTTCTTGTTACTGTCAGCTTGCGTTATGGATAAAGTGCTGTTCTGCCAGACTGTAGCCATTGAACCTGAATATATTAAATAAATCAGAAACCAGGAGTAAATATTTTACTTTAATTCTATATTTAAAAATTGAGTTACTTACCAACTAACATGTCATCGGCAATACTAGAAGAATCGGGCACAAAAGACTCGACATCTCCGCCGGACGATTCTTTACCAGGACATTGGGAGGGCATTACAAACGTCACCTCAATTTGAGGTATTAACGCACCTATCGCAATGGAACTATTACTTCCAACCTACAACCACAAGAAATAAGACGTCATTCTTCCTAATTTAGCGTAATACAACAAACCGACCTTTAAAATCCTATCCGAGTCCATAGACAGGAATGTCGCCAACTCCGTTGCATCTTCAGCAAGCCTCAGAAGGAACAGATATTGATAATGGTTTATTTGAACACTAACTAGATTTGATATATGAGCCAAGGCGTGAATGTCGGCGTTGATTGCATCAGGCCTATCCAAGTCGGTCGGTTTTAAAGTAGAATTGGGATCCAGGTGCGTGTGGAGCCATACAGTTACCGGTACAGCATCTAGAAACGGTACCGCTTTGTTGATTCCCACAGCCCTTGTACCATGGAATTCGCCCCAAACAGGATCTAGGCTGACGCACCACACGTCTTTCGCCTCCGTCCACAACATTTCGCGGCTAAATTGTTCTACCTGCAGAAAAAAAAACGGAGTAATATGAGGTGGTGAACAAATCCTTTTTTTCGGTTTCTCTTACCAAAGCATCTAACGAAGAAATATCTAGCTGATTAGGCACATTACGGATATTATCACTGGTAGATATGTGATCGAGAAACTTCTGGGTAACTATATAAAAATCACTGGGGTGGGAAGGAAAATCTGATCCGAAAAACAAGGAGCCCATATGGAAGGAGTCGACGCACTTTGCAAGATCGGCCCTAGAAGACTGCTCCAGGCTTCTAACGTTGGTTATGGTAGCCCTGGTCACTTGGAAGCTGAGACATTTAGGTCTGTCTCTCTGAGTGGGGTGATCAGTTATACTTTCAAAATTGAGCTGAAAGCGGAGCATTGTACATTAGAATTGTTACTTTAAATCATGCTCACTGCATAAATTTGGCAATAATACACAATTAAAATAATAGCAATTGGGTATTTTCATCTAGTTTTTGATTAGTTTTGGTACAAAAATGTAGAGTAGTGAATCCAAATTTCATTGGGTGTGTGTAGTAACCCTTTTTAATTTACCCAGGTTCATATTACTTGTTTCTGTCTGATACTATATACCTTAGAAAATTAATTGAGAGGCCTAGTTAATTACATATGTTATTTATGTAGTATCATTACTCAAGATTGCACTGTACATTTATAGTTGAAGTTTGTTTTCTATTTTGCTTTTGAAATTAAAACATTTATTTAGTTTATTACTTATATGACGAAAAGGTAAAGGTGAAAGAATAAGACAATAATTGATGGGAAAAAATAGTAAAAAAAAACCATTTTATTTTATATAAATTGATGCAACAATAGTCGAACATGAAATCAAAAATAATCCAAATATTTGAGATAATTGTTTAAATATTATAATAGGAATATTTGCGCTGCTATAGTAATGGCCATACTAGAGATATACTGAGTGTTTTGATGCAATAACAAGAACTGAGATACAAAAGTATGCTGTGTTATTTTAATAGTAATTAGAGTTGTGGCAATGGCCTGATAATGATAATCTATAATAGAGCTGTTAGCAATCGCTAGGTAATAATGGTTTATAATTAAATAAAGTTGTTAGCAATCGCTAGATAATAATGATTTATAATTAAAGTTGTTAGCAATAGCCAAATAATGAATCGAATGCAAAACAAAGGACAAGAATCATGTTTGTACATTATCAAAATTAAGTGGAGAAATGAGCATTTAATACTCATGTAAAATATCATGGAATGTTGAGGAAAAATCCTTTGATTATAATTAAAACAAGCAGTCTACCAAATTTTGTATGACTGTCCAACAACGTAAAACAAGGTGGGCAGTTGTAAATCAAACAGACGAGATGTTCAGTACTCGACGAAAAGTAAACCCTTCTTAATACGAACAGATTTACGGGCTAATTAACCCAGCACTGACCGATGACCTGTACAGTTTGTGAGCGCAAGATAATTAAATGGGTGGATCGTTATTAAACAATCATAGAAAACCAAATAGATCGCTGGTGAGAAATCTCAGATAATCATTTGAATGATAAACATTACTATGACAATTGACATGTCCAAAATTAGGCACACAGTAGCCTTAATAAGTACATCAAATGAAAAATAATGGAAGTGAAAGTTTCTTGTCATTGCATAAACGCAGAAAATATATAGTTTTTGAATGTAAACTTGTTAAGTTGCAAACGCAAATTTCCCTAGTAAAATATTCAGAAAGTGAAATTTTATGAATTAAATTTGTGAATAAAACATACCTGAATAAACTGAATAACTGTTAATATATTATTATGATAGTTAAAAATCAAAGCTAATCGTTCATAAAAAATCTAATATTCTTTTAGTACCACAAATGCGTCAAGCTTTCCCCTTTACACCCCGATGAAACCAGAATATAAATGCAATCGCCAATAATAAAATAGCGTCTCGAAATAAGCGAGTGAATACCTTTAGAAATTTATGCCTGCAGAATTTCCGTGCGCTCTGTATAGCGTTATATCGCCAGTGGATGCCCTCCTCCAGCTTCTCCATGTTTAACGTACTCGTCGAGCATAACAGAGATGTTAAAAATGGCACTTCATAAAGAGTACGCCAAAGAATGGTTATCCACGACTGAATAGCAAAATTAAATGTGGATTTTCTTGGATTGTTTGACTTGTAGTTTAGATAATTAATCTCAATACTACTATAAGAACAGCTAGGCCAGAGAGTCAGCGATGTGACTTAGGTAAAATATCCACACAATAATACCATAAGAACAACGAGCCCGGAGGGTCAGCAATGTGACTTAGGTATATTGAAATGCAATTACTCAGGAGCACAGCGAACGATAGCATTCGGCGATGTAACTCGGGAGTGATAGAAGTGGCATCCCTCCGGTAAACAAGCTGGTCTTCTTTTATATGGTTCCTGATGTCACCCTTCTACTCGGATTATGCATCTCCGCTTGTTTCTTGTGGGAATATGTTTATTTTAATGCTATTATAATACTCGACACTGTGCAGCACTTTAGAGTGATGCTCAACTCTCTATCTTTTGCTATGGTTAAGCCAGAAACGTGTAGGCGATTCCATACTATGGAAATACACGAAGTACTTGACGTTTATCTGAATATACGGTAAACAAACCCTGCGACTCGACTAGATTTTATGTAAATTCTGTCTCAAAATTGTGGCGTATAACTTTGCTATAAAAATATAATTTTAAAAATGCATTATGGTAACTTTACCGTGTTCAATATTAAATGACTAAATAAATGTAAAAATGAAATTAACTAACTGCAATAATTACTTGAATTTGGAAATAAACTAGGAAAAAATTAAATTTGTATATGCCCTATATACTGGGCGTTTCAGTAGAAAATATCTTTTCCGCACACAAATAACGAAATGACACCAATAAATGATCTATCTATCTATCTATCTAATGATATGTTTTCCCATATACAAAATTTTATCTAAAAGATGGAAATAGACAAAACAAGTATTTGAAATATTTTGAAAATGCTTTGGCCGCATACCAGAGCTAGGTTGTCTAAACCTAGATTTGTCTGGATTAAGGGGATGGGAACCTATAGTTTATAATAGAACCCGAACCACTTCTTAGGGACATTTTATCATTCAAAATTATTTTGTGGTAGATTGTGTTCAAGCCTACTTCACCAGGTATGCCCAGAGAGCAAGCTAGATGTGCTAACCACTGAGCTACTGCCCTCATATAAATATTATCATGCTGTAAACTATTGAGAACTTACCCTAGGTAGGATGGCTTCTACCTTTACATCAATGTAAGTATAATTGGAAGCCCGCACTTCGTTTTTGGAATCCATTAAAGACTGGTATAAATTCAATCCGAAAGAATTCAACCACAAGCAGCTGTCTAAGTCAAAAACTATTACTATTGGATTAACTTGAACATAGAATTTTGGTGGCGGCACTAAAAATAAACAATTCAGTTTTGATTATCGCCAGATGATGCCTACTTCGTTGACGAAATGCGCATTATGCATAGTCTGCAGTGTTTTAATACTACAACCACTACTTACATGGAAAAGGAACGTCATTGGGGTAATAATAATAAATAAATTCTGCGTGCACGATGCTGGCATCTTTTGGCAACGTCATATGTCCTCTGTCACCTAAAAACAATTCAATCCGTGACATATCTAAAGCCCAATGAACCCATCTGCTATTATTTAATACCATAGTCAATTCGGGGTGCCGTGGGAAAATTTGACAGTTGACATCTAGTAGCTTTCATTGGTCAGTGTTGGCAGTGCATGCTGAGTGAGAACGAGCAGAGTGAAAAGTACTGTGCATCATAAAAAGTTATGGTCTCATTAATACAGACATGCTGGCAAGAAATAGAGTTATGTATACTTTTGACTTGACATATCACGTAAAATTACTCCCATCTTAACTGTATTTTGTGAATCATTAAAAAAAATTCGTGGTTAGCATGAGAATTGGTATCTTTAGCTTTTAAAATTTAAGTTACATCACTTAATTTACAAAAACACTGTTACCATTCTTTGAACAAACATGAAAATAGTAAGTTATAGTACTCTTATTTAAATTGATATGCAAATGTGTTTGGAATTTCATGGGCAAATTAAAAACGAAATAAACCATGCTATAGAGAATATTAAGGAAAACATGCTACACACTATAACAAACAATTTTCTTACATGAATTTATTCAGACAAATGTTGGACAAAGAAAATGTTCTCCGTTACTGTAGTGCATATCTATGCATATATTTCTGCTATTATTTGTTATATGGGTGGGGCAATAGTGCGTTAGACATCGATATCTCGAGATCTAGATAGCTAGAATTTTTTGAAAAAATTGTAAGTAAACTAGATAAAAAAGTCTATAACTGGAAATTATTCACTAAATGCGAACAAAACAAAGTACCTCTGTTTTTCCTTGACAAATGCAAATCGTCCACAATTTAAGTCCATTAAAATAGAAAATCTTAATGAAGACATAATAGAAGCATCGTGCATTAAATATCTTGGAATAATGATAGATGAAAACTTGAAATGGGACAAACATATACTTTATTTAACTAGTAAGTTAAGAAAACTAATACATAAATTTTATATTACAAGAGAATTCCTAACAAAAAACCTAATATTAATGATATATAAATCTTTGATTGAATCGCTATTAAGATATGGTATTATTGTATGGGGTGGTCTTTACAATAGCACAATTAAACAACTATCAGTTGTCCAAAACTACATCTTAAAAGTTATTTACCACAAAAATAAACGCTATCCAACCAATCTATTATACTCCTCTGAAATATGTAATATCTGCAATTTATATGTCTTCACCATTTGTCTATATATTCATAAAAAAGAGAATTTAAAAAACTATATTTCACATGGCCACTACACAAGAATTAAGACTGATCTACATTTAAAAATTCCTAGTAATAATAATAGCTTAAATTTGCGTTTTTTTGTTTACCTTGCTCCAAAATGTTATAATTTGATTCTGATACAAATAAGAATGATAAAAAATATTAAAAAGTGCAGTTTATTATGTAAAAAATATATAGTTGAAAATTTCCATCTGTTCATGAATTTTCTTTTTAAATTGGTGTAGTTAACAACCATCATCCATTATTAATGTATTAAGCTGTTCATTAAATGTTTTTATTTAAGTTAAAATTTTATATGTAAGTACATTTTAGCATGTAAGTCTGCACATACAGGACGCATGTCCTAGGTGCACCATAATGTACGTTGCCTTTATATTATATACATGATACAACCTATGTCTTTATGTAATGTAAATGTAAATTTTGTTAATAAATTTATTATTATTATATATTATTATTATTATTTTCGAACATATTGGGCGAGTCAAGACGAAATTACAGGATCAAGTGCCTTTTTTTAAATGGAATGCTATGTACTTATATCAGTACATTTTTTGAAGCCTCTTTCTAGGCTCTATTCATTCCTATATTAGCATTGAATATCTCCCAACCACTTGGATGTAATGCATTTTTTTGTTAAAATAATGCAAGCTGCAGATGGACATTAAAAAAATCACCACAGTCACAATTATGGGTTTCAGGAAAAACTAATGTGAATACCAGTTACGAGACATCTAATTAATGTTTTCGAATCATTTTAATTACCTAAAAATGTACAGGGTGGTCAAAAATTATTTTTCAATTAAGAACAATTTAAATTGAATTTTCTCATTTTTTTCAAATGGAACACCCTGTATATTTAACGATTTGATGAGAAATGAAAAACGAACATTTTTTGTAAGTACTTACCTAGGACTAATTGCAACCAATTTCGTTTTATTGAGAAATAATTACAAAATTCAAAAATAAACTTAAAAAAGAGGTTTATTCAAATAACTCAGTAGAAAAAATTATAATAAATGTTCCACATGTTGCCCATTTTGATTGACACACATCTCTATGCGCTTTTGAAATGAGATTCCCACTGTTCCCAAACCTGCCGGTGTGATAGCTGTAAAGGCAGTTATTATTCTTTCCTTCATATTTTGTACTGTTGTTGGTGTGTCTCTATAAACAATTTCCTTCACGTATCCCCATAAAAAGAAATCCATTTTTGTAAGATCTGGGGATCTAGCAGGCCATTTAGTGGGTTTATTTCTTCCAATGCATTGATTAGGGTAGGTATTATTTAAGTGGTCTCTAACTTCATTTAAATAATGTGGTGGAGCACCATCTTGCTGAAACCACATCCTATTTCGAATTCTTTTAGGGAGATTTACCAATAATTGTGGAAGATAGTTTTCCAAATAATGAAGATAAATAGCTCCAGACCATCAGAGAAATGTGGCCCTATTACATGTTCTTCAATGATTCCTCCCCAAAAGTTTATAGACCTATTGGTTATCGACTTGCATAAAAAAGTGAGGATTTTCCGAAGCATAATAATGAAAATTGTGCCTATTAACAAATTTATTTTTATGAAAAGTTGGCTCATCACTAAATAAAACAGTATTGAAGAAGTTGACATGATGTTGCATTTCATCTCTGGCCCAATTACAAAATTGTAGGCGCTTTTGAAAATCGTCATCAGATAATTCCTGGTGCATTTGAATATTATATGCATGCAACTTATTTGTTTTTAAGATTCGACCCACATACCGTCTACTTATTCCTACTAATGAGCTCACTTCTCTTTGACTAACAGATATTCTCAACCGTTGCCAGCACCACGGAAAACTCATTTTCTTCGTTCACAACACGTTTTATTCTTTCACTTTTTTTATATTCAATATTTCCAGTTTCCAGAAATCTATCGAGAAGGTTTTGGAAGCTGCTGACAACGGGAATCCTTCATTCAGGATAACATTGGTGATAAATTCTATTGGCAAATAAACAATTTCTGTCTGACTCACCCAAAACAAAAGTCATGTCTACAAGTTCCGATTTATTAAAATCCATATTATAAAATTCCAAATATTTTAAATTCAATACAAATTGTAACGATCAATAAGTGTGATAAATGCTCCTTTGTACACGACAATTTATACCAAACTGAGGTTTTATTGCTTGTTGAATAACGAAAACAGCAAAAAAAAGTACAAAAAAACATTACAGTAAAGGACCGGTTAAATACTATTTACTCATTTCAATGGATTGGAAGAAATGGTCCACTAAATGGCCTCATATCAAAATTGCATAAAGATGTTGATGAAATAAAAATGGGCAACACGTTGAACACCTATTATAAATTTTTCTAATGAATTATTTGAGGGAACCTCTACTTTTAAGTTTATTCTTGAATTTGACACTTATTTATTTATAAAACGAAAATGGTTGCAATTAGCCATAAAGAAGTACCTACTTACGAAAAATGTTCGTTTTTCATTTCTACATCACATTGTCGAAAAATATACAGGGTGGTTATATTTGTAAAATTGAGAAAATTCAATTTAAAATGTTCTTAATTGAGAAATAATTTTTGGCCACCCTGTACATTTTTAAGAAATGAAAATAATTCAAAAACATTAGATGTCTCGTAACTGGTATTCACATAAGTTTTTCTTAAAAACCATAATTGTGACTGGTGATTGTTTTAATATCCATCTGCAGATTGCATTATTCATTACACAACCCAATAATAAAATTACACAGACAAATATTTAAAAGGTATTCTTTACGTGCTCTATGCAAAGCCTCTTAAAGATATATATATTCCTGCATTTTTTTATCTCACATGGTAAGTCATTAAACCAAATTAGACCTTTTCCTAGCATGGTATTGGATTTTATATATTAAATTTTCACATAGAAATCATTATTTATTGTGGCCCGTGTTTTATACGAATGAAAGTCAATTACATAATCTAATTTATTGGTCAAGTAAGGTGGCATCATTCCATATTTCATTTTGAATATAAACATCAATGTATTATACATAATTCTTTGTTCGATATTCATTAAATTCAGAACACTCAGCATAGTATTAATTGGTGTATATCTACTACAACTCAGTATGGCTCTCATGCCTCTATTCTGAACTTTCTGTAATGTTTGAATTTGTTGTTTGTTGAGGAAAATAAGTGTAGTTCCACAGTAATCGATATGTGGGGAAATCATAGACTTATAAGTAGTTAATTTAGCGAACATTGATAATTTATTAGATAACCGAAACAACAGGCCAATCTTTTTTGCCATTTTATTTTTTATATAATCACAGTGAGCATTAAAATTCAGTTCAGAGTCAATAATTACTCCTAAATATTTAAATTTGGTAACCTCCTCAATGATGCAGTGATTTAATGTGATATTAAGTTTTATTTTATTTAGTTTTAACTGCTTCAAATTGTGTTTGAATGCTACAATCATAAATTTAGTTTTATTCAAGTTCAGCTTAAGATTATTATCACATGTCCATTCATACACATTTTTTAAGTCCTCATTTAATTTACTCTCAATATCTTCTACTTTGCCTGTCACATACAACATTGTATCATCCGCAAACAGTTTGAGTTTACATTTTTTACAATAATTACTAATATCATTAATGTATAATAAAAACAGTATTGGAGCAAGTACTGACCCTTGTGGTATTCCGTGTTTTATATTCATTTTTTCTGAATAAAAGTCATTAAATTTAACTATCTGTTCCCTGCTGTCAAGGTATGATGTAAACCATTGTAATACTGTCCTCTCAATTCCATACTTTTTTAGTTTTAATATGAGTAGATATTTATTTACAGTTTCAAATGCTCTTTTGAAATCCAAAAGTACTACCCCAATTATTAAGTTATTAGTTATTATTTTATTTCAACAAGAAAATTCATTACATCCAAGTGGTTGGGAGATATTCAACGCTAATATAGGAATGAATAGAGCCTAGAAAGAGGCTTCAAGAAATGTACTGATATACGTAGCATTCCATTAAAAAAAAAAGGCACTTGGTCCTGTAATTTTGTCTTGGCTTGCCCTGTATGTTCGAAAATAATTTCCAGTTATAGACTTTTTTATCTAGTTTACTTGAATTTTTTTAAAAAATATCTAGCTGTCGTAGAACTCGAGATATCGAGGTCCGATGCACTATTGCCCCACCGTGTATATAATTTTTTTTTCAAACAATAAACAAGTCGGTCCTTACTGTATGTATGTTAGGAACTGATAAATGTTTATTTCCAATTTATACAATTCAGTCTTTAAAATCACTACATTTATAGTGTTTTATGTTTATAAAACCTCTATACAAAATTTTAATCAAATTTTCTTATCAGGCGCTATAGCAATCTGTAAATTTTCCCACGATACATTGAATATAGTACAAGTCCAGCCTTAATGAAACAAATAACATTTCTATGAACAAGAAAAAAGTACATAAACATTCATTATTAGCAAGGCAGGACTATAAAAAAAAAACAAATCCCACAAATCTCCACAACCAACCTACAGCAAGATTCATATCTCATGTAGCGTCTGTTAATATTAAAAATGATGGAAATCTTACTGTGCACAAAAAAACATTTGTGTATAGACAGCGACAAGAACTCTAAGTGACCCACAACCATTGTGATCCCACAGATACCAATCACACTACTACCAAAGCTAATATAAAACTAAGATTTCCAAAAATATTGTACCTGTAGTATAATTTTTATCTCTCCGCTTATGTTGAGCTATCAAATAAAGTCTTGTTAGTAATATGCAACTATTTATTATAATCACTAGTTCAGTCATTTTTGCACATTTTTTTCAAAAATATATAGAGATAAGAAGCTGCCCTTGTAACCATAGTTATGCCTTTTAAAGTGGTTCTCACAAACACCAAAACTTTTGTTCTCACTAGATATAAATATTCTTAGGACGCTTTGTTAAGTTTACTTTAGTTTTATAACCATCTCCAGATGATGTCAACATGGTTGGCGAAACACAAAACAATAAAAGTGCCGCGTTCAAGTGTTTTAGTGGTTGTAGAAACTACTTCAGACCGTACCATATCAAAGGTTCCAACCCCATCCAAAACTATAATAATAATATTGCTTGTAATGAGATGTTATAATAAATTTCCTGTTTTACCCACAACTAAATAATTTAAAAAATCTATTGGTAGAAAAATAACCAAAATGCCATTGACCGGATCGTTCTGCTTGTATTTTACTATACAAAAACCAAGTTATGTACCTACTATCCAACTGAAGCTCTGTCGCCTCCATATTGGCATGTAGACATTTACTATGCAGACAGAGGTGATATTGCAAATGCTTGTGACTTTGTCAGCCGTAATTGCTACTGATATGAAGTTTTTAATACCTTATTTTATTTATTTATTCATACCTATTAATACTCTTAATTACAAGATGAGCATTTTACAAAAAAAGAAAAACAAACCTAAATAATTACATAATTAGAACAATAATACAACAATAAAATAGAAAAACTTAGAGTGGCTTAAATAATGTAAAATCATAAGCAATCAACTGATCGAACTTAACTGTTTCAAACTGTGTTTAAGGCTATACAGGGAGATGTGTGTTTAAGGTTATACAGGGAGATGTTTTAAAAAAGTCAATATTAATATCGTTACCTGTATGAACAATTCTAGAAATAGGTGAAGCATACCATAGTTACATCTATGATAAGCTAAGGCAGACAGTTCAAAATTTTATATAACATAACTATATCTGCAATATATCGCCGAGTTTGAAGTTCCGATAATCCAGTCATAGATCTAATTTCCTTAAGTCATAAGTTTTCAGGTGGCAAATTAAGTTTGTATGCAATAAAGTGCAAACATTTATTTTGGACCTTTTCTAAACTATAAACATGTGACATGTATGTGGGGGACCAGATAGTTGAAGCGTACTCAAGATTAGACCGCACAAGTGAATTATATAAGCAAATTAGTGAAATAGAAAAGTCTTTAGATATTCGACAAATAAACTCTTAACATTTTTAAAGCCTTATTAGATCACAATGACTGTCTAACTATGAGCCATTGATACTAAAGTCGGGGCAAGAATTCAGGCGATGCACGTCACGAGTGACGTAATTGAAAACATTCCAATGCCAACATAATTTTAAAGTTTTAATTACATTAAAAAGAGTAATTCTTGACACCAAATTATTAAGCTTTTTTCAGAAATAAGGACAGTTCAATGTGGTTTCATAATCCTTAGCATTATTGTCTTATTTTTAGAAATAGAAGTTAATTAAATCGTATTTCGTCGCAAAAGGTTGGTTGGAAAGGTTTCATTCTCTCGTGCTTTTAATTAACTGTTGTTTCCTTGTTTTACTTACCATCAGTTCTTTTCAGAACTAATATAATTGTATTATTAGTGTTATTCTAGTAAGTGGAGCAAGATTTATTTGTGTGAAAACAAATTAATGCATTATATTTTTAGGTTACCTGTCAAAATGCCGAAGGCATTTAGTAAATATATCCAGGAATTAATTTGTTCTTTAATAAATTATTTTGAGAGAGAATGTGATGCCGGTGGACCACTATTACCATTAACTGCTGTAAGAGAGGCAAGTATAATTCCAGAAGTTAAATATATATCATAACATAACCAGTAAATTTCAGAGAGTTGCTAATGCTTTAAACATAAGTTTGAGTGCTGTTAGCAACGTTTCCAAAAGAATGCAGACTGGGGAAGCTTTAGGTAGCCCTAAAAGAACTGGACCAACAACAAAGCCTGTATGCGACATTGATAACTTTGACCAAGCAGCAATTCGAAACGTTATTTATGAAATGTACAGAAACAGTAAATATTTATTAAAATAACGTATGGAAATATTTATTAAAGTATTTATTATTGTTTTAAATCAACATATTACCAGACAATCGCTTTTAGAGCTGTTGATTGAACGGGACATTTACAAAGAAAGTTTGAGTAGCTTGGGAAAAATATTGAAAAAAATAGGTTTCAAATTTCTAAAAGATAATCCACGTAGAGGATTAATGGAACTGCCAAATATTGTTTTCAGCCGCGTCACTTTTTTGCAGAAATATGTAAAAAATATTTCATTGGGGTATCCTCGACAATTTGTGTATTTAGATGAGACGTGGATCTTTGAGTATGGTTCTGTACAAAGATCATGGCAAGATGGAAATAAAGATAGTGTGAAAAAAACCAAAACTGAAGGGAAAAGGTGTGTAAATGTCTGTTTTTTTTTTCATAAACGAGTTTTACATACAGGAGATTAAAGAAAATGCATTTTTTCTGTACTTTACACGTACAATCACGGAAAAAATATACAATGTAGCTAAAATTCGTTTCTGAAATGATAGGACCCTTGTATATAATAAATTTATTAAATATAAATAATAATAATATATTTTTAGGTTTATTATACTTCATGCTGGAAATGAAAATAGTTTTATTCCTGGGGCATCATTATTATTTTCATCATCAACAAAAAATCCTGATTATCATGGTGAGATGAACAAAACAAATTTTTTGAAATGGTTTGAACACCAGTTATTAAAACATTTAGAAGAACCGTCTTTAATAATCATGGAATGATAATGCTAGTTATCACAGTAGTTTGGTGGATAAAATCCCAAATTCGAGTTGGACAAAAGTCGATATTATATCCTGGCTACAAAACAGAAATATTGATAATGAAGAAGGAATACTTAAAGTACAATTACTTGAGTTGGTGGCACAGTAAGTTATTTATTATAAATTTAGAGATTTAGTGCGAGTACATAAAAAGTGCACTGCCTTTTAACTCTTGTGGGTACGTATGTACATTCGACTCGATATCATAACTAATTTTATCAGATACTTCTGGTTATTTTCATTTATTAATATCAAGAGTCCAGGGACAGAAATTGTAATTTGTAGTAATAATATTGTCTCCCTATACTCTTCTAATACCCATATGAATTTATATTTATGTATTAACAAACCTTATTTTTATAGAAACAAACCGCCCAAGGAATATGAAGCTGATAAGCTGGCACAACAATACGGTCATGAGGTCCTCAGACTTCCACCATATCATTGTATGTTCCAGCCAATTGAAAACGTTTGGGGCATAGCAAAAACATATTATAATAAATATATTGGGAGAGATGGTAATGGTGTGGAAAAAGTGATAAATATGTGGACGGAAGCATTAGATACTATTACCCAAGAAATTTGATCTGTAAAAAAACATTGATTGACATTTCTTTATATTAAGGTCTAAGAGGTTAAGAGTGCACCACCGAGAAGGAGCATCCAGGTCTGCTTGAATATTGTCACAATCTTCCTTGGACTTAACAATATTGAATAATTTAAGATCGTCCGCAAATAGGAGAAAAATAACTATTTTTGAATGCAGCTTTAATATCATTTATAAAAATATTAAATAGAAAAGGCCCAAGATGACTCCCCTGTGGTACATTGATCGAGTTCTATCATACAAATAACACGTGATCCAGTTTAATAGAGTGCCCCCAAAACCAAAAGCTATTAACTTCTCACAACGAGTGATTCACTGTGTCAAATGCCTTTGCGAAATCTGTATAAACTACATCAACTTGGCTTCGATTCTTCAAGGCATTCAAAACAAACTGAGCAAACAATAACATGTGGAAGTTCCCTTACAAAAGCTATGCTGCTCATCCATTATAACCATCGTTAATCTCTCCTTAACCTGATCGGTTATAATATTCTAGAATATTTTTGGAATTGCACTAAGAATACATATCGGTCTATAGTTCATAATGTTTGCTTTTTCACCATTCTTATAAATTGAGGTAACAAAACTGTGTTTCCAGAGTTTAGGGAATACTCCCGAATTAAGTGAAAGTATAAGGAGGATAAGCAGAGGCTTCGCGAGGGAACATCTACAATTTTTCAAAAGGATGGGTGAAATGCCATCAGGCCCTAGGCTTTTATTAGGATCTAGAGACATTAATTTACTATACACAGTTTCTAGACTCACATCACAGCTATTAATGTCTACAGTTTTTTCAAAGATAAATTCTGTATTGTTATTTGCCACTTTATTAGAGATTTTGTATTTTTTATGGTATTTCTTTTTATTAATATTTAAATTTTTTTATTCATTACTATACCAATGAGGAAATTAGGAATGACTGTCATCTGTAATATATGTAGAGGTTACATTATTATTAGAAAATAGTAGATCAAGCATTATATTGTTACGTGTCTACAGTCTTCAGTAAACACTCTGTGGGTTCAAATAACTTGCAACAAGAATCTCTACTAACCACTATTTTATTAATCACTAAAATTACACTAGTAAATACTTAAAAATCACACAACTAATAATAACTTAATCTAATATAAATTCACTATTAAAACACTATGTACTATACTTTTCTTCTTAAACTTGTCAACGCTCTCTGTATACTAGAACTGTACTGTATACTTCACTGAACTGAACTGTTCCCCCATCTGCTGGATTCACCTCTTTATATCCACCCATAGAATGTACCAGAATCCTATTCCATAACATTCTAGAATCCTTCAGAGTTTTCTACTATGTGCTAGATGACTATTCGTCAATTGGCTCATAGATGGCACCACGATACTAGCCAGGGAATAATTACACTCTCCTCTCTGTTAGAGGGCAGCACATAACAATATTATAACAGTTAGTAATACTATTGAGTTGGAACAAATTATGAAAGGCAAAGGTGTCACATATAGCACGAACACTAGGATTACATGTATCTGGAACAAGAACTCCTTTTTCATCATTTAGCCATTTAACCTTAGGTAGATTATAACCACCCCCACAAATAAAACATACACTGAGGGTTCTCGCTCAAAACATAGTCGACACTACTGCAGTGATCTTCATAGATACCTAAAGATGAACTGGGAGGTATATATACACCACCAACAATGATCTCTTCACGGTTAATTCTCACCTTAACAAATACCTGATCGATATTTACTTGTGGCGAAAGTAATATTCTAGATGAAAGTTTTTTCCTAGTTGCTATCAGGACACCTCCACCTCTGGTTTTGTTGCTAGTAAGAGAAGACCTATCTTTCCTGTATATGTTAAAGTTCTTCAACATGAACTCAGTATCCTCTATATGGTCATCAAGCCAAGTTTCAGTCAGAACTAAGATATCATAAATACATTCAGTAACACTGAACGTTAATTCCTCGATCTAGGTTCTCACCCCTCGAACATTTTGGTAGTATATTGACAGACTGTTACTATTAGTAGTAGAGTCATTACGTTAATTAGTTTTTTCGGTTTGCATTAGTATTAGCAGGTTACGATTTTTGGTACACCATGAACATACTTAATAGTTCAATTAACTTATCCTTTAGCCTTTCTATTTTCGAATTGAGTCAGTAGATTAAGAATATGGTTTCTTTGAATACGGGTAAGATTAGAGGACACTATGGCAGTGGGATGATTTAGTTTGGTTTTATTTTTCAATATTTTGAGAGCTCTGTCTGATCTATTTAAAATTACTTTCAATGGTCTAGGTTTGCAGCCAATTTTGCCAATGCGGATCACTTTATTTATAATTACATCAGGAGAAATATTAGAAGTAGCAGTAATTATGTTTGTAAAATCGTAATTCATTTTATCCCCGGGGTTAGTTGAAGTAGACTCTGGTAAGTTGTACACCATGATATTGTTGGCTCTCCTTTTCCTTTCTTCTAATTCAGTTATAAAGGGATCATAATCAATTATATCTTCTGCTGTGCAACCGGAACACTTTATTAATAAGTATATCAAGCCAAGAACTAGACAATCAATCTTTTTTTGCATAATTGGTAATAAACGCAAACCCTCCTGACACACCTAAGTAAGGAATCAAATTTTTGATGCCTGCAAAAGATTTTTATTGATATATAAGGTGATTCAATTCTAGGACACGGATTTTGTTTTCGGAACGTCAGCAAAATACTGCTATGTGTTTACACCTTTTAGTAAACATCCCAAGCATGGATTCAATAATTGCAACATGAATAATACTAACCACTGAACAGTATAATAATTCTCTACATATTTTTATCAATTAACAATCGTCCTCCAAATTCTATTTGGTTGGGGGTTAAACAGAAAATTTATAACAACTATATATTAGATTTATTAATAATTATATGTAGTTAAGACGCTTCACATTCTAGAAATAGCTGGAATATTACTACAATATCAAAAAAAGCAATTTCATATGAATTGATTTACTACTTTTGAATTGCAGTCAACATTGAACTTTTTCCAATTAACGAATATATCAACATATCGAAAACCGATTTACATCATAATTCAAGGTTTATCTTGGGCCAAGTCTTAAGATGCTTTGCTACCGCTAACAATCTACCAACTCACCACAAATAAATTCCTTAAGAGCCTGCTTCTTCCCAGAAGTTGTAACTTTAAACAAGGTAAAATCCTCGATACGCATGATCGCGCAAGTTGTCATTAATTTTGCCAACTGGAGCTCTATTTTTCTTTTTACTTCTTTTTGATTTGCACTGAGTGGTTTCTTCGACTCGGGACTACTCGCCGTGGAGGCTGAACCTTCTTGCTGTTGCTAGGATATCAAAAAATGCGTTTTTACTGCACTTACATCGAAAAATATTTATGGTTAACTACGCCTTACCTTCGGAGCCCTGGCGAGGGGCGTGTGTTGAGTTTTATTCTTATCTATAAGATCCATAAACTTTGACTTGAAGGAGTTCAAAGCTTGGTCTTGCCACATGGAATGCGGGACAGAGGTCGCGCTATACCTCGGCCAATGTTTTCTATTACCTGCATAAACATGTTATTTGTAAAGTGTACTTTTAACTTCCATTATTATACCTTTTGCTAAATGATATGGATAATAATCGACCTGAAACCGCTTCACGCTTATCTGTAGGGCCCCACCATCTTTCAAGTTGGGATGGGAGGATCGTCCAGCTAAAAAAAGTTTCTATTAAAGAACTTACTTTTACTGCATGGTTGATCAAAATCACACACAGCATGGCGACAGCTCATGATGTTTTTGCTTTTGTATTGTCAATTTTAATCGACAAAAATTGCTATTTAGGATGTCATAGACATGTTTGGTCAGCTTAAAAATTACTTTTTGAGTTCCAAAACGTCAAGTTATTAGTTCCAGGTTTCCAGGAAAATGGACAATAGGTTCTTAAACTGTACGAACCTTTACATTAAGGACGTTCCCAACAAAATATGTTTTCTTAAGATTATCTTCAAAACGTATACATATATCTTTATTAACGTTCTGTATACGTGGGAAAAATTTGAGTAGCTGCTGCGGTACTAAATTTGTAAATATTAACCTAAAATTCCCATTTTAACATACTAATGACTTATAAATCCCATATTCACTTACATTTTATTTAATTACATTGATAATTTTCTTACGATTTTCTTAGAAATCTGATAGGAGAGAGGGATATTTTGAATATGTTGAAAATTCGTGACTTTTGGTTGCTCTCAGCTTGCCTCAGATAAGTTGGTGAGCAGGAGTTCGCGACTTGGTAACGTTGTAATTACGCTGTAATATTTAAAATGCTGTCAACACACAGTTTATGTCAAAAATTAGAGTACTTTATGGATATTAAGAAAATATGGATTATTGTAAGACTAAAAGTTGATATTTAAGGCAAATATACCTTTTTTTGTTCTCAAATACATTTTTTATACTTTGTTAAGAATCACAAATATTTTCTTAACCTCACAAAATACGATAATGCACTCTAAACCAAAGCAACAACTCACGCTCTGATGAGTATAAAAACGAGACATTGCCAGATTGAGTGAAGCAAGTAAGTTTATTTCTGTGCTTATGCGCAGAGGGAGTGGAGTGAAAAAGTGCAGTGCTTGTCAACAAGTTTTTATTGTAAGCATGATAGTGTACATAGGGGAGATCCTTTTGTAGGTTGAGAACGACTGACTTTTGGGAACGTCCTTAATGATTTAAGTTGCATGCCAATGTCGAATTTTTAATTAGCCGAAGACTAGACTTAACCATTTGATCCCCTTTCAGAATTCAAAGCAGGATGCCTCTAATTTTAATATAAATATGGCAACAATGCCACCAGTCATACTCTAACCTCAAATTTAAGTTAACATAACCTTACTAGATAAGTTTAACCTTTTTAGTAAAATTAAACGCAAAAACATCATTGCCGATAATTCAGGCTATATTTCGACCAGTTCTGTTGCAGGAATCTTGAATCAAAATGGAATTATAAACTAGTAATAATAATATGGCTTACGTCCTGGATCATCGCATAAATGCAACACTATTTGATTAGAAAGAAAATGATATGACGTTTCGACGACATCGTAAGTGGCAAACAATCGACTAGAGGATTTGTCACTTGAATCACTTTGCCTTGCTTCTTGAGATAGCTGAGCATGGTACTCGGGCAGTTCCTAAAACATACACATTAAATGCCGGACTAGGGGTGACGTAAAAATGTTCACTTACCTCCAATTTTCTCGCAGCTTTAGCTTTTCTGGTTATTTGAGTAGCTTTTTGAACGAGACCAGTTAAAGAGTCTAAGAAGTGAAGAGCAGCCTTAAGTTGGGAGTCGGTTAGAACCCATAATAAATCATCTAATATGATAGCCAGTCTTGAACCGAGTATAAAACAATCTGAAAAATCATACCATAAAATAATTTGCAGATTTATTACTGAAAAATTTCAGTTGATGTCAAAGTTTTCAATTTAACACTTTTTAACATTTTCAAAAGTTCAAACAAGTCATAATGAAAAGTTCTAAAATCTCTGTTAACCAATAAATCTAAAAGTACATTTGAACTATGCTAAGCCCAGTCAGGCTATTTATTTTTCGATTGCAACAGACACTGGACAACTAGATGGCGCCTGCTGACTATTTTACATCTCGCTATCTCAAAGATACCGAAATGTACTAAATAGTCAAAGGATCCTCGTGCCGGTTGTCACATGCCTACCTTGCACTGACGAGAGCCAACAGCTCGAAACTGCAGTCTGCAAGTGGTGTGTGACGACTGGCACGAGAGGCTCCTTTAAGTAGGATCAGTCATTTGGCTGGTGTTTGTTGCAATCGAAGCATAAGTGTTTAGATGGTAATATGCAATTATTACACTTAACGCGCCAGGCTTGCAACTCGTAATTCAGCGCTCGACGGGGCACATAGCCCAGAGAGTAGCTGTTGGTTGCAGTCTGGTTACGTTCCTTATAGTAAAATAAGGATTTTATAGAGGAGTTTGCGACTAAAAATATTATGTTTTAATAAATTGATGTTTCTTTTAGTTTACGGTATAGATATTTATTAGAAGACATACCTGAGAGTCTCTTCTTTATCACTATCCTACACCTAGCTTGGTTAGTCAGAAGTCTTAAAGGAGTTAAATTTTTATCTTTGGTAGATTTTGCTTCGATTCTAACGGTCTGCCACTCCAATTCTTTGAAAATTAACAACTGTCCTTTTTCGGGGTTCTTTAAACGGGTCATCCGTAAGTCAGATTTAGTAAACTTTGGACTTTTTGACTCCACAACTATTCTGGATATCTAAAAGCGTTACATAACGGATTACCCACTGTGGTAGACATATCAAAGAGACAATACCTGAACGGATGCGGTAAACGCCGGACTATTAAACAAAATATTGACTGTATTGACAGTAACAGTGATGCCATCTATGACTTTATGGATAAAACTGTATTTTCCAGGTGCAGCAGCGTAAGAAGATAGACCAGCTTGTGCGGACATAGACCGCAGTTCTTCACACGTCTCTACTGTTATATTTACTTCATCTAAACTCTGAAATATGGGGAAAAATAGCTTCTATTTAACGAAATATGCACAAAGCAATTTTATGAAGGATAATGTAAGACAAATTGCTAAACGATATGGATCACGTATATATCTTTTTGAAATATCTCGAAAAAAGTGACGGAGGAGTCTAATTTATTCCTATGTTAATTAAACCTTGAAAAATCAGCATTTCAATGAAGAATAGAGCGACTAAGAAAAGGGGGTTTAAATTTAAAGTTGGCAAATCTCGAATAGTCGATTAAAATATTACATTCTTGCTTACTTATGACGTTTCTGAATTTAATTTTAAAAAGTATGCCTTTGTGTATTAATGCTATATTGCAAGGAGATACGATAGGTACATATATAAAAATAGATAAAATCAATTATAAGTCATGTAAAGTACAAGGTCTTCAATAAAAAAATGCAAAAACAGTCAAAGCATCAACTTGGTTGCGACAGGAATGTATTGCGCAACATCAATAAAAACAATAGCATTATTTCATAGTCCATTAAATATTGTTTACAGATAAATAAACAAATAATTATTCTGGTATTTAAAGCTATCAATTATTTGTTTGTTTTAAATTTATATATAGAAAAAGTATACAATATAATCAAACGACTTTTTGTAATGAAAATATTCAACCACAAGGAAAATAATCTAAACAGTATCATGCCTACGTATACTTAGAAACATATGGTTGTATAACATATCTTAAAAACATCTAGAAAGCACAGATTATGGAATTGAATAGAATACCGTTGTTTATAACAACCAACGACAACTACCAAATTGCTATCTACTGTTTTTTTTTTTTTTTTTTTTATACATTTATTTAACATCGGCCTATTTCCGCTACTGAGGCATAACACCGACGCCTGTAGACGAGCTACCCCCAACCAGGAATTTTGCCGAACCTCTTCCCTTAAGAAGAGTAGGGATCTTTTGCTTGCCAAACATTTAATAGACAAGGGACCGACGGCTTTACATCCCCTCCGAAGGATGGTATATCTCCTATACAACCCTCGCCTAAGGTTGTATAGCTTCCGCGCATACACTGATATACAAGCCGCTGGAAGATGTGTGAGGCGAGAACGCGGTTTCCGTTGGAATGGTCACCAAGCTATCTACTGTTAAAATCTAAACTAAATAAAATGCATAATACAATGTTAGGGATCTTCTAGTAAGAAATAAGACTATTTATCAGTGTTATCAAAAATTAGGGAATCTAAAGCTGCATCATTTGACTCAGTTTGTTGAAATGGCATCGAGAAGATGACACACATCAGTATACTTAATTTATTTCTTCATTAATTACTACATGAAACCAAATTAATATGTAATTTTTAGATGAAATAAATGATAAAGAAGTTGTATGATACTGTAACTGACTTTTAAGAGCAAGACTGCAAAAATTGTTATCCATATGAAAATTTTTTACTCACTGTAGCATGTTTATTTACCATATATCTGATATAAACGAGTCTATAAGAAATCAGCGTTTTTAATGACTATACTTCTATAAATATAAATAATTTTTAGATTTGAAGAATTCATGTTACGTTATTTGTATAGAGACAAGAATATTATAAACACACATTTTAATCAGTTTTCCAAGACTACACTATACCATAACAAACGTTACTGGCTAATCTCATTTTTTAAATTAAATTACTTATATTAGAAGAGTACTTCCAGAGAAAGCAGGATGTCAGGTTTATTTATTGGAAAAAGTATTTTTGACAAATCCAGTTGATATGCAGTTAATTTTTAGTATAAATTATAGCTTACCAACTGTATTGGAACACTTTTCAATTTTGTCCAAGGAATTCTAAAAGTCACTTTATTGCACCAAGCTTTAGTTAATCGCAGCCATGAAGGAAGTTCCAACAAATCAGTCAAAACAATTTCATTCAGTTCCAAGTTACTTAATTCTCCCTCTCCTTTAAAGGTGCTTAAATTTATTTTATCTGCTGACAGATTCTTTGTGAACCTACGATAATACCGTTTATTATAAGAAAATCAACAAATATAAGAGCAACAAGATTCTCACCTAGATAAGTGTTTTAGCAGTTGATTTTTTATTATGGACACCATTTTCACAATATCTTGGTACACTACACTACAATAATAACTTTATTTAATATATATATTTACATGACTAGATTTATATTTAAAAATAATATGGTATTTTCAGAAAACACAAGCTATGGATGAAAGGTGAAGTGAAATCCTAAAATTCAGAATCTGACATTTCAGATTCAGCTGGCAGCTGTCAAAATAACAAGAATGCGCAGGCGCACGTTCTTTCTTGTTTTTTATCTGTGACCCATGGGGCCAATAAGATAAAAGAATAGACCACAGATGGGAAACGTTTAGAGCTTCATGCAAAATAGGAAAACAAACGTAATAACACAGACTACACAATTTCTCTTTCTAAAAGGGACGTAATAGTTGGACAATATAGACCAAGAGCCACTTAATTTTTTAATGAACTTTTATAGTGCGTAGTTTAAGGAGACGACCCTGCGATGGGTCTGGGTCTTAGCCACGATGTAATATATATTTTTTTTTATCTTTGGTAAGTATCCAAAAACACAATAATATTGTTTACCCTCCTTGTCCAAAAACCACTGTTACAAAACGCCAAAATAGTTGAACACTACACTCGTGTACAATTAATACTCAACGAGCGTTTCATGGGGGGACGAATAAAACTGGTTTTCAGTTTTAATCTTATCTCGTGAGCTGCAGCTGCAGTGAAATACTTTTACTGCCTTTCTGATGGAGTGTCAATGTCAAAGAAATAAAAATTTAAGTTCATGAACTTTGATATAAAAGTCATGGTTTTTTGATGTTTCGAAGAAAAACACATTTTCGTTAGCCCGATTTTAAGTATCTTGGGTACCATTATTAAAATGAAACGTCTGTAAGTTAACCTAAGGTGTGTGATGGCATCACCAATTGGACCTAGGCAATTGGCAAAAATGCTAGATAAAGCAATAAATGAATGAATGATTTAAATTTTTTCATTTCACAGTTTCACACCAATATGTATAATATATGGTGTAGGGAAAGGACGTATTTTAGAAATGCTCTGTCTTCTTGGATCAAGAAGCTTATTTACGCTTCTTCGGCTTCTTATTCTTGGATTTTTCATATTTTAGAAAATTTGTTCCTTTGTTGGTTACATTTTGTTAAGTTGGCAGTATTGGCGCTTTGAATGTTTTATTGTTTGGTGTGTTTTGAATGATTTCCGTTAATTTATAGTATTAAACTATTTTTTAAATGCCAGTTTGTTCTATGTGAATTTTTGGATTCGTGAAACTGTTAATTACGCTAACAGAAATTTGTGATTATTTTGTATTTTGAAGACTTTTAGGTTAATTTCTTAAAATGGAAACCTCAACTCCTTTGGTAGGAAATAATCTACATAGACGAACTATGTTGAAAAATGCATTAGAAGCATCTCCATTAAGAAGACGTAGTGTTATACAAACACCGGCACCTTTGTTAGAAAAGGTAAACGATGAAAGTGAAAGATCTAACAGGCGCAGTCTTGTTGACATGCAAAGAAGATTATCTAATCTTCCACAAGGGGCCTCCTCCCCCTTAAATGAATCTAATAAATTTTTAGGAGAGCAAGACATGAAGGATCATTTCCAAATATGTACAAAACTTTTTACAGAGAATGTAAGCTGCTTCTAATCAAATCTTAAACTCTTTCTAATATTAAGTTTTGTAGAAAATCACACCAAAGAATGCATGGAAGCTTCATATTATCGATCTCTTGAAACACATGGCTCAGAAACCAAGTGGCGATACATTGCAAGTAGCTGGTACATCCTTGGATATTAGCGCAAAGGTTTACGGTGTCAGGGTAGATGACATTCATGCTGATGGACTGAAGTTAGCTAGCACCATGGCTCGGAATATTGACAGACATCCACCGCAAAATGCAGGTGAGTGTATTATTAAGGTCGCGGTATTTGTTTCTTGAGAAAAAGAAAGTTTGTTTTTAATACGGCCGAAAACTAAAAGATATGATTCTTTATTTTAGATGACGATAACGATGAGCCTGGTAATGATCAGGAGAAAGAAAATGCTGCAGCCAAAAAGAAGAAGAAAAAGAAGAGGCTACTTATGGGAGACAAAGCTACTATTTCAAAGGATCCTAAATCACTTCAGGCGGCTACATTGCCAAAATTAGAATCCGTGTTTTTTTCTACAAGAACAAATGCGGAAGCAAGTGCAATCGATAATTTATTCACTAATATGCTCAAGATGGATAATTCCGGCTATAAATTTATGTTGTTGTAAGTTGGACGTTAAAGAAAAAAAATCTGCTGGAAACATAAATGATTTATTTGTAGGAGCAAGGATAAAGCGTGGGCAGATCAACCGGATCCACTTATAGAAGGTATTAATGATCCAAATCGGAAACGTTACCCCTTGGCTGTAACACCCCTATCAAATATTAAGCTTTGCGCACCCTTTACTGAATTTCAAGTCGATGAATGGGATCCAGACGAGGAAGAAAAACAGTAAGAAAATCCCATTAAATATTTGAACTTTTATGATAAGGAACCGAGAAAGAAACTGTTGTACTTTTTGTATTGATTGAAATGTGTGAAAAATACTGTTTGGTTTTTAGGTTGGCTATAGAGAAATCGTTACTGCAAAGACCAGATGAGGTGGTTTATGACGACCAAGGAATTCCAATACCTGAACTTGATGGTTCCATTCATGATATTTTTGACAATCAACAAGAAGGTATTTAAAATGAAAAATAAATTAATGTTATTTTTAAAAAATGTTAGAATAGAATAAATGTGTAATGTAATATTGTTCAGAAGAGTTTCTGAATTGTTAGCAATTCAATTCTAGCAGGGTGAAAGTTTTTTTGTGAGAAATTGAAAGATGTTAAGTTAATATATTTAAGAAAGTTGTTGTGTTGCTAGCGTTGATTAATAGATCAATATTAAAATTCCTATAGAAAACCGTTTTGTATTTGAAAAATTTATTGTAAAATCTATTAAGAATATCTGAGAGTGTATCAAAGTACAAATTTAATTCCCCTAATGGTGGTCTATAAATACATATTACTGTAGTTCGGCCGAAAAACTCTAGTAAGTAGAGCCAGGGACGTGCGGATTTACGAGTTTTGTAAATTCCCTAATATAATATGTTTTCGCTGTTACTTACTTATTTTCCTTAAGTTTGGAGAATTTTGATGAATAACATCAATTTCGAAGGAATAAAAGTCCTCGGATTTGAGTTAACTATGCGTGAACTACCATATCTTAAATTTAAAATATTCTTAAATCTGGCAACATTCTCCATGTATTCAGCTGTACGTTAAACCGTTATAACCCGGTTTAAAATCAGTGTTCATAGAGTGCGGTCGTTTATCAGTTGGTCGGTATTAATTTGTTTATAAATTACGTATTTGTGGTATCATAGTGCCTTAAATTTTATTTCGTGTAAAATATTTATAGTGTGAATTGTTTATGAATTGGGCGGCATTAATTTTTGTTTATTAATTACGTACTTGTTGTATCACAGTGCCTGAAAGTTTTATTTTGTTGATGCTTTAGTGGAAATAAGTGTAATTGTGGGATATCGTAATATTTTTAAATGTGCAAAAATGGAAGCGGCTCCCGGTTGTTCAAAGGAAGTGCTAAAGGTCCATACCCCTAGAAAGTCTCCATTAAGCTTCAAGGAGCAGAAAATTATTTTGAATGTATATCATGCATTGGAGAAAGATCATCCTGGTACAGAAATCAGGATCAACAGGTTTAGTTAACATGACTTCAAGGTATACCGGCGTGAGTGAGCTGACCATTTACAGAATTTTAAGAGAAGGAAAAATGAAGGGGATGTTCCTAAATCTAAAGCGAAGTCTGGAAGAAAAAAAAAATATTAGACAAATTCCAGAAAAATGGTATTCGACGTAAAATTCATAAATTCTTCTATGATAATGAAATCCCTACTGTTAAGAAAATTTTACAGTCCCTAAATGATGATCATATACCCAAAATGGGCAAATCGGCGTTAAAAAAATGTTTGATTGATATGAACTTTGTATTTGCAAAAGGAAAGAGAAATAGCCTCCTACTTGAGAGAAATGATATTATTTGTTGACGAAGGAATTATATTCGGGCAATTAGAGCTGCCCGTTAAAGAGGAAAAAATGCTATTATTTAGATGAGACGTGGTTAAATGAAGGACATACTGTAACGCAATTTTGGCAAGATACAAATGTAAAAAGTGTTCGTTAAAAGGCCATATGGAAGATTGGTCAACAGGATTAAAAATGCCAACAGGAAAAGGAAAACGCTTAATAATAACGCACATAGGAAGTGATTCAGGATTCGTGGAAGATGGACTTCTATCGTTCATGTCGAAAAAAAGTGGCGATTATCATGAGGACATGAATGCAGGTGTTTTCGAGGAATGGTTTGAAAAAATTCTCGCTAAGATTGAACCCGGATCTGTCATTATTATGGATAATGCCCCGTACCACAGCCGATTACTGGAAAAATTACCGACCAGTGCATGGCGAAAAGCGCAAATTCAAGAATGGTTAGATGGTAAAGGTATTCTATTTGATCGTGTTTCGCTGGAAGCCAAACTGCTAACCCTAGGGAAACAGCATTCGCCGATATATAAGAAATATATTATGGATGAAATGGCTAAAGCCAGAGGTATTACAACTGCCGCCTTACCACTATGAACTTAATCCCATTGAGCTTATTTGGGTTGAAGTAAAGGGGAACGTTGCAAGAGAAAATAAAACTTTTAAATTAGAACATGTAAAAGGCCTTCTATCCAGTGCATTAAAAAGAGTTACAGCTGATTATTGGCAAAAATGCATAGGGCATGTTAAAAAAGTTGAAGAAAAAATGTGAAATACAGATATTCGGATTGACGCAGTGATCGATCCGATAATAATAAATGTAGGAGCCAGCAGTGACAGTGACAGTGGTGAATGAGTGATAATCTGTGATAGTGTCATGTAGTGATTGTGATATTATGAATTATTTATTGTGGAAAATTATTGTTGGTAAGTTTTCTTTTATATTATTTTTAACTTTGGTATGTTTTGTTTGTGATTATTCTATTTTAACAAGAAAGTTTATTTATGTTGTTAGAACAGTTATTTATTTTTAAGTTGTGTCTATTTATTTATTTTCTTTTTTAACCTGTTACTCCCTAATTAACAACCCTGTCACCATCCTTTCCCGGCAAGGAATTTGCTCACGCCTCCACGTTGGTCCTTGCTGGGCAATAAGAACAACTGGCATGGTTAAAATTCTTATAAACATCAACCATTCTACAGTTTTAATGTCAGATTAAGTAAGTATTCCACTCCTAATAAAACTATGCCTGCCGTTAAAAATTTTCTTAAAGGTACTCCAGTTTTTCTTTTTGGCTGAGTTGAGCGTGAAAACAAATTTAATTTAATTTATTTTTTATTTTATGAAATATTATTATTTTATATATACCTACATAAATACGTATGTGGCTCCGCTGTGTGCCTGGGATATACGATTTCTTTCTTTCTTTCCAAGTTTGTTTATGACTGAATAGTCGAGCAAATTATTAGGTATAAAGGCGGTTAAATCATTTACTCTATGCGGTCGACTAGGCCATTAAAATTCTTTGTATAGTCGTGGTTTCCATTTCTGGTAGGCAGATAAAACTTAATATATTTCTCTCGATTCAATAGGATTATATGGTATAACGAGGTGCCCTTAAGTGTCAAATAAGAGCAACTATCCTTTGAGGAGAGTGCCGCTTATTTTTTGCGTTACTGACTCGAGTTTTTGGCCGAAGAAAAGCTTTTGTGATCTATTACAGGCATATGGGTACTCAAAATGCCCCTTTATGCCTCTCTGTTGCAGCTTTTCAATTTCTTCGGCATCATAGCCATCTTGTGCAAAAACTGCAGAGCTACCATGGCTCTTCACTTTTCTCCTGAAAGAGGATATCGTTGTGCAATTTCCGATTTTCATATTGATTGTTTCATTCTATGTGTACCAATGTACTGTAACTGATACTTCACTTTCACTTGCAGCCATCTTGAAATATATATTGTTATACTTAGTGATCTTCAATTTTACTAAGCAGATAAAAATGCAACAAAAACTTTACGAGGTATGGCATCATCAAACAAACGGACATACATTAAAAACCTATAAAGGTAAGCGATTAAATATAGTAACATTATTTTAATGAGGTCGTAAACTTTTTGTTGCCTTTTTTATTTGCCCGGTAAGATTGCAAACGGCTATACCTCCAATTCTTTTCCGTCAGTTGATGATGAACACATGGATGCCGATGACGATGTACAATCAGTCCATGAGGAAGTGTTGACCCATGTTAGGGGAGAAATCGCTCGAATTGTCGAATTCAGGCCCGACGTAACAGACGGCTTGCATCGATCTGAATATTCTTACAATACAGTAATTAACACTCACTCTGGAAAGGTTATGGACCAAATCTGGGCTGGCCCTAGCCACTGGAAATTGAAGTTTATCCGACGGTCTTCTATGAGGTTTTCCGGGCAGGCGAATAACGAGATAAAGCAGAATAGACAGAGCAGAAAACGTGTCCAGCCTCAAATGATCGATTTCACGGCGGAATATGAAGAATTTGATATGGCGAATAAGTTGAAAATAAAGAAGAAACCACCCACGGTGGATTTTCACAAGTAAGTCCTAATGAAGAACAATTATTGATTTTTTTGATTTATACCGTTCAATTAAATGTAATTTTTCAGGATCACACTGCCAATCCCAGATACATCCTGCATTAAATTAATGGAGCACATCAATGAGCTAATGGTGAAACCAGGCGTTTGTCCGGTGAAGAAGAAACCAGCTGCGGAGAACCAAGTCGACTATGAAGTTAGCGCATACAAATACGAAAATCCCAATGATTCTCAATATTGTTCTCAGCAAAATGTAAGTGGCGTGGTTTGACATGGAAATAGTTTCCACATCATTTCACCAATCAAGATGGCATCATCAGGCGATGATTAAAACAAAGATATTTAGTGTTTGTGTAAACTATTTTAATGTCAGAGCCCTAGTTTTCCCTGTTCTGATTTGTGACTGTTAATGTTTTTTAGGACGACGGCCCAGATGACGCCGATGCTGCTCCATTCGATGACAACCAAGGTGACGATAATGATGTAGACGAATATATGTTGGCGCAACGGCAAGATTTCTTGGGTGACAATTTAGTGGATGCTCCGGAAGCGGTAAGTATAAGTGCTCTAGCTGGTTGCAAAGTGAAGTAACGTTTCAAATTTCCCAGGTACCGAATGCGTATGTTCCGTATGCGCTGCAAGCCAAAAAGATGGATATGAAGAAACTTAAGGCGGCAGTGTGGCAGATCTTAACCCATTCAAAAGAAAAACTCTCTGCAGAGGTAAGTACTGTTACGTTCTTACAATTTTCAGTAAACACTTTGTGGATTCCAAATAACTTGCAACAAGAATTTTCACTAACCACTGATTTATTTAATCACTAAAATTACACTAGCAAATACTTAAAAATCACACAACTAATAATAACTTAATCTAATATAATTTCACTACTTTTAAAACACTAAGCACTTTACTTTTCTTCTTAAACTTGTCAACTCTTGTCTAACCTAAAAACTCTCTTGTCTGTTTACTTCACTAAACTGCATACTTCACTCAACTGAACTGTTCCCCCATCTGCTGGAGTCACCTCTTTATATACACACTTGGAATCCTTCTAGAACTTTTTTCTAGAATTCTCCATAATTTTCTACCATGTAATAGATGATTGTTCGTCAATTGGCTCATAGACGGCGCCACCCTACTAGTCAGGGAAGTAATTAAGCTTCTGAGGAAAACTTTGAACATGAACTTAATCACATCTTTCCTTGTTAGAGGGCAGCACATAACACTGCCCCCTCCTTAAGCCTGAACGTCCCGGTCAGGCAATTCAGATTCCCCAACATACTTCATACTTCGCCAACCTATCCAAGTGCACGATCTTCATCTTGGACTTCTTACTACGTTGAATTCGGTAAACAACGTCATTGATCCGAGTGATGACTGAATACGGTCCTTCCCAGGGTGGGTGAAGCTTCGGAGATTTTCCCTTCTTTCGCTGTGGGTTATATAGCCAAACCAGATCGCCCTCCTTGAATCCTGCTGACGTCCCCTTCCGGTCATAGCGAGCCTTCATTCTGTCACTAGCTATGCTAACTTGGTTTCGAACCAATTCGTGGACATTCCTCAGCTGTTGACTAACTTCGTCTGCGTAGTCATCCACGGACAGTGGCTTCTTATCTGGTGTACCAAACATCAAATCACATGGCAGTCTGATCTCGTGCCCAAATATTACACGAGCCGGTGTCTGTTTAGTCGTCTCATGAATGGCAGCCCTGTATGCCATTAAGAAAAATGGTATATGTCGATCCCAATCTCGCTGGTTCTTGTGAACTACCTTAGAAAGATGTTCCTTCATGGTTTTATTATGTCGTTCCACCATTCCATCTGACTGGGGATGAAGAGGGGTTGTCCGAGTCTTGTGAATGCCCAGCAACTCACAAATTTTCTGAAATACCCCCGACTCAAAGTTTCTCCCTTGATCGGAATGTAGCTCCAGGGGTACACCAAATCGGCATACAAGGTTATCCACCAAAACTCGAGCAACAGTAACTGCTTCCTGATTCGGAATGGCATAGGCTTCCGGCCATTTACTAAAATAGTCCATAGCGACCAGGATGTATTTATTCCCATCATCTGTCACTGGGAATGGGCCCGCTACATCTATAGCAATCCTCTCAAAAGGAGCTCCGACGTTATATTGCTTCATTTGGCCCCTGCTCTTCGTCTGTGGCTCTTTGGTAGCTGCACAAGCCTTGCATTTGCGGCACCAAGCTTCCACATCTTGACGGCTATTTATCCAATAAAATCGTTCCCGTACTTTAGCCAATGTCTTATTCATACCAAAATGTCCCCCGGACACTCCATCATGTATTTCCTGAAGTACTTTTGGGATCCGACAGCTGGGTATCACCAGACGCATGGTAACTTCCTTCCCATCTGGACTTTCCCATGCTCTCTTTAATAGCCCATCTATAACCTTAAGGGAGTCCCATTGTGCCCACAATGCCTTCAGCTCCACACTTTTGTCCGAAACATCCTTCCATTCCGGTCGCGTTCCTTTTTCTTTTGCCCTTAATATAGGACCAATTACGCTGTCATCCATTTGTTCTCGTCTTAGAACTTCCTTTGTCCAATCATCTGGAACATCTACCTGAACTGTGTTTACTATTACCGTGCCCTGTGCTTTTTCAACCCGATAGCAGTGCTTGCAGTCATCTTTGCACGGTCTTCTTGACAGAGCATCTGCATTCTTATGAGACTTTCCAGGTCGGTGTTCGATTGTGAGGTCATATTGCTGCAGTCTTTCTATCCAGCGAGCCAGTTGACCTTCTGGAGTTTTCAGCTGCAGTAGCCATTTTAATGCAGCATGGTCGGTCCTGATTTTGAAATGTTGGCCATAGAGGTACTTGTGAAAATGGTCCACGGACTTAACAATGGCCAATAGTTCCTTCCTTGTTACACAATAATTCCTCTCTGGTTTGGACAGTACCTTACTGAAATACTCGATTACTTTTTCCTCTCCATTTTGGACTTGAGATAGTACACATCCAATCGCGGAGTTGCTAGCATCCGTGTCAAGAATATAGAGGCCCTTTTGTTGGGGATATGCTAGCACAGGACTACTGCATAACGCTGCTTTCAGCTTCTTCCATGATGTTTCACACTCCGGTGTCCACTGGTATTTAACTTTCTCCTCCGTTAGCTGGTGTAGTGGCTTTGCTATATCCGCAAATCCTTCCACAAAACGTCTATAATAAGTGCAGAGGCCAAGAAAGCTTCGTAATTCGTGTACATTTGAAGGTCTTGGCCAATCACGCACGGCAGAGATCTTGTCCGGGTCTGTCTGTATTCCCTCCGAAGATACGACATGTCCAAGGAATTTCACTTCTTTTTGGAATAGTAGACACTTCTTTGGATTCAACTTTAGGTGTGCATTTCTGATTCTCCCAAATACTTCTTGAAGATTTTCCAAATGTTCCCTGAAGTTTCGTCCCATAACCATTACGTCATCAAGATAAACTAAGCACGTCTTCCAAGTTAGTCCTCGGAGTACAAATTCCATCAATCTTTCAAAAGTAGCTGGCGCATTGCAAAGTCCAAAAGGCATCACGGTGAATTGATATAAACCACTACCTGTTGAGAAGGCAGTCTTTTCCTTGTCGTCAGGGTGAAGTCCCACCTGCCAATACCCACTTCGAAGGTCTAGAGTTGAAAACCATCGTGACCCTGCCAGCGTACTTAATGTATCGTCAATTCGTGGTAGTGGATAGCTGTCTTTCTTTGTAACATCATTCAGCTTCCGGTAGTCGACACAAAATCTCAAAGTCCCGTCCTTCTTGGCAACTAAAACTACCGGTGATGACCAGGGACTGGTTGATTCCTCAATTACTCCATCTTGTAGCATCTTTTGAACCATCGCAGCAGCTTCTTCCTGTTTAGCTAGTGGCAACCTCCTAGGTTGTTGGCGGATGGCGGCTGAATCACCAGTGTCTATCCGATGCTGTACTATATCAGTTTTCGTGAGGATGTCTGTGTTTTTGGCAAATACCGTACTTTCTTTTTCCAAAAACTTGATTGCCTCTCTACGTTCATCCTCAGATAGGTGCTCAAACTGGGTACTCAACAAAGTCACAACTTCCCTGTCTACGCTGGTTGGCGAACATTTCTCCCCTTGTTCCTCGCACCTTGCTATCCACTGGACTGGTTCGTAGGATCCTATTGCCTCACCTTCCTTAAAAGTTACCGAGTGGGAATTTAAATTAGCCACTCTAATTGGAATTTTGTCTTTTGTCCGGGTTAGAGTTCTTGCTAAGACTACATTTTCTGTCTTAATTGAATCATCGTTTTCAACAAGGCCAACACGGTATCCACCAGAGTTTTCTTCCAGAATGGCCTCGATTATTTGTTCTGAACGGGCAGGAATCTTGATTGTCTGAGCCGTCAGTAGCCTCACTTTTTGAAATCGGTCATTTGCTGTTGACAAAATAAATTCTTCATTTCCAATCTTTAGAACTCGTTCTACCACGTCAAGTACAAATTGATCTTGTACTCCCATAACATCCAGCCCCAAAATGAAATCATCCGTGATGTCAGCCACAATAACCCTATGACTAAAGCACAGGCGTCCAAACTGCAGATCTAGGTCAACTTCTCCATGAACCCTTACCCTGTCTCCTGTGGCTGTTCGAACGACCAGTCCATTTTGGCTTTTATCAACTTTTATTCCTGATAAAAATCCGGGCCGCACTATTGACGACGTGGCACCTGTGTCGATAGTGAAGATACATCTCCTTTTGTTTACATAGCCATCCAAAAGCAGACTACTCGGGACTCTTCTAATCTGAGAAACCCGTATCTCTCTGGGGGCACCGTGTTCACCAGCCAGCACAGCCCCCAAAGTGCTGGCTATTTTTAGTTTTCCTGCGGCTCTTCAGTCATTGCGGCATTTACTCGCTCAGGGCTCCGCTGCCGACAGTTTCGCTTAATATGCCCTGGTTTGCCGCACTTATAACAACGAATCACCTTCCTTGGCTGTTCATCGTTCTGCTCTCTTTCCTGCTTCCTTGGAGCATCTGGTTTTGTCATCAACTGGCTTATCATTTTGTGTATGTCAGCCATCAAAGATTCCATATTTGATTTTTCTAAATGGTCCTCTTCTACCTTCATGGCTCGTACTCTCGGACGTGGAGTCTCTTTGTAAGCGGCTTCAACCTCGAGGGCACGGATCAACGCTTCACTACCAGTCTTATCTCGAGATAATCTAAGGACTCGCCTGATCACCTCATCTCTTATGCCATCGATGAAAGTACCAACTGTTAATTGTTCCTGGAATTCTTTGGGTGCATCCGGGTAAGCCAGGTATGTCAGTCGCTCAACAGCTGCTTCAAAATCTTGTAAAGTTTCCCCAGCCTTTTGTGTGCGTGATTTGAGCTGAGTCCTGTATACCTGGGCGAGGTGTTGGTCGCCATATCTTAGATCTAGTGCAGCTTCCAAAACTTTAAAATCCCGTTGCTGCGTCACTGGGATACTCTGAAGCAACTCTGAGGCTTGGCCCCTTAATGCTAGCACCAATGCCATAGCTTTGTCTTCATTACTCCAATTGTTTGCGTATGCCGCTGCCTCAAATTGTCTTTTATAGGTTGACCAAGAAGTTTGACCATCAAAGGAAGGCGGTTGTAATCGAGGACCTGATGATGATAATACCAGCTGGCCTCCTTGTTCTCTTAACAGTCGCTTAAGTCGCTCTACTTCTCCTTCAACTGCACGAAATTTTCCTTTGACTTCAGTTACTTCCTCTTCAACCTTAGTAACTTTTACTTCAACGCCAGTAACTTTTTCTTCAACGTCGGTAACTTTTCCCTTAATGTCACTAATTTCTCCTTCGACGTTACCAACTTTTTGTTCAACTTTATCTACTTTTTCCTTGACTTCATTAGTGGCTGACAGGATAGCATCTTGTTGCACCTGTATAATTTTTCTCAATTCTTCCTTTTCTTCTTGACGTCTTCTTTCTTTTTCTTCTTCACGTCTCGCCTGTTCTTCTTTCTCTTCTAGACGTCGTTTCTCTTGTTCTTCTTTATCTTCTTGACGTCGTTTCTCTTGTTCTTCTTTATCTTCTTGACGTCGTTTCTCTTGTTCTTCTAGCATCATTTTGCTAAATGCAGCTAACATGTCTTGCATTTGTTTTTCAGCGGCCATGCTTCTTGTTTCCATTCAAAAACTAACAAACAACACTAACAAGTTTTATTTAAAGTCTATGCCAGGTACAAGTAGAATGTTCTATAAATTTTCTCACACTATATGGCACAAATTAGTCTTGTCTAATGTCTATATTACTTTCCAGTTCGACTCACTTCACTATCTCCAGTGGTTTCCAAATAGAACACTATGGAACTTCGTCGAATTCTTCAGAAATTCTGTTGCAATTCCGCTTCCGACACCAATTGTTACGTTCTTACAATTTTCAGTAAACACTTTGTGGATTCCAAATAACTTGCAACAAGAATTTTCACTAACCACTGATTTATTTAATCACTAAAATTACACTAGCAAATACTTAAAAATCACACAACTAATAATAACTTAATCTAATATAATTTCACTACTTTTAAAACACTAAGCACTTTACTTTTCTTCTTAAACTTGTCAACTCTTGTCTAACCTAAAAACTCTCTTGTCTGTTTACTTCACTAAACTGCATACTTCACTCAACTGAACTGTTCCCCCATCTGCTGGAGTCACCTCTTTATATACACACTTGGAATCCTTCTAGAACTTTTTTCTAGAATTCTCCATAATTTTCTACCATGTAATAGATGATTGTTCGTCAATTGGCTCATAGACGGCGCCACCCTACTAGTCAGGGAAGTAATTAAGCTTCTGAGGAAAACTTTGAACATGAACTTAATCACATCTTTCCTTGTTAGAGGGCAGCACATAACAGTACTTTAGCAATAAGTTGACTTTTACTTCCACATCCAGTGGAAGTATAGTTAATGAAAAAAAAAGTTTTTTTTCCAAATAGGTTGAAAATGTCATGAAACGTCGAGTTTTTAAATTTGAGGGAAAAAAAAAATTCTGTCTGGCGGTCTGTAACTTTTTTTGTGTGCATATTTACTCTGGAACCGTTTATGATATTGACCTGACATTTGGTACACTTACGTATTATAACGAGATCTGGAACTAGATTATATTTTGATCTAATTCCATTGAAGGGTTCTGGGGTAAATAGGCAAAGCAAGCAGGTAAGAGTCAATAAAATTGCAATTTAGGGCATGTACGAAAAGTCAAGGTCTCAATTTTTTTTTTTGCATCAGCCACCCCCACTTTCATCCCCAGACTATTATCAAAGGGAGTAAAAAAAATAAAATGTGATTTAGTGGGTATACACGAACAAAACGTCTCAAAACATTTTTTGGAATTTGGTGTGTATAAGAGAACGAAGGGCCTCTAAGATTTTTTGGCATTAGCCACCCTCACTCTATTATTAAAGGGAGTAAAAGATTACATTGGGATTTAGTGTGTATAAGACTTGGATTATAGTGGTTACTTGGGCACCGGTTTTTCTGTTTGTGTTATCGAAAAAGTCAGTTACTAATTTTATTGCAGTTCTTAAAAAACGAAAATTTGCTTGCAAACGACAACTAACTTATATTTTATGTAAACAAATTGAGTTTTTATAAATCATATGCACTATTAATGACCATTTGCTTTCCCATGCATGCACTAAATTTTCATTGCAGTGCCTAATTTAACTTTTCGTTGCAGTTACCAAAAATCGAAATTTTTGGAAAATCAAAATTCTTTCCAAGTTTAACATAAAAACAAAATTAAAATTTTCAGTTAATCTCATGCAAATCCCTTATTTTGTACAGCTCACAACAATGTCCTATCTAATAGCAGGTACACATAAACCTATTGTCTAAGTTCAAAAGGCTACATTTTAATACTCCAACTCACATTAGTAAAAATCAGAAACCATTTAATATCCCGCAATTAAATGGGAAACATCTATTGGATTTATATTTTAAAAATATGCAATTTTACCTAATCTGTAATTCTAGCCACTTTTCCGCCTTCAAATTCTTGACTTCATAGTTAAATTAATGTTTTTACAAAGGCTTTGCCAAGTCACACTCACAGCATTTGTCAGCGAGCTGAAAAAGATGATAGAGCTACGACTTATGTAGCAGTCCAAACTTAAACAATTTTTTCCTATAAAAACTCCAATCAGTTGCTATTCTGCAATCTTCATATAAATTTCTACCAAACCTTAAATCATTTTATCGTTACTTTATCTAATATTGTGTGAATTAGTGCTAAAATAAACTTCTCGTTTTAAAAATCAGTCTTGCCTTTGCCACCTGAAGCGAAGATATATATCAAAAATTATGGAAAAAGTATTGTATAAACAATTATTTACGTATTTTACACAAAATTATATATTGCCCAAACATCAGTCAGGTTTCCGGAAATCTCACAGCACATCAACTGCTTTGGCTGGTATTTTGCATAATATAGTTTCTGTTGTCGATGATGATGATGTGGCAGCACTTATCCTACTTGATTATTCAAAGGCTTTCGACACCATAAACCACAAAGTAATTCTGTCAAAACTAAAATACTATGGTATTGAAGGTCCGTCTTTGAATTTAATAAAATCCTACTTGACAGATTGGCAACAGAAAGTAAATGTTGAGCATAATCTTTCCAACGCTATAACATTACTAGCAGGAGTACCGCAAGGTTCTGTTCTAGGTCCCTTATTGTTTATCATCTACACAGCGGATTTAATGTCAACCTTTTCTAACTGTTACACGCATATGCTGATGATAAACAATTGGTTTATAGAGTCGACATCGACAATCTTCCAGCTTTTGAAAATCATGCAAATACAGATCTAGAAAATTTATTCAAGAAATCGAAAAGCTGCAACTTGTCTTTAAACAATAACAAATCTTGTGTATTATTTTTTGGCTAACAAGAAAACGTTGATATTGTGAAATCTTCATTGAACATCAAAATAAATAATGAAAACATTCCTGTAGTGGACCATAAAAATAATCTAGGTCTAATAATAGACAGTAAGCTAAAATTTACACAACAAGTTAGTAAAATTGTGCAAAAATCATATGTAGCCTTAAAGCTATTGTATGCTAATAAAGAATTTCTAACTTTTGGTCTTAAAAAAACGTTGACCGAAGCTATGGTGCTTTCTAATTTCAATTATGGAGATTATATTTATAGACCTCACCTTAATGCTATCGACAAAGCTCGCATACAACAAGTTCAAAACTCCTGCTGTAGACTCATTCATAACCTGCGTAAATATGATCACATTTCTACCAAGTTTAAAGAACTATCCTGGTTAAACATGGTTAACAGATGGAAGCATCATCTGGCATGTACAGTTCATAAGGTGATATTGACCTCCACTCCTGCTTACCTCAAAGAGATGCTAATAGAGCGTAGTAATTTTCACCAAATTAATTTAAGAAATATTCATTCTCTTCACATTCCGAGACATCGCACTACACTTTTTCGTAAAAGTTTTCTTTACAACGCAGTTAGTATTTATAACTCTCTACCTTATCATCTAAAAGAATTGCCTATCCCATGGTTTAAACAAAAATCTAAATTATATTTTCTTCGATCTCAATTATGATCTTATTTTGTTCCTTATCTTTTAATGAATACACTATCATGCTTCATAACTTCAAATAGTATAAATTACTTTTTATTATTTCCAATTATTATTATTTATTCTTTTTGTAGCTTTTATATTTTTATACTAAGAATTATTAAATCTTTTTTTTTGTGTAGAGGTTAAGTGTAAGAATAGCACCTCGTGTGCTAAACTTCGCCTCATTTTTGTAATAATATCATCACATATATGTGTATATTTACAAAAATAAATGACGATTATTATTATTATTATTATTATATGTAGATACAGGATGTTTATTGAAAATCAAGCCAGTTGCCAACATGTTTTGGGAAAATGTACTGACAGGCCTAAATCCGATTTGTACTTTTTATTTTATCAACTCCCAAGGCTCATGCTCATTTGCACCTTACTTTGGTATTTTCAGATTGATGACTGTTGTTCGGTTTTTATGTAAAATACAATTTTTGTGGCTCAGATATTAATTTAGAAAATGAGTGACAGCTTGTGATTTTTTATTATATTTATTACTTAATACTAAATCACCGGGAGAAATTGAGAAAATGCCAGTAATTTGAGTGTTCAAATGTGGTAGACACCCCACCCTGAATAGGCAATAAAACATCAGAAAAGAGAAATGTATAACTTACCTTCTTTCGAGTGTATGCAATCAAGCCAATCTATAAACTCACTGAAATACACTGCAACTTACTTTTTCTTTTTAACTTAAATTTTTTAGACTGAACAAAGGGATGGTACTGTGATTCCGACGCCATTTTCAAACATGTTCAAACAAGTCCCCGACCATCTAAACGATAAAATGAGGAAGGAGCTCAGCTGCCCTCTGGTCTTCGTGGCGCTGTTACATTTGTGCAATGAGGAGAACTTGAAATTAACACAGCATCCCAGTTATAAAGACTTTGATATTAAGGGGCCATCACCAGGAGATGAAAATGAAAGTGAAGATATGGATGTATTTACGTAATAAATTTTTCCTTTAATCTAACTTAATAGTAGTTGTTAGTTTTTTTGTAGTTTCGACTAAGTGCATATTTAGATATATATAATATATTGTACAGATTTTATTTTTAATAAATCTAGATTTTTTTTACCTGCGATATCTGCATTTCAAAATTTACCCAAAAACAGTGTCCTACAGCAAAATTCTTTCTATAATGTTGCAAGCTTAGTCCATTTGAAGTCTGATAGAATTGGACGAAGACACAGCCTAAAGTTCCCAAAAAGGTCACAAAAATGCGTGCCATTTTGGTATGTTCCAGTCTCCGGGCTATGTGCCCTGCCGAGCGCTGAATTACAAGTCTGGCGCGTTAAGTGTAATAATCGCATTTTGCCAACAAAACGCTAATGCTTCGATTGCAACATTGGACCGCTAGATGGCGCCTGCTTACTATTTTACATGTCGCTATCGTAATAATACCGAGATGTACCAAATAGTCAAGGGATCCTCGCGCCAGACGTCACATGCACTGACGGGAGCCAACAGTTCGAAACTGCAGTCTGCAAGTGGTGTGTGACGACTGGCAAGAGAGCTCCTTTATGTAGGATCAGTCTTTCGGCTGGTGTTTGTTGCAATCGAAGCATTAGCGTTTTGTTGTAGACCAGGGCCAATCCTGTTTAAGGCAATAAAAATTCTTAGCAGTATACCAATGGTCGGAAAATGTAGTTAATGGTGTAAATAATTAAGGAAAAATCGTCCAGACCGAGTAAAAGTTCGGGAAGGGGGGTTGGGGTGGTAATATATACATTTTTAGGGGTTGGTACTCGTTTTTTGCGATTTGCGGCTAAACTATGCATCCTATCGAAAAATGTTGAATGTAAAAGTTGTAGATAATGAAAAAATCTAAAACTTTCTAATTAATCATTATTGACCATTACCTCAAAATTATCGAGAAAAATGCAAAAAACCGTTTTATCGGTTTTTAATTTATAACTATCGCAAAAATGTTTATATTTTCATGAAAATTGGTGAAAATGCTCTCTTTTGTGTTTTAAACAAGCCCAAATTTTTTCAAAGCGAAATATTTAATTTTCGATGTTTTATGAAGAAAATAAGAAAAAAGAGCTAATTTTCAATCGAAAAATTTGATTAGCAAATTTTCGATTAATAAACTTTACTAGTGCTCATTTTTTTCGTTGAAATCTCAACTTTAATATAGAATTAAAATATAATATTGTTTATATACAAAAATATCATTAAAAAAGCGAAAAACTGAAAAACTACTTTTTAAAAATCGAGTTTTCAGTGAAAACCATGAATTTCTTTTTCTTTATTGTAAATAAACGTTTACATTCATAAAAAGCGTTAATTCTCATACAATACTAGTTATACAAGTAATATACATGTACCTAACTATTCTCGGCTTTCAAAGTCCCGAAAACATTATTTAAACTGCAATTAAATAGGTAAAAATTCAAAAAACACAAAGCCTGTGAACTGAGAAAATTTGTTAATTATTTCTTGTGATTCGTAAGTATTTACAAATTATCGCGTCAAAATCTTATATTTGATTATAAAATACAAAAATTAAAAGTAAAATAATTTTATTGAAATCTTTTTTTCTTCGTGGGCAATTCTTCATCGCCAGAATTCAATATCATTATTTTTATTATTATTTATTAGACAGTGGGTACTGTCTTCGTCTTCGATGTCCTCGAGACTACAATTTTATTCGTACAACGATTTTTCGGCATTAGAACATTTATCAGAACTGTGACAATTTGAACACAAATTTGTGCACTTTAAGCCATGCTTGCGACACCCACATTTGCTATTACCGCATCCTGTTTCGCAGCTGCAGCAGATAATTTTCAATAAATTTTCAGGAATTAATTCTTGTTCTGTGAATATAGGTACGATGCCATTAACGTCATGTTTCCATCCCCAATCTGTAACTGTTAATTGATTACTAAGCCAACTTTGTATTTGAAAATACACCCTGTAACAATGTTGCTTAGCTGCCCCTTCAGTTGGAGGTAATTTTTTCAAATGAAATGAGGATTTAACAGTAGCCGTTCGGTAAAGTTCAAATCTTTTGTAAATAGAAGCTATTATTTTTAATCCATTTTCGGTAATCGTTTGTTTGTCTGCATTTGTATTGTAAAAAATGTCTGCAAGATTAGGTAAATGTTTATCGGCCAATAATGATTTTATAATTGTTTTTTTTTCCTTTCCCAGCAAAACTGGAAGTTGTATCGCAGCCAGAAAAACAATGCAAAAATGCTACAATATGTTTATGTGATTTATGTTTAAAACTATTAGAAGTGTAATAAGTATCATTAATATTTCCTGCATCAGGTTTGTGGAAATAGATATTCAATTCATGTGAACTGAATTGATCTAAAAGAACTAAAAGATTTATGTCTTGACCAACAACTACCACTATTTTATCGGAGTTTTTTGCTACTTCAAGGGATGTATTGATAATTAGGGAATCTGCATCTTCTTCAAATAACTATTTTTTGGGTAGTTGTTTTGTACATAATGTAAATATTTTTGTGTTATTTCATTAATTGTATCGTTTTTTTGCCAGATTACTTTGTGTAAGAGAAACCCGCCATCAACAACGTGTACAATATTGCTCGAAGTTGGTAACGAATCGATGCTCGCAAATTCTGTATATAAATGTGACTTAACATTTTTTCTGAAGCCATTCTCTGTAAACAACGACACAGGAAATGGAGCAAGCTCGTACTGTAAATAATTTTTCATATCATCTGTGCTGCTGATATTTCGCGAAATTCTCTCAAATAATAGTAATGGATCAATTGTAACAGTCTCGCCTCAGTTAGGTACATGTACATTACTTGTATAACATAGTATTGTATGAGAATTAACGCTTTTTATGAATGTAAATGTTTATTTACAATAAAGAAAAAGAAATTCATGATTTTCACCGAAAACTCGGTTTTTAAAAAGTAGTTTTTCGCTCTTTTAACGATATTTTTGTATATAAACAATATTATATTTTAATTCTATATTAAAGTTGAGATTTCAGCGAAAAAAATGAGCACTAGTAAAGTTCATTAATCGAAAATTTGCTAACCAAATTTTTCGATTGAAAATTAGATAATTTTTTTTTATATTCTTCATAAAACATCGAAAATTAAAATTTCACTTTGAAAAAATTTGGGCTTCTTTGAAATACAAAAGAGAACATTTTCACCAATTTTCATGAAAATATAAACATTTTTGCAACAATTATAAATTAAAAACCGAAAAAACGGTTTTTTTGCATTTTTCTCGATAATTTTGAGGTTATGGTCAATAATGATCATTAGAAAGTATTAGATTTTTCATTATCTACAACTTTTACATTCAACATTTTTCAATAGGATGCATAGTTTAGCCGCAAATCGCAAAAAACAAGTCCCAACCCCTAAAAATGTGTATATTACCACCCCAACCCCCCTTCCCGAACTTTTACTCAGTCTGGACGATTTTTCCTTAACTATTTACACCATTAACTACATTTTCCGACCATTCGTATACTGCTAAGAATTACGATATTTTAAACGGTTTGGCCCTGGTCTATTGGCAATATGTGATTATTACACTTAACGTGCCAGGCTTGTAACTTGTAATTCAGTGCTCGGCGGGGCACATAGCCCGGAGAGTAGCTGTTGATTGCAGTCTGGTTACATTATAGTAAAATAAGGATTTTATAGAGGAGCTTGCGACTGAAATATGTTTTAATATTAATATATTTTCTTTTATTTTTATTTTACATATATTTTGTGTTGTGTATCTAACGTTAAATAGATATTATACTATGCATTTTTTATTGTATAGCCAGGGGCTAAAAATAAGCGTATTATCTATGTATCTATATAAAAATTAATAACACTTTTTAAAAAACCACCTACTTTTAATCAGCACCAGATGATGCCAATGTAGTTGGTAAAATATTCAACAAAAAAAATCCACTAGATATGCTTTAATAATTTATTAATAACACTGTACATTATGGAAAATTGTACATCTTACAGCTAACATAAAAAAATATATAAATATAGCGGTCCAAGTACCCATATGTATAGTTCAAAACTGGATAAGAAAATTTATGGAATATCTAAGTCATGGGCAAAAAACTGGCAAGTTATTTCATTATTTGATTTCCATATTTTCACAGCCCTGTATAAAAAAATAACTACTGTGCATTTGCAAAATTCTACTTGTAAAATTAATATATTTACGATTTAACATAAATCTTCGACGAAATTAATCAGAAATATTTTGCAGCACAGATTTTTATAAAAGAAATTTTTTTAAATCTTGGACACGTGATTAGTAGGAATTTGTAAACTTCTTCCAATAATCCAATACCTTTAATCTACCTAAATAAACTTAAATCCAAATATTCCACGGTAAACTTTATATAAAAAAAACAAAAAAAACTCAACACAAAATGCTGTACATTTTCGTTCACTTATCAACTGATTTTAAAAAACCCTGTTAATAATTCATTTGTTGCTCTCAATAAACTAGGCTAATTCATAACAAAAGTATATAAAGTAAAAAAACTAGTATTAAAGCTTAACGATTTGACTTCAGCTTCCACTTTAAGAAGAGGAACGCGGATATTCTCAATACGAAAAATATCACGACTAGAGCGACTATGTCGATAGTGTAACTAGAATTTATCATATCCAACTCTTCCAGAGTCGTTACTGGAGATTTAAAGTGGCAATACTCGGCGAAACATTTCAATTTTGGCCTATCGAATCCGTAGGTGGCAAGAGCGGTACCCTCGAACCCGTATCTGATGTAAGACAGGTAGGTTATCCAGCGAAGGTAGATCGGTATTGCGTCAAATGATACGAAGAAGCCTGAGAACAGCAGGAAAGGCACGGACATTACCGGCGCCAGGAAGACACCATTCTAAAAGGAAAAATACATTTACAATTTCTTATAATTTCGTCCGATGGCTATTAAACTTTCCTGCAACATAGCATGGCAGGATGCTATTGAATTTCTTTTAAAACAGGTTTTCCAGAAATGTATATATACAGGGTGTTCAATTTGAAAAGTGCTTTAGTATTGTGTAAGTAAAAATAAAACTTTATTTACCCCTTACCAAAACGGCTTTAGATTTTTATCACCCCTGCAATGTTTAGTATCAAATAAAAACGATTGAGCTCACCTGAACGTTCATAGCAGCACCGACCACCAATCCGACGCTCTGAGCGACAAAAGATACCAGCAGGCAAGCCAGCAGGAACATCCCATATCGTTGAGGTTCTGGAGGTTGTAATGTCATACAATATACAATTGTTACGTACAGAACGCAGAACACGGTCTGAAAAAAGTTAAAACATACAATTTTACACTTACTAAGATCATATAATCTTTGGATCTTACCTGGAAAGGCATATCGGAAATCGTAATGGCCAAGTAGTAAGCTCGTAACGAGTACCACCTGTTAAAATGTTCCTTGAGTAAAACGGGTAATTCTAAAGGGAATGATAAGATGGTGATCGTCATGGATGTGTACATCAAGAACAACATGTTGAAAAATAGAAAGCCGAGATTACTGAGCACTTTCGAACCGTCATCTCCAATTTTGAAGTACAAGGCTCCTATTAGGACTCCAACGAGAATATGTGCAAACAAACGTAAGTACATCAGAGTCTGAAACGAAAACAATATGAAACAGTTATAAGCAAAATTGTTAGTGCATCATTCTCCAGGCAGAGTCAATTCATAAGACAGAATCTTACTATTTATTGTATTCAAATAAGTACCATATTATATAATTATGTATGTATCAATCTTGAAATATCATCCTTTTCTTCAAATGTGCTTTTAGAGGGCAGAATATTAAAACACAATATTTTTAGTTGCATACTCCTCTATAAAATTCTTATTTTACTATAAGGAACGTAACCAGACTGCAACCAACAGCTACTCTCCGGGCTATATGCCGGGATCAGTCTTTCGGCCAGTGTTTGTTGCAATCGAAGCATTAGCGTGTTGTTGGTAATATTCAATTATTACACTTAACGCGCCAGGCTTGTAACTTGTAATTCAGCGCTCGGCAGGGCATATAACCTGGAGAGTAGCTGTTGGCTGCAGTCTGGTTACGTTCCTTATAGTAAAATAAGGATTTTATAGAGGAGTATGCGACTAAAAATATTGTGCTTTAATCCTATTCTTTTTGTCATAGACACCATTAACAGTGGACCTAGATACCGAAAGGTATTTTTCTTAATATAAGAATAATAACAACAAATAATTAACTAGTAATAGTAGTAGGTACACCACACTTACCCAATCTCTTCTGCTAAACAGAAGGGCACGTCTCAAAATAATAATGAATTGTTGCAACTCCGAGTTTCCATACCTAGGCTGCATCACAGGTATCGTATTACCTAATAGGGCAGATCCTACAGTGGCCTTTTCTATGTCCTTATCGTCTATATTGGACTCTTTCGTACCATTACTGAAATTATTCTCGTGCATCAAATTCTTGTTATCTTTATCGGAACTCTTAGCTAGATTGTTGGCTATCATTATGTTTAAGTTCTCTTTTTCGTACACATCGGCGTTATTTAAACCCTCGCTGTTCCTCAACTCAGGGAATGGTTTACCATCGCGGATATCGTTTTTACCGTTGTCTATAGCAGTAACCAGTTTTCTTGTGTGGTCCCCATATTCTCCGCACGCCACTTCGATGATGTAAGAAGCAGGGTTGTGGTAGGAGGGACATTGCAAGCCGAGCGTGCCCAAAAATGGCACTAATTGATTCGTGGAACCTTGGTACACACATTGACCATCGGAAAGGGTGTAGAGTTGGTCGAACATCTCGAACAGCCTGGCCGAGGGTTGATGGATCGTGCAAATTATGGTCCTACCGCCTGAAAACCAAAATATACTATGCAATAATGTAATTGCTTATAGACATTGGTGAGGTTGGAAAATCAGCACATATGATTAAGTGGACGATTGAAGCCAATGCCACACAAGCGTCAGATAATATAATCTAATGGAAACCAGAGTACTCTATGTGTGAAATAATAATAGTTTATTTGCATAATAGTCTGGTCGATAGCCGAGTGCGTTAAGGCGTGAGGTGGCAATCGCAATTAGTCACACGGACATCGCACCACCGGGTTCGAATCCTGGCACTGGCACTGTCGGAGGACATGGTTGTATGTCCGCGTTTTTTCAATGTGTAACCCCCTTCCGCACAAGCCCTGGCTTCTGGAATTGGGGGTTGTCTAATTTTGTGATGTTTATTTATTATTTATTATATTATTTAATAAAAAATTCACAATACAAAAATAGCAAAATAGCTCAAGGGCTCACCGCCAATCCTTGAGACATGTTTACCAGAGGAAATTAGGTATTTCACGTTAAAAAGTCCTCTGGTAAGTATTAGCCATTATCTCCCCAAGAAAATCTTGAGTACAAGAAAAAAAATATATATGTTAAAATTATACCACAAATCTTACAATAATCGTAAAATTAGCATCATGATTAAATCCCCAGATCTATTATTTTACACAAATAATATTGAAGATAATATAAACAAAATCGAAACCCACCCTGACATAAGTTCCGATCATTTGGCAATAGAGGTAAACATTAAACTTGACAAAATAATAAATGCGATGGAAGAAGTAGAGAAAATGAACTTCCACAAATGTAACACTGAAAAATTTAGTATTGCAATAGAAAAATAAATAGAAGAAAGTCAGCAACTCCCAATTGATGAACAGACAATAAATAGCTTTAATGAAAAATTAACTGAGACCATAATACATAACTCTCCTAAAAGAAAGACAAAATTCTACTTGCACGAATTGCCACCATTCATCATCAAACTAATAAGAAATAAAAGAAAAATGTACACTACTTATCAAATACAAATGAAGACTACAAAAGACTCTTTAACGCATACAACAAGAACATCCAAAAATTAATAGAATATAAAGAACACAAATGGATAAATGTTTGTAATCAAATAAATCAACAGCAAGGAAAAAACTACTGGCAACAAATCAGAAAACTCTCCAGGTATAAACAGACATCACACATAACTACTCTATAAGAAAATGGCAAATTCTATGACCTCGAAAAAGCAGAACTGTTTGCTTATCATTTTGAAAAAACATACCATAAAAAATGACAATCAGTTTGATGAGACAAATTACGAAGATATAAGAAATTGGTCCAACAACTTTTTTTCAGAAGAACTTCAAAGGCAAAATAAGGCAATAAGTAAGGAGACATACTTTGAATATTAAATAAAGAAAAAAGCGCAGCCCCGGAAAAGATAACATATCCAAAAGCGTCATTCGAAAATTAGGACATAACGTACATCTATATATAATTAGAATATATGAATACTGTCTTAACAACCAGTACTTTCCCACACAATGGAAACAAGGAATTGTTATCACCATCCCTAAATCAAACACCAATCACCATAGAGTGGACAACTAGCGCCCTATAGTGTTGTTATCGGTGCTGGCAAAAAATCTAGAACAGATAATTAAAAAACTGATCTCTGAAGCCATTGGTCACATATTCCCAACTTATCAGTTCGGATTCCTTGAAAAGTGCTCCACCACACATCCACTGACGATACTTACATCAAATATCCAAACATCAAAACTTGAAGGATATCATAGCGCAGCAATCCTTATTGACATTACCAAAACGTTTGACAGTGTATGGCATGAGGGTTTGTTGTACAAGTTGGCAGTACTGAACTGTCAAAAAATTATTTAAAACACAACAAAGACTGCCGCAAGGCTCCCCACTCTTACCATTGCTATACAACATCTACTGCTATGATATCTACAACTTTGAAAAACACCTACAATACTTTAATCCCAATACATATATATTCTACAGTATGCTGATGAAACGGCTCTAATTAGTCATGATCGCACCCTGGAAAAAACTGTTGTCCAATTACAAGAACTAATAACAGAACAATGACCTGGTACAACAAGTGGAGGTGGAGACTAAAACCCTACCCAACAAAATCCGAATACACTACCTTTAACCATGCAATAAACATTCTCCCTGTTCAGTCAAGTTACATTTACAAATGGACATGAAACATTAGAACACCATCCGGTTCGAGCACTGTCTCTAGTTTTACTAATGTAGCGAAAATGCTCCAAGTGTTCGGAAAAATTGACAGATGAGAAATTAATAGTGTTTTATTTGATCAGTACTAGACATGGAAATGCTTGCCGAGTGCTTGGCAAATTAAAAAATTATCAAACTTGTTGAGTAACAACTAATAAATGCAATTTTGATTCTGTAACTGGCAGAGTGCCGCAAGGGTCCATCCTAGGCCTGTTGCTATTTTTTTATTTATGTAAGTGATCTGCCATCAGTTTCAAGCCAGTATTTTGCTCTTTGCCGAATATATGAGGACCTCTGGCAATTCAGTATCCCAAAAACCTGACTTTTCAAGAAACTAAAAACCATAAGGGCTTTACAGGAGTCAGATATAATAGAGAAAAACAATCAAAATAATTTATTTCATAATCTGTGCCTCGCTTACACTTTTGAGATAAGAGTACCTACATACAAAATATAATTTATTAAAGATATTGAACATTCTGAGAGGATACAAGAAGGAACAGTACCTGAAGTTAATAGCATATCGCATAAAATTTTAGCATCACCTCTATCTGCATGGGTGTAACACAATCAAACAAAACAGCCTTCTTCTGCAAGAGTATACGGACATTTTAAAACAAGGTCAATTGGGACTTGCCAGCATTAAGCAACAAACTAATTCTTTGTTGAGAGACACTGTGGCGTTTACGTTTGGGAATTTGTGAAAATTGGCGATTTCATGTACCAGAAAATTTTATGCATTTTGGTATCAGAGATTGACAAAAACAACAAAAACAGTTCTTATTCAAAAAATTATCATCATAATTTAAATAAAAAAGAGCAATTAAAAGTAATGCCTAGTGTGTTTACTTGTAATTCGCATGAAAGTAACTTGATTATATTAAAATAATCGTACAACATAAAACGAATATAATAATTCCACAGAGATGAACCTTGAACTTGGATGATCACGTATATGTATGTTTATGTCAGTAGCAAAACAAATATTTTTTGCAAATAAAGCACAGATTAAACGAGATAATAACAATTTTATGAATAATTAATCACATAAAGCAAGGACATGGGACAGGATGGGTTAACATGTTGCATTTGACAAGTTGTTCATGCCATTTAGTAAGCAAATTTGTCAAACTATTGGTTTAAAAGTTCCTCGACAAGAATAAATGTCAATTTTACTGCTTAAAACAATATACCTACTATTTGTTTCGGTTAATAATTTGTGTAACCCTATGAAACCATAACCTTTGTTCTTTAATGGTTTTCAAATGATAAATAAAATTAAAAAATCAATGGCTGAGTTGGTGTTGACTTTTTCCTTTCTTCTCAGCTGTAGCTAAAATATTGATGTCGAAAAAAAAATCAAATTTTTTTTATTATGACGAAAATGGATGTTTTGGGGCCAGAAAATAGCAAATTTGTCAGAATCGGCATGCCATCTGCATGTAGTACGTTTCATTAACACACCTCAACGTACAAAGGGGCCACCCATAAATTACGTCACGTCAATTTTTGAATTTTAGATCAAATCCCCCCCCCCCCCATTGTCACATTTTGTCAGGCTGAACTAGACCCCTCAAAAAATTACATCATGCTTATAGAAACCCCTCCCCATTTTTTTTCGATTCCGTTATTTATTATTATTCACGATATTTTCATTACACTAAAACATTTACAACCACATAGTTGTTCATTTGTATGAAAGATAAAACAATAAAATATTGAAATAATATAGAACTATATTTATTAAATAACACAAAATTATATAAAAAAATATTTTTAAAAAAGCTTTTATTTAAATCCTCTAAAAAGTAGAAAATAAACTTTGAGATAAATCAAGCCCACCATTTTGTTACCTTATATAATTTTTTTTATGATATGTAAAAGCTTGTCGCGAGATATTCTTGCGATTGCTCGCGACAAGCTTTTATATCATAAAAAAAATTATGTAATGTAACGGTTTGATTTACTACAAAGTTTATTTTCTACTTTTCAGAGCATTTAAATAAAAGCTTTTTTTAAATACTTTTTATATAATTTTATTTTTTACTTTTTAATCTCTTGATATGCTGTAATCCCCAGATATCGATTTTCAAACGAATCGGATCATACACGGTAAAATCGTCTGCCATCTTGAACTAAATTTTTGACTAGAAATTCGTAATCCGCGACCCCGAAAACCCCTTGATCGATTTGGACCTAAATGACAAAAGTCGTCAGCCATATTGGCGCCGCCATTTTAAATTTCTGAATTTTGACTAAAGTTCATAATCCGCGACCTAGAAAATCTCCAGATATCGATTTTGAGCTGAATCGGAACGATAAAGTCGTCCGCGATCTTGAAGTCGCTATCTTGAACTAATTTTCTTACTAGAAATTCGTAATCGGCGAACCCGAAAACTCCCAGATATCGATTTGGACCATAAATAACAAAAGTCGTCCGCCATATTGGCGCCGCCATTTTGAATTTCTAAATTTTGATCAAGAACTCATAATTGGCGATCTCGAAAACCCCCAGATATCGATTTTGAATCGAATCATAAACGGTAAAGTCGTCCGCCATCTTGAAGCTGCCATCTTGTTTTTTCTTATATAAAAATGTTAAAGTGTATTGTCACCGGAATTATACACGTGCAAAATTTCAAAGCTCTAGCTTAATTAGAACTAATCGAAATTTTGATTGCAAGATTTCACCTAAACAAACTAACAAACAAACAAACATTGCAAGTTAAATAAAAGCTTTTAAAAATACGTAAAATTTCGTTAACAAACGAAAAATAACAAATAATTTAAAATAATAGAAATAAAATCATTATTTTCAGTATTAGTAGTGGTATGGTGGTTGCATTGGACTATAGACATTTACGATTTTTTAAATTGTAACCTATGAACAGATTTGAATAAATTTATTATTTGTGACCTTCACATTGCGCCGTTTTACCTGACGATGTGTGATGTCTATCTTAAATTAGTATTGATTTTTAACAGGGCTGTCGAATTGAGAGATGTAGAGTACCTATAAAAAGTGTTTATATTACAATATTTTTCTTTTGTTGATTAGTTCACCGTTCTGTACGTCACACTTAGTCAGACCCCCTCCCTCCCCCTTATCACATTTAGTCACGTAACTACGGACCCCCCTGGAGCGTGACGTCATTTATGGATGGCCCCAAAGCTGAAATATTACAAATAAGGCCTGGGAGCTCTAAGGAAGGATTCTATTTAACATTGGTGACATTGCAACTGTCCTAGTGCAATATTATAATTTCATAGTTATTATATTTCTTTCTATTTTCAATATACTTTCTTAAAACATTTAACTCACTAAATCTATACGTTAATTACTGCTAATTACTGTTCTGCCAGTTTTAATTACCGATTTTTAAAACTGTGATATTTGGTAAGGCCCCTTTATTTTTCTTGAGTATATTATATAAGTCTACAGTGAAACTCCCTGTGTCAGCATATTTTCAGCCTGCGAAATTGTATAAATTGTGTTGTGTAAGCAATATAATATTTTAATTATTGCCTTATTTTTCCTTTAAGGTTTTTATTATATTAACGTCCTGGGGGAGGTTAGCCACAGCTCATTCACCGCCCAACCAAGATAGACTTTTTCAATAATAGTTATCCCTATTCGAAACTGTAACGAAATTTCATAAGACGTGATTTTCGGAACTGAATCGAAAAAGGATTTTGTATTAGTACCTACCTTTGGCCAAAGTTTTCAATAGGGAAATACACTGGAAACAAGACGAGGAATCCAAACCGCTCGTGGGTTCATCAAAGAACATGATAGGAGGGTTGCTTACAAGTTCCAAGGCAATTGATAGCCTCTTCTTTTGACCTCCCGAAAGACCACTTGTCATTGTCGTTCTATGATCAAGCAGGCCTAGGGTATCCAATATTTCTGTTATCTGCAGTTAACAAAGATAATAAGAATTTATTTATAGATATTCCAAATGCTTCTTTGAGATTCTTGGAAAGATCTAAAGTATAGTCGTCTGCAATTTTACTCTACAGATAAAAAACGCAACAAAAACTTTATGAGCTCATTATTCACACGTTGAACCATTCGGTATGTTAAACATAATATTTTTAGTCCTTAGTTTACTATAAGGAAAGTAACCAGACTGCAACCAAAGTTACAAAACTGGCGCGTTAAGTGTAATAATTGCATATTACCATCAAAACGCTAATGCTTCGATTGCAACAAACACCAGCCGAAAGACTGATCCTGGCAAGGGAGCTCCTTTAAATAGGATCAGTCTTTCGGCTGGTGTTTGTTGCAATCGAAGCATTAGCGTTTTGATGGTAATATGCAATTATTACACTTAACGCGCCAGATTTGTAACTTTGGTTGCAGTCTGGTTACTTTCCTTATAGTAAACTAAGGATTTATAGAGGAGTTTGCGACTAAAAATATTATGTTTAATATTCCGCCCTCTAAAAGCACATTTGAACTATTCGGTATGTTGTCGTCAAACAAGCCGACATACCTATAAAGGTAAGTGACCAATTTGCGGACGAGATAGTACAGAGAATAAAGGTTTCTAATGAGGTCGTAAAGTTTTTGTTGCGTTTTTTATCTGCAAAAGTGAAATTGCAGATGACTATAATAGCCAACATTAAATTATAGAAATGATTGTGGTTTCACTTACGATGGCTTTTCTAGCGAACTCTCTCTTTTCTCCAATCTTTAATTTGGCGGCAACTGCCATGGCCTCATCCACCGTTAGATTTGCATGAAGTTGGTTATCTTGCATTATGTAGGCGGATAATTTTCTAAACTGGCTCAGGTCTCTTTCATTATCGTTCATTAGAATTTGCCCTTTCATCCCTTCAGTCCTGAAATTAATAAAGAAGAATTAAATTGTGTAAATGTGACATCGCGAAGAATGCAATAGCTGTTATATCGGTCAAATAGGAAGGAGATTCAATATTAGTTATAATCAACATTTAAAATCATAAAATTAATTCAAATATTGCAAACTATTTTTTAGAAACCAATCATAATTTCCCTTTAATAGATAAACTGAAAATTAAACATATTAGGGGCAATTGAAATTTACAAACAAGATAATTTAACGTGATTTTTCACAATGAAAGATTAGTCAAGTTACCAGTAGTTTATTCTTCTTCGGACAGTGTAAATATCTTTGACGAACACAAGTTGGATTGGACATTTTATATTGTGTACTTATCAGCTTATAGTCGTTGGTATGATATTGATGTAATTAATAATGTAAAGATCCAAATTCTAACCTCCTTAATAACTAATTAGATATAGCCAAGCTCAGATTTACGATCCACTCAAAAAAGGCAATAAGAACTTTACGACCTCATTATGAACACGTAGGTGCCTCTCGCGGTTGTAAAAATAAAAAAATTGCTATGGAGAGCTTAAGTTGAGACTCAGGAGGTCTGTCGTGCACTTAATTTTGATTTTTTGAAGTTGGGGTGGTTAGTTTTTAAATGGTTGGAACGGGACAAATGCTTCGCCCTGTATATGCTTCGGAGCTGTATTTATTTATTAGAATCTGACTAGTACCTTATTAAATTTATATTTTATGGCAGGATCAAGAGCTACACCCTGTAAATACTTTTCTTGACATTAAACACTTTGTTTTAAATGAAAATTAAAATTGTTTACACGAGATTAAATTATTTAACGTATCAACACTTGAAATTTTCCCTTAGAGAAGATTTTTAGTTGGGTGGATGTTTAGTTTAGAGACTTCGCTCGCTGAACGCAGAAACTAACTTGAGGACACCGAAACTGGCTTGTTTTAAACTCGTCATACTCCGCTATTTATATGGTACGATGGGGACTTGGCTCACAGAAGTCTGGATAGAGCTGGATATGTCCTCTGACAGTCTATGGGGCTGGAAATTGTGAAATATTGCGCAATTGTTTTGAACAATTTGAATTCAGGGCTGAAAAATATATCATAAATACGACAATGAAAACTAGGATTTTTTGATATATAAATGAAAATTGAATTAGTCCCGTAATGTTGGAAGTCATAATTTAACCCATATTAATGTCATATTGAGAATGTTCTATCGCCGGCGTTGAAACGAAGTGGAAGTAAGTTTTGCTGATTGAAGTGCAGATTGCCACGAGTTGCTGTCAACGCGTACGAAACATATGAATGGGAAATAAGTTTTGATATTAGTATTTCGGAAGAAAATTTTCATGAACGTGATCATGGCTTGTTGGAATTGTGAATGAAGTATATTTTGATGTATAAATGGAAGATTGAATTAGAGGTTGATTTGAAGAGAAATTATTTTATAGAAAGTTTTCGGAAGTGAATTAAAATATTTTGACTTGGGGTTTGGAGAGTGGTTTTGATGTGAATCGAGGTAATGAGGGGGCGGTATTGTTTAGGGCAGTCGTTTGTAAGATTTTTGCTATAAATTGGTTAGTTTGGATGTTTGAAATATTCTGTTGATAAATTTAGGTTAATTGTGAATTATCGATGTGGTACGAATTTTCTCAGAATTATTTTTGAAAAATTGTGGTCTTTGGCTATTTTAAATGTCTGAAGTACTTTTTTATTGTGTTTTGACTAGGTGACCTTGAAGATCGAATTATTTAGCAAATTATAGTACTTTTGAGCTTGACTATATCGTTAATGTGTGAGACGTACTATAACAATTAAAATAGGTACCGTTAAACTAGTCGCAAAAGTAATTGCGCTCAGGTACGCACTTGAAATATTTAGATCACCAACTCAGTCGTTCAATTTTAGCAGCGCGTTACTGTCTAGTATTATGAATATGTAGATTCTAATACATAAAAATTTACGGCTCTATACTATTTCGTTCGCAAATAGACTCGCTTACCTTTATAGGTTTTTAATGTGCGCCGGCTTATTTGATGACATCGGGCCGAATGGTCCAACGACGATAATGATGAGGTCGTAAAGTTTTGTTGCCTTTTTTGAGTGCACCGTAAATCTGAGCTCGAATATATTGGAAACTTGACTGTTTGCCGATTTAATATAATAATAGTGCCCACCTGCATTGTTCGTTTGCTCCTACATATTTAGCATAATGTTAATGTATTAATAAGTAGTCTAATATAGAACATCTAGAAAACTGCAGTCGCAAAAAGAAAAATCTAGTGATATTCAACAACAGTAATTTTGTGTTCGTTAGTTATGAAAAGATACTTTATTATTCGCAAAATTACGTGGTCAGGTTGTCATTTCTGCAAAACGTAAAACCGTAGAGTGAGGAAGTCTCTTTATCCAAACTCTTGGTCTGATGAACATCTCAAACTAATACTACCGCATTAATTAAGGAAACAAGATTTCGTAACCATACGATGAAAACACTCGTTTATTACTATATTACATAACTTACACGATTTGCATTTGATAAAATATTTATTAACTAGGTAGGTACATAAACCTTGATTGTAATCATTGAGGTTGAGAATATATTGGCCTCATTTAAGGTTAACAGGAAATCCTCAGAACAAAATTTATCCAGCGAGCTGCCTGTTATTTCGTCACATTACAATTTTTCAATACAATTCGTTGTACAAATATATTTCAAGATTTGCTCGTAAAGTATGACGGCGTGTGTTGTACTACGTGGGGAGTGGCATTTTTAATGGATATAGTCCTATTAAATAAATGTTTCAGCAAGAAATACATTAATAAAAATCGCTCTTCGATATTTCTTCGGATTTTGACATTTCAGATTAAATATGGGGATTCAGAACTTATCCATAAACATTTAAGGAATGAAATACTGACCTACATCCATACGCCTAAGAAAAAAACATACAGGGTGGGGCAATAGTGCGTCGGATCTCGATATCTCGAGTTCTACGATAGCAAGAAATTTTTTAAAAAATTGCAAGTAAACTAGATAAAAAAGTCTATAACTGGAAATTATTTTACATACAGGGCGAGCCAAGACGAAATTACAGGACCAAGTGCCTTTTTTAACCTCTCCACAATAAAATTGTGAGAGGTTACTAAAATTGGTTCAAAAACGAAAATTGAGATAACATTAAATCTTTATCAAGAAAAAAAAAAAAAAAAAATTCGTGGGCAAGCCTTTTTTTTTTTTTTTTCTTGACATTGTCCTGTTCCCGCGATAACACCTTTACTTTATTAAATCTTTACGTATTGAGGTCCTAGGAACCCAAAAAAGTGGTTTTTGAAAAATGTCTGTGTGTGTGTATGTGTGTTAGCACGATAGCGCCAAAACTACTGAACGGATTTGAATGAAACTTTGCATGTGCATTTCTTTAGTGCCGCAGAAGATCTGAAAAGGTTTTGGTTGAGATCGGATTACGTTTAGTGCCATTTTGACGCAACAAGTTGCTTATTTTATAATTACTTTCAATTTGCAATGGAACCCTTGAAAAGCAGTTAAAATTCTGATTTCAAGGATATATCACACTTCCACCCTTTCGATTTGGTTTCCGTGAAAAAAATTAAAAACAAAGCAAATATGAAGCATAGATCGCATTTCGCATGACATGATCGATGCGCGTAGGCGTTACGTCGTGAAACTCGTCACATCACGTGTCAATTCACGTGTGAGGGTTTCTTCACTGCTCTAGAAGTAGAGCGGATTACGTTTTTAAATATATATATAGGACAAATCGAAGAATTAAACTACAAATATTCCTCTAAAATCTAGTAAAATTACTGAAATGCTAATGTTTCATTTAACAAAGACAGCCGCGAGCGATCGGATTACAATGAGTAAATTTTGACGATTGTCATTGTCATCATTTGTCATCCGATAACGTTGGTGTCATCTCATGTTAATAAGATTTCGGCATATTGGTAACTTTTAGTGGATTGTCACAAACTTTAAAGGTAGATGTAACAATATCAATATCATATGCTTTCTGTACCTTCGTTGGTGAATTTATTATAGATTATCACTTTACCAATTTTCAGTTTGTTGCTTTACAAATCTGTAGTATTTAGGATAACTAGATTTTCTTAGTCGTTCAAGTGATGTTAAAGTTGTTAATATCCTGATAGTATATTATTCAACGAGCGATAATGTAGGTAATAACTCGCATAGATGATTGTAAATTCATTAAGTTGAGGGTTTTTTTAATGCCCCAGAAAATCTGAAAAGGTTTTAGATGAGATCGGATTACGTTTAGTGCCGTTTTGTCACACAATTTAATGCTCTTTTCGGCTTCAGAGATCCACCGAGTGGGGAGGTTCCAGCCGCTTCTAGTAGCTGCCGATTTTTAAATGGAATGCTATGTATATCAGTACATTTTTTGAAGCCTCTTCCTAGGCTCTATCCATTCCTATTAATATCTCCCAACCACTTGGATGTAATGAATTTTTTTGTTGAAATAATGCGACCTGCAAATGGATATTAAAAAATCACCACAGGCACAATTATGGGTTTTAAGAAAAACTTATGTGAATACCAGTTACGAGACATCTAATTAATATTTTTGAATCGTTTTCATTTCCGAAAAATGTACAGGGTGGCCAAAAATTATTTTTCAATTAAGAACATTTTAAATTGAATTTTCTCAATTTTTTCAAATGGAACATCCTGTATATTTTTCGACGATGTGATGTAAAAATGAAAAACATGTTTTGTAAGTACTTCCCTATGGCTAATTGCAACCATTTTCGTTTTATAAATAAAAAAGTATCAAATTCAAGAATAAACTTAAAAAAAAGAGGTTCCCTCAAATAATTCATTAGAAAACAATTTATAATAGGTGTTCGACGTGTTGCCCATTTTGATTGACACACGTCTTTATGCAATTTTGAAATGAGGCCATTTAGTGGGACCATTTCTTCCAATCCATTGAAATGAGTAAATAGTATTTAACCGGTCCTTTACTGTAATGTTTTTTTGTACATTTTTTTGCTATTTTCGTTATTTGACAAGCAATAAAACCTCAGTTTGGTATAAATTGTCGTGTACAAAGGAGCATTTACCACACTTATCGGTCGTCACAATTTGTATTGAATTTAAAATATTTGGACTTTTACAATATGAATTTTAATAAAGCGGAACTTGTAGACATGACTTTTCTTTTGGGCGAGTCAGACAGAAATTGTTTACTTGCCAATAAAATTCATAACCAACGTTATCCTGAAAGAAGGATCCCTGTTGTTAGCAGCTTCCAAAACCTTCTCGATAGATTTCTGGAAACTGGAAATGTCGAATATAAAAAAAGTGAAAGAATAAAACGTGTTGTGAACGAAGAAAATGAGTTTTCTGTGGTGCTGGTAAGGTTGAGAATCTCCATGTTAGTCAAAGAGAAGTGAGCTCATTAGTAGGAATAAGTAGACGGTGTGTGGGTTGCATCTTAAAAACAAATGAGTTGCATGCATATCATATTCAAATGCACCAGGAATTCTGATGACGATTTTCAAAAGCGCCTACAATTTTGTAATTGGGCCAGAGGTAAAATGCAACATGATGTCAACTTCTTCAATACTGTTTTATTCAGTGATGAGGCAACTTTTCATAAAAATGGATTTGTTAATAGGCACAATTTCCATTATTATACTTCGGAGAATCCTTACTTTCTTATGCAAGTTGATAACCAATACAGATGGTCTATAAACGGAATTATTGGAGAACATGTAATAGGGCCATATTTTTTTTATGGTACATTGACTGGAGCTATTTATCTTCATTTTTTGGAAAACTATCTGCCACAATTATTGGTAAATCTCCCTGAAAGAATTCGAAATAGGATGTGGTTTCAGCAAGATGATGGCTCCATCACATTATTTAAATGAGTTAGAGACCACTTAAATAATACCTACTCTAATCAATGGATTGGAAGAAATGGCCCCACTAAATCTCCAGATCTTACAAAAATGGATTTCTTTTTATGGGGATACGTGAAGGAAAATATTTATAGAGACACGCCAACAATAGTACAAAATATGAAGGAAGGAATAAAAACATCTATCACACCGGCAGTATTAGGAACAGTGGGAACCTCATTTCAAAAGCGCACAGAGATGTGAGTTATTTGAAGAAACATAATTTTTTAAATTTTTTGCAATTATCGCACAATGAAACAAATCGGTTGCAAGAAAATGTTCGTTTTTCATTTCTACATCACACCGTCGAAAAATATACGGGGTGTTTCATTTGAAAACATTGAGAAAATTCAATTTAAAATGTTCTAAATTGAAAAATAATTTTTGGCCACCCTGTACATTTTTAGGAAATGAAAATGATTCAAAAACATTAATTAGATGTCTTGTAACTGATATTCACATAAGTTTTTCTTAAAACCTACAATTGTGACTGTATTTCAACAAAAAAATTCATTACATCCAAGTGGTTGGGAGATATTCAATGCTAATATAGGAATGAATAGAGCCTAGAAAGAGGCTTCAAAAAATGTACTGATATACATAGCAATTATTAAAAAAAAAGGCACTCGGTATTGTCTGAAAGTTATTTGTGGCATTCTACGAATATTCTTTCCTATTATTATTATTTGGGTTTTCTACCACATGTACTATTATCCTCTTCAAAACAAATCACCGAATCTACAAAATAATAGAATTATTGGAAAAAAAGCCTCTGCGCCCGTGACGTTTACGCCAAAGGAAAAGTCAGAGGTTATGTTTTGCAAATAATATAAATCGGAATAAACACAAAAATAATGTATTTTGCTGACGTTTCGGAAAGTAATCTCTTTCCGTTTTCAAAGCTATTTTTTGAAGAACTCTTATTTTGCTGTGTATGTCAAATACACAGCTTTAAGATTCTGTTTATGTTATTTCCATAGATACTTACTACTTACACAGAACATAGAACTGATGATATTTTTTTAGATAATGTTGAGTTTGTTAAGTTCTTCTTTTAACATTGGTAGCCAGGTTGTACAAATATCTACAGAACAATTCGATACGCACTTATCTTCATTTAATAAGATTATTGCTGATTCTTTAATTTTTCTTTTTTTCGTATCTGTTTCTTTTGTTAAAATTTTTGCCGAGTCCCAGTTTATTCTATGTCCGTTTTCCCAAGCATGTTCACAAATCTTTGATTTCTGAATTTCATTCTTTCTAATGTAGTTCTTGTGCTCATCCAACCTCACACTGAAAGGTCACATAACATTTATCACATTCGCACGGGATATTGTAAATACAGTTTTTTGAATTCTGCTCCCTGTTTATCGGTTTTGTTTTTGTTAAAATAGATCTTAAAGTGTTCCCCGTTTGAAATATCGTCTTAACATCAAATTTGTCACCTATACGGCGTAGCTTTTCCGATAGTCCGTATACATAAGGAATTATTGCTGTTTAATGACGTTCAGGTTTTTGTCGTACCTGATTGTCCCTATTTTCAACATTTATGAAAACTCTATCAACAAAGGCTTCAGGATATTGATTTTGTACTAGAACCTCTTTGATAAATTTTTTCTCGTTATTTAATATTTCATTATTAGATGAAATTATTTTGGCCCTATCGTATAAACATTTTACAACACCCCTTTTAACATTTATTGACTGATTTGAGTTAAAATTTAGATATCTATTAGTATGTGTTGGTTTTCTATAAACGCTTGTTTCAATTGTATTATTTATCCTTCTAATTAAAACATCTAAAAACGGTAGTTCATTCCTACTTTCTACTTCTAATGTGAATTTAATAGACGGTTCCTTACTATTTATATTTTCTAAAAAACTATCTAGTAAATCAACACCATGAGGCCAAATTGCAAAGATGTCGTCAACATATCTCCATCAGACAACCGGTTTGTTTATACAATTTTGAACATGTGTGTTCTCAAAGTTCTCCATAAATATGTTGCTTAAAATTGGTGATAATGCAGACCCCATAGCCATACCAAAATCCTGCTGATAGAACTCATTGTCCAATTGAAAATAGGTTGTTTTTATACACAGTGTTAAGAGTTCCATTATGCTATTTACACTTAATTTAGTTCTAGTTTCCAAATTATTATCATTTAGCAACCTGTCTTTAACTATTTTTAATGTTTCATCTACCGGAACATTGGTAAAGAGGCTAACTACATCAAAACTAACCATCAGGTGTGATTCATGAATATCGGTTTCATAAATTTTTTCTATGAAATGTTTACTATTTTTAATATATGAATCGGTATTTCCAGATAATGGATCAATAATTTTAAGTAAAAATTTTGCCAAATTATGACATGGTGAATTAATAGAACTCGGTCCTGTAATTTCGTCTTGGGCTCGCCCTGTATGTTCGAAAATAATTTTCAGTTATTGACTTTTTTATCTAGTTTATTCGCAATTTTTTAAAAAATTTCTAGCTATTGTAGAACTCGAGATATCGAGGTCCGATGCACTATTGCCCCACCCTGTATACTGGGGGTCCATTAAAGAATGGGCCATACCTCAACAGTAAGTTCCTTGAGTAGAGATAAGAGAGATATAACAAAAAATTAATAAAAAAAAATTTGCATTTGACATCCCATATCGACCTACTGCCGAAGTTTGGCCCATTCTTTAAAGGGCAACCTATACAACGAAAGGCAACAAGTGGTATGAGTAGGGTCGGACGGGGGTTACGTTATGAGTCGCTTTCCTAAGTATACTAACGATATTTTAGGGCATTCTATATGTATAGTTCAAGTAGGAATAAACTGAGACAGAAAAAACGTAACAAAATCTTTACGACCTCGTTAAAATACCATTACTCTTTGTGCTCTTACTCTCGACCGCAAAGCATCTCGCTCGTTTTTAATGTGCGGCGAGTCGTTTGATCGTTTGATGTTAGGCATGCCGCCGGTGGGCCGCGGCGATAATAATGATGTTGTAAAGTTTTTGTTTAGTTTTTTTGTCTCAGGAAGTCGTTACTTGGACTATACATATCTAAAATATTTTCAAGTTAACTCACGCGTGGCGGTTTTTATGTAAAAAAAAACATTTTTAAGTAATTTTGCAAACGGAGACGTGTCGTTACTTGACAAAAATACATAATCCTTATTTGTGATAAAGTCCCACGTGTCAATTTTCACATTTTGTGTTCAAAAGCCTGGAAAATTACCGGCTTAAATTGATATTCTCAATCTGGACGTTTTGGTATTATGGAAGTTATTTCATGTATCTATATCTGTTTATAGATGTTTATAATTTATTCTTGTTCAAGTTAACGAATTTTCCACGTAGATCAAATCCCTGTCTTCCCCGCCCTTGCAAAGACTGGCAGTTGATTACTGGTTAACTGGAGTAAATTCTGTCCATTTTTATTGTTTTTAACATGCTTTTATTAGCTTCACCTGTATGTTTGTTTGTAAAGGAATCTTTTAACGTGATTCTCACTCACTTCAAAACGTCACATTAAACTGAAACTTTGCGCACTTATCAAGGCCAGATGACAATACAATAATTTGACAACTTTGTTCTAATGACCTCACCAGGATCATCAGGATAAAATAAAATTTAAAAAATGACCAATCTCTTTCGAGATTTTGCCGGAGGAGCCGCTGTTTTTAATTTATATTCCAACTCAAAATACAATAATAATAAAAATTATGAAAATGTGTTAATTAAATGATTTTTAGTAAGTTTTAAAAAATTATAGTTTAAAAAAACTAAAAAACGAACTAAAAAGTAAAAATAATGTTTAAATATTAAGATTCATTTTATTGTAAAAAGCGTGGGTGTTATATACCCCATGTTTTTTTACAATAAAATGAATCTTAATATTTAAATATTATTTTTTACTTTTTAGTTCGGTTTGCTATTAAAGCGTGTTTTTTTAGTTTTCAAAATACGAAGTTCGTCAACTTGTACCGATTTAAATATTATTTTTCGTTACACTTTTAACATTGCTCTAACTCTGCCTTATCTAAAATCATATATGGAAACATACACATTGTTAAACCCGACTGGAATACATCATTCTAATAATTATTATTCTGAATGTAATTAACCTTTGGTAAGGTCTCAGAAGTCCGAGCAAATTATACGGCTAAGTACGTCATGTCACTGAGAATGCATCCATGTTTGAGACAGGGGAGCGGGAAGGATGATTAGTGAGACTTATAATGTTATAATTAAAGTAAATGTTAGTGTTAAATTTGTAATTTGAATGTAAAATATTTACTTGTAACAAAGTTCGACGGTACATCTATCATGCCATCGCATGTATTATATCTACACTAATTGCTAATCGATATTTTTATTTATTTTGATTAGTTAAATAACATGGCAAGGCTACTTTGAAGTTCAACTTGTTCAGAGTATAGGGTGGTCCAAACAAACGTTACTGATTGTCTGGAAAAGAAGAGAACTATTGCAATAAAGAGGTGATAGAAAGTTGAAAATTCGTTAGTTGAGGCAAAATAGACACGGAAATTCGAACTATCTAGTTTTTATATATCAAAGTATGTTCAGAGCTAACTAAGCTTTGTAAAATCCATTCGGTTTGGGGAAAACATTATTTTTTGCAAATTAGCGTCTTATCGAGATATTTTGTAAAAAGTCGAAACGTATGTAGAGTATTTTTAAATATATTAATTAGAAATACCTAAAAGTAGTGCTTACTTGAAGTAACTAAAAAATTAAATTAAAAGAAATTGTACTGTGGGTCCAGATTTAATACCTGCATTTGTAATAAGAGATTGTGCAATGCTCTTCGCCAAACCGCTCTACATTATATTTAATTTTATAATAACATCCTGTCAGTTTCCCCAATTGCGGAAAGAAAGCAGAATATGCCCCATATATAAGAAAGGCTATAGAAATGAAATGAGCAGCTACTGACCAATTTCTATTATTTGTAATTTTTGCAAAACTTTTGAAATTATCATACAATGTATATTTCCAAACAAGAAACTTGATATCCCCACATCAGCATGGATTTATGTTTGGACGCCCTATTGTCACAAATCTTCTTGAGAAAACTCAGGATCTTTCTGAGGAACTTGATGAGGGAAATCAGGTAGATGTTATCTACACTGATGCCTCTAAAGCTTTTGACTGACATGACAACATGAGTTGTTGATATCAAAACTGGATACATACATTAGGAATTCCACAAGGTTCGATTCTGGGGTCATTGCTTTTCGTCATATTTATCACTGATATAACACACAGCTGTTTAATGTCAACTATTTGCTATATGTGGATGTGTGATTTACATTGAAATTAAATCTATTTCAGACATTTGAAGTTACAGGTTAATTTGGTCAAATTAAATTATTGGTGTGTAAAAAATCATCTACCTTTAAATATCAGTAAATCCCGTTCTTGGCCTAAAACCATTAAGTTATTTGACTATCAGCTCGACAATGCCGTTTTGAATAGAGTAACTCAATTTAAAGACCTTGGTGTCACTTTTGATAGTTGTCATTCGATGAACATATTCGTCTAACCATTGAGTCAGCATATATTTGTTTTGCGTAGTGGTAAAGAATTGAACAACGTAAAAACTTTAAATGCTCTTTACACTACTGTTGCCCACTGCAAACTGGAATACGCTTCATTGGTTTAGAGTCCTCTATATATAATGTATACAATGCAGTTAGAGAAAGTGCAGCGTATACAACTCAAATCTTTACACTTTGTTGCTGATGGAAATTATCCTCCCCGTGGAATACTTCAGGATACGCTATTGGCTAGGTTTGAACTAAGGAGCTTATATCAGAAGCGTATTACGCATTCGATTATATTTATTCAAAAAATCATAAATAATGCAGTAAGTTCAGAGTCAATTACATCAAGAATCTTATGCGCTTAGAGTCGTTTTTATCAAATGATTCAGAATTACCATATTATGTACGAAGAAAGACTTGATCAAGGGCCGCTCCAGACGGTGGGCCCTCTCCAGTGACGCGCATCAACGCTATGCTTTCCCTTTCATTGTTATTAATATATTTATTCGAGGGTTTAAAATACTGTTCCAAGTATAATTCAACTAAACTTCTACATACGGGTCAAATTTCTTATAAATAAACATGGGAGCTATGATTTTTTTGAAAAAAAAAAAAATTATCTTTGCTCCAAATCAATTTCGAAAATTCTAGTTTGGAGCAACATAAAGTTCAATGTCTTAGTTTTAATTTGATTCGTAGGGGCGAGCGTAGGTGCGTCTTTACTATGTACATACTTCGGTATGCGATGTAAAGCAACGACAGGCGCAGTTAGTAATTGGATGGGTTAAATGTTAGGCAAGTAAAAGATCCCTACTCTTCTTAAGGGAAGAAGTTCGGCAAAATTCCTGGTTGGGGGTAGCTCGTCTACAAGCGTCGGTGTTAGGCCGACGTTAAATGTATATAAAAAAAAATGATTCGTTTGACAATACGTTGCGTGAAAAGTTCAGCGAGTAATTCAATTTGTTTATGCGGAAAATATAACGCAATTTTTAAAGCCATTTTAAACACTCAAAAAAGTTATTATTTGACTGGGTAAAAATTGCATTAAAGTGAGAATATCCAAGAGAGAGAGGTCTGATAGGGAAATATTTACTATTTTTGACCATAACTTCTTATTCTAAAACACATATTGAAACAAACTATAAGACTATCTAAATAGAACTATAACAAGTGTAGTGTTATAAATTTTCACTCAATAATGTCAAACATATGCGAAATAGTTAGATTTAAATTTAGGAAATACGAAAATTGGCATAATTTTTAAAATTAAATCTCTAACTATTTTGCAAACAACTGAAATTATTGAGTGAAAATTCATATCAATACACTTGTTATAGTACTACTTAGGTAGGCCTATACTTTTTTTACCAATATATGTATAAAAAAAAGTTATGGCCAAAAATAATAAATATTTCCTTATCGGATCTCTTTCTCTTTGGATAGGTCCGTCCACCTTAAGAAGTAGCAACCTTTATCTTTCAAATGAGTCCATTTTTATAATCGTATGATTGAAAAATTGAACGTTATTGTACGTTAAAGTCATCGTAATTCTATAAACAAATTAAATTATTTCAGAAACTATTGAATATTTTTTTATCAAATTTTAATCGTAGTTTAAGCATACCATAGACTAAACTTTCAAATAGTTTGCACGCGGAAATTGTTTATTTTTCTATTAAACAATCGAAAAATCATTGATTTTCAACGGTTTTTTTACGATTGGCGAATAAACTACTGAACCGATTTTGATAAAATATGGCTTAAAATGTTCGTAATGTCAATACCTACATCTTTTATATTAAACTTTTTTCTCGCCGAGCGTTACGATCAAAGTTATTAAGAAAAAACTGTTTTCAACTAACAGAATTTTACTTGTATAACTGCTAAACCATTTCACACTGTTTTATGTACATATTTTTATATCTTAGGAACTCAGTCATGTTTTTCTAAACTATTATGTATTTCCGTTCTATATAGCATCCCAGGAAACAATTAACAATTTGTCTACAAAACATTTATTTACATCAGATCAATTTTTATATTTTTGTTTACTATGTAAGTACATATGGTTATTTTCCTTACCTTTTCTCGTTACTATATATAGTATATCCTATAAGATGTAATATATTTACTGAGTTATCACAATACGTTTTTACTATTTATTTACAGCTGTTCATATTGTTGGTTATGTACAAAATAGAAATTACAAACTGAGGCAAAGGCAAATCAAATCAGCTGTGGGATGGAAGTAATAAAAACTTTTATTATAGATTTCTTTTATCGATCATTATGCCACTATTTTAGTTGTGAGTACGGGAATCTACATCAGACAGGTTGTTGCGCTTAATTCAACAGTTGACAGATGGCCATACCTGTACTATTTTTATATTTTATAGCTTTCAATTTAATTAGGGAATTAGATTTCTCAAGTTTATTTTGTAGCATTATTTTCTAGTAAGTAGGACAAAAAAAAAGGTTACGTTATCAGTAAAACTCACCAGGAAATCATTTGCTTGCAGCCTTTGTACTGATTCGAACGTATATAATTTTTAACTGTGGACTTCAGTAATTGATATTACATTTTTATATCCGCGTTAACAACAACATACAGGTAATTTCATTTATTACTCATTTAAAATTTAATTAATCTTCAATTTTTGTCTTTGAGTAGTTTCAATTACTTTTTTAAAATAAATTTAAATTCAAGGTCAATTCTTTTTAATTTAGTAAGTAGTTAAAATACTATATGTACCACATGGTTTTAAAATATTTTTTTTAGGGCGAGCGTAGGTGCGTCTTTACTATGTACATACTTCGGTATGCGATGTAAAGCAACGACAGGCGCAGTTAGTACTTGGATGGGTGACCATTCCAACGGAAATCGCATCCTCGCCTCACACATCTTCCAGCGGCTTGTATATCAGTGTATGCGCGGAAGCTATACAACCTTAGGCGAGGGTTGTATAGGAGATATACCATCCTTCGGAGGGGATGTAAAGCCGTCGGTCCCTTGTCTATTAAATGTTAGGCAAGTAAAAGATCCCTACTCTTCTTAAGGGAAGAGGTTCGGCAAAATTCCTGGTTGGGGGTAGCTCGTCTACATGCGTCGGTGTTAGGCCTCAGTAGCGGAAATAGGCCGACGTTAAATAAATGTATAAAAAAATATATATTTTTCCTTTCTTTTTCATTTTTTGGCAATTTATAGTCTAAGAAATCAGCTTTTGCATATACTTATATATTTAGATACTTAAATTCTTAAATACTTATGTACTTATATGTTTATGCACGTATATACTTATGCATTTCTGTATACGTTTCTGCATAGCTTTTGCACAGCTCAAAAACCACATAGTTGGTTAATTTTCCTACAATTTTCACTTCATTTCATTAAAAGACGTAAATTGCCAAGGAAACCTTTAGAATCCATTCTCGCAACAAAAGACAATTGTGGGCCTGGATTGCGGTTCCAGAACCAGTTACCTCAACAATAGCCAATCTAGGATCCTGGTATAAATTTGTTATATATATATATATATTTTTTAATTTCAATTTGTCTTTATAAACCAATTTATCTATTATTCATGTAACATATTTTAACATTCAGTTTAAACAATCTTTTTGTTTCTCTTACCAACAATTTCAGTCTGATCTATAAGTAGACTGGTTATTCGAGAAAAAGAGACAATTCTACTTATTTTCACTACAGATGGTGCCCAATTTAACATAAATTTTTCTTTGTCTTCTTTTCTCGAAATAAACAGCAGCAACGCTTATGCTGTACATATCAAAAAGGGTAAGTTTCTCCACTCTTGCGAATACTCTGGGCCCACGGCTCTCTGCTCCGACTTAAACCAGCTAGTCGTCCGCATATGTTGCCTCAATTCTTTTTCAAAAATAAATAACAAGGGAAAGGAAGTAACATCTTGTAATTGGGCTTTAATTCTGAAAATAATCATTTGAAATAAAATGACTCGTAACTAATACAGTAACTGTCATGTTTATTTTCAATGATACTGAAGGCGAATTTTCTACAGCTTGTTCAGAGAATCATAAAAACAACCTTCCTCATCGAAATCCTAACATATAATGATGTCTTTCCCCTTTCTTTACATCTTTACTACTCACCCCCTCACACAGGTGCAGTTTCTAGAAATCAGTTATACCTAACAGAATCACATTATCATTTTTTAACCTACATAATTATAATAAACAAATTTAAATATTTGACCATTGGAACAGATATTTACAAAATACTATTACAAAACAGTAATTTGTAAAAACAAATGTTCCCGATCGATTTTACTCTATAAAACCTAACTGTAAACTTATTTTTATGCCCTAAACAGTGCCAGTGGTAAAAATAGATCCATCTAGAACAGTTCCTGAACAAAACTCATTTTGCCTCCACAATAATTTACTTCTTCAGATGTTGGCTGGTCTATAACGAATGACGTGCGCATATTGCAATCAGTTTCAGTTATCAAATGACCTTTTTATATAGCTAATGACTAATATGATGTATACTATGGAGTATGGACGGGGTATGAGTTTCAAATCTAAAGGAAATTTATAAACTGACAACAATACACATTAGTCATCTACAAAGTTGAGTTGCACACGCATTAGTCAAACTATCAGTAGATAAGACTCCGCCTACTACCATAGTCTTTATAAGTTTTATAGGATTCTGCTGCCACATAATTTCGATAAAACAATTTGCCAAGTTATTTTGTTTGAAAATGGAAAGACAACGCCTTGACGGGAACAAAAATGTGAGAATTATTGGCTGATCTGCAGAAGCTTTTTCGTAGAACAAAGAAATGGCGTCTCACAAAATGGATCGAGATTTAGAGACTTCTTGTAGAAATTTGTTCGCTAATTTGAAAAAGCGAATCAAGACGAATGGAATTCTAAGTATTACACATTGTAAAATTGATATAAACATAGCCGTATCTATGTAAATATTGTACACCTTTGTATGTTTGTGTGTAAAGTTTTGCCTTATCTTTCAATGTGCTGAAAATAATCCATAACATAAATAAAGCAAACGATATTAGTTGTTTCATTCTGATCGAAAATTTCATACCGCGTTTGCATCCAATTTAAAAATACACAACACAGCAACACACCATACTAATTTTGTTAAAATACATAATAGAAAATTAATATAAATTAACTATAAATCTGTGAAAAGTTACCATCGCTGCTGCAAATTATTTATCCAAATCTAAATTTTGTCAGTGGAGAAATGTGGGTAAATTCCACAACGTGGAAGGACTCAATCAAAGTTTATCACTACATACGACAAACTGGTATGATAAAAAATATGCATTATATTTTCTAGGATCTTCATTTTTACATAGTTTTGGAATCATCTCTCTACGTTAAGTAGTTATCAAGAAAAAAAATTGAAAAATTTCCTCTTTTTTAACAATTTTCTTCTGTAACTCCATTAACTAAATGTCTTGGTTCAAGAAAGTTATACATATGAATTATTTAATTATTTATTTACATACATACTCAAACCCAACAGAATTTACATTCCATTTACTGGGCCGGAAAATAACATACAGACAGATTATGATAACTTGCGACATAAAATTTAAAAAAACAGAATATTTTACGTTATTGTTGTATAATATGCTATAACCTAAAAAGTTTTGGAAACAGTTATCCGATTTTTTGTGAGCTATATTTCGGTAAAAAGAAATTTGAAGTCCATAGCCTACTTTGTGAGATATATTACAAAAACATGAAAAATAGGAAAAACGCAAACGGTTATGCGAAAAATGAGAACAGAGTAGGAATAGGAATAACAGAATAACAATTTTTAAAAAAATTGTACTTATAAATAAGGCATTCTAGTTGCATCATACCAAGTTTCAAGTAAAAATATTGTTTAGAACGGTTGTTACCGCTAAAAACGTAAAAGTAGCGTATCTCGGCTTCCATTGGTCCTAGAAAAAATATTTTTATTTTCGTGTTTCTGTTAAGAGTTGTTCGGAGTGTATTAGTCATCCGTGCTTCCAATTTTAATTGTAAATGACTTCACGTCAATAAAATGACGCAGCCTAATGTACGGTGTGCTTGGAAAGAGAGAGATAGAGATGTAATAGAATTTGACATTGAACAAATTTATTATACCTAATCTTTAAATTTCTCGGTACATTTGAGGACATTAGGGCTAATTTTATTTTAGTTCTACAAAAGGAAAAATGTTTATTTTAATAATACCTATGTGGGATCATAAGAATTATTTTTGCAAATCGAAAATAGAAGAAAAAAATACATTTTTTTTATATATACTTTATTTTCACTCCACATTGTAACATGTTTTTAATGTCTTTTAGTGAAAGCCGTTTTTTAAAATAATGATTTATATGAGAGTAAATTGAGCCGTCTTTCCGGCTTATATCCGGAGCGCTCTTAAGCGCAATTCAATGTACTTAGCTGTAAATCTTTAAGCTTGAAATTCGCGGAGATACGAGCATTTCAAAATTTGTTTTTTTTGTTTCTTGTTAATAAAAAATGTATTTGTTTATAAAAAAATCTGCCTTTTGATACATTCAAAGATACTATCAAAATGAATCGATTCCAATTGGTTTCATGTCGATCCGCTCTATTTTGGCGAAACGGCAGCACTTCGAACTTTCAACAGGCCGCCATTTTGGATTTGGAGGTCAAAGTTGCGCACACTTGTTATACATATCAAAGCCTATCTTTTTTCAAGATATCATCCAGTTTCGATAACAATTACTTTTGTTATTGTAATTCGAACATTTTTCATTTTTTCAAATTTTATTGCTAATTTTGCAATAGTAAACAATTTTTGCGAATTTTCGCAATAGCCTATCCTTGTGAGAAATTGTCTGAGGAACAAATTTGATAAGTATAACTCGAGTCGATTAGAGGCTTATTTCACAAGATATTTAAGAAAAACTGAAAAAAAAGTTTGCCTATTTTGCAATAAAAAACCATGTTCCGTATCTTCAAATCTATAGAGACTCGACTTGTTTACAAATTTTTACCTATTAACGTTTAAAAGGATTTCAGATTCAAAGTCTAACTCTCCACGCCTATAGGTAGTACTGTTATACATAGTTTATCGTTTTTTTGGGTGTTCATTTTGTACTTGTATTTTTTATTTGAGATATTTGTTTAGTTCAAATGTGCTTTTAGAGGGCGGAATATTAAAACATAATATTTTTAGTCGCAAACTCCTCTATAAAATCCTTATTTTACTATAAGGAAGGTAAGCAGACTGCAACCAACAGCTACTCTCCGGGCTATGTGCCCCGCCGAGCACTGTATAATGTATATTACCATCAAAACGCTAATGCTTCGATTGCAACAAACACCAGCCGAAAGATTGATCCTACTTAAAGGAGCTCTCGTGCCAGTCGTCACACACCACTTGCAGACTGCAGTTTCGAGCTGTTGGCTCTCGTCAGTGCAAGGTAGGCATGTGACGACCGACACGAGGATTTCTTGATCATTTAGTACATTTCGGTATCTTTGGGATAGCGACATGTAAAATAGTCAGCAGGTGCCATCTAGCGGTCCAGTGTCTGTTGCAATCGAAAAATAAATAGCCTGACTGGGCTTAGCATAGTTCAAATGTGCTTTTAGAGGGAGGAATATTAAAACATAATATTTTTGTGGAGATTGATGACGATGTCGTTAATGAAAATGATAAACAGTAAAGGGCCTAAGGACCGACCCTTGTGAAATTCCTGATTGAGGTATAAATTCGATAGACCTATGACCCTGATATTGTACAAACTGACCTCTATTAACCAGATAGGATTCAAAAAAGTTATTAGACTAAGGTTAAAACCAAAAGAGACTAATTTTGTTAGCAAAACATCATGGTCCAACCTATCAAACGCCTTAGATAAGTCCATATAAATGACATCGACTTGTTCACCGTCATTCATAACTTCTAAGTATTGTGTTATACAAAGCAGGTTTGTTGTTGTCGATCGTTGAGAGACAAAACCATGTTCGTTGTTACCTTGCTGAATATGAGGATAAAGTGTCGTATGCATGACGATTTCAAATACTTTATTTATAGTCTCACCTAAACAGCAATACAGTTATTGATAGGACTTTCTATCGGGGGCAGATCGCATATGCTTATTCGGCAATACCCATTTGAAATTAATATTTTAAGTCTAACAGGGGTTGGACAAGGGCACACATACACCCAGCCATTTTTTATTTGGTATTTGAGCTCCTCAAAATATTACGAAACCGATCTCTGTACAAATATTTTAATTGCAAATCTATGCATTTTACCAATAATTATTGTTTGTCTCGCTGACCTTGACCATGTATTAATATTGTGACTCAGTAAGATTATAAATAATATAATTGAAAATTACATGCACCCAATTATGGGAATTAATTATCGTTCATATTCTCGTAATAAGACAAATTAATATTCTGATGACCTCAGTTGTGTTAACATAAAACTTCATAAGTCCACTTGGACACTGAAAACGGTTTATTTTTCGTTGATGTAATAGATTGTTATGACCTCAAAATAGGAAATTTCCGGTTTCCATGACATTTTACTCTCTGCACACAAATTATTATGTAAAACCGGAAATCTCTATCTTTAACTTTAGGTAAAGATAGTATTTGTAAAAATATGACAAAAATCTTATAGACGTGTCCGGGGGGCTTCCTAGAGGAGCTAGGGCCCTGAAGATGATGCCCTAGAGTAGGTTTTTGTTCAATATTTCGGAACCTTCTGTGCTATAACGTTATTTAGTACGGTCCTCTCTATTAGATAATATTTGCTTTATTCGCTGAAAATTATAGAGACAATATAATGTAAAATAACTCATCCCTATACACCATGTCTCACTTTTCATGACTCCCATATTATAGCTCTCTTATTAACCATGCGATTTTCTTAAAATTTGGGTGACAGGTACTTACCCATAAGGGGATTGTGCCACGGTAAAATATTTAAAAATACACCAGTGGCGTTCGTCGTTATGAAGAAAAATGGATCTAATTTTCCAAAAAAAGATATTAGGCATAGTTTTAACTATAAAACAATATCATAATCTTATTCGTTGTTATCAAAAACCCCCCACCAGTATCGAATTTCAAAAAGATAGTGTATGTTCATGTAGTAAGTAAATAAAATTTCACTTTTTAAAGGACCAATTATTAGAATCATAACTTTATTTTTGGTACCAATTTAGAGTTAATTCAGATGGAGGAAGACAGACTTTTCATTTAGAACTAGTCACGTGACGTTAGTCAGCTTTACTTAGTCAAACAATAATTGACGTGGGAGGCAAAAAAGTTAAATATTAAACAGATTTAATTCATGAACATTCAATACATAAGGGCTACATAGATAACTAAATCACAGTTTGCTCAACACATCCTCCATCCATGTGAATACATTTTCCTATAACTTTTCTGTTGTGCCGCACGACTTTACGTAATTCTACAGGTGTTATTTGTAGGCAAGCTCCTCTTATTCTATCCCGTAGTTGTTCTGCGTTTTGAGGTCTCTCTTTGTACACTAAATTTTTAATACGCCACCAAAAGTAAAAGTCTTTTGGTGTTAGATCCGGAGACCGGGGTGGCCATTCTTGAAGAGGACTTCTTGGACCTACTTAATCTTAAGAACAGCTACATATCCTGATACGTAGAAAATTGCTCAAATTACTCCCGTATTAAAAAAGGTGACCGGCTGTACTCCAAAATTATTGGCCTATTTCTATTTTGTGTAATCCTAATGTTAATCCCTAAAAAATCTACGTTTACCAACTTAACCTGACTCAGTTTGCATCTGAAATTTTCGATAAACAAGGACAAGTAGACACAGTATACATGGATATTCAGAAAGCCTTTGATCAAATCGACCTATATTTATTAATAAAGAAATTACATAACTTTCGATTTTCCGAAGGCTTAATTAATTTATTTACGTCATATCTATTTAAACGCAGGCAGTTTGTCGAGTACGTGGGTTTTCGTTCGGATTACTACACTAATACGTCCGGAGTACCGCAAGGCTCCAAATTAGGGCCACTTTTATTTCTCATTTACATCAACGATATTAATGATGTTATTAGCTGTTCAAAGTTAAAGTTCGCGGGATGATTTGAAAATATATAGAGAGGTAAGGACGATAAGCGATTGTAGAATGATCCAGAATGACCTTAAATCCGTATCTGACTGGTATAGTGAGAACTATTATGTATTAATGTTCAAAAATGTAACGTTATATCTTTTTATTGGAAAAAGAATCCCAAAGAATATGATTATAAAATAAATTCAGATAATGTAACCAGATGATCAAGGATTTGGGTATTTATCTTCGATTGCCAGTTAACATTTCATGCCCATATTAATAGTGCTGTGTTTTAAGTTCATATAAAATGCTAAGCTTCATATTAAGAAACTGTAAATGTTTTTAGCAAAACCTCTAGCCTAACATTGTCATATTACGCATATGTTCGCTCAAGATTAGAATATGGCGCTATCTTATGGTATCCATGGTATATATGCCATGTGAATAATAATGAGTCAGTTACTAAAATATTTGTTTTTTAAGGAGGATGACATTTACCCGCTGACAGGAATTAATACGTCTATTCTAACGAACTGTTTTAAATTGGTTTCATTAGAAATTAGTCGCAAAATAATTGCCATTAAATATTTATTTTATTTAATTCACAATACTATTGATTGTCCTTTCATGTTGTATAAAATCAATTTCCATATACCCAGACTTGTAATCCGCAATGGGAAAGTCTAGTTTAGTTATAAAATTGCACTTACTGGCGCCATTAAACATTTATCAATAAGCATTTCGGACATACCAAAACTACAAATGTCCCCATCTACATTGAATTAAACTAAATGAAACTGTTTTTTTCTTATATATGTTGTTGCTGGCGGCTGTGTTAATATTCTGATCGGTTTTACTTTTACTACCGTACCTACAAAAGTTTATATTACGTACTATGGCTAACAACTTTCACCATATTTGAACAAATCTATCCAAATATATAATTATACTATTGTATAACATCTAATGAGGATTTCTCTTCTGAAACGTGATTTGGTTATCTTTCTGAGGCTAAACATATACCTACGTCGAAGGTTTATTGGGATTTTTTATTTAAAACCAGGAGGTTAAAGAGTTCTACATTTATAATTTTACAAAATTGCAAGTCTTGAAACATTTATAAAACGTGAGACAGCAGAAATTTATTCTACAACCTGTGGCAAGGTAAATGAACAGTCCGAATTACTTAGCATTTGGCCTTACAACGTAGAAATGATTTAAGGAGGACATATCTAAGAGATAGAGATATCCGATAAGCAAATATTTATTATTTTTGGCCATAACTTTTATTTTAATACATGTATTGGTAAAAAAAGTAAAAGACTACCTAAATAGAACTATGACAGGTGTAGCGATATGAATTTTCACTCAATAATTTCTGTTGTTTGCAAAATTAGTTCATTTAAAATTTCAAGATATGAAGATTGGCACTATTTTTCACTGAATTTATGAAGATTTTACAGAACATCGTCTTGAAAATAACACAACATTCATTATATCATTATAGTGAAAAATTGATATCTTCAATTTTTTAACTTTAATTACCAGCTTATTTACATATTTGGTTTTTCTTGTAAACGCAAACAAGTTGAAACTTAATAGCTTTTAGTAAACATATCAAATGTAAACATGACTTTAAGAGGATCATTAAATAAAACATTACAACGTACGTAATGGAATTTTTTGTTTTCCATAACAATTTAATTATTTACAGTTTTGGCGGCTAAATAACACTGGCCATTAGTTGTAGATCTAATTGAGAAAGTTGCGAGATTCTCGAAATCAGGCATTTCTTGCTTTAATGGCAAACCGAACTAAAAAGTAAAAAATAAGAATGAAGTGATTGGCAAACAAATTAATTTTATTGTAAAAAGCGTTTTACTATATTTTTATAATTTTACTTTTGTCAATACCTATAACAATTGATATCCCACGCTTTTTACAATAAACTGAATTTTTTTTGTCAATCACTTCATTCTTACTTTTTACTTCGGTTTGCTATTAAAGCGTGTTTTTAAACTATAATTTTTTTTTAGTCGCCCTCTTGCCATTCATCCCTCGGCACGTTTCTCACTAATATATTGGATTGGGTGAATTTTCGAATTAGCATCATGAACACCGATACATATAGAAACCAGCTCATACCCGCCTGCTTTTCGAAACCGCTGAGTATCCGCTAGTGGTACATAATTAATATTACATCATAATGTATGTATTAAAGTTGGAACTAGCGTTTAACAAGGGCTTATACAACGGCAAATACGTTACAGACAATTCCGAAGTTACGTATATGTACTCTGGTATGCAATGATCACAAACTGTACCGCGGTTGCTTAATTCTCGTCGAACAAACAAACAGGCGAAGCTAATAAAATAATAAAAATATATATATATTAATAACAGCGGCGCCTCCGGCAAAATCTCGACAATACATTTTTTAATTTTATTTTATCCTGATGATCATGATGAGGACATTAGGACAAAGTTGTCAAATTATTGTCAAGTTTCAGTTTAATCTGATGTTTTGAAGTGGGTGAGAATCACGTTCAAAGATTCCGTTACAAGCAAACAAACATACAGGTGAAGCTAATATTAAAAGCGTGTTAAAAAACATGCCTGCTCCCAGAAGAACAAACCAAGGAGTCAGCCGGCTCTCATAAATGATTACAAGGCGCGTTTTATTAATTTCTTTTTAAGTACTGACTCAACCAGTTCAATATTCGATTGAATCTATGACAGCATCAATAAAATTGACTAGATGTAAGGTCCTTATGACACCGCTGCAAAAATGTCTTTCACCAGATTTTTTGCTGGCTATTTACCAATAGATGCGTGGTAGAAAGGGATCGCAGCGGCGTTTCTATTAAATTCGAATTAAAATTTGACATCGGATATTTAAAGCGCTTTTTTACTGTCCATATCATACAAATTTTCAGGTGTCCTGAACACATGCCCTTGACAGCAATTTTGGTGGTCATGTCTGGCTTCCAGGTCCAAATTCCGGAAATTCCGAAAAAACGGGTCCCGGTGTCATAGTGGTATGAAGAGCTTTTTTGTAAAAAATCGAGATATTGCTTAAACGTGACCTTTATGAAGCTAAGATTGTAGATTGTTTTACGGGGTCGTTTGGCTTCGAACAGCCTTACTTCACTTCGACCTAAAAGATCTTTTGTGATTTACCCTACATCTAGTGGTTATGCAGGATACCCAGACTTCTTACAAAGCTTGTGATTTTCCTGGGAGCTAATTTCCCTATGTCTTCAGGCGTTAATTCCGCCTGTTCTATGAATTTTAGCCTAGTGCGGACTAACACCTTGCATTCGCAAAGGATGTGTTCCGAAATTTCAATTGCAGTATCGCAATATCTGAATTTATTATCTACCGTCTTGCCCATATTCATGAGATGGTATCTCAAGGGGCAGTGGCCAGTTAGAAGGCCTGTGATTAGCCTTAATTCGGACTTTTCAAGTTCAAGAAGCCTTGTGGCATTCTTTGTCGAATAAGTTATAAACTTTTTCGCTTGTCTTTGGCCTGGAATATTCCTCCAGTAGAACTTTCTCTGATCCTTTTCCCATTCTTGGATCTCCTCCGCTATATGTCCCTTGGCTAGGCCACAAAACGGTTCGGGTCCAATGAACGGTGCTTCAGCTCTTTTTTTTGCAAGGCTATCAGCAAGTTCATTTCCTTGTACTCCCTCATGCCCTGGCACCCACATTAAGGTAACCTTGTTATTATTAGAATGTTGCTTCAGGGATTGTCTATATTCCCAGGCAATTTTAGATTCAAAGGTCTAGGACCTTAGAGCCTTTAGTGCTGCCTGGCTATCTGACAGTATATAGATCTTTGCCCTTCGGATGCCTTTATTTGGGCATACCTGGGCACACAGAACTATGGCATACATTTCTGCCTGAAAGATGGTTGGGGTGTTACCGAGGGCTTTGCATAGCCTACAATTCGGCCCTGCTACTCTCACTCCTACCCTTTCATCCATCTTAGATCCATCTGTATACCAGATAAGTGACCACTGTTCCAATCGCAGTGACTTCATATTGCTCATCTGACGACTTTCAATTAGCACGTCAAACGGGCAGTCAAAGTCTTGCTTGACTGGCATTGAGTCAGTGGGTTTGGTCATGAACTTCAAATGGATTAACTCCAGAATCCTTAAGTGACTAACCAGATCGCCTGGTTTAAATTTATGTGCCTGGTGCAGTCGTAAGGCACTCAGTGCCGCCTCCTTCCTTACATGTAAGTGCAAGGGAAGTAACTAAGATGGTATTAACAGCAATTTTTTGGGCTACCGAAATACATAGTACTCCATTTTTTACTTTCGTATCTGATGTGCCACATTTAAAGCATTTCGCTAATCGTGTTCGCATCGTCGAGGGGTGATTAAACTGGTTTTGAATTTTATCTCTCGATGATTCTTCGTCTCTTCATAGAGGAAAGCCGACCATACAAGTCAAAGGAAATGATCAGACAATTTTTTTTCAGAACTTCAGAAGCTCTGGATGTATAAGACCTCGTCGGTTATTCAAATTTAGCCAATTCTGATGACTATTGACATAAGATATTATGGACAAATAGGCATGAGAAGAAAGGAGATTAAATACTGAACATTAAATAATTTAGTAATCTAATCAGAGTAAATTGAGAAATAATAGTTCTGACAAGAATTGAATTTTAAATTATGATTGTTTACCTACTGAGATAAAATAAAAATTTGTTGACGGAAAATTTCCTAATAACTCAATTAATTAACAATGGATAAGGGAAAAGAATTATGGATACTGTTACATATGATAATGTTTAATTACCAATGATCATCAGTATCAGATAAGACAACTTGATATATTATTAATATAACGGTTTCGGAAATATACACTCGACAAACGCCTGCGACAAGATTTTAATATTCTTGGCAGTGAATTTTGCCATTTTATGTTGATATTTCTTTGACCAATCCTCAGCACTGAAAAAGACAAAATAGCAGTCCTATAACTCTGAGCTAATAAACATGATGATCTAAAGACTGTAATTGTAATTTTATGGGGAGCCGACTAGACTTTGGCTACCCAAGGTTTGTAAAAACAAAAATATATTTTCGGAAGTAACTTCTTGGCTAACTGAACGTCATTGTGTAGTTGTAGTTGGCATATTTTCAAGTCCTACCAAAACAACTATCTTAGCTTCGGCTAAAAGATATCTTGATTGAATATTTCCCCGACAGATCGATTGGTTAAAGAAGATCCAAAGAATTGCCACCTGAACGTTCCAACTTAATTCATTTTGGTTTCCTCTTATGGGTTTATCTAAAAAGTGCAGGGCGAGTAATCTAGATTTGAAGGAACTTGGCAAATATACACAATCTATCCTAAAAGATAAGGTAATTCTGAGGTAACTCTTAGGTAATAGGAAAATATCAACAAGCATAGATATAGCTAAACTAGTAGAAGACAATGAGAGACCTTGGAATAACACTGAAATATGGATTATTTGTTGCAATTTTACTAACTAGAAAAAAGCAAGTGAAACGGTTAAGAATAAAGTAATTACATATAAAATTATTAAAAAAAAACGCATACAGCAGACAACACACCAACATTGCCAGTTCTGGGAATCGAACACAGGACGCAGCCATGTCTGACCAAGTGTATTCGCCATACAACGCGTTCTAGTCGACTGAGCCACCGTAAATGAATGAAGATTCCAAGTAAGTGGACATGATTAGAAACAACAACCACGAACATTTCAAGTACCTTAATAGACGTAATAATTAATATATAGTCATACTTAAAGGTAATATTTACCTATAATTTTCGCTTCATACTTGTTAAGTAGCTAGTTTTTCCACGTGCAGGTTTCCGAAATTAATTAATGTTCGTGTTTTCAACTTAACACGTAAAATCAATAGAACATATACATCAATATACATTTGCATTAACTAAGACGCAAATTGTAATTTGTACTTACAAAACACGATTAGTGTAATCATTTTAATTTTTTTTTTTTTTTTTTTTCGTAAAAAGGATTTGATGTGTATACTTCTACAATAATAGTAGGTAGGTGTGACCGAATTTCCATGTGTCACATTTAATCTATGAAAGTCGGGTATTTATAAAATTTCAAAATAGTTTAAAAGTCGCCGCTCAATTTCTCAATTTTTTTTTAAATCCAAATTATAATGTAGAAAGAAAATAATAACTTCCGGTATGAAACATAAGTTCTTACCCTGGTTATTTTTTGTCACACTAATTGACCTTTCGGCTAAATCTATAAGAATTCAAAAACACTTACTTGTATCCTGTCAGGATGTTGAGTAGCGTAGATTTTCCCGCTCCGGAAGGTCCCATAATGGCGCAGAGTTCGCCTGAGCGAAGTCTTCCACTAACATTTTTTAGGATAATTTTATCCTCTGAAACAAAATTAGGTATGAGGTTTAGATGCAAATATGCGCATATTTGGAATTATACATATACATCACAATAGAAAATAATTATGGAATTTTTTCAATGACAATAATTAATTAGTTGAAATGTGCTTTTAGAGGGCGGAATATTGAAACATAATATTTTTAGTCGCAAACTCCTCTATAAATCCTTATTTTTACTATAAGGAACGTAACCAGACTGCAACCAACAGCTACTCTCCCGGCTATGTGCCCCGTCGAGCGCTGAATTACAAGTTACAGTTGTAGTACAGTTGTAACTTGTAATTCAGCGCTCGGCGGGGCACATAGCCCGGAGAGTAGCTGTTGGTTGCAGTCTGGTTACGTTCCTTATAGTAAAAATAAGGATTTATAGAGTTTGCGACTAAAAATATTATGTTTTAATATTCCGCCCCCTAAAAGCACATTTCAACTATGCTAAGCCCAGTCAGGCTATTTATTTTTCGATAGCAACAGACACTGGACCGCTAGATGGCGCCTGCTGACTATTTTACATGTCGCTATTGTAAAAATACCGGGATGTACCAAATAATCAAAGGATCCTCGTGCCGGTCGTCACATGCCTACCTTGCACTGACGAGAGCCAACAACTCGAAACTGCAGTCTGCAAGTGGTGTGTGACGGCTGGCAAGAGAGCTCCTTTAAGTAGGATCAGTCTTTCGGCTGGTGTTTGTTGCAATCGAAGCATTAGCGTTTTGATGGTAATATGCAATTATTACACTTAACGCGCCAGACTTGTAACTTGTAATTTAGCGCTCGGCGCGGCACATAACGGAGAGTAGCTGTTGGTTGCAGTATGGTTACGTTCCTTATAGTAAAAATAAGGATTTATAGAGGACTTTGCGACTAAAAATATTATGTTTTAGTAATTAATTGTTTTTAATATTTGTACAAGCTCTCCAATTGATTGTCAGTAAAAATAATTTTTATCTAATGGACAGTGTGCTAAGTATTTAAAACTTTTGGCCTATTTTCGGCTTTATTAAAGATCAAATACTCATCCCCTCGTATACGAGATGTATTCGATCAGATGTACAATAGAATTTTTAAAAAAATTTATATTCAAGTACTTTATAAAATTTTATTTGACCCGTATTTTTTAAATTTACATTCTAAACTCATTTTATTAGTGAAATTATTTATTTAAGTTAAGAAATTTTGAATTGGCGCCTATGGTAACGTCAGATGTGAGAGCATGCGCAGCTAACAAATAAAGGAATAATCGACGGGCGTCGTTCGTTTACGTGAGTCACTGTCATGTTACTTTAAAGAAATTCTAACCTCAAATTTTTAACACTCCGGGATTCAGCATTTAAATAGTTCAAATTGTTTGCATAAAACCCGTGAATCATATAAAAATCCACTATAGGTAAGTTTTCTGAAGTACCTTTCACAAAATCAGGTTCCATTACAAAAAAACATATGACACAATGTAAACAACAAAATTGAAATCTCATTATATACGTAATTATTTACCGCCCTTTTATTTTCAAAGCGAATTTGTTCTTGCATGTGATGATTAGGACTTCTTTTAATATGATATATAAAATTTATATTTAATATAATTTTTGATCATTTAATAATATTTTATAAATTTTGTTGAAGGAAACGACCCTATTGCGCCAATGCGGGCGGTCGGTAAAGAATTCAAGCTGACGTTCGGGATGACCAATTCTAAAACAACAAACTGCTGTGAGAGACTGTTTTCGTGGAACCGGGTAGTGCCGTACATTTATTTAACGTTGCGCGGTGACATTCTCCTAATAAAAAAAACGTAATTTGTTTGTGTTAAATTTACCTAAAATAATTATCATTAACTGTACTATTTCTTTCAAAAAATATTTTTAAAATGGCTTTGTGGAGACTATTTAATACAGAAGAAAATTTACACAATGAAAATGTTGAAGACGAGATAACGGAGTCGATTAAGATTTACACGTGCAAACTCAGTATATTCTTTTAAATATATGTAACTGCTTAAAGAGAGAAAATAAAGAAATAACGGATACAGGTATTATAGAAAGACTGTTTAAATTAACTAAGGTCTGTCTGGTCGATAGCCGAGTGGGTTAAGGCGCGAGGTGGCGAATAAGCAGCGAATATGCTGCTGAAAGCGCACATGGCCCGTGCCACGGCATATTATGACCGGTGGAAGATTCGGGTAAACGCTGAGAAGTCCGAGGCGATAGTCTTCACGCGCCGTTTCACTGAAAACAAAATTATAACTCCAATTTCGATCAGGGGAAACAAAATTCCAACCAAAAGGTGCGTGAAGTACTTGGGGGTCAGACTGGACGAGCGACTGACGTTTAACACGCATATAAATGAGACAGTACGGACGGTCTACTCCCTGTCCAGGAGTCTGTATCCACTCATGGTCAGGGGTAGCAGACTTAACCGACAAAATAAAAAATTGTTGTACACAATGGTGATCAGACCATCCATCACATACGCGGCGCCGGTGTGGTGCAGCACATCTGCCACGACAATGAAAAAACTAAAAGTGCTCGAGCACAAATTTATGCGCCTCATATCAAATTCTGGAAGGTACACCTCCCTCAGAGACCTATACGCACTTTGCCACGACATAACCCCAATAGCGGATTACGTCCAGGAAAACTCTCAAAAATTCTATTCCTTCAAACTGGGCGATAGTCCGCTAACAAGAAACATATCACAAATTAGACAGCATAATGCCCCATTTCGGATTAAACACACCCTACCATACCAGACGTTACCGATCTTCCGGCAACCTTTGTAGCCAAACTTCAACAACTATAACTTCCGCTTACCCTATCCACCTTTACTGATATTTCATACCTTTTGTATCTTTAAATCTTTCCTGTCCCCCTCTCTCTTTATGTTTGTTTCTTTTTGTTCTGTTGGTTTATTTTTGGTTTATTTTCTTTTTGTGCATTTTTGTTTTCTAAATTCATTTCACATAAAAATTTTCACCAAACCAAAATTTCGTAAAACCAAAATTTTTAAAATCAAAGTTTAGGCCAGCCACGCGCAGCCCAGCATTGACATACCTCGCGGAAGGCACCTTGTACAAGTTGAGGTGCCTGCGTCAGAATCAAAATTTGATAAGTGACAGTGCGTGAGTTTTTAAAAGGTGTAGTTTTAAGTTTTATTAAATCTGTTTTCAGATATGTTAATTTTATAACCTAATTTAATCCATCTGCGATGGAAGGTGTTTGGGTTTAACTTTTTTAATTGTCTTTTAGCCGAACCAGTCCCATTCCGCCCAACCCTGCAATCCTCCACAGCGAATAACGCGGTTGCACGGTGGGTCGCGGAGTGGGTTCTGGGGAGGCAATGTAAATTTTAATTCTTAATAAAGTTGTATTGATTGATTTGATTGCGCAAGGTGGCAATCGCGATTAATCACATGGACATCGCACCACCGGGTTCGAATCCTGGCTCCGGCACCGGTACTGTCGGAGGAAATGGTTGTTGTAAGTGAGCGTTTTTTCAATGTGTAACCCCCTTCCGCACAAGCCCCTGGCTTCTGGAATTGGGGGTTGTCTAATTTCTGTGGTGTTTATTTATTTACTTATTTATTTATAGATACGACGGCGTTTTAATAAGAATTACATTTTATTTTATGTTTATCGTTTTTAACAAGAGTTTGTTAGGTCCCTACAGAGTCAATGAAATTTTTACGTTCTGTAGAAAAGTCATTGACTAAATGTGTAAAGTTTGTTGTTAGCTTCATAATTTATTAGTTAATAAGTCTGCAAAACAGTGTACGCGTACGATTTTTAAAATATTGTAGGGCATGTATTCGAAAAGTTACGCGCGCCCATGGATGGCACACCTTCGAGGTCGGTTTACAAAGGAATGCCGCGCTCCTGTTTTATATCATTTTAAACTGAGATTGGATAAACTCTACTAATAGCAGACAAACAGCCACTAGCGACGTGACGTTCAAACTCGTTACAATATTACTTGTGTTTAAAAGCATGCCTCTGTTTGTTTATTATGTTGTATACGTAGAATTATGCCATTTCTTTATGGAATATTATTTTTCAGTTGGTGGCCTCGGTATTCACAAAATGCTAAATTAAAATTTAGCATATATTGCTGAATCATTGAGAAACAAATTAGGTGATATAACTAACCTATTGTAGATTTTCTAAGTAACAGTTACATAATTTGCTTTGCGTATCTTTAGAACGTTTATAATTACTAAACATTTTATCTAAAAAACATAATAACCAAACTTAAATAATTCATAACACTATTGACATGTGACCTTGGTACGTACATATAAATTCGCATTTATTTTATGTCAAGAAACTTATAATTTGGCTCGACTCTCATAATTTTCTCGAGGATTTGAGATTGGTCCTTCTCTAGTTACAAAATTTCAAGTTCTTGACATGCCTGGAAATTGCCCAAACAATTATCTACATATGGACAAACAAACAAAAGTGGGTATGCTATAACCACGTTAAATTTCACCACACTTGAATCAACGCCTCTGTCGAAAGAGTAACTAATTATATCATAGTATAAATGTGCTTCTAGAGGGCAGAATATATTTCAGTCGCAAATTCCTCTATAAAATCCTTATTTTGCTATAAGGAACGTAACCAGGCTGCAACCAACAGCTACTCTCCGGGCTATGTGCCCCGCCGAGCGCTGAATTACAAGTTACAAGCCTGGCGCGTTAAGTGTAATAATTGCATATTACCAACAAAACGCTAATGCTTCGATTGCAACAAACACCAGCCGAAAGACTGATCCTACTTAAAGGAGCTCTCGACTGAAATATATTTTAATATTCTGCCCTCCAGAAGCGCATTTGTACTAAGCCCAGTCAGGCTATTTATTTTCCGATTGCAACAGACACTGGACAGCTAGATGGCGTCTGTTGACTATTTTGCATGTCGCTATCCTAAGGACACCGAGATATACCAAATGATCGAAGGATCCTCGTATCGGTCGTCACATGCCTATCTTGCACCGACGAGAGCTCCTTAAAGTAGGATCAGTCTTTCGGCTGGTGTGAAGCATGCCTAATTAGCTACTATAGGATATTGATAATAGTTCACCAGTTGAGCCAGAGGTGGTGCTGCTTCATAGAATATTCTGGAAGGAGTAGAAACGTCTCGAATGACAGACTGGATAAATCGAGAATAAACGCCACGGATATATAAGAAGCGGAACCAGGGCATCGGTCAGTCAGTCCAGTACAGTTCTGAGATGAGCCAAGGAATCGGATAAGATAAAGAAGTTGTGAATTATAGTAATAGGTCTACAGTAGATCAAAGATGCGATTAGTGTTATTATAATGACTAAATAGACCCTAAATTCTAAAGTACGTTAACATTTAACATGTAGAATACCCACTATACAAGTTACATTTCCGTTTATAGTATAACCTGCATAAAATTTGAATTACCTTGTGCAAAATTTTGTAATCGAGACCTGCGTAAGTGCGTAATTGAGTAAACACTGCCTACCCAGCCATCCGAGCATCATTTTACAGTTTCCAATGGAATAAAAATCATTGGCAACATCAGGGAGAAATTATACCTTAGTGGTTAGTTAATGACACATTCTAGTCTCCTTGACAAAAACAATCGACCTTTATATCACAATTAATAATTGTGATAATGATGTAATTGATTATTAGATATTTTAAAAAGTAAATGAATCATGGACAGCATTAAGTAAAGTCAACAATTAGATGTAGGTATTGTAGGTATGCCGAAACAGGTAAATAACATTAATATGTTTACAATACGTAGAGAGATAACGATCGCATTTACAAATTTATCCTCGATTTTATCTATTTCCGAAAATTGTTGATTAATTTTGATTGTTCAAATTGAAGTATATTATTGCATATTGAGATGTTTACGATAAAGAAAGGTAAATAATTCAAGCTGATGTTCAGAATGACCAGTTCCAAAACAAGAAAGTGCTGTGCGAGACTATTTTCGTGCAACCGGGCAGTGCCGTACGTTTATGTAACGTTACGTGGTGGTTTTGAAAGAGTACCGCAAATCAAATAGAACGGTAATATATCTTGACGAGACGTGGTTTGATACGCATGATACTGTTAATTACCGTTTGGTAGACACGACTCAAAATTATACTTTAAATGTGCTGTGTTCAAGGGGAAGACGTATTATAATTCTGCATGCCGGAAGTAAAAATGGGTTCGTACCCAACACACTGCTCTTGTCAGCCAAAAATATAAAACAGTGTTCTGCTGACTATCAGGGAGATATGATTGCGGATTTATTTGAAAAATGGTTGGCTGAATAGCTGTTACCTAACATTCCCCAAATTCAGGTATCGCTATGGATAACGTTTGTCTTCGCGACTATTAAATAAAGTACCAAATAATAATACGAAAAGGGACGATATAATAAAGTTTATGAGATCTAAAAATATAAATATTCCTGAAAAAATTTCCAGTAAAAAAGGTTTATTGAAACTATCAAAGAACATAATTAAAGATAAAAAAATATGCTGTAAGTCATATCTGCGAAACACACGGCCATAGCCTGTTACGTTTACCGATATATTACTGCATATTTAATCCAATAGAATTGATTTGGAGCAGTGTAAAAGACGAGTTGAGAAAATGCAATCAGAATCCGACTTTAAGCGCTGTATATTGTAATAATGTTTCGGTACACGAAATGACAACACTGTTTAAACTTTTAGCATCACCGGCTACCCCGGTTGACGAGCGACAACACAACAAGTGTTATATTGTGCTTTAAGTTTCCTTGTGTAGAAGTGTAAAGATGAAGCGAAAATCGAAAGAAGACTCTAAGAAAAAAGCAAAGAAAAGGCTGCTTGAAGACTTGAGAAGGAATTCTGGTAGTGCCCTTCTGGCCTACTCAGAATTGGTACCCAAAGTTTCCCAAATTTTTAGTTTCTAAACCCCTTTATTTTCAGCCAAAGAGTGATTTATTATTATATCCTTTTAGGAAGAGTCACCCTATCTGGGTGTTACATGGCCTATGCCCATTTAACAGTTTTATATAAAAACTAGTGTTTTGTTTATATTTAGCACGATCTGTGTAATATTTTGATTCAGTTTTTGTAAGTGAAACTGTTTTCAACTAACAGAATTTTACTTGTATAACTGCTAAACCATTTCACACTGTTTTATGTACCTACATATTCTATATCTTAGGAAATCAGTCATGTTTTTCTACACTATTATGTATTTCCGTTCTATACAGCATCCCAGGAAACAAACAATTGTCTACAAAACATTTATTTACATCAGTTACCTACCTATATTTCAATTTTTATATTTTTGTTTACTATGTAAGTACATATGGTTATTTTCCTTACCTTTTCTCGTTACTATATACAGTATATCCTATAAGATGTAATATATTTACCGAGTTATCACAATACGTTTTACTATTTATTTACAGCTGTTCATATTGTTGGTTATGTATTGTATTTACGAATTGTGAGGCAGATGCAAATCAGCTGTGGTATGGAAGTAATAAAATTTTTTATTATAGATTCCTTTTATCGATCATATGCCACTATTTTAGTTGTGAGTAAAGGAACTTGTAGAATTTGTGACCTGCAAGTTGTTGCGCTTAACTGGACAATTGACAGATGGCCATACCTGTACTATATTTATATTTTATAGCTTTCAATTTAATTAGGGGAAATAGATTTCTCACGTTTATTGGGTAGCGTTATTTTCCAGTAAGTAGGACAAAAAAGTTTACCTTATCAGTAAAACTTACCAGGAAATCATTTGCTTGCAGCCTTTGTACTGATTCAAACGTATATAATTTTTAATTGTGGACTTCAGTAATTGATATTACATTTTTATATCCGCGTTAACAAGTGTTTGACATACAGGTAATTTCATTAATTACTCATTTAAAATTTAAGTAATCTTCAATTTTTGTCTTTGACGTAATTATTTTTAAAATAAATTTAAATTCAAGGTCAATTATTTTTAATTTAATAAGTAGTTAAAATACTATATGTACCACATGGTTTTAAAATATTTTTTCCTTCCTTTTTCATTTTTTGGCAATTTATAGTTTATGAAACCAACTTAGATGCTTAGATATTTAAATTCTTAAATACTTATATATTTCTATATATTTATATGTACTTATATGTTTATGCACGTATATACTTATACATTTCTGTATAGCTTTTGCACAGCTTATCTTTCATATAGAAAAAAATTTCGTTAACTTTTCATAAACCACCTAGTTGGTTAATTTTCCTACGATTTTCACTCCATTTCCATTTCATTAATAGACGTAAATTGCCAAGGAAACTTTAGAATCCATTCTCGCAACAAGAGACAATTGTGGGTCTGGATTGCTGTCCCAGAACCAGTCACCTCAACAATAATCAATCTAGGATCCTGGTATAAATTTGTTATATATATATTTTTTTAAATTTCAATTAGTCTTTACAAACCGATTTGTCTATTATTCATGTAATATATTTTAACATTCATTTTAAACAATCTTTTTATTTCTCTTACTAAGAATTTCAGTCTGATCTATAGTGGACTGATTATTTGAGAAAAAGAGACAACTCTACTTATTTTCACTATAGATGGTGCTCAATTTAACATCAATTTTTCTTTGTCTCTTTTTCTCGAACTAAACAGAAATCTGTCGCTTATGCTGTACATATCAAAAAGGGTAAGTTTCTCCACTCTTACGAATACTCTGGATCCACGGCTCTCTGCTCCGACTTTAACCAGCTAATCATCTGCACGTGCCTCAATTCTTTCTCAAAAATAAATAACAAGGGAAAGAAGGTAACATGAGACCGCCTTACCCTGGTTGCAGGGAAGCTATCCGGGAATCTTATAAAAGAGGTCTATCAGAAGACCGTCTTCCATAAGTGACGCCACTATTAAGCAATATAATGTATCTCTTAAAAAGTGGTGGAAATTCTGCTGGGAAAATAACATAGGGCTGTTTCAACCGGATAGCAGGCAAGTAATAAAATTTTTAAATACGTGCCGGACTGAAGGAGCGTCATATAACTCATTGAATGAACATTTGGAAATCTTAAAACGGTTTTTGAAAGGTTCCTTTAGGCTTAAACCTTGTTTCTCCAAGTACCAGGAAACTTGGGACCCAGAAAAAGTCTTGAACTATTTGTCTCAACTTTATCCCTTAGAGAATATTTCATCCGAATTGCTTTCGATCAAACTAGTTGCTCTCTTAGCTCTCACGTCTGCCCACTGAATACAGACTTTATCAAAGATACAGTTAGCTAATATACATAATTATGAAGACAGAGTAGAGATTGTTATCACCATAGTACCACAATAAAACTCAACCGATTTTAAGATTTCCTATATTTGATGAGAAACCAGAGCTTTGTGTAGCAACAACCTTATTGTTTTATATAGACGCCACTCGATCCAAACGATCTGACAAAGATACGTATTTAATTTATAAAAATCCTTACCATGTAGCATCGGCACAAACGCTATCCAGGTGGATACAAAAGGCGCTACAAGGTAATGGCATAGATGTCACAAAGTTTAAGGGCTACAGTACCAGGCATTCAGCGATTTCTGCAGCTAACAGACAAGGTGTTAATACAGAAACTATTAGGAGTGCTGCTGGTTGGACTGCTAAATTAAATATGTTTGCCAAATTTTACGATAGGCCGGTAGTAGATAAGTGTGTATTTGCTAAATCTATTTTAGGTATAAAACAACTTGGTTGGTTACTTTAATTAAGTAAAATGTTTATTCATTGTTAGTCACTGTTAATTTACCGTTTACTTTTTGTTCAATTACTATTAAACAATATTTGCCTTACGTGTACCTTTATACTAAAAATATACCTATTTGAAATCTGAATGTGTAGGGTAATTATGTTAGGTTAACTGAGTCATTTTAGATCATACTTGTCCACAGTATCTCCTTAATTGATTTTGGCAAAGCAGAATATCAGATTTCACTAGATCGCTAGAAACTTTCCACAACTTGCAATATGGTGTTCCGAATGGGTTTAAATCGTATAATTACGATTGAACTTCCTTACAGGTAAGTCTTTTAATCGTAAATTTTATACCTTTCCTCTTCCCATCCTGGTAAAAACTAATCACATCTCCCCGTTGGTTTTTGCTGGATGATGACATTTTCTATAATATCAAGTTTTTCTAGTTTCCTACATTAAGAGTCAATGACATTTTTACGTTCTGTTTCTGTAGAAAATGTCAATGACTAAGTGAGTAAAGTGTGTTGTTAGTTTATATAAAAGTATATAGGTATTATTATATTATAATCCTTTATACAAACGAACATACTTCACCACTTTCAGTCATAATGTATTAGTTAATAAATCTGCAAAACAGTATTACGTGTCAGTTTACAAATGAATGCCGCGCTCTTGTTTTTCATACAGTTTCAAACTGACATTGGACAAAATGAAAAATGTGTAACGTCCTGCAGCTTTCCGTTTAACTACATGACGCTTTGCAGGAAAACAAAGTTACAAAGTATAAAAACCTGCAAAATTATTGCTGCGCCTTCCTGAGACAATGTGACAAATGATGATTATTTAACCTTAACGGTTCTTTGACCTTGTAACAAATAAAACGTACATGTTTTTTTATTGTTTTAAGATAATTTAATTTAAATTACTGATAGTGATTAGCTTCTAGATGCTTGTCACGTGGGCACATATAATGTTATTAAACATAGATCCGGGCAAAGTACGATAGTTTATCGTATATTATGAGAAGTTACTCACTTGTGTGGGTTTCGAATAAATAATAAGTTATACTTATTTCAGATTTGAGTTCAAGCTTGTGCAACATAATATAACTCAAAATGATACAAGGGTAAAGTTGTACCGGCTGAACTTTATATTTCTGCGATGATCTTTGCCTTTGCTGGAAATGATGTCAGCGTCCGTGCCAAAGTCTAGCAGCTATCTTTTAAACGACTTCGTAAATAAAAGAGGGTCTAATTTTCATTCGTATGTATTTGTTTCTACCATGCCTTCATAAATGATCGAAAGATATGATTGTGAACAGTTAGTTCGTTAGTTTTGTTATGTTTTAAGCATTAAACTCTAGGGATATTTGTGTCTAAGGTCGCGTTTTTCATAATGACGGTTCGTGTCGCGGAACACTCATTTCATTGGTACCCACAAATAGGAAATTTACGCTTCAGCTATGTTCAAAACTTTGTTAAAATCTGTAGTTCTCGTCCTTCAATTATGTTGTTAATGTAAACATCTAAATTCCATAGAGCTATATCGTTTAGTTATTTGGAAATAGAATTTCAAAGTAATACAATATCTATTATTTAATATTTGATATTCTTTGATCTATGCTTCTTAGTACAACCAGTTTTATTAAAAAGTATATTGATACCTACTACATATGTTTTTTGCTGTATTCCTTGATTTGGATGTGTTGCATTGAAAACCCTGGCCGCATTCCTATACGAAATTCTATTTTCACCCACTATACGAATTAGTTCGATTTTATCAGCTACGGAAAGGTATTCCATTTTAAGTAAAAAACCGAATAATTATTTAAACAACAAATAATGGAAAAAGGTAAACTACGATGCTTTAAACTCCCATTACTGTCAAGTTAAAACTTTTGTTTATGATTTCAAAAGTACTTTAAATAAGTGAACTTTAAGTTATGAAGAACGGACGTTAAAACATCCCATAAAAAATGACAAGGTTGTGGTGTGGGCTAGTGATTCTAATAAAATGTACAAGTTTTCAACAATGAAAAGCGGTCTCATTTTTGGATTGGTAATTATGAATTCTGATACCCGTTTACTATAAACCTTGACACTTATGGGTACGATGAGTTTTGCCAGTCCTCTGAAGGTTATTCACATCCGCTAGATCATGGCAATCAATATTAATTTAATTTACGATAAACACAAATGACTACTATTAAAAATTCAAATTCGTAGAAGTTGAAATATCCAATCCAATAGAACAAACCAACAAGCAATTCTTTGTGGAATCTGGTGTCAAGAAGTGCAGAGCCTGAAATATTCGCAACAAATTTTTTCTTAAGGGTGCGTAACCAAGGTCAAATAGTGCGTTCAATAGCCTCATTCTTATTATATAATTCTTAAAGACGAGCCAACAGAATTCAGAATTGATTATGTAATTTAGCAAACTTAAGACAAGGACCTACTATATTTTATATTGTAAACCTAGTTAAAATTAACTTTCCAAAACTTCCTTCTCCTTAATTATTCAACGCGAACGTACGACTGATTCGTCCCAAATTCACTATAAATTGTTTTATATTCTACAAAGGGACTTAAATATTCAAATAAAATATAATACGATGTAGTATAAAATAACATGAAAAAAGTGAAAAGTCTGCATAATATTTGCTCCTGTTAAAGTATTATGTCGAATACGAATATGTTAAATTTCGTGTAAAATAGTTGGCCGTTTTGCTATTACATGGCAGCAGCATAGCGGTGACATTGCTTCGTGTGCCGCAAAGCAGGGTCGGGCTCATAATTTCTCATTTTTAGTGTTTTAAATATCGTTTAAAACTTGGTCTAATTATTTGCACACATTAATGTTAAGAAATGACATTCTCATTAAAAATATTGCTGATTATATATTTCTCAGATTAATTACTTCTTATTTATTAAGATTGATAGTACTTTGATCTCTACCACAATACGAAAAAACCTGTCCAAATGAAGTAATGTCTATTGATATTCCTTTTTATTTTTTCCCTGTTTCTCTGAAGTAAAGTAGGTAGTTACTATGTTTTTTTATGATTAAAACGTTTTATAATAAAAAAAATGAAAAAGATGCATCAGTTGTATCCATTATATTAGAAAACTACAATAAATTTCATTCAAACTCACTGCACGATTCCTGAATTAATATGTGAATAATATATTAAATCTTGAACGGGATTAAGGTTATAAATATGTACGATTGTCGATTTTAGTAAAACTGATGTCTGCAGAGTAGTTCTAATGTATTTTTATTCGCAGATTTTCAGTAACCATCTGTCGGTGACACTGCTATTAAATATTACTTTCTAATAAACGGTTGTACCATTTATTAGAAAATACCATTACTATACATAGTGTACTATAATTATTACCAAGGGACTATGTGCATTTTTTATCGCCGAGTTTGTGAATGATCAATTACAGGAGGAATTAAAAAGCACTTTCGCTTTCTAGTATATTGATAGATATTTAATTTTTTGGACTCCACTAATATTATAGCATAATGGGACTTCATCTGACAATGTTTACTATTTTTAGATAAACACGCAAGGTTAGTTCCAAATAATAATAATGATTTATTTCCATATAGACCCATACAAGTGTTTGGATAATGTCAAAAATGTTTAGAAAAAAAAACAATTAGCTTTATAATATAATATTTAAAAGTTTCGTCAGACAAATGGGTACATAGATAAATATACAAGTGGATACAAAATAAAACATATAAGAGTATATAGACATAACATAATAACAAACAACAAACATCACAGATAAATAAATTTATCTTACGTTATTTATATTTAAAATATTCTTCCAGAGAATAAAAAGTATGTTCTATTAGAAAATTTTTAACCAGCATCTTAAATTGATTGAAGCTAGTTAATGCCTTGAATTTATTTGGAAGGTGGCTATAGATCCTACCAGAGGTAATTAGTGGTCCATTACACACCTGTGACAGTCTATAAGGAGGAAGGTAAATATCGTTGGCCTGCCGCGTACGGTAATTATTGATATCCTTACATTTAACAAATTGATTTACATTTTTTTTTACATAGCATAAACACTGGTATATATACACAATGTATGGTTAGTATTCTGTTGTTTTTAAAAATAGGACGGCATGAGCCCAAGGAGGGTATATTAAACATAGAGCGGATAATTTTTTTTTTGTAAGACAAATATTTTAGAAATGCCAGAGCAATTACCCCAGCATACAAGACCATATGACAGTATTGACTGAACTGTCCCAAAATAGAATGTTTTTAATGTGGAGGTACTTACACTCGATCTAAGTTGCCTAATTAAATAGTTTTTACTAGCCAGTGTCTTTGAGAGACAATTAACCTGAACTTCCCAAGATAAGTGACTATCCATCCATAACCCTAAAAATTTCACTTCGTGTTGTTGTTTTATACTTCCATTTTCTGATTTTATTAAAACACTGTAATCGATGTTAGTACCAACTGGTTTAAATAGCGAGAAGTTTGTTTTAGAACTATTTAATATAAGATCCTTTGATTGACACCAAGATGACATACTCTGAACACAGGAGTTGGCAACTGTGCTTAGTCTTGAGACTGTATCAGATGTTATGAGAGCGGATGTATCATCGGCAAATAGTGTAAGGAAACATGATTCCATCGAAGAGGCTATATCATTAATGAAAATGTTGAATAAGAAGGGCCCCAAAACACTTCCTTGCGGAACCCCAGTGGTAACAAGTCAGTTTTTTGAATAACAAAACTTGTTCTCATGAGATACTCGAACGAACTGATACCTTTCACTCAAATATGATTCAATCCATGTGAATACCGATCCTCTAACGCCATAGGAGTATAATTTCTGCAACAAAAGCTGATGATCCATTGTATCAAAGATGCGCGATAGGTCATAAAAAATACCACCAGAAAGTAATTTGCTGTCCAAATGGTTAAGTAGTTTATCATAAAGTGATAACATCGCATCTTGTGTTGAGCGATTTTTTGTGAAACCGTACTGCCTATTAGATAAAAAATGCGGATAATCTAGATTGGTTATCCAACAATAGCCAGAAATAAAGATATTAAATACCAAGTTAAATATCTATAGCGATTTACACAATGATATATTGTACTATAAAATTATAAGATAAAAATTAAGGCGAAAGTGCAATGTGTGTATTGAAAATACGGTGGAATGAAGGGCACAACGATACCTTATTGTAAAAATGTTAATTGTGGTATTTTCTTAATTATTTCGTTCTCTTGGATTCTCTACGACTTAAAATTATGGTTCGAGCACGTGGATACTTGACCATCAATTTTTCTATAAAAATCGCATTTGTAAGGGGTCATAACACACACTGCAATCGTTCGCTTAGGTTGCTCAATGTTTCACACTAGTGAGAATATATTATCAGTAGCGGCCCCTTCTGACATCTGCACGTAAAAATTCCCGATAATGATGAACAATGACTCCACCAACAAAGTGATCAATAACTTTCAATATAATGTAACAAAAATAAGATTTATCGAACTTTGTATGGTAAGTGATAACATTATAGATTAAATAATGTTTAATTTTGGGTAATCTCTGAATTATTAATATTAATAAGAATTAAATTAGTGAATAACATGGGAAAGTAACTGTATGAGTTAGTTTTTTGTCAATATTATTAATAGATAGAACTTTAGTTCGTAAATTTTGTCCATTAATAAAATGTTTCTGCTTTTGTCTCAAGAGCAATTAAACAAAAGGTCATTTTTCCGTTTGTAACTAATTTCGGCGCCTATGAGGCGAGGTGACTGCTAGTTACAATAGGTATAGTCCAAGTAAGGGCTTTCCGAGACATAAAAACGCAACAAAAATTTACGACCTTTACGAACTTCGTTAAAATACGTTCTCTTTGTGCTGTCTCGACTGCAATTGACTCGCTAACCTTTATAGGTTTTTAATGTGCGTCGGGTCGTTTGATGCAGCATGCCGCCATGGACCGCGGCGATAATAATGATGTCGTAAAGTTTTTGTTGCGTTTTTTATCTATCGGGAACTTATTACTTGAACTATAAATTCTGGTGAACTTTTAACGTCCAAAGGTCCCCTCGCCGTCTGAACTAATACAGGGTAGGGTGTCTTACCAGGAACTGCGTCGATCGATATAGGTAGGTAGGTACGCACCAGAACATTTTGGAAATTTAGGGAGCTACTAATGGCAGTATGGCAATCCAACTAAATAATTATAAGTGTGGGACTTCCGGTTATGCCGGAAGTCGATACCAACTTGCTTATTTTAAATGGAACACTCTATATATTTTAGGGTTTTCGAAAAGAGCATAAAATTCCGAATCAAAAACATGTAGGATACCCTATGCCCAAACCCAGCCGTTTCAGAGATATTTGACATTAAAAAAAAATTGACAGGTGTAATGGTTTACAACAACCTTTATAACTTTCTTCGTGTAAAAGATACTCATTTGCTTTTTGGAATGTTGAAAGAACACAAGGAGGGCTGCATTGAATTACATTCAATAAAGAAGAAGAAGCCAATAGGATTTGAACTCGAATGTATTCCACTGCTAAGTCAATTTCTTTACACACTGAGCTGCATGAGGAAACAATTCTGCTATAAAACATGTAATATGTAAGTACTCGAACATTGTAATACATTTCGTGGTTTGACACGGTTTATCGGATAAATATCCACTGAAAATAACTGCAATATTTAATATAAAGACGAATTTACCCAAATAAACATGTTCATTAGAACAATTGACAAATCTTTAGAGTTTGAGAATCGCTGAACTTATAGAAGGGTATATTACATACCAGTAGTAAGGCAAAGCCGTTTCTGGACCACTGAGTAGAGGAACACTGGGGATTCTTAATGGCGTCATGAATTGGATGGATCAGGAGTCTTTGTGACTCAAGACCTGTTTATATCTGTTTAAGACCTGTCCACTGTAATTTGAGACCTTTTTTGAAAGCTGTTTAAAATCTTGTTTTATATCCTGATGGACATATACCATCCAGTTCGTGGCGTCTTTAAGAATCCCCAGTGTTCTACTCAATGGTCCAGAAACGGCTTTGCCTTACTACTCATACCCCTCTCTATTCAGTGTATATTTAATATTTCCGTCTCTATTTAGATGAGAGAGAAACTTGGTAGACATATGCTCTCTCGACCGCAATTGACTCGCTTACCTTTATAGGTTTTTAATGTGCGTCGGGTCGTCGACAGATTTCCAGATTCAGAGCTAATGTCGCATAAAAAAAACAGTGTAAGAAAAACATTTAAAAAAAAATGGATTTCGATGGTACAAAATGAGGACATCCAACATTTAAATGAGGGAGATAAGCCAAGGAGAGTAAGATTTTGTAGATGGTAGTTAGGACTATAGGCAAATGTTCCGATCAATAACATTTTTTCTCATCGAAATATTTTTAATAGACAGCCAAAATGAATCACCCTGTATAATGAAAAACGCCAGAAAACTTTTTTGAAAATAAAAATATCACAAAAACTATGTTTCAATTTAAATTGGTATATTTTATATAAGTACTGTTCTCGATACTGCTGAAGCCCAAAGTTTGTTTAGTAATAACTGAGTAAAGTTCAAATTATATATCCTGTGTACGTATTGATGTACCAAAAATTGAAACGTTTAATTTGTGATTGCTAACCTTCATCATTACAGTCCAGTGATGAATATTAATTAGATATATATACGCATAAAAATAGACATGGAAGAAACCTCGGAAAAACACACTGGTTTTTGTATACTTATCTAATCGCCTTTAATAGGAACTTGAAATATTAAAGAATATAATGGGCAATTATAAAGAGAGAAAGAATTCGTCATATCGCGGTTGACATCTGAAATGTACCTACAAGCGTTTTCACTATACAAAAAGATATCGGCGAGTATTTTCTAGTAAAAATTATGCATTTTGAGATTTTGAAAACTATTACAAATTCTATCAAATAATTAACTTTCCGAACTTTTGTTTTCGTATGTCATGACATTCATGACTTTTCATGGCTCTCACGACTTTTTATGACAAATATTTAAAGTGTTTTAACTTATTATTTAAAACTATTAAGTATATTTTACCTCATCAGCATCAGTTATCAATCTTATCAAAGCTTTTTACAGAGCTAATACATATATCTATCATCCTGTATTTTAAAATTATTTCAAACTGGAAAAAATTTAAACAAAATTAATAACAAACACGAATCTAAATAGTGGGAGGTTACATGGAAATTTCGTGTACCCAGTACCTCAAAGTTACACTTAACATTCATATGAAGTATTATGTAAATAAATTTTATTTTAGGTAATAACAATGTATTCATACCATAAAACTAAATGTCAAAACGTGTTTTCAATTTAACGCGTTTTATAGTGTGATAAAAAACAGAAGTCAAAACGTGTTGTTGAAATTTGCAAACACTTAACACAAAATAAATTATAAAATGCATCACGATATATCTAGGCTCAGTATTAGGTAATATGTAGGAATCAAAATATGAAACAAAGTATAACTGCCTTTTGATCGATCACACCAGCAATTTTAAAAACAGTAGAAACTTCAATTCAGACGCATAGAGATATGTGTCAATGAAAATGAGCAATATGTGGAGCACTTATTACAATTTTCTGTTCAATTATTTGAATAAACCTACAATTTTTTAAGTTTAATCTTGAATTTTGTAGGTACATTAGCTCAATAAATCGAGAAAATTGTTACAAATAGCCATAGAGATGTACAAAATTTTCGTTTTTCATTCTTACATCATATGGCCGAAAAATCCTCGATGGATTAACATGTCTTAGTTTTAATTGTTACTGGGTAATAATCGTATTGGACAAAGACGGCCTTCAGCAGAACTCGAACACGGTAAAGCAGCCAATGTTTGTCACACAAATTCACCTCCATTCACTTGGAGACAGCCACACGATGTGCCAAACTACTACGTGGGAGCCGGCTTTATTATAATTTTTTTTTTATAAAAAAATATTTTAAAAAAAGCTTTTATCTTAATGCTCTAAAAAGTAGAAAATAAAGTTTGAATCATTTTGTTACATTATATATATTTTTTTATGATATAAAAGCTTGTCGCGAGATTTTCCTCTGCTCGGGACAAGCTTTTATATCATAAAAAAAAATTATATAATGTAACAAAATGATGGATTTGATTTGCTTCAAAATGTATTTCCTACTTCTTAGAGCATTTAAATAAAAGCTTTTTTTTAAATATTTTTTATATAATTTTATTTTTTACTTTTTAGTCTTTTGATATGCTGTAATCCGATTTTGAGACGAATCGGATCATAAACGGCAAAGTCGTCCGCCATCTTGAACAAAATTTTTGACTAGAAATTCGTAATCCGCGACCTCGAAAACCCCCAGATATAGATTTTTGATCGATTTGGATATAAATGACAAAAGTCTGCAGCCATATTGGCGCCGCTATTTTGAATTTCTGAATTTTGATCAACAATTCATAATTGGAGCTCTCGAAAACCCCCAGATATCAATTTTGAGTCGAATCGGATCACAAATGATAAAGTCGTCCGCCATCTTGGAGTCACCATCCTGAACTAAGTTTTTGACTAGAAATTCGTAATCGGCGAACCTAAAAAAACCCCAGATATCGATTTTGATCGATTTGGACCATAAATGACAAAAGTCGTCCACCACATTGGCGCCGCCATTTTGAATTTCTAAATTTTGATCAAGAATTCATAATTGGCGATCTCGAATACCCTCAGATATCGATTTTGAGTCGAATCGGATCATAAACGATAAAGTCGTCCGCCATCTTAAAATCGCCATCCTGAACTAAATTTTTGACTAGAAATTCGTAATCGGCGAACCCGAAAACCCCCAGATATCGATTTTGATCGATTTAGACCATAAATGGCAAAATTCGTCCGCCATATTGGCGCCGCCATTTTGAATTTCTAAATTTTGACCAAGAATTCATAATTGGCGATCTCGAATACCCTGAGATATCGATTTTGAGTCGAATCGGATCATCAACGATAAAGTCGTCCGCCATCTTGTTTTTTCTTATATGAAAATGTTAAAGTGTATTGTCACCGGACTTATACACGTGCAAAATTTCAAAGCTCTAGCTTAATTAGAATTAATCGAAATTTTGATTGCAAGATTTGACCTAAACAAACTAACTAACTAACTAACATGGCAAGTTTAATAAAAGCTTTTAAAAAACATGGCGTTCCTAGATTGTGGCTGGAGGCTACATCGAAGAAGTTTCTCGTAAATTGTTCAGTCATTTCAGAATAGGAAACACAACGACAACACCAGAAAAGATTGTAATTGGGGAAAATGAAGAAATAGTTTATTAATGTAGTACCTTCGATTTCATTAGCTACAATTCTACGAAATGAAGTGCTCGCTAAAGGATTGCATATTTAAAATAACACAAATTGTAACATAAATATTTCATTTAGTAAAAATTAAAGACATACTATTACAAAAGAACTAGCATTTCACCTTGCCGTTATCAGCCTTCTTTTTCGATTTTTTCAACAAAATATTATTTTGCGTAACTGCACCGAAAACCCAATATTTTGCAAATAATCATAAAAATCCCAGAGACGAATTATAGTAACTGCAATAAACGACCTCCCGTGGATGAAAGTTTTTTCAATTTGTGCACATTTTTTATTTAATTTAACTGCAATGAAAATTTCAATTTTGTAAACTATTGAAAAAAGTGCAAAATGCCGTCTCGAGGAAATATGTTTTTCGAATTTATAATAAAATTTCAATTTTTAGCAACTGAAGGAAAAATTCCACTTTTGAGAACTCTCACAAACGTCACTCCACGGAGCGTTATTTACATAACTGCAATGAATGTCGCCGGGCGTAAATTTACGTAAGTATAACGAATGTCACACCGACCACTAAAATTTAGCAACTACCTTGAAAACCGACTTCTTCCGAATAAAAATCTTTACGAACCGGCCGGCGTTGTGGAGCACTGCATCTTAAGGCATAACGTTGAATATGAGGACGAGTGAAAAATAGTCACATTAACGTTTAACTATTTTCTTGTCTACATATTATAATATAATGTTTGGTATAGCAAATAAAAGTTTGTTTTTTTAACTCTCTTATTAACCTTAATTTGAATAATTATATCACATCCGTTAAGAAATCTCACATCCGTTTATTAGATTTTTTTTAAATCAATTTTTACAGAAAGTAGATAATTAAAATTAATTACTTATAATGCGTTTTAAAAAAAAAATGACAACACATGAATCCCTTTGTAGAGTTCCATTTCTGTAAATAATTACGTTGAATATGATTAACAAAATTGGCTCTAAAAATGATATATCCTTGGATAGGCAGCGTACTATCCCCGGTACTATTAGTATCAAAGAGAAACGAGAAACGTTTTTTGGCGAGAAGTTTGTATCAATGAATTGCTTGCAATACCATGACGACAGTTATTGCATAAAATAGTACTTTCCATTTTACTGTACAATTTTGTTTCGTCTATCAGTTTGCTAATATCTAATTAGCCAATACCCCGAAGACGGGAAAGATAATAAGCAAGTTTCTCATTTTTTCGTCTATATTAAAAAAATAATAAACAACTAAAGGTAAACATGTTGAACACGCGAAACTAACTTAACTTAATTACATCAGAGAACAAATTTCGCGGGATATTGTAAAACAATCGTTACAATGAGGAAGTTGCATGATTTTTTTTTATAATGAAAATCAATAAAGCATCAAAAAACATTCATAAAAATGTAAAACTCGGGATTTTTCAAATTTTAATAAAGCGAAAAAAAGTATTTTCTTCGGCGACGAATTTGAATTTTACGAATCAGCGCCAATAACTGTGACGTCACACGTCATCATTTGTGTACTGTTTGCTAGGCCAATCTACTCCAATTTCTTGTGTTTGTTGTTATTATCTGGTTAATAAGCTAGTGATTAACCTCGTGATTAACATAATTACTATGAGTTACCACGATAAAAACTAGTAGTAAAGTATTCTTTACACCAGCCGAAAGATTGATCCGTCACACATCACTTGCAGACTGCAGTTTCGAGCTGTTGGCTCTCGTCAGTGCAAGGTAGGCATGTGACGACCGGCACGAGGATCCTTTGACCATTTGGTACATCCCGGTATTTTTACAATAGCGACATGTAAAATACTCAGCAGGCGCCATCTAGCGGTCCAGTTGTTGTAATCGAAGCATTAGCGTTTTGATGGTAACATGCAATTATTACACTTAACGCGCCAGACTTGTAACTTGTAATTCAGCGCTCGGCGGGGCACATAGCCCGGAGAGTAGCTGTTGGTTGCAGTCTGGTTACGTTCCTTATAGTAAAATAAGGATTTTATAGAGGAGTTTGCGACTAAAAATATTATGTTTAATATTCCGCCCTCTAAAAGCACATTTGAAATAAGATACGTTATAAATTGGATTGCTTAAAATACAATTTGCAAGATATTGTCTTTCATGTCAATATAAAAATCATTGGTAATACTAGATAACTTTGAGGTTAGGTGAGAACATGCAATAACAAATATCCAAGTGCTTATTTCACATAAATCACACAAACTAAAAAAAAACATTAATTTTTAATAAATAAAAATTTTGTTTCCTGTAAAATTTGATATATTATTATGTTCCTTACAATACGCGAAAATCAAACAAATGAAGCGGCAAGAATTTAACTTGGATGCACATTGAATTCACGTACAATGAAAACTTAAATTGGTGACAGTTGAGATTTTCTTATTTTATTATTTTTATTTTTTTTTATTATATTACATATTATTGAAAAATAATAAATTGAAGCATTTTTATAATTCATGCATCTTCGAATAAACACATTATCAAATTTTCTGATCTTGTACAATTAACTGTATAAAGGTTTTACCTGATCTGGTAATTAAATTTCGGCCATATATGGGTGTAATTAGTTTCATGTTATTAAAAAAAACTGGTAATGGGGAACGGCCAGACAAACTAAAGAAACCTATATCTATAAAACTTTTTCCCCTAGGAGCACTTTAAAAAAAATAACATATCTCAATAGATAGGATAGGTAGGTATAGTTGAGATTAGCAATTCCCGACACATAAAAAACGCAACAAAATTTTACAACCTCATTAAAATACCATCACTCTTTGTGATTGACAAATTGACTCGCTTATCTTTATAGCTTTTTAATGTGCGTCGGGTTGTTTGATGCCAGGCATGCCGCATGGCACGCGGCGATAATAATTATGTCGCGTTTTTAAGTGTCGGGAAGTGCTGGCTTGGATTATAATACTTTATTAGTTCCAGTAACAAAAAACCCCTCAGGGTGTGGAACATATCACACATGAAACAAAAATACTAACTAAAAAAATTGTTACACCTACCCTACTATATTAACGCAAAAACTAATAAAAAATCATAAAATAGGTATTATTATATGATTTTATGGAAATATATTTAACTTCGGGTTTGGAACGTTTGGATGAGTTTGGCATCCTTGTTAAATCCGACGCGACATCCGAAGTTGGTCAGATATCTATTGCCCTTAATTACAGGATCGAATGGTTTAAACTGGGAATATTTGAAGAGTGCATTCCGAGGTGCATTCTAATGTCCACTAATTTGTTGAAGACACAGCAGATCATTCTATCTCACAAAGGAAAGAACCGGGAAATAGTAAAAGTTTGCGTAAAGATCTTACTATTACTGCTGCTATTAATTGGAATATCAAACAAGTGATGTTGTGATTGCCCCAAATCATTTCAAAATGACCTAAAAACGTCGTATTTTCATTCGTTTTTACACCCAGCACCCCTATTCGTTCCACTTTCCCGTCAATTTCCCCGATTATTATACATTTGCGCAACGTTTCATTAGTCACAAACGCTTTATATAACTCTATCATTAATGTATTCACAAAAAAACACGGTAATACTAAAGGAGAACGGAAATCTCGAATTTTTGCGTGATTTTTTCAGGATACCCTATTTCGGGGTCGTAGAACACGAATCCGAAATTAGTTTTGCGTGCATACGAACCGTTTCTCCAAAAAAAATTTTTGAAAATTTTTCTTATGACACGCACTTTTTCATGCACTAATTTATACACCAACAGCACTTGTATATCGTCTTTTTCCTTATTAAGATCACACTATGGCCTTTATAGAACAATAAATCCTTCACTTATGGCAGAAAACTCATGTTCTTTTACATAAAAATAAAAAGATAGTTTGTAAAACATCACAAAACAGCTACTCAAAACTATACAACTGTTAACCCGATGCGCATGCATTTACAAAGTTGTGTCTAAAGTACCGACACCGACCAATATCATTAGGCGATTTCTCACGTTATCAATGTTAAATTAATATTCCTTGTGAAAGCGGTATGGGTCATTCTATAGAATACCCCCCTCTTCTGCCGAAAAAACAGAAATACTAAACGACGCGGATTTCGAAACGTCGACCGGCCGCGAACGTGTCTTGATTTGTTTATAAATAATGCTTTAACGCCATCTGCTCCAGATTTAATAAGGTGCTAAGTACTATTGTATATCTTGCCCTTCAGGACACGTTCGCGCCCGTCGACGCTTCGAAAGTGTCTTGAAGGGCAAGGGATATATAATAGTACTTAGCACCTTATTAAATCTGGGGCAGACGGCGTTAAGTATTATTTATAAACATATATATCCCTTTCTAAGCGTCGACCGGTCGCGAATGTGTTTGGAAAAGTAACGTCGCATATGTCTTTCAACATTAAAAATGGATTAGTTCAACCCAGTAACTTTCAATTCTTTCAAACGTGCCTTTAGACACCAAACCTTACATATGCGCAAACAACGCATGCAAATATATATGTAATCAAATGACAGATGGAGGTTCATCTAATACAGTTTCTGTGAATAAAATTCTGATTTTTATACAAAAGAAAGTGAGTTTTCTGCCATAAGTGAAGGGTTTATTGTTCTATAAAGAACATAGTGTGATCTTAATAAGGAAAAAGACGATATACAAAAGTGCTGTTGGTGTATAAATTAGTGCATGAAAAAGTGCGTCATATGAAAAATTTTCAAATTTTTTTTTTTGAGAAACGGTTCGTATGCACGCAAAACTAATTTCAGATTCGTGTTCTACGACCCCAAAATAGGGTTTCCTGAGAAAATCACGCAAAAATTCGAGATTTCCGTTCTCCTTTAGTATTACCAAAAACACACACACACAATATCCGAGAAGTGGATAAACTGTAGAATTACCAAAAATTTCTATTTTTTATCCATATCTGTTAATAATTAATAATGTAAACACGGCCCCCTTGGAAAGATTTTTGCTGGCGCCTATGATATATCCATTTTTAAGATAAGTCGATTATATCAATATCGGATGTATTTGTGCCTGCCATAAAAGCTATATCAGAAAATATCTATACGTCACATAAAATGTGACTAAAATACCTATAAAACATGCAAAAATAAAACATGCTAGTAATTAGAGGGTAGGAGTACTTACTTTTTCCTTGCCGCACGGTGTATGTCAAATTGGAAAACGCCAAATCTACCTTTGGTCTCTCGGGCAGATGGGTCAATTTCTTGGGTTGTGACGGTACAATTTGCACTTTTACATCCGGAGACCTGATTTTTAACAAAAAACCGTCAGTAGTTGCCATTTTTTACAGTCGTAAACAAAAGTGTAACACAAATAACAATGAGGAGTAAATTAAACCACTAGTTTTTCGAACAAAGACATCTGTCACATGCGGCTATATCTCTTGAAACACACAACATACACCAACAACGAACCAAAACACAATGGAAAGATAATACAAAAATGACACTAATCATCTGGTTCGAGGTACGAGGACAACAACAAAGGCGACGCAAGGCCTACTCAACTTCGTTCAAACAAACTTTAGACTTTCAACTATTCGCCGGAGATTTGACATCGCCGAGCGCTGGTCGATCGGCATCGGCGTAATTCAAATTTACATCTAAGGACTTTGAACTACTTTGATAAATATTTTTTGATAAATTTATTAATTACAGATCCAGGCTAACGTAAAATAATGTTTTAATATCAATCTAGCCACTGAAATGTATTCATTAACATTTATTTCATCTGTATTATATTTTTTACGTAATAATAAATAAATAAATAACAAAAATGTTAAAACATAATATCTTAGTCACAAAAGCCCTCTATAAAGTCTTTATTTTAATATAAGGAACATAACCAGACTGCAACCAACAGCTACTCTCCGGGCTATGTACCCCGCTGAGCGCTGAATTACGAGTTAGAAGCCTGGTGTGTTAAGTGTAATAATTACGTATTGGTTGCAGTCTGGTTACGTTCCTTATATAAAAATAAGGACTTTATAGAGGAGTTTGTTGCAGATCTAAACTGCAATGAATAAATATTAAGTGTATTTCCAGGTCATCGTTATTAAACATTATACTCATAGCCGGTTTATTGTAGTTTTGTAATTTTTTGACATAAAAACTTCTATAAAATACTCTTTACAGCTTTTTAAACATATTTTTAAGTCTAATATTGCTATATTTGTAATCTTAATCACCTCCCGATAATGCCAGTTTGATTGGCGGAATGCTCGTCAACATCCTACACAGTATTTCTGTTTTTATTGAATTCTTTTTCGACAGCTGCAACATTGTAGGCATTATAAATCTAGACAAGTAGATAAGTAGATATGCAAAGCGGGTTCTGGCGCATTCAGTAGAGGAACACTGCCGGTTCCCAATGACTTCATGAACTGGATAAACAGTTCTTAAACATATATAAATAGGTCTGAAACAACTATAAACATGCCTCAAACAGCTCTAAACAGGTCTTAAACAGATATAAAGAAGTTTTAAATCACAAAAAATCTTGACGAACACACGCCATCCAGTTCATGACATCATTGAGAACCGGCAGTGTTCCTCTACTGAGTGCGCCAGAACCCGCTTTGCCTATCTACTTAGACATTTATTTTTTCTAAAATGGCTTTCAAAAGTTTTAACGTTCTCCCTCTAGCTAACACTATTTTTTCTATCCAAATTTCAATACAAACTGACTTTTGCTTTCAAGTTACTTTGTTTCAAAAAACATGACGACCGAACAAACAGACGGACATTTGAAAATCGTTCAAAACTCAGTAAAAGTAATAGGCATAAAGATGTGATTTTTTTCTCTTAAGGTTCTACAAAAGTGCTTGAAATCTTATACATTTTAACGGAAATACAATAAATCAGCTACACTTCAGATTGATATTGAATATATAATAATATAAATGGTAGATAGAGATGCATATACATTGATGATATCTAAAGTAATACTCAATATTGTTGCAACTTTTCCGTTTTCGGGATATTCCGTTACTTTTATTTGATGAAATGAATCGAGTGCAAAAAGTCCCAGTAGAGTTAATAAAGACAATATCACCAAGTACGATAAAATATTCATATATTTTCTAAAAGTTTATTATTTCTTTCTTTTAGTATAAAAAATCCATCTCGTCTGATTTATCAAATTTTAAAATTGGTAGGCCGTTAGGAATTGTTACCATATTCGAGAACGCAAAGAGAAAGTTAAGGCATGAAATGCATGCACTGAGAATGAGATTACTTCTTATAGAGTGCTTTGGAAACAGCTGAAAACTGCGATAACTGGGATGCGCTTTTCTTCAAAAGGAAATTTTGCAGGAATAGTCACTTGATCTTTATACACGTAAAAACTTTGGATGCTAGAGATTCTATAAAATCTGAAACGCAAAGCATAACATGCATAAAGATGCGAAAATTGTATTCATGGAAGGACTTTTCGTAACGTAAATAATCATGAAAAGGCAGATTATTACTCGAGTTTAGCTTTAATTTGAAAATATTTTATTATTTGCTTTAATATAAAACTAAAATAGGAAATCGATATAATTTTTGAAAGGATGCGATATTAATAAAATATCTTTTAATGTAGAAAACTTGACTGAATCACATTTCGATATAGGTATAACATGTTCGAGAAACAAATAGAAAAAAAATAAGTGGTAGATTCCTGAGTCCAAAATAACGCAGGTTCTTTATATAATATTTTTCAAAATTCTTAAAGGAAAGAAGCACCTTAAAAATCGCTTTTAAAACTATCAAATTCCAAAAAAATTAAATGTGGTACATCTACTATACGCATATTAAAAGGTATATTTTTCCTTCTCCTGAGTGGTCCGCGATGGGGTGGAATCTTAGACCGTTCAATGTGCGGCACATTGTGGAATAGACAACCTCTAATATATTTTTAAGAATCCATTCATTTTGCATATATCAAAAAAAATATTGCTTTGATTTCCTGCATGAAAATATTTTAAAAGTTTTATTAATCGAATAACCTAAATACTCATTGGCGGGCCGTCCGATAGTAGTGCTGTGCCTGTGCGATAATAAACGTGTATACAGTGTGTACACTACTACAAAGCAATTTTCAATTATAAAATTATCCTCAAGAACTGGTTCGAATTACACTATAAACTCAGGGCCCCAGGGCTAATTTCAGTGAATACTTGAAATGTTTATACTATACTGTCAAAATGAAACTTGAAGGCAGCCTACTAAACATTTTAAAATCCTTTCGTTCAGTAATGTTTAAAAAACTAAAAAATACGCTTTAATAGCAAAACAAACTAGCGTTTAACAACGACTTATACAACGGCAAATACGTTATATCATTAACTGCGGCACCTCCGTCAAAATATCCAATAGATTAGTCATTTTTTAAAATTTTTATTTTATCATGATGATCCTTGTGAGGATATTAAGACAAAGTTGTTAAATTATTGCATTGTCATCACTCCTTCATAAGTGTGCAAAGTTTCAGTTTAATCTGACGTCTTGAAGTTGGTGAGAATCACGTTCAAAGATTGAAAAAGTTTACATACAAACATACAAGTGAAGCTAATATAAACGTGTAAAATGATCTCGATTACATAGACGTAAATTTTATGTTTTATTTCGAAAACCGCTAGTAACGCGACATTTTTTCAGACTAAGAAATGCTTTAGAATGAAAAAAGGGATTAAGACATGTTTTTTCTGAAACGGTAAATGAATAAGTTTTAAAAATATTTTTAAACACATTAGGAGTTGCCTATACCATCCCATTTTCAAGCACTAGGAGTAGGAAAAGAATTTCAAATTACCATTCAACAAGAATATAGCAGATGTACCGAAGATATTCCTGTCTTTTGGAATTTGATATTTTGAGAAAAAAAAACATTCAACCGCTTTTTAAGGTACCCATCTAACGTTTAAGGGGCAACTTGACAGCAAAGAAATATTTGGAAAAATGTTTCTATGAAGAAACCACCTTGAGATGGATTTATATAGGAGTCTACAGTTATTCTTTTCTATTTTATTCCCGCACACTCTGTAATTTTATCACAAGTTTTATAAAATTTTATTTATTAGTTCATTATGTCCTTTTCTGCAGTGGCTTTTTGAAAAATATTTTACTTTTAACTTAACGTTTAACCTTTTTAGCGATTAAGACAGATAGTATATGCTGATGCTGATAAATTTCGCAAACCAATTAATTAATTCATTTAAAGATTCTGGTTCTCTGGCAGAAAGTTAGTAAATTATCGTAGTTGAAAAATATATTGACCTGGCCTTGTAAGTGTCATTCTAATGTTATTGCAGGATCTACAACTCTCTTGGCAAGCTCTTCATTTCATTCATGGGTTTTAACAACTTTGAAATTTTAATTTCAACAAAATGGCGGCGCACTCTGAAGAAAAAGGAACCGTATTGATGTTTTTGGTAATCCGTCTAGGTTTTAGCAAGATGTGAAGGACCGTACACAAGGTACAATAATTCCATAGGTGTACATACACTTTTAAAACCTTTTTCGTGGTGCGGTGTGGTAGAAAATCCGAACTCTAGATATATTTGGCAGTAAGTATATTGATGAATGCGATGTGATGAATGCTAATGTTTTTTAAATTTACATTTACACGCACATCCATTCACACATAAAATTGCAAACAGCAACAAATCGGCATGCGTAATAAAAATAATAGGTGTAATATGTATATGACAAATGCCTATATAAGGAAAATAAAATATTCTTACACTTACCTCAAATTATTATTTAACAAAAAAGTATTAATATCCATATTTGCAGCACACACTCGCGATAATCGCGACGAACTGAAGAAATTTAACTCTCTCTCCGGCAAGGCAAAATCTTACAGTTTGTTCAAGAAATTTTATTATTGCGATGACCTATTTGCATTAAGCTATGATCATAATCATAATCATCATATCACTGTTTTTTCCATGTTTGTGCTATACAGCTGAGTGATAAAAGCATGGAAATGTTCGGTATTCGTTTTCTTTAATCATCATTTTATTAAATTAGGCTTTCATTATGCAGAGCCGGATCCCAGATTTTTACAGAATACTTTCGCCGTTTCTTTCATGGCTGTGCAATCGAATTATTGTCATGTAATTAATTTGTTTAATGAGGTCAATTTGTTATGTGTGAATTTTGTTGTTTAGGGAGCTAATAAAATGAATGAAATGTGACAATTGTCTCTCAGTACCGATCCATATGCAAAACACATCGTCAACATATCTTACCCAAAAATGTATGTATTTAAGGAGATTATTGTTGGTGGTAAAAAGATTGTTTTCAAAATTTGCCATAAATATTTCAGCTAATAATGAGTTTAACGGACTACCCATAGGTAAGCCGTTTACTTCCCTAAACAACAAAATTCAGTTTACAGTTGAAATGGAAAAAGAACGGTCAATAAACTTTTTAGATATTACGCTGACACGTAAAGAACATGGGCTAGAACTTGATATTTACAGAAAGTCAACTTTTACTGACACTCTTACACATGCAAATTGTAATCAATCTTGGAAGATAAAAATGTCACCGTTTCATAGCTATGTACACAGACTATTATTTCTAAACTTAAATAGGGTTAACTTTGGAAAATAAGTAAGAATTCTTAAAACGCTAGCAAAAAATAATGGCTATGATGAGTCACTTATTGACAAATTAATAAAAAATAAACACAGAAAATTATTACAAAAACATTTTTATAACGTAGCAAATATAGAAAACAAAAAGTGGCAAAGTATAAATTATGTAAATAAGGTTATCAACTCAGTATGTAATAGATTAAATAAATTAGGTATTAATACAATATCAACGAATAGAAATAATTTAGGTCACTTGTTGGTTAATAATAAAGAAAAGACAGAATATATTAAAAAATCGGGGGTATATGAAATAAAGTGTGATGATTGTGATGCCGTATATATAGGTTAGAGTGGCCGTAGCATAGATGTGAGGTTAAGAGAACACAAACAGTCTATTTTATATAATAAAAAATCAACTGGTTTCGCCGAACATTGCATTGAGCAAAATCACGTTTTTAACGGTAGTAGTGTTAAACTTTTGCATAATGCAAACAAAGGAAAAATCCTAGATATGCTTGAAATTTTAGAAATTAAGAAGGCCCTAAGATACCATAAACACGTTACACATACACAAACAGAATTTATAAACAATCCTGCTTTAATACGGGTCTGTACACAATAAAATTGGTTATAAATATATTTAATTTTGATGATTATGGAAAATAATGACAGATTGTTGATTGTTTTAATTATTCTACTGCATTGTTTTACTTTTTTATCGGCTATTTACATATGGAAAATATTATTTAATGTCTGATGATATCAAGCCAGGATCGATATCAATGTCCTTTTCCAAACAATATTTGCTACTAAAATGAATTAACATTTACAACTTTCTGTAACGGATGGATGCCTCCTTTTGATAATGCTACAATGCAAGTAAGACCAAATTTGAAACAGATTTCCCCGCCTCGGTAAGCACAGCTTTAAAAAGAGAAAAAGTCTGTCCTAAACATTGTACAGCCGCAAAAAAATATAAATTAACAGAAGAAAGAAGCAAGGCAAGGTCGCATAATAGTTCTCAATCATTCATTAAATTATGCAGACTTTTGGAGACGTGCAATTTTTTCTGATGAAAATGTATTGTAATTCCCACAATGATGACCATATTCGGGTCGGATGTATAGACCACAACGGTCTAGGTTTAATGGAAATTATATTGCACCCAATGATAGATCCGGAAGGTTGTCAGTAAACGTTTGGGATCATGGGAAGTTTCCTTAGGTCTTTGCTGGAACATCGATGGGTGACTAAGTTCTAGAAAATATGTGGACATTTTGGATAATGAAATGTTATATTCAGTTAGACGTTTCGCTAATGAAAATTTTATTATCCAGCAAGATAATTGCTAAGTGCACAGCTGATCAACGCCATTCACGTGAGAAATTATTTTGCTGAAAATAATGTTGAGGTTCTTCTTAGGCTGCTAAAACTCCCGACATGAATCCGTTAGAAAATATTTGGGCAATAATGGTTAAGAAAATGCAGAAACAAAATATTATCCCCTTAAATAAAAATCATTTATGGTCTCTCGTTGAGGAAACCGGAAAGTCTGGCGAAAAATAACCTTACCACAAATTTAATTGATTCAATGTCCAGAATATTGCAAGAAATAATAAATAATAATGGGGCCATAAGTCTGATGTTTATTTTATATGCATAACACTGTGTAATTTTTCTAAGATATTTTGAAAATGATTTGAAAAATATAATAGAGTTGGCACCGCCACTCGCTACACAAATCGCGTGAAGATCGATTTACATAACTAAAAATCGCTGCCCTACGGAATCACTACTTCCACGCCAGATTTTGTATCCAAGTCATATACACACTAAATCTCAATCTAATATTTTATTTCCTTTAATAATAAGGTGGGGGTGGCAATGGGGGTGGTGGAGGGGGTGGCTAATACCAAAAAATTTTATAGTTCCTTGGTTCTCGTATACACACTAAATCCCAATTTAATTTTTTATTCCCTTTAATAATAGGGTGGGGGTGGCAATGGGGTGATAGAGGGGGAGTAGGTAACGCCAAAAAATATTTTTGAGACGTTTCGTTCTTGTATACACACTAAATCACATTTTATTTGTTTACTCCATTTTATAATAATGTGGGGGTGCTATTGGGGGTGATAGTGGGGGGGTGGCTGATGCCAAAAAAAATTCTGAGTCCTTGACTTTTCGTACTTGCCCAAAATTGCAATTTTATAGACTCTTACCTGCTTGCTTTGCCTATTTACGCTTATTTACCCCTTTTACGCCTAAACCCTTCAACGGAATTAGATCAAAATATAATCTAGTTCCAGGTCTCGTTACAATATATAAGTGTACCAAATTTCAAGTCAATATCATATACGGTTAAAGAGTGAACGTGCGTACAAAAAAATTACAGACACAGACATTTTTGTTCGCTCAAATTTATAATCACGACGTTTCATGGTATTTTAAGCCTATGTAAAAAAAATGCGTTACTATACTTCTGGACGTGAAAGTAAAATAAAATTGTCTGTTATGGATTAACCGGAAGTAGAAAAAAAACCGTTTAGTAAGGCAAAAGTGATTTACCTTAAGAGCGCTCCGGATATAAGCCGGAAAGACGGTGCAATTTACTCTCATATAAATCATTATTTAAAAAAACGGCTTTCACTAAAAGACATTAAAAACATGTTACAATGTGGGACGATGAGAGAAAAAAAAGTATATATAAAAAAATATATTTTTTTTCTTCTATTTTCGATTTGCAAAAATAATTCTTATCATCCCACATAGGTATTATTAAAATAAATATTTTCCCTTTTGTAGAACTAAAATAAAATTAGACCTAATGTCCTCAAGTGCACCGAGAAATTTAAAGATTAGGTATAATAAATTTGTCTAATGTCATATTCAATTACATCTCTATCACTCTCTTTCCAAGCACACCGTGCATTAGGCTGCATCATTTTATTGACGTGAAGTCATTTACAATTAAAACTGGAAGCATTTATGACTAATACACTCCGAACAACTCTTAATAAACATATCCAAATCTAAAAATTATATATTGAAAAATGAAAAAGTTACTAGGCGTCCTGTATCAACTGGTATACGAACATTGTGTTCCCTTAATACCTTAAAGCTATAGTGTTATGATCTCAAATATGTATTTTCAGATATATTTATGCATGTTTATGGTATCTTCCTTGAGAAGAAATAATTATGCAAAATCAGAGTTCATTTTTTACTTCTAGAAAGATTAATTCCAGTTTTTCTTTAAATTAAACAAGCATTATTAACATCGTTTCGGTTTGGCCCCCAAAAGAGTTTGGTTTGGCAATTGCCGATCTATCGACCGGGCCAGTCCGACCCTGTGCAAAGATAATAAGGATTATTAAATTTATTAATAAAGGTTTAGAACCATCTCTCCATTTTCTACCCCTTTATAGGTATACTATTATCTTCATATTATATATAGGTAGGTATAAGGCATACAGTATAGGTACATTTAGTTATTAAGATGAATTTCAAGGGATAAGTTGAGAGAAAGTCTCTAATCTAGAACTGCCATGTTCAAGCAGGTTTTTAGTTATTTTTTTGTGTGTTTTTGTGTAGTCCAGCTATTTAGTTGGAGTGGTTTAGCTTGTAAGTATACTATTTAAGTAGTATGTTAAATAATATAACCACACTTACACAAACATAGTACTCTTATATACCTTTATTGCATCTAATGCAAATTATTGGTAAGGTATAAATTAAAGAAAATTATATTAAGGTGGGAAAGGGAGATCCTCCGATAAGCATATATTTATTATTTTTGGCAATAACTTTTTTTAAATAAGTACATATATTGGTTAAAAAAGTATAACTACCTAAAGAACTATGATAGGTGTAGTGATATTAATGTTCACTCAATAATTTCAGTTGTTTGTAAAATTAGTTAATTTAAAAGTACAAGATATGAAGATTGGTACTATTTTTTAATTTAAATTAACTAATTTTGCAAATAACTGAAATTATTGAGTGAAAATTTATATCACTACAACTGTCATAGTTCTACTTAGGTACATACCTAATCACACACATATATTTTCAATATAACTTTACTTTAAGAAGTTTTCATTTTTATCAAAAATAGTTTTTTCATTTAATTTTTCAGTCCAGAAAGCCAACATTTAAAAATTTATTGCTCCACATCATTTTACTGGCAAAAAATTTTGTTTGTGTTGTTGACAGAGCGGAAATAGAGCAATTTTACCCCACACAGCCTTCTGATATTTGAAAAAAAAAAATGTAATTATTTTTGAAGAAATTAAAATTTCGTAAAGGATCATACAGAATTTGGTCCGTATATTTAAAAATTATAAAATATACAGGGTGTTCCATTTGAAAGTTAAATTTGATGTTATTTCGGTCGAAACCGGAAGTCGGCCAGTTTGACTCTATAATCGGGAAGTATATCGCCTTGTAACCATCCGGTATCCTTAAAAACAAAAAATTAAATAATTTAGGAAAAATAGAGGCAAAATCCTCCATAGTTTATCCTAGGCCAGCACTGTTGGTACATTAAAAATAAAAAACGACGCCTAATTTGGAGAAAATTAACTTAAAAGTCCTTACATAAGACTTTTGATTCTACACACAGATTTATTTCTTGTAGATAATCCACCAACATTTATAACATGTGATAAAAACAAAGGAGAACTTTGCATAGATATAAGACAATGTTCAATTTTTGACGATTTACCCAATAAAAATTCGAATCCTCCACCTTTTATTGGTGCAAAAAAAATCCTTCGAGTGTATGTATGTGCATTGCACGAACATAACCCTTACGTGTGCTGCAAGAAACCTAGATCTAGTACTTCAACCATCGAAGCTAGGATAGGGAAGCCTTCCATTTCTAAACAATTAACGAAAGCAATTAACAGGCACAGGAATTTAAAACTTTTACCCAAGGATGTTTGTGGTTCTGTTTCAACAAAAGCAAGAATTACTGGAAAGAAAACGGCAGTTGGGGAATATCCTTGGATGGCTCTATTGGTCTACGATACAGGTAAGTCAGAATTCTGCCATAGGCGCCGGAATGGCGGGGGCTCCGCCCTCATTACTTTTATTCCTTTATTTTTAAAAAATTTCACCATAACGAAAGCGGTATTGATTATTTATTCAAGTACACCAACAAATTTTATTCTATCTGTTCGAATTGTAATAATAAGATGCAACTTTATATTTTACATATTATTTTTAAAAAGGTTTTTCATTTATTCTGAATACTACTGAATAATATACAAGGATTATTTTCAGATGAAGGACCTACTGTCAGTTGCGGAGGAACTATTATAAACGAACGGTACATTTTAGCAGCTGCTCACTGTGTAAACTCAAAATTGTAAGTAAGAAATAGTATAAGTCGTCTAAATCCTTCAGTAATGTTGGTAATATGAATGTACGTATCTTTATTTTTGTATTTTGTTTTCTCGATTGCAATATTAACATTGGCATGTGTCAATTGACATCCAACATGGAGGCGTGGTGAACAAGTCACGTGTTCCAATATGGCCGACTTAATAATTGTTTTGATGTTGATCGCACCCAAGGATGGTTAAGTTAACCATCCTTGGATCGCACCGGCGCCGGCAGCCGTCCATAGTATTTATTTATACATTATGTGGTTATTGATGCACGATATTTGCGAATGGGCACGTACAAATCCATCCTCAAGGAATTTAATACAATACCACAGGTAGTGACGACCCCCTTTATCCCAGAAGGCTCTAGAAGAGCCTTGTGTGGGAGGGGGCTACACATTTAGAGACAAGGGACACACACCCAATATCCGTGTATAGTGAAAAAATCCCTCTCACAGTATTTTCCACTGCCATGGCCGGGGATCGAACCCGGAACTTTTGGGTGAGAGGCAAGTGCGTTTACTTCTCGACCATCAGTCATACGTGGAGATTTTTGAAAGCGGGACATGTAATAAAGTGTAGGAAATTACGTAATGACGCCGAGGATGCAGTGGTTAAAATTCTATCTTTTTGTCTGCAAATTTCAAAAATGAGTGCTGATTCTCATGAAATTACAGGCGAAATATTAAAATGTAGATAAATATTTAAGTATGAAATGCTCATGCAAAGCCGTGTTGGGTGATAAATGCAAGCATATCACTGCAAAAAGTTGCTATTTCTTAACAGGTAAACGTAAACTTTGCGTCATGTTATTAATTTTTGTTATCGATTCCAAATTATTTTGTGTATTTGACATTTCAAAATCTTTATTTGTAATATTGCTCTGTAAAAAAGGTTATTATGTAATATGATGTGTTTAATATTCAATGAATCGTATGCCTTTTAAGATATTTTAAAGTAAACATAACCTTACTAAGATATAAGTAATCAGATGACTTAAAAATGCCGAGAACATATTGCCGAGCCCGAATGATTTTTTTAAATTTTGGCACTTTCAACCACGCGTCACATACATTCCATTTTTCATCGTTTCTAAATATATTTATAAGGTTAACGAAACGTCTACCTTTACTAAGGAAACGATGAAATGTGAGCTCAATGTTTTTATTTAACATACTGTGACAATCACTCACGGCAGAATACACCTTATATATAGGTTATGTTCATTAATAAATTTTGCATGCTCCACTATTTTATATATATTTTTGCAATCTAACTGTAAAATAATTACACAAAACTGTGAATGCTACATACAATGAGTATGATTAGCTAGGTTCGCCAACCAGCCGACAGAGGTCTTAGGACCAATGTTCGATGTCAATAACGCAAATGCACGGTCAATGATGTGAATTATTTTATTAAATCAAAACAATTAATCGCCCAAATAGGAAGGAATGACCACAATAGAACGTTACCAGAAATAAGAATGAATAAAAAAAAAAGAATGAATAATAACGTCATATACCTATACCGATCATTACCGATATCGGCTGAGAACTTTCTTTAATGTGTTTCGCTTTTTTCGAATGAACATTTACAACTATTTTATAGAGGTGGAGTAAGACTAGGAGAGCACAATCTGAACACTGAAGAAGATTGCGATTCGCAAGGAAATAACTGTGCGCCTCCCGTTCAAGATATGCTCATAGAAGATCTAATAGAACACCCTGAATATAATTCAAGAACACGTGGAAACGACATCGCCCTGATTAGGCTAGCCACACGTGCTAATTTCGAATATTGTAAGTAGCTACTTCATAGAAACTGTGATATCTGCTTCGTTCCGTATAAATAACATAAATTATGTTATTTTCATACAAATATGTTATTACATACATTAAATGTCTTACAGCAAATGTTCGTCCAATCTGTTTGCCGATGGAAGAAACAGATTTAAGCGGGAAATCTGCTCTCGTTGCCGGATGGGGACTAACAGAAAGAGGTAAGTTGGATATTCACTGGATACACACAATGGATATAGCAGATGTCCAGTGCACGCCATCACTTTGACTAATTTGCCTACAAGGGACACCCACGGGACTATACTTCATTACATTACCCATTTCGTCATGCAACTATGTTTGATGATTTAGATGATTAAAATCTTGTATGTCTACTTAATATTACGGTTAAATCGCACTGTCAGTTTGTAAATTTTTGAATAACTAATGCCGCATGCCCCTGTCAAACAAATGCAAGCGCGGGAAATTCAAAATGATTGGATGTTATCGGTTTGGTAGATTTATATAAGCAGTAGTTACTTCAAAAGTTATACATTTGCCTTGAAGCTGATGGCATGAAATAATTATTCTTCGGATATAAATGTATAACTCAGGGAATAAATAAAATGTCAAAACCAACGCATTTTAGTTCACATATGTTATAACGTTTTTCCGACATCTTCAAAGCTAAAATCATATTCGTAAGGTCGTAGTAGTCTGGCTTTTACGACTGAAAATATGAAAATCTTAACTCCTAAAAACTAATCAAAGTGCCATATCTTAATTATGTCGCCGTCCACTTTGCTTTTTCAATGTTTTTTACTTTAACCCCCATTCGTACTAGTTTTAATTGTACATAAATTTTAAATCCCTGTTCCAAATTCTAGGTTTCAACAGCTTAGAAAAAGAGAAGGCGACTCTACCAATACTATCAACTTTCATGTGCCAGGAAAAGTACAAGAGATTTATGAATATTACCTCCAAACAAATTTGCGCGGGGGGTTATGAGGCAAAGGATTCTTGTATAGTCGATAGCGGTGGCCCGATGATGTACATTGAGTTGTTTCATGGTGTTCCAAAATTTGTGCAATATGGAATACTCTCCTACAGTCCAAGGTTCTGTTTACTTCCTGGTGTCTATACTAGGGTTGACAAGTATATAGAGTGGATCTTGGATAACTTGAACCCATGAAAGATTACACTTGTACCTTTGTATTTCACGTTTTTAATTTAATTTTGTGCTTAGAACCGATGAAGAGTCATCTCTGACAGTTTCACTTATTGAGAGAAAATATATGGGTTTGTAAATATTAGCATATCACAAGATTGAGAAGAAAAGGTAGAAGCAGCTCGCGTGGAGGTGTTCCGATAATGAATCTATATAGAATTTAAAAAATTATGTAGATAATATATTTTCGAACTACCGAATAACAACCGATCTAGCATACATTGGTGCGTGAAGGGGTAATTACACAATTTTATATGACGAATAATGTCATCTGTTGAATCATTATTTAATTCCTTAAATTTGGTAAATTTATAGTTTTCTATCATGTATTAATGACGATGTATGGCACACGTATAGAAATTTTAGGATAGGTGGGTACTATAGTTTTAAGTTAAATATATGTAAATATGAAAAATAGATAGTATTCAAAATAATAAAAGCTGCGTTATCATTATCCCCTCATAATACCAAATTGCACATTGAATGTATAGTAATCAACATTTTGTTGAAAACTGGCATTAGCCATTTTCACTCATCCGGTGGGTCGTGAAAAAGTGCTTTAAATATTGTTGTTCTTAACGTGCTGTAACCGGTGGTTATGGATTTGAAATAACCTAACCTGGTAGATTCTTAAATTTCATAGGTTAGGAACGGGAGTTGAAAATATGGCATTATTTTCTTCAAAACTAGGATACGTTTTTGGTCGATTAAATAGTGTTATACAAAATCAGGTAAAACGAATGAACATCCCTAATAATCATACAGCCACAGTTATTTATTTTGTCTAGGCTTTGCAGTCGGTAAAACCTGCTACATACTCATCATATCAATCACACCCTTACATTGACGAGATCGGAGAGGTGAAGACAAAATATGAAGTAACTCAAGATCCTGTGGATTGGAAATATGTCGAGAGAGTGTTACCTGTAACATTAATACCAGAACCAGTCAAGAAAGAAACCTACCCATCGGGTTGGAAACCTCAAGCAGACAATTTGAAAGATCGGCCGTACTTTATCGAAAGAACCAAAAATCATATGATACCCGTTTATTTAGATATATCACAGAGGGGCATTCGTCGACATACAGTACTTAAAAAGATTCAAGGCGATATTTGGCTACTAGAAAAAGAATTAAAAGGATTTTTGCAAAAGCAATCTTTCAAACCTATTAGAAGCCAAGTACATGAATTCGGCGGTTATATTAGGATCAATGGAGATTTCGTGAATGCCATTAAATACTGGTTAGAACAAAGAAATTTCTGAAGCTGAAATTTCGACTAATTGGTTTTAAGCCTCGTATTAGTACATCCATCGTTATTATTTTCTTTTTAAATTTAATTCGATATATTAAACTGTACCTGTTTTAATAAAAATATATAAAATAGCGTATTGAGTCTTGATAAGATGCCAAGTATACAAATTTAAAAAAAAATTTGTTTCTATCTTTAATCCAGCAGTACCTACCTAAATTAAATATGGGTGCCAAATTTGGTATTGTGGATCATTAAACTCAAAATGTAAGTATTTTGTCTAGATAGATAGACAGAGCTTTAGATATTGTTGACTGGTGTAGTATGTCCCCACAAAACCACAGTCGTCACTTTCACATGGAAAAGAGCACTGGAAGGCGTAAAGCCCTTATGTCGTCTTTTGGGTATTAGGGAAAGTTATCTCACAAAAACACACGAAATGAAAGTATTTAACTATTTATTGTTCACAACCTCTTACAACGAACGTATTCTATATAATGCTCTGGAAATATATTAGCCAAGCGAAATATGATATCTCAATATTTATAACAGGAATGTTACAGTGAAGTTGGATTGGTTGGCATCTACAAGGTGATCACAGTCCGCACGGCCATTCTGCAGTGTCGGCCGTCCCTGAACGACTATACCATTTGCTTATGGGTTGAACTGAAACAACGACAAAAATAAAATGTATTAAAGTATCGAGGGCCAGGCAGATGCCATTGAGGGTGACCTAGTACTGTCAAGGGCTAACTCTTGCCGTCGAGGGTTATCTAGCGCTGTCTCTTGCCTTCAAGGCCTATCTCTTGCCATCAAGGTTTATCTCTTGCCATCACGGGCTGTCTAGAACCATCAGGGGCGATCTATACTTAATGCTCCGTTGAGTGGAAATTCCATTTGCCTGAGTCGAAAAATAATGAAAATAATAGCAAGCCATTGGGAACCAGCAAATTCCTCCACTGGTAAAAAGTGGACACAAATAAATTACTCATTACCACATTTACGTGAACAATCCATCTAGGGTTTGAAGATTTTTGTACTAATTAAGTTTTTTTTGTATGTTCTCCCAAAAAGAGGAATATGATTTTCACTATTTGCTTGGGTTTGATTAACTTGGATAGACGAAATACAAAATTTTGTACTTACTTCGATTTTAGCTGTACGGTAACTCTTATAGATGGTATCAACTGGAGTTTTCACTACACTTTTAATTGTCTAACACTTCTTAAATTACTTGCTGAAAATAGAATTTTTGAACACAAATGAAAGAGGAGATTTTGAGGTAAATAAATTGTATATTGGTGTAAAATGAAATAAATGTTTATTAACATAAGTAAATTATATCAGTCTTATACCACACATGCTGAGTATGGCAGAACGCTGTGTATTGTAGTTTTCAACTGCCATCCAATAGTTTTTGTAAGAGTGATAGACTGACATAAAAAGATTCAATTCAAAATTTGATATTCTCAACTTTGGGGCTTCTTTTTGCCTGTGTATTCGTATTTAATACTATGATTTTGAGTTCGCCTGCTTGATTCTTAAAGAACTAATACTTACGCCATGCAATTCATTCAAGTACAAGTGGACTCTGAATTGCTGAGGAGCTACATCTGGGTAAATAAGGTATTAAACATGATAGATTGCCACCAAAATTCAATGTAAATTTTGGAAAATTTGGCCTTGAAATATTTAACGTTCTTAGAAAACCTCATTCCAGGAACTATCCTGAAGAACCACAAATCCATCCTTGAGGACACCTAACGTAAGTTGCAGTGCTACACAAGTTCGCAAGGAAAATTTATTTTGGAGGTTTTTAAGGGATTTTTGACGTTTAAACCCAAATCATGTTATTTCCTATTGGGAACAACAAGGATTTGATAATGTAGTTAAAATATATGAAATGGTAAAAGATTAATGCGTAAGAGACCAGTTACTTAAAAAAACGAACTTTTCTTAAATGGTCGACGCGACGTCTCACCAGAATTTATTGGTATTCTCAGGACCACGTTAAGTGTGTTCTTCTTGGTAAATTTGAGTTCTAAAAACAACGTAACACATACTGTATTGGCCAGGTCACATACACACGAAGGTTATATATTGTTACGTGCTTACAATTTTCAGTAAACACTTTGTGGATTCCAAATAACTTGCAACAAGAATTTCCACAAACCACTGATTTATTTAATCACTAAAATTACACTAGTAAGTACTTAGAAATCACACAACTAATAATAATTTAATCTAATATAATTTCACTACTTTTAAAACACTATGTATGTACTTTTCTTCCTAAACTTGTCAACTCTTGTCTAACCTAGAAACTCTGTCTGTTTACTTCACTGAACTAAACTGTAGTCTACTTCACTCAAATGAACTCTTCTTCTACAAACTGTCTCTGCAACCAGAACCACAGACTACCCAGAACTGTACTGGATACTAAACTGAACTGTTCCTTATACTTCACTAAACTATACTGTTCTCCCATCTGCTGGCTCCACCTCTTTATATACCCACTTGGAATGTCCAGAATATCATTGTAGAACTTTCCAGAAGATACTGGAATTCTCTATAATTTTCTTAGGCACTACTAAATGGTGGTTCGCCAGTTGGCCCACAGATGGCGCCACTCTTCTGGCCAGGGAGTAATTACAACTCTCCTCTCTGTTAAAGGGCAGCACATAACAATATGTTATGACAATATAAACGACTTAAAAATGCAGTGAAATATACAGGGTGTCCCAAAATTACCGGAGGAGCTCGTAATGACAGATTCTTGACAACATTCTGAGACAAAAACCTTAATACAATTATGTCGATGCTCCAACCATTTTCGAGCGGAACTCCATTGTAGTTTATCAAAAAAGATCCCCTGTGCGAGGCTAATGATTTATTTAATTTAATAAAATAAATAACAATTTGTGTGGCAGTGTATAGGCCGACTAAAGTCCTTAGGTGTAACCTATTCAACTCTAGCAGTTTTTTAGCTCTTGATTTCAAAGGATTTGTAACGAATTCCTTTGAATGAGCTAATCCTGGTAATTGCCAGTGGTAGAGCGTCTTGCTCTCGGCCCAGTCTAGGATATTTGTTTTAGGCAGTGCTTGAAGATATGCCAAGAACTGGTTCTGGTCCTATAAATTTTGATGCCGCACCCTCTCTAGCTAGGCAATCGGCAATTTCATTGCCCTCCAGCCCAGAGTGGCCAGGCACCCAGACCAGAGTCAGTTTGTTGTTCCTACCCAATTGGATTAGAGCTTTTTGGCAGTTCCACACTGTTTTAAAATTACAGCGATAGGATCCAAGAGCTTTAAGGGCTGCTTGGCTGTAGAGACAAAGGACACACACCCATTATCCGTGTATAGTGGAAAAATCTCTCTCACAGTATTTTCCACTACCACGACCGGGAATCGAACCCGGGGCTTTTGGGTGAGAGACAAATGCGCTTACCTCTATTATTTACAATTTTAATAAGAAAAATTATGGAGTTAGCAGCTCTCTGATTGCTGAAACTTTTTAAGTCAAACATTTCCAACAATCCAGCTTGTGGAAATCGTCTGGGTGGATATTTACCGTTAAGTGTAAACACAGCAGATTTTAAGAACCTACGCTGAATTTTCTCTTCTTGTAGTATATTGGAATTGTAAATTGGACCCCACACAATAGAAGCGTACTCAAGACGAGATCTAACGAAAGTTACATAAAGTAGCCGATGAGTGGAAACATTTTAAAAATCTTTACAGTTATATATCACGAAACCAAGACTTTTAACGGCGGAAGCAGTTGTCATTTCTACAGGTTTATTGAAAGATAATTTTGGATTGAAATAAACTTGTATTATAATTATTAAATATCAATGTGTTACGTTGTTTTTAAAACTCAAATTGACAGAGAAGACCCATAAACTGGTTCTGAGGATGCCAATAAGTTGTGCCCAAACGTTGACCATTTAAAAAAGCTTTTTCTTTAAGTAACTGATAAGTTAACCTTCTACCATTTTAAATAAAAAAGCAGACCATCAAACAATAAAACAAATTGCAATATATCTTCTTGTTTCAGTTCCACAAAAAAATGACATGCATTAGCTTTTCATTGTAGTTTCGAAAGGATTAATTTTTAATAAATATTTTTAGTAGATTTTTATTATATGTTCAAATATTTTCATGAAGGCTTGTTTGCATGTCACATGCGGTTGCAAAATATCTGTTCAGCCAGATTTCATTGTATCGATTTGGTGCATGGTTCTTTAACATTCACATCTCCAGGGTTTCTATTATTGTAAATAAAGTAAAAATATTGTTAATTTATCTGGGTATGAACAAGAAAAGTCTAGTATCTTATTACTGCTTTAATTTCTCTCTCTTTCTCAACAACATGCAATCGATAAGATTCAGATATATTTATTTCATCAAATACATTGTACATCACAAAAAATATACATAATTTCAAAAAGTAAAGTGTACTATCTATTATATTTATAGTAGGTACAATCAAAATAAATTTAACCTCTATAATTCTTCAGAAATAAAAATACTAGGTATACAGGAGAAATTTTTGAAATGCATATAACAGTTTCCTTTTAATGAGTATATTTTAGATTTTCTTTTGAAAATGTGGTGATTTGATGACTGCTTAATTTCTATAGGCAAGAAATTAAACAGTCACAAAGAACTGACTTTTAAATAGTTAGTAACCGTTAAATGAGCACTACATCTGATATTGTTGCCGAATAAAAAAAAAATCATTATACTTTTTATTATGAACCTCTCTTGTCAATTATTTATACTATTATTTAAAGTAGCGACTTGCCCTGGCTTTGCTTGGTGGCATTTCGGCTCTCTGTGACAGGCCTAGAATACTTCTTTGTAGATAACATTTGATGTCTACCAAAAGCCAACACAAAACATGTAACGAGCCTAATAAGCATGACAGAGCATAATTAGATTTAATATTTATATACCCGTATTTGGAAAGAGAATTTTTTTCTATGCCTTAGTATATATTTACAAATCATGATTTTATTTTTCAGAGAATTAATGTCATTTCTATGTAAACCTGTTAGTGTTCTACCTGCTTTCTCAAAAATTTTAGAAAAAATAATGTACTCCCGAATATTTTCTTATATTGATGATAAAAATGATATTTTAAGTAAATATCAGTCAGGATTTAGACCTGCACACAGTACTGTGTCTGCGCTTTGTCAAGTTACAGATGACATTATCAGGGCTAGGGGGACAGAGGTATGGTCACTGCTTTGGTCTTATTGGATTATTCGAAAGCTTTTGATAAAATCAATCATGATTCATCCAATAGGCGGCCAGATAGTATGTGTAGGCGACTCAAGCTCAACATCTGCTTTTGTATTAACTGGTGTCCCACAGGGTTCAATTTTGGGACCATTATTTTTTGTGCTCTACATGACGAAAATTCTTAATAAAATTGAGCTATTATATCATGCATATCTGGATGATACTAAATTATATCACAGTTTCCAAAAAGATAATTTCCTACTTGCGGAGAATATGATCAATAATAATTTGGAAACAATCTATAATGTGCCCTATAAGCATAATTTATCAGTTAATCCTAATAAATGTCTGGTTTTAATGTTCGGCGGCAGAAATGATGTAGATGCTGTAAGCCGCAGGCAAATAAAAATAAACGGAGAAAACCTATCCATTGTTAAATCTGCAAAAAGTTTGGGTGTAGTATTTGACGATTCATTGAAGTTTAATTTGCAAGTAAACAAAGTAATACAGGAAGTCTATATTAATTTAAAACTTCTATATTCCAACAGATACATATTAAATTTTAATATGCGTAAGAACCTTTGTGAAGCATTGGTGCTATCACATTTAAACTATTGCAGTTTCATCTATGAACCCCCTTTGGGCACACTAGACAAGGGCAGATTGCAAAAAATTCGCAATTCATGCTGCAGACTTATATATGGGCTATGTAAATATGAACGAGGAATTTTTGTCAGAATAAAAATATTACGGTGGTTAAATATTAGAACAGGACTAAGTTACACCTATTATCCTTTGCACATTTCACTATCCCCGCTCTGGTGTGCATGTATTGGAGAGAAATTCATAAGAAGGCATCAACAACATTCTGTAAATATACACATCACATCATGTATTCATCATGTCAAGATTTAGAACATTGTTATTTAAAAAATCGTTTTCTTATAATACAATAAAGCTATATAATTCTCTGCCCCTTGCAGAAGGAAACAAGCAAAGTTTATACAGTTCAAATGTGCTTTTAGAGGGCGGAATATTAAACATAATATTTTTAGTCGCAAACTCCTCTATAAAATCCTTATTTTACTATAAGAAACGTAACCAGACTGCAACCAACAGCTACTCTCCGGGCTATGTGCCCCGCCGAGTGTGTTGCAATCGAAGAATTAGCGTTTTGATGGTAATATGCAATTATTACACTTAACGCGCCAGACTTGTAATTTGTAATTCAGCGTTCGGCGGGGCACATAGCCCGAGAGTAGCTGTTGGTTGCAATTAGATGGCGCCTGCTGACTATTTTACATGTCGCTATTGTAAAAATACCGAGATGTACCAAATAGTCAAAGGATCCTCGTGCCAGTCGTCACATGCCTACCTTGCACTGACGAGAGCCAACAGCTCGAAACTGCAGTCTGCAAGTGGTGTGTGACGGCTGGCAAGAGAGTTCCTTTAAATAGGATCAGTCTTTCGGCTGGTGTGTGTTGCAATCGAAGAATTAGCGTTTTGATGGTAATATGCAATTATTACACTTAACGCGCCAGACTTGTAACTTGTAATTCAGCGCTCGGCGGGGCACATAGCCCGGAGAGTAGCTGTTGGTTGCAGTCTGGTTAAATTCCTTATAGTAAAATAAGGATTTTATAGAGGAGTTTGCGACTAAAAATATTATGTTTAAAGTTTATACAGTTACACTATTTTCCTTGTTTTTTTTTATGTATTTTTTTCTCTATTTTTGTTCCCGATCTAATTCTTTTTGTGTGCTAAGTTAATTTAAGGTTAAATTTTATTTTAAGTTCATTATAGAGTTAAGTGTAAGAGTGGTCCTTGGACTAAACTTCGCTCTATATGACTTTCATTTTGTATTTCTCTAATAAAGGCGTTTATCATTATAATTATTATTATTATACACTGCAAGTGATATTTAAAATTCGTGCATTGTTTACTTCCCCTTAATAATAATATAAGGGGTAATTATGTAAATCTGCGTCATGTAGCTACCGACATATTCACACATACATTTATACCCTGCCAGTGATACGATGACATTTTGTGGTAATTATCCCTTGACGAGACATAGGATTATAAAGTTGCCGCTTGGGGTTATGTGAAATTTTTCTTGCCCGTACAGGGCAAACGATAACTTGATTGAGGAACAAAGTCTTTTTATACCATTTTTTAACTGTTGCCCACCCAGCAGCCGTAATCATTCCAGAGTCCTGTTAACAGAATTGAAGGCAAACAGAGGTGCTGGGTGGATCAAAAGTTTAAAAAAAAAGTGTAAAAAGACTGAACATATTCCACAGACTGGTTCAGTTACCATTTCAGGTATTATAATATACTTATAAGGCAAAGAAAATTACTCATAACCTTAAACGGCAACATTAAACTCCATATCTCGCAAGGGAACTAGCACAAAGTTTAAAATTATTGTTTATTGTATTTAAGGCAGGATCTAGTACAAATGTATATGGGTATGAATGTCGGTAACGAGATGACGCACTTCTAAGTAATGACCAACTTATTTTTATTACAGCCAAGATTAGAGCGTTGCCAAGTCTGCACAGAATAGACAAATTATAAATGAAACTAAAAATGGACACACAATAAAGTTGATGATTTAGTTAAATCGAGTGCAATCCATCATTATCAATACATATCATATTACCTCGGTCACAGTTGTAAACATACAACTGCAACTCATTAGTTGTTTTACCAGCTGGCAGTGTTACTTCATAATCGTCTGCCGTTTTCAAAATTTTGTTTCTCGGTTTTTTTGGGCATTCTGATAAATACATACGTGTACGTCTTTCAAGAAGTTGTAATTATTCACAGAGCTGAATGTAATTGACCTCCTGCCAACAGGAAATATTATATTAGCGGAAAAAAAAAACGGTATTAACAACCTTTGCCTTCAAATCACCTATTGATTGCAGCTTTTCACACGTTGAAATTAATCTGCATACAAATGTCCAACTCACTTTTTTTTTTTGGCACATTCACCCTAAAAGTGTTGGGTTATTATGCCCACTTAACAGGACACTCTGTATAGGACAACCACAGCATAACAGAGATTTCTCGAAGAGCTTTGCTCATCAAAATCTCTATTTTACCACCTAATGACAATTGAATCTGCAAAGTTAATAGTATGGTTAAAAAAAAATATTAATGATATAAAGTGAAGGTTCCAACAGGCAAACAGGGGCGAGTGTAGGTGCATCTTTACTATGTACATACTTCGGTATACGATGTAAAGCAACGACAGGCGCAGTTAGTACTTGGATGGGTGACCATTCCAACGGAAACCGCGTTCTCGCCTCACACATCTTCCAGCGGCTTGTATATCAGTGTATGCGCGGAAGCTATACAACCTTAGGCGAGGGTTGTATAGGAGATATACCATCCTTCGGAGGGGATGTAAAGCCGTCGGTCCCTTGTCTATTAAATGTTAGGCAAGTAAAAGATCCCTACTCTTCTTAAGGGAAGAGGTTCGGCAAAATTCTTGGTTGGGGGTAGCTCGTCTACAGGCGTCGGTGTTAGGCCTTAGTAGCGGAAATAGGCCGACGTTAAATAAATGTATAAAAAAAAAAAAAAAACAGGCAAACACTGTCACAGTAGGCCTTTTAATATCACACCGTCTCTCATTTGACTTTTACATGAGGCCAGTACTTTCACAGATATTTTATCTTAATACTACGAGTTACATTACTGTACTTGCCTTACTTACGCAACTTATCTAAATCGTTTTAAACGTTAATGAAAAAAGCACCAAGGACATCACTTATAATGTAATAAAATACTATTCACAGTCAACGAAGAACTTCTCGATAAAGCTCAGATCAATAATCACAGAAATAACAGTAAAGAAAATAATCGAAACCCTACCCAGCGTCAAACTTAGGTCTTTCCTCAATTTTGTGAATCAAGTGTCCGAGTTCAACAAACCGTTAGAGACCTCATTTCTCATATTCATGTCCAGACTTTGCGCTAAGACCTCTAGGATGTCCAGGATCAGTTCCTTACTCAACATTCTCAATCTCGGCAGCTTGGCCACTTTGGTGAAATGATGTACGATCAAATCGAGAGCGTATTTCTTCATATCGGTGGCCTGCATCTTATCAGCCGCTTCCAGAATTTGAATCACGTTTTCGAACGTAACATTCATCTCCAAGTTTTGTTTGCAGAATGCTTGTAGACGATTGTTGGAAAAACCATAGAAAAATGGTGCGGAGAATAGGTAGAGGGAATCTTCGGGCGGCATGTTCACGTCTCCAAAGTAAATGTATCGAAGAAGCGAATCGAACGATTCCTTAGAAGGTATCATCTCTCCTATTTGAATCTGAAAAAAAAACGACACATTTAATGCATGTGAAAGTGTTGTACATTACTAAAAGCACTAGTGATGCAATGTTCTCCTTCCAAACTAAATGAAGGGGAGATCGCTGCTGCCATATTCTGTGATCTGTCAAAAGCCTTTGAGTGTGTTCAACATGGAATATTGTCGCAAAAATTAGAGCGCTATATGGTTTCAGAGGCAGAACTCTTGAATGGTTCAAATCTTATCGGTCAGGCCGTAAGCAAATTATTAAAAATCCAAATAGGTCCGATGAACTTAACATAAACTGTGGGGTGCCTCAAGGCTCTATTCTTGGTCCAATTCTATTTTTATTATATATCAATGACCTAATTACAATTAATATAACAGGAAAATACCCTATTCGCCGACGATACCATGGCATAGCAAAAATATTCTGCATGAAAGCATATGCAACGACATTAAGAAAATCAAAAACTGGTGTGACTCGAACTTACTGTCGTTTAATATAGGAAAAACAAACATAATAACTTTCAAATGTAATCTGCCAGATATTCCCCTCGGGAACCATGTTCTTGGGAACAAAACATGGTTGAAATTTTTAGGATTAAAAATTGACTGCAAATAATTAAAGTTTAGAGAACATATTACTGGTTTAAATAGTAAATTAGCATCTGGATGCTATGCAGTCAGAGTGGTTCCCAATGAATTAGGATACTCGGCTGCCAAAACTGTAATTTTTCATCAATCGAATTACACCTGGGCTATGTTATTGCCTTTTTGGGCTGTGTAATGAATTCCTCATGCAACAAATATTTGTATTCCAAAAGCTTGCCATTAGATATCTGTGTAAGGCTAGGGCTTGCGACTTTGTCTTTCAAAAAATTATTAAAATGTTTAACGGCACTTTCCTCGAAAACGGTTGGAGTTGTTATCAAATTCTACCAAGTGTACCTGTTATACGTGGAAACGACGCCCTCATCAGATTTTCTAGTCAGAAGTACCACAGCGTTTCGTCAAAAAAAAAAAAAAGAAAAATTCATCATCAGATACATGTCCTGAGGCGCCCTCTATGATCTAACGTGATGTAATACATACCACAGCAACATTTTACTAAAGCATATTTGGTTATATCCTCATATTTTAGCCCAAGTATTTATACATATTTATATTTTATATAATAATATGTTATATACAGTGTGTTTCACTTCTCGTGAAGACACCCCTGTATCTCCTTTATTTGTAGCCGAATTCATTTCTAATTTTTATCAGATATACAACTCTATAAGGCGACTTTACATGACACATAAATGTCGTCTAGATATAAAACGCCAGCCTACTGCGATAAAAAGAAAATCGCAATTTTCGAGAAATCATAGTAGGCTTAGAAATAGACAAAAATTTTGTTAATAAAAGTTGTTCAGAATCACGAGATATGCCCCCCTATAAAATTTGATGAAAATCGGAAAACTTTAAAAAAAAAACGTTTGTTTCACTTCTCGTGAAGACACCCCTGTATCTCCTTTATTTGTGGTCGAATTTCAAGACTAATTCATGGAGTTATACAGCTCCATAAAGCGACTTTGTCCAACACATAGAGATAACTTTTTCCAACAATGAAAGTCGTGCACAATTATTATTAAAATTATTTATTAAATAAAAGATGAAGTAAGTCTTTACAATGAATGACTATATTATTATATTCGGTCCCTTTCTACTAACCCACCATCAAGTGTAATACACTTCTCAATCCGCTTTCTGTTATTTATTACAACTCTTCACAATTCTTGAGCTGTAACTTCTAAACACGCTTGCCTTATCCTCTCACAAAGCTGCTCCACATTTTGAAGTCTGGTCTTATAAACTTTGTTTTTAATATGACCCCAAAAATAAAAATCCATGGGAGTGAAATCAGGAGATCTGGGTGGGCAATGTATTAGAGGGCTATTTCGTCCTATCCATCTTTGGGGAAAATGTTCATTCATCCATGTTCTTACTACTACGGAATTATGGATAGATGCTCCATCGAGTTGGAAATACAACTGTTCCAAAGAAAAATCGACTATTGCATTCCACAGATCATTATTTAAAAATTGTAGCAAATGTAACGCATTTATATTTTGAAAAAAGAAAAACAGCCCTATTATTGTTTCGTTTAAAATTCCGCACCACACATTTACCTTGTGGGAATATTGCATTTTACAATTTATTACCCAATCAGGATTTTCTACTGCCCAGTACCTAAAGTTTTGTGATGATACCACCCCGTTGGTGGAGAAAGTTGCTTCATCCGTGAAAATTATTTTCTTCAAGAAGTCTTGATTGTTTAAATAATTACCTTGGACCCATAAACAATATTTCAGTCTTCTCTCTTCATCACCTTCCTCCAAAGTGTGTAAAAATTTTGGTTTAAACGGTTGTAGTTTATGGCGTTTTAAACATCTCCAAATTTTTGACACTGACAAATTCAGATCACGAGCCATATTTCTAAGGCTGGTAGTGGGATTGGCGTTAAACGCCGCTAATATAACATTATCATCTTCATGCCTTCGATTAAGATGTACTCTCGGTTTAAGCACATTACCAGTTGTATTGAACAAGTGACATATTCTTGCCATGGTGTATTGGTTGTCTTAGAGGATGTCTTAAATTAAATTCTTCTGCTGCTCCTCTTGAAGACCGTACATTTTCACCGACTATCTTTATTATTTCTACTTTTTCATCAGCAGTTAAAAGTATTCTAGCCATTATGAGTAAAAAAATCAAATAAGGAAACTAACAAACTCAACAATAGATAACAACAATCACTTCTGTCATAAAAGTAATAATATTGACAGTTAATTTCACGGCATTCTTAACATTTAAAACAAAAAAACCGCTCCTAAATCTCTGAGCCGTTAAAGAGGAAGGATATGATGGAGCGTTACTTCTCAAGAATAGTGACAACAAAAAAAAACTATATTACATTGTTAACTTGATGTGTAATAATAAGAAGTGACTCTTTTAGCGTTTTATTGAATCATGATTTTTGCTCACGAATTTCATTTGTTGGAAAAAGTTATCTCTATGTGTTGGACAAAGTCGCTTTATGGAGCTGTATAACTCTATGAATTAGTCTTGAAATTCGGCCACAAATAAAGGAGATACAGGGGTGTCTTCACGAGAAGTGAAACGAACATTTTTTTTTGAAAGTTTTAAGATTTTCACCAAATTTTATATTGGGGCATATCTCGTGATTCTGAACAACTTTTATTAACAAAATTTTTGTCTACTTCTAAGCCTACTATGATTTCTCGAAAATTGCGATTTTCTTTTTATCGCAGTAGGCCAGCGTTTTAGATCTAGATGACATTTATGTGTCTGTAAAGTCGCCTTATAGAGTTGTATATCTGATAAAAATTAGAAATGAATTCGGCTACAAATAAAGGAGATACAGGGGTGTCTTCACGAGAAGTGAAACACATTGTATGTATATTTCTATTTTTATGCTTTGCCAACAAAACTATTCTTCTGGATAATAAAGTATATTTTGATTGATTGATTGATTAATATATCACTTTGTATATAGTATCTGAATTAAAATAAAAACATGTAATATAATCTACAAAAAATTTAGAACCCAATTATGCCATGTGCTCAGTTAAAGCAATTAAATTTTGTAGTTTGTTACTGAATCATATTATATTGTTTAATAAGCATTAGACAAGCTATCTTTACATAACACTAGTGTCATTATCTTCAATTCTGTCAAATAACTACCCCTTTACAACCTGTATATGGTGTCTGAATTAAATAAAATATACAATATAATAGTATAAATTTTCAAACACAAGACTCCATCAACATAATGAAATTTATAAACACAAATGCATCATCCTATTAGTATAATGAACTACTGCAATTCATTATTGAATTACATTATTCAAAACCACAGACCGTTGTTAGAGAAACAGTATTTAACACATTAATATAATTGTCTAATAACACACGTATCATAAAAGCAAAAATATGATAATACTTGACGTATACCTTATAAAGAAATATTACAAAGTTGGGAATATTTTGGGGCTAACCCCCGTGTCGTTAGAATGGACCAATTCAAGACTTAATGTAGTTGCTACATGCTACTTATCATTATTATTTAGCCTTTTTGGTGCAACAACAGTTTTCTGTATCAGGGGTAGGCTGAATAATGTTTATGAAAAGATGTCTACATCTCAAATGACACTAGATCTTATACAATTCATAATAGAGTTCAGTTTTATGACCATCAGCCTAATAGGTGCCAATATACACAACGGCCAGTGGAAAATGATCTTTCAAAATATTATGAGGATAGACAAAAATTTGAATGGGGGAATATTCAAAATAAATATGATCAGGCATGGAATACAAATACTTTTCTGGCATGGAACATATTTATTCATTGAAGTATACGAAATAGTGATATCTATTGACGACAATTTTTCTTTATATTACGTTACTTATAGACTCACAAAATATTACCAATTATTTATCTTAATTTTAATACATCAATTATCGAATATGATAAAAAGAAGATATGATCGCTTGGAAAAGATGATTCAATGTACATTTCTTACCACTTTTGAAATAGAAACAATAGGAAAAGATACCCAGCAAAGAATAAGGAGTATAAAATCAATATATAAATTATTAAATAATACGGTACGAGGATTTAATACCATTTTTGGGATACAAATTTTTCTTATTATGACCACTATAGTGCTTTCACTTTTAAATGGTTACAACTGGTTTCTATATCAAGATAGAATGCAATTTGAAACGTATAATATAGAACGCACCATTATTCATCTTATGCTGAACCCACTACTTTATTGTGTAAGTAAAATAAAATTCTGTCACAGATTTAAACATCAGGGTCTTTAAGAATCTATGATAATAAATTAAATGATATGCTATATACCAAATGATTTAAGATAATTACATTTTAGGAAAACAATTATAACTTAAAACTAAATAATAACTTTTCTGACTGTATTTAGAACCGCAGTAATTATTCAAAATTATTTCCATTCTAAATCTAATGTAAATCTTGCTCGGTGTATGAGAGAATTATTGACTGACAAAATGTGCATCGGTTCCGAGTCATATATAACAATTGTTCATACAAATGTATGAGTATTAAGGTGATATCTGTTTAAAAAAATGTTGTGCGCAGCTTTGTAAGTTTCAATGCCATTTTGCAAATTACATAAACAGCAGCTGCTTATAGCGAAAATGTAATAATGTAGCGATTTGAAAATAATTATTTTATTCTATGTAGGTAAATCTGTCATTTAATTCAGTTAAGACAGTGCTTTTTAATATCCCTAACCTCACAACCTTAGCATCAGTAATAAAACATTTCAGGAGTCCGGCCGAATTATATCCGACGGGTTCGGGTAGGATTACTCTCTGCATCCTGTCATCCACTATCATATGAGGAGATAATCCATTAAGATTTAATGAATACTAGCAAAGGATATCCACGTCAGAAGAGGAAACATCTTTATATTTGTATATTATTTACTGCCGCTTCCCACAGAACAATATGTTTGGGGGAATATTTTATCAAACGAGACCTTTCTAAATTTCTAGTCAGGCTCACAGAACCTTATAAGGGTAACAGATCTTCTGCTCAATGAGTGGAAATGAAGCACCGAGGGGAACACCATAATGGGTCGATGGTTTAATAGGTGAGGCAGGAATATTTTAACCTGGATCCTCATCAATAAACTAAACTAAATTATTTACACCTAAATTGTTCACTATTTTTCCGAAAATGTTATTGAGACATTTTTTTAAATTTAAGTAATTTTAAATAAGTACAGTAATTTAATTTATTTTTATTAAGCATATGTTTTATTTTTGTAAATAAGAATTATGTTGTTGACTTTGTGTTTAATTTTTCTAGTACTTAAAAACTCAATCAATCTAATGAAAAACAAACACATGTGCATCTTACTAATATAATGAACTTTTGTAATTCATTACTGAATTACTACATTATTCAAAACCATTCGACAAGGCATTGTTACAGAAACAGTGCATAACACATTAAATAATTGTCTACTATCAAGTAAAAGCATATCAGAAAAGAAAAATATGATAACACCTGACCTGCACCTTAAAAAAAAATATCTCAAAGTTGGGAATATTTTGGGGATAACCCCAATGTATTTAGGACACACCAAAGCAAGATGTGATTTGGCTGCTATATGCTATTTAACATTTTTATTTAGCCTTTTTGCTGCAGCAACAGTTTTCTGCATCGTGGGTAGAGTGAATAATGTTTATGAAAAGATGTCTACATCTCAAATAACATTAGATCTTATACAATCCATAATAGAGTTCAGTTTTATGACTGTCAGCGTAATAGGTTCCAATATACACAACGGCCAGTGGAAAATGATCTTTCAAAATATCATGAGGATAGACAAAAATTTGAAAGGGGGAATATTCAAAATAAATATAATCAGGCATGGAATACAAATACTTTTCTGGCATGGAACATATTTATTCATTGAAGTATACGAGACAGTGATATTTAGTTATGACAATTTTTCTTTATATTACGTTACTTATAGACTCACAAAATATTACCAATTATTTATCTTGATTTTAATACATCAATTATCGAATATGATAAAAAGAAGATATGATCGGTTGAAAAAGACGATTCAATGTACATTTTTTACCACTTTTGAAATAGAAACAATAGGAAGAGATACCCAGCAAAAGATAAGGAGTATAAAATCACTATATAAATTGTTAAATAATACGGTACGAGGATTTAATATCATTTTTGGGATACAAATTTTTCTTATTATGACCACTATAGTGCTTTCACTTTTAAATGGTTACAACTGGTTTCTATATCAAGATAGAATGCAATTTGAAACGTATAATATAGAACGCACCATTATTGATCTTATGCTGAACCCACTACTTTATTGTGTAAGTAAAATAAAATTCTGTCACAGGGTCTTTAAGAATCCATGATAATAAATTAAATGATATGTTATATACCAAATGGTTTAAGATAACTACATTTTAGGAAAACAATTATAACTTAAAAATAAATAATAACTTTTCTCACTGTATTTAGAACCGCAGTAATTATTCAAAATTATTTCCATTGTAAATCTAATCTAAATATTGCTCGGTTTATGAGAGAATTATGGACTCACAAAATGTGCACCGGTTCTGAGTCATATATAACAATTGTATCTAGTGTTCATGCAAATGTATGAGTATTAAGGTAATATGTGATTAAAAAAAAGTTGTGCGCAGCTTTGTAAGTTTCAGTGCCATTTCGCAAATTACATAAACAGTAGCTGCTTATAGCGAGGATCTAATAATGTAGCGATTTGAAAATAATTATTTTGTTCTATGTAAGCAAATCTGTCATTTAATTCAGTTAAGACAGCATCAGTAATAAAACATTTCAGGAGACCGGCTGAATTATATCCGACGGGTTCGGGCCGGATTGCTCTGCATCCTTTCATCTGCTATCATATGAGGAGATAACCCATTCAGATTTAATGAATACTAGCAAAGAATATGCACGTTAGAAGAGGAAACGATTACTCTGCATCATGTCATCCGCTATCGTATGAGGAGATAGCCCATTAAGATTTAATGAACACTAGCAAAGGACATGCACGTCAGAAGAGGAAACGTCTTTATATTTGTATATTATTTACTGCCGCTTCCCACAGAACAATATGTTTGGGGGAATATTTTATCAAACGAGACCTTTCTAAATTTCTAGTCAGGCTCACAGAACCTTATAAGGGTAACAGATCTTCTGCTCAATGAGTGGAAATGAAGCACCGAGGGGAACACCATAATGGGTCGATGGTTTAATAGGTGAGGCAGGAATATTTTAACCTGGATCCTCATCAATAAACTAAACTAAATTATTTACACCTAAATTGTTCACTATTTTTCCGAAAATGTTATTGAGACATTTTTTTAAATTTAAGTAATTTTAAATAAGTACAGTAATTTAATTTATTTTTATTAAGCATATGTTTTATTTTTGTAAATAAGAATTATGTTGTTGACTTTGTGTTTAATTTTTCTAGTACTTAAAAACTCAATCAATTTAATGAAAAACAAACACATGTGCATCTTATTAATATAATGAACTTTTGTAATTCATTACTGAATTACTACATTATTCAAAACCATTCGACAAGGCGTCGTTACAGAAACAGTGCATAACACATTAAATAATTGTCTACTATCAAGTAAAAGCATATTAGAAAAGAAAAATATGATAACACCTGACCTGCACCTTATAAAAAAATATCTCAAAGTAGGGAATATTTTGGGGATAACCCCAATGTATTTAGGACACGTCAAAGCAAGATGTGATTGGGCTGCTATATGCTATTTAACAGTTTTATTTAGCCTTTTTGCCACATCAACAGTTTTCTGCATCGTGGGTAGAGTGAATAATGTTTATGAAAAGATGTCTACATCTCAAATAACACTAGATCTTATACAATTCATAATAGAGTTCAGTTTTATGACTGTCAGCGTAATAGGTTCCAATATACACAACGGCCAGTGGAAAATGATCTTTCAAAATATCATGAGGATAGACAAAAATTTGAAAGGGGGAATATTCAAAATAAATAGGATCAGGCATGGAATACAAATACTTTTCTGGCATGGAACATATTTATTCATTGAAGTATATGAGATAGTGATATCTATTGATGACAATTATTCTTTATATTACGTTACTTATAGACTCACAAAATATTACCAATTATTTATCTTGATTTTAATACATCAATTATCGAATATGATAAAAAGAAGATATGATCAGTCGAAAAAAATTATTCAATGTACATTTTTTACCGCTTTTGAAATTGAAACATTAGGAAGAGACACCCAGCAAAGGATAAGAAATATAAAATCACTGTATAAGTTGTTAAATAATACGGTACGAGGATTTAATAGCATTTTTGGGACACAAATATTTCTTATTATGACCACTATAGTGCTTTCACTCTTAAATGGTTACAACTGGTTTCTATATCAAGATAGAATGCAATCTGAAACATATAATATAGAACACACCATTATTCATCTTATACTGAACCCACTACTTTATTGTGTAAGTAAAATAAAATTCTGTCACACATTTATACATCAGGGTCTTTAAGAATTTATGATAATAAATTAAATGATACGCTATATACCAAATGGTTTAAGATAACTACATTTTAGGAAAACAATTATAACTTAAAAATAAATAACTTTTCTCATTGTATTTAGAACCGCAGTAATTATTCAAAATTATTTCCATTCTAAACCAAATCTAAATCTTGCTCGGTGTATAAGACAGTTATTAGTCTGATAAAATGCGCCCCACTTCCGAGTCATATACAACAATTGTATCGACTGTTCACACGAATTTATGAGTATTAAGGTGATGTCTGTTTAAAAAAAGTTGTTTGCAAGCTCTTGAAGTTTCCGTGGCATTTTGCAAAGCTTCTTGAGTCACACATCAAGTCTACCATTCGAGTTGAGCATTCAAGTGCTTTAGTGAAATAGATCCAGTAAATTTTAGTCAAAGTATCGAATAATGATATAATAATAAAACTGCAAACTCTTCAAACTTGCTGAAACCGGTCCCTGAGATACTAGACAGTTCCTCAGTGAGATGCCTTTTAAATTCAAATAGTTGAGGAGCTGAAAAGATTGGAAGTTGTTTTTGACACTTTGAAAAAAGACATAATATAGAAAAATTTCAGATTTTTTATTACTATATTTGTAATATCAATTATCACTTGATGACACCAAGTACATATTTGGTTGGTTGGTTTTTGTGGAATCTTACACAATATGTCCCAATTTACTGTCCTAATTTCAATTCAATTGGATTTTGGCTTCTTCAGTTATCGTTCTTATAAGACACATGACTGGCAGACAAACAGACGGATGGGCAGACAGTCAACGGACATTTTGCAAGTTATTCAGAATAAAGATGAAGAAAGAAACGCCACCCTAGATGCAGTATCCAAATATTATCCTAGTACACTTTGAAGAGGTCAGGAATGTTTTCTAAAACAATTTTAAGACTTATGTCACTCTCAAGATATGTGAGAAAGAGTATTTTTTTCACATGGATATTAAATTAGGATTTCTGTACAAACAATACGATAGTTAAATTATCCATTTCATTAGGTCAGAACCGAAAGTAGGGGTGGCGGCTTGCCACATAAAGCCTGAAACATGTAGCAAGATGACTGGATTCACTTGGTATGAAGCAATCAAAAATGCTCATAATAGAGGGGACAGAGAATAGTCTTGTAAGACAGATAACCTGTTAAGGTTTAATGAATACGAGCAAGGGATATGCGAGTTATAAGAGGAAACGTCTTTATATTTGTATATTATTTACTGCCACGCCTCACAAGAATAATATATTTGGGGGAATATTTTATGAAACAACAGGACCCTCCTAAATTTCTGGCGTCAGGGTCACAGAACCTTATAAGGGCAAAAAATCATCTGTCCAGTGAATGCAAGCGAGGTACGGAGGGGAACACCTCAATGAGTTGATGACTTATAGATGCGCGGGAATATTTTAACCTGAATCCCGATCAATAAATTAAACTAAATTATTTACACTCTCTCTTTAAAAAAATAGGGATCTTTTATTTGACTAACATTTAATAGACAAAGGACTGACAACTTTACATCCCCACTAAAGAATGGTATATGTGCAACGTAATCCTCGACTAAAATTACTTAACTTCTGCACATACACTGATATATAAACCACTAGAAGATGGGGGGAGGTTGACTGATCCAGTTAAGTTATTTTTGATATCTGGAAGACAGATAATCAAAAAAATTCAATTACTTCTATTGCTATATTTATAATTTAAATTATCTCCTGGTAGCTTGGTTGACGAGACGTTCATCAGTACACTATGTTGTATTTTTCTGTGAAATCTCTTTAAAGGTTTCACCATTCAAATAAGTAAATGTGTCTTTCACACAACCTCGTCTAGTCCACTGCTACCAACTTGGTAACACATAAAAAAATGTCACTAGCGTCCTAGCGAGGATTCGAACCTGGGGCTTCATGGTTGCAAGCCTAATACTTAAGCATTGAGCCGGCCATTTTGCTGTAACTGTCCATTAATTTTGATGATGAAGGGGTGGCCACTTCTGTCACCAGATCCTATTTCTTTAGACTTTTTGACCTTCAAGACATGTGGGAAAGAATATTTTCTCCGAATGGATTTTTCCACTAAAAAATGGGATGAAGTATTTCTGTATAAACATTACTTATTTCATTATCAGGCCAAAACTGGGAGCAGGAATAGCGGCTTGCCACACAAAGAGTGATACCAGTGAATGGGCAAAAGTCTAGCACTTAGCAAGACGAGTGAAATCATCCCACACAGTATGCGAAAATCATCTTAACAAAGGACAGAGAATAAACTTATAGGACACTGTCATTTGAGGGAATAATTTTCTAAGATTTATGAAACTAGTAGGAAATATGTGGCTCTGAGGATAAAACACCTTTACATCTTTATTCTATTTACTGCTGAACCTCACAAGGACAAGACATTCAGGGCTATATTTTGTCGAATATCAAGACACACAAGACTTCTGCCCAATGAAAAGAAGTGGGGCTTGGTAGGCGAGCGAGATTTTAACCTTGACCTCGGCCAGTAAACAAAACTAAATTATTTACAAAACCCAGCTCAATTAATCTAATGAAAACATAAATGCATGTGCATCCTATCAACATAATCAACTTTTGTAATTCATTATCGAACTGCTACATTATTCAAAACCATTCGATAAGCCGTCATTACGGAAACACATTGAATATTTGTCTACTAACAAAGTAAACGTATAAAAGAAAAATATGACAACACTTGATGTACATCTTATAAAAAAATATTTCAATGTTGGGAAGATTTTGGGGCTAACACCAATGCGTTTAGAACACACCAATGCAAGACGTGATTTGGCTGCTACATGCTACTTATTGTTATTATTCAGCCTTCTTGCTGCAGCAACAGTTTTCTGTATCATTGGAAGGAAGAATACTCTCTATGAAAAGTTGACGACGTCTCAAATAATGATAGATCTTATGCAATCTGTGCTAGAGTTCAGTTTTGCTACTGTTACTCTGATAGGTGCGAAAACACACAGCACCCCGTGGAAAATGATCTTTGAATATATCACCAGAATAGACAAAGATTTGAAAAGGGGAAAATTTAGAGTAAACATCATCAGATACGGAATAAAAATATTTTTCTGGCATGGAACATTTTTATTCATTGAAATGTACGAAATATTGATAGTTTTTGCAAGCTGGAATTTATATTACTTTACTTATAGACTCACAAAATATTACCAATTGTTTACGTTGATTTTAATACATCAATTAACGAATATGATGAAAAGAAGATATGATCGCTTGGAACACATGATCCAATGTACATTTCATGCCAACGTTGAAACAGAAACATTGGAAAGAGATACACAACAAAAAATAAGAAATATAAAATCATTATATAAATTGTTAAATAATACCGTACAAGAGTTCAATACCATATTTGGGAAACAAATATTTCTTATTTTGAGCACTATAGTGCTCTCACTTCTGAACGGATACAACTGGACTCTATATTACGACATACAACAAATTGAAAGGCATAATGTAGAACATGCTATTATTCACCTAATACTGAATTCACTGCTTTATTGTGTAAGTAAAAATTAAATTAAAGAAATAACGTATTAGTATTACGCAACAGACTATTCAAGCTCTTATTGTGGCAACAACGAATTCAGTTCCATTTCGATTGGATGTCATTAAATGTATTTAGGTAGAAATAATGAGCTACAGAAATTCAAATAGTCCACCCAAGCAACACCAAATGGTTTAATAAACGTTTTTATTTCGTTTATACGACTGGTATATATAATGTTTATCGCAACCTATATTCAACATTCGAATGTCCACGCTACAAATGTATATATTTGTCTTATCAAATATTAAATATAGACGTTTTAAAAAACTTATATATATGGTACATCATATTCTAAATATATACGTCTTAAGAAAATGTTATATTGTTGTCACATCATATACGAGATATATACTTTTATGTGTGTTGCTTCAGCTTATCAAACTTTTTTTGACAATGCCAAAATTTTGGTAATATATTCAGAGAATATAAATATCTGACTTCGCGTAAGGTGAACATATTTTAAATTAAAAATATAGAAGTTTCAAAGCCTCATAAAGCTGGTGAACAATATAGTTAAAAGGAAATTAGATGTAATCGTAAATTATAATTGTTTTTATTTAAATTTTTTTTCTTTTAAAAATCTGGACTTTTTCTGAAGAATTTAGTTTTTCTCAAAAAATTTAGAATAAAAAGATTGAAAATATCGAGAGATTTTTTAAAGGGAATCCACCCTTGTATCTTTGTTAATGAATATACGCTATAAGTTTTTAGACCTTTTTTTATATTGTTTTATAAACTTTAAACTTTGTTTAATAAACGATTAAATAGTTTTTCCATCATTTTATTTTTGCAAAAATTACCTTAACTTTCAAAATTTAAATGGGAAATTCTGTTATACAGTATTATATACTAATCGATTTCAAATAACTTTGCAAGTCAAATCACGTCTTAAATCAGAAATCATTTGCTACTTATGATAAAATTGCTAATATATATTGCTGCATAACATGACATGACATTCAAATAAATTAATTTCTAAATCAATTATTTTGTAAAATATATTAATTTTTCTTTAATTATAACAGGGAAATTAGAATTAAAGTTTTTTTTGACTTGCGATACATTTCCCTTTGCAAAATTATTTAGAATTGATCGGTTTACGACACTATAAAAAAGATAGAAGGTACCCGTTTTTAAATTCGAAAGTTAATATTATAATGATCTCCAATTTTTTAAAAGTACATATTTTAAACCTCCTACCTGTATATAACTACTGATATCAAGGAAAAATAATTCAATTGTATATATGCATGCAGATAGTAATTTTTTAAAAATATTTATTATTTAGTACTACTAGCTTTTCTATATTAAGCTTTACCTATTCTGCGGGATTGGCTAAATACGTAAAACTATTTTATCATTTACTATTTCACCCTTGGGAACCTAGGATGTTTGACAACGATAACAAAACACAACATTGTTCATTACTCTTTAGTAAAATCCAAAAATAGAGTCTATTTATTATTATTATTATTGTAACTATAGCGGCTTTTGGCAAGCTTCAACCAATCTTGAATCGTCCCTCTAATTTTATTGTCACTGGTCTCATTCACGCCTTCAACGCTAGCCATGCAGAGTTTTACACCTTCTGTGATAAAAAAATGCAATTACTATGAAATCGCTCAGATAAACAATAATTCTTACCAATCACAAGTTGGTTCATTCTTGTAACTTTAACGCACTACAACGTGATAACTAAAGGATAAGGGCGGCTCATCAACATAACACTTGTTGAATGCAATCAAATAATATATACGCAAAAACAAACAAGTAAATAAATATTCTTTGTTTCGATCACAAGGCCACACTACTAAACCACCACACGAAACAGCAATTAACACGACGATCCGCGGTTGTTGAGACAATGAGAGAGATGCATATATTTATGAGAAATGCTTATGTATTCTGCAACAAAGACAACAATACTAACCCGGCTGCTGGCGACTGCACAATCGATGCAGATTGATATACATTTAAAAACCGTATATTATAAACTGCAGTATTACTGAGGAAATATTTTCATTCATCATCCATCTATAACAAATTTTGATTAATGTAAATATTTTCGAACTTTTAGTTGCAATTGTTTATGAAATGTAGCGTAATTACATATTTATCGTATACATTTAAAAACCATATATTAAAAACTTTAATATGGCTGAAAAAATGCAAGTAGTTGTCAATTTCACCAATTTACAATTTAAACATTTGACGGAAGTGTAGTCTCAACTCTCAATTAATTATTTCTCAAATATTCTGCGTTACTCCAAAAATTTTCGGAGAAATACATTTGTAATATACGTAGAAAAATCGTTTATGAAATAAACGCTTTTCATAGACGATGATTAAATATACGATAACGAAATTTAAACCATAATTTCATATAATAAACGTTTGTTAAACCATCATGTGTTCCTTGGGCAACTGTGTTAAGAAACATCTTTGCCTTATGATCGCATTAGTTTCATGCAAACATTTTTATTCCAAAAGTTGGTTAAGTTTAGACACAAAGAAAATAGATTAACTTCTAGGGAAATCAAGGATATTATATTTTTAAATCACAATTCGCCATCTTGTTTGTTATTATTTCTACTTTAGCAAAAAGTGGAGCATACTATAATGTTCGTTGGATTTTCATTACTTTCCCATATATGTTGTGTAATGGAAAGTGTTATGATCGTGCAAAAACATAACCCATTACTCCCTAAAAATGCAAGGTCGGAAACTGTGAGGGGTAAGGCAAAAATAATTAAATTATTTCCTTTCTCTAAAACAGTGTTAATGATTTTGATTAAATTTGACACATATGTATATATCCTTAGTATCAGTATAAGATGACGAGACTAGCTGCTTCTAGAAAATTCAGGGAGGGTTGTTGCAGGGGCTGCTGACAAAATACTCAGGGACACCCGTGAACACTTTAAAAAAGAAAATTGCATGATACTATTTTTGCAATAAAAAAGTACCTATTAGTATATGGAAATTAGGCAAATTTATGTGGAATAGAAGAAAAAAATTATAATAAGTTGAAATGTCTATAATAGTTAGCTTATGCGTGTAAGAATACATATCAAAAAAGTTCCCACCCCTAAGGGGTAAACTTCATCCCTATCTCACCCCTTTTAGGGACACCGCACTGGTTTTTGTACAATATCTTTTAAACGCTTTATCTTAGGGAAAAAACATAAGTATAGAGAAAGGTTTGTCACAAAATTCTCTGTAAAAAAGGTTCTGTGTTATGTATCGATATTTCTATTATTTTTATGTTATTAAATCTAAAGATTTACAGTTGTCAAATGTCTTTAAGAACTCAAGAAAAACAGTTCTTTTTGCTCATGCATTTAGTGGTAGTGACATAACGTCTGATTTTTTGGAAAAGGCAAACTCGACGTTCGCGGCTTTGCAACAACATTCGTTAAGGGTTTACCACCAAATTCAGGCTTGGCATGGAAATGCTTCAGAGCCAGAAGAATGGGGATGGAAGAAATCAGGTGATATTTTAATACCTGTTTTGACTACTGAAGCAGCTGCTTTTCGTGTACTATATTGATTCGATTATAGTGCGCAGAAATTTTGGTTTAAATGGTTTTATTTTGTTTCTTTTTTGTTGGCCCTGACAACTAAAATTACTCTAACCATTCTTAACACGCCATTGCTTATTTTATCTATCATGTTTAATATTTCTTTGATTTATCTTTCATTAGATGTAGTAGAGTTTCCCCGCTTGGTTTATTAGGCAAAATCTAACGAATATAGTAATCAAGGGTGCAAATTAGCAACCCCATAGGAATTTGTCTGCTAGTAGTTTGAAAATACATATATCACACGTTTTTGGTGGAAGTTGCTATGAGTAGCATCTCCTGGCTTTATGAGAAAAACCTGCGGGAGGTATCAGAATTCATTTTAGAGGCCGATTCCAATCTGTCTGATTAAGATGTACCACAACACAAACAGTGAACAATCTAGTGATGACAACAATGTCACACAAACTGTTCCTGTTAGCTAAATTTGTCAAAATCTGTAATTTCATTGTCGAAACCGGTGAATTTTGTTGTGTTAAAATAAACAAAAGTCTCGAAAGCTATCAGCTAGTGATATGAGATGCTATTTACAAAGGAGTTTGTATACACTTAAGATCCCAAGCAACACCTGATGGTTTAATAAACGTTTATTATATGAAATTACGGTTTAAATTTCATTATCGTATATTTAATCAACGTCTATGAAAAGTGTTTATTTCATAAACGACTTTTCTACGTATATTATAAATGTATTTCTTCGAAAATTTTTGGAGTAACGCAGAATATTTGAGAGATAATTAATTGAGAAGTGTAGTCACTTCTGTCAAATGTTTAAATTGTAAATTGGTGAAATAGACACTACTTGCATTTTTTCAGCCATATTAGAGTTTTTAATATACGATTTTTAAATGTATACCTTAAATATGTATTTGCGCTACATTTTTTATAGGCATGTCATAAACAATTGCAACAAGTTCGAAGATGATAACAATATCTGGAAATAGGAGTAAAATATTTACATTAATCAAAATTTGTTATAGATAGATGATGAATGAAAATATTTGTTCAGTAATATTGCAGTTTATAATATACGGTTTTTAAACGTATATCAATCTGCATGGATTGAGCAGTCGCCAGCTACCGGGGTAGTATTGTTGTCTTTGTTGTGGAATACATCAGCATTTCTCATAAATATGTGCATCTCTCTCATTGTCTCAACAGTACAGCTAGTGAGCAACCGCGGATCGTCGTGTTAATTGCTGTTTCGTGTGGTGGTAGTCAATCTTAGTAGTGTGGCCTTGTGATCGAAACAAAGAATATTTACTTGTTTGTTTTTGTGTATATATTATTTGATTGAAATTCAACAAGTGTTATGTTGATGAGCCGCCCTTATCCTCGAGTTATCACGTTGTAGTGCATTAAAGTTACAAGAATGAACCAACTTGTGATTGGTAAGAATTATTGTTTATCTGAGCAATTTCATAGTAACTGAATTTTTTTTATCACAGAAGGTGTAAAACTCTGCATGGCTAGCGTTGAAGGCGTGGGTGAGACCAGTGACAATAAAATTAGAGGGACGATTCAAGATTGATTGAAGCTTGCCAAAAGCTGCTATAGTTACAATAATAATAATAAATAGACCCTATTTTTGGATTTTAGTAAAGAGTAATGAACAATGTTGTGTTTTGTTATCGTTGTCAAACATCCTAGGTCCCCAAGGGTGAAATAGTAAATGATAAAATAGTTTTACGTATTTAGCCAATTCCGCAGAATAGTTAAAGCTTAATATAATATAAAAAAGCTAGTACTAAATAATAAATATTTTTAAAAAAATTACTATCTGCATACATATATACAATTGAATTATTTTTCCTTGATATCAGTAGTTATGTATAGGTAGGACGTTTAAAATATGTATTTAAAAAAAATTGGAGATCATTATAATATTAACTTTCAAATTTAAAAACGGGTACCTTTCTATTTTTTATAGTAGACCGATCAATTCTAAATAATTTTGCAAAGGGAAATGTATCGCAAGTCAAAAAAAACTTTAATTCTAATTTCCCTGTTATAATTAAAGAAAAATTAATATATTTTACAAAATAAGGCACTTACAAATTAATTTGTTTCAATGTCATCTTATTATTGCTATGCAGCAATATATATTAACAGTTTTATCATAAGTAGCAAATAATTTCTGATTTAAGACATGATTTGACTTGCAAAGTTATTTGAAATCGATTAGTCTATAATACTGTACCTATAACAGAATTTCCCATTTAAATTTTGAAAGTTAAGGTAATTTTGGTAAAAATAAAGTGATGGAAATTATTTAATCATTTATTAAATTAGCTCTTAGTTTATAAAACAATATAAAAAAAGGTCTAAAGAACTTATAGCGTATATTCATTAACAAAGATACAAGGGTGGATTCCCTTTAAAAAATCTCTTGATACTTTCTATCTTTTTATTCTAAACTTTTTGAGAAAAACTAAATTCTTTAGAAAAATTCAGATTTTCAAAAGAAAAAAATGTAAATAAAAACAATTATAATTTACGATTACATCTAATTTCCTTTTAACTATTATAGTTCACCAGCTTTATGAGGCTTTGAAACTTCTATATTTTTAATTTGAAATATGTTCACCTTACGCGAAGTCAGATATTTATATTCTCTGAATATATTACCTAAATTTTGGCATTGCCAAAAAAAGTTTGATAAGCTGAAGCAGCACTATAAAAAATGACTTTCACAATAAATTTAAAATAAAAAAGTTTGTAAGTATTAGATATTCCATACAGGGATACCCTATGTATGTATGAATTACAGTGGATAATAAAGGTTTATCACACGTATACCAGCAACTGGAGAAAAGGTTTTTCATAACCGTGAGAAAAACCTTTACATCATACATATTATCGACGTATATGGAATACGTTTATTTGAGGTTCCACATAAAAGTATATATCTCGTATATGATGTGACAACGTGACAACAATATAACGTTTTCTTAAGACGTATATATTTATAATATGATATACCATATATATATACACGTTTTTTTAAAACGTCTATATTTAATATATGATAAGACAAATATATACGTTTGTAGCGCGGACGTTCGAAATCAAAACGTTTATTAAACCATTTGGTGTTGCTTGGGATGTATAAGTATTCTAGTCCCACGAAATGAAAACCAGGCCGAGAGAAGTTAAAAAAAGTCAAAATTAACAAATTGATTGTGCAAAAACAATTTGACCATATGACTCCCGATTTCGCGTGCCTTTTCTATGCTACAAGAGCCTTCTTTTCATGTGGTAAGAAGTATATGAAACATGTTTTTCTATTGTTCATTAACAATTGGAAAAATAGCCATTTATGGAAACTGCTGCAGTGATCAATATTGGATCAAAAGTTCCAGCCTACTTCAGAATTATTTTACAAGAAACTAATTATAGACATTTTCCTTCCTATTGATCGATTTCACAATTCCTTCAATCTTATTAGATGATGCATAAAATGCATAATAGGTATCCATTAGAGTAATAAAGTTCTTTAATTCATTATAAAACCACTATATTATTCAAATACAATTGACAAACAGTCCCTGAGGAAACAGTTCATTTAACGATACAATAATCGAATAAACGCATCTTTCAGATAAAGAACTATGGTCACGTCCGATATTTGTCTATTAAAAATATATTTCAGAGTTGGAAACTTTCTGGGCATAACCCCATTGGATCCACATCAGGCTAATGTAAGAAATAAATGGATTGCTACATGCTACTTACTCTTGTTATTTAAAGTTTTTGTTGCCGTGGCAGTTTTCTCTGTCATTGGAAGGCATAAAATTGTCTATGAAAAGATGACAACGTGCCAAATGATACTAGATCTAACAGAGTTCATAACAGAGCTTTGTTTTATGACTATCAGTCTAATTGCTGCAAATATGAATAATACTCCATGGAAGAAGATCTTTGAAAATATTTTTAGAATAGACAAAGCTTTAGCTAGAGAACAATTCACAACTAATACCATCGTACATGGAATACAAATATTTTTTTGTCATGGATTATTTTTTTCCATCGAAGTACACGATGCTTGGTTACACAGTGATATCTGGACCCTATTTATTACATACAGAATAGTAAAATATTATCAATTATTTGTCTTGATCTTAATAATTCAGACAGCAAGTATGATGAAAAGGAGATACGATTGCTTGGAAAAGATGATTCGAGGCACATTTAAGACCAACGATGAAATTTTAGGAAGAGATACACAACAAAGAATAAAAAATATAAAGTACCTATATAAATTGTTATACAACACCATACAAGGATATAATACTATTTTTGGAAAACAAACATTTCTCATCTTGACTATCAACAACTATCTCACTTTTAAATGGTTTTAACTGGGGTTTGTACAATGACTTAGAGAACAGTGAAGATAAGCTTACATGGAAGAGTATTTTAATTCACATCATATTGCAACCACTTTATTATTGTGTAAGTAGACACAAAAAAAAAAAAATAATAACTCAAAAACTAGCGATTTTATTGACTTAAGAATATTAAAAAACTGCATTAGCAAATGAAAATCTTTCACACAATATCATAATATAAAAAAATTATCTAGTATTTATGACTGAAGTTGTAACTAGGTGCCCCCAGAGGCAGATCAAGGTTATAATGCGCCTCAAGCTGAACCAAGATTGTAGCCCCCTCCCCCACTTATCTTTTTCAATGTGAACACTAAATGAAACACAATAAACATAATAGATGTTTTTAGCGTGGGTTTTGAGACACAGTCGTCTAATAGTCGTAGTAGGTAGATATTACTAGATACTTTATTTGCCACTGATAATCCCAGCTAAGAGTGGGGTCAATGGTCACACCCAGAAATCTGACAGTTTCGGGATTATCGAAATTTGTATTCCTTAAGGACAAAATCATTGTTTGTGTCTTAGATAGATTTAAGCTAAGCCCGTTGCATGAGAACCATTGCTCAGCCTCTGACTGAGCAGCATGACCCACATCAATGACCTCATTCATAGACCAGGGCCAAACCGTTTAAAATATCGTAATAGACGATAAATTCTTAGCAGTATACGAATGGTCGGAAAATGTAGTTAATGGTGTAAATAATTAAGGAAAAATCGTCCAGACTGAGTAAAAGTTCGGGAAGGGGGGGTTGGGGTGGTAATATATACATTTTTAGGGGTTGGTACTCGTTTTTTGCGATTTGCGGCTAAACTATGCATCCTATCGAAAAATGTTGAATATCAAAGTTGTAGATAATGAAAAAATCTGAAACTTTCTAATTGACCATTATTGACCATAACCTCAAAATTATCGAGAAAAATGCAAAAAACCGTTTTTTCGGTTTTTAATTTATAACTATCGCAAACATGTTTATATTTTCATGAAAATTGGTGAAAATGTTCTCTTTTGTGTTTCAAACAGAATTAAAATATAATATTATTTATATACCAAAATATCGTTAAAAAAGCGAAAAACTGAAAAACTACTTTTTAAAAATCGAGTTTTCGGTGAAAAGCATGAATTTCTTTTTATTTATTGTAAATAAACGTTTACATTCATAAAAAGCGTGAATTCTCATACAATACTATGTTATACAAGTAATGTACATGTACCTAACTGAGGCGAGACTGTTACAATTGATCCATTGCTATTATTTGAGAGAATTTCGCGAAATATCAGCAGCACAGATGATATGAAAAATTATTTACAGTACGAGCTTGCTCCATTTCCTGTGTCGTTGTTTACAGAGAATGAATTTATATACAGAATTTGCGAGCATCGATTCGTTACCAACTTCGAGCAATATTGTACACGTTGTTGATGGCGGGTTTCTCTTACACAAAGTAATCTGACAAAAAAACCATACAATTAATGAAATAACACAAAAATATTTACATTATGTACAAAACAACTACGCAAAAAATAGTTATATGAAGAAGATGATGGGGGCGAGCGTAGGTGCGTCTTTACTATGTACATACTTCGGTATGCGATGTAAAGCAACGACAGGCGCAGTTAGTACTTGGATGGGTGACCATTCCAAGGGAAACCGCGTTCTCGCCTCACATATCTTCCAGCGGCTTGTATATCAGTGTATGCGTGGAAGCTATACAACCTTAGGCGAGGGTTGTATAGGAGATATACCATCCTTCAGAGGGGATGGAAAGCCGTCGGTCCCTTGTCTATTAAATGTTAGGCAAGTAAAAGATCCCTACTCTTCTTAAGGGAAGAGGTTCGGCAAAATTCCTGGTTGGGGGTAGCTCGTCTACAGGCGTCGGTGTTAGGCCTCAGTAGCGGAAATAGGCCGACGTTAAATAAATGTATAAAAAAAAAAAAAAAGAAGATGCAGATTCACTAATTATCAATACATCCCTTGAAGTAGCAAAAAACTCCGATAAAATAGTGGTAGTTGTTGGTCAAGACATAGATCTTTTAGTTCTTTTAGATCCATTCAGTTCACATGAATTGAATATCTATTTCCACAAACCTGATGCTGGAAATATTAATGATACTTATTACACCTCTAATAGTTTTAAACATAAATCACATAAACATATTGTAGCATTTTTGCATTGTTTTTCTGGCTGCGATACAACTTCCACTTTTGCTGGGAAAGGAAAAAAAAACAATTATAAAATCATTATTGGCCGATAAACATTTACCTAATCTTGCAGAAATTTTTTACGATACAAATGCAGACAAACAAACGATTACCGAAAATGGATTAAAAATAATAGCTTCTATTTACAAAAGATTTGAACTCTACCGAACGGCTACTGTTAAATCCAATTTCATTTGAAAAACTGAAGGGGCAGCTAGCAACATTGTTACAGGGTGTATTTTCAAATACAAAGTTGGCTTGGTAATCAATTAACAGCTACAGATTGGGGATAGAAACATCACGTTAATGGCATCGTACCTATATTTACAGAACAAGAATTAATTCCTGAAAATTTATTGAAAATTATCTGCTGCAGCTGCGAAACACGATGCGGTAATAGCAAATGTGGGTGTCACAAGCATGGCTTAAGAAAGCTAGAAAAAAAGATTTCAATACAATTATTTTACTTTTAATTTTTGTATTTTATAATCAAATATAAGACTTTGACGTGATAATTTGTAAATACTTACGAATCACAAGAAATAATTAACAAATTTTCTCAGTTCACAGGCTTTGTGTTTTTTGAATTTTTACCTATTTAATTGCAATTTAAATAATGTTTTCGGGACTTTGAAAGCCGAGAATAGTTAGGTACATGCACATTACTTGTATAACATAGTATTGTATGAGAATTAACGCTTTTTATGAATGTAAACGTTTATTTACAATAAAGAAAAAGAAATTCATGATTTTCACCGAAAACTCGATTTTTAAAAAGTAGTTTTTCAGTCTTTCGCTTTTTTAACGATATTTTTGTATATAAATAATATTATATTTTAATTCTATATTAAAGTTGAGATTTCAACGAAAAAAATTAGCACTAGTAAAGTTCATTAATCGAAAATTTGCTAACCAAATTTTTCGATTGAAAATTAGGTCTTTTTTTTAAATTTTCTTCATAAAACATCGAAAATTAAATATTTCGCTTTGAAAAAATTTGAGCCTGTTTGAAACACAAAAGAGAACATTTTCACCAATTTTCATGACAATATAAACATTTTTGCGATAGTTATAAATTAAAAACCGAAAAAACGGTTTTTTGCATTTTCTCGATAATTTTGAGGTTATGGTCAATAATGGTCAATTAGAAAGTTTTAGATTTTTTCATTATCTACAACTTTTATATTCAACATTTTTCGATAGGATGCATAGTTTAGCCGCAAATCGCAAAAAACGAGTACCAACCCCTAAAAATGTATATATTACCACCCCACCCCCCCTTCCCGAACTTTTACTCAGTCTGGACGATTTTTCCTTAATTATTTACACCATTAACTACATTTTCCGACCATTCGTATACTGCTAAGAATTTTTATTGCCTTAAACAGGATTGGCCCTGGTCTATCAGTATTTTGCCAGTATTAGACATTGTGGTATCATCTGCAAAAAATATAAAATCAGCGAGTGGTACATTGATTGATAAATCATTAACATAAATTGGGAAGAGTAAAGGACCCAAAACTGATCCCTGCGGCACACCTATGTCAATATACATTTCTTGAGATATTCCATTGTCACATTTGACTCTTTGTGTTCTTCCTTTTAGTTATGATTCTATCATTTTAGTGCTATTAAAATCAAAATTGTACTCTTTGAGCTTCCTAACTAATGAATCATGCTGAACACAGTCAAAGGCTTTGCTTAGATCACAAAAGGTGGTTACCTGGTATTCCCTTTTTCGAAACATTCAGTGACTTTCTCAGTAAAATTCAATACTGCATCAATAGTACTATTTTTGGATCTGAAGCCATATTGCGACCTCACAAACAGATCATTATTTTCACAATAGGCTGTAATTCTTGATTTAAGGACTTTCTCGAATATTTTAGAAAATATGGGTAGTAACGTTATGGGTCTAAAGTTCGATATATCATCGGGGTTTCTTATTTTATCTTGTGTTACTGTGGAGTTTGTGTTTTTTAAATCTCTTAGTATACTAACAACCTCAGATTCAGTGACTGCCTCAAGAAAAATAGTTTTGTCTGTAAAATTTGATCTCTTTGTATGATTTTTAATTTTGGTATCATCTTTTATGGTTTATTTTTATTTCTTTTGGTAAATTTACAAAGAAATTATTATGGGCTTCGGCTATTTGTTTCTTGTCTGCAACTTCAATGTCATTTACAATTCTATTACTATTTGTTTGTGGTGTAAAGTTTTTTAATGAGGAATTTATAATATTCCATATGACTTTTGATCTATTATCAGGGTGCAGTATCTGATTGTTGTAATACATTTGTTTGACCTGTCTAATAGTACATCGATAGATATTTTTTGTACGTATTGTAATAATTTAAAGTAATTAACCCCTGTTTTTTCTTAATATGTAACTCTTTAAGGTTTGCTGCCGATACTTTTAATCCTGGTGTTATTCAGTTTTCAGTTATGCAAAAATTGTGCTTTGTTTTTGTAACAAGTTTAAAACTTAAATCATAATAATATGCTAAATTTTATATCAATATCTTCATTATAGTTTATAATATCATGCCATTCTTCAGTTTCAAGATAATTCTTAAATAGTTCAGTTTTTTTTGAAAATGATCGACTTTTATATGACTTGTTTTCATCTGTTTGGGAAATGAAATGCACTTGTGCAGAATGGTCAAATAAGCCATTATGAATAGTCTGTTTTTTTGTGATAATATTGTTGAAATTTGTAAAAAATTAAATCAATAGCAGTTTCTGATGATGCAGTTATTCTCGTTGCTTCATTGAAAACTAGGTTCAAATAAAGAGAGTTTACAAGGTCAATGAGTTTAATTTTGTCTTGCGAATCAGATAAATAGTTAATGTTAAGATCCCCACATACAATTATTTTTTATTTATTTATTTATTTATTTTGGTTACGACAGCCCAGACAGAAATCCAATTATAGAGCAGGAATTTTACAAATATAAAAAGAAAACTAAATAATTTAACTAAAGGTAAACAATTAAATGATAATAAAAATTAACAAAATAAGTCTATGATTAGTATAGTCCTAAGAGTTGTAATCTAATAGTTTAGAAGCTACAGTTGTTGAACAGAATTGAGAACCACATTTCGCATTTACTAGAATTAAAAATATCTATATTATTATATAAAGAATCATAGTTGGAACACATACGGTGCAGAGGAGAAAATAACAGCAAATTTGTTCTTGGTGCAGGCAAATAGAATAGAGACGAATGCGAGCAAGTCTGCAAATTAGGAACATGAAATCTAATGCAACTGAGAATTTCAGGTCAGTTAATTCACTGATCCCATTTTGTTATAAGTACGAGTTAAGAATGCGCGGCGCATTCCCGCGGATCTCCTTCTTTTCAAAGTTTTGTTTAAATAATTTCCGTTGGCAACGCATAAAATCCCCTAGCCTAGAATTTGACAATTGTTTACATGTTGAGTTGACCTTGTTGAGGTTAGAATAAATTCATGTACGTTATACGCATTTCCCTTATAGTTTTTGCAATAATAAATAATGACTTTTAAATGATATATTCTTCAGTGCACTTAATACTCAAAGGGCACAAACGTTTTTTCAGTTTTTAAAGACTGCAACTCCAAATGCGATCAGCTGATCGATCCGTTTATGTCAATTTAGGCATCTAGGGATTTTAACACTTTGCTACTGTCTTCTTCCCCTCAAGTAACTGGCTGCTTCCCTTCAAGAGAGGGAGAAGCGCATGCACATTCTTAGCAGATCCGACAGATCGTAGTCACGATGATGGGATCGGTGTATAGTGCCATTTAAAATCTTAAAAAGGAATATCTTACCAAACTGATTTTTTTGACACATTATATTTAGGCATTCCTCAAATTTATCCAAGAACAAATCAAAATCACTATTTGGTGCCCTATAAATACATAAGATCCAGATGGACTCATTGTTTTTCGATTCGATGCCTTCATTCCTAATTTTTTACTCCAGTTCTGTAATCTTTGTTATACAAATTATTAAGGAACTTCTGCTGAGATTAAGAAACAAGTGTTTTCATCAAATATAACCCCAGGACAGGTTCCTTGCAGTACACGCCTTTGTCGTTCTAGGCACTTCGTACTGTTTGCATTCTCCAAATAATCATCAAATGTGACAGTTACTCTATTACCATAATGTTTTCTAATGTAAACATTATTAAATGTTTGTTTCTTTGATCATATTATGCGGAGAAGCAAGTATTCTCCATCAAACACATACTCACTTTTTTCGAAAATGGAAGACGACGATTAATTATCGCAATTAGTGAATTAGGCATACAGTGGACACCACGTAAAAAAATAATGCACCAAGTACTTTACGTCTGGGGTAGCATGGAAGCAATTATAATATACAATATTATTATTAGCCATCATCAAAAACAATGAGGGAATTTTTAAACTTTATATATTAAGAGCGCTCCGGGTATAAGCCGGAAAGACGGTGCAATTTACTCTCATATAAATCATTATTTAAAAAAACGGCTTTCACTAAAAGACATTAAAAACATGTTACAATGTGGGACGATGAGAGAAAAAAAAGTATACATAAAAAATTTTTTTTTTCTTCTATTTTCGATTTGCAAAAATAATTCTTATCATCCCACATAGGTATTATTAAAATAAATATTTTCCCTTTTGTAGAACTAAAATAAAATTAGCCCTAATGTCCTCAAGTGCACCGAGAAATTTAAAGATTAGGTATAATAAATTTGTCCAATGTCATATTCTATTACATCTCTATCACTCTCTTTCCAAGCACACCGTACATTAGGCTGTGTCATTTCATTGAGGTGAAGTCATTTACAATTAAAATTGGAAGCATGGATGACTAGTACACTCCGAACAACTCTTAACACTGAAGTGGATTCAGCAAAGCCACACAATTTATTTATTTTATTAAATGATGTATAAAATATGCATTAAGTATATCCATCAGAATAATGAGGTTCTCTAATTCAATATTGGACTACTATATTATTTATTAAAATTAAAGACACAGATATTTATCGAGGAAACAGGGCAAGTAACATCTAAATAATTGTACATTAAAGCATTTTACAAACAGAAAAATATGCTCGATATATATTTGTTAAAAATTTATTTCAAAGTTTGTTATTTTTGGGGCCTAACTCCACTGTGTACAGACCGGGCTAATGTAAGAAATAAATTGATTTCTACTTGTTACTTGGTACTATTATTTAATGCCTTCGTGGCTGCAACAGTTTTCTGTGTTATTGGACGGCATGCTTATATCTATGAAAAGATGACCACGCCTCAAATAGCACTAGATCTATTAGAATGCATAGTAGAGTTCAGCTTTATAACCGTCAGCCTAATAGGTGCAAATATATACCACACCGAATGGAAAGTGATCTTTGAAAATATCTCAAGAATAGACAGGAATTTAGCAAGGCAATTTAAAATTAATGCCGTGATACATGGAGCACAAATATTTTTTAGCCACGTGGTGTTGTTTGCCATTGAACTGCATGAAATATTGCTACATAACGATATCTGGTTCCTATATAGTACCTACGGAATAGTAAAATATTGTCAATTATTAATCATGATTTTAATGAATCAAATAATGAATATGACGAAACGAAGATACGATCATTTGGAAAAGTTGATTCAAAGCGCATTTCGCTCCGACACCGAAATAAAAATTTTGGGAAGAGACACAGAACAAAAGATAAGAAATATAAAATCCCAATATAAATTGTTAAATAGCATTGTCCACAGATTTAATACGATTTTTGGAAAACAAATATTCCTTATTCTGGCTACTATAGTTCTCTCACTGTTGAATGGATACAACTGGGCTCTATACAATGAGTTAAGGAACAACGACAACATTAAACTACGGAGCACTTTAGTTCACATCTTATTAGACCCACTATTTTATTGTGTAAGTACGGTTAAAGAAAAAAAAAACAGTATCAAGCAAAATTTTGGTTTCAACACTGTAAATACATATTTTAGTGCATGTAAAATTTGATTCTTTGCTGAGAGGGAAACAGTACCTTCAGGGGTTAGTATATAACCCAAGAAAAACAAGAAATTCGAGCAGCTCTGGAGATGGAATGTGAGGTATCAAATAAATCGTCTCGACGTCTAGAATAGGAATTTTATTGTATTTTCGTTCTAAGCTTAAAAATGGCGCTTAGAGGTTAATAATTTGAATTTCAAGTATAAAGTCATGTCCCCGGGTTCAAGTTCCAGTCGTCCGCAATATACGATGTAAGGTATCAAATGAATCGTCTCGATTTTTTTGAAAATATTAGCTGATTTTTACTCATCGCCAGTAATGATTCTGGTATAGTTTGTAACCAACTTCAACCCAATTAGTCAATAAAAATGGTTGAAAATTGGACTAAAGTTAACTACAAAGTATAACAACACCAGGATTGACAACAAAATAAACTTTGACGATTATTTGACACCATTCCATAATATAACCAATACCCAAGCTTGCCGTTGCTTTCAGCACCTTGTAAATATATAATTTAGTAATTATAAAATTGGAATTTCGCTTTATAATAGCCGACGCGGAAACAGCACCATCAGAGATTAGTAGCACATGCAAAACAAGGATGGAGAAACTTAAGTAGTTCTGGAGTTAGATTGATTAAGTCAACATTGAATGTGTTAAAATATTATTTCAATTAGGTGCTTCTATTTTATTAAATGATATAAAAATTTCCATTAGAATAATGAGGTCTTCCAATCCATTATTAGACCACTATATTATTCTAATTAAATAACATATTCATTGTAGACACATGGCACGTAACAAATAAATACATTAATACATCTAAAGCACTTTTGAAACGAGGAAGTATGTTCACACGCGATATTCACCTTTTAAAAACATATTTCAAAATTGGAAATTTTTTGGGCTTAACCCCATTATGTACCGAACAGTCAAATGTAAGAAAAAAACTGATGGCTGCATGCTACTTGCTGTTATTATTTACTGTTTTTACTGCTGGAGCAACTTACTCTATCATTGGAAGACGGAATAGTATTTATAAAAATATGACAACGTCTCAAATGATACCAGATCTATTAGAATTCATAAGCGATTTTTGTATTGTGACTGTCAGTCTAATCGGTGCAAATATGTACAACGCCCCATGGAAAACTCTCTTTCGAAATATCATTACGATAGACAAGACTTTAGGGAGAGAGGAGTTCAAAATTAACACCATCATACATGGGGCACAAATATTTTTTTTCCACGGTCTATTTGTTTCCATCCAACTATATGCCATAATGACGATATTTTATGATACCTGGATATTATACATTACTTATAGAATGGTAAAGTATTACCAACTATTTATCTTGATCCTAGTAACTCAGATAACGAATATGATAAAAAGAAGATACGACTACTTGGAAAACATGATTCAAAGTACGTTTCTGACCAGCATTCAAACAAAAAATTTGGGAAAAGATACAGAACTAAGAGTAAAAAATGTGAAATCCCTATATAAATTGTTAAATAATACCGTACAAGGATTTAATGATATTTTTGGAAAACAAGTATTCTTTATTCTGGCTAATATAGTCCTCTCAATTTTAAACGGTTACAGCTGGGCATTATACAGTGAGCCACAGAAAAACGATGAGATTAAACTACAAAGCACTTTCATGCACATCTTATTAGATCTACCATTTGAATGTGTAAGTACAGATTTATAAAAAAGACACTATTAGCCAAACAAAAACTCTTCACATTTTACTACACAGGCTGTTCCAGAAATAGAAGCAAATATTTGTTAATTAACCAAAATTAACTGTAATAATAATAATAATCTCTATTCAGATAGGTAAATCATAATATAAAAATAGATAAATATTCGATAGACACAATAAATTCAACAGATAAAATACACAAATATACATATAAATATTTCTAATCACAAAATAAAAATAGTTGATTTATATGTGAAATGAAATCAGCCAGAATTTGTCAGATATATTGTTAGTTCATGTTTAAAAGTATTTAGAGGCCTACTGTCTTAAAATTATTTTTTTTGGTAAGTTATTATATTCCCGCATTCCCTTAAAAAATATATTGTTCATTGCTCTAAAATTATTCGTTCTGGTAATATGAATATTGTTCAAATGTGCTTTTAGAGGGCGGAATATTAAACATAATATTTTTAGTCGCAAACTCGTCTATAAATCCTTATTTTACTATAAGGAAAATAACCAGACTGCAACCAAAGTTACAAGTCTGGCGCGTTAAGTGTAATAATTGCATATTACCATCAAAACGCTAATGCTTCGATTGCAACAAACACCAGCCGAAAGACTGATCCTACTTAAAGGAGCTCTCTTGCCAGTCGTCACACACCACTTCTATAAATCCTTATAGTAAAATAAGGATTTATAGAGGAGTTTGCGACTAAAATTATTATGTTTAATATTCCGCCCTCTAAAAGCACATTTGAACTATGCTAAGCCAAGTCAGGCTATTTATTTTTCGATTTCAACAGACACTGGACCGCTAGATGGCGCCTGCTGGCTATTTTACATGTCGCTATTGTAGAAATAGCGGGATGTACTAAGTAGTCAAAGGATTCTCGTGCCGGTCGTCGCATGCCTACCTTGTACTGACGAGAGCCAACAGCTCGAAACTGCAGTCTGCAAGTGGTGTGTGACGACTGGCAAGAGAGCTCCTTTAAGTAGGATCAGTCTTTCGGCTCGTGTTTGTTGCAATCGAAGCATTAGCGTTTTGATGGTAATATGCAATTATTACACTTAACGCGCCAGACTTGTAACTTTGGTTGCAGTCTGGTTATTTTCCTTATAGTAAAATAAGGATTTATAGAGGAGTTTGCGACTAAAAATATTATGTTTAATATGAATCTTGTTCAGAGATCTAGTATTATATGAGTGAATTTCATGGTTAAATGTAATAAACTTATTCAGATATTCTGGCATTAAACCCTTTAAAATTTTAAATGTAAAAATTAATGTAAAATAGGCAATTCTCAGTGATACAGGCATCCACTATAGAGTGTTCAACATATTTTGAATTGGTGTATACCTATATGTCTGAGTATGATCCTCATAGCTCGATTCTGAAGTTTTTGCAATTCATTTTTGCTGGATTGATCGAATAAATACAAAATAGTAGCACAGAAATCAAAATGCGGCATAATTATTGATTACTACTCCCACTTCAAAACTATTTAATGTTATACCAACTTATTGAACTTTTAGGTAATCATTGTAAACAAGAAACACGACATAATTTTCAGACTCATAAGCTATTTTTTTGACCTTATAATAAGTGTTCGAAATGTTCGCCATTTCTGTCCATATAGTGATACAGCTGGCTTTCGAATTCTTCTCATACTTTCTGAAATATGGGACTCGGAATTGATCTACATTCCTGCGTAATTCGTTGCCGCAAATCTGCAATGTTTTCGGGCGGGGTTTTGTATACAACTGACTTAAGGAGACCCCATAGAAAGAAACCTGGACTGGTCAAGTCAGGGGATCTGGCTGGCCACTCGATAGGTCCTCTTCATCCAATCCATCTATTGTCGTTGAGCCACTGACGAACCATTATGCGATAATGAGGTGGAGCCTCATCTTGCGGAAAATAGAGCAGTTCTCAACTTAAAATCAAATTCTCCTCTTGGTCACGCTGATTTTTCAACGCATCTACTATTAAAGGATCAATAATGTTTTCCAATAAATCGAGGTAAATATCGCCATTCAAATTTCCGTCAATGAAGACTGGGCCAATAATGGTATCCACATATATACCCGCCCAATCATTCAGCTTTTCGGATGTTTGACTATGACCTGCTCTGAAAATGTGACGGTTTTCATCGCTAAAGTGGCAAGAGTTATGTTTATTTACTAACCTGCGTAAAGAAAATGTGCACTCTTCACGGAAACAAATATTTTTGATTAAATTTCTATTATTGTTAATCATATTTGTCATCACTTCATAAAACTCAACTATGCGGTCGTAATCGTCTTCACCAAGCTCTTGGTGGATCTGAAGTTTGTCGGAATGGAATTTGTGTAGTTTCGTTACCTTCCGAACTGAACTATGCGAAAGTCCAGTTAAAGCAGAAACTTTCCGGGGTGAGCTGGTAGGATCAATATTGAAGTGCCCTAGCACATTGCGATTTGTTCTCTTTCTGTCGCCACAGAGCCAGTTTCCTTGAATTTTGCAACTGATTCTGTTACATACTTATGACGAACACCTTCACCTGCATTCCGCCGATTAAAAGTATCGGCCATTTTTCGAGCGGGCTCGATACTAACATTCACATATTTCCAAAAAACACTATCTAATACAGCTTTTTTTCTGTAACAATGGCATAAATCCCTAAATATAATTTCTTAATTGCGTAAATTACAAACATTCCTTTGTTTTAGATTTCCGCCGCAGTAATAGTCATGTCATGCGACAGAGTCGAAAAAAGTGGAGAAAAAATTGTGAGAACCTGTTACCTCTTGCAAGAAAATATGGATGAATCTCCGTTACGACATGAACTTATCCTGCTATCAAATTATACCAAAGAATTAGCTCCGAAATGCTCCGCATCTGGATTTTTCCTAGTTAACCAAAGGCTCTTGTCCAGTTTATTTTCGATTATTACATCATATGTAATAATACTTATACAATTTAGAAACGATGTGAATCAGGTGCCTACTTGATTCATATCGTATCGTACAAACTTTTAACTGAATAACCTTCTTTCACATTGTCTGAAAATCTGTTTGTGTAGGAATATTAAAAATGTAAACCACCCTAACCATCAAATTAGAAGCAAGTAGTTTTGAATTTGGCTATACGCTTTTTTGTTAAATAAATATTAAAATCAACTCACAATGTTAAAACAAACATAGAAGATCCTTTAAGAATACATGTACAAGATCCTCTAAATGACAGCACTGTTTGACACATATGTAAAAAATCTGGTATTGGCAGAAGAGATTTGGTGCTGGCAGTGGAATTGGACGATTTCTTGTATATACTTTGCTGCATATAGTCCAATTCATAAGATATATACACTAAGCTACAATAGTAATTGAAGTATGTACGTAATACAGTGCAACTAGTGAAGAAACGGCGAGGAATCCAATTATTGCTAGCCCAAAGAGATCAGTAATTGTGAACACTTATATAAAATGAAATTCAATCCATATAAACTCCCTATAGTACAAGATTTAAACTTTGAAGGGAAGTCTTGAATTTTATCTCGTCTTTTGGAATTACAAAATATAAGCAAGAGGTATCGAGAACAATTTATTTATCAGCTTCTGTTAAAAAAAAAGCTTTGTTAAAAAACAAAATTGTCATAACTGGACACTAGCAAATTTCTCTAAACCTCATAAGCTAAATGCTACAGTGAAATTAATAAACTTCATTTTAACAAATACGTAAAACAAAATTAATAATTTATTTGTTGTTGTTTGTTTGTTTGTACATCAACCTAAGTAACTTGTTTAATAAATTTTAATCGTTGTTAAAGTAACCATAACATGGCCTATTTTTTATAAAATATGTATGACCCACCACAATATGAGGTTTTTAAATATTTATATTCATATTTTTCACACTTCTTGTATTCTTCACATTATCCAAACACTTTGTAATGGAAGTCTATATGGAAATAAATGACTATTATTACTATTATTATAATTAAGAAGAAAAGCATTACAAGAAGTTGACATTTCTAAAGGCAATGTATAAAAACTAAGGAATCAAGAAATAAATCATAATATGTACACAGTGCCACCTTCTGATCAAAATTAGAATATGGAGTGTCAAAGAAAACATTGGTAGAAACATTAATAGCGGAAATAGACCGACGTTAAATAAATATTAAAAAAAAAACACAAGATATTCTCTTTATAAGCCCCCTAAAACCCCTCCCCATGAAATTATACAAATTAACCAACAATTACAAAATTTGTAAGATATAAAATAGAAACCATAAGACAAGAAATACCCACACAAGAAAATATTCAAAGCTAACTCTATGGGAATGCATCATTTCATTTGGAATGAAACTTCTATATCTTTCAGCAACAAAATTATTTTACTATTATTATTATTATTATTAAAAATAGTTACTGGACATTTTAATAGATCGAATATTAAAAGAAATAACTCATAAAACACTTACATTAACTTTGCTATCGGCAGGCATAAAGGATCTGAACATTGCTTCAAAATAGCCACATCTTGCAGCCAAAATGGTCTTGTGGGCCGGAATTAGGTTTCCATCCAAATTCAAATCGATATCACAAAACTCGTGCCCTGTAACTCGCAGAAACATCGCCATGTCCTGTTCTAATGTGCAACCGGCTGTATCGAAGTGGGTTTCACTGTTGGCCTGAACATAAAACAAGCATATTAAATAAATGTAAATAAATATAGGTATTATTTGTTAAATGAAATGTATAGATAAGCTTAAAAAGAAGCGATACATTTCGATACCTTTTATGCTGCAACTTACTTTATATTGTGGCATCTGCTTCCTTCTGATAATCTCCACCATCAAATTCCTCTCTAATATCTCGAACTCCGAACTCATCACGATCTGATTATAATTGCTCTCCTTAACGATGAATCTCAAGCAATGCTCCTTGATGAAATCCAGCTGTAGATGATCGGCATTGTGCAACGCCACTAGCACATTCTTTAGACAAATTGTGGCATTCAGATATTGCACGCAAAGATGCTCCAGACGAGCCATTTTGAACTGCACAGCGAGTCTGTAAACGTCCATCATTCTCAACACAATTCGGTTCGAAAAGGGATCCTCCTCGTCTTTCGCCTTTTTTGTTGGATCAATGCAATCCATATAAATGTAGTTAAGGACCATTTCGAATGCTTCTGGATCTGCGTCGGGTAGTTTAACTTCCAACAGAGGTAAGTCGGTGAAGGGGACGTCGACAGTTCCTATAACATGGTTTTTATGTGTGAATTATACATTTATGTATGAATATGTGTGATTACTGATTAAAATAAATGCCTAGATATGTTCCCTTGTAAAATGGGTTCAGTAGTTATTAGTTGTCGACATATTTTTAGGAAAGGCGAAGCTATCAATTAAAACAATGTAAAGAACTAACAATAAAAAAACTTACCAAACAATCTCTCTAAATGCTTATCACGATTTTCTTTGGCTTGCCGAATCTTATTCCGCAAATAAGCAGATCTAGCAGCTACTAGCGCTAAGTGCCCTAGTATTTTCTCTTCCTCTGGACCTACCATGAACTGAACATCGCAGAACAATCGCGTTTCCAAAAGTTTTCCATAATCATCGTGCAATGTACATCTCGGGTAGCTTGAAAACTGAAACCTGTGAACAGTTTTTATCTAAGTATAGAATATATAGAATATAATATATTTCTCATTTTCACACAATGTGTATAAGTACTGTCAAACGTTTCAAATTTATTAGCTGATTATCAAATTGTACAGTGTATTTCCTATTATTTTTAATATACCGTCTGTCTATTTTACAAGGGGCACACCGAATATCTTGCTTAACATCTATTGTAGAAGAATAAAGTCTTAGAAGCAGTTATCCCATTTTTTGTGAGCTATATTTCACTAAAAACTAATTTGAAATCCATAGCCTACTTTGTGAGAGATATTACAAAAACCTGAAAAATAGGAAAACCACAAACGGTGATAGCTTCCTTATTTGAGGATACGAAAAAAGTTAAAGGGATGAAAGTTGACGCCAAAGACAATAAGAATAATAATGTATCAAAAAATTCGAAAAATGTAGTTGTCTTTGACGTACACTCTTGTGCAAAAATGAAAAGAACAAATCTCAAAGTAGGCCATGATACCATTAATTCCGTTTATTTTTTCTCTTTCCAACGATATAAAACATGTCACAATAATAATAATAATAATTTATTAGCCAGGGTTGATACAATCTGTACATATGGCAGGTCAGATATATTTACATTAATAAAATTGCTACGTCAAATTTTAAAACTACAATCTGACGTAACTAGTTGGTCGTCGTCTGTTGACTAACGGTATTTGCCGGCCGACTAACAGTGGAGATGGTCGGGGTTCTAAATTACTTTGATGTATCAGGGCGCCAAGTAAATTTTTTTTCTCTCCAAATACCAGCTCAAATACAATGTAACCTCAAATTTACTAAATAAATTACTTAGTGAGACGATAATGAAAAATTCAAATTCAGTTTTATCTTTTAATAACAATAAACGAAGTAGGTTCACTTTATAACATTCAACAGTACAATAACGTAGGTATGGTATAGCAGACAAATTAACACACACAAAAAAAAATGTATCTAACTGGGTATACGCGTCTTACGTAAGTGCTTAACCCCCAACAATTATCATAGATGTTTTAATTAGTTGACAGAATATTTTCATATGATGTTTAGCAAAATTTAAAAAAAATATATATATATATATATATATATATATATATATATATATATATATATATACAGGTACAGTGGTGAAATTTTTTTAAGCAAAATATACTATATATTTAAAAAAAAAATCAATATATGTATGGCATAAGAAGTATACAAACTGCAGGCAGCGGGGCTTCAGTTTCGGCTCAAATTTCAGGAATGGGCAACTTCCAGCCTATCAATTAACCCAGAAGATGGATGGCTCCTCCACAAAAAAGAAATTCCAGTCCAGCAAGGAGAAGTAACATAAGTACGTGTAGACCAGTGGAAAAAAAAAGTTGTTTGTTTCAGGGGAGACAAAAAAAACGTAGAAAAACTACGAAATCCTAGGCGAAACCGTAGGTGAAAAAAGGACCCTATAAATAAATTTTTACCATTGAACAATTTACTACAAGTGATATTTTGTTAGTTTGAATATAAAAATAAAATAATTACCTCGTTTCGGAGGGTTTTCTTAGAAAAATGTTGTTGACTTTGGATGTCCTTGGCCTCGTGTAAATTTGGCAAAAATGGCTTTTACGTATAGATCCTTCCAATGAAGACAATCGATTTCCAATACCATAAAAATATGCACTCGTCCAAACATAAATGGATAACCGAAAAATATAACGTTGCGAATATATCCCAAAATGGTGAAATTACTTGTTTCAAAAATCGCAACGAGCACGTAAAAATACCACTTAATAAATTGCCAAGCATTCGAGCGAATTACACGTGAAAAGTGACAGACTACCGGAAGACAAAACCTAAGCCAAAAACTATTGTGAAGAAATAAATCTGTGTTACCGATCGTCAGTAGGTTATAGGAATCTACCTATAAACTAAATAAAAGTTATTGGTTGCCTAGCTTAAGAATTACAGAAATAGAGAGCCTAAGTATATGCAACACGCTACACAACAAAATGTATAATGCCATGTCTACAAGTGCAACGGATTCCTTAGAAATGCGGATTCATATAGACAATTAAATAATAAATATTACGCGTGACGACGGATAACACGAATTCGTTAAACATTAAATGTAAGAGATAAAGTAATGATTTAGAGATTATTTTTAATAACGTATAAATGTTAAATTGAACTGTAACAAAATAGTAATAAAATATTTAATATATAATACAATAATAATATAGAAGGAGTAAAATAACAGTAACTATATACAGTAAAAAGTGTATAAGTACAAAAACACTAAAAACAGAAATAGACAAACAAAAACACGAAGTTAAGTACCACTTGCTCCGTCATGCACACATACCTACAATCTAGTTGTAACTACGCATGCATACAGATGCACATGGCCGTCAAATTAACATCATCACACTATAACCTTGGATCACAGTTATACAATATATAATTTGCTGATTTGTCTAATGAAAATTGAAAATAGGTCACACATCATACATATTCATCTATACTTTATGAATGTTTCGAATTCACCTAGATTATAAAAACTGTTATCGATTAGAAGTTTCTTCATGCTTTTCTTGAATGATACGGGAGTATTTGAACATTTGATATCGGCTGGGAGCAAATTGGAAGGTGCAGCCAGAATACAGGGGTGACTTTTTGTAATAGGTATGTTTAAAGCTGTTAATAGCAATATTATTCTTGTTGCGTGTGTGCTATGTGTGCACATCAGCAACGGTGACGAAGTTGTGTTTCAGAGAGTGAATATAACAAAGTAATTTTAACAGGTATATACTAGTGACAGTTAATAATTGTTTATTTTTAAATACTTGCCTACAGGACTCTCGATATGTTAGACCAAATATTAATCTAATTATTCTTTTTTGGGTGATAAACACCCGTTCTATTTCTGTTGTACGGCCCCAGGAGATTATGTTAAAGGACAATACTGAGTATACCTTGGCATAGTACACATTCAGCAGAGATTCTTCTGTCAAAGTATTTTTTAAGGTGACTAGAGCAAAGAAAGACTTATTTAATTTCGTACATACATGGTCAACTTGATCTTTCCAACAAATTTGTCGATCAATGTAGGTGCCTAGAAATTAGGTTGAGTTAGATATTTCTAGGGCAGTGTTATTTAGGTTGAACGCTAGGGACTCTGAAGGATTTTTATATACTCCTGTAAATTCAATACAAACTGTTTTGTTTATGTTAATAATTAGATGGTTGGAGAAGCACCAGTCAAAAAATTGCTGCAATACAGTATTGACCTTCAGGTTTAGGTTATGCTTACATTTGTCAGAGATTAAAATAGTAGTGTCATCAGCATACATAAATACTCTACCTTCCTGTATATGGTTAGGCAGGTCGTTTATATAGAGTAGAAAAAGTACAGGTCCAAGGACACTACCTTGCGGAGTGCCAAGCTCTACATCCAAAGGTTGAGAATAGGTTTTTTCAAATTCAACTACTAGTTGTCGTTGGGTTATGAATGAAATAATCCAGTCATTAATGTTTCCTCTTATACCAAGCCTATCCAATTAGCATGACAGAAACTTAGGATCAAGGGTGTCAAATGCTCTAGACAAGTCAAAGAAAACTCCAACAACATTTTCATTCTTGTCTAGCTTATCAATAATATATTGGGTAACTTCAGCTGTTGCTGTCTCCTTGGACAGACCTTCACGGAATCCATGCTGGCAAGTAGTTAAACGCTTATTTTTATTTAAATATGTTAATCTGTTGGACACTGCTTTTTCTATTATTTTAGAGAAGGGACACAAGACAGAAATCGCTCTATAATTCATAATAAGACACGGATCTCCTTTTTTAAATATTGGGATAGATTTTGCTATTTTCAATTGATCAGGAAAGCAACCCTCAGATATTGATTTATTTATAATTATTGTTAGATTATGACTAATTTTAGCATAGCAATCTTTGACAAGTCGAACTGGAATTCCATCCAGGCCAGAAGATGTTTTATTCTTTAACTGTAAAATGATAGTCTGTATTTCATTTTCGGTATAAGGTGTGAAAAACATTGAAAATGGTGTCCAGCCAGACAGGCTGCAACTGTTTAGACTTTGGGAGAATAGTAACTCTACTTGTTCTTTCACTGAGAGTGCGAAGTGTTTAGCGAAAGTATTAGCAATTATTTCGCTTTCTGTAGTATCTTTGCCATCTATAAGAAAGCAGTAAGGTGCTGCAGAGGTTTTCTTCCTATCTAATTTGTCATTAACAATCTCCCACAATTTCTTAGTCTTATTATTTGCACTGTTTATTAAATTTGAGTAATATCTTTCCTTTTCTTCAACAATTTTCTTGTTAAATTGTTTTTTTAAATTTTTATACCGATCATGGATATTCCCATCGGGTGAGCTTTTCCTAAACCAATTTAAATATTTTAAGTTTTGCATGAGCTTCATCAAGCATTTCTCTAGTGAATTTAAATTTTTTGCGCTTATTATCGTGATTTATAGTTCTTTTTATGGGGTGAGAAATTTGGAAACACCACTGAAAATGAGTCCAGAACATTTCAAAAGCTCGATTTGTATTTATCGAGTCATCCAAAGTTGGATGGTCGATGTTAAATAAATGTTTAAATTCCCTTATGGTGTTATCGTTAATTATTCTGCGGTATGCTATGTTTTTTTTATCATCTTCATTATTTACTAACACGACTTGCCTTCATTTATACAGTTGAGCAGAATGGTCAGACAGCCCAGGGTCAAAAACTACATGGAATTTACTGTCAATGTTTGTTACCAAATAGTCTATAGCAGTAGAGCTCCTTCCCCTAATAGTGGTGAACACTCTTGTTGGTTCGTCAATCAAGGAATCTAGTTGAAAAGAATCAAAGAAATCATGTAGCTTTTTGTTTTGAATGTCTTTGTTATTTAGCTTGTCTATATTTAGGTCACCACAGACAATTGTCTTTTTATATTTACTGTTTGCAAAATTGAGTATTTGCTCTAGTCGTGTAAAAAATACGTAATTGTTAATGACTGGGGGCCTATATATTGTAATAATACATACCTCTTTATCGAAATTAATCGCAGCACATTCTATAACTTGCTCACAGAGCAAGTCATTAATAAATTGAACTTATTTACAGTTTTGAATTAAATTGTCCCTCACAAAAATTACCACTCCAACATCTTAACTTATAGTGTCAATATTTAATATTTTACGAAAATCACAATTCATATTGTTATGTGCTGCCCTCTAACGGAGAGAGATGTGATTAAGTTCCTAGTCAAAGTGAAGGGAAACCTGTTATTCTGTTACTCCCTGACTAGTAGGGTGGCACCGTCTATGAGCCAATTGACGAACAATCATCTAGTACATAGTAGAAAACGATGGAGGATTCTAGAATAAGATTCTGGTACATTTCTAGGGTGTATATAAAGAGGTGAATCCAGCAGATGGGGGAACAGTTCAGTTTAGTGAAGTACACAGTATAGTTCTAGTATACAAAGAGAGTTTTTAGGTTAGAAAGAGTTGACAAGTTTAAGAAGAAAGTAAAGTACATAGTGTTTTAAAAGTAGTGAATTTATATTAGATTAAGTTATTATTAGTTGTGTGATTTTTAAGTATTTACTAGTATAATTTTAGTGATTAATAAAATAGTGGTTAGTGAAGATTCTTGTTGCAAGTTATTTGAACCCACAGAGTGTTTACTGAAGACTGCAAACACGTAACAATATCATTGAATCGTAAAAATCAGCTATGCCATAATAGTAAAAATTCACTTTATAATAATTATAATTCAGTAATTATTTATTACAATTTAATACAAACAAACAAATATCTCATAAATAAAAAGACAAGTACAAAGTGAACACTTATCAGTTACGTACTCAAGATCATTATTTTTGTATATGGCAATACTACCATGTCGAAAATGGTCATGGCTATACTATGATACTAATTGAAAATTAGTAATATTTAAATTTATTATTTTCATCTCAAAAGATCAACCATCTTTTGTAACAAAAAATACTCAATTTATAACGGTAAACTTGTAAATATTACCTGTACATCTCTCCACTTCGTACGTTATTATCCACCGTTCCTCCAAAGATAAACATGGCATCTCCGACGACAGCAGCCGCATGAAATAATCTTCCTGATGGTACGAAGGATTCTATGTCTGGCAGAATGACCGACCAAGTCTGAGAGTCTAAGTCAAAGCAATGTAAATCGTTTGAGAGAGTGGAGTCGGCCGCTCCTCCAAATACGTATAGATGACGGTCAAACGCAACCATAGAGTGCCCATAGCGTCTTGCAGGAGGTGGTGGAGTGCCTCTTAGGATGTGTTCAGTAGAGATTCGCGTCCAGCTAAGGAAGGACTTATAAATTACACAGTCCATGAGAAAACAAATTTTAGGTCAATTTGAAACGTCGTTCTCTTACGTTTTATCCTTAAATCTAAATTGGAACAAGGAGTTCGTTATTTTTGCACCACTCTGGCCACTGAAGACGAACATGCAATCCCGAGCTACGGCAACAGGAAAATTACAACAAGTTGGCGGACATTCTCCTTTCTGATCTACTTCCTCCCAGCTTCTTACGTCACCCTAAAATTATTTGTTGTTGAAATGATTAATCTACGTACTATATATTATTGTTATTACTATACATACAGGCAAAGTGTGATTTATCTATACATTTCTAGCAACTATACTCACAGTTAATGATATTGTCCACATATCGTTCAAACGAGCATTACCATCATAACCAGCAAATATCCACAATTTATTATCAAAAATGGCGGCACCGTGTGCTGACCTTGGAACAGGTGTTTTTCCCATGAATCTCCACTCGACCCATTGCCCTGAATAAAATTTGTATTCGAATAGATCATTTTTGTTGGTAAGATTCGAATTTGAATGTATGTCTCCCGTATATCCGCCAAACACATACATTGACGAGTTGTGGACTACGGCAGAGTGATGATACCTGGAAATATAGAAAAATATTCATTTAGTCTGGATATATAATCCAATTAGAATAGTTAAGTTGGTTATTTTATACCTTGGAGCAGGAGGTGTCCCTGTAGCAAAAGATCTTCCCCAACTTTTCTCCTTCACATCAAAACGCAAGAGATCATTTAACATGCTCTTTCCGTTGTCTCCTCCAAAAACATAGATCGCATCTTTATAAGCTACTACAGTGTGTTTACTACGTCTAAAATTTAAGATTATTTACAGCTATTTTATAATATGATAAAGTTGAAATTTTTTATTTACCTCGCCCCAACAAATTCGTCGCATTCTGGCATACGCTTCCATCGATGCACTGTTTCAAACGGCCCTATCTCTAATGTGAGTGCACTAACATCTGCTGTTGGAAGACTACTCATTTTTAAAATTTATATCGAGATAAAATTTCGTGGCCTATATTTTGTTATTAGGTACTTATTCTTTATAAAAATAACGATTTATATGCTTTATTAATTTAAGTGCATTATATTTCTAGACTATTAGTGGGTACGCTAAATTTTACATAAACTATTTTACCTCCCCAATTACAAACAATATCGACATCATACATTGGGGCACCCACACAAATAGACCAAACAAATCAATAAACTTAACCTCACTTTGTGTGTCGCATAGATAAGAGATGTGTGTTGTTTATCAGTACCTGCTGATAAATTTATCACATATTTTTATGGATTTATTAAAATATTTTAACTTAAGATGATATTATTATTAACACACAATTAAATACTGGTATATAATATAAAAATTATTTTCCCAGATTTTAAAGGTCAATGAAAATAGTTCAAATATCCTACACAACATGCGCTCTCAGGCCTAATACGATAGAGATCCTATAAAGTAGAGACTGGTCACTGGTTGCATAATGGCGGCGATGATCTGAGTGTTCGCATGTCCATTAAGTATGTTTACAAATATCGCAAGTGTCAAAAGTAGGTTGCAGTATTTGTTTTGAAAAGTGGAGAAATACATTCGCATATTTTTTATACCTCCGAGTGAAAAATAAGCCAAAATATGTAAGTAATAACGTTACCATTAATTGTTTCGCGACTAAATCAGTCATAATAGATTGTTATTTTAATTTTAATCTATTACATTGTGTCTAGTGACCAGTGTAGTGGCAATTCTGTAACTACATATTGTGTTAAATTTAACCGCACGCTAAATGATTGCAAATTAACATTAAATTGTGTTCTACAAAATGAAAATTAACATGCGTGCGTTAAAAATATTGAATTTAACCTTGCCGTTAAAACATTTCCGACTAGGTTTAAAAGCTACATAAAAAACAACTCTTATTGGCACCGCCATTATGTAGCCACTTTGCATATGGACCAATCATTGCCTCCCACTAGAGTGGCCAGTCTCTACTTTATAGTGCCTATAACATCACTAATCACTGAACTATATAACATCAGTAGAAATTGATAAATTAAAATAAATATCAAAAGGAACACTGACTACTGATTACTTGCAACGTATGTTTCAACCTCGGTTTCAACTGCGAATGCAGTATAGAGACAGAACAACTATTTATATTGCGCGCAACTTGATGAAAAAGATAAATTCTGCCTGTAGGAATGTCATAAAAACATTTAAATGCATATTTCTTATTAAAATGTCCTATATAGATAATCTAATTTTAAAGAGTAACTTGTCGTTGAAATAGCTCAAATAGACGGTAGCTCCACAGACTGCAATACAATAGTTCAACTGGCTAATTCTCATCCCCTCCATCCAGTCCATCCGAATTGTCAATTCCAAGATGGCGAAAGTCGTTTCTGTGAAGTTGGTGCTCTATTAATTTTTAGTCTTGAGACATTACGACAAACTTTAAATTAACTAATAGTTTTGATAATCATAAATTGGGCGAATAATAGTAGTAATAATAAGCTGTAATCATGTCAGTTCCAAATTTAACAAACAGTTTAATGCAATCACAAAATATTGTTATAAATCAGGTGCCATTAGGCCATACGATAATGACAAACGTGAATGTTAATAATGGAATACCAATTGCAAACGCTATTTCTCACACGAATGCAATCGATCCAAACGGTGATATGAAAGGAGGCCTGACTATGGTGGAGACAATTGCAGGTATTTGTTTTGCTCTAGTTTTGAGGTTATTCCACATCTGTGGCCATCTCCTTAGGTGTTTTGTAAACGTTTCTAATTCGTAGGTACGAATTTGGTGGGAGTGCAAACCGTGCCAGTTCAGAACACAAGCCCAGTGAAGACTGTACAACAGAATATACTTTCCAACGAGCCTTTGCAGGTTCTAACCAAGCAACGACTTCAAGACCTAGTTCGTGAAACAGATCAGACATTGAACTTAGAAGAAGAGGTAGAAGAAATTATCTTAAACTATGTTGATGAGTTTGTTGATCGTTGTTTGAATGGCGCAGCTTTAATTGCAAAAAACCGCCACGTTAACACTATCGAAGTCAAAGACGTCCAACAATTTTTGAATCGTAACTATAGCATGTGGACTCCTGGTTTTGGAACCGATGAATTGAGGCCTTATAAGCGCAGTCTAACTACCGAGGCGCATAAGCAGAGAATTGCTTTAATTAGAAAAACGTTGAAGAAGTATTAATTTGTTGTAGATTGGACTGTGTTATTTTTTTCGTTGTTTCAATTACGCGTTTGCGATGTTTAAACTGAGTTATTAATTATCTTAAATATCTAGTGAATATTGAATGATTTAATAGAAAGTGAAATAAAAACTACAATGTGATATAGGCTCCAAAAGTATTTGTTTGTTTATGTTCGACAAGTAATTGAGGCACATATATTTTCCTTTATTCCATTTGATATCTATGAAGTTCTTAATCATTGAGGAGGGTCATGTGTAGTCTAAATTCAAATTTTCAGACCATATAGGGCATCTGCAAAGTTTTCAAGGCCATTCCTTAGAATGAAAACAAATAATACATAACCTCACTTTAGCTAGTTGATTACTTGCAGCTAAAACAAATCAAGGATCGTAGCCAAAATTTTTCCTCCACACAACGACCTTGAAAAATGTGACGTCACATGTAGATGCTCTATTGCGATAAGTCACTCTAATTTTTTAATCGGCAGTGCACTTGAAATACCATACAACTGGCATGCCATATGTTTTTTTTTCAGGGTGTCTAACGACTGGGATATACCAGGCATTATATTGGTTTTTTTTATAATATTCTTGAGATATACAAGAAATTTGGACCACAAAGTTGATGATTGAAATAAAACTTTTAGCAACATCCACATCGATATGCTTTATGACTGAGTGCAGAGCCAAATGCTTTCGCTGTCATTCTTATCGACATTTAAATTATGTTTCAGTGGCTTTCTTATAATTTTGCCATGGTAGCAGCAGAAATATGAACAAGAACTGACATATGCAACTAATAAAATAAAATAAAAAAAGTATCTTCAAGTGCCTTTTATGCCTTCTATTCATATAATTTAACTTAGACGACTTTCAAGAACAACTCTGGCTGACAAAATAATTCATATAACATAAATAGTTTTAATACTAAATAATTTTTATCACAATAACATTCAGTAAAACAATAAACAAATATAAATTAAACCCCTATTAAACAAACTTAACATCTAATATGCCCCCTTCTCATTAAACCCATAATTTTTGTAGCCATCATTTCCACCTTTTTTAGCAAATTCCGCCCCATTTTCATAGAAGGCATTCTGACCCTTGGCCTTGTTAAAGCCCTTATCGTCCAGGTAGTGCTGTCCTTTTTCTAAGTGTCCTCCTTTACCAAATTCACCTTCTAAGTAAACCTTCTTGGCGTGTCCGCCCTTTTGGAAGCCTCCCGACTTTTGCTCTTTGGATGCTTCAAAACCTCCGTGTTTTTCCTTGTGCGCCTCGTCGTGATCTTCGTCGAAGAATTCAGTGTTTTTCTTATATTCATTTAATTTGTGAACGTTGTGATGTCCTTTGGTGTTGTGGCCCTTAGCGTAACTGCCTTCATCCACAAAGTGGAATCCCCGTTCCCCCTTCTCACCTTTGTGCTGTTCAGCGTAGTAACCGTCATCGTGGTTTTGTGATTTTTTGTCGCCACCTGAAATAGTACCAGAAGTTTTAATATAAAGTTACGTTTGTATTTATATATTACAGGGTTTTTAATCATTCGTATTAAAACAAATGAAGTTGTGTGACGTTTTCAGTATTCACATAATTATATCACTGTTGACTTTACTTACCAGCTTCCGCATATTGCTTCTGATGTGCCTCTCTGTCGTGCAGTCCTTTGGCACCTTTTTCTTCCACTTGTCGTACTTCATACCCCTTATCCCCTTCTTCACCCTTAACTGCGTGCTTCACAACTTCAAATTCTTTACCAACACCTTGCTCAAAATTTTTTAATAAACCAGACTCTGGTGTCTCCAAGTTGCCGATAATTCTAAAGGGGCGTGTGAAATCTATTAAAAACACACCAATGACTAGAAAAACCGCCTGCCTCTGCATTTTGCTCGGACTACTATCTACTTAGTTTCTAAATGAATGACAAAGATTTGCTAATTTGTGTTTATATATTTTTAAAATGTTTTAAGTAGGAGCACTAAAAAAATATACGTATGTGGTAATAATCTGAAATCAAAATTATACACAATTTCATGCATGAATGGAGCCTTCTTGAAGGTTGTAAGGTTAAATTGCTAAATTGGATGCAGTTTTTAAGAGTACAATGTCAGCTTTCTCCTACCCACATTGGTGAGGTGTTCTGGTATTCGATTCATTGTTCTAGAGTTTTGTAAGGTTTCCTTGACAATTGAGAAATACCCTTTTGTAGGCCACCAAATTCTTTCTGTATGTAATTCCTTTATTTACAAACAAGAAATAAAAATAAATCAGAATTGTTTATATACAAAATAGTTCTCAAGAGTTCAGGTGTAAAATGGCTCTGGTTTATTTCATTTTCCGAGCTATACTGAGCATAAGTACACTGCTCAAAATTCATTCTTTAAATGGTTACCAGTAGACCTTTAAATTAGGTTTCCAACACAATTTTAAAATCGATCCAAATCGATACATTGGAAGAGGAAAGATAGAGGATGTAACTTTTAAAAGGTAATACAAAAAAGTCCTTTAAACCTGCTATACCCTGGTTTATTAAACATTTCAAAAACTATACTTATATATAGAAACAATGGATCGAGAATAGAGGCATGTAATTGTGTTTGACGCAGTTGACCACAATTTGCTCTTGAAAAAACTTTTCAGATTGAGAGTACACGGGCTAGCGCATCACTGGCTCAACTCTTGTCTGGATAATAGAAAACAAGCGGTAATAATTGATTCGTATAAATCTGATTTCAGGCAAGTGAAAACAGGTGTACCGCAGGGCTCTATCCTCAGTCCTTTACTCACTTTAATTTTTGTGAATATAGCACATTCTTGCATAACACCTAATGCATCAATTGTTTATGCTGATGATACAAACTTTTTAATGTCCAAGTCCAGTTATTCAAGACAATACATCAGTAGATGAGTTTTCTGAATGGTGTTTAAGCAATGGCCTAGTTGCAAATTCTGGTAAAACAGTTTTTATATCATTCTTACCAAAGAACGTTGGTCATAGCTCGTGTTTTAATTAAGGCAAAAAAAATGACATGGGAGTCACACCGAAAATTTAGTAAATCATGTTTTATTATTCGGTACTTGAAGTCCTCTGTCTCTCTTATTGTTTTAAAATCAGCATACTTTGGTTAGTCCAGTCTGGTCTGTCATGTGGATTAATTTTCTGGGAAAGTTCATTCGTTGTGTGGTTGGTCTATCTGCGCAAACTCCCCATAAAGAGACATTTATAGCCCTATTAATTTTAACATACCATCACTTTGTATATTTTTAATTGTATTAAATATAAAAAAAGCCAGAGGGTTTGTTCCTAAGAAATAATAATATTCACAACACCACACACGCAGACAAACTGAACTTTGGATCTCATTTTCTAGACTAAGTAGTTCCCATATGTATCAAGGAATCAATTGTTTTAATAAGTTCACCCGTCTCTTTGGCCATTTTAATAATCTTAACTCCTTTAAAAATGCTTTGTTTAAGTATCCTAGTTAGCAATGCATTTTATTCTTTAGACGAATAATTACATTCTAGTATAAGGTTTTATTACTATTATTATTTTTAGTTTATTTCTATTTATTGTATGTTTGGTTCCAAATGTATTGACTAGTCTAATAACTCACTCATTGTGTGATTTAACATGATGAATAACATATTATATACATATTTTAATGTATTTAAATGACACTGAAAGTTCCAGGCTTGAGAAAATTAAATTTACTTGGTCAATGAACATTCACCAAATATAACGACCTTCACTACATATTTTCAATTATTTTTATTTTAATGTGTTTGAGACATAACTTGAGGACACTAATTGACTGTAAATTTAATTTAAATTTGATTACTCAGTTAACCGTTAATTTTTTTTACAAATATTTTCAATTATTCAAGAACAGAGCATCCAATAATTATATTTTCCTTCCTGTACAAGTAGTGCAAGGAAGTATTAACATTTTTCCCAAAGTAAGAGTAAGATTATCAGGCCAAGATTGAGTTCGAGATTTTAACCAAGTCTTCAGAAGATGCCGTTATTAGTTAAGCTGGCTATGTTCGAAGTTTGACCTACAGAAAGGAAAGTATTAGTTTATCACCAGCAAGTAGAATCTATAAATCAACATGTATGCCAATTCTGGAATATGGACACAATACTTATAAACTGTGACAATCCAGCTAAATAGAATCTTCAAGTTGGAGAAACTTCAGCATAAAGAAAAACTGTCTAGGAAGAGTCTGAGACATTTAACTGGATCGTTATTAGTCAAGAGTTATTGAGGGTTTAAATTAAAAATTATGTTTGAGTTTTATCCTCGTTTAGTTTCAACTTAACATTGTTAAAATAAGTCTTTGATTTTAACTGCATTTCATTTATGATTGTCAGATGTTTTAAATCATTACTAGCTAATAGAAGACTGGTATCGTCAACATAACGTTTTTGTAGTTTAATTGATTTGAAATATTATTTATATAGATGGTGAACATATGACTGATGGTCAAGAGGTGAGCGCACTTGCCTCTCACCCAAAAGTTCCGGGTTCGATCCCCGGTCGTGGCAGTGGAAAATACTGTGAGAGGGATTTTTCCACTATACACGAATATTGGGTGTGTGTCTCTTGTCTCTAAATGTGCAGCCCCCTCCCACACAGGGCTCTTTTAGAGCCTTCCGGGATAAAGGGGGTCGTCATTACCTGTGGTGCATTTATTATTATTTAAAAAAAAACACTATAAGTCCCAAGATGGATCCTTGCGGAACTTCATGCTTAAGAGATCTTATAGATGACATATCGTTATTTTGAACAACACACTGGTATCTATTGGTAACATAAGTTTCGGACTTTTATTACAATTTGGCGAAATAATCATCGCAGAGTTATCACACTGGAAATTTTTGATCAATCCGATAAATCTAATTCTTCATAAACTGATGCGCTTGATTTGCTGACGTCATTCCCTCCCAAGACTTACCTCGTGTAAATAGTCTTTCGCATTCCCAAGTCAGTGTTGAGACATACATCTTTTACTATGTGCGAATCTGGTTAAATTTTGCATATAGGTTGTTTTTAGGGCCTACGCAATAATTCTCTAAAATTTGCCCCTTAAAGGGGTAGAAGCAGCCTCTTAAACATTAAATAATAAGTTCAATACCAGCTAGTAAATTAGAAAAACGTTTCAACACATTATTTTGATCATATTTAAAAAAAATGGCAGGTTGTAACAAAAAAATTAACTTTAACTTAGTGTATCTCTCGTACCATAGATAAAAAGGGTATTGTATGTGCTGACCTTGAATAAATTGTCATTAAAACTGCATATGAAGATTTTTTTTAAAATGTTTGTCACACTGTATCTTCTAAAGCCTTTATGTTTAGGATATATGTTTATAACTGGTCTAACACCAATTTCGATCCGGGGAAACCAAATTCCTACCAAGAGGTGCGTGAAGTACTTGGGGGTGAGATTAGATCAACGACTGACGTTTAATGCTCACATCAATGAGACAATACGGACGGTCTACTCCTTGTCCAGGAGTCTGTATCCGCTTATGGTCAGGGGTAGCAGACTTAACCGACATAATAAAAAACTGTTGTACACAATGGTGGTCAGACCGTCCATCACATACGCGGCGCCGGTGTGGTGCAGCATACCGACCACGACTATGAAAAAACTAAAAGTGCTTGAGCACAAATTTATGCGCCTCATCTCTAATTCTGGAAGGTACACCTCCCTCAGAGACCTGTACGCATTTTGCAGCGACATAACCCCGATAGCGGATTACGTCCAGCAGATCTCTCAAAACTTCTACTCTTTCAAGCTGGGCGATAGTCCGTTAACAAGACACATAACACAAATTAGACAGAATAATGCCCCATTTCGGATTAAACACCTCTTACCGTATCAGACGTTACCGATTTTCCGGCAACCCCTGTAGCCAAACTTCACCAACTATAACCTCAACTTACCCTATCCACCTTTACTAATATTTCATACCTTTCATATCTTTAAATCTTTCCTGTCCCCCTCTTCCTTTATGTTTGTAATCTTTTGTCGCGTTTATTTTTTCTTGCTTTCTTTTTGTACATTTTTGTCTCTAAATTCATTTCTCATCGCACATTTTTACAAAATCAAAACCTTGTGAAATCAAAATTTTTAAAATCAAAGTTTAGGCCCGCCTTTGCGCAGCCCGGAATTTAAACACCTCGCGGAAGGCTCCTCGTTTGGATTGAGGTGCCTGCGTCAGCTACGAAATTTTTTTAAAAAGTGATAAGTGAACAAGTTTTCTAAAAAAATGTGTAGTTTTAAGTGTTGTTAAATCTTTTATGTTAGATGTAAGTAATTTTAATACCTTTTTAATCTGTTTGTCTCAGAAGGAGTCTAGGTTTAAGTTTTTAATTGCAATCCGCCATCGTGTAGCGCGGTGGTTGCACGGTCGGTCCCGGGATGGGTTCTGGGGAGGTACGTATTATATTATAATGTTAATAAAGTTATGTTGAGTTGAGTTGGTCCGACAGAATGAAGTATCAATCTTCAAAGTTAATTCCTGTCATAAACTTCGATCCAGGCATCTCCGATCATTTTACCCAAACAGCAACATGGAAAACGGGAGCACTACCTACTGTCGAAAATAAGGTGCAAAACTGCACATTTCGAAAGATTAATGAATTCTCCGTAGCAGAATTCACTAAAATTTACATGTCCGATTCAACATTTTTGAAATTCTATCACAGTACATTTGATAACATTAACACTGCCTATGATTTTTTCTGGGAACATCTTCATTGGTGTATGGAAGCTGCCTTTCCAATCTGTACAAAAAAATTAATAACAATAATACAAATAAAATCAAAACTCTATTCACTCATTCTTTATTAAAAAAACTCCAGAACTTAAAAGACCTGAATACATGAGAAAACTTGTTAACTCCAAGGAATTAAATGCGAATTATAAATTTTCAAAAAACACATTGAACTTGAGATATAAAAATGAAAAGAGGAGCTATAACATCAATAAGATACAACGATCAGAAAATAAATGACGAACTCTATGGAGTAAGTAAGTTTATTGAATATAGGACAAACCTAATATATACACATTATTAAAAGATATGTTTCTTCTTATAAATACATTAATACAAATAAAAACAAGACGTAATATAGAGACACAAATACAAACAACTGCTCATACTTTAGTAAGAGTGGCCCGAGTGGCATAAAAACAAGTAAACTATGATTATATACAAATTTAGTTATTTTAAAGCTCTTGGATCCTATCGCTGTAATTCTAAAACAGTGTGGAACTGCCAAAAAGCTCTAATCCAATTGGGTAGGAACAACAAACTGACTCTGGTCTGGGTGCCTGGCCACTCTGGGCTGGAGGGCAATGAAATTGCCGATTGCTTAGCTAGAGAGGGTGCGGCATCAAAATTTATAGGACCAGGACCAGTTCTTTGCATATCTTCAAGCACTGTCAAGACAAATAGCCTAGACTGGGCAGAGAGCAAGACGCTACCACTGGCAGGAACTACCAGGATTAGCTCATTCGAAGGAATTCATTACATATCCTTTGAAATCAAGAGCTAAAAAACTGCTAGAGTTGAATAGGTTACACCTAAGGACCCTAATCAGCCTATACAGTGGGCACTGCAGATTAAATCATCATTTACACCGAATGCCGTCTGCCTCTAGAGGAAGATAAAACGGCATGTCCTGTGCACTTGTTTGTCCCGCTGCAGAAAGAACCCGGTTTTCATTATTTGGCAAAGGTCAGTTTTTGTCCGAGGACCTGGACAATCTCTCATCCAACAAGGTTATCAGCTTTATTAAAAAGCTGAACCTATTGGATGAACTATAAATTAGGAGTGAGCCACAATAGACCGATTGGTCGCGGTGGAAGGGTCTGGTATAGACCCACTCACATTTCAACCTAACCTAACCTATTGCCGCATTCTGAAACGCTTACACTTCCATCCCTACAAAAATCAAGCCGTACAAAAACGTCTACCTGCAATCCCAATTGAAATGTTGGAATGGGCGATGAAAAACTTTCGTGCTAGGCTGATAGTCGAGAGGTGAGCGCACTTGCCTCTCACCCAACAGTTCCGGGTTCGATCCCCGGACGTGACAGTGGAAAATACTGTGAGAGGGATTTTTCCACTATACGTGGATATTGGGTGTGTGTCCCTCGTCTCTAAATGTGTAGCCCCCTTCCGCACAAGGCTCTTCTAGAGCCTTCTGGGATAAAGGGGGTCGTCATTACCTGTGGTGTATTTATTATTAAGTGTGTCAGCAGAGAGGTCATATTTAAAAAACAAAATTTCCGTGTTTTCTTAAAGACCTTGTTTCAATTTTTGAATCAAAATCTAGCCATTAATAAAAACTCAATTCAAAATGGATACTTCGACCCGCTACGAACTTTTGTGTTAAAATCATACAGGCAATCACCCTTTAAAGTTCGTCCATGTACTTAATTAACACCCTGTATATTTAACCGAGTGAATTTCATAATTTTTGATAATTTTTTGATGGAGATTAATCCTTTTTTTACAAAGCTGACCTCTTTAAATCAAATAAAACATTACATATGTTGCAAGTTTTTATTAAAATAAAACTGTAGAAATAATTATAGCTCGAGGTATAAAACCACAATTACACAACCAGTTTAATAATCTGGAACGTGTTTTTATGTATAAACACTTAAATAATAATAAAAATATAAATATTAGACGATTATGTTTTTTTTACTTTTCAAACAATTTATACACAAAATAAAGTTCATCCATCTTTAAATGCTAATCGTAAACTTCTATATGCAGTCACAATTTTCCTTACATTTTATTTAAAATTAAACTTATTTAATTTCAAATATATAACCAACGCTTAACTGAAAAAAACAGTATTTAATTAAATAAAAACTTATGAACCATTATATCTCTCTAGGAACTTGCGGTAAACACATGTTGTAATAGGCACTTTTTTCCCAGAAGTTGACACCTTTCCACCCGCACCAACCCTTACTTTGGATCACATGAAGATCTTCACTTCCTGTATAGTGGGGGTCAAGTATGAGGAATTTTAAACTACCCGTCTGCTGATTATAGTCCACCCCTAAAATGGTATGTGCCAGTACTCCTCCTCCTGTGAAAAAGTAGAAAAATTCATAATAAAGTTGCAAATCTTTCTTTATTTTATGTTGACTTTTCATTTTTAAACTTACAGTACGGTTCAATCAACAATACAGGGAATTTACCTATCATAATGGGAGATCCATGCGTTTTAAAATGATGTACCAGTTCTGGCCCTTTAGACCCCATTTCTTCTCCTGAACTAACATACAATATTTTACACGTAACTCCTAGCAGAGTGTTCAGCACGAAATTTACTTCCGTCGAGCCGATCCACTGCTTCGAGCCTATAAAACTGCTGGGCTTATCTCCGATATCCACCAGGCATTTCTGTATGTCTTTATACGTGGGCACCTCCTTGTCGATGTAGCCTTGCAGCTTAAACCAGGAGGCGAGTGTTTGAAGCGACCTGTACGCACAACCCCAACCATTATCGTCCATATTGTTTTGGCAGTAGTGGTAGTATTCGTACTTGCCGTTGACCAAAGATATTTCTCCACCTGAAAGAAGGTATCCATTGGACATTTTAACTTTTGTTTAAATGTGCTTTTAGAGGGTGAAATATTAAAACAATATTTTTAGTTGCAAACTCTTCTATAAAATCCTTATTTTACTATAAGGAACGTAACCACACCGCAACCAACATCTACTCTCCGGGCTATGTTCCCCGCCGAGCGCTGAATTACAAGTTACAAGCCTGGCACGTTAAGTGTAATAATTGCATATTACCATCAAAACGTTAATGCTTCGATTGCAACAAACACCAGCCGAAAGACTGATCCTACTTGCAGCTCTCATGCCAGTCATCCCATACCACTTGCAGACTGCAGTTTCGAGCTGTTGGCTCTCGTCAGTGCAAGGTAGGCATGTGACGACCGACACGAGGATCACTTGACCATTTAGTACATTTTGGTATCTTTGGGATTGCGACATGTAAAATAGTCAGCAGGCGCCATCTAGAGGTCCAGTGTCCATGTAATTCAGCGCTCGGCGGGGCACATATCCCAGAGAGTAGCTGTTGGTTGCAGTCTGGTTACGTTCCTGATAGTAAAATAAGGATTTTATAGAGGAGTTTGCGACTAAAAATATTATGTTTTAATATATATATTACAATGATTTCAATTACCAAAACACCGTTAAGTGAAGTGAAAATTCAAATTTTACCTAACACTACCACATTAGAAACCTGCTTGTTTCAAACTTACCATTGTCAGTAGGTTTGACTCCCTCGTGCGGGTTTATTAATGGACCGTTACTGTTCCTCTCACCCTTAAACATATATCGGTTAGCTCTACGAAATACTGGTCTCATTACATCTATCATCAACTGCTTATGGTAAAATTCACGATGACTTTCTAAAAAAAAAAAAAGAATACTTCAACTCCTAAGCCAACTCAAACAATTATAGGGTTATATTAAATCACTTGTATATATTTCCTCACTTACTTATTAAGCCATCCTCAGCGTCATTTTTTGGATACAATCTCGTTAAAAAATGTCCATAAATGGGCGAGTAGAAATGGAATGGCTGGAGAAGCGAAATACTGCTTAGATCTGCATTGGCATGATATAACTGATAGATCAGATTTTTTTCATATAACCTTAAATATCTTATTGCAGACTCCAGGAGAACTTCGTACAGGTCAGCCACTTTTGTCTGGCGATGGATCATAGCCAATGAATCAATGATAACTGTTGTATTAATGGACTTGAGGGATTCTAAAAAAAATTAAATGTTTTATTGTTTTGAGTATTAATTATTCATTTATTTTATTTACTTTTCTCTAAAACACATATGGGCGCATGCTCTTTTGCTAAAGTACTTTGCCCCTCTTTCGTAACCCTTCGCAACATGTTGATGGTTAAGACATCCAAATCGAAATTCTGTGACTTTTTCTTCCTCGTTAGTCCCTCAGCACCATTAGATTCCTCACAAATATCCCCGACGCTTGGATGTCCACTGATGCCAATTATACTGGTCACAGATTCATTTCCCAATAGAAACACATTTGTTTTAGGAAAGGTGAAGATGATGACACCTAATGATAGAGATTTTCTAACCTTTTGAAACGTCTCCTCTATTGATCTTACACTAACCTCACATTTTATGGGGATCTCTCCTGTGAAATTTATCAGTAGAAATACTGTTTTACGACAAAAGTTTGAAACTTCTTACCTTTAAGTCGAATATGCACAAATTCTGAATAAATATCGTGTTCGCTAATGGCGACATACTGTGTTTTTTCTATTTGCCCATTATTTATAATATTAACATCTATTTCATTAGGTGTTCCTAATTTGCATGAAATAAACAACGGGTTATCTGTTACATCAATATCATGAATGTATGTCTTAACTTGACTTTGATTAATGCTGCCATCGCTTACTTGAAAAACTCCACAAAAATCGACCTCAGCGGGGAATGAATGAATGAAATCTATTCCACCCTTAAGATATGTTTGTAAACCAACTACGGTAAGCGTGTCTTTTAAAAAAGTGCCGTACAATTTTCCAAAACAAGCTTCTCGCGTTTCAGACAGCCTCTAAAAATGAGGTTATAAACATATGTTACAAAAAATAAGTTGACGCAGTTATACAGCAAGTATATTAAAATTAATAAGCGTTAATTTAATACAGGTATACTGTTTACTTTTGAAATTTACCTTTAATACAGTTTCTGATATTTTTATTGAAGGTATCATTGTTGTCGTGTCAGCTGTCAGATTCTGATCTGATCTCGGTGATCTGATCGCTCAATCGAAGATCACAGATCATTCCATCGTATACCATGAGATGTTCGTTTTACCCAAGGATTGTTTTGCTTTTACCTGTATATTTGTTTTGGGTCGTGATGTAAACTTCGCATGCAGCACGTAATACCCATACCATTCACAGAAAACTCAAATGTTGTGAATTATAGCCATCTTCACTATAAGTAAGACAGAGAGACAAGTCTCGTTTCCGATTTTCGACCAGTAAACTCTGGCTGCAGTGGCTGCATTAAGTGAGCAGTTGAACAGGTAGAAATTGTTTAGTGAACGGTAAATCGACCGGTCCCAAACCTTGGACCGGTCCAACCGCTCACTTAACGCAGCCTCTATAAATACTACTTACTACTGTTACTAATAGTACCAGTTCACTGCTTTCGACTTTCTTTGTGTTTCTCTTTATCGAATTCTTTCGCGCTGTGAGAATCCGGATCTATTCCTATTACAGTCCATGGCAAACGATGTCAATTTTAGTGATAACCAAAATTTATTGATAGTTTGCTATTATAGTTAGTTAAGTCCAGGGTTTTTATTTTTTATACCGTTATTTAAGAAATAAGGAAAATTAGAAATCCACCATGCAGCGTACTATAATACAATCCTTCTGTGGTAGATGGCGCAATGAAACTGGTTGGGTGGTTGACAGGAATCTTTAAAAGTATCTCATACAGGTGATCATAATGTGGAACAATCCAAGCCAGTTCCTAATATATTCAATAGATGGCGCCATACGTACTCAACATATTAAGTCTGTACTCTGTGATATTAACCTTTAAAAAGTTTAATTTTCCCGATTTCCGAGAGTTTCCCAATCTCTTATTCGTAGAAATGAGACAAATTGATAAAAAGGATTACGGTAGTTGGTTATCAAATCGTTTAAGAGCGGAGCTGAGAAAAAGAAGTGCTAGATTCATCGAAAAAAAGCTGATTTGGTTGAAAGGTATATAATTACATTTATGAACTTGAATTTTTTGTTTATAAATCCTCTTTTATACTAGATTAATCAATCATGATAATATTCTAGTTAGTGCACTTGAGCGCTTTGGTACACAGCAACAAGTTTTCATTTTGCATGTTAATTAATTTTCTTTATTCAGACATATTTTTGAAGGACACACAACCGAGTACAGCTGGTGCACTCTGGCGGATAAAATAAAAGAAATAAAGAAAATGTTACAGAGGTCGAAGATATTACCCATTGTAAGCTATAGATGTCAGAGTACTTTTACAAAAGATTACTATAATATATACTCTTCTGAGTCTTCTGTATGTTCCAGTCCATGCTGGCCAGATCTTGAGGACGTAGCATTGCATATTCATTAATTTAGAGGGGTCATCAATTTAATAAATAAAAACACGGTTATTGCACTACTTATACCTATATTTATCAATAAACAATTCAATCCTTTTAAACGCATTTACCAGATTCAAAATTTTGTATAGTGTTAATCACATCATTGTACACGAATTGAGTGAGATCTCTGCCATTCAAAAAGTCTAGATGTGTCCATTTTGTATAATTCACTATATTAAATCCACATTGAACACTCGCTTGGAATTGAGAATAAGTTTTCTGAGCTAGCTGTAAATTAAACAATACATTAATTAACTTGTAAATTAAAGGCACATAATATTCGCATGATCTTCAACTGAACAAAATTGACTATAAACGAGTGAACCGAGAATAAATAATTATCGTTACAAGTACAGGAGTCTGTACTCTATTTATACCTTCCTTTGTAGAAGCCTTACACTGTTAGAGTGGGGGTGATTCGGCAACCAGCGCAGAGATGGCACCACTTGGTGCTCACCAAAGCTTAGTATTACGGTTTTCTTGCTTTATAATTATTTGACTTATATTCTTTATTTGTATTTTCGATGTAATTTACACAATCAGGCACGTCAGTATAATATATAGTATATTTAAAAAATAATAATAACGTTTACGCCGTTTACGGTAACATATACTTACAATAATATACATTCAAAGATATAAGTATATACAGTGTGACCGACCCATTTGTGTTGGAGTGACTCTGTAACATTTTTATTTATGTGATTTTCACCGTTTCTTTAAATTGTAGAGCTTGTTTAACTGTATTTTTGGAGCAAAAAGCCTACTACGTCAGTTTTTAGGAGTAAATTTTAATTCTCCATATTAGCGATTTTTTTTAGGGAAAATTTATGCACACCACCGGATTCACTCCTCAAAACGGTCTTGTAGTAAATTTTGTCGAAAATTTGTAAGTAATAGCGTTTTTGTAGACATTATTAAAAATGTACAATACCTACATCAATTTCATAAATTTATTTTAAAAATTGTTATCCATTAAAAAAAGTTACTACAGTGTCTAGTGTTAATAGTCATGGACGTCCTAACTGTAAGAGAGAAAATAGAAATTGTATGGCTTACTGACGATACTGTGGGTACGACAAGAGAAGATGCGATTGAATTCAATAATATACGCCCAAATAGACGAGTAAATCAAAGTAATGTACAGTACATTAATAAAGCTTTCAATGTGACAGGTTGCGTTTCAAAAAACTTGCTTAGGGCCGGTTTTATAATGTTAGATTAACTCCACGTTTATCTTAAGTTTAAACTCAAGATTAAACCATGATTTAAACTTTACTTTACAAACTTAAATTTATACAGTTGGCTCCACTGTTCAACAGAAATTGCAACTTCACGTAGTTTGATTCTAACCTATTTCGACATTTTGACATGACATTTCAAGTTTTTTTGTAAAAAATGGAGGGAAATAGAAAAACAAATTCGCTGAACTAATTTTACTAGTGCAATATTTTTAATTATACAAGAGGCAGTAGATTTGTGTAGGCTTCTAAAGTTTCTGGTAACAATAAGCATATAATATATGCATGGTGAGTAGATCAAACATAAATCTTTATCTTTCTGTCAGATGTAATAATAAATTTTGAATTAGCTCCAATAAAATAATAACTGGCCCAATCTAAACAGCTTATACATTTTTCTGATTACATTCTTGCTTGTAACTATAGGTCTGATTCTAAATTTCCAGAACTTTTAGCGTATTAATAATAATTTTCTGTCATCATTAGATTGTAAATAATCACATATTTGGAATACATCCATCAAATATTACACCGAATTTTATTAATTCTGAGGTTATGAACATTCTGACATCTGATATCCAGAGTTTAAACCATCCCCATCCACCGTTTGAAGTTTAACTTTACTGTGACGTAATTAATCTGCAAACTAAAGATTGCTGACATTATAAAACAGACTTTTTTTGAGATCTGTAGTTTAATCTGTGTTCTGCAGTTTAATCCGATATTATAAAACCGGCCCTAAATGGACGCCGTGACATTTTGAGATATAATGATCAAATTTTCGAATATTTTAACAATAAGCCCCGTTAGGGCCGGTTTTATAATATCGGATTAAACTGCAGAATACAGGTTAAACTACGAATTGGAAAAAAAGTCTGTTTTATAACGTCAGTAATCTTTAGTTTGCAGATTAATTACGTCACAGTAAGGTTAAACTGTAAACGGTGGATGGAGATCGTTTAAACCGTGGATTAACAGATGTCAGAATATTCATAACCTCAGAATTAATAAAATTCGGTGTATTTGATGGATGTATTCGAAATATGTGATTATTTATAATCTGATGACAAAAATTATTAATACACTCAAACAGTTCTGGAAATATTAGAATCAGATCTATAGTTACATGGAAGAATGTAATGAGATAATTTTGAGTTGATTTAGATATCTAAGCAGTCAGTTATTATTTCATTGGAACCAACTGAAAATTTATTATCCGACAGAAAAGTAAAGATTTATTTTTGGTTACCTCACAGTTCTATGTTTATTGTTACCGGCGTTTTTGGAAGTGTACACAAATCAACTGTCTCTTGTATAATTGAAAATGTTTCTTTAATAAAATTATCTCGTATTCAGTGTTTGTCGTTCTATTTCCCTTCTTTGTTACAAAAATAACTTGAAAGGTGATGTCAAAATGTCATAATAGGTTAGAATCAAACTAAGTGAAGTTGCAATTTCTGGTAAACAGCGGTACCAACTATATAAATTTCAGTTTATTTTTATAAAACAGACATTTGTAAAGTAAAGTTTATGTCATAGTTTAAACCTAAGTTTAAGCTTAATATAAACGGACACTTAGGGCCGGTTTTATAATATCGGATTATCTGTTAATCCACGGTTTAAACGATCTCCATCCACCGTTTACAGTTTAACCTTACTGTGACGTAATTAATCTGCAAACTAAAGATTACTGACGTTATAAAACAGACTTTTTTTCCAATCCGTAGTTTAACCTGTATTCTGCAGTTTAATCCGATATTATAAAACCGGCCCTTAGTATTTGAATAGCTGGTTCAAACCAAACCTTAGTAGTCTGAGAGGAAGTATTAGAAGATGCCTGAAAAAAAAAAAATACAAAATGAAGGTTTACAGGCCAAAAATTTTGCATTCATTGGAAGTGGGAGATGAGGAAAGACAATTAGAGCTATTGACTACATGGGGATTATACCCTCTGTCTATTGTACGAGAGTACCTCGCTTAATATCGATCTATTGTAGAAGAATAAAGTTTTAGAAACAGTTATCTAATTTTTTGTGAGCTATATTTCAATAAAAAAAAAATTTGAAATCCATAGCCTACTTTGTGAGATATATTACAAAAGCCTCAAAAATAGGAAAACTACAAACAGTTATAGCTTCCTTATTTTAGAAGAGACGGAAAAAGTTAAAGGGATGAAAGTTAACGGCAAAGACAATAAGAGTAATAATGTGTATAAAAAAATTCGAAAAACGCAGTTAGCTTTGAGTGAAAAGAACAAATCTCAAAATAGGCCATGACACCATTAATTTTGTTTATTTTTTTCTCTTTCCAACGATATAAACATGTCACAAAAATTTTAATTGATAGTGTAAATATTTAAGATTTTGCGAAAACAATAATTCATATCATTGAATCGTAAAAATCAATGCCATGATTAGTGAAAAACAATGTATACAGTTATTAAAAAATTTAACAGATTGTCACTGTTGTATGTTGCGTTGTCGAGTTCTAAAACAAGTTTTATATCAGTTATGGTTGTTAAATAAAAAAAAGGAATAACCCGCTGATATGTAGCAAAATTCTTTGGTCGGACGAATCAAATTCTTTCTAATAATGGATTTTTCAATAGAAATATGCATTATAAATGGACACGACAAAATACACATTGGTGCAGAGAGGTTGATTTCCAAGAAAGACTTTTTACGAATGTTTGGGTTTGTCTTTTAGGGACTAAAGCAATTGGACCTTATTTTTATGATGGCAAATTAACCGCTCGTAGGACTTAATTTCCTGCAAAACGAATTTCAAGATTTTCTTTATGTGGTTCGACCTCACACTGCTGTAATATGAACAAATTATTTAAATCAAGTTCTGCCAGATAGCTGGATAGGCATCTATGGACCCATTCTATGGCCAGCTCGACCGCCAGATATTACTCCCTTGGATTTTTTCGTCTGGGGTTACATTAAAGGCAAGGTATTTTAAACTGTCCCTGGAAATATTGAGGACATCAAAACCAGAATTAGAAATGCATGTGAGGCACTTACTCCTGAAATGCTCCAAAATGTAACGCGTGAGGTGTCTCGTAGAGCACGGTTTGTGTATTAGAATGCATGGTGCACAATTTTAGCATTTGTAATTAGAAAAATAAATACACACATTTTCTTTTCAGTATGGAGTAGGTAGTACTAAATATTGTCTGAAAGTTATTTGTGGCATTCTACGAATATTCTTTCCTATTATTTGGGTTTTCTACCACATATATTATTATCCTTTTCAAAAGCAAATCACCGAATCTACAAAATAATAGAATTATTGGAAGAAAGCCTCTGCGCCCGTGACGTTTACGGCAAAGAAATAGTCAGAGGTTATGTTTTGTAAATAATATAAATCGGAATAAATACAGAAATAATGTATTTTGCTGACGTTTCGGAAAGTAATCTCTTTCCGTTTTCAAAGCTTTTTTTATATCGTTGGAAAGAGAAAAAATAAGCGGAATTAATTGTGTCACGGACTACTTTGAGATTTGTTTGTTTTTCGAATTTTTTGATACACATTATTATTCTCATTGTTTTTGCCGTTAACTTTCATTCCTTTAACTTTTGTTTCTCCTTAAATAAGGAAGCTAAACTCAGTTTGGTCCTTTCTTCTTTGAGGGTAATGCGAATGTGTTTTTAAATTTTCTTGGGAACGAGCTTCGGGACGAATTAGATGATTTATCAGTACACAATCTACTTTTATTAAAGTTTCAGTTATATAAAAGTTCTGTTCATAACGCTGTTTTGGTAAGAAGATGGCTAAATAAACAGTTTGAAAATCGTTCGATAAAGCGAAATAGTCTTTTGATTGATAGCCTCCGAGATCCCCAGATTTGATGCCACTTGATTTTTCCTTTGGGGGTTTAATGAAACAAAAAGTTTGCAAATCAACACCATAAACTGTACAAGAACTACGGGCTATTTTAATGCATGCTTGCAAAGACATTACTCCAGAACAAATACGAAAGGTTAAAGGTTACTATGAATATGCGTAAAATGATTGACAAGTATATCGAAATGAATGGTGGATTGGTAGAAGTGACGATAATCTTGTAGTTTCTGTAACGGAATTCTCTACTTTTTTATTTAAGTTTTGTTATAAGTTTCCATCTCTTTTTTGATTTGTTAAAACTAGGCATAAGAATAATAATAACACTATGTTACTATAGAGTTTAATTTTGTTACATTTTTTTTAATTGATAACTTAACGTTTAAAATAAGTTTATGAAAATGATTCTAAAGATCTAGGTACCCTCCAAGAAATTCCGTACTCCGAGTTTTTTGCGCTATCTACATTACGATACGAAAATTCCATGTTTACCGGTTTTTCGTGATTTAGTCGTAATTCATCTGCTGTAAACTATTTTGAAAATCAACGGCTTTATTTGCCATACCATGTAGTAAATACTTGAATTCATTTTCTGTAGTAATTATTGTTGTATCATCGGCATATAGTATAGTACAGTAATTTACATTTGCGTAAATTAGGCATGTATATAAATGATGAACAACACTGGTTCCAGAACTGTTCCCTGTGGTACACCGAGCTTTATTCATAATAGGTCGGAATTTATTTTATTGAAGAATGTATTTTGTCCCCTATTTGACAAGTAGGATGTTATTAATTTTAAACTACCGTCATTGAAACCATATGATTTTAATTTATCTAAGATATCGTGAGAAATACAATCGAACGCTTTATTTAATTTGCATAAAATAGACTTTACGCAGCTTTTATTTTCGAATCCATCTACAATAAATACTATTTGTTAATCTTAAAATAGTTGGAGAAGTTGAGCGACACTTTCTAAAACCAAACTGATTTTCAATTAAAAATATTTTGTCATTAAAATAAAGGATAAAATATCACTAAAATTTGCTGCTTCCAGCTTTCTTTACTTCTTAGTTAGAAATTCATAACTGAGAATGGGGGAATTTTATGGAGTACCTTAAGGAGTTCCCATGTATTCTATTCCCACACAAGATTTGGTGAAAATGAGCATTACTTTCCCAAAATTATTTAGATTTGTTCAGTAAAGAAATATTGTTTTGAAGAATCAGTCAACGTACTTCCTTTGGAGCTACAAAATCGTTCTCCCCCACAAAAAGTGTAACGGGAACAGAAACTTCTGACAAATTGTAGAGGGGAGGCACGCTTTGCCCATATTTTATTACATTTTCAATAGGTCCATAGTCGTAGTTTTGAAAATTGCCACTTTCTTGCATCTGAACAAAATGTCCAATTACATCAATGCCATAACTGTCCACCACTTGTTGCAAAAATACCGGAAGTGTGAGCTACAAACAAAACCCTTATAAAAACAAGATGTTCAATTATTGCTACTCTACTTTTGAAACTATGGATTAAAATGCTTACCGGGTCCATTTGAGTATAATCCCATCCAGCCAAAGTATTTAAAATTGTTTGGGCAACATACATCAGTCCCGGTGTATAAGCAAACGGTTTAAAGAATTCATCCAGCGGATATTTTAAATTTTCACCATGAAAGAATAAATACACAAGGCTCTAAAAATGTGCAGTCCACTCATTATAAAGTTGTTTTAAGTAAGTTTTTCAAACGTTTAAAATAATCAGTGTTTTATATCGGTATCTGTTCGTTTAGCGACTACTTACCCTGATTAGCGGAAAAAGTGGTGGTACTAAGTTCCAACTAGACCTCGGGTCTGGGTTAAAATATCCTATCGGTGAATAAGATATGATACCTTTAAACCTCTGTTTAGCTTCTTCAGGAAATGTGAGTGCATAAATGTAACTTATTGTAGTTCCCGTAGAGAGACCAATGTAAACAGCTGCTTCGTTCGTTGTGTTGTAAACCAAGTTTAAAATGCCACGGAGATCATATACAGCCAATTGGTTGACACTACAAGAAAAATAATATTCCTCAAAGTAGTCAAAGTTTTTGAAATAATCTTATATTATTGGAGATTTATAGATATTTAAAAAAATGAAGCCATGAGCTCGTAAACACGAACAAGAGTCTAAGATTTGAAAAATAAAAACTTTATTGGAGCATGGCAGTCTAGCCGATAGCCACGTTGGTTAAGGCGCGGAGTGGTAATCACGATTAATCGAACGGGTATCGCGCTACCGGGTTCGAGCACTGGCTCCGGCACTGATACTGTCGGAGGATATGGTTGTAAGTCCGCGTTTTTCAATGTGTAACCCCCTTCCGCACAAGTCTCTGGCTTTTGGAATTAGGGGTTGTCTAATTTTTGTGGTGTTTATTTATTTTATTTATGAGACTTGTTACAGATCCATCCGGGTATGTGCCTAAACTGGTTTAATTTTTTTATAGGTGGTTCGGGTTTTTGTATCGCCCTGTATATCGAATTTTTCTTTTTATTGAAAATAACAACTCGGATTTAAAGGTTGAACCAACATGTTTACTTTCATTGGTTGTAAAAAAATTTTAAAAGCATTTGATATAGAAATACTTTAACACAAATTATTTACAAAATTTTTGTTTGTACTGTACGACAGCAGAAATTCGTATTTTCTATTTTATAGCCAAAAAGGCTGGTTCACAAACATTTTGACCGTTGCAAGTCTCGCCGAAACGTTTGTTATAGATTTCGTCTGTCGTGCCCCTGCCGCTCATTTCGGCTACGGACCACGTGACTGTTCTTTAAATGTAAATTTTATAGAGTTATATAGATAGAAGGAAATTTATGCTGCATAGTTGATATATCCTTGGATTATTTGATTGAAAGATATTGATTATTTGTAAATTGTAAAAGCTCAACCCCCAACGTCCCCAACTCAGACGGGTTGAGAAATCAAACTATAATCAGTATAGAATACAGAGCTTTGACATTAACGCTCCAATGCTAATAGTCATCTGTTAGAAAAGAAATAGTGTAAGCTTTATAATACGGTACTTTTAGGTTAATGAAAATTGTGGTATTATAGCTAAATTTTAATATATTTTTAACTCCAACAACTGAAAATGGTAACTTATATAGTTTTACAAAAAATGTTAAACGAATTTTGAATTCTATGAAGTTTTATTGATATTGTATAAACTATTGCAAAATCGAGATTTTCGTAACTTTAATGAATAATTACTTAAAATATTAAGGAACACGCCAAACCCTGGAGAGTTTTTTCGAAACTGTAACGAAATATTTCACATGAAACGCGTGCTCGACGAAAAAACGCCGTCGGAAGATGGTTTTTGGAAGTATTAGAGAGATTCGCTCCACGGAGCATTTTTTATGCAAAAATAAAATTGTCGCTTCGTGGAGTCTAACTTTAGAAACTAACATGAAAGTCGCTGCACAGGGCGTAACGTCGTGTTAGATTTAAGACGGTGTCAGTGCCACGACGTCCAATTGATACCATTCAGTGCCAGCAGTTAAGCAAGAGAAACAGTAAGCATAAATTTTGTATTTCTCGTCTGAATCAGTCTCTTGGAACTCTTCAGGTGAATACATTAATATCCATTTTAGGGAGAATAGTAAAAAGTCCTTCAGACGTTAACATGGATCGTTCAAAAAAACAGCGGCAGTGTTTAAAGATTTTATAATTTGGAAAATTTTAATGTTTTAAAATGTAATCTGAGTTGGTTATTTATAACTTTGAAAGATCCGACGTCGGCCGGCCAACGACGGGAATTTAGTAACTGCAATAAAAAGTGGTTTTGGTAAGTATGCTAAAATGATTTCGATTATTTATTGAAAATTTTGATGAATTGTCGAATTGATTCAAAGATAATAAAAATTAATTCATGATATTGATTTTCCTATTATATTTTGATTATGGATTTATTATAAAATGATGCAATTTCGTAACCGAATCTAATATTAATGGGTAAAGGCGATTTTTTAGTAATAACAGCGAATTATTCAGGTAAATCGATACATATTTATGGATTTTGCTAATTTGAATGAAGATATGATTAATATATTTTGATTCAGGTAAGTTATAAATTGTTTTTTTCTTTAATTATTCTAATCTTTAATTTAGTTTTTTCAGCTTAATCAGATTGTTTTTTTAAGAAAAATGTATAAAATAAAGTTAAACTATACGTTTTTTACGAAATGCGTTATTTGAAGATATGCTTTCATTATTTTTCTGGTTAGAATGACTGTGATGTGTATGAGTAGATATCGTTTTTAAAATATAAATAAAACTTATACCACCTACCTGAAGTGCCAGTATTTGTTGTCATTAGTTGTTAAATTGACATTACCACGACTGTACTTGGTACCTCGATTATTTACAATCCATACATCATATCCTAAAGTTCCCAGAATGTATGCTGAAACATTCATAACAGTGAAGAGTTGACTATACAATAATCTTATTAACCATATTAATCGGCAACGATTAACCACAGTTATAGTCCCAAAATTTTAATTGCCATTTCAATATTAAGGTTAATTCTTATATTGAACGGACATTAAATATTTATATACTACTGAAGTAGATAAGCTATGTATGTTCTGAACCAAAATCCCATGTATTTTCTTATGGAGGTTCATCCTGGGTTTCAAGGCCATTCTTGTAAAGAGCCGGCTGAAGTTAACTGCGGATGGTAGAGTGATGTTGTAGCGTATTAGTTAGCACGCACTGATACCGCCCCATAGCCATCTTAAAGAAATGGAGTTCGAGATGGTTGCCAGGAAGCAAAAAAAATAATAAAATAATTAATATATAAATATCAATTATCAAACACAAAAATTCAACTTGTGATAGTTTGAATAAATTAATTTTATTGTCTATCCCACATTGTTGATTTATTTTGTAGTCAACTGACTACAATTGGTGACCCCGAAAGTTGTTGAAGTTTTCCTGCCGCCTGTCGCTTTCCTGCTGCCCCCGATTCGCCACCCTCTTTCGATATCGGAACGTTTCTGCGTGGGTGAGTACGTCTATCTTAATACCTACGTATACATACTTCTTTCATTCATTCGACCAATTGATCAATCCAATCCAGTCCGATTATTTGGCAACCGTCGGTAAATTTCGATCGATGGCCGTCCCGCCTCCGACCGCGCCAATTAAGCATGAAAACTCCATTGACGATCCTAACGTCATGCATCAGCAGTATGTCGCATCGCTTAAACTTCCCCCCTTCTAGACATCAAGATCAGAGATATGGTTCACTCAGGTAGAAGCCCAATTTAACGTTGCACGTATAACTTTAGACCGCAAGAAGTATGATTATATCATTTCAAATTTACCAATGGACATAATCAATAATATTTATGGCATTATTGTCGCGCCACCAGCTACGAATTTATATAATATTTTAAAAGATACAATCATATCACGACTTTCTTCCAGCGAGGAGAAGCGTTTGGACGACCTCTTGTCAGGATCCCAAATGGGCGATAAAAAACCCTCAGATTTTTATCGTTTCTTGTTGGGGCTTGTCGGTGGCACCGACATGGTTAGTTAAGCTACATTAATAAAATTGTGGAAACGTCGCTTACCTAAAACGATTTACATAGCAATCACAGCTTCAGGAAAAACAGATATTCATGATATCATTGACATTGCTGATAAAATTTGGGAATCATGTCAGAGTACTGTTGTATCCTCTTTCCAATCTCACGTTTCTCCAGTTACTGTTTCCGATTCAGTTTCGTCCACATCATTGTCCGATTTATCAAACAAATTTAACGCGTTTTCCACAGATTTTCAAATGACATTAAACCAGATTTTCCTAAAACAAATTTCTCTAGAAGCTCAAATATCTTCTTTAGAAAGTACTAACCAATCATTACAAGCTGTTAATCGTTAGAGCCGTCCTTCTACCTCCTTAACTAATTATGATTGTACATGTGGTCACGCCAAATCCCGTACGCGTTCCACATCTTCCAGCAGCAGAAATAAGTTCAATCCAGCTAATACTATCATCAGGTATGGAAGGATAAGGCTTTTAAATGCGGTGGTCCTTGGTATACCTTTTATAGTAATAAAGACGCTCAAAAAAACTAATCGACACTAGCGTATTATCTGCGGACACTAGTGATTTTGACAGCAGATGTCGACTTTTCATTTATGATACGTCAAACAAGTTACGTTTTTTAACTGATACCGGTGCGGATTTGTCAGTCGTTCCTAGAAATTTGTTTACAGATTTGAAGAAGAATCCTGATTTATTTTTAACCGCAGCTAATAATACTGTGATTTCTACCTACGGTAAGAAGCTTATTAAAGCCAATTTAGGACTACGCCGCGAATTTAACTTAATTTTAACTTTGTTTTTATCTTATCCCTATGTTTCTCTACCACCTAACTAAAAGTCACTTTAACAGCCTATTAATAATTTGGCCCTAAGATCTGCTTGAGACCTGTTTAAGAGGATACATAAAGCGGTACATGGGGGATACATTGGAGATCCGTAAGGATAGGGTGATGTCACATACTATCCGCAACTAACTTCAGTCGACTGTATACAAGAATGACCTTGAAATCCAGAATTAACCGCCACAACAAAATATATGGGATTTTGGTTCAGAACATACACAGCTTATCTACTTACTGACATAGACTGTCCATACCATACTTTCTCGTGTGACACAGAAGCTAGCTAGAAAATATATACCTAGTGAAGTATTTCCTCGAATGGCGTATATCAAGCTGTTCATATGAAATCCAGGTCCAAGCAATATGGGGGTGTTTTGGGTTATGTTGGAGTAAGCTCGAGAAGCCAGTAGTATGTATCCATCTTCCGTTACCACATAGTGTTCTTCTGCTGTGAAACCCCAACTCTCAATAATTTGAGTCTTAAATAAGAAAAAAATTTGATAAATAAACTCTTCAATTTAAGGGTAAGACTATGTATGGCCATTTGGGAATTTCACTAATTTAAGAGTGCTCAGCCCACATATTATGATGATGCATTTTTGCGATAACCTAGATTGTAGATTGTTCCAATTCGGTTAACGGAAAGGACGATCGACGGTCAGTGCCATTAGAATACTAAAGAAGACGGCCAAGGAAGCCCTAGCCGCAAAGAGCATATGCGCCGTCGTGACACTGGACGTCAAAAATGCCTTTAATTCGGCGGGTTGGGCGATAATTGTCAGGAAGATGCAGAGTATGGGGATAGCCCCGTACCTTGTAAGGGTTATTATGAGCTACTTCCAGGATATGATGATCGGGTATGAGACGGAGGGAGAGATTGTTTGGAAGAATATCACGTGTGGGGTTCCGCAGGGTTCGGTGCTTGGGCCGACCTTATGGAACATTATGTTTGATGATGTCTTCCGATTGTGATGGCAAGATGGTGTGAAAGTTATCGGTTATGTGGACGATCTGGCCATAACGGTGACTGGAAGGTGGACAGTCAACATAATGGAGGCGGCCAATGAGGCCATCAGAAAGATCGAGGGATGGCTAGCAAGGATGCAGCTCGAGCTAGCTGCTGAGAAAACGGAGTTCCTAGTTATCACCAGGAAGAGAAACCTACCGTCCATGAAAGTTAGGGTGGGACCAGTGGAGATACGCCCATCTGAAGTACTTAGGGGTTTGGCTGGACTCTAAGTTGAACTTTGGCGTTCACGCCACAAAAACGGCCGAAAAAGCAGGAAAGGCAGCTACAGCCATCGGAAGACTTATGGCCAACACTCACGGACCGAGAGCTAGCAAGAGGAGATTGATGTGCAGCGTCGTACACTCTACCCTCTTGTATGCGGCCCCGGCCTGGGAAAGTATGATGAAAGTGGACAGGACAAGGAGCAGGATGACCAGGATCCAGCGTTGCGCTGCGATAAGGGTGTGCAGCGCATATAGAACTATCTCGTACGAGGCGGTATTGGTGGTGGCGGGGATTCCCCGCTGGATTTGATGGCCAAAGAGCGGCTGGAAGTCTATGAGGGGGTTGCGAAGGCAGAAGCCAGCGACAGGCTGTTTGAAAGGTGGCAGGGGCGATGGGAGGTCGGACACAAGGGAAGGTGGATCAGACACCTTATTACAAATGTAAGGACGTGGATGGAAAGGAGACATGGGGAAGTGGGGTATTATCTTACCCAAGCCCTGAGTGGGCATGGGTGCTTCATGGAATATTTAAATGATATTGGTAAGATTGATAACCGAGAATGTATATTTTGTGAGGAGGCCGACAACGCGGAACACGCCGTGTTCGTATGCAACAGGTGGAGGGAAGAGAGGCGACGCGGTGGTTGCTGTCCCCGGACGACATGATAGAGAGAATGCTGAAGACAGAGGAGAACTGGAGAAAGGCGGAGGAGGCGATAACTCGTATTATCAAAAAGAAGGAAGAGGATGAAAGAGAGATGGGGCTGACCCCATGGAGGAATTCATAACAACGAACTCAAATGACCAGCTGGTTTGAAGATAAGCGAAAGCAGTTCCAAACTAGTCGGAAACACTAAAGAGCCGGAGAGGTTTTAGCCGGTTGAAGTCCGGCACTACCTGTAGCGCTAGACACTAAGCTCAGGTGCTCATGATGAGTTTCCCCTTAAAAAAAAAAAAGATTGTAGATTGTTCAAAGGGTTGTTTCATTCTTTAACCTTATTTCGCTCAACCAACACGCAGCGGAATCTCAGATCATTAACGACGCTAGTTTCTCTGTTAATTATGCTTTTTCTAGCTGTCTACTTTAGTGTAGCGAGTATTAATATCTTACAATTCACACAATAGGTCTCTGTATTTATGATTTCCTGCCTTGCGCATATTCTTTAGATGACACAAGGGTGCAATGACCTGTTAAAAAGTCCAGCACCAGCCTTAGATCGAACTTTTGAAATTCGAAACGTCTTGTAACGTTCCTTGTCGAATAAATTATAAGCTTTTTCGTCTATCTTTGATCTGGAATATTCTCTGATAGGACTTATTTAGCTTTGTATCCTTTGGTTAACCCACAGAATGGTTCAGTCTCGAAAAATGGAGCCTCTTCGAAAGGTGAACGCCTAATAATAATAATAACACCACAGGTAATTACTACCCCCTTTATCCCGGAAGACTCTAGAAGAGCCTTGTGTGGGAGAGGGATATGCATTTAGAGACAAGGGACACACACCCAATATCCGTGTATAGTGGAAAAATCCCTCCCACAACATTTTCCACTGCCACGACCTGGAATCGAACCCGGACCTTTTTAGGTGAGAGGCAAGTACGCTTATCTCTCGACCATCAGTCATATCTTCATATCTTCATATCTTCTGTATTTTAGCGCCCACATCAAAGTTTTTTTCCTTGATAGATAAAAATAAAGAAACAGTAACTATTGTAGTGACAACAAAATCCGGGTGTACACACGTGGAATCTAAATAAATATTTAAATTAAATAGAATAGGTACCATTTATTTTATTAATATGTAAACAATTGATAATACGCTATTGTTCTGTAAAAATTTCTTTTATTATTTTATAGATTAGACCTGATATTATTGTTATACACATTTTTTACATTTCTGATGATGGAAAACGGTGATGACATTGCAAAATAATTCCGTAGCTTTAGAAACTTTCTAATATTGAGTCATTAATTTGGATGCTTTTGCTATTAATTGGAATACCCTAGATAATGTTAACTTTCTGGAAGAAAACGTCGACTTCCTTTGCATTAATCTGATAAATATGTTTAATTTCAATGCTTTTTTAAAAAAGAATTACTTTCAAATCTAACAAATTATCAAAAACCGAGGTTTACAGATTTCTTATGCGAGTTAGAACAAATTAAAAAAAATATATAAAAAAATATTTAAAAAAAAGCTTCTATTTAAATGCTCTAAAAAGTAGAAAATAAACTTTGAAGTTAATCAAACCCATCATTTTGTTACATTATATAATTTTTTTATGATATAAAAGCCTGTAGCGAAATTTTCCTGCGTAAAGGAGATTGCTCGCGACAAGCTTTTATATCATAAAAAAATTATATAATGTAACAAAATGATGGGTTTGATTTACTTCAAAGTTTATTTTCTACTTTTTAGAGCATTTAAATAAAAGCTTTTTTAAATATTTTTTTTATATAATTTTATTTTTTACTTTTTAGTTTTTTGATATGCTGTAATCCCCAGATATCGATTTTGAGATCAATCAGATTATAAACGGTAAAGTTGTCCGCCATGTTGAACTAAATTTTTGACTAGAAATTCGTAATCTGTGACCCCAAAAATCCTCAGATACCGATTTTGATCGATTTGGACCTAAATGACAAAAGTCGTCCGCCATATTGGTGCCGCCATTTTGAATTCCTAAATTTTGACTAAGATTTCATAATTGGCGATCTCGAAAACCCCCAGATATCGATTTTGAGTCGAATCGGATCAAGAACGGTAAAGTCGTCCGCCATTTTAAAGCCGCCATCTTGTTTTTTCTTATATGAAAATGTTAAAATGTATTGTCACGGGACTGATATACATGTGCAAAATTTCAAAGCTCTAGCTTAATTAAAACTAATCGAAATTTTGATTGCAAGATTTGACCCAAACAAAATACAAACAAACAAACATTGCAAATTAAATAAAACCTTTAAAAAAACGAGCTTGGTTAAGATATACAAAAGTAAAAGTGCTGTGCATAGATAATATGTTTTAAGTATGATTACAATAATTGAAAAACATTAAAAATTAACGCGTTTTTTGATATCTTGAAAATTAAAAAAAAAACATTTACCTGATTAATTAACATTTAATTTTATTAATTCTCAAATTCTGTGTTAAGAAAATGTAAGAAATTTTGGCCATTAAAATTTTTATTGAAGAAAGCTAAGCCGACATTTATGAAGGACGTTCATAAACTTTTTCTTGTTAAATTACGTTTGATCATTGGCTTGTTAGGAATATTCGACGTGTTTCGATTATTTTCGAAGTTATCATGGTGTCTACTAACTATTAAAAATGCACCTACAACTTTTCTAAGATCATTTTTATTGTTACAACGAATGAATAAAGTAAAATGTTAATCAAACAGGTAAATGTTTTTTTAGCGTTTCAAACAAAAAAACATGTTTTTCAATTGTAATGTTACTCTAAAAATATGTATGGTGTTGCATTTAATTTTATAGTTTTCATTTACTTATTTTTTTTTAAATTTTTTTAGTTTTTTTAAATTTTTTTAAATACATTTATTTAACGTCGGCCTATTTCCGCTACTGAGGCCTATCACCGACGCCTGTAGACGAGCTACCCCCAACCAGGAATTTTGCCGAACCTCTTCCCTTAAGAAGAGTAGGGATCTTTTACTTGCCTAACATTTAATAGACAAGGGACCGACGGCTTTACATCCCCTCCCAAGGATGGTATGTCCCCTATACAATCCTCGCCTAAGGTTGTATAGCTTCCGCGCATACACTGATATACAAGCCGCTGGAAGATGTGTGAGGCTAGGACGCGGTCTTCGTTGGAACGGTCACCAACTACTAACTGCGCCTGACGTTGCTTTACATCGCATATCAAAGTATGTACATAGTAAAGACGCACCTGCGCTCGCCCCATTTACTTATTTAAAAGCCTTCTGGACCATTACAAATGGTCGTAAATCGAAAGTTCTATATAGAAGTTATTTTATATGAGAAATTCGGGATATTTAGATTTCAGAGGGTGCTGAACATGGCTGTAGTGGATCCAAAAGAGTGCAAGAGCAACAAATCTTCGGCATTTTCGTCAAAGGATTTGGCAGCTATTTAATACTGAAGCGGCACCTTGTGATACCATAGAAATATATATTATATTTTATACGTTTTTGCCTCCTACCAGAAATAAAAGCCACGATTAGGACATTCTGTGTAATTGCCATAGTCGACCAAATGGGTTGAATGTGTGAACGTGCCGCATTTATACCTAATAATTTGACTACCGTGAAATAGGCGGAGCATTTACAGAAGAAGGTCAAATATTGGGGTAGTTCGTCATCTAGTGGCGCCACGCATATATTTATATAGGTATATATAAAATAATAGTAGATCAAATGTGCTTCTAGAGGGCAGAAAATTAAAACATATTTTTTCTATCGCAAGCTACTCTATAAAATCCTTATTTTACTATAAGGAACGTAACCAGACTGCAACCAACAGCGCTGAATTACAAGTTACAACCTGGCGCGTTAAGTGTAATAATCGCATATTGCCAACAGAACGCTAATGCTCCGATTGCAATAAACACCAGCCGAAAGACTGATCCTACTTAAAAGAGCTCTCGTGCCAGTCGCGCCACACCACTTGCAGACTGCAGTTTCGAGCTGTTGGCTCTCGTCAGTGCAAGGTAGTTATGTAACTATTGACTATTTGGTACATCTCGGTATTTTTACGATAGCGACATGCAAAATAGACAGCAGGTGCCATCTAGCGGTCCAGTGTCTGTTGCCTTTCTTGCAGTTCGTACATTATTATTTTTTATTTTTATTTTCTACTTTTTGGTCATACTTTAATTAAATTACTATCATACATTGCCTAAGTTTAATTTAATAAGTTAATTTGGATTTTCAAAGATCCTTCTTCGCCTTTTCGCTCCTTCGTTTTGTAGATTTTTCAATCTTCACACCCGCGTCCCATGCGTGCGTAAATTTGAAAAATTTAGCTGGAATACTATATTGTGATCTGATCTTAGTAACTGTGCAAATTTCATCAATTGATTATGTCAGCAAGTATGTTAAATAAAGGATGCAAGATTCGAACGCAAACATTGTGAAAACTGAACATACATTGTGAGTTAAAGAAAAGCAAGTAAAAATAAATGCAATTTCAAAATTGTGTACTTACAATATTCCAGTTATTGCTGGGATTATCATAACAATTTTTACTAGACGGTACGTAGTAATCTGGGAAGCTGCTGCACACTTTTATGGCGTTTGTACATTGCACACAAACAAAAAGAGCGATGAAAAACGTAACAAAAAATGTCTCGTCTGTTAACATATCAAAGGAGCATTTATTTGAAATTAAGTTAGTTATACAAGTATTTATAAATAAAATATTTAATCCGAATTTTAGAAGTGCAAATTATCATGACCTTGTAAATGATGTGGGGAACAATAAAGACTTCCTAAATAATTAATAGTGCTGCGAAGGTGTATAGACTGTGTATAGCAGGTTTAGTATTCATCTCTGCATTCTGATGATGTGTGACATATGTGTCAACACAGTGTAGTAAAGTATTAGTCGGAGGGCTGGTGACAAATTTTGACTACGGATTTGATACAACTAGCTATAATGCATAAAGATATAGTCGAGTTCATCAATTCCCGGCATTAAAAAACGCAACAAAAACTTTACGACCTCATTAATATACCGGTACTGCTGTTCGCAAATTAACTCGCTTACCTTTATAGATTTTTAATATACGTCGGCTTGTTTGATGACAACAAACCGCTTGGCCCAACGGCGATAATAATGTCGTAAAGTTTTTGTTGCGTTTTTTGAGTGCCGGGAACTGATGAACTCGACTATACCGCTTATAGGGAATGGCCGGTCTGGCTGGCTTTAGCAGGTGGGCCAAGTACTGCGCAAGGTGAAAGTTAGCAAAGTTCATCTATTATCAGCACTCAAAAAACGCAACAAAAACTTTATGACCTCATTATTATCACCATTGGAACATGCGGCATGTTCTCATCAAACATGCCGACGCACATTAAAAACCTATAAAAATAATACAGTTAATTTGTGAACGAAATAGTACAGAGCCGTACTTAAAATTCGTATGTATTAAAATCTACATGATAATAATGCTAGATCGTAACGCGCTGTTGAAATTGAACGACTGAGTTGCTGATCTAAATATTTCAAGTGCGGATCTGGGCGCAATTACTTTTGTGATTAGTTTAACAGTATTTTAATGAGGTCGTAAAGCTTTTGTTGTGCTTATTTGTCAACATATGGAAAAGTGCCATAAGGAAAAGTTGTTTGTAATTACATTAAGATTGTAAATGTGGTTTGAAAATTTAAATGTTTTAGTTATTAATTTTTTTCCAAAAATGCATAACATTTAATTTTTTTGTGCATTCTTTGTTTACAGTTCAGCTAATTTGAAATAGTTCAATGCAAAAAATACATAAATATTGCATTCTCTTTTTAAATATAATTAAGAATGGCTAATTTTTTTTACAAAAAACAACAGGACAATCGTGGACTATTTGCAGTAATTCTGAACCGTTACTGTAGAATTTTGCACGATATTAAATATTAAAAGAAAAAACGATTATTCATTTAAATCAGATTTAAATCACATAAATAAAATTTAAATTTCTATTAAAATTTACAATTAATGGCAGACTAATTGGCCCTTATATTTTTCCGCATAATCTCAATGGGGAAAGATATTTCAAATATTCTTTCCTATTATTTGAGTTTTCTACCACATGTATTATTATCCTCTTCAAACACAAATTACCGAATCTACAAAATAATAGAATTATTGGAAAAAAGTTTCTGCGCCCGTGACGTTTACGGCAAAGGAATAGTCAGAGGTTGTGTTTTGCAAATAATATAAATCGGAATAAACACAGAAATAATGCATTTTGCTGACGTTTCGGAAAGTAATCTCTTTCCGTTTTCAAAGCTTTTTTTTGGAAGAACTCTTATTGTGCTGTGTATGTCAAATACAGAGCTTTAAGATTATGTTTATGTTATTTCCATAGATACTTACTACTTACACAGAACGTAGAACTGATGATATTTTCTTTTAGATAATGTTGAGTTTGTTAAGTTCTTCTTTTAACATTGGTAGCCAGGTTGTACCAATATCTACAGAACAATTCGATACGCACTTATCTTCATTTAATAAGATTATTGCTGATTCTTTATTTTTTCTTTTTTTGGTATCTGATTCTTTTGTTAAAATTTTTGCCGAGTCCCAGTTTATTCTATGCCAATTTTCCCAAGTATGTTCACAAATCTTTGATTTCTGAATTTCATTCTCTGTAATGTAATTCTTGTGCTCATCCAACCTTACACTGAAAGGTCTGGATGACTCACCCACATAACATTTATCACATTCGCACGGGATATTGTAAATACAGTTTTTTGAATTCTGCTCCCTGTTTATCGGTTTTGTTTTTGTTAAAATAGATCTTAAAGTGTTCCCCGTTTGAAATATCGTCCTAACATCAAATTTGTCACCTATACGGCGTAGCTTTTCCGATAGTCCGTAGACAAACGGAATTATTGCTGTATAATGACGTTGAGGTTTTTGTCGTACTTGATTGTCCCTATTTTCAACATTTATGAAAACTCTATCAACAAATGCTCCAGGATATTGATTTTGTACTAGAACCTCTTTGATAATTTTTTTTCTCGTTATTTAATATTTCATTATTAGATGAAATTATTTTGGCCCTATCGTATAAACATTTTACAACACCCCATCATATCTATTAGTATGTGTTGGTTTTCTATAAACGCTTGTTTCAATTATATTATTTACCTTTCTAATTAAAACATCTAAAAACGGTAGTTCATTCCTACTTTCTACTTCTAATGTCAATTTAATAGACGGTTCCTTACTATTTATATTTTACAAAAAACTATCTAGTAAATCGACACCATGAGGCCGAATTGCAAAGATGTCGTCAACATATTTCCACCAGACAACCGATTTGTTTATACAATTTTGAACATGTGTGTTCCCAGAGTTCTCCATAAATATGTTGCTTAAAATTGGTCATAATGCAGACCCAGACCCCATAGTCATACCAAAATCCTGCTGATAGAACTCATTGTTCAATTGAAAATAGGTTGTTTTTATACACATTGTTAAGAGTTCCATTATGCTATTTACACTTAATTTAGTTCTAGTTTCCAAATTATTATCATTTAGCAACCTGTCTTTTAACTATTTTTAAGGTTTCATCTACCGGAACATTGGTAAAAAGACTAATTACATCAAAACTAACCATCAGGTGTGATTTATGAATATCGTTTTCATAAATTTTTTCTATAAAATGTTTACTATTTTTAATATATGAATCGGTATTCCCAGATAATGGATCAATAATTTTAAGTAAAAATTTTACCAAATTATGACATGGTGAAGTAATAGAACTAACAATTGGTCTTAAAGGAATATTTTGTTTATGTGTCTTTGGTAAGCCATAAAAATGAGGAGGCTTACTATGATGTGGTGTAAGTTTCCTTCGTTCAAAATCATTAAATTCATGTTTGTATTTAAACAAAGTTCTGTAAATTTTGCTCTCTATTGATTTTGTTGGATCTTTGTTTAGTTTTGAGTAGGGTCCCTCATTTACAAGAGTTATGATTTTTATGTTATATATGTATCTTTATCTATAATGACTGTGGCATTACCTTTGCCTGCTGGCAATATTTTTATACTTTCATCGCGTTTTAAAGAATTTATCGATAACTTTTCTTCTGGAGTTAAATTATCTTTAATTTTGTATTGCTTCTCTAAAGCAATTTTTGTCCGTAAGCGACATTCATTACCATTATCTGTTGGTAAATTTTGAGCCGTTTTCTCTATTGCCGCTACTATATCAAATTTTGGAACAGATTTTGGGTTTATTGCAAAATTTAAACCTTTTGATAAGACAAGCCTGTCTGAAATGGACAAAAGTCTTTTTGACATATTAATGACAGTCTTGTCAATTAAAGGATTATTATTTATATTTTTTAATTGCCTAATCTGTTTTTCCCTTATTAAGTTTCTAAATTTATGTAAATGCGTACCTTTTTGCAGATTAAAATATTTTTCATAACTCAACCTTCTGGATTATAAACTGATAATCCTATTTTTTCCAATAATTCTATTATTTTGTAGATTCGGTGAAAACCCAAATAATAGGAAAGAATATTCGTAGAATGCCACAAATAACTTTCAGACAATATATTTCAAATATTTCTCATGAAATAATCATTACTTATCACTGTTTCATTATACAGTTCACACTAACTCTAAAATTGATTTAAAATTGCTGAACTGGCCTGCAACAGTTTTTTGGTCTTTCGAGCCGGATTAAGTGCAATTCTACTGATAGTAACTCGGCTTTCCAAATGCCTTCGAAATGGGAAGCTGAAAGTGGATTCGATTTGCATTAAGTTAGCGATAACTTTGTACCTTACTAGTATGCAAAATAGAGCTCTGGCGGAGTCCACTCTCATATCTATTTTACTCGGCGTTTATACGCATTATTTATTTAATGGCCAAGTTGACTGGAACATGTAAATGCGGCTTTAAGTTTGACGTTCGTAATAATTAGAACTTGTTTAAAATGAACAATGTGTGTGTACTTTGGTGTTAACAAGAAAAAAAATATATATAAAGCAGTTAAAAACCGATTTAATAAAAAAAACATTGTTTAAATATGTTGTTAATTCATGGTGAATATAAAACAAATAACGACGCAGTGGCGGCACCGGTTGTTGAGAAATATCCAATAAAGTATGGATGAAAAACTTATGTAATAATCTTGTCCTTATTGAATGAAGGCCAGATGCGTTAATGCCACAAAATTACGACAAAGTACTGTAATATTTCCAAATTGTACATAATATAAGTTATTTTAGTTAGAAACAACATTTATGATTTAATTAAATAAAGTAATACGTCGACTTCAAGATAAAATTTTGCAAAGACGAAAGGCCATTGGATGACATTACTATAATAGCCCTGTCATTGTATATGTTCTCACCTCCAATGACCATTTGGTCACCAAAAATGTTTTTGCAACACCCTTTTGTTAGAAAATATTTTATTAGGTGAATTGTAAAGTTTGGTAGAATGGCTTCTGGTGCGGGTTTAAGTAAAACATAAGATTCATTCGTTGATTAATTAATGTACTTCGTCAGCCTAACGTATACTGATACTGAGATTCCAAGTATTCGGAGAAGAAAAACCAAAGGCGCACAGCTATACTAAAGGGCCTTTATCAAAGCTGTGGAGTCTAGTACAAAGGACAAAGCTGGATGAGAACAATAGAACTGAAAAGATCGCGATGATGAAGACTAAATAACCAGCTTCTCTGTTTATCTGTCTATCTATCTAACGTATACACACGTGTTTTCACTCCAATCTCTCGCAAGACAGTTTTTTAATGATAGGATTTGATAGAAAATCTATTTAAGACAAAAAGTAAATATTGAATATAATCCATATAAACCTACAAGACAGCTTGTTGCTGATAGATATTAGAAAATATCCATATTGCGCATTTCAAAAAAAATTCACATACCTTGCGACATATGCAAGTAGCAATGCTGCAACTGAAACTGAGGATCATACACTTTGTGAATGCAAGGTGTTAATTTGCATTAGGGAAAAGTACCTGGAGCAAGCGGAATTAGCTCCTGAAGACATAGGGAAAGTAGTTTCCAGGAAAATTCCAAGCTTTGTAAAAAATCTTGGAATCCTGGGCAATAATTAGTTATAGGGTCGCAGTGAAGTAAGGCTAGAAAGGTGTGCACCTTGATTGGCGGCAATGGATCGATTTCCTTTCATAGGAAACAGTGGAATAGTGGTATTTACTACACATTTATTATATTTGTAATAATCTATCCACTATTTTGTTAAATATAACTTATTACAAGTTTTTAGTCAACTTTTATTGCAATAAGTCGCCACCAGATGGAGCTATCGACAAATTACGGACACCTCTTTTCTGTAATTTGATGACTAGAGGTAGAGGTTGTTATTGTTGTGCATTCGCCTATGTCGTACTGATAAGAGGTAACAAGCTCGAAACCAGTCTACGGCTGGCGATGCACAACAGCCCTGCACTGTAGTCCTTTCTTTAGGATTAATCTATATTATGTTTTAATATTCCGCCCTCTAAAGGCACATTTGAACTATACTAAACTATATGTATATGGGAAATTAAAATTAATACTACGCATTTGAACGCATTAAAATAATTTTGTTAATTAAAATTAGTATTAAAAAATCTTCAATTTTATAAAATACGTTTAGAGTGACACTGATTTAACTATTATCATCTCTTAAGAGTAGCTTTACTGATCTTTTAAAACTGGTTTCTGGCAATGACAATAATGAGATAACAGTATTTAGCATTTGGTGCCACATATGAAAATGAATTCTTGAATTTAGACGTGGTATGCTGCGGTATTGAATAATGATTTCAAGTCCTTAGATTAGCGTCGTGTATTTGCAATTTATAATATAAATACTTGAATTTTTTATTTATTTTAAATTCATTATTAAAATATGGTGTCACGTGCTCTCTAATATGTATGTAGTATACACCTCATACGTGCGTTCTGTATTCTTTGTATTTAATTTTTATTATTTTGTGTTAACTATGGATAATATACCGCAGAACAATATTCTAGTCCAGGATAGATTAAATCTTGCACTAACTTTAATTTTATTTCACAGTTTAGTAAATATTTGAGATTATTAAGCATTTTCAATTTCGTAAAAGATATACCAAGCATTTGTTTAAATGTGGTTCAAAATTGAGCAATTCATCTATAATTAATCATAAACTCTTTGAAGATTTTGTCGACGTTATATTTATTGTGCTTAAATTATTTTTAATTTGATCATTCTTTATACAAATTGGTATTGTTTTAGGATTAAATTTGACTCCATTACCTTTACACCAGCCTGACAATTTTTCCAAGTCACGATTTATATGTTGTTTTACTGCGTCAATTTATTTATTTGTGCCAGAAACATACAATTAGATATCATCTGCATATAAATAGTAAGAACAGTAGCTAAAACAATCGATTATATCAAATATGAACATTGAAACAATAGAGGTTCTACTACAGTCCTTTGCGGCACACCAGATTTAGTTTTATCTGAATCTGAGAAAGAGAGTTATTATATTTTACAATTTACATCCTGTTTCTGGGGGCGAGCGTAGGTGCGTCTTTACTATGTACGTACTTCGATATGCGATGTAAAGCAACGTAAGGCGCTGTTAGTAGTTGGATGGGTGACCGTTCCAACGAAGACCGCGTCCTCGCCTCACACATCTTCCAGTGGCTTGTATATCAGTGTATGCGCGGAAGCTATACAACCTTAGGCGAGGGTTGTATAGGAGATATACCATCCTTCGGAGGGGATGTAAAGCCGTCGGTCCCTTGTCTATTAAATGTAAAAGATCCCTACTCTTCTTAAGGGAAGAGGTTCGGCAAAATTCCTGGTCGAGACTAACTCTTTTAAAAAAATTAAAATATTATGATATAGATAGCATAGTATTAAACTGGTTTGAGGACTACCTAGGTAACAGGTATCAAATTACAAAAATTAACAATAAATTTTCTAATCCTCGTCAAAATAAATTTGGGGTGCCACAGGGTAGTGTCCTCGGACCTCTATTGTTTATAATTTATTTAAATGATATTATTAAATTTACGTCTTGTGGCTTTTTAAATCTATTTGCAGACGATACCTTAATTGCTGTAGTTGATAATAATTTAGATAATGCCGTAATGAGGATGAATAATGAACTAGCCGAAATTGAAGAGTATTTAGCGATAAACAAACTCAAACTAAATGTCAATAAAACATAGGCAATACTTTTGACTACGAAATTTAAATATAATAACATTAACGTAAATAATATAAATATACTACTAGAAAATAATAAATTGGAACTGGTTAAAGAATTTAAATATCTCGGAGTAATTATTGATAATACTCATTTTAAAATTAAAAATCATTCCTTATATATACAAAAGAAAATAACAAAAAACTATACTTTTTCCAAGAATATCTAATCAGCTTTCTTTTTCTACAAATATTACTGCGTATAAGACTATTATTCAACCGCACTTCGACTATTGTGTAAGTATTTTATACCTTTTAGACAACAATTCAATGAACGCTTTACAAAAATTACAAAATCGTGGCATGAGGATAATATGTTAAATGTTCGTCAGTGGATGACAGTTTCTGTTAGACTAGTTTATTTTTCGATGATATTTATTTATAAAATAAATCACGACTTACTTCCTGCTTATCCAAACCGATTTATAACAATAAATAGAGAAATCCATAATTATCAAACAAGAAACAATAACAATTTCCACATACAAAGAACTAATTTCAAGAAATCAATGAATTCACTGTTTCACAAAGATCTTAAACAATTTAATGAGTTACCGATGGAGATAAAAACAGCTCAAACGCTAACAATATTTAAAAGACAACTGTCCCATTTTTTATTAAATAAGGTAAATCAAGCGCATAATATTTAATGTATAGAAAATGTATTGTATTAAATTGTATTTTGAATTTTTATAATCTTTGTTCCTCTTCATACTTTTTTTTACTTCTTAAGATGATATGGGTGTATTAGAACTTGTGTACTTACATTAATATACTATCCTATAATTTGCATTACACTCCTACTATGTGTATATATGTATGTATAACTATATTCTATTATGTAATTTGTTATTATGTATTGTGTATATTAGGCATGACCTACTCAATAAATTTCATTTCATTTCGTTTCGTTTCTTTTCTTTCATCTCATTTCATCTCATTTCATTTCATTTCATTAAACTTCTATTTAACAAATGGACATTTTTATAGAATTGATTCACTTCGTCCATTCAGTAGGCATCATCAGATTCATATCCATTATCATGAATTCGAATTAGGTACGTAAAATAAAAATATGCGAATTATCTCGATAATTAGGCATCAATAGGTGTCTATTTTGATTGAAGTTCCGTATAATCGGATAAAGCCTTGTTTCATAGTTACTATTCTAGACGTCGTATCATGTGTTCGGCAATACGCAATTTGAAGTTCATGGGAACGTTATGTGACGCGATAGCATCGCGTCAACTGCAAATTCATTTGTATCACGTGAACTCGAGAACAGCTACTCTGAAATCCTAGAGCTCTGGATGGAACTGGAACTTTTGGTATGGTACTGCTTCGATTAAAACCATTTTAATCATCTTCCGATGATGCCAACACTATTGGCGAAACATGCATCGAGTAGAGTATTCGAGTGTATTGTTCAAATGCTTTACTGCTTGTGGAAACTCCGTCGGGAAGAAATGATAAGCCATGAGAAGGAGAAGGTATATAGATTAAGAAGTGATTATGAAGAAGAAAACACAATTTAAATAATAATTTTATTACTAAACGTCTTACATCGTATAGCATATTCTAATAAAAAATAAATATATTATAAACTTAATGTATAATTTGTTCCTATTTTATACAATATATTGCGTCATACAGTACATCGTATAGTACCTAACGTAGATAATTTGTTGATAAAAATAATGAGGAAAAGCCGGAAAAAAACTATTATATACGTAAAGTAGTTAGCAATCCGCAAAATTTCATTCGACATGTCTATTAATGTGGAATTTTGATATCAGGGAGACCAGTACAACATTTATGCAAAAAGATTGTCGTAATTAATTCCTAATAAATATCTTATTTTCTTAGACTATGAAGTATTTGGCTGACGCTTCTGTTTCCTTTTTTAAAGTTATGAAGAAAATTCTTATAAGTTTGCTGTGTATTAAAATATAATATTTTTAGTCGCAAACTCCTCTACAAAATCCTTATTTTACTATAAGGAACGTATCCAGACTGCAACCAACAGCTACTCTCCGGGCTATGTGCCCCGCCGAGCGCTGAATTACAAGTTACAAGCCTGGCGCGTTAAGTGTAATAATTGTATATTACCAACAGGACGCTAATGCTTCGATTAGAACAGTTTGAAATACTCCGTCCTTGAAAGTACAGGTTATGGGCTCAGTTTACGAAAAACTTCAGACTGTGAACTATATTAAAGAGGATAAACTAATGTGTAATTGTGACATTCGTGTTTAAACAAAAACGTAGCGATGGATAACATAAAATTGCGAAGAAATATTTGCAAGTTACCACGTTTCCCAGTCGAATGAAATTGTGCGTTTTTTGAGCTACACAGTTTACTTTTAACAATTCCTAAAATTAGTATAAGTAGAAATTCGTAAAATATTTAATACTTTACACGTTGTTTGTGTTTAGAATGTTACGTTGTACGCACCCGGTCAAATAAACGCAACTATACAATTAAATAAACATGTATGCTAAAAGTTCCTTGCTTTTAATGAACTTAACAGCTCACATAAACAACAGTAAATCTACGTTAGACACGGCACAGATTTGTATACTTTACAAAATATATTTACAATATTAACATTGGCAATTATATCATATTTTATACAAATATTTATATAAAAGAAAGTGTGTCAAAACATACATCACTTTTAGTGAGTCATATTTAATGTTTTATTTGGCAAATTGTAAGTTTAATTCGTCGCAAAATTGGCAGAATAATTGAAATAATTAAACTGTTACTTAGTTGGCCGGCTGTATCAAAAGGAAAATGGAATAACTAGTTGTTTTCAAAAAAATAAACCTTGTGACACAAAGCACAGTCTAGAAAGTCTAGAAAATAATTTTAATTTATATAGAGTAAGGAAAGTAGTGAAACATTTACTCTTTTCCATTTTTCCTTTAAATAATTTTTTAATACAGAAACGATAGGAAGGTGTCTACTCATTATGGAGTGCTTGAGGCTTCAAGAATATACTTGCACTTCGTAAAACACCTCGCATTAGTTGAAAACTGTTTTATTATAAAACATGATTATTTTGCTTTATAAATTAGCCATTTATTACCTTATTATTTGGAAAAAATGAGCATAAACGTGTTTTTTAACTATTTTGGTGGTTCTAATGTGCTTCATTAGCCACCAAATGGAAATAATATAACTTTAAATATGAACATTCTTCAATTGGCGCCATAGTGGGATATTTTTCTTTTAAAAGTTCCAAAGAGTTGTTAAATATTTTTTGTTTGAGTTTTCAATTGATCTTGGGGTCTAGTACATTAAAAGTTTGTCAATATTGCATCAAATTAACCCCGTTTTACGGTGTACAGGGTGTCTCAGATTTAAAGTGGACGATTACTTCCTAGCATATTTTTGGAAATAATCCAGAAATCAGCATACTACGGTTCAGAAAAACTCCCAAAACAGATTCAACATAAACGTCTGGTGTGGAATATTTATAGGAATATATAAAACCACACATTCTTGAAGGGGGACTAACGGGTGGAGTTCATTTAAATTTTTTATTGATGTTTTACCAAATTTTTTAGAAAGCATCAGTACCAGAGCCATGTGGTTTCAGCACGATCGTTCTGTACCAGCGAGGGAGCATCTTATTCAATATTACTTCAATAGACGGATTGATAGAGAAGGTCTTGTTAACTGCCCATCGAGATCTCCTGATCTCACTCCAATGGATTTTTTTATAGGACAATTTGAAGCGAGAGGTGAACAATTATAAGACAATTTTAATGTATGTGACAATAGACGTAGGTAACCCGGCTATGATCGGTAGATCGATGAAAACCACTTTTAAACGTGTTGACGCTGGAGGTGTTCATTTCGAAAATTTACCATGGCTTTAATTAATTTTACCAGTGTATTAAGTAATTAGTGTTATTTTTTAATTTAAGTAGTTTGAGTCGAATTTAAATGTCATTAATAAAATAAATAAACACCAGGGACCAGAAGCCAGGGACTTGTGCGAAAGGGGGTTGCACATTGAAAAAAACGCGGACATACAACCATTTCCTCCGACAATGCCAGTGCCAGGATTGGACCCAGTGGTGCGATGTCCGTGTGATTAATCAAGATTGCCACCTCACGCCTTAACCCACTCGGCTATCGACCAGAATAGATTAATTAATTATCTGGTCGATAGCCGAGTGGGTTAAGGCGCGAGGTGGCAATCGCGATTAATCACACGGACATCGCATCACCAGGTTCGAATCCTGGCTCCGGCACTGTCGGAGGAAATGGTTGTATGTCCGCGTTTTTTCAATGTGTAACCCCCTTCCGCAAAGCCCTGGCTTCTGGAATTGGGGGTTGTCTAATTTCTGTGGTGTTTATTTATTTATTTATTATTTGACAAGTGTTTAAGTACAATTAATAAAATAGTGACGTTAACTAGTTGTTTGCGTATTTTGTAAAATTTAAATATCATTTACAGTTATTTTCAAAAATTTGCTAGGAAGTAACCATAAATGTGCCATCAAATGTTAGGGCAGTATTTTGTACAATAATCCATAGATATTTAAATAATTTCTCAATATTTATAAAAAACTGATATACAGGGTGTTGTAATTAACCCTAAATGTAATACAGAGTTAGATACCTAAGATAAAGACGCCCCTGTATTTAATTTATTTCTAGAAGTAGAAATTTGAATATTGGTACAGAGGTAGAACTTAAAAAGCTGCATTTCTTACAGTACTCAACTCAAATGTCAGATGTTAAAAATTAGAAGGAAATCAGGAATTAAAAATTTACCCGTCAACTTGCGACAACACATATACATCCCATAAGAGGATGCATCCATACATAATTTTCGGTTGATTCGAATATTTTCCATTACATTGGATAGGCAAAAATAGTCTCTTTTAACTGTGGCCGCTTCTCTCTCCTGACATCACACCTTTAGAATTTCTCTTCTGGTGTACTATAAAGAATAAGGTCTACAAATAAAGGCCTCGAAATCGAGAAGAATTTTGTGGGATATAAATCAGGCCTGCTATGAAATAAATGTGCCAGAATTAGGGAAGTTGCCAACAACAACTGCAAAATAATTGAAAAATGCATCATACTTGAAGGTGGGCTAATTGAAAGAGACTACTTACTGTTACCTCCTTTCCCTTGTTATTTATTTTTGACAAAGAATTGAGGCAACATATGCGGACGACTAGCTGGTTTAAGTCGAAGCAGAGAGCCGTGGGTCCAGAGTATTCGTAAGAGTGGAGAAACTTACCCTTTCTGATATGTACAGCATAAGCGACAGATTTCTGTTTATTTCAAGAAAAGGAGACAAAGAAAAATTGATGTTAAATTGGGCACCATCTATAGTAAAATAAGTAAAATTGTCTCTTTTTCTCGAATAACCAGTCTACTATAGATCAGACTGAAATTGTTGGTAAGAGAAATAAAAAGATAGTTCAAAACGAATGTTAACAAATTTATACCAGGATCCTAGATTGACTATTGTTGAGGTGACTGAGGTGACTGGTTCTGGGACATAAATCCAGGCCCACAATTGTCTCTTGTTGCGAGAATGGATTCTAAAGTTTCCTTGGCAATTTACGTCTCTTAATGAAATGGAGTGAAAATCGTAGGAAAATTAACCAACTAGGTGGTTTATGAAAAGTTAACGAAATTTTTTTTTTTTATATACATTTATTTAACGTCGGCCTATTTCCGCTACTGAGGCCTAACACCGACGCCTGTAGACGAGCTACCCCCAACCAGGAATTTTGCCGAACCTCTTCCCTTAAGAAGAGTAGGGATCTTTTACTTGCCTAACATTTAATAGACAAGGGACCGACGGCTTCACATCCCCTCCGAAGGATGGTATATCTCCTATACAACCCTCGCCTAAGGTTGTATAGCTTCCGCGCATACACTGATATACAAGCCGCTGGAAGATGTGTGAGGCGAGAACGCGGTTTCCGTTGGAATGGTCACCCATCCAAGTACTAACTGCCCCTGTCGTTGCTTTACATAGCATACCGAAGTATGTACATAGTAAAGACGCACCTACGCTCGCCCCTTAACGAAATTTTATCTATATGAAAGAGCTGTGCAAAAACTATGCAGGAATGAAGAAGCTATGCAGAAACGTATACAGAAATGTATAAGTATATATGTGCATAAACATATAAGTACATAAGTACACATAAATATATAGAAATATATAAGTATTTAAGAATTTAAGTATCTAAATATATATAAGTACATACAAAAGCTGATTTCTTAGACTATAAACTGCCAAAAAAATGAAAAAGAGGAAAAAAATATTTTTAAAATCATGTGGTGCATATAGTATTTTAACTACTTATTGAATTAAAAAGAATTCACCTTGAATTTAAGTTTATAAAAAATAATTGAAATTACATCAAAGACAAAAATTGAAGATTACTTAAATTTTAAATGAGTAATAAATGAAATTTACCTCGATGTTATTTTTAACGCGGATGTAAATGTAATATCAATTACTGAAGTCCACAGTTAAAATTTATATACGTTCGAATCAGTACAAAGGCTACAAGCAAATGATTTCCTGGTGAGTTTTACTGATAAGGTAAACTTTCTTGTCCTACTTACTGGAAAATAATGCTACTCGATAAACTTGAGAAATCTAATTCCCTCATTAAATTTAAAGCTATAAAATATAAAAATAGTACAGGTATGGCCATCTGTCAACTGTTGAGTTAAGCGCAACAACCTGTCTGATGTAGATTCCCGTACTCACAACTAAAATAGTGGCATATGATCGATAAAAGGAATCTATAATAAAAGTTTTTATTACTTCCATACCACAGCTGATTTGCCTTTGCCTCAGTTTGTAATTTCTATTTTGTACATAACCAACAGTATGAGCAGCTGTAAATAAATAGTAAAAACGTATTGTGATAACTCAGTAGATATATTACATCTTATAGGATATACTATATATAGTAACGAGAAAAGGTAAGGAAAATAACCATATGTACTTATATAGTAAACAAAAATATAAAAATTGAAATATAGGTATCCGATGTAAATAAATGTTTTGTAGACAAATTGTTAATTGTTTCCTGGGATGCTGTATAGAACGGAAATACATAATAGTGTAGAAAAATATGATTGAGTTCCAAAGATATAAAAATATGTACATAAAACAGTGTGAAATGGTTTAGCAGTTATACAAGTAAAATTCTGTTAGTTGAAAACAGTTTCACTTACAAAAACTGAATTAAAATGACACACAGATTGCGCCAAATATAACCAAAATACTAGTTTGTATATAAAACTCTTAAATGGACATAGGCCACGTAACATTACGATAATTTTGTATTTTAATAATTGAATACAATTTTTTTGTTCGAATTTCTGTTCGAATTTTGTTGATTAAATAATTTATCGTATTTTTTTCTTTGATATTGACGATTTTAATTGTTTCTATGGCTTGTTAGTGACAACTGATAAAAAATTCGAACTTCGAATCGAATTTTTTCTCGAAACACGGTATTTACGATTAAAATAAGATTTTGAACAACTTTTTCCGGTATCTCCATCGTGACGCAAAATAGTGAAAATATATCCTATTAAGGCTGAAGGACCTCGGTCAATGGTCTGTTGAATTGTAATAATTCAATAAAGCACTTTGATTATTATTATTATATCCTATTATCGAGGTCGCAGTAGGCTAGGGTTACACCTAACATTTGAGTTGAGTACTTTAAGATATAAAGCTCCCGAAGTTCTACCGCTATACTAATATTAAAGTATCTACTTCTAAAAATAGATTGAATACAGGAGTGTCCTTATGTTAAATGTGTCAGTCTGTATAATAAAAATTGAGTCCGGCCCTGGAAATTTTTTTCACTAAATTACGCTTTTGATTGGACCAGGAGTGAGTTATATTTGTATAAACATTTATAAATGTTTATACAAATAAATTTAGATAGATCTAAATAGGTCCACCCGTTCCAAAAATATAGTGGACTTTAGTTTCAACCAAAATGTGCTTTTAGAGGGCGGAATATTAAATATAATATTTGTAGTCGCCAACTCCTCTATAAAATCCTTATTTTACTATAAGGAACGTAACCAGACCGCAACCAACAGCTACTCTCCGGGCTATGTGCCCCGCCTAGCGCTGAATTACAAGTTAATAATTGCATATTATCATCAAAAAGCGTTTTGATGATAATATGCAATTATTACACTTAACGTGCCAGACTTGTAACTTGTAATTCAGCGCTCGGCGGGGCATATAGCCCGGAGAGTAGCTGTTGATTGCAGTCTGGTTACGTTCCTTATAGTAAAATAAGGATTTTATAGAGGAGTTTGCGACTAAAAATATTATGTTTAATATCTTGTGTCTTAAAAACAGTGAGGACTCATGGGTAAGTTTGAGGATGTTTCGCAGTCAGTAAAGTGTGCTCTATATCTCATTAGTCTATGCCACTTTAAATATGGGACACTGAACAATAACACAGCCACACAAATTTTTTTTTTCTGATCTGGGGGTCTGACTATGTTTACTATACTATGTTTTTGGGGTCGCTGAAATCGAATCCGAGGTCTATTTAACACCATAACATCAGAATTTTACCGTATCTTTAAAAAACCCATAATTTCAGATATTAAACGCATATAACCCCAAGAATGAAATTGTAATCTGAAAACCCAAGCCCTTGAAACCCATAACTCCATAACTCACATAACCAAAAATCTATCAACTCCAATAACTACGTATATCAGATATTTAACTTGGTATGTACGCGTATCTGTCAGGTCTCCAAAAATGTTCTAATTCTATGCACATTCTAGAAAATATTTTCTTTCAAAGCTCAAAGCTCAGGTTCTATTCAGAGCGATTACCGATAACAGGGGGCGGATTAAAACTGCTGGGTGAATAGAAACAAAAATGGGGAACGTAATTGAAAAATTTTCAGCTGTTATATGGGGTTACTTTATAGGCTGCAAAACTTTTTTTTTCAACAAGAGAAAACAGGTAACTAACTTCATTTCTTGCTGAAAAAATACCATACGATCAAGAGCTGAGGTTACCCCAGGAAGTATCGATGGTTACTTTGACCAGCTTGAAACGGTCAAAAGAGTAATGTAATGGCAATTTTAATGAAAAACAAGTTAGTGAAACATATACCTTTTATTTTTTTGCAGTCAAACTGGTCAAATTTTTGAAAAAGTAATATATACCTATGCATCTACTAGCAGGGACCAGAGTTTTCCATATTTTTCATTTTGAGAAAGCTGAATAGTTTTTCTGTACCAAAGCCGCAAAGTTCAAAATGTGTTTCTATGCATCCCCGATTACTGTATATCAAACAACAAACAGCCCTTTTATAGACCAGGGCCAATCCTGTTTAAGGCAATAAAAATTCCTAGCAGTATACGAATGGTCGGAAAATGTAGTTAATGGTGTAAATAATTAAGGAAAAATCGTCCAGACTGAGCAAAAGTTCGGGAAGGGGGGTTGGGGTGGTAATATATACATTTTTAGGGGTTGGTACTCGTTTTTTGTCATTTGCGGCTAAACTATGCATCCTATCGAAAAATGTTGAATGTAAAAGTTGTAGATAATGAAAAAATCTAATACTTTCTAATCATTATTGACCATAACCTCAAAATTATCGAGAAAAATGCAAAAAACCGTGTTTTCGGTTTATAATTTATAACTATCACAAAAATGTTTATATTTTCATGAAAATTGGTGAAAATGTTCTCTTTCGCGTTTCAAATAAGCCCAAATTTTTTCAAAGCGAAATATTTAATTTTCGATGTTTTATGAAGAAAAAAAGACCTAATTTTCAGTCGAAAAATTTGGTTAGCAAATTTTCGATTAATGAACTTTACTAGTGCTCATTTTTTTCGTTGAAATCTCAACTTTCATATAGAATTAAAATATAATATTGTTTATATACAAAAATATCGTTAAAAAAGCGAAAAACTGAAAAACTACTTTTTATAAATCGAGTTTTCGGTGAAAATCATGAATTTCTTTTTCTTTATTGTAAATAAACGTTTACATTCATAAAAAGCGTTAATTCTCATACAATACTATGTTATAAAAGTAATGTACATGTACCTAACTATTCTCGGCTTTCAAAGTCCCGAAAACATTATTTAAACTGCAATTAAATAGGTAAAAATTCAAAAAACACAAAGCCTGTGGTGAACTGAAGAAATTTGTTAATTATTTCTTGTGATTCGTAATTATTTACAAATTATCACGTCAAAGTCTTATATTTGATTATAAAATACAAAAATTAAAAGTAAAATAATTTTATTGAAATCTTTTTTTCTTCGTGGGCAAATCTTCATCGCCAGAATTCAGTATTATTATTTATTAGACAGTGGGTACTGCCTTCGTCTTCGATGTCCTCGAGACTACAATTTTATTCGTACAACGATTTTTCGGAATTAGAACATTTATCAGAACCGTGACAATTTCAGCACAAATTTGTGCACTTTAAGCCATGCTTGCGACACCTACATTTGCTATTACCGCATCCTGTTTCGCTGCTGCAGCACATAATTTTCAATAAATTTTCAGGAGTTAATTTTTGTTCTGTAAATATAGGTACGATGCCATTAACGTGATGTTTCCATCCCCAATCTGTAGCTGTTAATTGATTACCAAGCCAACTTTGCATTTGAAAATATACCCTGTAACAATGTTGCTTAGCTGCCCCTTCAGTTGGAGGTAATTTTTTCAAATGAAATGAGGATTTAACAGTAGCCGTTCGGTAGAGTTCAGATCTTTTGTAAATAGAAGCTATTATTTTTAATCCATTTTCGGTAATCGTTTGTTTGTCTGCATTTGTATTGTAAAAAATTTCTGCAAGATTAGGTAAATGTTTATCGGACAATAATGATTGTACAATTGTTTTTTTTCCTTTCCCAGCAAAACTGGAAGTTGTATCGCACCCAGAAAAACAATGCAAAAATGCTACAATATGTTTATGTGATTTATGTTTAAAACTATTAGAGGTGTAATAAGTATCATTAACATTTCCTGCATCAGGTTTGTGGAAATAGATATTCAATTCATGTGAACTGAATTGATTTAAAAGAACTAAAAGATCTATGTCTTGACCAACAACTACCACTATTTTATCGGAGTTTTTTGCTACTTCAAGGGATGTATTGATAATTAGGGAATCTGCATCTTCTTCATATAACTATTTTTTGCGTAGTTGTTTTGTACATAATGTAAATATTTTTGTGTTATTTCATTAATTGTGTAATTTTTTTGCCAGATTACTTTGTGTAAGAGAAACCCGGCGCCATCAACAACGTGTACAATATTGCTCGAAGTTGGTAACGCAAATTCTGTATATAAATGTGACTTAACATTTTTTCTGAAGCCATTCTCTGTAAACAACGACACAGGAAATGGAGCAAGCTCGTACTGTAAATAATTTTTCATATCATCTCTGTGCTGCTGATATTTCGCGAAATTCTCTGAAATAATAGTATTGGATCAATTGTAACAGTCTCGCCTCAGTTAGGTACATGTACATTACTTGTATAACATAGTATTGTATGAGAATTAACGCTTTTTATGAATGTAAACGTTTATTTACAATAAAGAAAAATAAATTCATGATTTTCACCGAAAACTCGATTTATAAAAAGTAGTTTTTCAGTTTTTCGCTTTTTTAACGATATTTTTGTATATAAACAATATTATATTTTTATTCTATATGAAAGTAGAGATTTCAACGAAAAAAATGAGCACTAGTAAAGTTCATTAATCGAAAATTTGCTAACCAAATTTTTCGATTAAAAATTAGGTCTTTTCTCTTTATTTTCTTCATAAAACATCGAAAATTAAATATTTCGCTTTGAAAAAATTTGGGCTTGTTTGAAACACAAAAGAGAACATTTTCACCAATTTTCATGAAAATATAAACATTTTTGTGATACTTATAAATTACAAACCGAAAGCACGGTTTTTTGCATTTTTCTCGATAATTTTGAGGTTATGGTCAATAATGATCAATTAGAAAGTTTTAGATTTTTTCATTATCTACAACTTTTACATTCAACATTTTTCGATAGGATGCATAGTTTAGCCGCAAATCGCAAAAAACGAGTACCAACCCCTAAAAGTGTATATATTACCACCCCAACCCCCCTTCCCGAACTTTTACTCAGTCTGGACGATTTTTCCTTAATTATTTACACCATTAACTACATTTTTCGACCATTATACTGCTAAGAATTTATCGTTTATTACGATATTTTAAACGGTTTGGCCCTGGTCTATTAAGGGCTACATGATGTACAAAATCTGATCGTGCACCAACGATGTACATCGGGTAACGCCAATGTCGACTGTGCAATGATTTGAAAAACTACCATTAGTTGAATAAACGTAAAAATAGAGACTTTTAGGGTGAATTTGTTTTTAGGACACAACAGTATGTCTCGGGTGCTTCAATTGTGCGAGAAAAGGTGCAATGACCAGAGTTATGTGGCTATTAAAATAACTTTCATAACAAGTTAAATATCTGACAAACCGTGGTTATTGGGGTTGATAGATTTTTGGTTATGTGGGTTATGGGGTTCAAGGGCTTGGGTTTTCAGATTACAACTTCATTCTTAGGGTTATATGCGTTTAATAGCTGAAATTATGTTTTTTTTGAGGTTATGGCAAAATCCTGATGTGATGGGATTAAGTAAACCTCGGACTCGGATTCAGCGACCCCAAAATTTTATGGTAAACATGGTGCGAACCCCAGATCAGAATTTTTTTTTGTGTTTCTGTGTAATGAAGAGTTACAAATTCGATCGATTTAGCTATCTGAAAGAATTAAAAAACTTAATGCGTAATCAAAATAGACGGATCAAAATTGTATGCAACCAAATTTGTAGAGTTCATTTAAAAATAGTTTATGAGAACATATATTTATTTTTTATAATGCAGCAGCGAGCCACTATCAAATATAGTAACAATAAAACAGTTATTGCTTTGTAACTACACATATTCCTCAGAAAAAACGCACTTCACATTTCTGACACACTTTCCTAAACACATTTCTTGATTATCAACATACTCTACCATCATTTTCTGAAGCACATACAGTGTGTGATGAAGCGAGGAAAAGTTTACCACTCTCACAAACGCACAATTGGTAGATGTGGTACCTCGAAACGGGTGGCCTACCGGAGATATTCGCTATAGGGATTTGAGGCATAATAATGGAGCTTGCTTCTAACCTTACAGCGCCCACTTCAGACTTAAGGGATATGTCGTTTAACGCGGTTGTTTTTATTTTGCCGCCTAAGGATTCCATGTAAATTCCTCGCGGCGCCTTGATGGACAGCGTCCTCGTTGGAGATTCTAACCTGGAAAAGAGATACGGATTAATGTATAAAATTTAAAGAAATTAACCGTCCCACCAGGATACAATTACACAGACAATTAGACAACGACCATTCCCTACGACATTGCCATCTGCCACAGCTGAGACTCGAACTCAGGAGTGGTACGGCGATTAGCAGTGTTGCTTTGCGCACAAACCCGTTTAGCCCACTCCGTGGTCTCATGCCGCCTCCTAATTCTATATTTTCTCATGTCATTCCTGTGAAAATATGAATTTTTACTTGCTTTTCTTTAATAGTTACTAAGATCCGATGACAATACAGTATTTCACCGTTACTTTTGCAAATATCAGCACATAGGGGTGCGGGGGTAAAAATTGATTAAACATACTATCCAACTGGCACCTCCGGCAAAACGTAGAATACAAAAGGCTTTAGCCTGATCAGAGACTTCTACATCCGTTTTCTCCCATACAAATGGTACGATATTAGTTCCGGTAACATAATGGAATGCCGTAAATTGGGTCTATACGTTATAAATAACTAAAATATGACTAAAAAGTAAAAAATAAAAAATAAACGATTTTTTAAAACTTGCTTTTCTTATAGTCGTACTAAAGCAAATATTAATTGCAGGAAAAGTAAGGCGTGCGCATCATACGTACAATCATACAAAGTGCGCACGCCTTGCTTTTCTTGCAATTATTTTTTGGTTTTTAGTACGACTTTAAGAAAAGCAAGTTTTAAAAAATATATGTTTTTTTCTTTGAATAAAGAAAATTGTCCAACATTGTCGAGAATCATGGTGTCACATTCAATACTCAAACGTAATTCCACTAGCTTTTACTTTTTCGAAATTCAAATATAATCTACCTTTTTTTTTATACATTTATTTAACGTCGGCCTATTTCCGCTACTGAGGCCTAACACCGACGCCTGTAGACGAGCTACCCCCAACCAGGAATTTTGCCGAACCTCTTCCCTTAAGAAGAGTAGGGAACTTTTACTTGCCTAACATTTAATAGACAAGGGACCGACGGCTTTACATCCCCTCCGAAGGATGGTATATCCCCTATACAACCCTCGCCTAAGGTTGTATAATATAATCTACTTAATTCTTGGCAAAAAACCGACCTTTTAATGAATGTATTCAACAACAAGGATTACCTTCATACCTTCCGGAATGTGAATAATTCTCTAATATAAGATTGTAAGTGCATCTGTTTTGGAATTTCTATTCAATCTTGTGTCTCGTAAAAAACACAACAATATGTCTGCGTTGCACCAAAAAGGTGACCTCCCCCCCTTTTTCTTCAGCCGCCATCTTGTAAAATTTCTAAATCGTTTTATCTCGTGTTCTATTGGTCGCTCGAAAAAAGTTATTGAACAGAAAATGCTGTAAATAAGATTCTACATATTTTCGGTAATTGCCGCGACGCCGAGAAGTTAATATTTCAAGCGGTAGATGGCGCCGACGTTATCAAAAAACCGTTTTAACAGTTTTAAATTTAATTGGAAGTCTACCATCAATGGAATCGAATTTGTTTGGATATGGCTGTATGGCTAATATTTTTACCTAAACAGTTTTCACAACACTGCTTTTAAAAAAACGGTTTTTTTGGTAACTTCGGCGCACTCTATCGCTCGAACTATTAACTTCTCGGCATCGCGGCAATTACCGAAAATTTTATTTACAAGATGGCGGCTGAAGCAAAAGAGGGGAGGTCACCTTTTTGGTTTTGCAAATTATTCTAGGTCAAAGTACTATTTGATTGTACTAGATTTTGAATACAAATATGCTCGATCTTTTCTTCTTTAGATTGTATGTGTACTTTGAATTCAGGATCTGTGTCGCTTGATTGCGAAGAATCAATGCTCTCAAAAACTGTTCGTTCCTTCATCATTACAAGATCTTCCAGGTCTGAAACCACTCTGTTCCTCTAAGTCTTTTATATCTTCCTTTATGCTCGATTTTACTATTCGTCCATACAGTCTGCACATAGAAGACGCAACACTAATTCCCTTATAGAGTTTACATATGTGATTTTCCATTCCTCCGGGACTTCACCTCCCTTTAGATAGTCCGTAAACAACCTGGCAACTGCTTCTAACATTACGATCGGGGAGTTCTTGATAAGTTCAATGGGCATATCTCCAGGATCCGCAGCGTTGTTATTTTTCATATATTTCGCTGTATCTATAGCTTCCTCTATTGTTAGTTCTCTCGTCACTTGGTTGAACAGTTCATTTGTGTAATCTACTTCCTTAAAATTATTGTTGTCTTCAGTTAACAGAGCTTGAAAATAACTTTTCCAATTATCTATTCCAATTGGATCTATAACTGTCTCTTCTCTTGTATTGTTTTTGGGTGCCTTTATGGTTTTTCACGTCCGTAGCACAGTATCGCTATTGTCCACGGGAGGGCGATATACTTCCGGCTCATGAAAAGCAGAGAGACGGGGAGACATTTTTTGTTGGCGTATATAGTTGATAATCCTACAAAATTCGGTTTATCCAAGGCATCCTGGTGAATTTTGGGATTATCAACACAGGAAAATTTTCTCCATCTGTTGTTGTTCCGTTTAGCGGAATATTTTGTTGGTGTGAGTAAATTTTAACTGCGGAAGCAGGATATTTAAGTATACAAGGCTTTCCTTTTGAAGTATCGTGTCGACTTGAAAGGCGGACTCGACCCCATTCATCCAACTGTGGCTTTCTAGGAACATTGGTGGATTGTTCCCTCATCAGTGAGGGTTCCACGGACGGGGCTTCTACACACATCAGTGAAGTTCCACGGACGGGGATTCCATACACAGTAAAAAGTTCCACGGCTGGAGAGACTATAATCAACCCCCATCCTCGGGTCAATTTCTTTCATCCCGAAGACACCACCTTTACAGTTTCTTCAACGTCGAAGTCGGTATCGTACCACCCCAGATAAGTGTGTTGCTTTTATTTACCGGGGACCACCTTCAGTGGTACGGCGCGGTTATATCCATTCATACTTACTCTTGTATTTTAACTCGTACATATTTAAAGATTTTATGCATTTATATTTATTTAAGGAGGTTCTCTAAATCAGACTCATTGTGGCCGAATTTATTACCATTTATCCTCACGTTGTAAACCGATGTGTAGCTACACGAGGCATTTTATTAATGTTGTAACTTATTAATCAAGTAATTTGCCACACCTTTTGAACATCGCCAGGTTACCTGCTAGAGAACCAATATTTGTAAATTCCGTAATATAGTGCATTTCATGTTTAAAGAAAGTGTCATTATTTCGTCTGCGACCACTACGCATGGAACCCTCAGTGATTTGTGTAAGTAAGTAAACTAATAATTTGTCATAGTTTATGTAAACTTGGGTTTAACGCCCTGAGATAGTCTGAGCTAGTGAAATTTTATCGTGGGCACGTTACATCACTTATCCGGGTTAAGTTGTGCCTGCGATATCTGCTACGCTACAGTAGCCCAAGTAAGTTTCTTTATGTAATATCTTATAACTATTAATATCCAACGTATTTATTTCTTTATGCACGTGTAAATCGTAGCAGTATCTGATATAGATGTTTCTGTCGGCCATTTATGGTATGCTATTTTCTTTTCACTTACTAAGTAACATCATTATTCCTTTTGATATTAATTCTTATATGTTTGCCCCGGCCGGCGCTCAGTTTGCAACCTCGTGAATACATATTTTGATGAAGCTATACTGTTTGTTCTTCGATTGTACCAGGCTCTGAATTTATTATCTTGACTGCCAATCTCATTTTGTAGAGGAACACCGTCGATTCATCGAAAGGACTGTCTAGGTTATATTTAGGCCACTGGGATACTTGGCTAGTTTCATTCACATACTTTCCTTTATCGACTTGGTGTTTAAATAAAAAAAGTAGATTTATTTTTGCTAGTTAATGGTGAGATCCACAGGAAGCTCCTCGTTGTACTTTCACATCTTGGACTTTCAGGCTGGAGTTTGACTTAACAATTATGTAGTCTATAATAGATAGTTGTCTCTTTCTGGGTTGAAACCAGGTATATTTATGTATTTATTTGTGATCAAAGAAATCATTTAATACGTTCAGATCGTGTTGATGGCATACTTCTATTTACTTCTATACCCCATTATCGTTAACCACATGTTCACTATGTTGACCTACTAAACTGCCTCCCTCCCTCCTAAAGTCCTCCATTAACACTACATCTTTCTGCAGCAGCCTCGTTCTCATTATTCGGAAATACCATCTGTGCACGCCTGTAGAAGAAGCGACTTCCTGACAGCCTCATTCTACAGGCGACTTATGGCCTAGATTTGGTTGTATGCCAACGGATTTGAGGTGTACCATTGTTGTTAGAGCGACTTCTCAAGATATATATCTAGTACACTTACATATGTGCCCTATTAAAGATTTAAATGGAAATCTCCTCAAAGAAGACCAGGAAATAAGAGCCCGATGGAAAGAACACTACTCTAACATTCTTAACCAGCAAAGTCAAGCCGATCACGATATTACAAATCTTATCCGTCAATATGACACCTTCGAAGACTTAGATAAACCACTAACAACGGAAGAGATCTTAACCGCCATTGGGCAGCTAAAAAATAACAAATCTCCCGGCGCCGACTCACTCCCAGCTGAGATCTTTAAAGCTGTGTCGTCAGAGCTCATACCCTACCTCAAAAAACTGTTTGATGTCGTGTGGGAAAGTGGTCAAGCTCCGCAGGAGCTTCGTGATACACTTTTAATCAACCTCTTCAAAAACAAAGGGAGCGCTGCGGACTGTGGAAATTACAGGGGTATAGCTCTCCTGGCTGTTGGAGGGAAGATACTCACTAAAGCGATGGCAAATAGGCTAACACCTGTTATGGAAAAGTTACTTCCTGAAACACAGAGTGGCTTTAGACCAAACCGAGGCACATCGGATTTAATCTTCACACTTAAACAGCTTCAAGAAAAAGCACTCGAACATCAAGGAGAAATTCACATGGCCTTCATTGATTTAACCAAGGCGTTTGACTCGGTGGACAGGGAAGTGCTCTGGAAAATTATGTTCCGCTTAGGTATCCCTAGAAAATTTGTGGAAGTATGTCGCAGTCTACATACAAACAACAACGCCCAGGTTATGTATAATAATGAGGCAACCGAACCTTTCCAAACCCTCACTGGAGTTAGGCAGGGATGTGTCCTGGCGCCCCTACTTTTTAATTTATTTACCACTGCTCTAACAATTATTGTTGACAACAAACTGACAGTCAGAGGAATAGGTCTCAGATACCGTTTTGATGGCGGTCTCTTTAACATAGGGCGCTTTAGAGCTTTCACAAAGACACGCACACGATTCATTTGTGATCTCCAGTATGCGGATGACTGTGCACTTTTAGCCTCTACGCCGGAAGAGCTTCAAGAACTTTTAGATGTGTATGCTCAGAGCTATGATTCCTTGGGACTTAAAATCAACATTGGAAAGACTAAGATTATGTCAACTCCTCATCAAGTGAACCAAATAGACATTACACTTGACGGAAATTCTCTTGAAGTGGTGGATCAGTTCAATTACTTAGGCAACGTTGTTAATGACAAAGCAAACATGGACAGCGAGATTCGCAATAGAATTAACGCTGCATCTAGAGCACTCTGGGGACTTAGAGAGAGAGTATTTGACAACCACGACCTTGCTTTGTCAACGAAAATGGCTGTCTACAGAGCAGTTGTCATTCCAACACTGCTATATGGATGTGAAAGCTGGGTCACTTACCGTCGTCATGTGAAAGAATTAGAACGTTTTCAGCAAAGACACCTCAGAAGTATGATGAAAATCCGTTGGTTCCATCACATATCAAACGTGGAAGTACTCAGGAGAGCAAATAGCCTTCCAATTGAGGTGCTTATTTCAAGAGCACGCCTAAGATGGGCAGGTCACGTTCATCGTATGCATGATAACCGCCTTCCTAAATGTACACTTTATGGTGAATTGCTAAGCGGTAGAAGAAGGCGTGGCGGTCAACGAAAGAGGTTCAAAGACACTCTCCATGAAAATCTAAAATCCTGCGGTATTGCAGACGAGCAATGGGAGCAACTTGCAGCGGACAGAACCGAATGGCGAGAGGTTGTGGCCAGCTATCAAGGAAATGTTGCTGCAAGAAGGCCGAATCCAAGACCTAACCAGGTCTATGTTTGTCCTGACTGCGGTCGACATGTGCTCTCCCGAATTGGCCTCTATAGCCATAGTCGTGTGCACCGTAGATGAATGGGAATTACAATACTACACCTTTTACTTGTTTTTTATTGTACACAATCTATCGACTGTAACATTTTTATACTCGGACTCGAGTAACGGCTAATAATAATAATAATAATAACATAAATAACTATTTCAGACATCTGCAGTTCTCATCCCCCAGTCCTGTACCCATCCGTCACGTGACTTTCGCCTCTGGCAACAAACATTACTATATTCTAAGCCAACTAGCCCGGTGCCGGTGTTGTATTTTCGGGACTGGTAGCAATGCCTACCGTACGCTAGTAAATCAAATCAAAGTTGTACGAAGAAACTATGAATAGAACAGTACGATTAAACGGTGCTAGCTTTCATTTAAGGAGGCCGTATTTTCACTGTTATGATTCCTGCTAACCCTCGCGATTACGCTTCATTTTTTCTATGCAGATACCCTTGTATTTAAGCCAGGACGGATCTGCGGGATCGCCTACTTACTGCTGTAAGTAATAATTATGACACCATCTGCTTTTCAAACTTCTCGTGCATATTAATTCAGCTTTCTTATAAATTTTATGATTATAAATAGTGGTCTGGCGTGCTGAAGTGCCGTCTTGGCGTACCTACAATCTGTTACCCCTCTATTAAACCGTTCAATATACAGCGGGCTTCGGCGTGTTTTATGACTTCAGGATGCATTATTTCTTTTGTTACATTGCCAATTTGGGGTTCTCTTACTTTTATTCCAGGTTTTCGTTGTGCGCCTTTTATCTGCAACACGTGTACTTTCTGCTCGTAACTCTTTGTGATACGCTGGAGGCACGATACTGTTTAGCAAGTTCTATCAGTGTTGCATACTTAATGCGAGTAGCGTCCTAGTTCAAGGCCGTGTTGCTGATCGCTAGGCCTACTTTGATTTGAAAATCAGTTTTAAAATTCAGAATAAATTATTAGCGCTGAAAAATGAATCTTCATGATTGAGGTTCAGGGGATGGAAAAAAGTGGTGGGTTAATAAAAGAACATCTTTTTTACAAAATCACTGCTTTTCGTTTATGAAACCTATTGAAAATCGTTAAAAATAAATCTATTTTATTGTCAAACATTAAGTTTTACTTGCTAAACGTCCCGATCAGGCCACTTAGAATCCCCAGCATACTTCGCCAATCTGGCCAAGTGCACGATTTTCATTTTAGACTTCTTACTTCGTTGAATCCGATAAACATCGTCATTAATCCGGGTGATGACAGAATACGGCCCTTCCCAAGGTGGGTGAAGCTTCGAGATTCCTTCTTCACTGTGGGTTGTACGGCCAAACCAAGTCCCCCACCTTGAATTCCGCCGAGCTGACGTTACGGTCGTATCAAACCTTCATTCGGTCACCATTCCCTGTAGGTGACCCTTGATGGCTGCATCCGCACAAGCCTTGCATCTGTCACACCAAACCTCTACGTTCTGACGGTTATTTATCCAGTAGAATCGTTCCCGTACTCTAGACAAGCTCTTATTTTTGCCAAAATGCTCTCCAGATATTTCCTCGTGCACTTCCCGAAGTACTTTTGGTACCCGGCACCTGGGTATTACCAAAGGCATGGTAAATTCTCCTCTCCCATGCTCTTCGTAATAGTCCATCTCCAAGGTTTAGGGAATCCCATTGTACCCGCAAAGCCTTCAACTCGACGCCTTTATCTGAAACATCCTTCCATTTTGGTCGCGCGTCTTTTTTTTGCCTTCGGTATATATCCAATTCTGTCGTCGCTCAGTTGTTCCTTCCTTACAACTTCCTTTGTCCAGTCCTTCGGAACCTCTGTCTTAGCCGTATTTACTTTCGCTATATCCTGCTGTCTCTTTACATCCTCTGCAGTTACTTCTTTAGGGTACCTCTGGCGACAGTACCTTTTGACATGCCCCAATTTACCGCAATTATAATAACGGATTCTTTTTGTCAGCCAGTCATCACTTCATTGCTGCTTCGACTCTTGTTTCGGTAGTTGCGCATCCTGTCTTGACCCCGGTTGCGAACGTAATTCGCTCAGTACTTGCTCAACCATTTTCTGTATATCTGTTAGCATAACAATTAATCTCGTCTTATCGGAGCGGATTTCCTCCTTCTTTGCAGCGTTTACTTTCATAGGGTTCCATTTTCGACAATCACGCATCATATGCAATGGTTTGCTGCACTAGTAACATCGGTTACCTCCGTTGGACTTCACACCTCCTTATGCGTTTTCCTTTTCCCTGGAGAACTTGTCATTAATTGAGTAAATATCTTATGTATATCCTTTAGTTTAGTGTCTAAATTCGTTTCCTCTGATTGGGCTTCTTCCACAGAGAGAGGTCGTACTTTGTGCAATGAGGAATCCATACAGGCGGCCTCTACCTTTAGTTCATGGATCACTATTAGTCTTATGCCTAGATAGTCTAAGGATCCGACTAATCTCCTCGTCTCTTATGCCATCAATAATTGCGTCAACTGCCAATTACTCCTGGAACTGCCTTGGTGCATTCGGGTAAGCCAAGTATGCCAGCCTCTCCACCTCAGCTTCAAATTCTTGTAAACTCTCCCCAGGTTTTATATACGTGATTCCAGCTGGATCCGATATACTTGAGAGAAATGTTGGTCGCCATATCTTAAGTCGAACACAGCTCCTAAAATCCTTTTGCTGCGCCACTGGAATCTCTAAAAAATCTATTTTAATTTCAATTATAGTTTTAGATTAATGTGTGCCGCAGCTATTTTGATTCATTCTAATTGATCTGTGTAACATTAAAAGAAATTGAAATCCCGTCGAAAATACAAAATTATGTGATTTATAAGTAAATAAAGTTTATCAAATTGGTTTTTGGAACAAAACGCAATTTTTCATATTGATCCATATTAGTACCGAGGTACCCTTTATTAATATTATTAATAAGGAATTTAACCACATGCTTTATTAAAATGTAATGTGCGATACAAACAAAAAACATTACAACAGTTCTCCAAAATGTTGAAAATGTAACTAATATATACCAAACCCAACCAAAAAGTGATATTCGCTGTTTCCTTCACAACTACACGTTCATTAACGCACAGGCGAAGGTTCCCCTATTAACCAGTCATGTTTATTAAAATTACCAGTTTTATTCAGTGTTTCTAGGAAAAAAGTTATACAGGTTCTTTACCTCTCCGGTCGTTCCCCTTTTATTACTTTTTTTAAATGACATAAAACCAATTACGCCCTGTATACTTTACAATTAATGTGGTAACCTGTAAATCTCTAATTTGATCTTTGGAATAAAAAAATCGCAATGTAACTGACCAGAACTATACCCATTTTACAAATTGGCATCTCTTCCAGTAAAGAATATATTTGGGATATAAATCTCCTCGGGCGAGTTTCCCACTCTCCCTTCAAGATTTTCTGGTACACTATTACGTCCATCATGCCCGTCGTATTTCATCCTGATATGGGAGATGGGAGGAAATTTAAATAAAAGTAAACCCACCTCAATTTGTGTCCGGATTCTGCACGAACGAGGGTCGTTTGGACTGACCCGCTGAAGCTGGTGCCTCCTTCCCCGGTCACTCGAAGACTTTCAGCGCCAACTACAACTTCATTTATGTCCGCAGAAAACAGCGCTACTCCTCGGTCGTCCATAACTTTAAACTTGTTTGTTAGGCACTCAAAACGGTCATTTCCTGGAATAAACGAGGCTTTGTTAAAAGTTTGTTGGTCTTTTAATAATGCTGCGAAGCTTTCGTTGATAAATTTCAATCTCAACGGGCGTTGGTTACATTACTATGCTAAAATATATCAATTTGTGCCGCCATTGTGAGTTAGGCTGGAAAAGTAGCAGAAAATAGGCTTTGTTATGTATATACAAATACATTTTGTAAAGTTTTGCACGGTGCGATGGGTATTGTCGGCCCAGCCAGAGTCCGTTGGAGATGAAAGGGTAAAAAAGACGGAGAATTTTAAATATTCAAGTACAAATAATTTAGACAAATAAGAAACAAAAGAGATTCCACTACTGTGCACTCATGAAATAATAAAAAAATGAGATATTACTGAAAAATAAACAGCATTACGGTGGACTCTTCAGGTATTTACGGTCAGCATTGCGTTTTGAAAATAAGGATTGTGCAAACAAAAATGTAATCTATATTAACTGCTCTATATCATCCTACTATTTAAAAGAATGACAGTTTCTGCCTTTGCCAAATAACAATTTATTTAAAGTCTTCTTTGAGGATGATAGGGCAGTCGTCAGGGAGTTGAGAATAAGTAAATACTAGACAAAAGATTTTATTGTCGGAACCAGTTCATTATAGGCATAGGCCTCTTTTAGATATACTAATTTTAGCTCAACAAATCACCAAACGTATTAATAAAAGGGAAAACCAATAACTCATTTTACACAAAAAAAGCTTTTCCAAAAGCTCTAAAATTTCTCATAACCTGAGATAATTAAATGACCGTAAATATCACAAAAACTTTTTGAGTCCACTGAACTGAAGTTGCAGCTTGTTTGTGACGTCAGCTGCTACTACTCTATTGAACGTAATAAGTAGAAAGCGTGGAAGAGTATAGGAAAATGTCGATATACAGAGTGAATGCGATACGGTGCTTGACTTCCTCCGACGAGAGCCAACAGCTCGAAACTGCAGTCTGCAAGTGGTGTGTGACGGCTGGCAAGAGAGCTCCTTTAAGTAGGATCAGTCTTTCGGCTGGTGTTTGTTGCAATCGAAGCATTAGCGTTTTGATGGTAATATGCAATTATTACACTTAACGCGCCAGACTTGTAACTTGTAATTCAGCGCTCGGCGGGGCACATAGCCCGGAGAGTAGTTATTGGTTGCAGTCTGATTACGGTCCTTATAGTAAAATTAGGATTTTATAGAGGAGTTTGCGACTAAAAATATTACGTTTTAATATTCCGCCTTCTAAAAGCACATTTGAACTATGCTAAGCCCAGTCAGGCTATTTATTTTTCGATTGCAACAGACACTGGACCTCTAGATGGCGCCTGCTAACTATTTTACAAGTTGCTATTGTGAAAATACCGGGATGTACCAAGTAGTCAAAGGATCCTCTTGCCGGTCGTCACATGCCCACCTTGCACTGACGAGGGCCAACAGTTCGAAACTGCAGTCTGCAAGTGGTGTGTGACGGCTGGCAAGAGAACTCCTTTAAGTAGGATCAGTCTTTCGGCTGGTGTTTGTTGCAATCGAAGCATTAGCGTTTTGATGGTAATATGCAATTATTACACTTAACGCGCCAGACTTGTAACTTGTAATTAAGCGCTCGGCGGGGCACATAGCCCGGAGAGTAGCTGTTGGTGCAGTTTGGTTACGTTCCTTATAGTAAAATAAGGATTTTATATAGGAGATTGCGACTAAAAATATTATGTTTTAGTAAACTATTTTGTTCGATTTAAAACGATGCTAATCCACCTCACTACTGGCCTATAATGTAAATACCAATGTGTTTTAAAATTTTCTCGGAAACAACTTTTGGAACGGATTAGATGATTTATCACTACAGAATCTCCGTAATTTAAAATTTCAGTTAGATGGAAGTTCTGTTCATAACGCTGTTTTGGTAAGAAGGTTTTGAACATTTTGAAAATCGATGGATAGGGCGAAACAGTTCTTTGATTGAGTGGCCGCCGTGATCAACAGGCTTGATGCTGCTCGATTTTCTCCTTTGGGATTCAATGAAACAGAAGGTTCATAAATCAATGTCACAAACTGTACAAGAACTACGGACTAGGATAATACAAGCTTACGCAGAAGTTACTCCAGAACAAATACGAAAGGTTACTATGAATGACGTTGTAAGAATCTGACGCTTTTTGCTCCAAAAATGCAGTTCAAGTTCTACAGTTAAAAAAAAACGGTGAAAATCGCACTCTTCTAAATAAATATTTTACAAGGTGACTCCAAAATAGGTCACATTGTAGATGTCAAGGAATTTGGTAGAGATAGCAGGTGGCATTTCTCATCAACCAATTTAAAAATATTGTCTGTTTCACACTATAATTGAAAATTATCATATTGTTTTACTTCAATAAATAAACTAAACCAAAAATAGATGTTGCACTTCCATATTTCAACTTCTTAAGAACAATTTAAACAAAAGTGGAAGAAAGAAATGTCCTAAATCCTCTTGTAGTGTTTCTAGACTAAATATAACTTAAGGAACTTACGAACTTAAAACACTAAGCAAACAGTATGACGTTTATAGCTTCATGCATTTCACATTTCATAGTACATAAAATAATATTTAGTATACACAAATCATTTGAAATCTGTTTGATAATTTGCGGGTTCATTAGGCAGTAGATTTTATGTTTACCAATAATAATATTATTACAGGTTGAAGCTATTAATATGTATATTATTCTTGGCAAATTTTCAGTTTTAATTCTGTAACAACAAATATGCCAGGCTCTTATAAATGTAGCAGCTGGTGTTTTTTGAATGACACATATTTTATAACGGTTTGAGAAAAGTAAACTTTTTTGCATTGAAATAAATGGAATTGTTGTTAATAAATAGAGGACCTGTCGATAAAAATGTGTCTAACGTCTTTATGCATATACAAGGTGTCTTAAAACGTTGCGTCCAAATCTCAGCAGATGGTCTTAATACAGCTTTTACACAAACAGTACTTTGAAGGAGGAGCGGTAAAAACACATTTCTGTTGCTTAGTTGCTCTCCCAAGCTATACAGGTAGAAGTAATTTGCCTTATTAGTATAGATTATTACTGTGATAAAATTTAATATCTTTTTAAGTTGATTGTGAGGGGCAGTTTTTACAGGCAGAGTTTTGAACGAAATTTATCCATTAGTTTAGCGGCAAGATCTTCGTTATTTTAAATGGAATACCCTGTATATTTTTGAATTTTTTGCATCGTCGTCCTTTTCTGAGTAAGTTTTGTTAATATTTAAATAAATTTAAATTTAAATTTGACTTTCAGTAAATTGTGTTTTCTCTTACCTACTCAGCGATTAAAAGATAATTTTTTAGTTGGGGCTAGGCAAGGCCGAGGGCATCTCCGCCATAAATCAAATGTTTCGAATATCATACAGGGTGAATTAGAGAACGCTTTATATAAGTGACACGAAAGTCAACTTTTTTAAATGAAATGCCCTGTATATTATAACTGATTCAGAAAGGTAATACATTTATCTATTTAAAAAGGTTATACCCTATACCTAATGTGCACCGTTTTCTATTTATGGGCACTTTTCTGTAAACTTACCAAGAATATTAGGCATTTTGTGTTGACAACAGATATGCTATCTTTCTAAATAAATTTAACGTTAGTGATAATTGTACTTAATTTGAATAGCTGCAGCATAAAGTTACTCAGAAAGAGACGACGATCCAAAACGTGCAAAAATATAGAGCGTGTTATATTTAAAATAACGAAGATGTTGCCAGTTTTACGTATCAGTGGCAACACCGTTCTTTCGAAAATATTTTAGTTGGAGAGATCATATTCGATTATCTTGGTAACCAGAATTTCAAAGCAATCGGTTGATCCATTCTCCATATTCTTTTAATACTCCATCCACTGTGGCTCACCCTATATACTCCTTATATGAGAAAGTAAAAATTAGTTCTCAAAAATATCTGTCTTCAGCCTGTTCTTACGTCAAATGAGACACAATATGTAAGGAAGCTTTGTAGAAAGCGAAATTCTAATACCTAGTAACACATACATACATACATTCAGTAATTCTTACCTAAAAATATCCAACTACTTAAACTTCCGTTTTTATGTCTTGATTTTAAAGTTAAATTTTTACTAGATTCCACTACAATTGGTTGGCCAGTTCTTGATTTTATACTACTTGCTATTAAACTATCCAAAACGAAGGCCTTGCCTTCTAACCTGAGTCCTCCTGTGACAATTTTTAGGTGACCCATACCTTCCTAAAAAAAACATGAATTATTACAGTAAGTAAATCAAAAGTGTTAGGATTAACAGATACATTTGTGTGAAATCTATGTCTAAATACAGTTATTAACATCAGTATAACTTATGTAACGATAAAAATAACCCACGAGTGTAAAAAGATATTTTATACATGAGTTATATACATAATTTTTTTGAGAACATCACTTCCGAGGACATTTAGCTACAATAAAGTTAACTAAAAATTTAATGATCCTACTGTTCTGGTTGTAGATACTTGGCGTGTTCCACTCGTTAAAAAATAAAAATCTGCTGCTGTAAATTTATTTCACTCCGATCAAACAACTATATATGTTTTGTAACAAAACTATTGAAAATTAACAACACATGCTGCAAAATCGACCTCGTATGTTGTAGGTCAGCTTATTTACTGTAATTCAAATGTGCGTGTGGTCGTTTCAATTTTGAATGCAGTTTACTTTATGTACGACGTACGATGAGTACATTTTATCAATCCTTCTACCGTTATCGCCCCTATCCTTATCAACGATGCGTGCTCTTTCCATAATTACCAATCTTTTGTCTAATTCTTTGTACATAAAATCGCAATCTAGCTAAATATTTCGCAAAGTATCTAACGATTTATAATCTGGATAGTCCCGTAACTTATCCCGAATCATTTCTAATGTTAAAGTTTTTGCCTTTTTATCTGCAGAGTAAAATTGCAGATGACTATAAAAGAATTACTCTGTAGACTGAACTATTGACAGGGCATGTCATCGAGTATAATAACTCTTTTATTCTTCCAGAACTATCCAAAAAAAAATCTGTCTGTCTCAAAATTTTTTTTGGCATCATCCACTCCCCACTATCAATGCCAATACCACCCCCCACCATTATGAAAGGGAGCAAAAAAAAATAAAATTAGATTTAGTGTGTATACAAGAACAAAACGTCTAAAAAAATTTTTTTGGCGTTAGCTACTCCCTCTACCACACCCATTGCCACCCCCACCCTATTATCAAAGGGAATAAAAAATTAAATTGGGATTTAGTGTGTGTACAAGAACCAAGGGCCTCTAAAATTTATTTTGGCATTAGCTACCCCCTCTACCACACTCATTGCCGCCCCCACCCCATTGTTAAGGGAATAAAAAAGTAAATTGGGATTTATTGTGTATACGAGAACCAAGGGCCTCTAATTTTTTTTTTGATATTACTGGTACATCAAAAATTTCTACATCCGATAGGCTTTCAGAAATGTAATTTTATATTTTATTTTGGCCCGATTTCAACCGTGGCGTAAAATAAGGGACAATACTGCCTTGCTTGTTTAAATACGGATCTGTCCCTTGAAATACGGGATGGGTGCCTACCCAGTTATACGTATAGAACAACGCCACAACTTCCTAACATTTTCGTAGTTGACAAAATAATTTATTTGAAGTTGCCTTAGGTTCGTATCTTGAAGCTATGTAGTATTTATCTACGAAGTGGACGTGAAATAATCCCTAGCGTATAAAATTCTTTCCTAAAGCATATTAAAATAATCTTTTACACTTTTTCTCTTTAAGTTGCAAATGGCCTTTCTTAATTACATTAAAAATTTATTACACTCTACCGTCTATAGACCCCAGTTCAATTGAAAAGAAGGGCCGAAATAATAAAAATAAAATAAAGCTCCTTTTCCTTGAAAATGATTCTGAAATCCTCTGTGGTAATTATGTCCTGAGGTCTCGAAATAAAGATGTTAAATATAGAGCAGATACAAGTAAAAAAGCTTTTTAAATTTTCGTAATTAAAAGTCCTTTAATTGAGGCGCAACAGTTGTTCAAGTTACTCATTAATACACAAAAATAATGTATTCATTACTCTACTTGTTGATGATATTACCAAAAAAATTCCAGATAAAGCCTTGCTGAGAAAATTTTAATTAATGGAGAGTTATTGTCGTATTGCTTTAATTAAAATGCCTCGACTTAATAATGACTTGGCGAGACCATATTTAAATAATAATTTTGAAAGATCGCACTGCGATGTTTAGTTGAAGAAAGTTGCAATTTCCTGGGATATAAAGTAATTCTTTTTCAAATTAATATGCACCGTATTAAAGGCCGGAATTCCAATTATAGAATGCAAGTTATACAGGGTGTTGCATCATGAGAGGGACATAGCTTAATAGGAGGTAGAGAACATCAGTGGTAACCGGAACCTCCCATAGAAATGTCTCATTGGGCCTTCATTACGAAGTTACAGGATGTTAAATAATTTTTGGCCAAACCTGTTTTTTGTCATAACTTTGACAGGGAATGAAATAACGGATTCATATTTGGTACGGTTAATGTACTAACGAGCCCCAAGAGGTACATGTATAAAAAAAATATATCCAGGTCCGGACTCACTATAATTTATGTTTCTTCTTTGCATCAATAAAACATCACCCTGTATATATTTTTTTGAAATTTCGATACGATATTTGAAAAGAGCAAGAAAAAACAAACAAAATGGCCTATTTCATTTTTTTGTTACACCTTCGTGGTTATTTAAATACGTTGTTAAATGTGCAAGAAAATGGATTACAGAACCCTATTAAATGAGAGGCACGTGAAATAAATAGTTTTATAACTAAAATTTGCAAAAATTCTATTGAGCCTAGGTGGTCTGGGTGAATCCTAATTCCGGCACGTTTTAAAGGTCCATTTTGGTAAAAAACTGTGGTCCTAATAAGTAATCGGGTATGAAATAACAAAATTTTTAATCAATCACAGTAGGCTTTTTCAAAGAATAAAAGTGACAGATAATTTAAACCACTTAGGCCTAAGCAACCAGTTACTTTGATCAAGAAAATCATCAACATTTTATACTTAATAAAAATTGGAAAAGAGAACAAACTAAAATCTAAATAAATAAAATATTTTCCATTCAATTAACAATAAATAACAAAACAATTACTAAATGTGTTTAAAAATAAAACGTAATTGACACTAAAGTAAATTTTCAAAATGTCCTCCCCCACATTCTGTGCATTTTCTTGCGCGTTTAGAAAGGTCACCAATTGCTCGACGTATCATTTCTGGATTATTCCGTATTTCGTCGTAGGTTGTAACGATGCGCTGGATTAAATGTTGTCTACTTTCAATTTCAATGCTATAAACCTCGTTTTTTAAGTGGCCCCATAAAAAGTAATCACAAGGGTTACAATCAGGAGATCTTGGTGGCCATTCATGTGGACCCCCGCGTCCAATCCATCTATTAGGATACACATTGTTTAAGTGCTCTCTTACTTGAAGGTTAAAATGTGGTGGGGCCCCATCATGCTGAAACAACATGCCTCTTTACCGATATTTTCTAACATATTCGGTAAAATGTTTTGAAGAAAATCAAAGTAAATTTCACCATTCAATCTTTCTTCAAAAAAATGTGGCCCTATCAAATGTCTATTCACAAGTCCGACCCAAACATTTACAGAAAACCTGTGTTGCGAACGGCGTTGGCGTACCGCATGTGGGTTTTCCTGTGCCCATTTATGATTATTTCGTGAATTGTTTACTCCATCCCTTGTAAATTGTGCCTCATCCGTAAATAAGGTTCTGTAAATGACTGGGCGATGGTTAGACAACCAATGACAAAATGCCAGGCGGGGGATATCGTCGCCTTGTTGAAGACGCTGTACCTGCTGGATATGATATGGATGGTAACGTTCTCTTTTTAGGGTTCTCCATACTCGCCAATGAGGAATACCAGTTGCCAAACTGATTCGTCTAGTGCTCATATTTGGGTTTTCTTGAACTACGTTTATAATATTGTTTTGTTCCTGCACACCTTGTTGTAAAACACGCTCCACAACTGCAGAAGTAGGAAACTTTCCGTGTTGTCTTGCATACTGGAACACCGTACTAAAGGTTTTATGATTAGGGCATCGACGACCAGGAACACGCAGCCGATATTCTCTTTCCGCCGACCTACCATTTCCATTACAGAAACCATAGATGAATATTATGTCAGCATATTCCACGTTTGTAAATTTTACTGGCATAGCTAAAATATTTTCACAAGTTTTCACTAACTAAATGCGGATTATTGACACATTAAATTACTAACAAACAATTATTCAACTGTTTAGGAGATTTCTTTTTATTATCTGTCACTTTGAACAAGCCTACTGTGATTGATTAAAAATTTTGTTATTTCATACCCGATTACTTATTAGGACCACAGTTTTTTACCAAAATGGACCTTTAAAACGTGCCGGAATTAGGATTCACCCAGACCACCTAGGCTCAATAGAATTTTTGCAAATTTTAGTTATAAAACTATTTATTTCACGTGCCTCTCATTTAATAGGGTTCTGTAATCCATTTTCTTGCACATTTAACAACGTATTTAAATAACCACGAAGGTGTAACAAAAAAATGAAATAGGCCATTTTGTTTGTTTTTTCTTGCTCTTTTCGAATATTGTATCGAAATTTCAAAAAAATATATACAGGGTGATGTTTTATTGATGCAAAGAAGAAACATAAATTATAGTGAGTCCGGACCTGGATATATTTTTTTTTATACATATACCTCTTGGGGCTCGTTAGTACATTAGCCGTACCAAATATGAATCCGTCATTTCATTCCCTGTCAAAGTTATGACAAAAAACAGGTTTGGCCAAGAATTATTTAACACCCTGTAACTTCGTAATGAAGGCCCAATGAGACATTTCTATGGGAGGTTCCGGTTACCACTGATGTTCTCTACCTCCTATTAAGCTATGTCCCTCTCATGATGCAACACCCTGTATATCAAATATATATTTGCGTCTTGACTGCCTGAATAGTATTTTTTCACAGTGTAATTAAACCACATTTGAGTCTATATTAATAATTTATAAACAATCGTTTAATATTACACAAAAGTTTACATAAATAATAGGAACAGAAAATACGGTATTTGGTAATACAAAAATTAATACTATTTTTAAAAAGTTTTTTTTTCTTTTTATACATTTATTTAACGTCGGCCTATTTCCGCTACTGATGCCTAACACCGACGCCTGTAGACGAGCTACCTCCAACCAGGAATTTTGCCCAACCTCTTCCCTTAAGAAGAGTAGGGATCTTTTACTTGCCTAACATTTAATAGACAAGGGACCGACGGCTTTACATCCCCTCCGAAGGATGGTATATCTCCTATACAACCCTCGTCTAAGGTTGTTTGTATAGCTTCCGCGCATACACTGATATACAAGCCGCTGGAAGATGTGTGAGGCGAGAACGCGGTTTCTGTTGGAATGGTCACCCATCCAAGTACTAACTGCGCCTCTCGTTGCTTTACATCTCATACCGAAAGTATGTACATAGTAAAGACACACCTACGCTCGCCCCCTTTAAAAAAAAAAAGTTATTTTGAACCTAATTTAATATCGCATAATCACATAATCCCCAACAATTCCTCCCCAAAAATTCAACGACCATCTTGTTTGGCTATTTGTTCGTGGAATGTAAGGATTGGTTGTGCCCCAATAATTAGAAATCTACCTAAAAATATTTCGAGGTGTTAGTAATTTTCAACTCCGCCAGGAACTATTTTAGTATTAAAAATACAATAGTACAAGATAAGAAGGCACTTATTAGAGCATGTGTAAAGGCTACTTTCGAAAAGTACTTTATGTATTATTTTTCATGGCAAGTGTTTATCTGAAACAGTTTTGATGTTTAATTTCTGTTAAAAATACGCACAAACTAATATACTCGACAGCCTCATCTTCCTGTAAAGTAAACAAAATTCATTAATTACGAACATCTGCCATTAATTTTTTACTGCCAAAATCATGAAGACTACCTATTAAAATAGTCGTATAAGAGAAAGTTAGAAAATTATATACATGCTGTCTTATATTTAATTATGTTAACAGTATAATTTTATGGGTATATTAAAAAGCTATTAACCCGATATTTCATAGATCACCAGTGTGTAGAAATAAAACCTTTAAATTGACATTAAATGCTGGATATTAAGTGTATGAAAATTTTACTATAGTTTTTTGAATTTGTTTTTGATTTTTTGTAAGGGGACATATCTTTATTAATGTACTAATTGATGAGAATTAGATCAACAATATACAGATTGTCCATTTTATCAGGGCCCTCGAGAATACCTCACTTAATATCGGTCTTGCAAAAAAATATTTTTACGAAAATTGTGCCGATTTATATAACCTACAAAATGGTTTAAAGACATTTGAAATCCATGACCTACTTTAAGAGTTATGGCGGAAAATATCGAAAATGCGAAAAACGTTTAGGCCAAATATCTCCGTTATTTGAAGAGATACGAGAAAAATTCGAAATTCTTTTTACTTAATCATACTTCTCCGCGGCAAGGATAATGCTTGTTAAAGAAAAATTTATTGGTTTTAAAAGAATGTTTTTATAATTACTAACGTAGTACCAATGAATAAATATGGCATGATCGTTGAAAAGGTAGGAAAATACTCTATTTAATGGTGCCATTTCCCGCCCGTTCCAAAATATTTTTTTTAACAGCCTGAAGAGTAAATCTCAAAATACAGCGGTCTTGAAAAAAAACAGATAAAACCTCGTTAAAACACTCTGTTTTGTAAAAAAATTTTGACTTAGAATTTTTCTCTCTTGTTTCTTATTATATTTACAGAATTATATATAGTTTTTACAACCTCATACATACTATCATCAGTACTTGGAAGAAAGAATTTTATAATAATTTAAATGTTCTACTACTCTATTTTTTATACATTTTTCTAAAACATTTGCAAATTGTTCATTACCGAGATGTGTCTGTAGTTACTTACTATTGTCCTATTACCTGTTAGGTGTCTCAGTTGATATTTTTAGCATGTTTAGAAAGAAATATTTTTCAAAACATAAAATATATATGTAACATAGGGGTTTAGCAACGATGGCGTTCAAAAACTTTAATATCTTTGAGGATATTTCTCTTCACCTGAGGAAGATTCATTTTTTAAATTATTCATCTTTTTTATAATTTCGTTCTAGGCGATGGTTTAAGAAACATGTTACTACAATTAATGTTTCTTCTTAATAATTCATTAACTTGAATTTCCCTTGAGATGTTCTTCCAATATTTATAAAGAAATTATTAACATATTCACTAATTTTTCTATCATTTACTATTTAGGCATTATATTTATTTATGATAATTTTTTTGCTAGATCTTTACTCGTTAAGACTTTCATTTACTATTTCCCAGACTTTTTTTTATATTATTTCTATTTTCCAAGATTGCGCTGTCATAATAATATCTTTTTACATTTTTTATTAAACTAATATATGAAATGATACTAGTTATCTGCTAAAAATCCAAAAAACAATTTTGATACAACAAGTGATAATTAATAAAGGATCATCAGGGAAGCCGTATGGTGGGCATGTAGTTTATTTGATTGATTGATTCTGTTTGGGTTTTGCATTATTTTTTATTGTGACCAGTCTGCACATTTCTTTTACAAAAATCATCAGGTTTTCTTCCTGGGGTAGTAGCTTCAGTGAAATGCTAAGCTGCGAAGCTTTTTCTTTAACGATCTTATCGTTGACACACCCTGAATATTTTTTTCTTAAGAATTTTCCCCAGATCAAAATTGATTTGTATAATATTATATTATATATTTGTATATGTATTTGTATGTAACTCCCACCTTGTAAATCTTATTATTTGCAGCTTTTGTGGTGTACCGTTGCTATTATACGCTTATTTATTTGGAACCTACCCTCGTTAAAATACAGAATGGTTACTTACCGACGAAAATTCCATAACTTTCAGCACCCACAACGTAAGGGCTAAATTAACTACAACCATAATAAGAAGCACTAAAATAAGAATGTATAGACATTTTTTCCTCCATCCATATATTCCAATTCTAAAGTTGTATTTGGGGTCTAAAGTATCGGGATCAGCTCGGCTTTGGCCCCCGGAGTCCGGAGGATCACATGCGACGCCTTCACTTTTCTTCATCCTGCAACACCAGTCAAACTGTCACGATATAATGATACAATCTAACTTCAACTGTAAACAAGAACAAGGAGAGATAGCGGCACCATGTGCGATATTAAAATGGAGGTGTAAAGTCGTTTTCTCCCGGAATGGGAAACTGAAATTTTCTGCGCTGACAAATAACGTCGGCACAGTGTATAAACGATTTTTATTGTAATGTTTTCCGATTTAATCATTTGGAACGCCTTTTCAATGCAGACGTGATATATTAGGAAATGCTGAGTTGATACAATTATCGGTTACAAAACCTTGGGGAATATGTTTCCTTGCATATACAGGATGTTTAATTAAGTATTTTTTAGTTATAGAGGTGAGTCTATAGTAGTTCAGGCAAATTTTAGCGTAATATGGGATCGATGTTAAGTATTTTGGGACAGTTTATTTATTTATTGCAATGGGCGGTTCATTAAAAAAGGGTAAGTAGATAAAAGACCTAAAAATCCTATCTAAGCTAAAGCTAAAAATGCGCGTCAGAGCCACATTCTTTAGAATTACATATTTCAGTAACTATTTGATATCTATTCAATAGATCACACTCCGCCGTGCCTCTTGCTGGATAAATACCGTCTTGTCTACAACAAAGATATTTACTAGAAATTCTTTGCGTTTTTTCAGTGCTAAGTTTATGCACAACATATTCTGGACTCCATATTATGGAGGCGTGCTCTAATTTTGATCTGACAAATGCATTGAACAGATTGACTAACGTATTATCCACAAATTCTTTGGTATTTCTAATTACGAAACCTAAGTTTCTATAAGAACTGGGCACAGCATTTATGTAGTTAACTTACTATCGAAGATGGCCCCAAGATCTTTAAATTGGCTACATCTAGACAGCCGAACATCATTTAAAAAGTAGAGTTTGAGTAAGCACTCCATTCCAACTTCAAATTATCAAATTCCCCTTTAAATTTGTCCAAAACTATTTTTGGATCTTTTTTCCATAAATAAATGCCTACATATCTGTCAGTATCTTCCCAGCTGTCATAATTTCCGTTTTAGTTGCTTTCATTGCATTTGTTGGCAAACAAATATTTAAGCTAGATAGATTGAGTGTTTCCATTGGAAATCCGCTTTCCAGATCATTTATAACATAATCCAGCAGTGGGATAAATAGGGAAATTCAGTAATAATCTTCAGGAGAATTTGAGGATAAGTTGGAGTTGGGACGATTTCTCGTTTTGTTGGTAAGTCTTAGGTGGAGCTAGTTCAACATCAAGTTCTTTCATCATATTTTGAGTTTCCGTCAATGTAGCATTGAAACATTCCGAATCAGTTTCTCTTTTATTTTTAATGGCTGAAAGAGAACAATATATCGTTGCGTTCTCTGTTTATTGTACGTGAACTTACGAGACTTTTGTGTATAGCGACGTAAATAAACAATTTTTTAGGATACACGATTAGTCGTTTAAAACCATATGCTCGACGCCAGGCGCCGGAAAAATCGGTTATATTTATGTTGTTTTTATTTCTTTGCGATCTAGGGGGGGGCATAGCCCCCATGGTAACTCCCTGGATCCGCGCCTGGAATGTGTTTGGGTTTGACTTAATATACATTTTAATATTTTTGGTAGTCTTTGTGCGCAACACCTATTTCCTGTTTAATATTTTTCCTTAGAGATTTAAAATCTGTATGTACGAAAAAGACGTGTTTTTTATTTAATGTGTCTAATTGTGCTACTATTAAACCATGACTAGGTGGTTCCGGGAACATTTATTGAGAAGACAAGATTCAGTTCATTGCACGTATTTTATTTTTATTTTATATTTTATTTATTTATTTGCCCAACGGACATCGATTTACAGGACAAAGTTTACAGTCAGTATCCCAATCAAAATAACATATTAAATATACAGGGTTACTGGTAATTCGATACATTCCTTTGGAGATGTGATGGGGCATGAGCTAAGGAGTAAATCTAGCCCTAACATACATTATGCAAAACTCGATAGTTTTTGAGATATTTCAATTTTTTTGTTTTTCTCAAAAAATAGATCTTAATGTCTTAAAAGTTAATTTCCGAAAAATCTACTTGACATTTTAATTTTTTTTTTACTGGATTACTTGTCCAATATTATAGATATCCGTTTGGAATGAAAAATATCCGGAAACATTTCGATCATGTGAACATCTGAAATAAAAACTTTAAAATTTTTTTTTTTAAATCAGCTATGAAATTTACCTATTAGGTTTTTCAAAAAAATATTAACGTAACATGCGTATACATTATTATAAAAACTGCCTTATTTCAATAGCTATCTAACAAGGTACAATTGTTCAATGTACCCTTAATAATTCTAAGAAAATACTAGTAAAAATAACACAAGTAGTACTAATTTTATTTTTAGATAAACAGTAAAAAACATTTCAAAAGTAGAGTTTAATTCTTCATTAATTTCAAAGTTGTTCTTTATTTTTTATATATCTTGCTCAAAATGGGAGCCCCTATTCCGTATACAGACACGGCAGCGTCTTCTTATTTCCGTCCTTGTTACTCTGGTTGTCAGATTATGCCTTATGTGTTGGGCAGCATCGACTATCCTTTGTCTAAGGTTTTCTGTAGTATTGACTGGTGTGGCATAGACCATCTCCTTCATATGACCCCATACGTAACAATCAAGGGGTGTTAAGTCAGGGCTTCGCGCTGGCCAAGGTATTGGGCCCGCTCTTCCAATCCAACGGTTAGGGAAACGTTGATCAAATAACTGTCGTACTGTCAGCCGATAATTTGCTGGACAACCGTCGTTCTGAAACATCATTCGCTGTCTGACGCCGAGAGAAACATCTTCTAAAATCACCGCCAGATCATTTCTTAAAAAATGTTCATAGATTTCCCCGTTTAAATTTTGAGGAAGAGAGTGTGGCCCTATTAAATAGTGGCCAATGACTCCCATCCACACATTAATAGAAAACTTCATTTGGAAACTAGTTTCACGTGTTAACTTGGGATTTTCCTCTGCCCAATAATGTAGGTTGTGGAAATTTGTTATACCCTCGCGTACGTCCATAAAATACTTGTTAAAAAATTTGCACTTTCTGCATCTGAATTTAATATAAAGCGGCAGAATTCCACTCTCCTTCCAGGATCACCTTCCTCCAAGCCTTGTACATAGGTATAGTGGTAAGGATGACATCCAACTCTACGTATCGTAGACCAAACTTTCCATTGTGACGCTCCGGTTAGTCTTGCGACTTTATTAGTTGAAATAGTTGGGTCTTCCTCAAAATACCTCAATATTTCTTCCTCATCATCTGGTTCATAAACGGGAGGAGCACCAGCGTCACTTCTTCTACATTTCACGGAGCCAATTTCAGCGATATTTCGATATGCCGTACTGAATGCACGTGCATTTGGTAAGCGGCGGTTAGGGTACCAAAGACCATATTCTCGGCGAGCTTCAGCAGCGTTGCCGCCACAGTATCCATAGACAAACAAGATATCAGCGTATTCTGCGTTGGCATACGCGGCCATGGCACAGAAAATACAATAACAACTCATAACAACAACTACGAGCAAAATCAAAATCTTCGATAACTAATTTAACAAGACCAACAAATTTAAGGGACACGGAGATAAGAATGTCAGTTAATGACATATATGCATAAACGTCAAAGTCAAGGACTGACTGACTTAAATGAAAATGAACGATTAGTCGTTTAATAAATTCCGCCACCAGCATTATCTTTACTAATTTTTTATTAGAACTATCAAGGGTACATTAAACATTTCTACCTAGTTAGATAGCTATTGAAATAAGGAAGTTTTTATAATAATTTGTACGCGTGCTACATTAATGTTTTTTTGAAAAAACCTAATAGGTAAATTTCATAACTGATTTACAAGTTTTTATTTTAAATGTTCACATGATGGAAATGTTTCTGGATATTTTTCATTCCAAACGGATATCTATAATATTGGACAAGTAATGTCAAGTAGATTTTTCGGAAATTAACTTTTATGTCTACTTTTTTGAGAAAAAGAAAAAAATTGAAATATCTCAAAAACTATTGAGTTTTGCATAATGTATGTTAGGGCTAGATTTACTCCTTAGCTCATGCCCCATCACATCTCCAAAGGAATGTATCGAATTACCAGTAAACCTGTATAAAAAATCAATGTAAATTAAACTTAAAACGTTTACAGTAAAATATATAAATTATGCAGTAACATAATACTAAAATATCTATATACACACATAAATATATAGCATTGTACATATAAATGAGGAGAAAATAAAGATTATTGTAAAGAGAAATAAATTGTTAAATTAATGTTGAAAGTGTCTATGAATAGATTCTTTTGTATATGTAATTGAATTGACATTAATATCATTCTGATTCGAAATATTATTAAAGCTGAGGCACATGACATAAGTTGGTGATTTTCTCAACACATTAGTTCTAGCATTAGGTATGTAGTAAGTATTATTTTGTCTGGAATTGAATTGAGGAACTCTAAAATTGATAAGCTCAAGTGATGATGGACAGTCAATTCTGTTACGGAGTTTATTATAGAGGAAAGTTACATTATTCATAATTCGTCGAGACTGTAAGGATGGCACATCAAATCTGGATAAAAGTATTTCATGATTATAACCACCATCACTATCATTATTAAATGCTAAAAACGTTAGAAATTTTCTTTGAAGATATTCCAAAGTCATTGAATGATTGTCGTAAATTAGAGATCTATATTCTAATTTTGAGTTTACAACGCTAGTTCGTTATTAAAAGATTTAGCATATCTAATAATAAATCTTAAAGTTTATGAACATGTTGCACCAAGATTGCTTATATGTTCTGAGGAATACAGGTTGGACCATTAATAATAAGCCATTGAAATAAAGTGTATTCATTGAAAAGTGTGCTTTGGTTACGTTTTAATTCTGTCATTACGTCATTTAATCATTTTATTTTGTTTTTGTGTTCCTCGAGCTAATTTCTTTAATTTCTTTATTCACAATGCCTAGACATAACAGTTTTTCAAATAGGGAAATGAGGGATATGATATGTGTTTACGCATAAAATAATTTTAGCGGACGTGCTGCAGCGAGGAGCTACTCATTGCAATATCCAAATAGAGTACAGCCAGACCATAAGATTTTCAAAGATCTGTTTCGTCGTTTCATTTCGCCATAAAAACGATGTAGGACGACCGAAAAAAATTACTCCAGATCAAGAACTAGAAATTTTAGTTCGTGTGGATGAAGATCCTCAAGTCAGCTCAAGTCGTTTAGCAGCGGCAACAGGGGTGAGTAAACAATCTGTCCTAAGAGTCTTACGTAAAGAACGCTTCTAGCCATATTATCTCACTCCTGTACAAAACTCACTTCGAAGGGATCTTCCACAAAGACTACAATTTTGTCTTTCAAAAAATTACTGGAATATTTAACGGCACTTCCCTCGAAAACGGTTGGAGTTATCAAGTTCTACCAAGTGTGTACCATTTATAAGTGGAAATGACGCCCTCATCAGATTTTCTGGTTGTGATACTCACAACGTTTCGTAAAAAAAAATGAAAAAAATTCGTCATCAGGTACAGGTCCTGCGGCGCCCTCTATGATCTAACGTGATATAATACATAAATTATTGTTTCTTAGAACAAAAAAGTTCCTCTAGCAAATTTGGTGAAGATCTTTCAAGAGGCTGTTGAGTTATTGCAAAAAAACGAAAAAATTATTTGAACTTTGACACTCTGTATCTTTTTGCACAGCAACATCTTACTAAAGCATATTTGTTTATATACTCATAGTTTCGCCCAAGGAATCTACGCCTGAACTATGGCCAATTATTAATTGTCCGCCCTGTATAATAGCTTATTAGATCAATGGAATGTGTTTGTATTATTTGTATGTACATTTTCATTTTTCTGAACTGTTAATGAAACTCATAGTCTTTAAAATCTAAATTAGATGAGTAAGTAATTAACAGTACAGTGTTAAGTAGATTTTTCATGACTGTTTTAGAGTTACAACAATGACCTATTATTTAACGAGAATCACCTGTAAATGCCCTAATTCCGTAATGTCGTCTCTAAATGAATAGACAGACTGGGTTTATGTGTAGGAAAGTGTTTTGGACTTTGAAATATCACCGGCGCTGGATGCTAAATTTCCCATTTCCCAGTGGATTCGCTGTATCAGAGACCGACGAAGACAACACCATAATTTATAACGTTACGTGTATCAAGAGGAGGACAGATAGATGGTGGAATACATATGCCGTCCCTCTGAAACACAATGGTCATGTCATATTTCTGAAAAGAACAAGTCATTCCGCATCTTATTACTTTTTTAATAATGCATATGGCGTTGGTATTTTTATTTCATTTTTTTTTTGAATGAAAATAGCTATTCCTTGACGTTGTTATAAATAGTTTGCCATTTTATATAAAAGCCAACTAGTATTTTTCATTTTTATATGAGGCTTTATCCAAATTGGCTGTTTCCCTTCTATATAGAACCTGGCAGTTACTCTTAAAATAAAGTTATTTATGTTTTTTTTATTCTAACCTATTTAACAACCATAAAAAATGTCATGATCTTCAATGGGAAACTCGTACTTTTTTTGTAAATAGTTCTCATCCTCTTTAATAATATGCAAAAAAGTTTATATTCTTTGGTGTGCAAAGTGTGAAAAATCCATCAGCTATTTTTTTATGAGCTACGTGGAAACTTTTCTTGCAAATAACGATAGGCAATAAACACAAACTAATAGAAAATTACCCAACTTTTCTACATTTATATGAATATTTTTTAATTCTGAATGTATTAACATGTATATCAAAACAACTACATTATCTTGGCTAATACTAGAAGAAATTGGGTTGTACAGTAATATCATCCTGCTCTAAATATATAATTTTCCATAAACCATCGATCGCGAAACAACTATGGAAATAAGTACGTTGAATCTTATAATTTCCGTAAGCCAAACTATCACACATTGTGCGGTAGCATGAGAAATTATGAGTGGACTGTTCTAAATTCACTTAGTGATATAAATTCAGCCTGTGAACATTTCTATATAGCATTATATGAAATCCTTGATACTTGCGTGCCTAAATATCTTTTAAAATCAAAGGAATATCCGCCCTGGTTTAATAACAATATTATTAAGAACTTAAAAGAAAAAACTAGAAGTTGGAAGTTATTTAAGCAAGCAGGTGCCGAAAATATGTACAGGGGGATCATTAATAATAGGCCAAGTTCAGGGGTAGATTCTTTGGGCCAAAATACGAGAATATAACCAAATATAATAGATTCGAGCGAGCATGTCGACCGCTTCAGATAGCTCAGTTTGTAAACGCTGTAAAAAAGCAGCAAAAAGTGCTGTTAAATGCAAAAATTGTGACACGCAATATCATATAAGCTGTGCAAAGTTGTGTAACGTACAAATTGTTGATGACACTACAATAATATTTTGTGAAAAGTTGTCAAGTTTAGAAAATGACGCTGCATTTTTTGATGCTATAGAAGAACTCTCTGGCACAGAAAAAAAGGTAGATTTACATATATTTAACTATATTATTAAACAGAAGGACATTATTATCAGTGAATTAAATGATAAAATTAAATTGTTAAACAACCAAATTGAAATAATGAATAAATACCAAGTAAATCCTATGGTAAAAGAAAGTAATAAAAAAAAGATAATAATATAAAAATGAACGATGTCACAAAAAAGACGACTGTAAATGAAAACAAAAATGAGTGTAAAAATTTTAAAGTAGCTGCATCTAGTAATACAAACATGCATAAACTAATTAATCCACCTATAACAAAAAAAGACTTATCATCTGGTCTTTTTCAAGTGGAAAGTCAAGTTAAATTAGATAAGTATATTAATTTAACCAGACATGATAAACCCTCAACCTCCTCATGAAGAAAGTAAGTGGCAACAAGTCTCAAAAAAAAGGAGGAGGCGGTCTGTTATTATTGGAAATAATAAGGAATCTGCTATACAGGGAGTACCAAAATATGCAGTTCTTCACGTGTATAGGGTTGATCCTAAAATAACGGCCATCAAATTGACTGAACAGCTGAAACTTCATTTGCCGGAAGTATTACGTGAATCTATAACTCCAAAACATCCTGGACTGTATTCCTCAAACAAAGTGTCTTTATATGAATCTAATTTTAAGACGGCTATGAATCCATCAATATGGCCTTTTGGTGCATGCATCAGTCGTTTTTTACAGATGAGCAACAGGAAGGAAATGCCCAAAGATTAATCTTTGATCCAAATATTCTTTTGCTTAACGTAAACACTTTGAATGCCGAAAAAATTAATAATTTGAGTTTAGATATAAGCAGCTACCCGAACTTAAATTTCTTATGTTTGGTAGAAACTGGGGTCAAACCAGATCTAATTGATACTTTTCACATTAGTGAATATAAATTAATAAGTTCATATTGTAGATCTTCTCTAAAATGTGGAGGGGTTGAAATTTCGGCAAAACATGATATTGACGTAAAAGAAATTAATTTGAACAATTATTGTATTGACCAACATTTTGAAATTTGTGCGGCTTCTTTTAAACAAAACGATACCACTAAAATAATTTTAAATTGTTATAGATCTCCTTGTGGAGATGAAGATATCTTTTTAAATAGAATTGTTGATGTTTTGAATTATTTGTTTAAACCAAATAATGGTTTTATTATATGTGGTGATGATATGACAGGTATAATATTACACATTTTAATTCTTTATGTACTGTGTTATCTAGTTTTAGCTTAATATCTGTGGTAGAGTGGCCAACTCGTGTTACAGACACCACCAGTACCTCTATAGATCATATTTTTATTGATTATAAACGGAATTTGTTTAGTTCTAGACAATACCATCTTAGATCATAGAACTGTCCTATTGGAATTATCTTCTGAAAAACCTAATTGTCATAGTACATCTTATATTAAAAGAAGATTTAATGATAGTGCCGTTATAAAATTTGAACAAGCACTTCAAAATGAAAATTGGCAATATACAAGATCTTAATTCAGCATTTGATCTCTTTTATGAAACATTTCTATATCATTTTAACTGTTCTTTTCCTGAACGTAGATATTTTAATAGTACAAAAAATGGGTGAATAATGAGGTTACATCATCTAGTACATATCTGAATGATTTATATATTTTAAAAAGAACATATCCTGACTTGACTACTGCTTACAAGGAGGCAAAAAGGACGCATAATAACTTAGTTACTAAATCGAAAAGAGAATATTATCAAAATAAAATTATTAACTCAAATAACCCTATGCGAGCTGCTTGGAAAACAATTTCAGAGTTATCGAATAAAAATAAAATACACAATAATTTTCAGATAAATCATCACGAGTGTACCCGTACCGAGTGTAGAAGTGGTTGCCTCGTTGTTTAATGACTTTTTTATAAATACACCAATCAATATTGTAAATCAAATACCCAATACTCATAGTAATTCTTCTGTTCCTAATAAAGTATCAATAAAATATCAACCATACATTGTATTTGAGACCGTTCATAGAAGACGAGCTGTTTTCCTTATTAAATAGCAAACTAAAAAATAAGAGATCATCTGGACCAGACGATGTACCTGGCTTCTTAATTAAAAAAGTTTTAAAATTACTGATAACTCCACTGACTTATTTGGTAAATCTGTCCTTTAATACTGGAGCGTTTCCAGATACACTAAGGTAGGTAAAGTAGTACCCATATTTAAGAAAAACGATCCACATTTCTTGGAGAATTATAGACCTGTAACAGTACCATTTAGTTTTTCTAAACTATTTGAATACTGTTATCTAGATCGCTTACTTAATTTTCTAGTGGAACATCAAATTTTGACGGATAAGCAACATGGTTTTCGTTGTGGAAAGTCAACTATAACAGCCGTAACAGCATTCTATAATCGTATTATTAATCACATTGAGGCAGGGGAATGCCCTGTTGGAATATTTTTTGATTTCAGCAGGGCATTTGACTGCGTCAATCATACTAAATTGTTAAGTTTATTGAACGATTATGGTATTGGAAGACATTCATTAAACTGGATCAAGTCATTTTTAATCAATCGCCAACAGTATGCAAGTATACAATATGCAAATGAAAGTAAGACATGCATGGTCAATTCTGGATATTCGTTTCTATGTATGGGTGTTCCATAGGGCTCAGTATTGGGCCCTGTGTTATTCATACTGTATATTAATGAGCTTGATTTCATGTTATGTAACGAATTCTTTTCAATGTACGCCGATGATATTTCCATGATTGTTTCAGATCCCATGCATAATGAGTTAAAAATTAAATGTAATAACGTTATTGAAAAAGTATCTACATTCTTCGATCAACATCAACTTCATTTCAATACTAATAAAACTCAGTTAACTCAGTTTCATAATAGACAGAAAAACTGCGAATCTATTTCTCTTAATGTCAACAGCTCTATTATAACAGGTACACATAATAGTATAAAATTTTTAGGTTTACATATTGATGAGTGTTTAAACTGGAAATCACACTGAATATATAATTTCCAAGCTTTCATCTATTTCATTCCTAATTAACAATATTATGTCAGTACTTACTAGGGATCAATTAGTTAATTTATATTATGTCCAAGTGGATTCCAGAATGAGGTATGGTGTTTGTTTCTGGGGAAACTCCACTCTATCACAGAACGTTTGTATTGTTCAAAAACGTATATTGCGTCGTATAGCGAATGTCTCTAGTACCCATTCTTGCAAAGAATTGTTTAGAGAGTATAAGATTTTAACCCTGCCATCTTTGTACATATTTGAACTCTGTGTTTATGTTTACCAAAATAAAAATATATTTATTATGAATAAAAATATTCATAGCGCAAATACACGTAGCAAGGAAGACTTTAGAGTACCATTTGCAAGACTTAATATAACTTCTAATTCACCAAATTACATGGGTCCAAAATTGTTTAATCATTTACCAACAGAATATAAAATTGCTAGAAATTTGCTAGATTTTAAAAGGAAGTTAAAACTGTTTTTGTTATCAAATTGCTTTTATTCTGTATGTGATTTTTTTACCTAGTTTTTAAGATATTTTGTTGCTTTTGTGTAAGTTTGATTATTCCTCTACAACTGTAATGTTGTCATTATGGAAAATAAATTATTATTATTATATTATTATTACTATTATTATGCTTTAGTAAAATGTTGTTGTGGAAAAAGATACAGGGTGTCAAAGTTCAAGTTATTTTTTAGTTTTTTTTTGCAATAACTCAACAGCCTCTTGACTGATCTTCGCCAAATATGTTAGAGGAACTTTTTTTATTCTAAGAAACAATAATTTATGTATTACGTTTACATTAGATCATAGAGGGTGCCGCAGGACCTGTATCTGAAGATGAATATTTTAAATTTTTTTTGAAGAAACGTTGTGGTACTTCTGACCAGAAAATCTGATAAGGGCGTCATTTCCACGTATAAAAGGTACACTTGGTAGAACTTGATAACTCCAACCGTTTTCGAGGAAAGTGCCATTAAACATTTCAATATTTTTCTGAAAAACAAATTCAAATTTAATGAAACAAAGCGTATTTATTGAAAAAAGTGCAAAACGTAAGGGAAAACAAAACGTAATAACAGCGTAAACTCTTTCTCACTTTCTTATGAAGTAATGGATTATTTTCATGGTATTGAGATAAATACATAAATCAAAAGATTGTCTAAAATAAGGTTCTAATCTTATTAGAAGATCAAAACATAACGTAAAAGTTGACTTAATGACATTATAAACTTTCCCCCCATGCAAAAACACCAATACTGTAACTTACAGTAAATGTTCGATATGGTCTCCACATACTTCTATGCCTTTTCTAATTCTATCCATAAAAGACTTTCTTACATTGGAAAACACATTTTCCTGTCCTCTAATAAAATCCACTGCGTCTTGTATTTTGACCCACAGTTCTACTCTTGAGTTGATAGTATTTGTATAGACTAAGGACTTCATATGTCCCCACACATAATGGCCAAGCAAGCTCAATTCTTCGACCGATCCATCTGCGTGAGAAAGTCTAATCAAGATAAGTTCTTACTTCAATGGAGAAATAAGGAGGAGCTCCATCTTGCATGAACCACATTTTGTTCCGTATGTCTAGTATGAAAGCATGTAATATATCAGCAAGAGTATTTTGAAGAAAGAACAGCTAAGACTGTCCATTTAAATTTGGAAAAAGGACAAATGGTCCCAATAATTGATCGCCGATGATACCACACCAAACTCTAATCTTAAATTCTTACCGAAATGCCTTTCTTTAACGGCATGAGGATTTTCTACTTCCCAGTAATGGGTATTTCTCCAGTTAAAAACGCCTCGGCGAGTAAAAGTTGGTTCGTTGGTAAATGGTGTTCTTAACAAAATTTCGATTCCTGTTGTGTTTATTTAGAACAAATTGACAAAATTGTAGCTTTTGTGGAAGATTCCTTCGAAGTAAGTTTTGTACAGGAGTGAGATGATATGGGTAGAAGCGTCCTTTACGTAAAACTCTTGAACTGATTATTTACTCACCCCTGTTGCCGCTGCTAAACGACTTGAGCTGACTTGAGGGTCTTCATCCATACGAACTAAAATGTCTAGTTCTTGATCTGGAGTAATTCGTTTCGGTCGTCCTACATCATTTTTATGGCGAAATGAACCCGTTTCTGCGTTTCTCCCAAACGACGAAACAGATCTTTGAAAGTTTTATGGTCTGGCTGTATTCTATTCTAGGTCTATTATTAATTAATTGTATATATTAGGTATTCTATTTTTGACTTATTAATTTGTAATTTGTTTTTATTTTTTGTTATTGTTTTTGTAATTGTACATAATCCTGTAATTTCCTATCCAGTAATTGACATTCGCTGTTGGTATCATTTAGAAGCAAAAAAAATATTTAAAATGAAAATTCAAAGAACTTACTGAACAAGTTTTCTGACAGAAGTTGTTTTATGTCTAATTATTTACAAGCGCCTTGTTTAATAAATGAAAAAAAGCTCCGTATGTGAGTTTCGTTCCTATTCAAAATATTGTTTTTTGTTAGTCGAAATATTTGGGTACGAGGAGGTTACTAACAGATGGCCTTTTCGACTACTTATATTTAATTTAATTGAAAGCCAATATTTATGGCAATTCCCAGTAATTACAAGAACAAATAATCGATGATTAACTAACAATTAACGGGTACATTTAATGGTCGAAAAACGTAATAAATTATATTCTCAAACTGTATTATAGGGTAGCATAGTCAGGATTAATTTCAGGAAGGACTAAGGGTCGTTATGTTAACGAACATCTAATTTGACATTGGAATTATGTATTTGGATCCCTCAGGATGATTGAGTAATAGTACCTACGATGAAAATTGATCATTTTAAATAGTTTAAACAAAACACAAATTGAAAATAAATTAAATTCATTGAATTATCGAAATTTTTGTCAAAATAGAAAAATGTTCATATTCTAAGCCTTGTATCCCATTTATGAAAAATTGAACATCGGTAATGGTAAAGTGTAAGTTGTGGGCTGAGTTTAAGGATAATTTAATTTGGTGGTTCGCCACAGGTTGGCAACGCAGGGTCGCCAAATCCCCAAAGCTAATATTTAACTTCTGACCGATTGTGAAATATATTTCTCACTGTTTTTCTCTAGCGATCTGCTTGACCGATAGAGCACCTCACCCGCTCCGCCTACCATCCCGTGGGAAATTCGTCGATCACAAAAATACAAGGGTTGTAGATATCAGGCCGAAGGAAAATAATAAACTATTTTTCTATTTAGCGGTAGATGCTGCCTGTCCTTAGAGTGATTAACTTGGCATATTTTATTAATGAATAATTAATTAATATAACAGGGAAACATTATGAAAGTGCAAAACTTTGCTAATTATTTTAGTATGGGCCAGTACAATTTTGTTTCTAATTCTAACAATAGAATATTAGATCTTGTGTTGTGTAATAAACGTTGTAATGTGTGCCATTCTCCCGAAGTGTTATTGCACGAGGATAATAATCATCCAGCTTTGTTTGTCGAAATAGATGGTCTACTCAGTAGAGAAAATGAGGAATTTTCTCTGGATAACTCGGAGAGTGACCTACCAGATTTTAATTTTAAAAAAGCTAATTTTCTAACTTTATACCAAGAGTTATCGTCAACGGACTGGTCCTGTTTACCCTCCTTCACAGATGCAAACAGTGCAGTAGATGTATTCTATAATATGCTAAGAAACATATTTAAAAAACATATACCAGTAAAGCGTAAAATGAAATATAGTAGGCAATTTCCAAAATGGTTTTCGAAACCGCTCATTGATCAGTGGAAAGCAAAAGAAAAAGCTAGAAGAAAATATAATTCCTCCAAGAGTTGCGATGATTATAACGAATTTAAACGTCACTTAAAACTAATATTGCGGTGGCATATAGCGGGTTTGTGAGCAATGCCGAGGACTCTGTAAAAAATAGCCCTAATAACTTTTGGACTTTTATCAATTCTAGAAAAAAATACTACAGCTATTCCTTCAACTATGAATCATAATGGTCAAGATGTCGATGACCCTCAGTTGATAGTAAATACTTTTGCCCATTCTTTCTCAGAGGCTTTTGTTACCTCAGAGGACTTTACAGACGACATAAACATCTTCAGCAACTACAATGCCCTAAATATAGTGTGAATAACTGAATCCGACATTTCAGCGGCAATAAAAAAGGTTAAAAATAATATGTGCATGGGCCCGGACTTAGTGCCAGCATTCCTGGTTAGAGACTGTGCGGTAATATTTTGTAAACCATTGCTCATCTTATATAAATTGATATTAACCTCTGGGGTTGTTCCTAATGTCTGGAAATTATCTAGAATTACGCCTGTTCACAAAAAAGATGCTAAGAACAACTTCAACAATTACAGACCCATAACCATTTTATGCAATTTCTGTAAGGTATTTGAGATTATCTTGCACAGCTTTATATCGTCTCATGTTTCCAATATAATTATGCCAGAGCAACATGGTTTCATACAGGGTCGTTCTACAGTATCCAATCTTTTGTGTGTGACTCAATTTATATCTGAAGTTGTTGATGAGGGAGGTCAGGTAGACGTCATCTACACTGACTTCTCCAAAGCATTTGATAGACTTGATCATGCTCTACTTTTAAACAGTCTCGTCAGAGTTGGACTTTGCACAGGCCTAGTAAGTCTTTTCCAGTCATACCTTACGGAACGCTTTCAATTTGTGCAATATCGAGGGTTTCGGTCTAACCATTTCCCTCAAACTTCAGGCGTTCCCCAAGGATCAATTTTGGGACCCCTCTTCTTTATAATATTTATTAACCATATTGCCAAAGACATCAATGTTCACTATTTGCTATACGCCGATGGCCTCAAATTATATTGTAGAATTTCTTCCGTCTCTGAGTGTGAGAACCTTCAAAATAATATCACTACACTTGATAATTGGTGCCGTAAGAACAAATTACCACTAAATCCTAGCAAGTGCAATGTTATGTCCTTTTTTCGTAAAAAGGCACCACTTTTATTTGATTATGAACTTGACGGTCAAATTCTCGAGAGGCCTGACTATATTAAAGATTTAGGAGTCTTCTTTGACTCTGACCTCAGTTTTTCCCATCACATAGATGTGTGTTTGGCTGGTGCATACAAAAGTCTTGGTTTTGTTTTACGCAACTCTAAGGATTTTAAAAACATTCCTACTCTGCGCTTGCTATTTATTACTTTCGTAAGATCCAGGCTTGAGTATGCTTCAGTAATATGGTGTCCAATATACACAACGTACATAACATTAATTGAAAGAGTTCAACGAAGATTCTTCAAATCAGCTGTTTTTCTTCTAGATGGTGTCTATCCCGCCAGAGGGACACCTCATAATCAGTTCTTCGAGCGATTTGACATGCAAAGTCTTGTCATTAGACGCACACTGCATTCTGTTATTTTCCTGTTTAAATTAATTCATTATAGAATAAAATGTGAATCAATTATTGCAAAGGTTATATATCGAGTCCCTAGAATCAATAGTAGACATAACAGCTTATTTTTGCTCCCCCAGGCGCGCACTAACCTTCTCCTAAAGTCGCCTTTATATCAAATATTAAATAATTACTCAAATATTGAATATAATTTGGATATCTTATTTTGTAGTCTTAATGATGTCAAAAAATGTTTTATGTAACGTGTTATTTATGTAATATCCCCGTTTCTATTTTCATGTATTTTTTTTAATATGTCATTTTACAATGCTTAATGTATGTAGTAATATTTTATAGTAATAAATAAATAAATAAATAAAATATTCAGGCAATTATATTATGATATTTTAAATTTCCTCCCTGGAGAGCTTTCACTTAATGACGTCACGACAGTTCTTACTGAAAATGCTTAGCAAGTAGGAGGATATAGAAGTACTTCTATTGATGTTCAAAAATGCAACTTTTTCTTTAATGGGCATCCCCAGTTTTTTTTTTTCGTCTTCTGGCTTTGGTTGTCTCCATTCAGCCACGATATTTATTATTATATATACTTCTTAATCTAACCTACTTGCAATCACTAACCTGAGACAAAACCCAATGACAGAGACATTATTTACTACTCAGGGATTGTAGACAGGGACACACGTTTCACGTGAAGGTGCCCTTCATGACGGCTTCCTTTAAAATTCAACACAGAATAGGCAACGGTAAGAAGGGTATGAAACGACAAAGGATAAAACAGAGGAAAACACGACTACACCTATATTCTGACACGATACAACCTGATGTATTCCCAAAATATTTCTTTAAATGTTTGATTTCTTCTTACTGTATATAATAGTGACGTACTATTTAATGGTAGAGGAATGCCATTCTCCACAAGTTTCTTTGCCAGAAAATTTATGGCTGTAATATTATTCGTGCACTGGAAGAGCCAGTGATTGATATCTCCAATTTCCCCATTATATTCACATAACGGGCTATCAACAATTTTCATTTTGTATAATAGAGATTTGAAGGCACCATGACCAACCAAGCACCGAACATATGTTACGAACATTTGTCTGTTATACGGAAATTCCTTATAAGTTGGTTTAGAAGGGAGGCGGTTATATACTTTACAATATTGATAGTTATGTGTTTGGGCCATCTGGAGCCATTCTTCTTCCCATTTTTTCCTCATGTCCATTTTAGCGTTGGTAATTAGATCATAATATGGCAAGTACTCAATTGCCGGTCCTTTAGCCGTTTTAGCTACTAGATCAACAGTTTCATTTTCAACTATTCCAGAGTGTCCCTTAACCCAAATAAAAACAACTTCTTTGTTTAATATTTTTAACTCTATAACTTTATCCAAAATGTTAGTTATTACTTTATACTTCATAATATGTTTGGTCGGGTTTGAAATGGCAGCTAGCACAGATTGAGAGTCTGACATAACAAGAATTGTCTCGAAAGAGTTACAATTTTCTATTGCCCAATCTAGTCCTTTATCAATTGCCAAGGATTCAGCCGTAAATATGGAACAATTTTGATTTAGCTTATATCTAAAGGATATTCCGATGTTCTTAATGAGAAAGGCACAACCAACAGCATTCCTAGACTTGGATCCATCAGTGAATATTTTATGGGAGTTGGAGTATTTAGATGTGACTTCTTGGAGCAGTTGGTTGTTACTTGTCGCATTTTCATATTTAGGGAAGATAACTTTGGGTTTGCAGAGCAAAACGTCATAGCCAGTCTGAAAGAATGGAAGAGTCTCTTCTTCTGTTATAGAACTGTGATTTGGAATATCAGCAAAAACCTCAGCCAAAATAGGAGTTTTTTTATTTTGCCAATATGGTATTGTGAGACTAAGGGAGGCAAGAGTAGCTAATTTGATGCATATACTGTTATTGGAAACGCTTAAATTTTTCAGTACAAACTTATGGGCTAAATATCTTCTCCTCAAATGAAGTGGAGGCTCATTACATTCAGCCAATAGGGCACAGGTAGGTGTCGATTTAAAAGATCCTAGTACAATTCGTAGAGCCTTATATTGTAATCTATCCAATTTAATGAGCCTTGAGTGTGTAGCGGAATCATAGAATATGCTACCATAATCCAGTATAGATCTAACATAAGATCTATAGAAAAGAAGAGCGATTTTGGGATCGGCGCCCCAATTTCGTTTGCAAGTAACTTTTAAGATATTGAGACTTTTCTCTGCCTTAATCAGACATTCGGATATATGCGCATTCCAATTTAATTTGGTGTCTAAGTTAACTCCCAAATATTCATAATATGGTAGGACCGGTATTATAATATTTGCCAAGCACAAATTAGATATTTTGGGTAGTTTGTGTCTAGTGTAAATAACGACACCAGATTTATTAGCCGATATGTCAAGACCTAGGTTAAGGAAAAAGTTCGTGGAACAGTACATTGCATAATTTAAATCTACAATGCCTTGAGCATAACTTTTATTGGTCCCATAAATACAAAAATCGTCAGCATATTGTAAAACGCTAATTCTATTGCCCATAATTTTATGAAAATCTTGGGTATATATATTAAAAAGGAGGGGGCTAAGAACAGATCCCTGCGGTATCCCAATGTCCACCATTCGGGTCCCCACTTTAAAAAAAAAAATTATTCAATTGACTATATTTGTAAATCTAAGTTTACTAAATTTGCTTCGAGTTCATTGGGTAATTATTTGAAATTTTTATCGTACACTATTGTCAAGTTTGTCAGTGAAAGTGTTTGGCTCTAAAACCTCCATCCAATGTGCATGTCTGGCGACTTTTCATTGTCTTCGGCATTAATATAGGCAACGTTACTTCAGTGGAAGACTCTGGTAAACATTTATGGTCGGGTCGTGTCCGGATCGTTGAGTGTCTAACTATTTACTAATCGATTTTTTACGAATCTACTAGCATGGTCTGTATCTGATCGACAGCTATAGAAGTTCGCTTTCGAGAACCATTTTCGTCTTTGGATATACACTGAAAGGAACCACATTCTTCACATGACCCAAGAAAGACTAATACATTGAAATCCGCTGATCGAGTAGACCAACGACAAGGAAGAGGATTGTCTATCCACTTCTTATCAAAATTGTATAGAAATCCCACTTTTATAGGAACAGAATAAGAATACCACTTATCCATGGGAGCTTGATACAGCAGTTTGCCTAATAATCCTGGTAAATTATTTACAAAAAAAAACCCTCATATTTTTGATCAGTCAAATAACCTTGTAAAAAAGACATCTATTTAGCTTCTCCATAAATGAAAAGCACGATATTCAGAGATGAATTTAGAAATGTTTGTGAGTGTACGGGAATGTCATTCCTGTAAGTAGTTATAGGCATAAGTCATTGTTATGTAGTTGCCTATGTGTAGTGTGTATAAGTTACTTCTATACTGTACCGGATTTCAAAAATAATACTCCAAACTCCACTCGTTATGATATTTTTGCACCGAAAATGTTAATATCAAACTTGTAGGTACACAAATTATTTCATGCAACAAAAATATCTATGGTTATCAACGTTAGTAGAGAGATAACAGCATTCGATCTTCCCCCACCAGTCTAATTATCCCCACATACTGATTAGTTCACGCTTCCTATGAGTTCACGAATAGTGCTGGGAGGAGACAGGGCACCACTATTACTGCACTATTAATATGCCTTTAAATAAAAATAAAGCCATCAGAATATGATGTAATCATTCGACTCATAGTTTGACAATAATTTATTAATTTTTCTTTCGTTAAATTGTTATTTCTATCAAAGTAAACTATTCTTTTACGATGAAACAATAAATAATGACATTTTAAACTTATATGCCGCACAATATCTGCACATTTCTATTATTGAAGGAGTAATTAATGTAATAAACGTATTTACATAGCATGAGACTGTTACAGTCGCGAGAACTATATATTTAATACCTTGCATTTCAAGTAATACTTTGGTAATTTCTTTATAGATTGGGCCTTTTCTATGAGCTTAATCTTGTTTTTGGATTTGAGAATTCTTAAAGAAAACTTGTTCTTTTGATTTATTCAAGGTCGGTATGTAAAGAGATTTGCAACAATCACAATATAAGGTAATCTTTATAAATTGCTAGTTACAAAGAGTGAGACATAAGTTAATTTAAAAACGTTATATGATGAAAAGTAGAAAATAATCGTTAGAGCATAAGTGCAAATTTCCATATCTCACTCACTTCATCATCTTAGTTAACGGCTGCTAACGGCGCAATAAAAGTTTATTACAAAGAACACTCAACTTAAAAAAATCAGTAAATTGCGAAACATTTCATTAGATTGCTTTCCTTCCCCTGTCCGTTAAGTAGCACTCAAAACAATACTATTCTTTCTTCGAATTGACTTGTTTGGATGTTTGAAAAATAGACGCAAATTGTGTTCAACAATTCGGGAATGTTGGATAGCCACTTTGCCATAATGTTATCGGCTCCAGTGGCACGTTTAAGTTAAGAACAGCCGATACAATTTGCAGCAAATAAACGACCACTGGGGAGCGGTCTTATTGAAGTAATTTGGTTGAGGGCGAACGACGGCGCCTGGCGGAGGCGGCGGTATTCTTTGTGATCGGCAGATTTCCCACGGGACTAGGGGCCAAGTTAAGCGGTCTGTCGGTCAAGCAGGAGGGAGCTCTGCTCGGCCGGGAAAAATATGATTGATAAGCTGATAACTAATTAAAGTCTATATTTCAAAATATAAAAGACGCTGTGGAAAATAAACTGAAATAAATATGATGTAATTTCCGACTGAATAGAACATGTAGGAATAATTTTATAAAAAAAAGGATCTAATAAACTTTTTCTTTTAAACCATTTATACAACTTATTAATTTATATAATTTTATTTTGCAAACCCGATATAATTTAAATTTAAATTACAGGGTAACACATAGATGTAAACTATTAACATATACCGTAAATTATTTAAACTTTCTATTCCATTTTACTCTATTAATGCTACTGTACTTTACATATATGAGTAAAATTTTTGATACATTTGTGTTTGTAAATATTAGAATGATATGGATCGAGTTATATTGAATCTTTTTATGTAAGCTTGTGAAATGAAAGCGACTTAATGAAAAATTATGCTCTTGCTCTACAGGTGGATAAATTTGATCAGTAGTAAAGTATTTTAGAAATTTTCTTTGCATATTTTTAATATTAGCAATATGAGTTTCTCATAGCATGGACTCTAAACCAAACTTGCATATTCCAATTTTGAAGGTTCCAAGATGTTAACTAATATGGTATGTGTTAAAATTTCTGAGGGATGTTGTCGAACCATATTTTTGGTAAAATAATTAATTTTAATTTTCATTTTTATTACTACTATGTATACAACGTACATATTCTCAACGTCGACAGCGTCAATTTGAGCTAGGAGACCCGGCCACACCATTCCAAACTCCGGCCGCCCAGCGTTCAGAACTACGTACTCCCCGATCTTTAGATATATCCAGCGAGGTTTCGCAGCAGCAATCTAGATCGCCGTCGCTACTTCGAGAACTTCAAATCAACTACGAGATTATCCAGTCTACCAGCCAACTACAATCCAGCTTACTAGTCAACTACAGTCCAGTCTACCAGCATCTGCTCGACGCTCCAAAACTTTCAACAAGATGCTTTGTCTGCCGCCCGCGCACGATACAAGGCTGAGAAAAGTACGATCAGCAGTACAGTGACAACCACGACTTTCAAACGAAACACAAGCGCATAGTAGTACGGGAGCAGTAGAGTCAATTTTAGCTTAAATAATTTTAACACATTAACATTTTTTTCTAACATAACGAACGCCGTTCGAGTGGCTCTTAGTTATTTTGGAAGAACATCGCAACTCTGGGTATTAGCGCTCCTATAAGCCATCGTCTTAGGACGCTCGGTGCTATAAACAGTCTGCCAGGGCCCTCCTACCATCGTGGAAGCCAATAGAAATCGTAAATACTACGTCAAGTCAGATGACGCAGCAATACCCACCTACAACGTAAGAGTCTCATCTCTACAACAGTCAAAATTGATCCTGAGAGCAGCAGTTTGTCCATAGCAGCATACCAATCCCCCAACTAGGCTCGCGCCCTCGGACATCCAAAAATAAACTAAAAATACGTAGTCTGAAACGGGGGTATCGGTAACAGGGACCGCGAGAATTTATAATGAATCCTAATAATATAATAATAATGTTTCCTATTGAATATATGAATAATTGCAATCGATGTTGGCATTTTGGTTTCCATTTAGTTGTAAAGACAATTATTTTATACAACCACATTGATTATTGCATTCGATTATTTCTCTTCTTCTTCTTCTTTAGCCCGTTCTTCTCCACTCCTGGACATAGGCCTCCTCCATACTTTTCCAACGGCATCTATCTTGAGCACTCAATATCCAATTTCTGCCGGCTTACTTTTGGATATCGTCTCTCTATCTTGTGTGGGGGCGTCCGACACTTCGTCTAGTTTCTCTGGATCGCCACTGCATTATCGCCTTTGTCCACTTTATATTATCTCTGGCAAGGTGGCCCGTCCAGCGCCATTAATTTCTAGCCATGCGCTCTATGACGTCGGAGACTCGAGTGTTGTTCCTAATGACCTCGTTTCTAACTTGGTCCCTCAAGCTAATCCCCAGCATTGCACGTTCCATTGATCATTGGCAAACCCGAAGAAGATTTGCTCTGTTTTTTGTAAGGGATACAGTCTCGAGGCCGTAGGTCATAACCGGTACTGTACAAGCCTCAAAGACTTTACGCTTCAGGTTAATGGGGATGGCCGGTTTCCTGAGGATGTGACCAAGTTTTCCGAATGCTGCCCACGTCAGGCCAACTCGCCTGGTAATTTCTGCGGCCTGGTTGTCCTTATCGAGCTTGATATTGTGCCCGAGGTACACGTATTCGATTATTTACTTCCATAATTTCATTTTTCGATTTCGACGATTTCACGCACGATTTATTTTTATTTTGGAATTATCTCCATTATTACCGGCTCAGTGGCTCAACGCTTACGTGTTAGGCTTACAATTAAGAAGTCCCGGGTTCGAATCCTAACTAGCGTATGGATGTTTAGTGGTGTTTTTCATGTGTTATCGAGTTGATGGCAGTGGACTAGACGAGGTTATGTGAGAGACAACACGGCTAGTTGCTGTACCACTCCTGAGTTCGAGTCTCAGTTGCAGCAGATGGTAATGTCGTAGGGGATGGTCGTTGTATAATTGTCTATGTGTATGTGTCCTGGTTGAGTGGTGGAATAGCTAATGCTAAACTCCGCCAGGTCATTAATGTGAACAAGACGATAAAATAAAAAATAGAAATAAATAAATTACAGTTCACTAGTGTTCCACCTTTATCAAGATGCTTAACATTTGTTGTGGGCAAATTTATATAGTAGCTTATCCTTTGAAAACCGTAAGTAGTATAACAGCGCAGAGACCAGCTCACCTGCATTAGTAGTGGAAGACCATCTGTTAAATTACCCCCACCACTATTCATTATATTCCAAATACTTAAAAAATAATTTTAATCTTCTAATTGACGCCCATAGATATGAGAAATTTGTGTTGTCGTGTTATGTCTTTCCAACTGACTTTTGAAATACGACACTCGAATTATCAATAATTTAATATTAGACTATTTGTCGCTGAATTTGTGGTATTTTCTATAATATACAAACTTTTAACCCACCATGCATAAACCCTAACAGGATTCATCTCGTCCAAAATCCTATATTAACCGTGTAAGCAAATTCTGTTTACCCACTAAATTGTTTGGCTAGGTGTAGTGTAGTCCTAGTTTATATTCCGTTTTGGAATTATGATTAAAGATGTTCTCGGCTCAAAATTAATAAACATTTCCCTACATGACAACGGCCAACAGTTTACCATTACTTAACTAGATTAGCGGAGGAAAATAATGTCAGAATTATGCTACTAAAACTGCTTGTTCAAGTTAAATGCGTAACAATTAAGATTGTGAAGGATGTATACTTTAGGTGCTTATGTTTCTCACACTAACACTTTTGTTAGTTAAGAGAGTGCTGGAAAAAATTATAGGGAAATTACGGTTTAAAAGTTACACTGATGTTGTTATCTTGAAACCAGTTAGTTACGGTATGAGCAGTATGAACGGAACAATTGAAGTGTATATTATGTTGTTTTTTCATTCTTACGTTACTGTCTAGCCTCGTGAAATTCTGGAATGATGGTTAATGGATTAAAACTGTTCCAAAAAAAAATTGCAACGCAATCGTCAAGAGCCCCCAAAATCTTAGGTTAGAGGCAATTGTATAGACCGACCTAGTTTTTTATACTGATGTAATATACAGGCTGTCCATTTTATCAGGGCCCTCGAGAATATCTCACTTAATATCGGTCGCACAAACAAAATTATTTTTACGAAAATTGTGCCGATTTATATAACCTACAAAATGGTTTAAAGGCATTTGAAATCCATGGCCTACTTTAAGAGTTATGGCGAAAAATATCGAAAATGCGGAAAACGTCTAGGCCAAATATCTCCGTTATTTGAAGAGATACGAAAAAAATTCTTAGGCGAAAATTTTTTGCAAAACAGAGTGTTTCAACGAGGTTTTATCTAATTTTGTTCAAAACCGCTGTATTTTGAGATATACTCTTCAGGCTGTTAAAAAAATTATTTTGAAATGGGCCGGAAATGGCGCTATTAAATAGAGTATTTTCCTCCCTTTTCAACGATGTATCACATGCCATTTTTATTCATTGATACTACGTTAGTAATTATAAAAACATTTTTTGAAAAACAATATTTTTTTTAACAAGCATTATACTTGCCGTGGAGAAATATGATTAAATAAAACGATAAAATAATTCAATAAGTTGTTCAAATCTTTGCTATAATAAAATATTAACATAATTAAGAAGAATAAAGTAAATTCAGGTAGCAAAAACAAATTAATAATAAAAAGAATATAGCACACAGAACATTAATATTTATCTAATCCTCAAAATAATTTTTAAGATATCATATCAAGTGTTCAAAGTGTCCACTACGATTTCTTATGCACAATCGAGCGCGGCGAGGCACTGCATTTAAAACATTACTCAGCATTTCGGGGGTAACTGTAATACATGCCTGTTGAATTCGAGCTTTTAGGTCCTCTACATTTTGCGGTGTCGTCGAAAATACCTTATCTTTAATTACCCCCATATAAAAAAACCCATTGGGGTTATATTTGGAGAACGAGGGGGCCATTGAATAAATCCATTGGTACCTATCCAATGTTGAGGCAAAATTTCGTCTAAATAATCTAGGCAAATCTGGGAATTGTGGGGAGGAGCTCCATCTTGTTGAAAATATTGAAAGTTGTGTCGATTCTCTAAAGGTAGGTCATCTAAGAATTCATTAAATTCATTTCTCAAAAAGTTTAGGTACCTTTGACCACTGAGGTGGCCATCATATAAGTAAGGACCTATTAAATTGGTGCCTAAAATACCTATCTACACATTTATTGAAAAATGATTTTGAAACCCAGTCGGTCTATGCCAGTGTGTATTTTCAGAAGTCCATTTGTAATGAATATTGGAATTAAAAAATTGGCCTCGTCGGACCAAAGTATTTTACTACATATTAATGGATCGGCACGCTCCCTTTCCAACAGCCACCTACAAAAAGTCGTCCTCCTTGGTTTGTCCCCCGCTTGTAAATTGTGAACTTTTTTGGCTTTATAACACCGGTAACCATTTTTCTTTAAAATTTTTGTAGCACTTGTTTTATTTATATGACAAGCAATTTGAATTTCTCTTAATGATGTTTCCAAATTTTCTGTATTTTTATTTCTTACATAATTAATAACCCGGTTTACCTTATTTACATTATCAGTAACACTGTTCAACCTTGTCTTCTTCTTTAAAAATGAACCATTATTTTTCAGTTTCGTAGCAAATTTTCTGAACAGAGTTTTATTCAGCTGTAGTGCTTGTGGAAATCTGTTTCTATATTTTACTTGAGCTGATCCAGAGTTAAAATTGCATTGGCAATATGTAACGAACATATTATAACGATAAATGTGAATGAAAATCATTTTTGAAAGTTCTAAACTCTTAAACGAGTGTGATTGAGTGAGAGTTTAAGTATTAACTGAGATGATCTGTCAAAAAATTAAATTGTCAAGTTTGTTCATAGCCAACTTTTTAAAAATAATTGAAATAATAGTGAAATCATGAAATACAAACAAATGGATATTATACTTAAATTAATTGGTAAAGACATTTTAACTTTCTGAGTAAGGAGTGACGCTTTTATGGAGGACCTCTATACATTGGCATAACTGCGAATACTCTTTCCATAATTGCTCCATGTTGCTTTCTTGATTATTATTTTGTTTTTGTTACCTGAATTTATTTTATTCTTCTTAATTGTGTTAATGTTTTATTATAGCAAAGATTTGAACAACTCATTGAATTATTTTTTCGTTTTATTTAATCATACTTCTCCACGGCAAGTATAATGCTTGTAGTTCCAATGAATAAATATGGCATGTGGTATACCGTTGAAAAGGGAGGAAAATGCTCTATTTAATGGCGTCATTTCCCGCCCGTTTCAATATAATTTTTTTAACAGCCTGAAGTGCAAATCTCAAAATACAGCGGTTTTGAAAAAAATTAGATAAAACCTCGTTGAAACATTCTGTTTTGCAAAAAATTTTCGCCTTAGAATTTTTCTCGTATCTGTTCAAATAACGGAGATATTCGGGCTAGACGTTTTGCGCATTTTCGATATTTTCCGCCATAACTCTTAAAGTAGAGCATGGATTTCAAATGTCTTTAAATCATTTTGTAGGTTATATAAATCGGCATAATTTTCGTAAAAATATTTTTTTTTGTACGACCGATATTAAGTGAGATATTCTCGAGTGCCCTGATAAAATGGACAGCCAGTATAGATGCAAATTTTAAGCGACACTTTTCCTAATATCTTGGCATATCAAAATTTACCATTGCTACAAATTTCAATAACATTGCATTATAGATCGAATAATACTAGGCAAAAATTGTCATGTTCCCTAGAACGTCTACTGAGTGAATATTTATACCATCCACCCTTGGATATAGCAACAACAATAAATAGTTTTCATTCTGAAAATTTCTCGTGTAATTCAACAATTTTAAAATAATGGTAAAAAAGACTGGTAGTTTCTAACGATTTGTTCTGAATTCTAGTCAAAATTGACGATTTTGTCATAGTTTCATCTAATTACTAGCTCTTATTAATAGGGAGACATGGTTTAAGTTATAAAACTGCCAATATATCAATGAAGCATATACAATTTCTGTAAATACTTTAAAGTATTATATAGATATTTCTTTTCCAGTTGTAAGAATTAACAACATAAATAAAAGTAGCAATAAATTAAGTACAGGGTCAAATTGTATATAATCAACACGGCTTTGTTCGTGGTAGATCTGCTGAGACCAACCTTGTATATTTATACAGATTCTTCTAATTCATTTGATCGCATTCTATTAGAGAAATCGAGTAAATTTGGATTGTCAGTGATGTAATTACATTTTATCCCTTCATATCTATAGAACAGTTGCTAGAATGTGGAATACCAGGGTTACAGGTCCTGACCAACCCCGGAGTTTTTCAGGGATCCGTTCTGGACCCGCTTATGTTCATTGTTTTTATAAATGATATTGCAGTTGACCTTATAGTAGAAATGTCCTTATATGTCTATAACCTGAAAATCTATTGTAATTGAAAAATAGCACAAAACTTCAGAATAACTTAAACATAGTTAATGACTAGTACGTATTTAATCACTTGCCTCTCAACATATCTAAGTGCTTAACCCCATAAAATGCAATTATCAAATAAACTGACACATTTTGTAGAGGCCAGACACAGAAAAGCATCTTGGAGTTATATTTATTTCACTCTTGTATCAGCTTTAAAAATCTCAGGTTTTGCAATAAGAAACTGCACTGTGTTCACAGACATGGTCCCCAAGATACACTATTTACATAAATAATATTTAGAATATTTATTTTATTCATTGTTCACATGTGTTCATTTTACTTCTGTAGAACTACTAAACATGTCAGATTAAAATAGATGTCCTATGGCACATAGAGAGGACGCCTCTGTCTTCTTGTCTATTCAACGCGTCAAGGGCTGTTGATCACATGTCTGTGCAGAGATCAGTCAGGGATTTCGTACGGAAACGGTGTCGATAATTTCATTTGGCTGTCGCTGACATCCAGGATAACTTGCTTTCCTTGTAACGCGAGCGGTAATGGCCCCTTTAAAATATTCATATCATCATCTTTAAATATACATTCGGTTTAACGTACCTTCCTAACATATGTTTATGCATACGTATACCCGCTTTTCACAGCTATTCGATTATCGTTGTTATTTTTTCAGCGCCAACACGTGTTTCGAAAAGGTGATTTATTATTCAAAGGTGCACATTAGATTTACGCAGATTTATATTTAGTCAATTCGATGTCGGGAATTGGAATAATTTCACATAAACAATATTGGAAGTAATTAAATTGTCACTTGTAATACAATTAGAGGTGAAATTATTTTCGAAAATGTTTTCGAGGCCATGAATGTTTTGAAAATTATCCCGAGTTGCAGGCAATGGATAATCTTCTTAAAATGTTTATGATTGAGGGAACATTTTTAGTTTTTAATTAATTTATACGTTTATTGATATGTTTCCAGAGTAATTAAACAATTAGCCAAGAATAGCTCAATTTGCTAAGAAATAAAGTCATGAATAAAGTGTGTGCTTATACAGGATGTCATAGTTAAACTTTTCACTGTTAATACAAAATTCTGAAAATATTCCTGTACATTGTATAAAGGTATCATGATTGTTTTGATCGTGAACATCAAATTAATTAATGTATAAGTTCCTGAAATTTCGGCCACAAAAAAATTTATTTCCTTACTTTTCCATTTTCTTAAAAAGCTCGCCAGAGAAGTCTTGTTTTATACATTTATTAAATAAGATTGGCGTAATTACTTTATATAAACATGTTCTATCAATACTATATCATTGTTATATAAATATGTAAATATTACAAACATGTAGGGGCGAGCATGGGTGCGTCCTTACTATGTAAATACTTTGATATGCGATGTAAAGCAACGTAAGGCGCGGTTAGTAGTTGGATGGGTGACCGTTCCAACGAAGACGGCGTCCTCGCCTCACATATCTTCCAGCGGCTTGGATATCAGTGTATGCGCGGAAGCTATACAACCTTAGGCGAGGGTTGTATAGGGGATATATCATCCTTCGGAGGGGATGTAAAGCCGTCGGTCCCTTGTCTATTAAATGTTAGGCAAGTAAAAGATCCGTACTCTTCTTAAGGGAAGAGGTTCGGCAAAATTCCTGGTTGGGAGTAGATCGTCTACAGGCGTCGATGTTAGGCCTCGATAGCGGAAATAGGCCGACGTTAAATAAATGTATATATATATATATAAAAATAAATTACAAACATGTTTAGTAGGGTAGGACTTTCTATTTCGTAATTTATGTAGTATAAAATATTGTGTGTGAATCTATACAATCTTCGTATGAAAAGCAAACCAATCCATCATTCAATAATTATTATTTACATCATTTTTGAAGGTCTTCGTATTTTATATGTGTATCTACATATACAAAAGAAACTAATAAAGAAAATATCTCGCAAAAGTTATAGAAATATTCAGAAACAAAATAACGTAGTCATCAATCAAACTAATATATCTGCAGCACACAGGTTTGTTTAAGAGTTTCAATATCAGACCATGTTCATGTTTTTAAGGCAATGTAACTAAGAACGCGATACCCAAGGAGATGAATAAGTCATAAGTAATTATTATGTCATTTTTTAAATGTGCTAACGTTGATAAAGTTAAGCTTCAATTTTCTCGTCGATTTTATTTAAATAGCAACATAGGCTGTCTGAGCGTTCTCCATTACGGAAAGAAAAACAAATTCGGTAGATTACTTTGAACGTATCAATAAGGCTTGACTATTAATTTTTGACACTAATGATAGTGACAGAGCACGTGACAGTTCAACACCACATCCGTTCAGCAACTACCAGAGCCGTATGAAATAACCACTTGGTAATAATTATCTGGTCGGGTGTACTTCCTGAACGTGTTCCTGTGCTAAGCATAGATCCGAGCCCCAAGGGAGGAAGCGTCAAACAGTTTTTAAAAACAATAATTTGCCTTAATAAGTATTTGCAATCAGGATATGATAATAATAATAATACCTTTATTTTCCTTTCAGACAGTACATACATGTATAGAAATCGTCACAGTTTGGCACACAATTATGCTACAAAAAATTCTTCTAACGTACAAAAACAATTGTTTAATAAATATAGTCTTAATTTTAGTTTAAAACTATTTACATTTTTTGCCTGTTTGATATCATCAGATAAACAATTAAACAATTTAAGACCTAGACAGTTGGGTGCATTTAAGGATATATTATATTTATAATAAGGAACATGAAATTCTTCCTTTTGTCTCGTGTCTATAGCATGAAACTTCTTACTCGTAATAAATTTAGCCATATTACTGTAAACATATACACACAATTCAAAAATTAAAATACTAACAAGGGTTAAAACTTTATAGTCTTTAAAAGCATCTCAGGAGGAACAGGTACTAGAAATCCCTGCCATGTTTCTTAAAATTCGTTTTTGTACAATAAAAACATCCGCTGATAAGGTGGAGTTTCCCCAAAAGGCGATGCCATATCTGAGTCTAGACCCTACTTGTGCATGATACAAATTTAATAGTTGGTCTTTTAATAGAATTTCTTTTAAGCTTCTTATCAAATAAGAGATCGAATTATGTTTTGATATTAATTGCTCACAGTGTGCCTTCCAATTGAGACACTCATCTAATGTTAATCCCAAGAATTTAACATTTTTCCTATTTGAGATACTATTGTCATTAATTTTAATGTCAAGATCTAAGCAATTTTTTTGTCGGTTGTGAAATCTTATATGTTGGGTCTTATCAGCATTTAAAAATTGTTTATAAAAACAGTACCAGTTATAAAATTTATTTAAAGAAACGTTGCATTTCTGCTCCAAGAAATTATCAAATCTATCTGATAACAGTAGAGACTGGTCATCTGCATACATTATCAAGTCGACCTCAGATGTCAAGGTATCAAGTTCGTTAGTATAAAGTAAAAATAGAATGGGCCCCAAAATTGAGCCCTGGGGGACTCCCAAATTATTTATCTTGTACCCCGAGCTGACACTCCCGGTATTTCCATTGGAGGAGTATGTCACAGATACATACAGTTGTCTATTTTTCAAAAAAGAGGCTATCCAATCCCCAGCCACTCCACGAATTCCATAGGCATAAAGTTTTATTAATAATTTAGCATGATCGACACAGTCAAATGCCCTGCTGATATCGCAGAATATCCCAACAGGGCACTCCCCGGCCTCGATATAATCAATAAGCCTCACAAAGAAGGCATACATAGCAGTATGTGTGGATTTATTAGAACGAAAGCCATGTTGATTTTTCGTCAAAATGTTATTATTTTCACAAAAATTCATAAGGCGATGTAAAAAAGCATATTCAAAAATTTTTGAGATACCCGACGGTACGGTAACTGGTCTATAATTTTCAACCATATTTAACTCGTGCTTCTTATATATAGGTACAACTTTTCCTATTTTTAGGCTACTTGGAAATTTTCCAGATATAAATGAGTGGTTAACTAAAAAAGTAATAGGTTGTATGATTACCCAGATTATTTTCTTTAAAATAAAGGAGGGAATCTCGTCAGGTCCGGCTGAGCGTTTATTCTTTAATTTTAATTTTAATAAATTGAACAGCTCTTCTTCTACAAAGGGTTCCAAAAAGATCGATTGGTGGAAATAAGGCACCTCTTTAATAGGAGCATTATTTGACTATATCTAACGGTGCTTTTATGAAGTACTCACTAAATGAACATCATTTGCGTTAATTTTAAAAGTAAAAGAATATTTTAACTGGTGAAGTCGATTAAGGGGGTGAAAATAAAAAAACTACTCTCAGAATATATGCAAGTGAATGTATTGGGCGTTTCATATCTTGATTGGTTCATGGACTACTAATATTGATTTATTATTTTTTAGTTTGCAAATCAGATGTTTTATTTTATCTTTTTCTGTTGAGGGGATAAGTTGGGTATTGTTAGCAGCTAACATTATTTCCGTTTTTAAAATAATAATATCTTAATGCACTAACAAGAACCAATTTTGAATACAGTCGTTGAAACAAATGCTTTCAAGAGTAACCATGAATTTAATTAACAGTGCGCATGAACTAACTTTCTTTTATATTATCATTTAATGTCCAGAAGAACAGCAGATGGGCAAGGCTTATATTCAATCGTCTCCAAACGCATTATATCTAATACAAGGAATACATATACTGTTTGATCAAACACCTTGTTTAGACCCACGTCGCAACTGAACAAGAAACTACGTGCTCCGTCACTGGTGGGACACAGTCTAGTGACAAAGCGCCCCTTTGCCCCATGTAGTAGTAACACCGGTGTTCCACTATTAGTCCCGTGTCAAGTATCCGGACCTCCGCATTCTCCTCGCCACTGTTAGGGTCATATTTCACTTAACCTGCGATAAATTCCTCTGCTTTATCACGTCCCAGAAACGTAAAGCTATAATGACCTTATAAAATAGATACTAAATTATCTCTATAACTTTACTTTGTGCCCCATACTACGAGTGTATAAAATAAGAAGATATAACATCATATAATTTAATGAAGAAAGCTGAGAACGCGGACATTAACTGGAATAGGATATATTTAATGCGGCTGCTGTAAAAGTACATAAATATTTTCATGAAGGCAATAGGGTTTCTCATCCTGCGACAGCAGTTGCCATTGTGCTTTGAGTTATCTCAAATAAAAAAATCGCAACCTAGAAATCAAATCCTCTAGTTTATGTAGTTTAATCGATTATAAAAAACTAAAAATTTTAGGAACTCTTCTAAAGTTTCTTATTGTCCCTCGGTACAGTACAGACGTGTTTGTAAAGAGCTCCTCTCGTTAGTACCTGTAGCGTTTACAGTGGTTCCAAAAGACTCTGCTTGAGATACAAATTAAACACATTTTTTAAGTAGTCATTTAAAGATTGAAATTGTGCTAATAGCTATTGTTGCTTTAGCCATTCATTCTATATAAAAAAGATGGAAATATTTCAAACACAAGGTCTGGAAGAAAATAATAAATATATCGAGACATACCTAGGCAGTTCTCTATTAAATATTTAAAATTAATTGTTAACTAGGTGTATATAGGTTTCAATGCCATGAGAAGAAAGAAATCAAAATCAGTAGAACAGGGATCTGTTGGTAACAGAAAGTATAACCCAACACGAGTGGTTAATGTCGAAGCTTTACAATTATCTAGAGCAAGAGGTGTTTGATGCAGCGGTGCTTTTAGAATTTTACACAAACAAATTTCATTTATACGAAATAAAATATGTACACGGATTACAGAGTATGATCATGACCATCGTCTCGAGTTTTGTGAAGTAATAAGTTAATTGTCACACCAAATCTTCTGTACAACATTTGTTTTCCCGATGAATGTATGTATATTTAATTATAATAATAAGCTTTATTTCTATATAATAAATACACCACAGGTAATGACAACCTCCTTTATCCCAATATTTTCCCCAGAACTTTTGGGTGGGAGGCAAGTGCGCTCACTTCTCGAGCATCAGTCATATATATATATATATATATATATATATGGCATACTGATGAGAACTAATAAGTTCGAAACCGGTCTATGTCTGGTCAGGGAGTTGACAAATGACATTGGCTACCAATTTTTTATGATTTGTATAATACAATGCAGGTCGGGGTATTTGCCCGCTGAGTAGTTGTTTCCTGCAAATCATGTATAATAACAGTATATGGGTTAAGTCCACCAAGGGCTGAAGGTCACCGCTCTCGGTACTTGCAAAATGGCAAGTCGCTATGCACCATGGAGACATCCATGATGTCTGGTGTATAGTAGCATTAGACCACATGAGAGGATTCACTTACCTCTCACCACTACACCATTTACATTAGTCTGTATAAGACTAGCAGGTTGGCCACTGTCATTTGTCTGCTCCATGACCTATGGCATACTGATGAGAACTAATAAGTTCGAAACCGGTCTATGTCTGGTCAGGGAGTTGCTCGAACTGAACTGACGTTCCCCGCGTTGTGCGACTCCTTATATATGCTCCAGTCTAGGGCGCGCCTGCGCGTTTGGGAACGTGTCACCGGTCCCCCACCACCTGTGGTAGGCGTAGCGGGCGCCTGAGCCAACCCGACAAGTGCCCTCGCTGAAACGTCACGCTCCACGTGACTTCTCGGCGGTGGTCGAGCACCCTCGTGTCCAATCGGTGCCGCAGAATGCCGTGGTTCTCCTTGATTGGTCCGCGCTCGGCTCTGACTCTCGTGATAGGTCCATTTCGGGCAGGTTGCTGTACTTCTTCACTATTTGTCAATACTTGAACATGCCTTCTCGTGATTGTTTCGTCCACGGTGGATCGTCGTGTGTTTTCAGTTACGTATTTTCCCACAAGAGCGGGCTTCCAGAAACTGGGCAATCTCTGCGTATCATCTCGTTTATTAAGATTTTGTGATCTTTTTTCGATCTCTATGGTCTCTCTGGTAATCTTTGACCTATAATGCTCGATATTAGCTACTGTTCTGGTGATGTCGAAGTCTATTTTGTGTCCTGTGGATTTTACATGCTGTGCTAGGGACTACCATCGTAACCTGCAGAATTTTTGACTGTCCTTATAATCTCTTTGGTTTCACTAATGTCTATTGGACTTAAAATATGCTTGGGTTTACAGAATTCTCCACCACCGGCGAGGTCGATGGACCTAATATTTGGATGAGATTATCAATGGAGTCTACAAAAAAATTGTTGAATTCCTGAGCAGCACTAGGCAGATCTAATGATTGATTTCCATTTTTTATCGTTAAATAACTGGGGATAAGGTTCCGAGAGATTACTATTGGTCGCATTTCTAATTATTTGCCATACTGTTTTAGATTTATTATTGGCATTTAGATACTTTAAGTCATTGAACGAACGTTTGGCTATCAGAAAAGTGTTTTATGATTTTTTAAAAGCATATTGTAACGCTTTTTGAGTTTCTCATCGTTCGTTACTTTGTGAGCTTTAAACAATTGGCGTAAAAATTCTCCTTGATTGATAATTTCATCGGTTAGCCAACCTTTCTGAAGGCTTCTTGTTGCTAAATTACATTTACTCTCAATGTATTAGTCAATAGACACAATTGAAGATTATTGGGCTGAGAATGATCCATATGTAATGCGAGAATTTTATACTCAAAGATTGGAAGGCTTATGTTGTTGACTTTGATATTTTTTTAGACGGTGAAGGAGAAGCAAAAGCACGTCAAGTAGATGGGACAATCTTAAACTAGAATCGGTTCAAAAATTTGTGACAAATTTTTAAAAAAAAAATTTCTAAAAATCAAAGTTACTTATTACAGTGATCTGCATATTTAGATATATGTATCTTTCAGTCTTTCAGGGAACTTAAATCATTTCTTATTGTGACCACCCGGTACCTGCGCCTATAAAACGTCACTTCCCGACTTTAGTTGTGTTTTACCTCGCCGGGACGTCGCACATCCTTCCGTTACTGTTTACGGTGGATGTGTTGAGTAACCCGCCGTTGTACAACAAGCCACCCGGCCACCCTATCAGACCGCAAGTCCGGCGCCCTTAATTAGTTCCTGTGCCCAACGTTGGGTCGCTCGCTGCTTCCGAGTCGCTACGGTGTAACTGGACCCGTTCAAAGTCGGATGCCAGGTAAATGTACCTTACTTTAATTTTGACGTTTTAATAAAAAATTTATGACGGAACATCTGCTTGGAAATTTAACTTAATTTAGCTTGTCATGTAAATGCCCGAATATAATAAAAAAAATTCTACTCGTACAAATGTTTGACTTATGAGTATTGATATTAAAGTTATCAGTATAAATATTTTCCTCGCTTAAGTTTAATTTGCTAGCTACTGCATCCTACAGTTCAAAACCGTGGTTAAAAAGAGTGATTTAATAGTTTACAAATTTTGTGCCAAATCACATTTTTAAGAAATGAAAATAACTTTAATGTTCAAATGCAGGAAAGTAGTCATTACGCCAAAAATTGAATTAAAATAAAGTAATAATAATACTCAATTTTTGATCGAATAAGTGATAAATACTGTTTTTAGACCGTTAACATTAAGAAATTGTTTACATTTTTATTACAATCCAGCAGTTTTGCAGCGGCGTCTGTTATCCTGCTAACGTACCTAACAAAGTCTAATTTAGAGTCAAATAATCTACCCAAGTCTTTGATTGTGTGACTTCTTGAGAGTGCCGTGTTATTAAAACTATGCGGTAATTAAGTTTGAGCTCTTTTTACTGTATATGTCACTCTGATCGCATATATCTCTCTATTTGTATACAAAGATAGCCTGATCAACATGGATTTTGAGTAATAGATCAACGATTACTAACTTAGCGGTTTTTAGCCAATATGTCTCAAATATATTAGATAGGCAGGGGCAGGTAGATTTCGTCTATACAGATTTTTCAAAGGCCTTCGACAGAATCATGCCGTCTTACTTAGGAAGCTGACACAATTTGGTTTCCATTTCAGCGCTATAGAATCTTTTATATCTTACTTATGGAAAAGACAACAATATGTCGCGTACAATGGTTTTAGTTCATCTTATAAAATTGTTATCTCATGTGTCCCTCAGGGGTCTAATCTTGGTCTGATTCTCTTTCAGTTATTTATTAGTGATTTAAATGAGGTAATAAATTGTTGTATTCTACGCTGATGACTTAAAAATATATTCAATTATAAGTTATATTAATGACTGTAGGAAGTTACAATATGACCTGGCTGCAATGCAAGATTAAAGCAAACAATATGTGAACTTGCATATCATATTACCCTTTAGATGTGATATACTCAGAACTGTGTATATCCTGTTAAAGTCACCAGTATATGTTATGTGCCAAAATTTTAATAATTTATATAGTTTATGTGATGACTGTTGTTCATTAGACACTCTTATTGAAATAGCAGTTCTAAATCTCGATGTAAATGTTATTTAATACTTTATCATACAATCGTCACTTATTGCACAGACACATTTGGCATGTAAACTACTTACATATAGTAATGGTGAGAGGTAAGTGAATCTTCTCGTATGGCCAATTGCTACTACACACCATAGATGGGCGTATAGCGACTTGCGATACTGCAAGTACCTGAGAGCGGCGACCTATTAGTCCTAGGTGGACTTAACCTACTGTTATAGTACATGATTTGCAGGAAACAGTTACTCAGCGTGCAAATACTGCGACCTGCATTGGATTATACCTTACATATCATAAATGAGTGGTAGCCAATATCATTTGTCAATTCCCTGACCAGACATAGACCGCTTTCGAACTTATTAGTTCTCATCAGTATGCCATAGGTGGCTACTATTCTTTCATGATTTGTAACGTATAATTCAATGCAGGTCGGAGTATTTGCGAGTAGTTGTTTCCTGCAAATCATATATTATAACAGTAGGTTAAGTCCATCTGGGACTAAAAGGTCGCCGCACTCAGGTACTTGCAGAATCACAAGTCGCTATACGCCCATGGTGACATCTATGGTGTATAGTAGCAATTGACTATACGGGAGGATTCACTTACCTCTCACCATTACTCAATTTATTATAGTTTGTATAAAACTAGCAGGTTGGCCACTGTCGTTTGTCTGTTCCATGACCTATGGCATACTGATGACAACTAATAAGTTCGAAACCGGTCTATGTCTGGTCAGGGAATTGAAATGATATTGGATATCATTCTTTCATTCTTTTCATTCTTTCTTTGTAAGGTATAATTCAATACAGGTCGGGGCATTTGCCCACTGAGTAGTTGTTTCCTGCAAATCATATATTACTTACATATACTTAGTTATTTAGTTATTATGTACTATTATGTATTGTCCTGTAAATGGGTCTTCTTTGAGCAATAAAGCTATTATTATTACTATTTTGCATTTTGTAATATTCATTTTCAATTTGTAGGATGTATACTACGGTTTAATTTTATGAATCTGTTGTAAAGTTATACAGTTGTCGATGTTATTAATTTTGCTAAATATTTTGATATCATCAGCAAAAATCAGTTTTTCACAGTATGAAATATCGCATACGTTATTTATAAATATGATAAATAGAAGTGGTTCCAAGTTGGATCCTTGAGGAATCTTTGATGTGACAATAAGATTCTTCAAGTAGGAAATTAAGCAACTTAACGAGTTACTCAAACTATGATTTAATTTAATAGGGGAAACCATTGAGTGAAAAGTCTCGCTACGACCCGTTCGTTACACGGGACTACGTAATAGTTGGTGCTTCTGATGACTTTTGTTTATGTTTTTGTGGTTATTGACACATACAACTTAAATATTTTTCCCTCGTATTACGTTTAAATTATATTCTTTCCTATCATTTGGGTTTTCTACCACATTTATTATCCTTTTCAAAAACAAATCACCGAATCTACAAAATAATAGAATTATTGGAAAAAAGCCTTTACGCCCGTGATGTTTACGTCAAAGGAATAGTCAGAGGTTATGTTTTGCAAATAATATAAATCGGAATAAACACAGAAATAATGTATTTTGCTGACGTTTCGGAAAGTAATCTCTTTCCGTTTTCAAAGCTTTTTTTTGGAAGAACTCTTATTTTGCTGTGTATGTCAAATACACAGCTTTAAGATTCTGTTTATGTTATTTCCATATATACTTACTACTTACGCAGAACATAGAACTGATGATATTTTATTTTATATAATGTTGAGTTTGTTAAGTTCTTCTTTTAACATTGGTAGCCAGGTTGTACAAATATCTACAGAACAATTCGATACGCACTTATCTTCATTTAATAAGATTATTGCTGAATCTTTAATTTTTCTTTTTTGGTATCTGCTTCTTTTGTTAAAATTTTTGCCGAGTCCCAGTTTATTCTATGTCCGTTTTCCCAAGCATGTTCACAAATCTTTGATTTATGAATTTCATTCTTTCTAATGTAATTCTTGTGCTCATCCAACCTCACACTGAAAGGGCTGGATGACTCACCCCACATAACATTTATCACATTCGCACGGGATATTGTAAATACAGTTTTTTGAATTCTGCTCCCTGATTATCGGTTTTGTTTTTGTTAAAATAGATCTTAAAGTGTTCCCCATTTGAAAAATCGTCCTAACATCAAATTTGTCACCTATACGGCGTAGCTTCTCCGATAGTCCGTATACATAAGGAATTATTGCTGTATAATGACGTTCAGGTTTTTGCCATACCTAATTGTCCCTGTTTTCAACATTTATGAAAACTCTATCAACAAAGGCTTCAGGGTATTGATTTTGTACTAGAACCTCTTTGATAAATTTTTTCTCGTTATTTAATATTTTATTATTATATGAAATTATTTTGACCCTATCGTATAAACATTTTACAACACCCCTTTTAACATTTATTGACTGATTTGAGTTAAAATTTAGATATCTATTAGTATGTGTTGGTTTTCTATAAACGCTTGTTTCAATTGTATTATTTACCCTTCTAATTAAAATATCTAAAAACGGTAGTTCATTCCTACTTTTTACTTCTAATGTGAATTTAATAGACGGTTCCTTACTATTTATATTAAAAAAAACTATCTAGTAAATCGACACCATGAGGCCAAATTGCAAATATGTCGTCAACATATCTCCACCAGACAACCGGATTGTGTATACAATTTTGAACATCTGTGTTCTCAAAGTTCTCCATAAATATGTTGCTTAAAATTGGTGATAATGCAGATCCCATAGCCATACCAAAATCCTGCTGATAGAACTCATGGTCCAATTGAAAATAGGTTGTTTTTATACACATTGTTAAGAGTTCCATTATGCTATTTATACTTAATTTAGTTCTAGTTTCCAAATTATTTTCATTTAGCAACCTGTCTTAAATCATTAAATTCATCTTTGTATTTAAACAAAGTTCTCTAAATTTTGCTTTCTATTGATTTTGTTGGATCTTTGTTTAGTTTTCAGTAGGGTTTCTTATTTACAAGAGTCATGATTTTTGTGTTATATATATCTTTATCTATAATGACTGTGGCATTACCTTTGTCTGCTGGCAATGTTTGTATACTTCCATCGCGTTTTAAAGAATGTATCGATAGCTTTTCTTCTGGAGTTAAATTATCTTTAATTTTGTATTGCTCCTCTAAAGCAATTTTTGCCCGTATGCGATATTCATTCCCATTATCTGTTGGTAAATTTTGAGCCGTTTTTTCTATTGCCGCTACTATATCAAATTTTGGAACAAATTTCGGGTTTATTGCAAAATTTAAACCTTTTGATAAGACAAGCCTGTCTGAAATGGACAAAAGTCTTTTTGATATATTAATGACAGTCCTGTCAATTAAAGGATTATTACTTATATTTTGTAATTGCCTAATCTGTTTTTCCCTTATTAAGTTTCTAAATTTATGTAAATGCTTATGTTCAAATTATACTCTCCGATATCTATCGTTTAGATAGTTTTATGGATTTTGGGTGTTTACTTTAACAACATAAAATTTAATGACTTTAACGACGCGAACTGCAGCTTTTATCAAACTTTTAACTCATGCCAGCAACGTAAAGTTTTATATTTACCCAAGTGATGGTTCCTTATTTATGTAGTTGTTATTATTTCGGTTGAAAATTGCATTAAATTTAATTACTTGTAACACAGTAATAATTGCTGTTTCATAGTTGTTGTAAAAAATAGAATAATGTAAATTTCAAATAATAAATAAGAAACATTTGAAACAACAAGATACTCATATACAGGGTTTTAAATAGAATGATAAAAAGTGTTTTGAAATGTGTTGTAATAGAAGCAATGGTGAGAAATTCAATCCAGCATTTCTCTATGAGATGCTACCATTGATTATGAAACCTTTAGTTCATTGCGAAAGTATGATTCGAACATAAAAGTTTTGTGCCATATACCATCATGAAATTCTAAACAGGCTATCTGATAGGAACAGTCTCAGTGATGGCTTAAGTAACAGACCAATATAAGCTTACGTTTTCACTTGCCGTATTTTTTTGATCGCCCGTTATATTAACGAAATAAACCTTGTGCAGATATTTGATTTATAATATCTATCTTTCGTAAATATCGTACGTTATGGAAGCCAAAACGGCGAAACAGAAAAAATGATGCAATAAAACCAGCCAGTTGTTGAAAAAACAATGTAGCAAAAGAGATCAAGCGCCCGGATGCGTGATGAAAGCAAATCATGACAAGGAGCGACACGCGCGGGATTTGGGAAAGTGTCGAAAACGGCGTCAGGGGCGTGCATAAAATTTGCTCGGCGCGATCCCGCCATTACGGAATTTACTGAATAACCACTTTACATCCATCGGATACCCTGCATAGACACGAACATGAATATTTCAAAGTAATAGCTCTCAGTTCGACCATATTTTTCTTCCTTTGCAAACATTGATGCGCAAATAGTACGGGACTGGCACGTCCCGTAATCTCTTTAATCCTTTCTGGAATGTTTTCATTTCTGATGGGATAGAAGTCGTTCATGTTCTTGGAAAAACAAACCGATTTTATTTTTAGTTTTTACTACGCGGCGGAGACTGATATATTTACGATGTAAATAGAAACCTTTCATTTATTATTACTGGCATAGAATAAAATACAATTGAAGGCACATGCGGGTCATATCGGGTTAAATGTAAATGAAACATATTCAATGATGAGCATGTATATTGTATACGCATATACATTTTTTAGACGCACCTTCTAGTTCCAGTTATATTCAATAAGAGGTATGCTTGTTTGTGCATTGTTAAAGTTACAGCATCTGAGCATTAACCATATTTTTGCACATGGATAAAAATTCCAACGAACAGAAGAAAGTAAAAATCTCTAGTTGGTGAAGTATTGCTGAACTCTGTTGGAAAATTGTTTAAAAACTGACGAATGACTTCATAGTACCGACTACTACGAATGCGGTAAACACCAATTGTCCATATTTCAATTAACTTATATTTGTACAAATTAAAAGAAAAACACGTGCTCATAATCTTGCACTAGGAGGAATATTTTTTTTGTGCAGCATATTTGTGTCAGTATATTATTCTAAGTGTTATGTCAAAGTGATCGATCCTAGTTCAGTAATTCATCATCTCCTCATATACTTCATCTGGCAACAAGATCCATATACACAGGAAGCAGCCTATAATGCATGAAATGCAAATCAAAGTTTAAAAACAAAAAACACTCAATAAAATAGATATTCTACTCAGTTTTGATGTGATATTGTTTACACAAGTGTCGGTTAGCGGAACCTTTGAGATCAATCACGGAAAAAATCAGCACATCATGATCTCCATAAAATATTTACTACATCTATGAAATACTGAAATAAATGTTATTTTGGTTTAAGCTGTATATTTTCAAAGCATTCGAATTTGGAAAAGGTCAGTTAGGTAGTAGTAAGTTTAGAATTTTGTTGAACACTATTAATTAAATCAATAAACAAGTTAGTAAATTGTATTTACATTATTTTCTAAAAAATGGTGGAGGATCCGGTGATTTGTGTGAGAAAAATGCTTCGACTGATTTTTAAATATATATTATTTAAATATATTGTATAACGATATACAAACTGTGTCTAGCGCCGTGACTGACTGAGTGTCGGTTCTCCCCGCTGTTCCATCTCATCGTAATTAAGCTCTTGAAATGTCGTATTTATCGACTTCTTGTTGATACGGTTAAATCACATTTGCTAACCTTTGATGGAACAATAAACATGAATGATGTCGTGTAGCTTCCCGAAGATCTACCAAGATTTTTTTTTTGATACATTTATTTAACGTCGGCCTATTTCCGCTACTGAGGCCTAACACCGACGCCTGTAGACGAGCTACCCCCAACCAGGAATTTTGCCGAACCTCTTCCCTTAAGAAGAGTAGGGATCTTTTACTTGCCTAACATTTAATAGACAAGGGACCGACGGCTTTACATCCCCTCCGAACGATGGTATATCTCCTATACAACCCTCGCCTAAGGTTGTATAGCTTCCGCGCATACACTGATATACAAGCCGCTGGAAGATGTGTGAGGCGAGGACGCGGTTTCCGTTGGAATGGTCACCCATCCAACTACTAACTGCGCCTGACGTTGCTTTACATCGCATACCGAAGTATGTACATAGTAAAGACGCACCTACGTTCGCCCCTATCTACCAAGATGGATCTTGTTGAAATCCTTAGTACATGAAGTTTCACAGCGAATATCTCAAAACCGGATGATGAAAAATGCTCAAAAATGAATTATAGAGCGGAATTTTCTCTATAAGATGCACGTTTAGCGGATTTTGACGCAAGTGGTTTATTTATTTTCCTCTTTTTTCCACAAAAATCTGTTTTTTTTATTTGAGCTCTCGGTGCATTTTTTAAAGTGGTTTACCCTGTAGGCCTATTTCAGTAAAATTCTGTTCAATTTTACTCCTCATCGACGAATAGTTCTTCAAATTCGGAATTTAAACATCTTGCTCATGGTAATTAGAGCATATTGTTGAGCAGCGCAATCGAACCGTAACAGGTGCATCGTTTTCCGCAACCCTTTTTGCAACTGCAGGATACTTACTGAAGGGTGAAAATTGGTGCTGGTAACATGGTGGTGTAATTGGGAGCTAAGATATTGCCCACTGTCTTTTAACCCCATTCCGTAGGTTCCAAGTTGTCTCCTCGCCAAGATTGAATTTGATATATATAGCCGTAATATTTTGAAGCTGTTTATATTTATCGTCCTGTCGACAACAGTTTATGCCACAATCAAAGATAAGGCTAAGTATACTAGGCATTTTTTTAAAAGAACCAGTTACACTAACTGCGAAACAAGCATTTTTATAATTCCATTCAATATACTGACTATATTTTATTCGCAAATGGAGTGAAGCGTATTCATTACCTTTGGACTCAATAAGCAATAGGTTTGTAACCATAGTTACCACCAATTTTGCTGCTTTTTGCTAAGTAAAAGAATTGATTACGAATAGGTCTATTGGCCGATCAGACATCGAGATAGAAAACATTTTTGTGTTTAAACTTACCCTATTGTATTTTTGGAATTACTATTGGAAATGTGTTGATGGTTGCGGATCTGAAAACAGAAACAAATATTCAAGCTCTCAGAATAAAATATTCCTTAATGTATTTATTTATTTATAATAGTACACTGTTCTACAGGTATAAAACCCAATTACAGAACAGGAAGATAAGAGAAAACAAAAACACTAATAAATAAACTCTATACAACATGAAATATAAAAAGATAAAGATAAAATATTAAACAGAACAAAAAGAACGAAGCTCATTTTATTTAATACATTTTAATATCGTTGAGACTACAACTAAATATATCAAGATGGCTACCATTTGCATTACAGATATTGCACACTGTATAAAGACTGAAGTGTTTAAAAAGATTAGTACGAGATGTTGACAGATAAAAAGTTAGGTTATTCCTTGAGTTTACCCTGGGTATCATAAAATTTAATTTAGCCAATAATTCAATAATATTATGTATCATTTTAAAAAGAAATGCCTGAGAAAAATATCTACGCCAACTCTCAGACTTGTCACGCCGTACTGATGAAGCAGCTCCTCTTGTGGAACACCTAAGGCTAGATAAACACCATCCGATTTAAAACAAAGGAATTTTAAAAATCGACGTTGGACTGATTCCAAATTATTGACATAAGTGATGTAATATGAGGACCATGCAAGAGAAGCGTACTTGAGCTTAGATCTAATAAAGGTAAAATAGACAGGTTTAATTGCGTCTAACCGAGTAAAATCACGACAATTTCGCACCAAAAATCCGTACGTCTTACTGACTTCTAATGTAATGGTACCAACGTGGCTTGGTATCAACATTTACGCCAAGATCGCGAAAGGTGGAAAGAGATGACATTGCATTTGCTGACATTTAATGACAACTTGTTTTCCTGACACCAAGCGTTTACACTGTCAAAGTTCTTTTGGAGGCGGAGACAATGTTATCACAGATCTTTAAATCAGTCGCATAAATAAGACAATTCACATCCAACACATCAACAATATCGTTTATAAAAATAATAAACAACAGGGGGCCAAGGATGGACCCCTGTGGAACGCCAGGTGTTACGATACATTCAACAGACTTAGAACCATTGGATACAACATATTGAGTCCTATCATATAGGTATGAACTAAAAAAGTTTAATAGAGAATCAGATAAGCCGAATAAATGCAATTTGTGAAGTGGCATGCTGAAATCGAGTCGATCAAATGCTTTCGAAGAATCTGTGTATTTTTTTTTTTGGCATTATGACATAGTCCATACAGCCAGATACACAGTTAAATTTAGAAGCGGCTAAAGATCTGACCCTAATTCTAACGTGAATAATAACTAGATGAAAACGATAAGGAATAACAGAGAATCTGTGTAAATAACATGGGTTTGTGCGCCTGCGAATCTATAGATTCTGCTATAAATTGAGTAACACAGATCAGATTTGTTGCAGTAGATCGGCCCTTCATAAAGCCGTGATGATAGACTGAGGCTTTGATGAACACACGATGGTATAGAAAATCTTGTAGCAACATTTCCAAAACTTTACAACAATTGCAGATAATGGGTATAGGTTTAAAATTGCTAATATCAAACTTATAATCTTTTTTATATGTAGGGTATACTTTCGACCGTTTCCATAATACAAACTTAATAAGTTTGTGTAAAAATACCGAGGAACTAAATATTCTACAGGTATTTAAGTCAGGTACTTGCAATTTGGAGAGCAATTCCTCATGAGGAAAATGCCTCAGAGGAGAAATACCTTCTCGAAAATACACATATTTTAGAAAACGCCTTTGAGTACTTTTGATGTTGTTTTTGTGTATTAGGTAAGCGGGATTCAAGATAATCGAGACGTATTCCAATTTAGATCTTACAAAGGTATTAAATAAGAGAAGAAAGGTGTTGGAGTTTTTTTTTTATACATTTATTTACCGTCGGCCTATTTCCGCTACTGAGGCCTAACACCGACGCCTATAGACGAGCTGCCCCCAACCAGGAATTTTGCCGAACCTCTTCGCTTAAGAAGAGTAGCGATCTTTTACTCACCTAACATTTAATAGACAAAGGACCGACGGCTTTACATCCCTTCCGAAGGATGGTATATCCCCTATACAACCCTAGCCTAAGTTTGTATAGCTTCCGCGCATACACTGATATACAAGCCGCTGGAAGATGTTTGAGGTGAGGACGCGGTCTTCGTTGGAACGGTCACCCATCCAACTACTAACTGCGCCTGGCGTTGCTTTACATCGCATATCGAAGTATGTACATAGTAAAGACGCACCCACGCTCGCCCCTAGGTGTTGAAGTTCTCAAAACGTTTAGAATTTCTCATAATTTTTTATATGCACCAGCTGTTAGTTCAAAGATATCATTAAATGCGAATTTAGTGTAAAAAGTAACGCCAAGGTCTTCCAGTTTGTCACATCTCTGTATTTCTCTATTATTGTATCATTTAATGAAAGATTATGTTTCCCACTAAACGTCAAAATGTGGCATTTGTCTGCATTTAAGGGTACCTCATTTTTGTCACACCATGTGTGAAGGTTAACTAGATCATTTTGTAATCTCTTGGTGTGTGTCGTCCTCGCTTTTAATAGTAGTAAAAATTTTCATATCATCGGCGTACAACAATAAATTGCAATTAAGTTGGGAGACGATATCAGTTACAAATATCTTGAAAAGTAAAAAAGTAAAGGCCCAAGCGCCGAACCTTGAGGTATACCAGATTTTGTATGAATTATATGTATTTCTTTTGTAAAATTTCGTCTATTTGTCGAGCTATTAATTAAATGTCATTGTTTACACCTACTTTTATTTATTTAAAAGAACTGTTCCCCTAGGGGCGAGCGTGGGTACGTCTTTACAATGTACATACTTCGATATGCGATGTAAAGCAACGTAAGGCGCGGTTAGTAGTTGAATGGGTGACTGTTCCAACGAAGACCGCGTCCTCGCCTCACACATCTTCCAGCGGCTTGTATATCAGTGTATGCGCGGAAGCTAAACAACGTTAGGCGAGGGTTGTATAGGGGATATACCATCCTTCGGAGGGGATGTAAAGCCGTCGGTCTCTTGTCTATTAAATGTTAGGCAAGTAAAAGATCCCTACTCTTCTTAAGGGAAGAGGTTCGGCAAAATTCCTGGTTGGGAGTAGCTCGTCTACAGGCGTCGATGTTAAGCCTCAGTAGCGGAAATAGGCCGACGTTAAATAAATGTATAAAAAAACTGTTCCCCTACAGCCCGCGCTAGGCGTGACAACAGAATGGAATTGTCTTTCGTTAAAATACTCTTAATTAAATTATTAAGATAGAAAAAAATCATAATGAACTCAGGGCAGACCCTTGAGGAACACCACGTTGTATATTCTGACTACTAAACTTAACATTCGGTTTAAATTCGGCACCTTTGAACTAATTACCAATTGCTTAGTTGTAAATAACATTCTAACTGTTATTTACTTTTCAAATCAGGATTGTTCAAATTCTACCTTTGATATTATCGCAAGTACAGTTCGTACAATGCTTTTATAGTTCCCTTTACATATTTTTTATGAAAAAGTTATTATTTCACCCGCCACATAGAATAAAACTCCACCCAGATTTGTATTGTATGTTTGCGCATTTTGAAATAATTGCCAATTATCCAAATGTGCTATTAAAAACTACAAAGTAGTTTTATGATGTCTCTGTTGTTGTTATAAAAATACTCATCCCAGAGGTAGCGACAAAAGTCCTCGTTAAACGTACTATTCCACATATATTTATAATAAAGTTTTTAGTTTTGTTTAAATAAAAAAACATACGTTGATTGTTACGTTTACATAATATAAAATACAGCCTTAAGAAGATTTTGTCGGAATGAAAGGGGAGTAAGAAGACTTGAAGCTGTAAAATATTGTCACGTGTTTGCACCCTCCAGTAAACACCCCATGCGTAAGTTCAATAATTGCAACATGAATTGTCACTGATTTATTTAATACTTAATTTACAATAATTGGTTCTTATAATAACGCACTAATTATAACTTTTATCTACCATAGACTCACTACTATAATTCAGAAGTTGTTATTGTTATTTTTCTTATCTGATCACTAGGCGCATCTCAGAACTGTGCTGAACTGACTAAAGTCCGTTGGCTGACAAAAATTTCGGTACGGAAAAAAACAGTACCTCAAGTATAGAGAAATAATATATAAAGTGTATACGACGGGAATTGAAACCGTATAAAAACTAAAAGCCGGCAAAAACAGTCGGTATCTCTTTATTGTACATGGGCGGAGGTAAATAGAAATGATTGTCATAATAAAATGTTAAAATTGTATTCATTTTTATTATTTCTTGTTTATTAGGTTCATTTCGCCAATAACATATTTTTGAGGTATTATATCAGTTTTAAATATAAAGTCTAAATATTTAAATTTATTGGTTTTAGCTTTAAAGTTAACCCATATTACACTGAAATATGTTATTGCTCAGCAAGGACCAACGAGAAGGTATGAACATATCTTTGCCAGGAGGGGACGGGACAGGTTAGATTAACGGGGGGCAACGATTTTAGTCAAAAATAAAATAAAAATTTAAGTTTCTTCTAAAACTAAAACGTAAGTTTCTTGAACAAAACAAAGAATTATTGTATGAAAACAAAAATAAATATTTGTATATATAAAATATAAATAAAAACAAAATTAAAATATTTCTCTAGAATGAAGTAACTTAAATTAAAATTTCGTGTCAACTAAATAAAATATATTCCACGAAATGTAACAATAAAAAAGTGAATGAAAAAATGAAGAAAAGTTAAATGTTAATTGACGCGTCATTTTCACTTTCTGAGGAGAAATCATGATCCAGTTGAATTAAAATCGGCGCACTAGGGAGTAGCGTTGGATATCGATTTTCTTCTCCAATTACTTGCCTAACGCAATTTTTCCATAAATCAGTATTATTGTCAATGTCATTTATTACTTCTCTTATATGATCAACTACTATCGCGCTTAACGTTGGAGAGTTATTACATTTTCGTAAATGTACTTTTAGTGTTCCCCAAACCATCTTGATAGGATTAAATATGCAATAGTATGGAGGTAACCGCAAAAGTGTATGACCGTGCATATTGGATAAGTTATCAATAACATATTCCTTTTTGAAATTCTGTTCTTTTATTCTTTTCAGTAATTCGCGTTTTATTGGAACTTTTACAGGAATTTCCATTTTTTTTCTCATGAATTTTAAAACGTTTCCTTTTTTGTGCTGTTATTTGGTATTTTATTTAATATACGCGAGTGATAACAAGCATTATCTAATACAATTACCAAATTTGGCGGAATATTTGGTAGAAGCTGTTGAGAAAACCATTTTTCGAATAGATCGGCTGTCATGTCTTCGTGATAGTCTGCAGAAGACTGCGATATTATTTTGGCCGACAAGAGCAACGCATTGGGTACAAACCCATTTTCACTTCCCGCATGAAGTATGATAAACGCGTTTTCCTCTAGAACATGGAGAATTTAAAACACAATTGTGCGAACTATCTACCCAACCATACTGATCATCATGCGTGTCAAACCACGTCTCGTCTAGATACACTATATGTCCGTTTAGTTTACGATATTCTCTAATTTTTTCCAAATAATCTACTCGAAATGAAACCATAGGTCGCGATTCCATAATTACCATACGACTGTCAAGTTTTTTATGTTTAAAACCGTATTCTAATAAGACATTTCGTATTGTATCTAAAGACCTATAATTATAATCAGGATAATCACTAAATTTTTCTTGAATCATTTTTAACGTAGGAACTGCATTTTCTTCATACATATTATAAATTATACGCCGCATTACATCTCTAGTGGCATCATCAATATTTTTTAATTTCGTATTTTTCCGTTTCCTCTTTGCGCTGTGATCTATAACATCGCCTTCTTGAATTACGCAATAAATTGTTGATTTTGATATTTTAGTTAATTCGTCAATACGTCGTATTATTTCTTTCTCACATCGTTCAGGATTTTCGCTTTTCAAACATTCATGTATATTTAAAATAATACGTTGACTTTGTACGTGTAAATCTTGGTTTTTATTTCGGCCTTTTCGACAATAATCGGTTCAACTATTTCGGGATTTTCGGGCGTTATTAAATATAATCCATTCGAAACAGAGGATAATAATCCTCTGTTTCGAATGGTCTCCAGAAAGCCATGGTAAATTAGTAAATAATTAAAATATTTTTTATACAGTTGTAAATATTTATAAATATGAACAGTGACTAACTAAACTCCTACGCTTGATATTATAATAGGTATTTATGCACTGCACTGGCACATAGACAGCACGTTGTTAGACTTCCACGTTGACTGATAAGAAACGATTTACGAGTTTTTTTGTGCTAGTAGGCCTGTCCGTTTTATTACCTTTAAACCAGTGCAGTCGTAGATGGTTCATTCAGGCTGATTACATTGCCAGTCTCGGACTCGCCTGCACAGTTTCAACTACCGTTCGAATCTCGATACAATTGCCAAATATATAGGATAAAATATCAAGTTCAGTGCGCACGGTCCTGTGCTTTAGAACTGACCAGTTTCAATTTTGGCCGTATTTACTATATCACAGTAAATAATTTCTAATTTAGATCTCAAAGTCGGATCATTGAAATTTAACACAATTCTAGAAAACACAAAGCAATAAAACAAATTCAGATCAATTGTAACAGTGTATTGTGGAACAATAAAATACGATACACATAAAAGACGAAATAAGATTCCCTACCTAGCTAAAATATAAAAACGATACTAAAAATTATGTAATTTGGATAATTATTGTTTAAAATCAAATTTGTTAATAAAAATAAAATTTTCAATTTAATATATTTTAAATTGAAACAATTATTTTCCAAACTATTAAAAGATTTACAAGAAATTTATATGAAGTTTATTACGTAGCTCAAATGAAAGACCGCCAAGCGCACTATATCACTTAATTCGATGATCACCTGCAATCTGCCAAGCTCCTATACAACTGCTAACCTCATACACAATCAAGTGATATCTTGGTTCCACTAGGAATCATTTTCAGCAGAATTATCTTCTCTCACCAACTTGTCAGAATTTTGGGAAAAATTAATTTTCTTTTCTTTCCCTAAAATTTGTAGACTGGTTGTGTTCCTCCTTTTTACTAAACTTAACTTTCACCAACAAACAGTCTATTTTCTATCATATCTTTAATAACTATTAATTTTCGAATTATGACGTCATCATAATTTTTTTTAATGGAAACAGGCATTTTTGTTTACTGTTTTTGGTGGCTTTCTGGTGATATGAAAAAAATGCTATTACCTAAGCCATTCTTTTGGAAAAAAAATTTATTGATTGATACCGTACAAAAGTAATTGTGAGAAATAAATCATCTCAATTGATCAAATTGGCACCCTCCAAGCATTTGGCATTGACCAAGATGGGTGTAGACACTTTGCACGCTGTTCTGGATCATCACATGGGCAATTCGTCTCATCTCCAAGCCAATTCTGTTTTTCAATTATTCTATGGTATCCGGTCTGTTAAAATACATCCTTGACTTTAAGTAGCCCCAAAGAAAAAAGCCTAAGGGGGTTAAATCCGGTGAACACGGGGGCCACTCAATCGGACCTCGACGACTTATCCACCTTCCAGTAAAAGTGTCATCTAAAAACTGACGCACTGCTATCCTAAAATGAGGTGGGGCCCAGTCTTGCTGAAACCAGACGTTTTCAGCAGGAATATCTTCATCTTCATTGTTCGGAAACATAATTGCTAAGGCCGGCATTAACTCAACTTGCAAAAACTCTAAATATCTTGCGGCCGTAAGATTTTCTTCAAAAAAATAAGTAGCAATAAATGATCACCAATCATACCTACCCACACGTTTACTTTGCCTCGTCGCTATGTATGGGCTTCTTGAGTCCAATGAGGATTTTCGCGTGACCAATACCACAGCTATGCTGATGTACAGTCCCCTTTAAAGAAAATCATCAGAAAAACAATGTTCTTTAAAAAATTTGGGTTTTCATCGCACAAAGCCATCAACTGTTCACAAAACGTGGATTAATTGCACTTTATATGGATGGTATTTTTCTTTTTTCAACAGAAGTTTGACTCACGTTATGATTTAAAGGCAGCTGCCTTGTGGAAAGATGGTGGTTTTCCTCAATTTCTAGAAGAATATTTAATTTGGTTTCGTTGCTTGTGCTAGGGCGACCAGATCGAGGGAGGTCAGCTACATTGTCAGATTCTTCATATCTAGCCACCAGTCTACTTACAGTGGATCTAGAAATTTGATTTTCGGGATACTTGGCATTGAACACATCACATGCTTCCTCATGAGTTCTCAGCCTATCACCATATCCAACCATTATCAAAACTGCTATGCGTTCTCTTTCACTTCAACATGCCATTGCATTCACTTATTTTAAGTTTTACACTGTCTGAGAAGTGTCACAAAACTGAGGTTCCAATCGTGCCAGGAATAAAAAAGTTATCGATACTTTACACAAAAAGGCCTGTATCTCTCTGTTGTTAAGGTGATGGTTTTTTTATTATTTTCACCAGAAAGCTAAAGGAATATACCACCAAAAACAGTAAACAAAAATGTTTGTTTCCATTAAAAAAAAAAAAAATATGATGACGTCATAACTCAAAAACCAATGACGTCATAAATTTTGGTATAGTGACAAAAGTAAAATCGACCTGTTCGAGGATTTTTTTGAAAAATGACACATACCAAAGATATGAATTTTGTGCGTTTCTTTAGGTTCACTCTGTAGATAATTGCGTTATCGTTAGAAAAAAGTCGTTTTTATTTCAATGTTTTCCAGCTGTTAGTATGAATTCGTCTTTTTTGTTGCCTTGACGTCAGGCCAAATATTGAAAACCAAACGAAATATTACAGTTTGATTTCCTTGAAGAGCGAGACAGCGTAACAAGCTTTTACTCGTTAGAAAACAACTTATTCGACGATACATCTAATATAATATTAAAGAGCTTTAATAAAGTAAATGCATTGCCAAAGCTTTAACTGACATTCCAAACGGCGTATTATATATTTTTGCCCATGTATGCATAATATAATATGACTCTTTTGATTTCCTTAAAGCATTTGCTCACAATATTATGCCTTTATAAAACTCATAAAACTCCAAAATAAATATGCAAACAGTAGTGCGGAACTAGAAAGAGCAGAATATGCGTACACAAAATTACAAAATTAAATACTACCCACTATTTATAAAATATTCTCATTCCCAAGAGCATTTCATTAAACCAGCGGCTTCACTCACTGTATTTATTTTGGTTTTGAATATAAATAGCCGCACAAATGTTTACATGACACAAAGAAATGTGCATATCCACATCCACCATGTAAGATACTCCGTTTAAAATGCCAATGGTACACTAATCGAATTAGCCGTGCCTGTGGTTTTAGTGTGAAAAACCGGCGAATTAAAGACCGAACAAGATTAGCGCAAACCTGGAAATTAACTGACCGAAATAGAGGATGAAAAGTTTCAGAAGTTCCAAGCCGGCTCACTTTAGGATTACGGAATTTGCACTTGGTTATAAATACTCAACGTATCAAAGGTGTGAGAATGAGGCGAAGCCGAGATTAGCTTTGAAATGAATACAAATAGAATTATATTGCTGTTTAATGCTCTCAGACGCACAGTAAGCGAAAGATCTTTCATTGACATATTTTTTTGTCATTTCAGTTTCAAAATGTTGGACTTAAAGGGGAGATTTCAGTGAAATAAAATGGAATTTTATAACAAAATAGATATCCTTATGTATATCCGTAGAGAAGAGTTCTTTCTTTATCATAAAGTTACATGTAAACATTAATCGGCGGTATATTGAGGTTCTCATGTAATTGTTATACCGGGTGTTAGAAAAGTATGGGAACGGTGGGAAATCTCGAACAGTTTGCATCAAATCGAAAAATAAAAAAATTCGTGTCAAAAATTTTTCAAAGAACTATCTACTAATACCAAAATGACCTCCCGACCCACCACCCTGTGGATGGGGCGAGGGTCAACTTTAAAATTTCAAATGGAAACCCCTATTTTTTTATTGCGGAATCGGATTTTATGGCAAAAAATACGTAAATTTTACTCCAGACATTTTTTTCGATTTTTGCATGGTGTCGCTGTAATCGCAAAAAATGAAAAGAAAACAGTACTGTTTCAAGAGTAGCGTGCTGTGCCCATAAAAAAAGTCCAATTCAAAAACTGAAAAACACGTATTTGTTTGCCCCTAACCCAGTGGGTGTGGCGGGGGGCCAACTTTGAAGTTTGTAATGAAAATCCCTATTTTTTATAGCGGATTCGGATTCTACGGCCAAAAATACGTGAATTTTATATCGGGCACTTTTTTCGATTCTCGCAAGGTGTCGCTGCAAACGAAAACATGAAAGTTTTGAACGCATACTTAAAAAAATACGAAAAGTAAAACTACTGATCTCAGAGTGAATGATTTACCGAGCTGTTTTGAGAACAGTGATTTTACACGGTCGTGCGGAAATTACAACAACTATTAACATTCTGTAAATTTATTAGCAGCTAGTAATTTTCAATTTACATTTTTTACAGGGCAATAAAAAAATCAATTTAAAAAAAACTAACAGTGGTTTTACCTCTGAATTCAGCCACTTCAGACAAGTTCTTGATCCCAGCCAGTGAAGGCAAGGAGGTAACTCAGCCATTTAAGGCAAGGTGAGGATTTCGGCCAGTTGAGGCAATTAGTTTACAGCTTAACTGCTACACTAGCAGATTTTAATTTCAAGATTATAGCAGGTGTTCAAAACGGTGCACATTGACTTCTTGGCATTGTCCGAGACGAACGTAAAAATTTTTCAATAGCACTTCTTATCATTTGAGGTGGCATTTCTGCAAAAATGTTTATTATGCATTGCCTCAGCTCTTCCAAATCACGAGGTTTAGTGAAATAAACCTTACCCTTCACGTAACCCCAAACAAAATAATCAAGTGGCGCAAGGTCGGGAGATCTTGCTGGCCATTCAATAGTTCCTCTTCAACCTATCCATCGATTTTCGAAAGTACCATTCAAATAGTCCCTAACAATATCCCGATAGTGTGGAGGAGCCCCATCTTGCTGGAACCAAACATTATCGAACTCATCACCAGCAATCTCTTGTATTGCGGGAACTATTTGATTTGTCAACATTTCCAGGTATTTTTCTCCACTCAAATTCCCATCCATGAAAAACGGTCCTATGATTTGATCCCTGAAAACTCCTTCCCAAACATTTAATTTTTGTGGATACTGCGTGTGTGTTTCAAGCATCCAGTGAGGGTTTTCGTCACTCCAATATCTGAAATTATGGCGATTAACTTTTCCACTGAGTTCGAAAGTTGCTTCATCTGAGAAGACAAGTAGAGATGACAAAAAATTTGGGTCTTGGTTACTCCTTTCCATCATTAATTCACTAAATTCAAGTCGCCGATCAAAATCATCTTCATTTAACTCTTGGTGAAGATGAATTTTGTAAGGATGAAATTTCAAAAGTTTCAAATTCTTATGAACTGAAAATGCACTCATATCAAGCTGTTGACTGGCTTTTCTGATTGATAAACTTCGATTTTCAACAAATGCCCGGACCACTTACATTTGTCGAGTTTCCGATGTTTCAGATTTTGTTCTTTCAGATTTTGGGCGATTTTTATTTGTCCTTGTGTCTAGGAATCGTTTGATGGTAGATTTCGAAATTCCCACTTGATCTACACGGAAAGTTTCGTTGAATAAAATCACAACTTCATCGTAGGACCTTTCTTTATCGCCCCACCCTCGCATCATTAAAAGAGAAACTCTCTCTTCCTCTGTTAAAGTAGCCATTATGCAGAAAAAAACGCGAGAACTAATAAAAAATGAAATAACTTTTTCCGTACAAAAGTGCGCTCCTGCATCTACAAAAGTTGGAAGGAACTGAACGTTCTCGTAGAAATTTCAGAAAACAAATACTGTTATTAAGAACACTTTAAAAAAACATTCATAAAAACCAAGATATCACGGATATTGTTTTTTAAACTCATTGTTTTTTTTTGTCAACACGAGTAGCTAGAGTTTGTAAATATTTACAAACTTATGGACGCTTAAGGTTTATTTCAATTTTGTGCGATTGCAGCGACACCTTGCGAGAATCGAAATAATGGCCGATATAAAATTCACGTATTTCTGGCGGCCGTAGAATCCGAATCCGCTATAAAAAAATAGGGATTTTCATTACAAATTTCAAAGTTGACCCCCCGCCCACCCACTGGGTTAGGGGTGGGAGAATCGAATCCAATGTCATTGGATACATTTCGTAAAAATAACAAATACGTGTTTTTCAGTTTTTGAATTGGACGTTTTTTTATGGGCACAAGACGCTACTCTTCAAACAGTAATGTTTTCTTTTCATTTTTTGCGATTACAGCGACACCATGCACGAATCGAAAAAAATGTCCGGAATAAATTTTACGTATTTTTTACCGTAGAATCCGATTCCGCAATAAAAAATAGGGGTTTCCATTTGAAATTTTAAAGTTGCCCCACAGGGTGGTGGATGGGGAGGTCATTTTGGTATCGGTAGATAGTTTTTTGAAAAATTTTTGACGCGTATTTTTTTATTTTTCGATTTGATGCAAGCTGTTCGAGATTTTTCACCGTTCCCATACTTTTTTAACACCCGGTATAGTATATACGTAATTTCATTCATCTCCTGACGATGACAGCTTGATTGGCGAACCCCTCGTCGATATACAGTGCAATATTTCTGTCGCTGTATATTTTTATCAGGGGTGTATACAGGGTGTTTCTAGAGCAACTGTACATTCTTTCAGGGGCGGTAGAGGAGCACTTGGGTATTCAGGAACGGCCATTGAAATTTTCTCGACGCTCTTAATTTCTGAGATACAGGGTGATAAACTGATTTTGGCCAGAACGTCCTCGGATTTTGGAAATTTTATACACTTTATCACAGTTGATAGACTGCTATTATATATTTTTTTAATTCCAGGGCTGGACTTATTTTATTTGTTTTTTCTGATTCATGTAAGAAAGGTCGCCCTGTATATATTTTTTTAACATTCACTTGCCAATTATAAAAGCTCAAACATCACTAAACAGAACCATGTAATTAGGTTTTGTCGCGTCTTTATTATTTTTTTACAAGCGATTGAATTTGGCAAAATGGGGAATTTGAAGAAAAACAACTTCATTTGCTTACACTAATTGTCCAAATAAATAAAAATGGACAATTTAAATTCGGTAAATAATGTTCAATACGGAAATTATAACCAACGTTTATTCCAAAGAAAGTGTAGCGTATAATAAGTAAGCACATTTTAAAATAGGAATCGTTAAACAGCTTTCTTTTTATTATAATTATAGTAGGCCTAGATAGTTTGACATTTCCTTGTTTGTTGTCATTCGACATTAGAACTAGTGTACTTTTCACGGTTAATTTATTCTGCAAATAATCATGCCTTATAATTTTACAAATGAGGAATATGCCGATATTATTTATGTTTATGGATTGTGTGATGGTAATGGTAGACAAACCGCAGAATACCATATTCGTTTTCCTAACAGAAGAATGGCATTTTGCCGCCCCCCCTCCCTGCCCTATAAGCAAACTATTAATATTCTCTTTTTTATGAGATATACACATAACAAGCTCCGCCTTTTGCGCATTTCGCGGCTCATCAGGCTTTGACATTACTTTTCCAATGACATTCACTTTTGTCTTGACGATTTGCGATTATTAAAATATTCGTATCGCTACACCGAAAATGCCATTCTTATAATTCTGGCGCCCCGGGCGGCTGCCCACTATACCCACTGTCTGGAGCAGCCTTTGTAGAAGAAGACCAAACCATCAGACATTTTCAACTGTGTATCGCTATGCAAGGTAGCACAGCAGCTTTCCATCATCCAAAGTGGAACGAAACATTGTTTAAAACGCTGAGGAGCAAGAAAATATCGTTAATATTGTTCAAGAAGAACACCATGAAGAAAGTAGCCGACGAATAAGTGCCTAATTAGGAGTTCCTCATGTGCGGGCTTGGAGGACTCTAAATAAAGAAAGATTACATCCATATAATATTCAGCAAGAGCAAAGGCTTCAAGAGGGTGACGATATAAATAGGTTAGAATTTTGCCAGTGGATTATTGATCATAGACCGAGTACATATCGAACTTTATTCACAGACAAGGGATGGCGTATTTAATTCAAGAAATTCGCATAATTAGGCTGAAAGCAATCCTCAGGCTATAAGAGAAGCCCATTCTCAACATAAGTTCTCGATAAATGTTTGGTGTGGTATGATTAACAGTAACTTAATTGGCCCACTTTTTTCCGGCAAGGCTAACTACAGAGGTGTATTTGGATTTCTTACAAAATATTTTACCTGATTTAATGCAAGGTATTAATATAAGAGGACAATACTTAAAGCATGACGGAGCTCTTCCTCATTTTGGTATTGAGGTTAAAAGCATTTGGATAATGAGTATCCAAACAGATGGATTGAACGTGAGGGACCTCATCCTTGACCGGCTAGATCACCAGATTTCAACCCCGTCGATTATTTTCTATGGGAATATCTCAAAAGTGAAGTCTACAGTGTCCCAATAAATAGTAGAGAACAGATACTTCAGCGAATTATCTGTAGTGACCAAATTAAAAACAATCCCGCACAAATTAAAAAATCTGTTGGCAATTTAAATAAACGCCAACAAAAATGTATGGAAGCTGTAGGTTCTCATCTTGAAAATTTCGCCTTTTATTGTTAATCGTAATATCTGAGTTTCCCAAGACATTGTATGTGTTGGCAGATGGATTATGGTGGGGTTAGCATTTTTATTAATCAGTAACGAGTACGAATTAATTTTTGTAGCCTATGTAGGCCATGCCGATGTTCCGGCACTTTACTTCAGCTAGTGTCGTTTGCAAAAGAATTAAAAAGCTATTTTTTATATTTGTTATTAAACCGTTAACAAAAATTATGAACAGCAATAAACCCAAGACACTACCTTGTAATACCCCGTTAACATTTTGATACTATCTGAAAAACATTCTACCTCTCTGGAATAACTTTGACAGTCCAATAAATAGAACTTAACCCAATTTAATATTGGACCACGAATACCTTATTATGTTTTTTATTTTCTTAATAAGAAATTATGATTTATGTGTTGTTACATGGGATGTGAATATATTACAGGAAAAAAAAAAATATTTCTTTTTCTGAGGAATTAAGTGTCAATTTTTTGTTCAATTGTCTTACCAGTCGCACTGGTTGAAAGTCATTACTTTAAAATCGCCGTTTTAAGTAACCAAATTAAAAAAGAATTGCAAGAATTTTTTTCTTTTAAAATTAAATTGTCTTCCACTTTCAATGATTAGATATCTTTTAAATTCCACCCCGCTAGAAAGAGTGGCTATTTGTCCTCTATGAAAAACATAGTTTATGTAGGGCAGTATGCAGTTAATTTGTTTTATATGCAGTGGAAATATCAAATTAAAAAATATAATAGCATATTTTCTGTTTAATTTTTTTTGTCTCTGGTTTAATTAAATGTAAAAATAAAAAGCGACATAAGTACAAATTAACAACCTATGGCGCTTCACGTTACGTACACCTAACTAACGCCTCTTATAAACTAATTAAAAGCAATTTAAAAGTATCAGAACAGCGTCTTTATCTTTTCTTGTTGAACAACTTAGTGCTTGGTCTACCGCAAGGGTTGTTTTACGAGCAACAGGTGGCATTTAAAGACACTTTTTATTATACTCGTGTGACGGCTTCGACATGCTGTTCTGCTACGCCCCGCATTCTAGCTGATATGATATTTCAATATTGAACAATAATAAAACGAAGGTTGTGACAGGGACATCTTTACTGTTACACGCCGCGTTTTATGGATTTCTTTAATCACATTCGCTCATTTCTTTATTGAGATGTTTTGCGTTACGAGGAAATATGGGGACTGGAAAACTCCTCGGGGGTTTTAAAACCGAATAATGCAGTTAACACATATTTCATTTGCAGTTGTATAGTCTTCAGAAAGTGTATATTCCTGTTATTAATATTTCTTCAGACTTTTGACATTTGGTGTGAATACAGAACAATTGTCTACAAAAATAATAATACTTGGTGGTATATATCTACTAATAGCCCGGGAGGCAGGGGTATTTTTACCTAGTCGAGGGTCGAGGCTCTTGTGGGGGAGCTGTTGATGTTAATAACATTGTATATATATATATATATATGAAGCGTTATTGTGCTTCCGGGTGCTCTCTCGCGTCGATGGTCGACTCCTTCAGGAGTCACGGTTGTCTGAACGACGTTTCGGCAGAATTTCATCTGCCATCTTCGAGCAACGAGATTCTGCCGAAACGTCGTTTAGACAACCGTGACTCCTGGAGGAGTACCCGGAAGTACAATAACACTTCATTTAACACCCGCGAAAACATAAAAAAACAACATAATATATATAATATAAATAAACACCACCACCACAGAAATTATATATATATATATATATATATATATATCATTCCTTAATTAAAATACATACGTGAAAGGGACGACAGATAAAATTGGCAAACTCCTGCGTAAACATAACATAAAAACAATATTTAAAACAGACAGAAAAATCAGTGCAGTCCTCCGTAATCCAAAATCAAAAACTACCCTAGAAAACCAAGGAGTATATAAAATCCCGTGCCAAGATTGTAATAAATCATACATAGGGCAGACCAATAGACGTATTAGTGTAAGAAAGTAAGAACATATGAATGCAGTACGAAAAGAGAAAAAACATCGTCCCTAGCACAGCATATAAAATCCCCAGGACACAAAATAGACTTCGACAACACCAGAACAGTAGCAATATCGAGCATTATAGGTCAAGGATTACCAGAGAGGCCATAGAGATCGAAAAAAGACCCCAAAATCTTAATAAATGCGATTGTACGCAGAGATTACCCAGTTCTTGGAAGCCCGCTCTTGTAGGAAGATACGTAACAGAAAACACACGACGATCTACCGTGGACGAACCAATCACGAGGGCGTACGTTCAAGCATTGACAAATAGTGAAGAAACACAGCAACCTGCCCGAAATGGACCTATCACGAGGAGTCAGATCCCAGCGCTGACCAATCAGAGGGAATCTCGGCATTCTACGGTAACGATTGGACACGTGGATGCCCAACCACCACCGAGAAGTCACGTGGAGCATGACGTTTCAGCGAGGCCACTTGTCGGGTTGGCTCAGCCGCCCGCTACGCCTCCCACAAGTAGTAGGGGACTAGTGACACGTAGCCAGTCGCGCAGGCGCGCCCTAGACCACAGCCTATATAAGGAGCCGCACAACGCGGATAACGTCAATTCAGTTCGAGCAACGAGGAGCAGCAGTAGGCAGCTTTCAGTGAGAACTTGAAGATGGCAGATGAGATTCTGCCGAAACGTCGTTCAGACAACCGTGACTCCTGGAGGAGTCGACGACCAGCGACGCGGGAGAGCACCCGGAAGTACAATAACACTTCATATATATAATATAAATAAACACCGCCACCACAGAATTTATATATGTATATTAATATATATATTAATTGAAATACATAAAAATATCAGAAATTTCTCCACTCACTCTGATTTTCATAACCCCCGTTTTAGATAAGAAAAAACGAAAATAACTCTTTATATCTAAATTTGTACAATAAGTTGCCAAACAATATAAAAATATTAAATATAAATCCATTTAAAAATACCGTCAAGTCAATTTTAACTAAACAATGTTGTTATTCTGTGGACTTTATAGTAAGTCCTGTTCAATTAAATTAACTAATATTCAAGTAAAATTTGTCGATAAGGAGCAGACATTATTCTCCTAACTACTTTGTTTCGAATGTTGTTTTTTAATTATCATCTGTTTTTTTTATGACAAAACATGTTTACTGTCTTATACACTGACATGTTTTTTTGTATTTTATATTTATAGTTATCCCTATACTTATTTACTATATGAGTTTTATATTTTAAATTAAAAAAAAAATTTCATGACTTGCTACAAATATACCTGTGTGTGTATATAATTTATATTACTTAGAGTCAACTATAATGAAGATTGTTTGCCTATTGCTTTATTTGAAGAGATACAAGAAATGTTTTAATACTATTTTTGAGGGCTAAGTGTATACTTAACATTATTGCGACCACTATGCGTATGAACATTTCTTAAAAATATTAGAAAAATGTGTACTAGTAGTAGTTTTACATATAGAGCAGTCTTCAACTTGGTTGAATAAAACGTTATTTTCTTTCAAAAGAAGTTCACTTGTTCATGACTTTCTAAGACCGGCAAGTCTCTTTATAAAGTATGACTTATTTTCGGCAAATCAAAAATAAGAAAGTTTATATAGTGCGGCACCCCATCCGAGAACACTGTATATGTTTATTATACAATTCATAATAAATATTTTCCAGTGTTTTAGTTTGTTCCACAAGATTTACACATCTAGAGATATATTTAAAATACCGATGGAAAATGCGCCATAAAAAAATTTAACTGTTTAAATAAACAAAACGACGACCTCATGGAAACTGCAAAACTGAACTTGGAACTCAATTTGACTTCCTGAACACGTTAGAATAAAAATGTTTCTTATAATTCACGTTAAAATCATAATTTGACACCAATATAATTATTTTTGTTCCAACTCAGTATATAATTAGTCCTTCCTTAAATGTCAGTCATTGAGTAAGGCTCTAAAATATTATTTCTTTCATTTGCAACCAACGACAATTTATCATTCTTTAAGAAATGCTTCAAATTCTCATGGAAATATTTGGATAGTTTATAATCCCCACGCAAAGTAAACTTTATTAAAAAAAAAACAGACACACAGATATTAGGTTAAGTTATATGAAGTTGAAGGCACAAAACTTGTAGTTCTCTACAAAGAATTATTAAAAAGTGTCTAAAGTATCTCCCTCCCAAAAGATTTTAATAATGTTTTCGTTAGAAGCCTGGAAAGTTGAAACTTTTTAATCTTCTAACTTGCAGATTTTTTATTAGATAACTTCGCTAAATTTAAACTCACTCGGTTGTCTATTTTTTGAAACAATATCCAGCTGTTGTTATTGTTCTGTTACTCAATAGATGTTATACTGAGTGAGAAATGTAATTACACTTTTTATGATAAACAAGAGTATACGCATTATTTCATGGATTATGTAAATGAACTGTATATTTTACAAAAGTACATAAATGAGGCTATCAGATTGGCTTAAAGTAACAACGGTATAAGAAATTGTAAAAAAATGCTGAGATTCAAGTGGTTGTATAAAAGAAATCTTTGGTATAGTTTATCCAATCTTAAACTGTTTTCGTGCAACCTTGCGCGGTCGTTTTCTCCTAACAAAAAAAACCTAAGTTGTTTGTGTTATATTTACCTAAAATAAGTATTATTAACTGCAATATTTCTTTAAAAAAATATTTTTAAAATGACTTTTTAGGAAATTTTAAGAGGTATTTTTTTTATTAGAGTGCGGATTTAAACATAAAAAAAATATTAACCATTTGGTAGCGATGGAATCACGCCGTATTGTGGAAATTCGACAGGAATATTTGAGTATATTTGCGCATTTGCGTAAGAGTTGATTACGGTTGGGTAGATGCGCCATGTTCAAGGAGGAAGCGTATTATAAGTCTGCATGCCAGTAATAAAAATGGGTTCGTACCCAACGCACTGCTCTTGTTAGCCAAAAATATAAAAGTGTTCTGATAGCTACCACGAAAATATGACCGCAGATTTATATGAAAAATGATTCGTTAGATGTTCCCCCAAATTCAGTTATCGTTATGGATAACACTTCTTATGATTCTCGATTATTAAATAAAGTAACAAATAATAATACGAAATAGGACCATGTAAGAAAGTCTAAAAATATAAATATTCCTGAAAAAATTCCATTCAAAAACAATCAAAGAACATAATTGAAAAAAGAATATGTTGTCGACCATATCTGCGAAACATACGGCCATAGTCTGTTACGTTTGCCGCCATATTACTGCATATTTAATTCGATAGAATTGATTTGGGGTAGTGTAAAACATCAGAGAGTGAGATTCAATCAATATCCGACTTTAAGCCATGTAATTCTAGATAATATAAGAATCCTAATATCCGATTTAGACAAAACCGACATATGGAAAATATCCGTGAATCACGTTGTAAACGAAGAAAAAAAGTATCTCATTTTGCATATGAGAATATCTTTTATTACTATTTAAACTTTCTTATTTTAATAGAAGTTTTACTTTAATTGAGATAAAATGACATAACTAATTCTGTTTTGTTTGAGATACGATGGCGTTTTAATGAGAATTATGTTTTATTTTATTTTCATTGTTTTTAACAATACTAAAATATTGTAATAATAATAATATTTATTGACTAGAAAATACAGAAAGTACATTTAAGTAGAAGTATCCAACATAATACGTAAATAAATATAGCGGAGCGAGCCCATTTAGGCCCTTTAGCTGGACCTGTCTATGGACGTCTACAGGTATCGTTCCTATCCTGCACTGCAATTCCTCTCTAAGGCAAAGCCCTCTAAGTGAGGCATTGCAGCAAAGGAATGGAACAGTTATTAGGGGGATTTAAATACGTTAAGATGAAATTATATCCTACTGAAAACAGAGGAGAAAGTGAAGATATAATATCCTAATTTCATATGTGAAGATACTTCTTAAATACAATATTATATAGACATATATGTACTGTATACACATATGCATACAAATTCACATACATATCATACCTATACACACACTATTACATAATTCGTTACCCAACCGATTGATTATGAACTAATATAAAAAACTTGCAGAATGAAAGACTTTAGTTTATGAAGGATCAATAATATTATGAAAAATATTTCGATTACAAGAAGCACACCAGTTTTTTACGTATTTTTTGAATAGATGTTTAATATCTAAATGTTTGCAGACATCAGGCAAAATATTATACAACCTCGGACCAATATAAGACAAGCACCTTTGTCCAATCGTTTTTTGAGCCCGAGGTAAAATTAGGTTAGCTGCTTCGTTGGCTCTAGTGTTATATAAATGACTTACCGCCGTTACGTATTGTGGGTTATTAAAAAAGAATATTAATGTAATTCGCGAAAATAATTGTCTAATATCCAATAAATTTAATTCTTTGTATAATTATTCGGAAGGGTATCTTAATGATTTATTATACATAACTTTCAATATTCTCTTTTGTAATTTTTTTAGATGTAGCAAATATGCTTTTTTAGACCCCCCAACCAATTATGTCGTATTGTATAATAGACCCAACCAAGGTATAATACAGTATCAGATATTATTGGATTAAACAATTGAGATATTTTGTGTTCCTATAGATACATTAGTGTAGTTTGGTAAGTTTTCAAAAGAAGTGAATGGAATAGCCTTTGTTTTTGTGACGTTTACCGTTAACAGATTAACATTAAAAAATCCATTATATTTTTCAGGTCTTTTCCGCTTTTCGCTCTAACATCTGTTCAAGTAGATCCATAATAAAGAACAACCGTGTTCCAGTTGAATTTAGGGTAAGTAATTGAATTGAATTGAATATACAGCGTGTCCGGAAACAAAGTAGAAAAAAATTAACTGTAGATTCCTTAGCCCAAATTAATTGGGGTTCTTCATATAACATTTTTCAAAATACCTCTTCGTTTTCAAGTTATAACCCCTTTAAAGGGCGCGTTAAAAGGGGGGCGTTAAAAACTATTTTCATTTTATTATTAAAAAAATTTAGCATACCTACTACACTTACTGAAAGGCATCTTGTGAATTTTTTCCATCCCCTTGACTGCTTCACCAAGGGGTGGAATGGGCAACACCTAATATATTTTTAAAATCCATTCATTTTACATGTTGCAGTGTTACCAACCGTTTTCGTGATAAAAAATAAAATTTACGTTCATGCATTTCAATTGTTACTGATACCGATAATGTTTTTAAAGTTTTAGTAGGCTGCTATAATCGAATAATCTAAATATTCATTAACAACTTTTATGTAATAATAAACGTACATATTTTTTAAAATCAAATTGACAAATATTATATTTATTAATGGAATAATTTATTAAATACAAATAATACTATTGTTATGTGCTGCCCTCTAATGGGGAGAGATGTGATTAAGTCCCTGGTCAAAGTGAAGGGAAACCTGTTATTCCGTTGAAGGCCGGTAGGTGAGGTGGCGCCATCTCTGGGCCGATTAACGAACCGCCCGCCGTCTAGCACGTAGTAGAAAACTGTGGAGGATTCCAACCTGTTCTAGAATGTTATGGAATGGGATTCTGGTACATTCTAAGGGTGTATATAAAGAAGTCAAGCTGAGCAGGCAGGATAGTTTTTGGTTAGATAAGAGAGTTGACAAGCGATTTAAAAGTAAAGTGCAGTTGTGATTTACAAGTAAGGAATTTATATTAGATTAAAGTTATTATTAGTTGTGTGATTTTTAAGGGTTAACTATTGTATGTAAGTGATTAATAAAATAGTGGTTTGTGAAGATTCTTGTTGCAAGTTATTTGAACCTACAGAGTATTTACTGAAGATTGTAAACACGTAACACTTTAACCTCAGAGGCATCTCTTACTATGTATGCAGATGACAATTCGTTCATCTTGTCAGATAATTCTGATATTCGATTGCAAGAAGTTAGCAGGAATGTATTAAATTCTTTAAGTAACTGGTATTCGTCTAACGAATTACATTTAAATATAGAAAAAACACACGTTATGAGGTTTCACAATAAACAGAAATCATGTTCAAACTTAAATCTATTTATTAACGGGACACGTTTGAATCAGGTTGACAGTGTACGTTTTTTGGGCATCCATTTAGATAAATGTCTAAATTGGAAAGAGCATTGCAACTACCTAATAGCCAAATTACATTCAATATTTTATTTATTTAGAAATTTGAAACCAGTTCTGAGCAAGGAGCAACTAATAAATCTATATCATGCTCAAGTTGGATATAGATTGAGGTACGGTGTTTGTTTCTGGGGTAATTCTACCTTATCACCAGATGTATTTATAGCACAAAAACGAATTATAAGATGCATAGAGGGAGTCTCTAATACCTATTCTTGCAGAGAATATTTTAAGAAACATAAAATATTAACCCTATTTGGTTTATTTATTTATGAATTATGTGTATTCGTGTATGCCAACAGATCTCATTTTAATACAACACTCACTCACTCTATCAACATAAGGAATAAGAAACATTTTTATGTACCATTTTTTAAATATAATTTATATTCTCAAATTGCCCAGACTATATCGGACTTAAATTATTTAACCGCCTACCAGATGAGTTAAAGCAGATTAAACCTTTACATAGCTTTAAATATGAAGTTAGAGAATTTCTCGCAAATAAATGTCTATATTCTATCAGTGAATACTTAGATTAGATTAAGTAAACAATTGTGACGATTTCTATACAACTTGTATTGTATAAAAGGAAAATAAATGTATTTTTTTTTTTTTTTTTTTTTTTTTACAATAAACCAGTCACCCTACTCTGTGGCTCCGACCCTCACAGAGGGGAGCTGGTAATACCAATAGCCACTCCCCACGCCCGTGGGGTGAGTGACTACCGGGTCCGCGAATCGTGTGCCCTGAGTAGACGTAATGAACCGAGGATGACAGCCTTCTGCATTCTGCCGGCTAAGATCTCTGCCGAATCTCGGCATGCCGGTATGATCTTTAGTTCTGAAAGCAGCGTCTGTCTCATTCCACCGAGGGCTCCTATAATCAGTACCACTATTTTAACAGAATGGCCTGGATAAAGCCTGCGGAGTTCGAAGAGCAAATCTCGATATTTTGTCCGTTTTTCCTCCTCTTTCAAGACAATGTTGCTCTCAGCGGGAGCTGAGAATTCCACGGCATACATTGTCTTGAGTTGGTGGTCGAGGAGTACTATGTCAGGCTTGTTGGCTTGTATTTGCCTGACGGTGGGAAACGAGTAGTTCCAATAAATTAGGCACTTCTCATTCCCCACAACGGACTCAATATCCCCCGGAACGTAAGGCAGCACTGGTGTTTCGTCTATCCCATACGAGTGCCTTAGATGATAGTAAAGCACTCGTAATGCTGCGTTGTGTCTATGAATATAGGCCGAGACTGCGTATGTCGGGCAAGCCGACAGTAAGTGCATTACAGTCTCCGGCGCCCTGCGGCAGGCCCTGCAGCTGACATCAGGGACCTCCATACCCATGACACGACGTCGATAGACGAGAGTGTTAAATACACCATCCTGGCAAGCCATTATGAATCCCTCGGTCTCAGACTTCAGCCCAGCTGACCTTAAGAAGGCGAAGGTCAGCCTTTCGGATAAGCCGAGGTCTTCTATATTTTTATAGAAGGTCCCGTGCAATGGTTTATCCTTATGGAGCTGCAGAAGGATGTTGTGTTCTGCAGCTCTAATGTGGGCTTTTAGTCGAACGGGTTCCAACTCGGTGACAGAGTCGGGGTTTACCCGCTCGACGTCGAAGATGAGACCAAGTTCACCGGCTGCTCTCCGTGCTGCCTTAAAGAGAAAAGCTCCTACCTCCGCATTTTCATGGTCTCGGACCATGCAGAGGAGGGGATCCGAACTCCTGATGACCTTACATGCTCCCTCCAGAACCATCCTGCATTATTATTATTATTATCTTTTCTCTTCTCTCGCTCTATGCGGTGCTATTTCACATGTACATCGGCCTGCTGACAAGATGCACTATGCGTGAGTCATGGGTAGGAAAGAAACTTGCGTACAGTATTACAGGTATTTAGAATTACTGATTTTTGGATATCCCTCATGACACAAAGTTCTATGTTCAATGTTGCTAAGCTGTCTTTCAAATTTTTTGGGATGATTCCAGTGGACGAGATTACAATGGGAACCACTCGGACTGTGGCTTGCTGCCATTATTGCTGGATTTCAATGGCAAGATCCATGTACTTGTTAATTTTTTCGACATAAGTGTTCCGGAGATTGTTTGTATTAGGGACCGCAATATCTATGAGGAAGGTCTTTTTCCTACTTTTATCCACCCAGATGATGTCGGGTCGGTTTGCGGTTATTGTTATGTCGGTGAGCACCGTTCTGTCCCAGTACAATCGGTGGTTCCCGTTTTCAAGTACACTCTGTGGGCTGTATCGGTAATATGGTAGTCGTTCCGTATTTAAGCCGATATTAATTGCTAGTTGTTGGTGAATAATTCTAGCGACACAATTGTGGCGATGTAAGTAGTCAGACGATGTTAAATGAGTACAGCCTGCAGTGATATGCTCGATTGTTTCTGGAGAGCCCCTACATTTTCCGCACCGATCATCAGCTGTATCTTGATCCCCAACTATATATTTCATATAATTTCTCGTGGCGATAACTTGATCTTGGATAGCTATCATGAATCCCTCAGTTTCTGGGAACAGATCTCCATGACTCAGCCAGTAGTTCGACGCAATTTTGTCGACATAATCCAAGCTGAGATCATTAGGATGCCTGCCGTGGAGTTGTTTCTGCATCCACTGATTTTGTAGAGATCTAGTATGAGCCGATTTACTGGTGGCTTCGGTCTGAGTAGCATTACATAGGCACAGAGGAGTGTAGTTTTGGTCGGCTGTACATATCGCACTATAGAGAGGGTGTGTATCTTTTCTTCCCAAGAAATATTGTTGGAGGTCGTATGTAAGCTTGTGATGAAGAAATGTTAAATTAATTAAACCCCGACCTCCGTCTTCTCGGGGAATTGTTAACCTCTCAACAGCTGATTTAGGATGGAGGGCGCGGTATTTAGTGAGGATTACTCTTGTCTGTCTTTCTACTTCTGCTATATCAGTGGTCGTCCATTTTATCACGCCAAACGTGTATGTGATGGCGGGGATGGCGTATGTATTTATGGCGTTGATGAGGTTTTTGCCGCTAAGTTTGGACTTTAAGAGGCTCTGTAGTCTTTCGGTATATTTTGCTCGTGTCCTCTGTTTAATAGTTTTCTGATCGGTACGTGTAAATTGTAGCATACCGAGATATTTGTACGATTCCTCGTCTCCCATTGGCTCAATGACATTGCCGTCCATCAGTTGGAATCCAACAGCTTGATGTTTTCCTTTAGAGACCATCTGAGTTTTACATTTATTTAGTCCAAAGTCCATGCGTATGTCTTTAGAGAAAATCTCGGTAATTCTTAGAAGTGTCTTTATGTGTGTGGCGTTACTGGCGTATAGTTTTATATCATCCATGTACATAAGGTGAGAGATTTTATATTGTACAGCGGATTGATGCTTCAAGGAAAACCCATATTGACTTTCATTAAGCATATGGGAGAGAGGGTTAAGTGCCAGGCAGAACCATAGAGGACTAAAACTATCCCCCTGAAATATGCCCTTGCAGACTCTGATGGGATCCGTGGTAACCCTTCCATCTTTGCACGTGACCTCCAGCCTTGTTCTCCACGATGACATCAGATGTTCCAGCAATGTGACAATTGATGGCGCCACTTTATATAAACGTAATACTTTCAACAACCAAGAATGGGGCACTGAGTCGAACGCTTTGCGGTAATCTATGTAGGCAATATGCAGGGTTCTATGTTTATGAATTGCTTGTTCTACAATTATAGAGTCTATAGTGAGTTGCTCTTTACACCCCTGCGCTTTTCTAATGCAGCCCTTTTGTTCAGTGGCTAGTACCCCATTTTCTTCGCAATGTCTGTATATTCTTTCGGTGACACAGGCCATAAACAGTTTGTATATTGTTGGTAAGCATGTGATGGGCCTGTATTTTGCTGGGTTACGTGTGTCCTTATCTTTTGGTAGTAGGTAGGTTCTACCTTCAGTAAAAAATGCTGGTATATGATCAGGATTGCGGAAAAAACTATTGAAATGCTTCGTCATATGTTTATGGGTGGAGGGAAACCGTTTGTACCAGAAGTTCTGAATCCTGTCCACTCCTGCTGCCTTCCAGTTTTGTGACTCCTTGATAGCTTTCTGGACATCAAGGAAATTGATGTCTAAGTCTTCCATCGGTGTGAGGTCATTCATCCTTGCAGCTTCTCTCTTTAGCCAGGGGGCGTCATCATTATGTTCGTCGGGTACGGACCAAATTGCCGACCAAAATTCCTGAACTTCCTGCGTTATTGGAGGTTCTGTGTCTATGGTAGCACTGTCTCCTTTCAAGTTTCGGTAGAACTGTTTCTGATTGTTACGAAACAATGTATTGTCCTTTCTACGGGTGTCTGCTTCTTCGTATCTACGGAGTCTTTTGGTAACAACACTGAGTCTCTGTTTTAATGTGTCAATTACTTCAGTAATTGTCTTATTCACAGGATCTCTATTGCAGTGTAATGCTGTTCTGTGCAAGATTTGTTCTACCTGCTTTTCAAGTTTTCGGCTCTTGTGACCAATCCGGTATGCCATCAGTCGTCCCAAATCTCTTCTTATTGCATCCACCTTATTTTTCAGACGTTGTTTCCAAGGTTGGGTCATAGGGTTGGGTTTGCGAGGGCTTCTGCTTTTGCCTAGTACATCCGATCCCAAAGTTCTTATTATTATTATTATTATTATTATTATTATTATTAAAGAAGTGAAATAATTAAAACATTTATTAGAGCTTGCCCATCCCACCCCTTGGTGAAACACTCAAGGGGATGAAAAAATCTCACAAGATGCCTTTCAATAATTGTAACAGATATGCCAAATATTTTCTTTTTGGAATTTTAATAATTTCTACTGTAACTTTTAAATATATTCAACGCGTTACCCCTTATGCCAATGTGTTCCAATTTATCCAACAAAAGCCTATGACTGGTAGTGTCAAAGGCCTTAGCAAGATCCACAAAAACACCTAAACATGGTTTTCTATCATCTAAAGCATTATATACTAACGATGTTAATTAATTTAGCTATCGTATCTTGCGTTGATATATTTTTACGGAAACCGAGTAAATCAGATAAAATTTTGTTTTTTCCAAAAAACTATTTAAACGTTTTTTAGTGATTTTTTCTTTGCAACGATGATATTAAAGAAATTGGGCGGTAGTTTGAAATATTATGCTTATCTTCTTCTTTAAAGAATGGATACACTATAGCTTTTTTGAAGCGCGTATTAACTTTTCCGCATTCTATACATTTATTGATAATAAAATATAACGGAGCAGCTATGTGATCAATTGTAAGTTTTAACAATTAGTTTGTTATGCCATCTGGACCAGGAGCCTTATTGTTTTGGAATTCCAACACAGTGTTTTTTATTTCAGTACTATCCGTAAATTTCAGAAATATAGAATTTCGAAGTTTCCTCCTCGGTTTTCGTGCTTATTTAACATGCTGTATTTTGGAGGCAAGCTTTTCTCCTATATGTGAAAAATAAGTATTATAAGTATTAGCTGTCATTTCCATTTTCTGTGATAACTTTTGTTATTTTTTGTCCGTTATTTTTATAATTGTTAATGAATTGTTTTATTGAAGTAGTTTCTTCCGGGTCTTGCCGTAGTCGTCGAACTTGACTTGACGTTTCGCTGATCATCCTGTTAGCTTCTACAGAAAAATTCTAAAGGCTTTAGTGATAATTTATTAGCTAATAAGTTTCCAAAATAGTGTTACGTGTCATATAAGCGATTTTTAAAATATTATAGGCCATGCATTGCCTTGAAAAGGGCACGCGTTCAAGGTCGGTTTACAAAAGAATGCAGCGCTCTTGTTTTTTATATCGTTTCAAACTGACACTGGATAAAGTATAAAAAGGAACTGATAACTGGTTAAGAAATATGTATTCTTATGTTAATCCAACACTTTTCAATATGCACGTAAAATAATCATAAATATATCACAAACGCATTTTCTCTTTATCTGATACCGATTTTCCTTACTTAAAAGCAATTCGATCCATAATTTAGATAATAAAAAACTATTATAGGTTTATTGTAAAAAATTCCAATAAATTGTACCTCTCAAACATAATCATAATAGATTTATTAAAAATCGATACAAATGTCGCATAGAAAGGATCCATTACAGACTAAATTCTAAATGCACGCAAAGTATACACTGAGAACGTTAATTTTAGCTTGTAGGCAGTGGATCATATCAACAATGGCTTACAGTTGGAAATAGCCGAATGGATGTTACGGAATTTTGATTTGTGCTTCCCTCTCAGCAAAAATTGGTTTAAGGTCTCTTATGTCAAAAAGTAGAATTAGTAATTTAAATGTGGTCCATTAAATGTTATAAATATTGTGACTTGCAATTAAAATTAATGCAGCCGGAATTGCAATGTGCCGTGTGGGCTTGCGGAGGTAGAACTACACCTCTGTAGTGTATAGTTTACACGAGATAGTTTTACTGATATTTCTACTTGTTAATGATATATTTTCAATTGAATTTATCTTGATATTACCTTCTTTGTATTCTTGCGCCTTATAAAAACTACTTTTTCTAAGTGTACTGCTATAAATCTGACAAAATACGGCAAAAGGTGCCATAATTACTAGACGCAACATCATTGGCATAATTATAGTTTCGCTGATTGTGCTGATTTAATGGTCTTAAACACGTCATCCTAATTCTATATTCATTTCCGCCAGATTTCCCATTCCCTTGCAAGTTTTTAGATAGTAATCTAGTAATTAGTGGTTACTAATGTTTCCCTTGCACACACACGTAAACGTACACACATATAAATTCATTGGTTCCTGATTGCTTCTGCGGTAGTAAGCGTTGCATTAAATCTTCCGCATTTTCAAAATCTGTTCATTAATCAGTAGTTATAGTAAAAGAACTAGTGATGGTTTTTTGGTATCCGGCTGAAACTTTGTCAGTCGCTAGGTCAAAGCATGATGATAGTTATTTATAAAATATAAAATATAGGAATGATATTATATTCCAACCTATCTGCAGGTGCCTTATATAAATAAGAACTCAACAAATTAAACCAAAACAGCTATTCCCCCTTATGAACTCTGAATTATATGGTAAAATATTGCCGTATTTTGTCTAAACATAGTCAGCACTACAATACAATGACTTGGAATGCTCGAATGCTACGATGGAGATGCGAGGCCTCCTTCATCTCAGGATGTCACTAACTGCAGACCGGTTTCGACCTATTTTTGGGTCTCGTCAGTGCAGTGCAAGTGAGCAAGCATACCTTCGATACTCGGAGCTCGCATCCCATAGACACTGCATAGACACTGTTAAGTTCCATCGCAGTAGAGCGTAACTAGCGCCATCTCTCAGTCAGCCATTCAGCGATGATTATCAATTTTATTTTTGATTTGGATTGTTTCGAGACCACTGAGAGATGGCGCATTGGCATAACATTCGAGCATTCCAATACATTGTATTTTAGTGCTGTGTTTAGACAAAATATGACAAATTTTACCATATATTTCAGAGCTCGTAAAGGGAATAGCTGTTTTATATCAGTCACTTGCAGATAGGTTGGAATATTATAATTCCTATATTTTATAAAATTTCCTTCTGCTTTAAAATTGCTTATTCAGCCGATAGTTATTTATATGTTTAACTAGGCAAAATAGAAGACTGATTGTTGCGATTGGTAATTTAGCCAATCTATTTTGCTGTTGAGTTGAATATATAATAATAATAATAATGATAATAATAATATTTATTCTAGTAGACTATGTTACATAGTATAGAAAAATAATACAAACTACAAACTTTCGTAATATAACAAACATAAAACATAGATGACAAGCTTACAATTAACATCAATGACAAAAGTCCTATATTCACTATGTCTCACTTTTCATGACTCCCATATTATAGCTTCCTTATTAAGCATGCGATTTTCTTAAAATTTAGGTGGCTGGTACTTACCCATAAGGAGATTGTGCCACGGTAAATCACCTATTATAATAAACTTATGATTAGTGACATAATTTAATGTTTCTAAATAACTAAATAATTGGTCATGTTCCTCTACGGGAAGCCATAGAAATGGGAATTTTTTAAAATAATATTACCATAGATCAACAAAAACTGATTGATGAACTATAGAAGGAGATAATTACAAGAAAGTATAAAGATAAACAGCACAGAAACAAAAACAATAGCAACCAAAACTAAAAAATACAATCTACAAACACGGATGCAGTGGACAAGTTACTTTATCAGAGCTAAATAATTCAGATATATCGTGTTTATGTGAACATTGAATGAACTCAACGCAGTCATCCGCCAAGTTTTCAAAGTAATCCTCTGCCCCAGTTGTGGGGAGATAGGAATTTTAACAATTAAATATGTGGTGTGGAAAAATTTAAAAAAAATAATATGCGTATTTTTGAAAATTATTAGAAAAAATATTGAAAATGTTGATCAATAATTTGACAAGCTCCTCACTCGTCAATCCACCTATAAGATGGCTGCTAAAAAGTCCCAATTTGATTCCGCAATATCTTCCCCGCGCATCCGCCAAATATGCGAATAATATATATAAAACCATATAACTCACATTTTATTTATTTATTTATTTACTTCTATAAAATATCCAGCGGGTATCAACCCAAATTACAGGATAAGTGTAACAGCAAACTGTAAAGCAAAACAAAGAGGTGTAAAATACACGATGAACATAATACATAACATAAAACTAAATAGAGATCATAAATAGAATAACAAGACACAAATAAACAAGTGAAAAAGTGACACGAAAGGAATAATCTAATCTAATGACAAATAAAAGAGAGGAAAAAAAAATATATAAATGTAACTATAACATACAATTTTAAAAATTAATAAAGTGGCTATATAAATAATCGCTTAATATCTTTTATATTACAGCAAAGTATATCAAGCTGGAGCTCAATATCCGAGTAGTTACGTACCATCTGATACAATGGAGAGCATTTGTAGATGTTCTGTGGGTGTGGATATAAAACAGGTGGTTGCTTCTAGCATTAGTTCTAGGGACAAGAAAATCAAGTCGTGAAACTATAAAGTCGCAGTCCAGTTTGTTATGGAGTAATTTGTATAATACGATGACCGAGTGCATAGCTCACCGGCTAATTAAGCTACTCATTTGAAACCGCTCATAAAATACCTCTTGTGGAGTGCCTCTGAGAGGATAGGAACTGTCTAGGACGAACGTGGCTGACTTAAAAAAACGTCGTTGAACTTTCTCGATGGAGGCGACGTGTACAGAGTATATTGGACTCCATACTACCGATGCATACTCCAGCTTGGACCTTACAAATGTTACAAACAACACGCGAAATATGTGGATAGATTCAAAATCCTTCATATTGCGAATTATAAAACCGAGACTCTTATATGCAGCAGCTACAGTGGTACCAATATGGTAATTAAAAGATAGTCAAAGGTAACACCAAGGTCGACTATTAAGTCTGGCCGAATAAGAATGGAACCATCAAGAGCATAATCGTGTATTAGCAAGTCTTTTTTGCGACAGTACGACATTACATTGTATTTGTTGATGTTGAGAGGGAGATGATTATCAATACACCAGAAGTTTATTAAATTTAAATTTCTTTGCAACCTAACACAATCGTGGAACGAATTTATCTTACAAAGTATCTTTAAATCATCTGCATATAGAAGAAATCTCACTTCCAATTTGGTAACAATATCGTTAATAAATATCACAAACAAGAGAGGCCCCAAAATCGAACCCTGGGGAACTCCAGATGTCTGGGCAAAGTCAGCAGAGCGATGACCATGGCATTGAACAAACTGGGTTCTACCGGTCAAGTAGGACCTAAACATGGCAGTCAGGCCACCACTGAGACCGATATTCTCTAGCTTGCTCAACAGTAAACCATGGTCAAGTCTGTCAAATGCTTTGGAAAAGTCAGTGTAGATAACATCTACCTGAATTCTTCGATCAAGGATTTCGTTAATAAATTGTGTCTTACATATTAAATTAGTGACAGTGGAGCGTCCTTCAATAAAACCGTGCTGTTCTGGTAAAATAATATTTTTCAGATGACCTGACATGAAAGTATGAATTAACATTTCAAAGGCTTTGGAGAAATTGCACAGGATAGCAATTGGTTTGTGATTAGCGATTTCATTCTTTGAACCCTTCTTATAAAGAGGAGATATTCTGGAAATTTTCCAGATGTCGGGAAAGGTACAGGTATGTAGAATTAAATTAAATATTATACACAGCAGTTGTGAGAAAATGATATCGCAGTCCCTAATTAGAAACGCTGGTATAAGGTCAGGCCCACTGATCATTTTAGGCTTAATTAGTCTTATAGATTTCCGTACTTCCTCAGTGGTGATATTTTTGATGTGAAACAAATTATTGTTTGCAAACGATAAATTGTTGGGATCGACTTCAGACGAATTAGTATAATCGCTGGAAAAGAAATCGGCAAGACTGTTTACAATTGATTGGGAATCATCTAAATGATGTTCGTTATAAGTCATTGATGTTGGAACATTTTGAATAAGATTTTGTAGGAATCGCTTAAGCTACCGTCAGTGAACTTACATAAGAAACATACCAGTCGAATTGAGGATTTGTTTGTTTTTAAAATTTTTTAGATTTCAGTCAACAAATATAATACAGAACATGTCATTTTTTACCACTACCGTCCAGTATACGTCAGATGAAGGTAAACAGTGAAGGCTATAATTACTGGTGACATGACAGCAGGACCACAATAACGGACGTCTGCCCCTGGTGGTTAAATAATGAGACAAGATAGGTATTATTGTGGGTGAATAACAATACAACAAAGCAACAACTAACTACTATTATACATAGCACTACGTTATTAGTATTATGATAATACTGATACGGGGTGAGCTACCTCAGGATTTTATGGTTAATTAAGAGTATTATCAATTAGTTGGCTGAGGACATTAGTAATTAATAGTAAAGGCAATCGCTGATTTCACTCGTAATACCAATTATGAGTAAGCTGCAGTCGTGTCTTGTTAATACATATTTATTAATAAAGATTTTTAAAGCATTAAAATTATGAATTCAAGAATACGTTACAATGTTTCGTCAGAAAAATAATAATTATTCATTTTATTGCCTTCGAGCTTCAACAAACAATCATTTAACAGCAGGACTGGATTACCCATGTTAGTTATTGAATTGGGTTGTTCATGCAATAAGCTTTTAAGTGATGAGACACACTTTTTATTGATCTATTGAATTTTTTTGTGAAGAGCGAAAGCAATTAAATAAATGAGATTCTTTTCCGTCGAAACGTAATCAAAGTGTCAAGTGTGATATACCTTAGAATTTATAATTTCAAATGCTTTCAAAACACCGGTCCGTATTTCAAAAAACAAAGTGATGGTGGCCCTGATGAGACGGAATGTCATAATAAAAATTTGAATACGATGATATAGCAAAGTTAATGTGTAACAAAGTATTCATATAGAGATTTTAAATATTTTCTATTTATTATACTGGTATAGTTTATCGAATGTCAGTTTGAAATATTATACATTCAGCATCTCTACCAAGGATTTCGGTTGCTATAGTCCATTTAGAAATGAAGTAGAGAAATAAAAACCCTATAATCAGGAGCCGCCATGGGCGTGCTACTAAATATTTTAAATTTTATGGAAATAATATACTATATAGAAATATTACATTATGTACATTGTGTTAGAAAAAAATTCGACTGGCCAGTCGTATACTTTCTTGTGCAGATGCATACAAACTGAAATAATTGAAATGAAGTACTCTCCGCCCATCTGCATGAACACACTAGTCGTAGAGCTAAACTTGTGTAAACGTGCTAGGAGTAACTGTGAGACATTGTGTTTGTTGACAACTGAGCTAGGTTTGAAAGCAATTATATGAGGTGAAATGGCAAGCTTATCAGATTATGTTCCCGTTAAACGTGTTAAAAGATGTGTGCTATCTCAAACTGAGAAGATAATCGCTATCAACGTATATAACGCGCTGAAACATCAAAATCCTGCCAATAGTATTGATGACATCGTTGAAATGTGTGCCAGGATAACAGGGATTGGAAAGTCGACTATATAAAAACTTTTAAAACAAACAAAAATAAACAAGGCTGCGAATCCCCCAAAATCAAGTACAGGGAACCCAAAAATCGACATAGCCTCAAAAATGTTATTCGCAGAAAAGTGCACTAATTTTATTTTAACAAAGAACTTCCAACGTTGGACAAGATTATACGTGGACTTTCAGAGGACAACGATTTACCAAAAATCAGCAGAAACAAACTCTGACAAGTTCTACATAACCTGAATTTTTGCTGGGAAAAGCAGGGCGGGAAGTCTATCTTAATTGACAACGATGAAATTATTTGTTGGCGAAGAGACTACCTACGAACATTTCTAAACTTCCATGAACATATTTATTATTTGGACGAAACTTGGGCAAACGCGGGATATACTGTAACAAAAGTATGGCAAGATAAAAATGTGAAAAGTTCTCGGCAAGCATTTTTGAATGGACATGATTAATAACCACGCATATTGGCAGTGCTAATGGTTTTGTAGTTGGCGGTTTAATGGTATTCGAATAGAAAAATATAGGTGACTATCATGAAGATATGAACGCAGATGTATTCGAGGAGAATTTTTTTCAAATGTTGGATCTTATTCCTCCGGGATCTGTAATTGTATTGGATAATGAAAGTTACCACTCCAGACAGCTTGAGCGAACCCCTACGACTGCCTGGCGGAAAGCCGATATAACTGAATAGTTATCAGGAAAAAAAATTGCTTTCCAAACAACTATGGTGGAAAAAGAACTTTTGGCGATTGTCAATGCCAATAAAGGACCCAAAAAGTACGTTGTAAATGAAATGGCGAAGAATCATCAAATAACTATATTACGGTTACCACTCTATCACTGTGAACTTAACCCTATTGAATTGGTATAGGCGCAGGTAAAAGACGAAGCAGCCTGGAATAATACTACCTTTAAATTAAACGACATCAAGGTTTTGTTAATCAATTCCTTGGAACGAGTGACTGCAGATAATTGGCAAAGTTGTATAAATCACGTACTAAAAGAAGAAGCTAAAATGTGGGAACTCAACGGTCTTATTGACATAACTATAGAACCTATCATTATTAATATAGGATCCGAAGATAGTTCGTCAGAATCTTCAGAGGAAAAAGAACTTTAATTTTACTGAACTGACATTATCCATTTATACAACACTTCATCGTATTTTTTTACAGTTTACAACGAACTAAATCACATATTTCCATAAAAACAAATAATTAAAAATAATTCCATAATAATTTTATTACACTACGAAAAAACCCGTAAACCCGGCTATGAAATTCCATTTTTTAGTGTTTACAGATTAAATTCGTCACATCAAACAGATATCAATTGGTAATGAGAGAGCTCGGCAGATAGTTTGTAACGCATTAGACAAGGATAGATCACAAGAGTTCAACTCAAGCAGGTATAAATTTCCTTAGTATGGGTAGCAAACTATTATAAAAATAGAAATAGAGAACTTGCTTATAACTAACGGCAATTTATAGAAATTACTTATAAACACCCGCACTACATTTTTTATTGAGGATTTACATTTTTAATGAGCTTTTTAAGATAGATTTCTCATCTAGCTATTGCAGAGTGCAGCATATCACGACTTCGGGAAAATTTCACTATAGTTTCTTCGATTACAGTCCCCAGACCGCAAAAATACCCCCCGTTCAAAAGTTTATATATATATGTTGTTTTTTAGGTTTTAGAGGGTGTTAAATGAAGTGCTATTGTACTTCCGGGCCACAGTTGTCTAAACGACGTTTCGGCAGAATCTCATCTGCCATCTTCAGGTTCTCATTGAAAGCTGCCTACTGCTGCTCTTCGTTGCTCGAACTGAACTGACGCTCTCCGCTTTGTGCGGCTCCTTACATATGCTGTGTTCTAAGGCGCGCCTGCGCGACTGGCTACGTGTCACTGGTCCCCTACTACTTGTGGGAGGCGTAGCGGGCGCCTGAGTCTACTCGACAAGTGGCCTCGCTGAAACGTCACGCTCCACGTGACTTCTCGTTGGTGGTTGGGCATCCTCGTGTCCAATCGTTGCCGTAGAATGCCGTGGTTCACTTTGATTGGTCAGCGCTCGGCTCTGACTCCTCGTGATAGGTCCATTTCGGGCAGGTTGCTGTGTTTCTTCACTATTTGTCAATACTCGATCGTACCTCCTCGTGATTGGTTCGTCCACGTTGGATCGTCGTGTGTTTTCTGCTACGTATCTTCCTACAGGAGCGGGCTTCCAAGAACTGGGTAATCTCTGCGTATCATCCCGTTTATTTTGTGGTCTTTTTTCGATCTCTATGGCCTCTCTGGTAATCCTTGACCTATAATGCTCGATGTTAGCTACTGTTTTGGCATTGTCGAAGTCTATTTTGTGTCCTGTGGATTTTGCATGCTGTGTTAGGGACGATGTTTTCTTCTCTTTCCGTACTGCATTCATATGTTCTTTCTTTCTTACACTAATATGTCTATTGGTCTGTCCTATGTATGATTTATTGCAATCTTGGCACTGGATTTCGTATACTCCCTGGTTTTCTAGAATAGTCCGTTGAGTGGGTTTTCTGTATACTGTGTGATCTAGTGTCTCGTCTTGTTTCTATTTCACTAATACGTCTGAACATGGAAGCTTGCCTTCCGTTTTTACCTCCATGGTGAATTTGATCTTATCGTGAATGCCATTCAGGTGGTCTAAGAAACTATTTAGTTGTTCTCTTCCATGAGTCCAGATTACGAATGTGTCGTCCACATATCTTAACCAAAGTTTTGGTTTGAGTGGTGCCGTTTGTATTGCACGAACTTCTAGGTTGTCCATAAAGAGATTAGCGAATCTGGACTCATTGAAGAGAATAACTAAATAGTCCTTAGACCACCTGAATAGTATTCACGATATGATCAAATTCACCATGGTGGTAGAAACATTTCTCAACGGATCAAAACAAAATATGGCAGGTATATACTTTGGGTCCATATCTCAATTAATTTCGAAGATGGGCCAAATCGCCTTCTTCGCTTCAGAATTGCGGCAAGTTTTAAAAAAATCCTCAAAATTGTATTTCGAATCAAATACGTACATGCGATACATCGTTGGATAGTGTTCATCTAGCCCTACAACTTGTGTCTAAAACATTTTTTGCTAAAACACAGAGTTTTTTAATGCATTTACAAGAAACTGATATACAGGGTGATGTAATTGTGCTGAAATATAATAAAATAAAATTTGAGTTCTGGAAATTTTTTCAAACTAAATCATACCTTTGATCGAACTAGGAGTGCATTATATTTGTATCAACTTTTATCCAATTACATGTACCCATTCCAAAATTATATTAGACTTTATTTTTAGCAAAAATACATAAAACACTTTGTATCTTAAAAACAATGAGGATTCATTGACAGTGTTTTGACATAAGTAAAATGTGTTCTATTTCTCATTATTCTGTGTCCCTTTAAATCTGGGATACCCTCTATAAATGCTGACGATATACACATAGTTCATATCGTTCCAAAACGAACAAGCTGAAACAATACTCGCTGCCAGATGTCCTGTAATAAATAGTAAGATTTCCCAAAAGTTCCACATAGTAAGCGTTCAATAGTAGTTGGCATTGGAATTGTAAATTTGTGATCACTAAAGTAATTTCACATGTTCCTTTTAATTATGCTCTGTCAGATCAACACAACTTTTATCTGTATTAGTTTATTGAACAACAGGGCTCATGTTTTAATTAATGTTAATGGTGATTTTGAATTACACAGACATTAATTAATTACGCGACAAGTTCTGAACATGTTGCAGTCGGGGTCTCTTGGGTATAATATAATTGCAACCAAAATATGGACATACTTGATGGATATAACAACGGACACAACCACAAGCAACATGAAATACTGTTTTATGAATAAAAGATAAATAAATTGTAATATAGTAAGAAGGAAAGGAAATTAAATTAATCACATCACACCACACTCAATCTAACTACTTTAAAAACAAGAAATGCAAAAAAATTGATCTTCTATTTAACATAAATTTTACAAATGTGGGCATTGAATTAGCTGGTAAAATTAAATCTAAAAATAGTTAAATTAATTCTCGAATTGTTAGTCAAAACTCAATTTTTCTAGCCCCAACAAATCCTGTCGAAGTTGGTCACACAATTTTACAATTAAAAAACAAAAAATGTGCTGAAATTGAAATACTAAATACAGTAGTTGACGATATAAGAGAGCCACTTTCATATATCTTTAATGATGTTGTTGAGAGTGGTCACTTTCCAGTTGCTTTTAAAACATCAACAATTATTCCAGTTCATAAACCGGCCCATCTCACAATTAACAAGTCCGTGTAAAATTTGTGAAAAAATTATAAAAATAAGACAGACGCTATCTAAGCAAATATAAATTGATTTCGGACAATTAATATGGTTTTAGAGAAAACATTTTCACAGAAGATACTAGTCTGAATCTTACATCTAAAATATACTCTGTTTTAAATAAAGCTGACCACTGTTTATGTCTATTTATATGTCGATATTCTCAGCCATTGCTTACTTCTCCAGTTACTAGAAGATATAGGAATCAGAAACAATTGTTTAAGTTTATTTAAATTATATCTAAGTAATAGAAAACAATATGTAAGAATTGGTATTGATGTTAGTGAGCCTGAGGTTATAAAATACGGAGTAACGCAGGACACAGCATTGGGCCCCATTCTGTTAATAATATATGTGAATAGTTTACTTTTATTAAACGGTGAAGGTGATGTTATTAGTTTTGCTGACGACACTCTCTATTTTAAAAAAATTGATTCATGGCGGCATTTAAATTAAATTGTTATGGTGAATATGAAAAGTTGGATTGATTCAAAATTACTAACTATAAATTTTAAAACGACTCTGTACCTGTAGCAAATCTGTAATACCGTCTTTTAATGAGTTAAAGATGAGAAAACGCGGGATATACACAAATACAATAGTTTATGTCCAAAAGTGGTCGTTACTATTTTATGTTTTATACTTTTGTGTTGGTACATTCAGAAGAAGAATACCCATATAAACCCACAGAAATTGGGTAATTTCTTATTGGTGTACTTGCTAATATTTTTTTGAACTTAAGGCGTTTATATTAGCATACTCAGAAACGCATTGATATGAATAAAAAGAAACTAGATAACCTTTCATTAGTGTGGAAGTTTAGCTTGAATAATTACCAAATAATGTATTTCTTTATACTATCTAATTGTATCAATTAGACTTTTACTTTTATTTCTTACGGTTGTTCTCTAAACAGCTGAAAATCTGGGAAAATTTCCGTTTAATGAATTCAATTGTTTCAAAATGCTAATAGTGGTCAGATTCCTACCGATATCGTCTTAATTTAAAACGGAATAAAACATTAGAGTCGAGGCTTTCCGCAATAAAAACTTTTCATTATTATGTCAAATATACTTAAATTAGAAAGCTCGGAGTCTCATGGCTCTGTAGTCAATCTAATTTTCCATAAAAACTTGATTCATGTGTTCTTAATTCAACCCCAAAGTTTTTAATTCTGTTAGGAAGGAATTTGAGATTATAAAGCGGTGTGGCTGGAAGAATCTACCAAGGGGGCGTTTAGTCTTTCAAATTGACGGTTGCTTATGATATGTTAAAATTGTTAGCTCCTGATTTGTTTAAAATTAACTTAAATGCGAGTGGTAATTTTGTAGTGTTTATGTATGTATATTTGAAGTATGTTTCTACAGAATATTCCCGAACACACTGACGATGACGGCTTTCTAGTATTGAATAACTTCTTTTAATACCGGCACAACATTAAATCTGGAGCCGAATTTATCTAACATGTATGGGAGTTTTTTAATTTTAACAATGAATGTGGATACCTGACTGTATTGTCAATTAAATATTGCCAATGTAGAGCGTATGTTGATGTTTGGGATATTATGATTATAAATGCTGAAAACGTATGTCCCGGGGCTTCTAGCTTCCATGATTTTGCACCAACTTTCAATCATAGACCTTTCCCGCGCGATAAGTATGATTCCTGTTAGCCAAGCATTGCATCACATATTTTCTACTATATCTTTCATATGTAACTACAGTGTTTAATCGATGCCTTGATAGATCCATGGTTACAAAAATGTATATGATAAGTAAGGGTGAAATATTTTCACCTTTAGTTTATAATTTATGGCCATGAGAATACACCCTAATGGATGGACACTCTCAAGCTTAAGCCCTTAAGAGAAACAATTTTTGTAAAATAGCATATTTTAGAGTTAGTTCTTTGTGTACCGTTATAAAATAAAGATATAATAAAAGACCGTATATAGATGGGCATTATTATTAAATTACTCAACATTACTGGAGATTATGGACTCAGGTATTACTTAAAACTAGTATTACACAAAGTAGTTAGTGTGTGATTAAAGGATATAGGTTCTATTATAGCCCATGGACTATACAATAATTTTATAGCCCTCTATTCTTTAATTGGCTTCTTCTACTCCTAATTTTTTTGAAAATAAATAAACAGCAATTTGTTTATTAATCATTACTCTAGACCTTTTCTTCTCATACTTGTCATTTTTTCGTTATGGAAAGGTTATAATCCCGAATATTAACTGGTATCGATATTATTGCAAATTTATAGTAGCCTCTAACATTGATTAACAAAATCATACGAAAGACCATATGTATTCGTTAATAATCAGCAACTTTTCGAAGACAAAGTCTTTTGCTACTATTCTCAAAGTAAGGGAAACGATAGGTACCATTGGAAACACTAGGTATCCCACCAGTTTTTTTTATAAGTTATATCTCCGGTACTTGAAAAGCTATAAATTTTGTTGCCGTAAACTGGATTCAGAGGTTTGAATTAAATATCCAAAAAGACATTCTAATCATCCACGCCTCTAAATACCGAATGTAAATCATTACTGAATTCAAAACGTGAAACACGTTCATCTACTTCGGAAAAATATGATGAAGGCGTATGGAGAAACGAGGTGGTTGAGGTTTCTTTTGAATACGCCTATCAAAATTTATTTGAATCCTTCTTAAATCAATTGTATTGCTCAAATCTATATTTTTTCAACTAACGGAAATATGAAATAACTAATAGGACAATCAAATCACATGTTACATCAGTTGTCATACTATCAACTTACTAAAAGACATCTGACATCTGAAGTGCATCCTATTCAGAAGCTTCGAAAGTTACAAAATTATTATTATTTCCACTTCCTTTAATTATTAAGTTCTCATTCACATAAGTGAAACCCAACTTAGATATAAATAGCTCGTTTGCTCTTGGTTTTCTGTACATCACAGTTGACTTAAGTTCGCCCACTCCCTGAATTTATAATTATTGCGGAAACCAATAAAAACTTCATGCACATAACTCCATGAAACATAAACAAACACACTTTAAACACTTTCGTTTCTTATTTATGTTACGAAGCGTTAGCTCCCGTTCAGTGATTGAAAGCTCGCCTCGTAAATATTTTTGTTATTAATACTTAAGTTTTAAAGACCCATTCAACTGCTCATATGACCCGTAATGTTTTATGACTCAATTTTGACACTAAATATCTTCCTTCATCAAGTGGAGCGTCGGTCATTATATTAAACTGTGCGCTTATACAAGGTGAGTCAAAAAAGTGAATAAGTATCTGACACATAATGGAACCTGTTTCGTCATTATCATTTACAAAAGGTTCTAGAGCTGAATATTTTGAAGCAGCAGTCCTTAGCATTAGATACTTAGATAGGTCTAAGAGTTATTTCACAAAATCAATGGCAACGAAAACTTAAATTTTATGCAATATTTTACGACTTACATATCTACAAGGTGGTCTTTTTTGTGCTACCAAGATAACCAAAGATAACTAAACATTTTATTTTAATTAAATCAGAAGTTAAAATATATATTATTGCACTATCAGATAATTTTCTCAAATATTATTTTCAATCAGAATAACGAAGCTAGCTCAAGTTTTGCACATATTTATTTCAATATTTTAGAGGAATTTACGTTTGCTAATTGTATTTTGTGTATGGTTCAGATTTATACAAAGGCAAGTGATTTTATTAGCAACTTTGAAAAACGGCTTCTGTGTGCCGCCTGTTTACCATGTAACATTTCGTGAGGATGTTTTGCTTTTCGAAATATTTTATAAGGACTCTCACTTGGCAACACAAAAGTTTTTGTTTGATTGTTAGAGATACTCATGCAATTAACTATCGGAATTCAATTAATACAACTTATAGAGTTGACAAATTATGAAGGATATACTCGTGGGGCAGTTGAATTTTGGGATAGTTGTCTGGTGACTTGTTCAATTGGCGGGTGATACAACGTCACTTTCAAACTCCGCGGAATTGCGCTTTTTTACTTATTGACAGTCAAACGCAATTTTTTGTTTGCCATTTTGGTATTAAACGTTCATCGTATGCATGATAACCGCCTTCCTAAATGTACACTTTATGGTGAATTGCTAAGCGGTAGAAGAAGGCGTGGCGGTCAACGAAAGAGGTTCAAAGACGTTCTCCATGAAAATCTAAAATCCTGCGGTATTCCAGACGAGCAATGGGAACAACTTGCAGCGGACAGAACTGAATGGCGAGGGGTTGTGGCCAGCTATCAAGGAAATGTTGCTGCAAGAAGGCCGAATCCAAGACCTAACCAGGTCTACGTTTGTCCTGACTGTGGTCGACATGTGCTCTCCCGAATTGGCCTCTATAGCCATAGTCGTGTGCACCGTAGATGAATGGGAATTACAATAGACTACACCTTTTACTTGTCTTTTATTACACACAATCTATCGACTGTAACATTTTTTTATACTCGGACTCGAGTAAAGGCTAATAATAATAATAATAAAAAACGTCGAGAGATTTCCATGCTATTTATTCGATAAAACCTGTCCATTTAATGGGATAAGTTACATTAAGATATTCTCGCGTGTTCAAAGGAAAATTAGGTGGGGCACCATAGTATGTGAGAACAATAAGTTGAAGTAGTATTCTCTCAGGGTATGGAGGTGTGAACCTACGAGAAAGAAATAGTAACTATAATAAACGCAGATATTTCAATAAAATTCTAGCGTCAGTTGTTTTACCCTATTTTAACTAAGGCGCTGATCTCGATTAAGTGGCTGCCAATCAAGTCTACATCATATTAACAACTTTTTTCAGAAAATAGAATTGTAAAAACGGTTTGTTTGCCTAGTTCACCAGACTTAAGTCCTATTCAGTATGTGCTCTAGGAAGACGCATTAGAAATCCTGTTGAGGCTGTCAAAGGTAGGTAGGTTCGTAGACATTTAATTACCTATAATAGTAAATGTTGGCATCTAAAACTTACAACGCAAGTTCGTTACCTTATGGTGTAAATATGGCAAAATGATCAAGCAAATATTACGTTCACCGTATCCTTTTCCGACTGTTTAATGAGAAATATGTAAATTCCCGTTGAATGTACATTATTTATCTGACACATTTGCTCTTATATTAGATGAAATTTAGAATCTTCTTCGATGGAGTGTAGTTGTGAAATATAATGCTATTAGAAGGTAAATGGTAATTGGTTATAGCGATATGTTACTTTCGTCAAATTTATTTCGCTACTAGTATATAAATATTAAACTAGTACAATAATTGAATTAGCAAGGGGTGGCAGAGCAGACAGAACTAAATTTACCGAATGCAATATTGTACTTAATATGAACATATAGTGTAGCTGAAATGACTGGAATATAAACTAGAAATTGCGTTTCAGATGTAGTTGAATGCCTAATAGGCGCTTATATGAAAACATAATGAAAACTAGCTTTTGTATTAATGAAAACACATTTTTTTGTATAACTGGTCCTTTGTATAAGTACCTTTTACATAATTTCTATATCGCTTTAAAAGGATTTTTAGTATTAAAAAGATAATTCTGTTGTAAAAGGAATATACTGGAGCTTATTACACATTCTAAGTACCATGGGGATGTCTCCACAAGCGGATTTAACACCAGATAGGAAGAATATTATGAAGATGGAAGTCTTCTCTGTTTTTGTGTGCAACAAAAATAGAGACATTGCAAGTAATCATCTTCTAACGGGACTTTTGAAAATTAAATAAAAACATTAGAGACATACAAACCCAAATACAATATCGAGATGCAAAAAATCGAGCGGGACAAAAAAATCATTTAAAGCAGAAGTAAACTATAAATTGATTAACAAAATGACATAGACTAATAGATAATTGCAGCACATTATCACAGATCGCTGAAAATACTTTAGGGAAAAAGGATGAAGGAAGAAAAGAAGGTATATCAATAATATGTGAGAGATGTGAAATCTTCTCAATGGACAAAATAGATTGAGCACATATCACGCAAACCAAATCAATAGAAGGAAAAATTGAAGTAGAAAAACCTGTCGGAGACCAATTTTGATGAAAAGTTAAAATTAATTGGTACCTCGCTAATTGTTTCATGAAAGGTTAGTTTTTGCTAGTAGAAAATGTCTCAAAAAAGTTTACTAAAAATTTTCCCCTCGAATCCTTCTAAAAAATCCTCTGAAACGGAAAAATCCAGTTTTTTTCTAGTATTTCGAAAAATAATGTAAAAAAGGATAGCACCACGTGAAAGAGCGGAAAATTTTACAAAAAATTACTATATATATTTTTTAAAGCTATTTTAGCTCTGAAGAAAAAATAATTAAAAAAACACCCGCTCGAGAAAATAACGGAAATTACAAAAAAAACTCAATTTTTATATGTTAATGGGTAAAATATGACAGGTATCAATAAAATAAACAGGTTTATGAAAGATATGAAAAGTTTTCGTAATTTCATCCGCAACTACATCCAAAAACTACCCTCTGAAACGGAAATTAAAAATAAATTGTCACTGATTCTTTAATGTCACTAATATTATTATCTAAACTTGCACTGAAATAAAAATGCAATAGACTTATTAACATTTTTAACATTTATTACACTATTAAACTATTAATATATAAAAGTAAGACGCAACAAAATAATAATAATACGTTAAATATTAACTTATAATTATTCGATGATTTATATTTTAAAAAACCCACCATCAAAATTAATTTATTTTATAAACAACTCCGATTTATGTTTATATACAGCATATAAACAACAACGTGCTCCAAAGTACTCTTGAAGCGTACACTAATGCAGAGAAACCGCATGTGTTTTAGAAAAATCAACCGTCGGTATAAGCGCGCTCTACCGGCTCTTGAATATAAATTTATACGACTTGGATTTCGTCAATTTTGTTTCACTTCAAGTATCATATACTTAAAACCTGGACATCAAACGATGATTTCATCTGTAGCGTACTTTCCCATAATTAAGCACTGAAATATCATTATCATAAAACTAACAAAGGTTATACCTTTAAGGCAAAAAAATGCGGACAGGCTAGAGGCAGTAATGGCCAACTACAATAGCCTACCGTAAAACCGTAATTTGGAGATTACGCTTATTTACCCCTCCCTCGAGAGGTATACGAGAGACCGCCGAAATGCAGGCAAAACAGGTCTTATTTCTGTTTTCAAACAATTCACTCGTATATTTAAACTTAAGATTCGTAGCCACTTTTTGTTAAGTTCTGTTTAATAAATAACTCCTCCTGAAGAACATTTAATTAGTTGTATCCACACAACACATCAATATTCAATATTTATTTAAATATTTGGAAGTGATAGTTTAGACTTTTATCCTTCTTTTCATGTTAAAATATTTTTTTTTAGCTACAACTTATACGGAGTGCAAATAGAAAACAGTACGTTTTATCCAAGAAATATTTTCATATTCACATTAAAGATAGAATGAAAATATTTCTGAAAATAAAATGATATTTACTTATTAAGTATATACCCTACTTTTCACGTTACATTTTTTTTTACCTACAATCCTTTTTGACCGTTTTAGACAAGTTTTCAAGTGAACATTGAAAAAATGGAAAAATATCTGATTTAAAAGTAATTTTTTTTACCCTGGATACTTTAGAGCATAAAAATTAATCTTAGATTGGCGTTTAAGGTATAAACAAGCTATATCTACAAGGATTTTTAAAAAATAGTATTTTATTTAATATTTATGTTTTAATATAGGTTGGAAAAAAAAATGATAAAGCTAACTTTCACGCGCAATTTATAAGAAAAAAAAATTATAAAAACTAAAAGTAAGTGTACCATTGGAAAGCTGAATTCTTCCTCTTTAAAATGCTACCTTTGTTTTTTTCGCTTTTAATGGGTACAAATTGTCTTTATTATGTAACGGCGGTCGAGAAATGCTTCTTTCCTTGTGCGACGCGCTTGAAATATTGAGCAAACTGTAATAATTTCTCATGCTAAGCTAAAAATTGATTTAAAAAAAAACTTATGTGATTTTTTTGTAAAATTTCTCACTCTTTCACGTGGTGCTATCAGTTTTTTTTTTCACTATTTTTCGAGATATTAGCAAAAAACTAGATTGTTCTGTTTCAGAGGGTTTTTTGTAAGGGTTCGCGAGGGTACATTTAGGTAAACTTTTTTCAATCATTTTCTACTAGCAAAAAACTAGTCTTTCATGAAACAATTAACGAGGTAACAATTAATTCCGACTTAAAACCCCTGGCAACTGGGCTAATAATGCCCAAGAAGCAAACAAGAAAAAAGGATCAACACAAAAATAGAACTCTCTTGGGACATACAATATACCTGTAGAGATCTAGAGTTCTAGACGAACGTTCCAACAAACTGGAAGAAAGGAATAATGTTGAAGTCACTCCACTCCATCACTCACTATTAAAATTGGCACCCCTATATTTAATATTTGCAAACCATGAATATTCTTTTAACAGTCGGTCTCTTTCTGCCGTTTGACAAATACTATACTAAAAAGAGTTCCTGAAGAAATCAAATCCATCAAATTGCAACATAAACATGCTGAAAGCAACAGTGAAGCCTTTGAAATACTTTGCGCAGTGAGTCAAGTAAGCAAGCGGGACACCCCCAGAAAGTCGCTTAACAATAGGAATGAATAGGAGTAAGTGACCACGCAGTTCTAATGGCCGAATTAAGTTTGGAAGTCGCTGAATATGAATCTAATATTATTTTAGCAAAAAAATGGGGCGCCTATGTATAAAATCGTATTTTTGTGAAAAATGAAAGAAAAAAAATGTCATACTTTTTCACATCTATCTCGCGATATCTCCGACAGTTTTAATTATTTCATTTTGAAATTTTAAGGATTTATTTCTCAAAGTATAAGCTTAAATATAAGACTTGTCCGAAATTCCCACGACATTTATTTATTTTGCGACGAATATAGAAAAGGTTGCACTGCCAGAGTTTGCAAATTTTTACAAACCATCGCAATAGTTGAGTGAAGAAGTCTCGAATTTTAAATAACTAATTATCCAACATTAAAATACAATACATCATGATGCTTTGTGGAAAGTTTCAGTCTTTCATATTTAAATAAAAAAAAAAGATATGCGCGTTCATAGTTCAGCGTCGAATCCGAGCGCGCGCGCCTGCTTGAACATTGCTCCAACATTTTGAGAATGAACCACAACTGTGTTTTTTTACAGGCAAAATTACCGTGCGTACTGATTTGAGAAGGAATATTCCTATACGTGTAATGTCAATAAATTTAGGTAATAGTATGTGCTCATCTTTGTTAGCTGCGCATGCTTTGACAGGTTGTGATACAACTTCAGCATTATTTTATATTGGGAAAAAGACTGTATATGCGGCTGTGAAAAGCATGTCTAACGAAGACTTATTAGATTTAGCTCGAATAAATGATTTACCGATCGATACTGCCCAAGAAATCGTTAGTCTTTTTGTAGCGAATTTATACTATCCTAAAAAAAAAATTAAAAGTAATGCGCACTGATGTGAACTCCTTGCGTTATAATTTAGCAATCGAAAAAAAACCAAAATATCGCCCGGCCTCGACACTAAATTTTGAACGCGCATATCTTTTTTTTAAAATTTAAATATGAAAGGCTTAAACTTTCCGCAAAACTTCATAATGTATTGTATTTTAATGTTTAAATGTTAAAATTTGTCACAAAATAAATAAATGTCGAGGAAATTTCGAACAGGTGTTATTTTCAAGTCCATACTTTGAAAAATAAGTGCATCAAATTTCAAAATGAAACAATTAAAACTCACGGAGATATAGCGAGTTAAATATGAAAAAGCATGAAATTTTTTCTTCTTCCATTTTTCACAAAACTAACTTTAGATTCGTATTCAATGACCTCGAAAACATAAGAAAAACCTGGATTCAGCCATTAGAACTGCCATGGTTCATTTTAGGGGTGCTTCCCACTCGCCTAAAGGATATCATGCCTCTTTGATATCGTAGTAGATCATATACTATCTAGAGTTAATAGCAACGCATAGAACATTTGATAGAATTTAACCTCCTTTGAGCGATTGGGAATACGTAGATGATGTGTTCCTTATGGGTCACATTTTTCAGGAAACCGCAATTCGCATTATAAAAAAAAGTCACTTCACATTTGCAAGCCCCCTCTAGCCCCATGTCGCATTTCTGGTCTGCTTCTTCCTCGTAAATATCACACAGTAATTCCCAAAAAGAAAAATATATCATTGTTTATTTCCTTGGTGCATCCAGTTAAAATATACCCCGATTTAGACTTCTAGTGGAATTTGCACATGCCCAAAATAACAACACATTAAGCTTCCACTAAAAGATAACACCGTTGTGACCAGATGGAATGGAATACGTGCAGCTTGAATGTTACGAAAATGTTTGCCGGTGCACGTAATGTATAATGCAAATGAGCAAACAACAATCGTCTGATGCTTTTTACTTTTTCAATATCGTATTTAACAAGATTTCCTTCTTTCTTATCGTAATCAACATTACCTTAGGCGCTGAGGCCGCGTAGCGGTTGTCGTCTACACCCTGCTACTCTATTGATAAGAGAATGTACCTATTTTATGTGTGCCTATTGAAGGTGTTGCTTTTTTGTTAGAAATAAAAATTATCCAAATAAATATCTTGCGGGATCAAATGCGACATTTTCAATGCATTAGAAAATATTTAAGAAGAGTGAGGCTTTAGTTAGTGATGGGCTAAGTTTTGGATTTAAGAAAATGTTTAACACTATTATTAATTTTAACGAGACTGTGAGACTAATTCGCCAACGTCTCAGCTCTAGCCTGTATTTATTGATGAAAAGAAACTATTCAAGGTACAGGATAAATCAAATACGAAATAGATTTTTGTTACAAGGTTCAAAAATGGAATATTTTTCAACGAGCATGAATATTGGCTATCAAATAGTTTAACTTTTGGCACTTAAAAATTAAAACGAAACGGTTAACTGGAGGATACATTAAAGGGTACAGAAAATACATCGCTTTAGGCTGTTAAATAATAATTTGAACAAAGGGTGGGGTTGCCCCCTTAGAAGGCTTGTTCTGCGCATGTGTGAAGCATGAGAGAGAATCTGAATGCTATTCTACTCCATATTTTATAGCCATTCCTTTAATGTCATTAGATAATACACAGTTATTTTACGGGTTTTTTTGAAGTATGTAAAAATAAAAGGCGCATTAAGCATGATAATTTTAAATTAATCACACTGGAACTCACCAAACTTTGAATATATTTTACTATTTCAAGCGAACAAAAAGAATAGAACCGCTGTTGGTTGGTTACCGCACGAATTGAACCTCGTGCAATAGCATATTGGACAACTACCGGTTTAAAACGTATTACATTATAATAAGCTTATTCGAATATGATTTTAGCAATGCCTGACTTGCTTGGTCAATCCCACAATAATTTAATTTTGCAATTAGCAGTTCGTGACGTACACAGTCGAGAGCATTACTGAGGTCGCAAATTGTGTCGCCCACAAATTGCCCATTCATTCCTCAATGCCTTCGACTACATGCTCGATACACTTATTAATTCTACAACAATTCTCGATGGTCAGGGGACGACATGCAAGAATCCTAATACGTTAAATTTAATGTATAAATAGAGCATGACAAGAAGTAATTTTAGACAATGCGTGTATAGTGTATCCAATCTTAGTTTGAAATATTGTAAATCCAGCTATGCCTCTCTACAATGGTATAGAGCAGGCAGCACATCGATATAATTTATCCCCGCGTATAGATAGATAAATAGTTTATTTTTAACCATGTTACAAGAGTCATGTTTATGGCACATCAATAAATAAACAATACGCTTATAGTAAATAATAAATAAATAAATAAACACCACAGAAATTAGACAGCCCCCAATTCCAGAAGCCAGGGCTTGTGCGGAAGGGGGTTACACATTGAAAAAACGTGGACATACAACTATTTCCTGCGACAGTGCCAGTGCCGGAGCCAGGATTCGAACTCGGTGGTGCAATGTCCGTGTGATTAATCGCGATTGCCACCTCGCGCCTTAACTCACTCGGCTATCGATCAGACTAACTAATAATGTATACAACATAACAATAATGTATCATAATCAAAGTGCAATAAAAAAAACATAAATTACAATACATGTAAGACAACTTATTCAAAGGGTGTTTTAAGAAATTCTTGCACCGAATAAAAACAATTATTAACTAAATGCTTTCTTACTGTTGATTTAAAGCGGAATTGGTTTGATTGTCTAATTCTGAGGCGTATTTTATTATACAGATTCTCATTTAAAGGGTTTATTTTGACTTTGAAAGCTTAAAACGTTCTGTTCTAGCCATATTTGCTGACCTGGTATTATGGATATGAATATCCGATTGAAGGCAGACATTTTTAATTTCAAATACAGTAGAATAAATATAAATCGAAGGTAATGGTAGGATACCGAATTAAATAAAAAAGGGTCGGCAATGTTCTTTGCCACCGATATTTGCAATCGCTCTAATAGCTCTATAAATATACTGCGTAAGTTATACGTGAGTGAAACAAAGCAAAGTAAGTGGTAATTAGTGTATCTCTATCTACTACAGGATTTAACTGTTTTATTAAAAAGATAGTTCCTGGGAGTGATTTCGATAGATACTCTACATGTCCAGACCAATTTAAGTTATCATCTAAAACTATACCGAGTAATTTCACATTATTTCCCTGGGTATGAATGTGATTAGAAGAAATAAAAAGTCTCTGACTTTTATTATTATTTAATTAAAGTTTGTTGACAGTAAACCAATTTTCAACTTTTTTCTCGAGTGTAGCTAATGGTGAATCCAATTCAGCAAAATTTTTATGAGAGAGATTTTTTTTTATAAGTGTGGTGTCGCTACAAATAATACACACTTACTAGGGGATGTAAGATAATTAATATCATTGATAAACATCAAGAACAGAATTGGTCCAATTACTGATCCCTGTGGGACACCATGTTTACTTCTTTTAAGATCTGACATTTTATCATATACAGGGTTACTGGTAATTCGATACATTCCTTTGGAGATGTGATGGGGCATGATCTAAGACGTAAATTTAGCCCTAACATATATTATGCAAAACTCAATAGTTTTTGAGATATTTAATTTTTTTTGTTTTTCTCAAAAAGTAGATCTTAATGTCCTAAAAGTTAATTTTCGAAAAATCTATTTGACATTTTAAAATTTTTTTTTACTGGATTACTTGTCCAATATTATAGATATCCGTTTGGAATGAAAAATATCTGGAAACATTTCGATCATGTGAACATCTGAAATAAAAACTTTAATTTTTTTTTTAAATCAGCTATGAAATTTACCTATTAGGTTTTTTTAAAAAAATATTAACATAACACGCGTATAAATTATTATAAAAACTGTCTTATTTCAATAGCTATCTAACAAGGTACAAATGTTCAATGTACCCTTAATAGTTCTAAGAAAATACTAGTAAAAATAACACAAGTAGTACGAATTTTATTTTTAGATAAACAGTAAAAAACATTTTAAAAGTAGAGTTTAGTTCTTCATTAATTTCAAAGTTGTACTTTATTTTTTATATGTCTTGCTCAAAATGGGAGCCCCTATTCCGTATACAGACACGGCAGCGTCTTCTTGTTTCCGTCCTTGTTACTCTGGTTGTCAGATTATGCCTTATGCGTTGGGCAGCATCGACTATCCTTTGTCTAAGGTTTTCTATAGTATTGACTGGTGTGGCATAGACCATCTCCTTCATATGACCCCATCGTAATAATCAAGGGGTGTTAAGTCAGGGCTTCGCGCTGGCCAAGGTATTGGGCCCGCTCTTCCAATCCAACGGTTAGGGAAACGTTGATCAAGTAACTGTCGTACTGTCAGCCGATAATGTGCTGGACAACCGTCGTTCTGAAACATCATTCGCTGTCTGACGGCGAGAGGAACATCTTCTAAAATCACCGCCAGATCATTTCTTAAAAAATTTTCATAGATTTCCCCGTTTAAATTTTGAGGAAGAAAGTGTGGTCCTATTAAATAGTGGCCAATGACTCCCATCCACACATTAATAGAAAACTTCATTTGGAAACTAGTTTCACGTGTTAACTTGGGATTTTCCTCTGCCCAATAACGTAGGTTGTGGAAATTTGTTATACCCTCGCGATTAAATTTCGACTCGTCCGTCCATAAAATACTTGTTAAAAAATTTGCACTTTCTGCATCTGAATTTAACATAAAGCGGCAGAATTCCACTCTCTTTCCAGGATCACCTTCCTCCAAGCCTTGGACAGGGGTATAGTGGTAAGGATGACATCCAACTCTACGTATCGTAGACCAAACTTTCCATTGTGACGCTCCGGTTAGTCTTGCGACTTTATTAGTTGAAATAGTTGGGTCTTTCTCAAAATACCTCAATATTTCTTCCTCATCATCTGGTTGATAAACGGGAGGAGCACCAGCGTCACATTTCACGGAGCCAGTTTCAGCGATATTTCGATATGCCATACTGAATACACGTGCATTTGGTAAGCGGCGGTTAGGGTACCAAAGACCATATTCTCGGCGAGCTTCAGCAGCGTTGCCGCCACAGTATCCATAGACAAACAAGATATCAGCGTATTCTGCGTTGGCATACGCGGATGGCACAGAAAATAAAATAACAACAACTAATAACAACTACGAGCAAAATCAAAATCTTCGATAACTAATTTAACAAGACCAACAAACTTAAGGGACATGGAGATAAGAATGTCAGTTAATGACATATATGCACAAACGTCAAAGTCAAGGACTGACTGACTTAAATGAAAATGAACGATTAGTATATAAATAATAATAATAAATTCCGCCACCAGCATTATCTTTACTAATTTTTTATTAGAACTATTAAGGGTACATTAAACATTTCTACCTAGTTAGATAGCTATTGAAATATGGAAGTTTTTATAATAATTTGTACGCGTGCTACATTAATATTATTTTGAAAAAAACCTAATAGGTAAATTTCATAACTGATTTAAAAAAAAAATGTTTACAAGTTTTTATTTTAAATGTTCACATGATCGAAATGTTTCCGGATATATTTCATTCCAAGCGGATATCTATAATATTGGACAAGTAATCCAGTAAAAAAAAATTAAAAATGTCAAGTAGATTTTTCAGAAATTAACTTTTAAGACATTAAGATCTACTTTTCTGAGAAAAACAAAAAAATTGAAATATCTCAAAAACTATTGAGTTTTTCATAATGTATGTTAGGGCTAGATTTACTCCTTAGCTCATGCCCCATCACATCTCCAAAGGAATGTATCGAATTACCAGTAACCCTGTATAGTAACATATTGGGATCTATTTTCCAAATATGACTGGAAGAAAAGTAGTGGTAACCCTCTTATTTTAAAGCGCTCTAATTTTCTTAATAATATGTCGTGTGGAACGCAGTCAAAGGCCTTTGTAAGGTCACATAGAGCAACAGCTGTATGTTCTCCCATCCCAAAGCCCTCCACTACGTACTGCATGACTTTGTGTACTGCTTCAACTGTAGAATAACCTACTCGAAAGCCAAATTGACATTTGCATAGTATCGAATTAGATTCGAGGTATTTATACAACCTTTTTTTCAATAGTATTTTAATGATTTTATCAAATATCGGAATAATTGAAATGGACCGATAATTATCCGCTATATTTGGCTCATCTTCTTAAAATAAAGGTATAACTTTTGCTACCTTAAAGCAATCTGGAAAAACACTGTAACTAAAGCAAGCATTAATTAGAATGGTCGATAGAGGAAGTATTATATCGATTGTTTCTTTGATAATCCTAGAATTAGTTCAAAAACATCTGTACACGGAGAGTTTTTTAAGGATTTGATTGCTTCGAGTAATTCGGCTTCAGTGACTCGTTCCAAAAAGAAAGAGCATGAAGGTGAGGGGATATTAGTCATTGTGTTATCGATAGATACGTTACAAGCAGGTACAAGTGAACTACTCATATTATCAGCAATGCTAGTACAAAATGTGTTAAAATCATTTTCAGATATAGTTGGTGCAATTGGTTGTTTTACCCCTTTGTTCCTCTCAAAGTTTATTATATTCTAACTGGCTTTTACTTTATTGTCGGAATTGCAAATGTAATCCTGATATGAGGGTTTTTTGGACTCGCCAAGAGCAGACTTATAGGTTTTGCGAAGATCATTGTAAATTTTGTAATAAGACTCATTCATAGTGACATTGCAGATAGTTTTCACACTTGACAAAGTTTCATATTATGTAAGGAGCTATTAAACCATTTAACTGGGGCTTTTTGGTTATCTCTACTAATTTTTTTGAGAGGGAAATGTGTTTTTATAAGGTTAGAGTAAGTAGTACATAAAAAGTTTGCTACTACATTGGTATTTATACTTTTATTTTGATAAAATAAACAACAGTTTATTTCTTTTAAAGAGTTACAGAGCTTATTTCGGTTTTTTTAGTATAATGCCTTTTATACATTATCTGACTAGTATTTGTAATAGATTTGAGATTAAAGAATTGTCCGCGATGATCTGACAGGCATGGTTCGATCAAGCCAGCTTCATAATTCTCGTCATCAAAATTTGTAATTATATTATCAATACAAGTAGATGAATTTTTACTAATTCTTGTATACTCGGATATGGTATTTAGGCCAATCGAATCTACCAATGAAATTAGGTTTGTCAACTCTGCGGAGTGGCCACGAAAGTCTACGTTAAAATCACCCACAAGCACTATTTGTGTATTTGTTTTACAGTATTTATACAACAAGTTTTCTAAATTCACTAGAAATGTATCAAAGTTTCTATTACTCGTTAAGTTGCACGGTCTATATACTGTAGTAATGACGATTTTGCCTTCAATTAGTTCTATGGCACAGAATTCGGAATTTAATTCGGAATTAAAGTCGTCAGAAGTATTTTAAATTTTATATAACTTTTGACATAAATCGCTACCCCGCCATGTATAGCTTTGGTTCTACAAAAACTATCTGCTAAGATATAGCCGCCCAAATTTACACCTTTCAAAATTTCTTCACTAAGTATCCAGTGTTCTGATAGACACACTACGTCATAATTAAACTTACTAAGAAATATACATAGTTCATTGATCTTGTTAGATAGGCTTTGTATGTTAATATGAAATAAATTAATAATTGTCTTTTTGTTGAGTTTTGGACCGATAAAATCAGTTTCGTTGCTGAGGTGGGCACTATGATTATATGTTTTAGCGGTAGTTTGCTCTAGATGAATATATGAGATGTAGTCGAGCAGATGTACAATTGGGCCAATGCGAGCGGGCGGTAAAGAATTCAAGCTGATGTTCCGAATGACCAGTTCTAAAACAAGAAAGTAGTGTTCCAAACTGTTTTCGTGGAACAGGGCAGTGCCGTACGTTTATTTAACCTTGAGCGACGATTTTGTCCTGATAAAAAAACGTAAGATGTTTGAAGAAAACAGAAGATAATTTACATAATAAAAATGTTGAAGATGAGGCAACGGAGTCGATTGAATCGAGTTCGGTGTTTAAGAACCAAGATTTACACGTGCAAACACAGCGTCTTCTCTTAAATATTTACAACGCTTAAAGAGAGAAAATTCAAATGACGGATACACCAGAATGTTTGGATTGACTAATATTCCGATTTCTACTATTAATCTTGTTATTAAAAAGGGGTCGTTGTGGATTACTCTGTTAAAAGAACACGAAAAAAATCAAAATTTAGAAAAATTGATGATGCCTCAAAAGGCGTTATCCGAAAAACAGTAAAAATTAATAACCGTTTAATAGTAATGGAATCACGCCGTGCCGTGGAAATTCTACAGGAATATTTACGTAAAATAAAATAGTACCGCGAATCACATATGATGCTAATATATCTTCACGAGACGTGGTTTGATACGCATGATACTACTTAATTACGGTTGGATAAGCACGACTCAAAATTGTACTTTAAATGCCCCATGTTCAAGGGAAAAACGTATTATAATTCTGCACGCTGGAAGTAAAATGGGTTCGTACCCAACGCATTGCTCTTATCAGCCAAAAATATAAAATAGTGTACTTCTGACTATCACGAAGATATGACCACGAATTTGTTTGAAAAATGGTTCGCTGAACAGCTGTTGCCTAATATTCTTCCAAGTTGAAAACTCCAAAATATTTCTAAAAAATAATGACGGTGTAATAATCGAGGATTAACCTGAATAGCTAATTGTTCATTGACCAGTTTAATTTATCCCATTATACCTCAGATAACAATAATCTTCACAAATAATAATTCAGGCCTACCAAACTGCTTTTCCCTATTTCCCACAACTCCAAAAGATGTTGAAGACATTATTTTGAACCTGCCAAACAAGCATTCAGCCGGTTTAGATGATATAACTTGCTCATTGCTTAAACTTGTAACCAAGGAGATATCTAGTCAATTATCATTGGTTATCAATGAATATTTTCTATTTTGTGAGTTTTCTGATGAATTGAAGCATGCCAAATTGTTACCCGTTTATAAGAAAGGAGAAAAGACAGACATTGAGAATTATAGGCCGATATCTTTGCTATCTGTATTCTCAAAGATTATTGAACAATTAGTATATAAACGCCTGTTTACATTTCTGAAAAACTACAATATCCTGACAAAATTTCAGCATGGTTTTGTTGAAGGTAGACCAATGGAAAGTGCCCATATACGAGTCGTTGAACTATATAGTTGAGTGCTTGGACAAAGGTGAACTTGTGGCGGGAATTTATTTTGACCTATCTAAAAGTCTTTGACACACTTAATCATAAGAAACTATTTAATAAGATTAGTAGATATGGTATCAGAGGAGTTGTGCTCGAATTCTTCAAATCATATCTCTCTGGCAGAACACAGAAGGTATGCTTGAAGACTGATGATAGCGATTAACGAGTTTCCACTATTCTAGCCTTAGGCAGCTAATAACTGGGATACCCCAAGGTTCTGTGCTAGGACCTCTTTTATTTCCTATTTACTAATGATCTACCTGCCTCCCTATCTGTAAAATCTGTGTGTGCATTTGCAGATGACACATCACTAATTGTCGCAGCCAAGGACTTAAAAAACGTATCCATATTAGGTTGCCAGGTAGTAGAAAGCATGTCTAATTACTGTCGAGATAATGATTTAATATTAAACGAAAATAAAATTGTATTAATGCAGTTCAAACACTATCATCAACAGAAATTCTCCATTATCGTTATGGATAACACTTCTTATCATTCGCGACGATTAAAGAAAGTACTGAATAATAATACGAAAAAGGGCGATATAATAAAGTCTATGAGATCTAAAAACATAAATATTCCTAAAAAAATTCAGTAAAAAGGATTTGTAAATGTGAAATTTATGGACCTCTACTGTTTGGTCTGGAGTTATATTACTTCGCAGGTAGCCAAAGGGCCCTCCATATTACATCAGAGAGTACTGGCAGCTAAATCCATCGAGTGCAGAGATTGGGGTAAGTCGTTCATCATTAGTTCATTTGACTGTTTACAATACTGTGAAATTATTACGTAAAACATTTCATTTGTCTGTCACTAGCTTCGAATTTTATAATTTACCGCAATCATATATTATAATAATGTTTCATTTTTGGAATTATAAAAAAGAATAATTCAAAAATACACAATATTGTCGCTTGTACCCCTCAATTTCTGTACGTTACAGCCCCACAATTTTTGTTCGAAACTTTTTCCTCTCTTCAATAATAACATTAGCAGAGGGTGGCCTAAATATAATGAATAACCTTGAACGATGCAAAATTACGCATATTTTCGATATATTAGGTACAGTAGCTTTACTTTACATCTTGTATATGCCTCCTCAGAAAAAATTGTAGCGTCTTTAAAAATCAATTTAGGCCATATGTTTATATGGGTTGACGTAGTGTTGTCACGAATTTTAAATTGGAATACGAATGTCCAGAGAGTTTATATAGCAATATTATCTGAATAAGAACACGAGGACCATAGACCATCATATCGATTGCATAAATGCGTGCGTTCAAACGATAAACGACGTCTGGTAGCAGAAAAGAAAGAAGGCAGCAGTCAAACAAGCACGGTTGTTGGTTGTAGTGGCCTTCAATCCTGCAGAGTAGCAGGAGAACTGCGGTAAACGTGACGCGCTGGACCTGAATTTTAACGACTGGCTCGAGAACTTATGGGAACGGAATCTGTTCCTTGTTTATTTTCAATTTTTGATGATATCTCCGATCTTACTGAGAGTTTCTTGGTAGGTAATGGGATAACGAACGGCGGACCGCTTCGTGCTTTTGGATTTCACCGGCGCGGACAGGGATCCTGCCACTGGAGTTTGTTTATGCTCCTGGCTTAGGGGTATTTTTTCAAATTCAATATTGTTTTCCTAAAGAAATGAGGAAATTATTTTTTATCTGAGGAGCCGCCCTCTGCCTATGACAGTATTTACCAAAATGAAACAAAAAGTAACTACTTTTGACCGAACATAGTTCCAATGACCCATATTGTTTATTTTTATTTTTAATCCATGTATCGAATAAAGCAATGATATTACAGCTGAAATACTCTAATTAGTGACATGCGTTCAGAAATTCAGAGGCGCCTGTGGGTTTAACCACAATAAAAGAATTATTCATATGAATTTTTGATATAATTTATTGTATTTAAATAAGTACCATATTATATAATTATGTACGTATATCAATCTTGAAATATTATTCTTCTGTCATAGATACCATTAGCAGCGGACCTAAATACAAGAGGTGTCTTTCTTAATATAAAAATAATAACAGTAAATAACTAACTAGTAATAGTAGTACATACGCCATAATACTTCCCCTCTTAAAAAGAAGCAGTCAAACATTCAAATAGTCAATGGCGAATCTAACCCCTTTTTTTGAAATTGAATTATTGGATTTCCGCATAAAGAATTACTGTCTAGACCCTTGTTCGACGCTCTTCAAAATCGTATTATTATTGCCCAACTAGTTTTCTTACGCAATCTAATAACGAATGACATTGGCCGTCAGGAGACTCTCAGCCAGTTGAATTTCTCAGTTCCCCATGTATTCTTACGGCAATCTCCTACATTCAATCTCCAAACACCCCGTATTAATGTAATGAAATTCTCACCGCTTCATCACTTTTGCAACAATTATAACTCTGTCCAAACCAAGTTTGATTTCTTCAACTGCAGTGTAGCCTTGATAATAAACCTAAAACTATATTGGTATCGACGTTTATTACGTTTGAACTTCTAATAATTTAGAGGCACTTAGTTAAGTAAGTGAGCTAGTGAGTAAGAAAGTAAGAAAGTAAGAAAGTAAGAAAGTAAGAAAGTAAGAAAGTAAGAAAGTAAGAAAGTAAGAAAGTAAGAAAGTAAGAAAGTAAGAAAGTAAGAAAGTAAGAAAGTAAGAAAGTAAGAAAGTAAGAAAGTAAGAAAGTAAGAAAGTAAGAAAGTAAGAAAGTAAGAAAGTAAGAAAGTAAGAAAGTAAGAAAGTAAGAAAGTAAGAAAATAAAAAAGTGAGAAAGGGAGAAAGTGAGAAAGGGAGAAAGCGAGAAAGGGAAAAGCGAGAAAGGGAAAAGCGAGAAAGCGAGAAAGCGAGAAAGCAAGAAAGGAAGAAAGTGAGAAAGTGAGAAAGTGAGAAAGTGAGAAAGAAAGTAAGCAAATAAATAAATATCATGATAGATAGATAGATAGTCTTTATTTCACCACTATATGTTACATGATTAAACATTTGCAGCAAGTCAGAAAATCAGCAGGCAAGCAGCTGCATTACAAAAAAATAATAATTTTGTTTTGAGAAATACAATACATATATAAAATAAGGACAATAACAAGAACATAATACTGTATATAACGTTTACAGATTGTTAGATAAGAAAATATATATAATTACATATAAATACTGTATATAACGATTACGCATTGTCAAACACGAAAATATAAAAGTTTAATTTATAAAATAGGTACCTATAAAAAGTACAAGCATTCTGCAAGTATGAGCATTAGACAACTGAAAATGGAGTTACCAAATATGGTGTCCTCAGAAAATCATCAATTGAGTAAAAGCAGAACTGAAGAATGAATAGTTTTACATTATTTTTGAAAGACCTAAAGTTTAACTGTCTAATATGATGTGGTAAATGGTTATATAGGTTTAAGTTGGGTGAATTTTTTGCACTTAGAGTTAACCTATAGCATGGCACTCTAAGAAGTCCAGCAGCACGTGTGTTGTGCTCATGATAGTCCGACTGAATAGAGAGACCGGATGCGTTTCTGTAAATCTCGATAAGAGTGTTGTAGATAAAAAGTGAAGGTAGTGGCATAATTCCCAGTTTAATGAAGATGGGTTGACAATGTTCCCTAAATTTAGCGTTGACAAGAACTCTTATAATTTTCTTTTGTTGTCGAAAGACTTTAGATGCGTGGTGGGAGTTACCCCTTAGAATAACTGCGTAGGAAAGTCTAGAATGAAAGAGAGAGAAGTAAGTTTTTTTTAATAGGTCGAATTAAAGAACGCTTTTTAGTTTCCTAAAAAGAAAGATTACGCTGAAAAGTCTTTTGCCCAGATGATCAGTATGGGTTACCCAACTAAGGTTATGATCTAGATAGATACCTAGGAGTTTAACGTGCTCGCCTTTGGATATATTTCTGTTTGAGGATAATATCAGTCTCTGAGTTTTCTCCTGATTAAGTGTTAATTCGTTAGAGGTGAACCAATTTTTTGCTTGTAGTTCATTGAGAGAAGATAGTTCCAGTAGATTGTCAATGTTATGATGGGAACACGAGAGAGTGGTGTCATCGGCAAACACAGTGGATTTGCTGTCCAACATAAATTGAGGAAAGTCGTTCATATAAACTAAAAATAACAGTAGCCCCAAGACTGATCCCTGGGGTACACCATAATTATTGTTTAGAAATCCTGACGTTTCATTGGCTATGACAACACATTGCTGACGGTTAAGCAGGTATGATTTAAAAAGCGAGAGGAGTAACCCTCTAATTCCGTACCATTGCAATTTTTCTATTAACTTATTGTGGGAGAACAGTCGAAGGCCTTGGAGAGATCACACAGAGTAATCGCAGTGTGCTGACTCCCCTCAAGACCACCGAGTATATCTCTCACAATCTTTACAACCGCATGCGTGGTCGAACGTCCAGAACGGAAACCATATTGGTGAGGACTAAGCAGCGACTTGTGTTCCAAATAACTTGACAATCTTTGTGTCAAAATAATCTCAAATATCTTTCCAAAACTGGGGAGGATAGATATGGGGCGGTAGTTGTCTAACAATGAGTCATCTCCCTTTTTAGAGACTGGTATAACGCGAGCAATTTTAAATATATCTGGGTAGGCACATCTATTAAATAAAGCAGCTAGCGGAGCGGCGATAATATCTTCCGTATATTTAATTATTTTCGCATTTAGGTCATGTATATCGAGCGAGTTGATTTTAATTTTGTACAGTTATTGGATGCATGAAAAAGGATAAGTTAGATGGTTGGTTAGGAGTAAAGTTGGTTCTAAAGTTATGGTTAATGTTAGGTAGTGAATTTATTAGGTTCCCTGCAACAGATACATAGTGGTTATTAAATATATCTGGTGGAATACTAGGATTAACGACATTGTCCCGACAATTGTTTATTTCAGAGTTAATAATTCTCCAACAGTCTCTACCTTTATTGGCGGAGTTTTTGATAAATTGATTGCAAGCCATGTCTAGATAACAGAACTCATTCTATAGTATATGTCCCTACATCATTGATATCTGTAATTGCTCAAATTCTTTGGAGTAACTATATTTCCTTGCACCTCGTGTAGAAAGCAGAAATCATGAAAAATTTTATCTTGCTACTCCTAGGAATAATTTGTTCACTTATACATTTTACGTGTAAAAATTATAATTGTCTGCAAACTAAACTTAATATATTTAATTATTGTAGTCTTACCTCAATTAAACATTTATTACCTATGTGATACAAATATACATGTATTTTATCTAAAGTAATGGCCTTATTTCATTGAATTATTTTTTGCTAGAATATATGAACTGTGCCATTTGCTGGTGATTAAATCCGACCCTGCTTTAAATGACACGTTAACGATTTCTCGTGTAGATTATTTCGACTTGTGTTGTAACTTCAATTCAGCTCGGACATTTCCATTTTCCATTTGTACTCATATGATTTGTAAAGCCCCATCCTTATATATTCGCAGATAATCTCGGAACATATTATCCCTTAGTGCCATTTAATGTCGTTTGTCGCTTTGTGCTTTCCAGTATGACAAGAGCCGTATTTGCATATCGTCTAAGTAGATGGTATAAAACATTAGGAAAACCCCGCTCTCTCTTTCTGTGTGATTACATAAGACGGCTTAGATGACTTTTAAATGTTTCGCTTAAAGCACTTTTTTATCGATGCCGAAAGCTTAGAAGTTATCTGTAAACTGTTTGCTAGGAGGAGTTCCTGGTGAGCAGCTGTTAATTAACCTGTTAGTGGACTTTCAACGACGTTTCAACGTTAATTCGTGGGTGGAAAGTTGAGATAATGGTAATTTTTTTTTTACAAAAAACATCGCCAAATTTGTTGGACAATGTACTTTTGGTGGCCTGCAGACGAATGTGGTACATGCACGCTGGCGCTCCGGCCCCATCTCTAGAGGTTGGATATTTTTTAAATGCAAAATTTCCTCAACGATATATTGGACATAGTGAGTGAACCATCTCATGCCCTGTTAGGTCACCTGATTTAAATTCCATTGATTTTTGTTTTGGGGATCGTCTTAAATCTCTTGTTTACCTTGGCATCATTGATACTATAGAAAAATTGCGGCAACTTGTTTTAACGCACGTAGAGACAAAGAAATGATCCTAATACTTAAATTGAGATGGAACAATTTATGTTAGTAAACGATGATTTATTGGAAAGCATTTAGCTCAACGTTTTGTAACTTATTTTAAAAGTAGACACTTACATAACATATCACGAAACCGGAATCTATTAAAGAATTTTTGTGAGAAAAGTCGATCTTGGTTTTTATTCGATATGAATTACCACTCACATGTGATTAACCTCTACTCGTTAATAAAATATATATTTATTAAAGCTTCTCTTTCAAAATACACTTGTAGCAACTTATATTATCGGTAATATTGGTGTAATATTTTATTTCTCAAATTTCGCGAAATTTAAGCTAATTTAACTCACTTGGAAACTTCTTTTTTATTTCAGAATAAAGCCGTTAAGCTTGATGGCTTGCTCTCTTCTTAATAAATACATGAATTATTCACAAGGGCATTTTAAATGATAAATATTTGATATTACTTGAAAAGGGAAAGATTACAAAGCGAAAAATGTCAAATTACGAGGTCATGCCAATGTAGACTAATGAAATCATCGTTTCATTAACTTGTGAAATTAATTAACTATTTACAACAATTTGAAAACTAGCTCGCTTTATGAAAGTGTCAATTAAATAATGAAAACAGAGCTAAACCCATCGTTATATTATGTATTAGCAACATATGTTATATTAACATCAATAGTTTCCAATCCCTCAGAGACGTAAGTCATCCCTTTCAGAACCGAGCCTCGCTTTTATTTATATGTATAAAACGAAAATGTTAAAGCAAAGAAAATCCTTTTTGGATACTGAAAAATGTTGTATACACAAACAAAGTGTGCGACAAACAAAGGCATGGAATTGATAAATACAAAAGAAATTTTTATTTAGTTCGTTTTGTATCAACAAACAACTTTTAAAATATTCAATAAAATCCTAAAAGGGACGGATAATAGATTCCTGCGAAATCGCATATTGCGTTTGTGTCTCATTTAATCTATCATGATGAAATACGAAGTACTGCTGAAATGATTTCAATACAATGAAATGAAAAAAAAATATTTATAGGACAAATATAACTACATTTAAGGACCATATGGCCCATCTTAAATATGGTATTAGTGTTAAAATAGTGAAAAGATCATAATTTCGAAATGCAACGTCTTGGTCAGTCAGTCATCAAATCTAGAGGCGAAATTAATTAAAATTTTGTAAATTCTAAAATAGATCCATTAATATTATACATTAATATGCTTGTTGTTCGAGATAAGAAACTCCTTTTTCTGTAAGGTAAGAAAGAATACGATCAAAGAACAATGTATTCCTAATAATGTTCAAACTCACACACTAGTAGATCATATATCTGAAGTAATTTCTCCAGATTTTAATTTAAAATCGCTGAGCGATGAACAAATTGGAGATGTGGAACTAGAAACATTGATAAAAATCTCAATTATCCAAGAAAAATAATATTAAATATGTATTACAGAAAGTTAAAATTCCAAATTCGCAAAATGAGATTCGGTGTGATGTTTCTAATTCCAAATTTCGACCTTATATACCAGCTAAAATGAGAGGCGCTATTTTTGAAATTTTTCATAATTGAACTCATTCAGGAATTCGAGCAACTAAAGAATTAATTAACAGTAAATATTTCTGGCCTAAACTGAATACAAACTGCACCTTATGGACAAAAACATGTATCAATTGTCAGACAGCTAAAATAAATAATCATACAAAAACTCCAATTGCTAAATTCGAAATCAATAGAGCATGTTTTGAGAATATCGTTATATGCTCGCCTACACCACTGAATTGTATAGAAAATACGCGAGGGGCGAGAAACATCGCGAACAACGCTGGATTATTCTAGAGAATTCAGGTACCTTCGACGCGGGTATATATACAGTGGATATGGACGCACTGGAACAGTTGGATACTAGACAAGCAAATGATAAGATGGAATAAGAACAGTAATAAGTTGTGAATTATAATAGTGACACTATAGTAGATAGAACTTGTAATTAGTGTGTACTAATGTGTACAAGGACTTAATTGTTGTAATTAAGTGATTAATAAAGTAGTGATTTATGAAAATTTTTGTTGCAATTTATTGAACCTAGTTTATTGGAGATTGTAAACACTCGTTTTACTCGTTGGCTAGAGGCATATCCTTTATGTAACATTACAGCAGAAATAATTTCTGAAACATTATTATATATGTCACTTTGGTGTCGTCATATTACAGTCATCAGAGCACTTAATACCGGTGTATATTTTCATATCATCCGCGTATAATAAACAATTTGTTTCTACCTCATTTATAATACCATTAGTATATATATTAAATAATAATGGTCCCAGTATAGACCCTTGAGGGAACCCAAAGGTGGCAGATCTCTCAATAGATTGTTGACCGCAACATTGTACAAACTGTTTTCTATCTTCAAAAAATATAGCAGACTTCTTGACAGGCCAAAATGATCTAATTTTTTAAGCAAAATACCATGATTGAGTGTATCGAATACATTCGAGAAGTTATTGGATATGACGTCCACCTGCAGACCGGTGTCAAATGTATCAGCTATGAATTGCGTCATACAGAAAAAGTTCATAGTTGTGGATCTTCCCTTCATGAAACCGTGTTGTTTAGGTGTGATTTTGTTTTTTAAATTGAAAAAGAGGAGATCATGGAGAATCATTTTAAGGCACTTAGAAAAGTTAATGATAATAGTAATAGGTCTATGATTTTTAATCTGGTTTTTCCCTCCTTTTTTGTATACAGGTATTACTTTAGAGAACTTCCAAGAAGAGGAATATGTAAATGTGTTAATGGAGAGATTAAATATTATTATTGGTATTGCAAGAAGACAGTCTCCTAGAAAAAAACAGGTATTTTGTCCTGGCCAACAGTACCTTTGGGTTTAAATTTTCTAAGACTATTAAGTACTTCAGTTTCAATAAATTGCTTTAACTGTAAGCTATTGGTTAAAGTATTTTGAGAGGTAACTTCAAAATGAGTACTATCTATATAGGAACTCTGAAAAAAGTCTGCAATGGCGTCTGCAATGATTTTTGGGACGTTCATCAAACTATCATTATATATCATATTGTTTGGCATGTCATTATTATCTTCTTATTGTTAAGAATTTGTCATAGTTCTTTGGGATTGTTTTTTATATTACTTTCGATACGACTGCAATATTCTTCATAAGAGTTTTCTATATCAGATTTAATCCTTTGCCTGAAAAATAGGACTTCTTGTAACGCGATAGGGCCTTTATATCTCTTATAATCTCTCCAGGCTTTATATTTAAGACGGATACATTTTATAATGACAGCACTAAACCAAGGTGGGTATATTCGTCTATGAGGTTTGGTTTTAGGTGCGAAGGTATCAAGTAAGTTATTCAGTTTTGTATAAAAAGCGTCGCAAGAACTGTCAACATCGGTATAACTATTTAAGAAGCTCCAGTCTATATGAGTTAAACGTTCATACAACCCTATGAAATCTGCCTTTCGAAAATTGTAAAATATGTTGTCAATTCTTTGTCTATTGTTCTTTTTCTCCAAAGTAAGATCGAACCGAAATATACCGCGATCGCAGGATGATGATTATTTTCTGATAGTAATGTATCTAACGCTTTTTCCACGGCACAATATTTATTTGACAATATCAGAATTAGTACTATGTGCAAACTTAGTGCAGAGCAGACTCGGATGCTGCGGATTCCTAATGTTATAAATGGCAAGCACCCAAATCGGCGATTTGCAAATGCTTCAAATAGGTCCCTCCATTTTAACACTTTACTGCGTTTATAGTAATTGATAACTAAAATACCCATATCCTAACAAAAATATTAATAATCAAGAGGAATACGACGAAACCTGCCTTTGTGTATTTAGTTCATTCGTATCTATCATAATGTCGTTAATAAAAATGTTAAAGAATAGAAGTCCCGGCACAGATCCCTGGGGAACATCTGAACTAGCTAAGATGTAGAGTGTTCTACATACTGAGCTATTATCTAAGTATGAAGTAATTAAATTCAATAATGCTAACGACAATTCGAATTTATCAGAAATACCTAATTTTGCAAAAGAAATTTAATACGCAGAGGCGATGTCCCGATTTGATCATCGCGTCCCAGATGATTCTGTTCTGGTTGACGAAATGCGCGTCAAACACAATGTTAGTGTCACATCAAAACTGCTCTTTTCAAGACTGAATACTACACACAATCTCAATTTAGCACATCGCTGTATTATATAATATATTTTTTTATCTACAGCAACATGTCAACAATCAACTAGTTTTGAAGAAACGGAATAGATTACAATTTAAAGTTGGCATTTAACCCTCCCGTGAACGACACCGACACCGGTTCAAAAGAAACATCATATAAAGGTTCGCGAATTCAAATAATTTCAATGCAGAATGTCGTAACTTTTGAGTTTGACTCGCGTTGCAGTTAACATGCGCCATTGCATGTGACGTTTTCATACTTGAGGTCCTATTTTCTTGTTGGGTTCGTTTCGTGAAACTTACTTGACACTACTTTAGAGATTGTATCTCAGACATGAATAATAGAAAAGTTTACCGAAGATTTTTCCGATAGGACGTCATCCGTATTAGTATGGTTAGATGCAGAGATGTACAGATGCTAATGCGGACTGCAGTCTCAGCGTTATAATTCGAGATTGACCCAGAGAGATTGGCCCGCCGCGATGCATATCTAACGTCTTATAAATTCGCCTTCATCTTAGACTTTCAAATGAATATCGATCAAGAATTTCTAGTTTAAGTAAACTGTTTCTTAACTATTGGAAATGAAGTATGAAAAAGAAATAATATACATCTTTACTTTCTATTAAGTTTACAAAAATAGTATAAAATATATGTATTGTTAACCTAGCGGTAAAATGCCGAAAATTAAATGGTAGCGCATAATGTATTTAATTTTAAACGTTGAACTAATTTGTGTATAGTATGGAACAGCCAAATGGAATAAATTCAGTATTTAAATTATTGTGCATATTTATAAAAAATCCCGAGACACGTCGATTTTGGATTCTGAAATGACATCCTGCAACATAGAAATTTTATTCCTTCGAGTGGCAGTTGTAACCCCTAAATTTTTAAATGGAAAGTTGAGGCTTACGATATCTCATTTGAAAGGTCTTTTCATTCTCTATTAAAAAATGGTATGGTGTTAATATTTATTGCAAAAATTAACGGTCTGCTTGACGAAATTAGCTACGACAAACGAAAAACATAAAAACTTAACAGCGTTCATGCTTGTACATTCCCTGAAAAGTAACCCTCATATGAACCACCCCCCCCTCCATTGCCAGAGACAAGTACAAAAAGAAATTAATTCTTAAATGTACGTCTGCAGATGAACTACTTGCTGACGCTATCACAAAATCAGGAACACAATTTAATGAAATAAAATTAAAGATTGGTTTAAAGTAACAAAATAAATGGCCCTTTATTTTTGTTAATAATTTTTTTTAAATGGGTTAATATTTCTCGCAGCAGTGTGCGTTAAACGAAAATTAGCCTACTCTAATATCAGGCTTTACAAGCTGTTACAAACAAATAAGTGGGATAACAGGGAAGGATTACATTTGATTATTTTGTAAGAATCCACAGATAATGCGCGGGAAGCAATTGGATTCCAACTAAAACTTAAGCGGCTTTTGTTAAAATATCTCTCTCTAGTGGATTGGGCGGGCTATGTGAAGGTACTCATACATAAGATGCAAATGATTAAGGACAATGGCATGCATCGTGTCTGTTTGCCTTTCGTGTGCTAGAAACCATGTAATCGAATCAGAGACTTAGTGGAGAAGCACACGAGGAGATCCGGGCTTACGAAAACTTCAGTTACAAATGCGGACGCCTCGCGTCAAAAATGACGGCCCACCATGCCGGGACGGTTGCCGTTTCCCCTAGATATTAACCTTATTCTCGCGTCCAGTAACACACTCCCCGTGGGTTAAGAGAGATTCCCCTAGAGAGATCAGGGCTGTGGAGCTGCGAAGAATTATGGATAGTTAGTGGTAGAAACGGGGAAAATATATATTAAAAGCTACTTCCGAAATATTTTAGCTATAATGTAATAAAAAGTTCTCAATAATTTTACCGAGTGATCAAGGAAAAGCAGGGCCAATAACTTTCATTGCTTACGGTTCAAAATTTCAACATTCTTGCACTTACAAAGTGTACGGCAAAACACGTTTTTTGATTTTGTTTCTTAGACACATTTAACATATCATTCAGGACAGATAGCAAAGAAGTATGCATTTTTTCGAAAAATTCCTCAGTGCATTTCGTGAACGTGATAACTAGGAGAACAATTGTGGAAATTAGATGTATATGTTTTGGAAAGCAAATTCTATTTGGAGCCTGTTGAAAAAGGGCATGAAAGTGCCGAAAGCAGGTTTTTCACGTTTTCGATGCGAAAGAATTTTTTTATATACAAAAAATACTACGAAATAGCTCGTAAAACATGAAAAAAATTGCACAAAAAATTAAAAACTGCTAAATATGGTCATTTTTTGCTATTTAATTACAGGGACTGTAATTATCGTAGGAAGTTATTTCAGGAGCTTAAATTGTAGCTTTTGTTTTCTTAACCGCCTCTCAAGTTACCGAAGTAACCCCCTGGAAGATCTCAAGGATCTTGTGCTAGGTAAAGAGAGACGAGGCCCTACAGTTTAATGTGGACTCCGAACCACTCTTGGGGCAATTTTTTTTAATGAAAAATTGTTTCGCCTTGTGGGTATCGAACCCACTTCGCTAGGCAACTCAGTTTGCTAGCCAGACGCTGTAACCAACTGAGCTACCATTGGCACCTATTTACTCTAAAAATTTCATGCAAAAATAATAATGACTTTTAGCGGAAATAGCGAAAACGTAAAAAAGGCGTTCCGAAAATCGGCGTGGAAATGGTCAAAAAAGGTAATAGAACCATTTTTCAAAAAGCTATTTGTTCGTGATGCAATTCTCTATAACTCTATTATCTTTAAATTTTCGTAAGGTCTCGTTTAGTACCTTAAAAACGTATTTAATAATCGGACTCTTTCTGAATTTTGGACGTTCGGGCGCTCGAGCGGAGGGGAAGTGACGCGTGGTGGGGGAAGTCTCTCCCGCAGTAGGACTTAGAGCGCCGCTAAATGATCGTGCGCCTGCACATCAACCCAGCAAGAAAAAAAAGGTGACGATATATCGGGAACTACTGATAACTACTGTGTCCGAGTATTGCAAGATAGTTAGGCTTAAAAAAAAAAGCTAACGCACATCCATGATTGATTACTCTTTAAATAACAATTCAATGGGATAGGTAGGTTCTTTATCATACATAATTTTAATAATTCTTTTTTGTGTTAATTCAAGTTTTTTTAAGTGTACATTCATTACTCCACCCCATCCTATTATTCCATATCTAATATGTGGTTCTACAAGTGCCATATATATAATTTTTAAAAGTTTGTTATCCAGAACCTGTTTTAGAACTTTGAAGAGATGTATGTGCACTCTTAATTTTTCAGTTATGAAATTTATATGATGGTCCCATCTTAGATGGCAGTCAATAATCAAACCAAGATATTTTGTGTGTGATTTTGAGGATATTTCAAAACTATTTGAGTCCTCATCATTTATTTGAAGCGACTGAAAGTGCGGTAGTGAGGAATTATCCGATGAAAAAGGTATGAACGTTGTCTTGTCAAAATTTAACGAGAGAAGTTTGCAATCAAACCAATGCTTTATATTTATAAAGTCATTCTGTACTTTTTGTCGTAGGTTATTCCAGGTGTTACTTTCGTAGAATATAGCGGTGTCATCAGCGAAACTGATGACTGTACCTTTTGAATTAATTTCGAATAAATTATTAAGGTAGGGGATAAATAGAATGGGCCCAAGTATATTGCCTTGTGGTACACCATATTCAATTTTTAAAAATCCGCTTTTAGTATCGTCAATCCCTACACATTGCTTTCTGTTCGTTAGGTGTAGCTACATATTAGTGTTAACGCCGTACTCCTTCTAAACTTGTGAGTAGCAAATGTGCTGTAAGTTCTTGATATTACTTTATCACATTCTCCATAAATAATAAACAAATTTAAAAAGTTTTCGTGGGTGTAATTTAAACATGCTGGCATTTTTTGACATAAGATAATGACTGATTGTTTCTAATCATGGCTATTTTGATGAAATCGCAAATATTTCAAAAAGCTGTAACTTTAACCCCCACAATACTAATATCAGAAAAAATGGAATTCAATTTTACATAACTTGACGTAAAAAAATACAGGCTGTTCCATTTGACCTAAACAAGTTTTCGCGGTTTGAAGTTGGCAAAATGTAACGCGAAAAACACTTGGTATGATATTATTGAATTTATTTCAGTTGTAGAGCGTAGTTCTCCTTGTATTCTTTTTACGTGACAAGAAACAAATGAGGATCTTTTACACAAAGAAAGTTATAACGGATCTTGCAAACCGTTGCACCTGTCAAATTTTCTATAAAATGTCAAATATCTCTGAAACGGCTAGGTTTAGGTATAGAATATGCTACATATTTTCGACTCAGAATATTATGCTCTTTTCTAAAACCCTAAAATATATAGAGTGTTCCATCTGAAATAAGCAAGTTGTTATCGACTTCCGGTATAAGCGGAAGTGCCAGCTGCTTGTAATTATTTTAGTTGGATTGACCACACCGACATTAGTAATTATCTAAATCTTCAAAATTTTCTGATGCGTACTTTTTTCTATATCGATCGATTCAGTTGCCGATGAGACACCCTGTATAGCACAAAAAGATCTTCTCCATTATCACGATATCAATTTTATGCTTCAATTTTTAACTTTTAGATTAAAATATGTTTCACTTTCTGCAACAAAATCTTAAAAAATCGTCTAGTACTGTTGATTTCAATGTTAAAAGATATCTGACAGTATAGTGTGTATAGTCATCTATAAAAGTAATAAAATCATTTTTACTGTCCACTGTTGATAGTGTAATTCAACCACATATACATCAGAATTTACTACAAATAATAGTCTTTAAATATTTAATTTTAATTCAAATTTGGAAAAAGAAACCTGGCATGTTTCTGCACATAAACATTTCGTAAACGTCAGTTGGTTTTATTTGATTAATATTATCAATGCTCTACACCATCTCGTTATCCTTTAATATGTTATTTTTTATATGATGAAAGTTGTATTATAAATCATCGAATATCTCGATCTCACACAATAACGATCGATGATTCATTATTGATCCCATTAAATAATTTCCGCATACAAGCAATACCTTTAGCATCTAAGAAATTAGAAACACGGTGGTTCGCTGAGTAAATTATTAGAACATTCAAGAGGTAACTTGGTACATGCGGGATCGAGGCCTAAGGCCAGCTTAAGAATATAGTAATTTGCGTATCATACAGGCAGCACGGTTCATGAATAAATTGTGAGGGACTCTGTAGAATGCAGGTTATTCAAAACTTCTGTTTAAGGTTTATTTTCAATATCAGAATCTGAGCCGGCGGGGTTTTCGCATAAGCTTAATGAAATTAGTTGCTGTGATATATTTTATCAATTCTTCTTAGTTTGTTATTTAGTTACAAATTCTACAGAACAATTCGATACGCATTTATCTTCATTTAATAAGATTATTCCTGATTCTTTAATTTTTCTTTTTTTATATTTGCCTCTTTTGTTAAAATTTTTGCCCAGTCCCAGTTTATTCTATGTCCGCTTTCGCAAGCATGTTCACAAATCTTTGATTTCTGAATTTCATTCCTTCTAATGTAATTCTTGTGCTCATCCAACCTCATACTGAAAGGTCTGGATGACTCACCCACATAACATTTATTAGTTATTAGATGAAATTATTTTGACCCTATCGTATAAACATTTTACAACACCCCTTTTAACATTTATTGACTGATTTGAGTTAAAATTTGGATATATATTAGTATGTGTTGGTTTTCTGTAAACCCTTGTTTCAATTGTATTATTCACTATTTTAATTAAAACATCTAAAAACGGTAGTTCATTCCTACTTTCTACTTCTAATGTGAATTTAATAGACGGTTCCTTACCATTTATATTTTCTAAAAAACTAGCTAGTAAATCAACACCATGATGCCAAATTGCAAAGATGTCGTCAACATATCTCCACCAGGCAACAGGTTTGTTTATACAATTTTGAACATGTGTTCTCAAAGTTCTCCATAAAAATGTTGCTTAAAATTGGTGATAATGGAGACTCCATTACCATACCAAAATCCTGCTGATAGAAATCATTTTCCCATTGACATGTTTTAATGAAAAGTGTAAATAATACAATTGAAACAAGCGTTTATAGAAAACCAACACATACTAATAGATATCTAAATTTTAACTCAAATCAGTCAATAAATGTTAAAAGAAGTGTTGTAAAATGTTTATACGATAGGGCCGATGTTACGTCCTTATTTATTCTAAATTTCCTTTTTTTTCTATTATTGTTTATTTTGTTTGTCTTTCGTAATTCAAATTCACCGCAATATCAATTATCCTTTTCTTGGTTCACTGTATACCCTTACGCGATTCAAAAGAAAGAGATTTTTTGTGATCACACCACACCGCAACGCATCGCCGCTGCTTGAAGCCATTATTCTTCGTACAACGAGAGTATTCACAACTCTATAGCTTACGTTTATATATATTTTTCTACCCGCTTCTTATTGTGACTTACCCGCTAATAATCATTTTCGCTTAATTTGTTTTGTGTGTGTATTGTGCAACGACGACCACGAATTTAGGATCAACCTGCAATATCTGCAGCCGGAGGCCTCCGAGAACCTGGACCCCAGAGGAAAAAATCTGAATGGTAGGATCCTTAATTTCTCTTTCGAACCACTATATAGTCCACTCTCTTTTGTTTCTGCTTTTTTTTTTGGTAAAATTAATATTATTTTTTCCTCGCAAGTTCACCGTGCGTGAACAGCCAAAATAATTTCATCTATTAATGAAATATTAAATATCGAGAAAAAATTTATCAAAGAGGTTCTAGTACAAAATTCATACCCTGAAGCCTTTGTTGATAGAGTTTTCATAAATGTTGAAAATAGGGACAATCAGGTACGAAAAAAACCTGAACGTCATTATACAGCAACAATTCCCTATGTATACGGACTATCGGAGAAATTACGCCGTATAGGTGACAAATTTGATGTTAGGACGGTATTTCAAACGGGGAACACTTTGAGATCTATTTTAACAAAAACAAAACCGATAAACCGGGAGCAGAATTCAAAAAACTGTATTTACAACATCCCGTGCGAATGTGATAAATGTTGTGTGAGTGAGTCATCCAGACCGTTCGGTGTGAGGTCGGATGAGCACAAGAATTACACTAGAAAGAATGAAATTCAGAAATCAAACATTTGTGAATATGCTTGGGAAAACCGACATAGAATAAAACTGAGACTCGGCAAAAATTTTAACAAAAGAGGCAGATAAGAAAGAAAAATTAAAGAATCAGCAATAATCTTATTAAATGAAGATAAATGCGTATCGAATTGTTCTGTAGATATTTGTACAACCTGGCTACCAATGTTAAAAGAAGAACTTAACAAACTCAACATTATGTAAAAGAAAATATCATCAGTTCTGTGTAAATGGAAATAACATAAACAGAATCTTAAAGCTGTGTATTTAACATGCACAACAAATAAGAGTTCTTCGAAAAAAGCTTTGAAAATAGAGAGACACTACTTTCCGAAACGTCAGAAAAATACATTATTTCTGTGTTTATTCCGATTTATTATTATTTGTAAAAAATAACATCTGACTGTTCCTTTGACGTCACAGGCGCAGAGGCTTTTTCCAATAATTTCCATTTTGTGGATTTGGTGATTTGTTTTTAAAGAGGATAATACATGTGGTAGGAAACCCAAATAAAAGGAAAGTATATAACGTCTGAAATTATACAAGTATACAAGAGGCTCAGTGTGTTAAAGCGACTGGCTAGCAAACTGAGTTGGCTAGCGAAGTGGGTTCGATTCCCGCAAGGCGAAACAATTTTTCATTAAAAATATTGCTCCAAGAGTGGTTCGGAGTCCACATTAAACTGTAGGGCCTCGTCTCTCTTTTCCTAGCACAAGATCCTTGAGATCTTCCAGGGAGTTACTTCGGTAACTTGAGAGGCGGTTAAGAAAACATTTTTTTTTAAGTCACTAACAACAGAGTTTGTCACATGGCATATATTTTCAGGATGTCACTGTATAAGCGAAAGCGCAGTAGAATTACAGTTTTTAATTTGTCCGCGTTTGCAACCTCTTGCGAGTGATACAATTTGATGCTACTCTGTTTGCCGACGTGAGATTGTGCAGTTGTGAGCGAACACACAGCTCAATACTTCTGTAATATTTAATCGACCACTTATTGCTGCCACTTAAATGAAATAAATTATGTTGGTGAAGTCGGGATACAAATCATTACTAACATGGACTTCTCGAACTGCCTTCCTTTGGGAGCTTTAACGCTGACTAGTTCCGTTAAAAGTTTATTATTTATTGCACCACTACTTGAAATAGTATCGAGAAAATAAATTAGTAGTTTTCAAATTACAAAAACAATTGTGTACAACACTAAACTCTCTTTTTATTAATGCGTCGTAAAGTCTGTAAAATTAAGGTCTCCTCAAATCCACGTAATGTACAAAAATATTTTAAACGTGATCTTTCCAAGCAGAGATAATGTAATTGTGGCAATCCATTTTGTTTATTTAGTGCAGGTCACCTGATTAAGTAAATTAAGCAATAATGTCGTACACGACAAACACGAGCTGAACACCGCACAAGTGGTCGACAAGCCTTCAGGCATAAATGAATTCCAGTCCTTTGGAGCTGAATTGGAATTTCCAACAGCCTGGCTAACGCTATAATAAACACGCAAACAAACATATATAGTGGACCAGGAAAGCGATTACTCTTTGACCGTGAGGTGTCTTTTTCCAGTTTAGCGACTCAGAGAACATTGAAAAGTATAATTCTATCTGATAGTGAAAGCAAATTAATATATAACCCTTATGTAAATTTTATTGCGCAGCAAACGAGAAGATACGAGGGCTGAAAGATCTCAGGAACGATTTTATCTCTTATCTTATCTAAGTTCTTAAGTTTTTCCTCTAGTTTAAGGCTTAAGGCAACTTCTGGAAAACTTCTTTTCAAAGACGCATGGAGATGTGTGTGAATCAAAATGAGCAACATGTGGAGTACTTACTATAATTTTTTTCTGTTCAATTATTTGAAAAAAACTTCTAATTTTTTAAGTTTATTTTGAATTTCATACTTATTGCTCTTCTTCAACATTTATTTAACGTCGGCCTATTTCCGCTACTGAGGCCTAACACTGACGCCTGTAGACGAGCTACCCCCAACCAGGAATTTTGCCGAACCTCTTCCCTTAAGACGGCTTTACATCCCCTCCGAAGGATGGATACTTACTGCTCAATAAATTGAAAATGGCTACAAATAGTGATACTTGAAAGCAAATTAATATATAACCCTTATTAAATTTTGTTACGCAGCAAACGAGAAGATACGAGGGCTGAAAGATCTCAGGAGCGATTTTATCTCTTATCTTATCTAAGTTCTTATGGTTTTTATCTAGTTTAAGACTTAAGGCAACATCTGGAAAACTTCTTTTCAAAGACGCATGGAGATGTGTGTGAATCAAAATGAGCAACATGTGGAGTACTTACTATAATTTTTTTCTGTTCAATTATTTGAAGATAACCTCTAATTTTTTAAGTTTATTTTTGAATCTCATACTTATTGCTCAATAAATTGAACGTGGCTACAAATACTGATAATAATACAATGTTAAAAGAAGAACGTATCAAACTCAACATCATCTAAAAGAAAATATCGTCAGTTCTATGTTCTGTGTAAGTAATAAGTATCTATGGAAATAACATAAATAGAATCTTAAAGCTGTGTATTTGACATACACAGCAAAATAAGAGTTCTTCCAAAAAATAGCTTTGAAAACGGAAAGAGATTACTTTTCGAAACGTCAGCAAAATACATTATTTCTGTGTTTATTCCGATTTATATTATTTGCAAAACATAACTCCTGACTTTTCCTTTGGCGTAAACGTCACGGGCGCAGAGGTTTTTTCCAATAATTCTATTATTTTATAGATTCGGTGATTTGTTTTGAAGAGGGTAATAATATATGTGGTAGAAACCCCAAATAATAGGAAATAATATTCGTAGAATGCCAAAATAACTTTCAGATAATACTGATAATTGAAAGCAAATTAATATATAACCCTTATGTAAATTTTATTATGCAGCAAAAGAGAAGATACGAGGGCTGAAAGATCTCAGGAACGATTTTATCTCTTATCTAGGTTCTTAAGTTTTTCATCTAGTTTAAGGCTTAAGGTAACTTCTGGAAAACTTCTTTTTAAAGACGCATGGAGATGTGTGTCAATCAAAATGAGCAACATGTGGAGTACTTACTATAGTTTTTTCTGTCTAATTATTTGAAAGAAACTTCTAATTTTTCAAGTATATTTTTGAATTTCATACTTATTGCTCAATAAATTGAAAATGGCTACAAATAGGCTACAAAAATGTTGGTTTTTCTTTCCTACATCATATTGTCGAAACTATACAGGGTGTTCCATTTGAAAAAAAAAATGAGAAAATTCAATTCAAAAAGTTCTGAATTGAAAAATCTAAGTTAAGCCGGTTTATTAAAGAGCTTGATCTACCAAGTGTCTGAAGAAAAAATATTTAGTTACTAATTTTTATTGTGAAGCAAAATTACATTTTGGGTAAGGAAGCCAATGAACACAAATCAATTAACAAATTAGCCCAGGCGGTATCTGCTTAAAATTACCTATGTTTGGGTAAATTGGGTAGTATGGAATATTTTCTGCTTAATCGTTCCTAAAAATCATAATAAATGATAATTTCACTATGCGCTAGTTTGAAAACGTGGGCGTAATTTTTTATTAAACAAAATGTGAAAAAAATTCCATGTTTTCTTCGTATTACTTCCACGTCCAGTGGAAGTATAGAAACGCAAAAACAAATATTTCTTTTTTTGTTGAAATAGGCGTAAAATGTCATGAAACATCGAGATTTGAACGAAAAAATTTCCTGGCTGTCGATCTGTCTGTCTGTAACATTTTATTTGTGCGCACGTTTACTCTGGAATCGTTTACGATATTGACGTCAAATTTGGTACACTTATGTATTGTAACGAGATCTGGAACTAGATTATATTTTGATCTAATTCCGTTGTAGGGTTCGGGGGTAAATGGGGTAAATAAGGGTAAATAGGTTAAACAAGCAAGTAAGAGTACATAAAATTGCAATTTACGGTATGTACGGTCGTGAGCAAAAAAAAATAGGACAAGTCTTATAACGGTATTTTGCTAAAATCTAGTTGTGGACATCTGACTTTAATTTTTGTGACATTGTCAGTTAGTTGTCATAATTTATTGCAAGTGTGCAAAAAACTAATATGCCTCATATAAGTGATTTAGTTAAATTTGGAGTTATTGGTAAGGCAGAAGATGGATGATCAATGAGACAAATTGCACTGCGTTATAATATTGACAAAAATTCGGTGTGTAACATTTTAAGAAAATGGAGAATAAACGGTACGCTTAGTAGAAATCCTGGATCAGGGCGACGAGGGATATCAACTCAACGAAAATCCATTTTACTCAGTTATTCAGGCTGCTGAAGAAACGAATTTTCCTGGATCGAGTAGTACTGATCGCCGGCGAGTAAGATAATCGGAGCTACGCTGTCATGCAGCAGCACAGAAATACTTACTTAAAGCTGAACATAAAGAAGCTCGAGTAGAATTTGCGCTTGAATTTTTAGCGCTTGATGTCAATTTTTGGAACAATGTAACCGTTACAGACGAAAAAACTTTCCAGTCAACACACAGCGGTCGTATTCGTGTTTACCGCCCGCCGAATACTCGATTCGATGAGAAATATATATCTGACAATGATAAAAGTGCTAGATTTTCCGTCACTATGTAGGCTTGAATATCGGCACGTGGCTCTGGTGTTTTGTGGCATATTGAGGAATGATTTAATAGTGAAACGTATATTAGGATTTCAGACAATGTTATGCTCCCTTCTGTGTCACAATAATTTCCTAATAATGAGTTCATATTTCAACAAGACAATTGTTCTTTTCATCTGCTCATACCGTAACTAACTGGTCTCAAGATAACAACATCAATGTTCTTAACTGGCCCAGTCATAGTCCAGATCTTAACCCCGTGGAATAAGTATGGGGACTACTCGTAAGAAGTATCCAAAAATGAAATGTGGGACGACGGAATGTCGAAGAATTACTGGAAATAGTAAATAATACATGGGAAAATATTATTACTAATGATTATTGTATAAGATTGTTTAATTCTATGCCAAACAAACTTATAGAAGTTATAAATAGAAATGGTGCAATAAAGAAATATTAATAGTTAGTTTCTTGTTAAGTAGGATATCTTTTGTCCTTTGATCCAGGATTTCTACTAATCGTACCGTTTATTCTCCACTTTATTAAAATGTTACACACTCAATTTTTGTTAATGTTATAACGCAGTGTAATTTGTCTCATTAATCATCCATCATTTACTATAGCAATAACTACATCATTAAAATAAAAAATTAATTAAAAGTGATATCTGTTTTATTTCGGCTACTCATTACATATTCAAATAGAGACAGATTTACATTAGAAAAAAAAAGTTGTTCTATTTTTTTCTGCTGATGACAGTACTTTTTAACATATTAAATAAGGTCCCCAACCATAGACGCCGGCGGAGGGGAGGGGGAATAGGTTAAACCTCCTGAAATTAAGCAATGGTCTATCTATATTAGAGACTTATATATATTACATAATAGGACGAATTGTGACAATATTTTAGAGGTATATAAAACTGAGAAAAAAGCGTATAAAAAATATATCAAAGAATATAAAACTCAACTAAACAATAATATAATTTCGAATTCTGGAAACAAATCAAAAGCTACCTGGGATATATTTATTTATTTATTTATTTGGTAATGCACTCAACAGGCAAGCCCTATTACAGAGTGATATGGTACATTTGATATTTACATTAACCTAAAACTAACTTAATACTAGCTTAATTTTAACATAATATTAGAAAGCAATGGTTTAAAACAATGAATTTAACATGGTTTTTAGTTTTTTTATACTGATATCAAATATATCACAGTTGGCTTGGATCGTATTATAGTTACTACATATTCTGTGGAGAGGGGAATTGATTTGATAATTTGTACCTGCCAGGTCTAAGTGGAAAGTTCTATAAGTTCTAGTAGGATAGTGGGGGACGCTTAAACTTATCATGGACAGGTAACTACTATCGTCTACATTGCCATGTAACAATTTATGTAAGTATACAATATGCCCGTATTTTCGTCGATTCTCCAGTGTTTTGAGATTATATCTTTCCCTTAATATATCTTTATCTATATCGAAATCATATAAACCAGTCTCTTTATAATTTAAAAACCTTAAAACTTTATTTTGTATTGTTTCTACGCTATTTTTGTGTATTTGATAAAATGGATTCCAGACAATTGAGCAATATTCCAACTGAGATCTTACATACGAAATATATAACCGCCTAATAGCTCCTGTATTATTAAACATCTTCGTATTGCGTACTATGAATCCATACATTTTATTAGCCTTATTTATCATGGTGTAAATATGGTTACTAAATGTGAGCTGGGTGTCAAATGTTACGCCTAGGTCCCTCATGGTTTCAACCCTAGCCAAATCTGTATTATTCATTTTGTAATTGAATATAATTGGAGTTTTTCTTCTAGTATAGGTCATAATGAAGCATTTATTAATGTTAAGATACAATTTATTTTGAAGTGTCCATTGATATAAATTATTAATGTCATTTTGGAGCAGGAAGCAGTCCATATTATTTTCAACTTTAATGTAAATCTTTAAATCATCTGCAAATAACAGATATTTGGAGGCTCTAATTATTTCAGTAAGACTATTTATGAACATGAGAAATAACAGTGGTCCAAGATTGGAACCCTGAGGGACTCCGGACATGGCAAGAAACTGTTTCGATGTATAACCACTTACAGACACATACTGTTTTCTATTATGTAAATATGATGTGAGGAGTTCTATAAGATTCTCATGGAATCCAAATTCATTTTTAAGTTTACAAAGTAGGAAATTATGCGACACCGAGTCAAACGCCTTTTGAAAGTCGGTATAAACAACATCCACCTGATTTCCTTCGTGTATTTCTTGGGATATGAACTGAGTGATATTAATCAGGTTACTAGCAGTTGACTTTTGTCTCATAAAACCATGCTGGTGAATGGATATGCTATTGGAGACTGATCTATAGATATCGTCATAGATAATCGATTCATAAAGTTTTGCTGGGACTGATAGTATAGCAATAGGCCTATAATTCTTAATGTTGGTTTTATCATCTTTCTTGTGTGCTGGGCAACTGGGCAACTAGTAAAAAAAATAGACAAGATCAAAATGAATTTATCATCAAGGACCATCAAAATAATAAAATAACCGACCCAGATGCCTTAGTGCGCTTATTTAGTGAACATTTTTCTCTTTCTCCAACACAGCCTGTTAGAGAGAGAACAAATATGATAGTTCAAAATCGAGCAAATTTGTTTCTAAACCCTACTAATGCCCAAGAAATTATAGATATTGTTCTTGCCATGCCTAACAAAAAATCAACGGGTCTTGATGAAGTACCAATTTATGTCATAAAAAAAGTAATTGTAGAAATTTCTGAACCACTTTCCGCTATAATAAATAATTGTTTTCTGGAAGGAGTATTTCCTAATCAATTAAAAATTAACAAAACAATACCTATCCATAAAAAGGGCGATAAGGAAAACGTCGCAAACTACCGCGGTATAACAATCCCACCGAATTTCTCTAAGATTATTGAGAAAACAATTTATAACAGAATGATTTCTTTTTTTACTAAGCATAAAATAATTAAAGATTGTCAGTTCGGGTTTATGCCTCATTGTTCAACAGAACAGGCTATCTATCACTCACTAACTAAAATTATTACAGCGCTTGATTCAAATTTGAAGGTGGCCTGCTTGTATTTCGACATGTCAAGAGCGTTCGACACAATTAATTATGCCATTTTGTTGGATAAATTAAATAGTTACGGTGTTCGAGGTACATGTAACAAACTACTCCAGTCATACCTTACAAATAGATCACAAGTTACGGCACTAACAACTTGCAAGGATGGAGTACTTCAAACTGTTTTTTCAGATAAAACTTGTATACTACAGGGTGTGCCTCAAGGATCTATACTTGGGCCTCTCCTATTTATTTTGTATACAAATGATTTAAAAGATTATACTAATATAGATTTTTTATATCAATATGCAGATGATAACTCCTGTGTTGCAACCGAAGAATCCTTAGTGGCTTGTGCAAGTAAACTTACCACAATATCCTCAAATATGTATAAATATTGTAATTCGAATGGCTTAAACTTAAATGTAAATAAAACTACTCTTGTTATGTTTTCCCCAACTACTGATCTTGATTATTCGTTGTATGTTCAATTAAATGGTTCTTCAATCACACAAACGGAAAATGTAAACTTTCTTGGCATAACGCTAGATAGTAAATTAAACTGGGAAGCTTATACTAATACTTTAATATCAAGAATTAATTCGTCCTGTTACCTAATACGATTCATGAGATACCAACTATCAGTAGACTCTCTAAGAATGTTTTATTTTTCATACGTACAAAGTATACTAGAATATGCGATAATATTCTGGGGTTCCTCCCTACATTGGCAGAAAGTATTTGTTTGTCAAAAACGCATAATTAGGTGTATGATGAAGGTCTCTTGCAGAGATTCATGTAGACCTTTGTTTAAAGAATTGAAAATACTTACCATCCCGTCTCTTTATATTTATAAATTAGTTTTGTTCGTTAAAAAAAATACTGGTGAATTTACAAGAAATATTGATGTGTACAGATTGATGACAACAAGACATGGGAATGATCTCAGAATACCAGTACACCATCATAGTTTTTATGAAAAAAGTCCATGTTATAACGCTATCAAAGCCTACAATGCCTTACCACAAGAATTAAAATCTATTAATAACATTCATACCTTCAAAAATCAACTTAAATTGTATTTACTTGAAAATACATTTTACTCTTACAGTGATTTTTTAAATGCATAAAACTTTTGTTAGTAACTTCAATAGTGCAACTGATTATAATGTTTTCTACAGTTTTAGTTTTAGGGTTGTTTTAGTTGTGTGTTTTCTTTTTGCTGCTCTCCTTGTTTTTATATATTTTATATATGTTATATATTTTGTATTCTAATGTTTTATATTTTACTGTATTGTAATAACTTTTAATATTTAATTACCCTGACAATGCTAATGTCTTTTTTGTAAGATCTATAGCAATAAAGTTTATTCTAAAATAATCGTTTTTTCTCAATTAACTCAGAAAGTATGAATTTTACTGTAATATATGTACACATAAAAATTATAGGTAATAAAAATCCGCACAATTTCGTTTTATTTTAACTTCGTACGACGTATTGGAGCCAAAATAAGTTTTTTAAAATTTTTTACAGTTTCGCGATGCAACGGAAATCTCAAAAATGGTCGTTTGGATCACAAAATATTTCAAATGAAAGTTGTAGAGAATTCGATTACGAATAATTTCATTTTATTTTTCATTTCCATTCGATCAATATTGGAGAGATATGGATTTTTAATCATCTTTATAGCGCGCTATCAGGACACTTGTTTCAAGATAAAATCGATAAAAACTCGAAAACTATAGATCGTACGTATATAGTGTATCTATTGAAAGTTAAAGAGAATCAAATTTTGAATATGTTGGTGTATATACAAAATCGTTTTGATAACGAGTGAACGAAGATAAATGGGAAAAACATGAAACATTGCCATTTTTAAGTGCATTTGGACAAATAGCTATTTTTTTATTGGCTTTAGCAAATGACACTAAAGGGTTTTTGAAGAGAATTGAATTATTTATAAAATGAGGTCCAAGTGACCTTCATACGATGAATGGTTCACGAGTTACAGCTGTTTAAAGCTATGAACAAAAAATTCCTTTTTATTATAAATTAAGATTTTCCTGCAAGAACTATGCATAACAATTTCAAAAAAATCTACCTCGGCTCCAATAGGTCGTACGAAACGAAATTGTGCGGATTTTTATTACCTATAATTTTCATTTGTACATATTTTACAGTAAAGTTGATACTTTCCGAGTTTTTTGCGAAAAATCGATTTTTTTACCTATTTTCTCTACCCCCCTCCGCCGGCGTCTATGGATGGGGACTTTTGACAGTTAAAAAGTACCACAAAATAAATCCGTTCCCAAAATCGACAAATTTCGTCCCATTTTATTGGACTATAAGTAGTAATATTATTGTGATCATAGTCGTATTTTTCACTATTGAGTCCACTATATTTGCCATTATATATTTAAATAATCTCCCCCAACGACGCGATGGTTAAATTTAGAGTAGGCATTCGTGACATTCATTACAAATATATTTTTTAAATTGGAAATTCTTTTTTTACACACACACACACACAAACACATGTCTACATTTGAGAACGTTGATCGAAATAATAATAATTGTCATGTTCTTTCTCGTGCAATACACCGTTTTATTTTTGTAACCCGCTTTGTATCTAACACTCCTTCAGGCTACTGACCAGACGGACCAACTGTGCGAAACTTCCAGGTCGTGGATATGTCAACGGGTAGGTGGTTTAGCCTCCGGCCAGCAATGTTGTTTCAGAATATCGCAGGCAAACAAAAATATTTCCCAACTATTTAATCCCTGACGCAGAACAGTTTTCTTTATAAAAACAAATCGATGGGGAAGCATTTGATAAAAAACACTTCGTGCAACATAGCATATCAGAACAATCGCACTTTTGTAAAGTGTTTTAAATTACTTTGTACAGGGTAATATTTAAAATATTGTTACAGTTCAATTTAACATTTATACATTATTTAAAAAAATCTCCAAATCATTACTTTATCTCTTACATTTAATGTCTAACGAATTCGTGTTATCCGTCGTCACGCGTAATATTTATTATTTAGTTGTCTATATGAATTCGCAATTGTAAGGAATCTGTTGTACTTAGGTGTAGACATGACGTTATACATTTTGTTGTGTAGCGTGTTGCATATACTTAAGCTCTCTATTTCTGTAATTCTTAAGCTAGGCAACCAATAACTTTTAATTAGTTTATAGGTAAATTCCTATAACCTATTGGCGATACAAACAACAACGCCCAGGTTATGTATAATAATGAGGCAACCGAACCTTTCCAAACCCTCACTGGAGTTAGGCAGGGATGTGTCCTGGCACCCCTACTCTTTAATTTGTTTACCACTGCTCTAACAATTATTGTTGACAACAAACTGACAGTCAGAGGAATAGGTCTCAGATACCGTTTTGATGGCGGTCTCTTTAACATAGGACGCTTTAGAGCTTTCACGAAGACACGCACACGATTCATTTGTGATCTCCAGTATGCGGATGACTGTGCACTTTTAGCCTCTCGCCGGAAGAGCTTCAAGAACTTTTAGATGTGTATGCCCAGAGCTATGATTCCTTGGGACTTAAAATCAACATTGGAAAGACTAAGATTATGTCAACTCCTCATCAAGTGAACCAAATAGACATTACACTTAACGGAAATTCTCTTGAAGTGGTGGATCAGTTCAATTACTTAGGCAACGTTGTTAATGACAAAGCAAACATGGACAGCGAGATTCGCAATAGAACTAACGCTGCATCTAGAGCACTCTGGGGACTTAGAGAGAGAGTATTTGACAACCACGACCTTGCTTTGTCAACGAAAATGGCTGTCTACAGAGCAGTTGTCATTCCAACACTGCTATATGGATGTGAAAGCTGGGTCACTTACCGTCGTCATGTGAAAGAATTAGAACGTTTTCAACAAAGACACCTCAGAAGTATGATGAAAATCCGTTGGTTCCATCACATATCAAACGTGGAAGTACTCAGGAGAGCAAACAGGCTTCCAATTGAGGTGCTTATTTCAAGAGCACGCCTAAGATGGGCAGGTCACGTTCATCGTATGCATGATAACCGCCTTCCTAAATGTACACTTTATGGTGAATTGCTAAGCGGTAGAAGAAGGCGTGGCGGTCAACGAAAGAGGTTCAAAGACGCTCTCCATGAAAATTTAAAATCCTGCGGTGTTGCAGACGAGCAATGGGAACAACTTGCAGCGGACAGAACCGAATGGCGAGGGGTTGTGGCCAGCTATCAAGGAGATGTTGCTGCAAGAAGGCCGAATCCAAGACCTAACCAGGTCTATGTTTGTCCTGACTGCGGTCGACATGTGCTCTCCCGAATTGGCCTCTATAGCCATAGTCGTGTGCACCGTAGATGAATGGGAATTACAATAGACTACACCTTTTACTTGTTTTTTATTGTACACAATTTATCGACTGTAACATTTTTATACTCGGACTCGAGTAACGGCTAATAATAATAATAATAATAATAATAATTGGCGATCGGTAACACAGATTTATTTCTTCACAATAGTTTTTGGCTTCCGGTAGTCTGTCACTTTTCACGTGTAATTCGCTCGAACGCTTGGCAATTTATTAAGTGGTATTTTTACGTGCTCGTTGCGATTTTTGAAACAAGTAATTTCACCATTTTGGGATATATTCGCAACGTTATATTTTTCGGTTATCCATTTATGTTTGGACGAGTGCATATTTTTATGGTATTGGAAATCGATTGCCTTCATTGGAAGGATCTATACGTAAAAGCCATTTTTGCCAAATTTACACGAGGCCAAGGACATCCAAGGTCAACAACATTTTTCTAAGAAAACCCTCCGAAACGAGGGTTCTTTTTTTCTACCTACGGTTTCGCCTAGGATTTCGTAGTTTTTCTACGTTTTTTTGTCTCCCCTGAAACAAACAACTTTTTTTTTCCACTGGTCTACACGTACTTATGTTACTCCTCCTTGCTGGACTGGAATTTCTTTTTTGTGGAGGAGCCATCCATTTTCTGGGTTAATTGATAGGCTGGAAGTTGCCATTCCTGAAATTTGAGCCGAAGCTGAAGCCCTGCTGCCTGCAGTTTGTATCCTTCTTGCGCCATATATACATTGAATTTTTTTTTAAATATATTATAAATTTTACTAAAAAAATTTCACCACTGTACCTATATATATGTATATATATTTTTTAAAATTTTGCTAAACATTTTATGAAAATATTCTGTCAACTACTTATAACATCTATGATATTTGTTGGGGGTTTAAGCACTTACGTAAGATGCGTATACCCAGTTAGATATATTTTTTTTGTGTGAATTTGTCTACCATACCCTACGTTATTGTACTGTTGAATGTTATAAAGTTACTTCGTTTATTGTTATTAAAAGATAAAACTGAATTTGAATTTTTCATTATCGTCTCGCTAAGTAATTTATTTAGTAAATTTAAGGTTACATTGTACTTGAGCTGGTATTTGGAGTGAAAAAAAAATTACTTGGCGCCCTGATACATCAAAGTAATTTAGAACCCCGACCATCTCCACTGTCAGTCGGCCGGCAAATACTGTTAGTCAACAGACGACGACCAACTAGTTACGTCAGATTGTAGTTTTAAAATTTGACGTCGCAATATACTACATTGTTGGGATATCAGCTACTCAATGTACATTAAGCTCGAGCAAGTTTCATCAATCTAGTTGGCATCATCAGGAGTTGATTGATGTAACGTAATTAAAAAATAACTTTTTTTAATTTAGCCGATTTTTTTGTCATTTTTGGCATATACATGCGCGCGTTGATTTCCCGTCATTTTCGGTACTATGCATATGCGCGCACAAGTATACGTGTAATTATTTATTATAAAAATTTCAATATTAATAATAAAAAGTGATTGTGAGCAGGTTTTAAATATTCAGACGAAAAAACTCTTGAACGTAAGATATATTTTTTTTCTCGGAAATTTACTTGGTTTTTATTAAAATTTTTACATATAATGATCATTATTTTATTTTATTCATGTTGTCTTTTTCTAGTAGGTATACTATCGATAACTGGAGTATGTAATATTTCTTCACTCTCGTCATCGCTAAAATCGTAAACATCTGAGATATTCTCTGAAGTACAAACATCTTCTTCATAATTATCATCTTCTTCGAATTTTTCAATATCATAAATATCAGGACTAATTTCTAATTGCTCAGGCTCTTCGTCAATCACAGCTTCGTCAACAATATTATCTGCATTTTGACACAAAGTATTCCTTCCATTATGGCATAGATTGCTGCATGTGACGCCAATGGTTTTGCATGAGCAACGTTTAGTTTTACAACCGATCTTACAATCACAAGCAATTATATTGAGTAATTGATTGGGAAGAGGAGGTTTATCAGTCCTTATCGTCATCAGTTCATTATCTGTTGTTTGGTGACATTCAAAATCCTGTCGATTTTGGTACTTCAAAGAATATCTCAGATGTATACGACTTCAGCGATGACGAGAGTGAAGAAATATTCCAAACCCCAGTTACCGATTTGGAAGTACACACTTCTTGCAGTAGCACATCTAGTAAACCGCTGCCCAAGGAATCACTACTTCCACATCCAGATTTTGTATCCAAGTCTTATGCACACTAAATCCCAATGTAATATTTTATTCCCTTTAATAATAGAGTGGGGGTGGTAAAGGAGGTGGCTAATGTAAAAAAAATAGAAGTCCTTGGTTCATACACACTAAATCCCAATTTATTTTTTTATTCCCTTAAACAATAGGGCGGGGGTAGAAATGGGGGTGGTAGAGGGAGTAACTAATGCCAAAATAAATTTTAGAGGCCCTTGGTTTAAATCCCAATTTAATTTTTTACTCCCTTTAATAATAGGGTAGGGGCAGCAATGGGGGTGGTAGAGAGGGTAGATACGCCAAAAAATTTTTTTTAGACGTTTCGTTTTTGTATACACACTAAATCACATTCTATTTTTTTACCCCCTTTAATAATATGGTGAGGGTGGCAATGGAGGGATAGAGGGGGTAGCTGATGCCAAAAAAATTTTTTTTAGACGTTTCGTTGTTGTATATACACTAAATCACATTTTAATTTTTTTACTTCCTTTCATAATAGTGTGGGGGTGGTATTGGGGGTGATAATGGGGGGGGGGTGGCTGATGCGAAAAAAAATTTGAGACTTTAACTTTTCGTACATGCCCTAAATTGCAATTTTATGGAGTCTTACTTGCTTGTTTTACCTATTTACCCTTATTTACCCCATTTACCCCCGAACCCTTTAACGGAATTAATTCAAAATATAATCTAGTTCCAGATCTCGTTACAATTCATAAGTGTGCCAAATTTCAAGTCGATATCATAAACGGTTCCAGAGTAAACGTGCGCACAAAAAAGTTACAGACAGACAGACCAACAGACAGGAATTTTTTTCGCTTAAATTTAAAATCTCAACGTTTCAACACAATTTTTTTTTTGCATTACTATACTTCCACTGGACGTGGAAGTAAAACTACTAGAAAAAGAAAACAAGGATAAAATAATAATTAATATATGTAAAAAGTTTAATAAAAATCAAATGAATTTTCGACAAATATATGTATATCTTACCTACGAGAATTTTTTTTATCTAAATATTTAAAAACCGTTCACTTTTTATTATTAGTATTGTAATTTTTATAATGAATAATTATACGTATACTTGTGCGCGCATACGTATAATACCGAAAATGACGGGAAATCGCAGCCAGCATGTATATACCAAAAATGACAAAAAATCGGCTAAATAAAAATCGTTCGATCATTCCGGCAAATTGGGGAAATTTTGGAAAATCTTGTGAAATTTTGAACTGTTGGATATTTTTTGCTAAAATTTGGTGGGCTATTTCTTGGTTATATAGGACACTTTGGCTTAAAATGCCATCAAATTCGGTTTAATTTTGGCCAAATTAGTCGTAATTCAATTTTTGACGTTTTTTCAGTATATTTATATACATATGGTGGGAGCCGGTGAATCGATTTTCACGAAATTTGAACTGAACGTTTCTTGAACGTCTACAATAAAAGGATACTGTTCTCGTTTCTTAACTAGCATTTTAAAGGGTCCAAAATAAATTAAAACTGAAAACCACCCTTAAAAATGACCAATTTCACACCTTTTCCGCGAAAAAAAAAAAAGAGGATTCCCCACATACTCGAAGTAGAAAACTAGTTAGTTTCTCTAAAACAAACTTATTTATCTATGTCGTATTGCTCCATGTAAAATTCTGAGCGTTATTAAGTTTCATTTCCATCGTATACTTATTGCAATGGGGATCTGTCCACTATGGCAACAGTATATCTACCAATTCGGAAAATCCTGCGAGATAAGCCAGCTAACAAATAGGAGCAAAAGTGTTAGAGACCATGAAAACGGCACCTGTAGTATTTTTGTATATATAATATTTGATATTTTAATTTCATTCCATAGATCAATCGAACAGCAGAAAGGCCTGATGAAGAGATACTGATATCATGCAGTGCAATGCTGAGAAGCAGGATAATGCAGGCTCTGGAGAATGAAATAAACATGAAGGAAACGGCCACAATATTTATAGAGATAAGTACTATTAATTTTAGTGCGAAGCTTCGTTGTGGATGAGTTCCTATGGCAGCTAAATCTACTATTAATAACTTTCTTCACACCACGGGAAAAATTTGGTCCCTAAATACCAAGGAAGAGTGATGTACAAGTGGGGACTCTCTGTCAATCGGGAGAAAACAAGAGTTATTTCACAGGACACTAGAGAATCCAAGAAATCTCCGAACACTGCTACTATATCCTGGTGAAAAATCGACCTTACAAATTGCATAGGCATATAAAACGTATTGAAAAGTCCATAAATGTTCAGCAAAACGTGGGAATTACAATCGAATATACTATACTGACTGCATAAAACAGCGATAATTCCCACGTTAACCTATGCTAATATCCTATACAAAATTCAAACAATGGTATGCCAAGGACAGTATTGACTACCTACTCTCCACATGGCAGTGGAAGTAGATGCTAAAATGGGAGTAATAAATAAGAAGGCAGACACTTGGTTGACGTATATTTGACATTATATAGATGCATATTCGTCTATCTTTTTCCAATAATGGATCCATGTTAAATCTAAGTACTATCAATAGCAAACGAGATCGATGATAGTACGTGCAAGTATTGATATCCTTTACAGTGTTCAATATATAGTATAAACAGTCGAGAGGGCATCCATTAGAGACTTTTAGATGCATAGACAAAATTAACTACTTCCGATCTGTTAAATGAGAATCGCAATAAGTGAAGAGGTCTACGAAATATTGTCAGAGCTTGCTTGATAGCGCTGCTTTGTAACTCCAGCGACTAAAGAGCTAAGCTCTCAAATAAGTAATGACCGAGACTTTGATAAATGAAGCGCATTTTAGAATTTAATATTTAAAGCAGCCGAAGTCCAAGTGAAATGTCATATTATTCAATAGGTATTATCATCCACTTTTAGGTGATGAAGAAAGAATCTAATAATTTCTTGATATGATTTGTATTCATTAAATAATTCTGGTATTTTGGATTTTGCTCTTTACCAATATCTATTCCCTTAAAAATATATCTCGAGATAAAAATATATTACCATTGTTTTCTCTTCACTTTTCAATAATTGTAACTTTTCAAGTAAAATAATAATTCTAAGCGTTTCTTTTATATTTAGATTTCAGTAACTCTTTGGGACTATGAATCTTAACTTATATTTTACTGTGCTGATCTAAAGGCCGTTGGTGTCTGTTTAAAAATTAATAGCACTACATAATTAATTAAATGTACAACAATATTCAAACTCTGAGTTACTCGGCCTGACGCTGGATTAAGTTTAAAAGTAAAAGTTCAGTTAAATATTGTTAATTCACGAGTTCTATTCTATCACGCGTAAACTACAAAATATTGCAGAGGAAAGTTATAAACTTAATTTGGAGATTGTGACTGCAAGTCGTTTGCTGGATTAAAAATTAAGAAACAAATACCTGAATAATTAATATACCACTTTAAGGACAATTTTGATCTTTGTATATTCTGCAGGACTTAATTCTGGCTATGGTTGAAAATGTTTTTCTAACACTTGACAGTTAAATAGAATAGTGACAATATAAACTATGTACAAAGTAAAGAGATTTAATTTTAAGCTGAATGGGGTGGGGTGTAGTTTAAAGATGGAGTGATGGTGTGGATAGTCGAAACTCAAAGTCACAACCAGTAAGATATCTATGTACTTGTACTTCTAAAGAATGCCCGTAAAAAATTACTTTTACAGATTTCTATGAATTACCTTCTTTAATTTTTGTCAACGAATCTACTTGGTAAGTATTTGTTCACTTTTCGGGGCACTCTACATCAAATGAAAACATGAGGAGTTGCCACTTTCCAAATCAACATATTTCGCATAATTATATTCCTATTAAAGAATTTCCTGATAAAATTAATTATACTTATCTTTAGCACTAGAAGACTACAGACATCAGGTCAATTATCCTCGAATAATTTTTCAACAAGTAATATGTTTTTCATCCTAATCGTAACCTGTCAAAGTTATAATTAATCTGATATTACTCCTTTATTTATGGTACACTTGAACTGTAATTTATGGACGTTAAGTACCTTAAGTAAAAAGCCACATTTAATCGTTTAGACATGAGTACATACACTAAAAGGCATGGGCGTACTCCAACAAGAGACCATCAGTTTCTTATTAGACGCTTTGTGTGAGAAATATTCCTATCGCTGTAATATTTAAGACATAGATTGCAGATTGACCTTCACTCTCGGTTCTCTCGAGATGAATGACATAGGTAATTAATGCGATTCTTCTTGTGTCAAAATATTCGCAGATATACGGGATTCGCAGGTTTTGTAAATAAATAAAATAAATGTTTTAACCGCCTTCTAGATCACATGAATGACCCTCATAAGCCTAGACTTGTGTGAGTAAAGGAGCCGGGGCCCTACAGTTTATAATGAGATCCGAACCACTTCTTGGAGGATAACTCATAATCTAAAATCACTTTGCAGTAGGTGGGGCTTGAGCCCAGAGTTTTGCCGAGCTTTAGCTACCGCCTTGTATAAAATGTTTCCTTGATAGACGAAGAGCCACTGAATTTCTCAATGACCGTCTGAGAATCTCTTTCAACCTTCATGGTGCATAGTGCTGTTTAACTCTACGCTTGTTCCGATTCTTGACGGTGGGGGCGTTTTCGAATGAAGACTATTTTTCACAAAGCAATATCTTTGACGCCTTAGATCCACTTTTATAAAACCAAAACATTTGAACGCTACACTAACCATCTTAGCATAATCAGATCATTAAAATTGAAAACCAGTCTTATTTATCTCTGGATGATGCTGACATGGTTAGCGAAAAGCGCATGTAGTGTAGTGTTCAAATGTGTACCAAAGGTATTGATTTGTGAAAAGCAGCCTTCATACTAAAACGACCCAACAGCCAAGATCCGTACCCAGCGTGGGGTTGTCTCCTAAAAACTTTGAAATCAAGATGCCATCTCCAGTACCAGGAAATCTACCTAGAACTCACATATGACTATAGAGTAACTAACAATACAGCGACTATGAATTTTCCAAATGAAGTTATTTACATATCAAAGTCGAACATTTTTATGGCGGTTACGTAATAGTTACTCACTTGAGGTTCCTGTCTGGGTTACTATTACGTTGGTGTTGAGAGAAAGAAGCTTTATGAAAATTAGAGGTAAGTACAAACTTAAGAGTGATTACGTACTAATTTTCAAGAAGTATATCTTCAGTTAACGTAGTACCACAAGGGTCAATCCTAGGACCTTTACATTTCTTTGTCTACACGAGCCAGTTGCACAGAGTAGTTAAATTCGGTAAGGTACACTGTTACGCTGACGATACTCAATTTTATTATTCTTTTGACTCTCAACATATTGACGATGCTAATAATATAATTAATAATGATATTGCTGAACTAATGACGAATTCTGTTAATCATAATTTGTGTATAAACCCTAGTAAATTGAAAATAATGTTATTTGGCAGGACAGGACAGCGTAATATGTACCTCAGGGATTTAAATCTAAAAATTTATGATACTAATATGGACTGTGTAAACGAAGCAAAAAATTTGGGACTTACTATCGGTTCTGATCTAAGATTTAAAGAACATATAAAAAGTTGCATTAGAAAAGCTTTTAGTAATTTAAGAAATATATATGCTAGTAAAAATGCGCTGGACAAATGTACTCGTATGGTGATTTGCAATAGCTTGGTATTGTTACATTTTAATTGTTGTGACAGGGCCCCTGTTTGGATGTTGTCACAACAAAAAGAGTACAAAAAATTCAAAATTGTCGTGTTCGCTTAATTTGCAACTTAAATAGAAGAGAACATATTTCACATAAAATTAAGGAATTAAATTGGCTAAATATGGGGAATAGAAAGATTATTACATGCTTATGCCTGCTTTCAAAAGGTTGTGTCTAAAAGGTCGCCGCCTTTTTTATATAATAAAATTTGCAAATTTTCAAAACGAAGTTTAGATTGCAAGATTATTATGCACAAACTAAAAGTCCGATCTTGATGAAATTTGGTGAGAAGATTTATTATATAAAAAAGTTTTCTTTAGTCAAGTATGATGGTCCTATGTATAATATAAGTATTTGAAAAAAGATCCACAAATAATTTACTATTTCAAAATATTTCTTGCGATTTTTACTATTTTTGCAATACTAAAAATGCATTTCTGGATTCTCAACCAACTGCATCTTATTTAAAAGTTAATTACAAAACTTTTTCACTTGTATAACTTTTTCCTAAAAGCGATAGTTACTGAGATATATGAAAAAATAGGAAGAAAAAACGGATTTTTAGGAATTTTTTTCACATTTTGTTTAATAAAAAATTAAGCCCACGTTTTCAACGTTCTGAACTTGGCCCGTTAAATATTTTTCTATTAATTTCGTAGATTATTTCACTGATTAAAGTCCATTTATTATTAAAATTAAAAATATGTCAAACATTAAAGATACCTCATCAACTTTATAGAGTTGACGAGGTGTTCAAGAAATAATTTTTTATCAAGAGTGTGCATTATTTTAAAATGCGTTTTTCATGGTTATTTGTTCTTTCTTTGCAATTCTTTTTCACATGAAAACATTTTTTATGTACATTTTATCTGTGTTAGACGTGGGTTGAAATCCCCCAGCCCTTACCGCGTGGACGCCCCATACACTTCATGTCTATTCTTAGGAAAATAGTGGAAAAGGCGAATGATTAATTATTTAATGAATTGTAGCCGTAATCGAAAATTCTGTCACGAAATAAATTATGCTGTTTAACACTGTTGGAATTAAGCTGTTTACTTTTTTGATGGTCAATTAATTTCTGTAGGTAATATGTTTACTATGTCTAGTAAATTATCGCCTTTTAAAAAATAACGAAAATAAAAAGTAGCACAATTTTCTAGTGTGGTAGGGACATTAATTGATATTTGTATACAGGGTGTTCTGTGAACGATAATTTCTGGAAACTAGTATAAATATTTTTCTAAACAATTAGATAACTTTTGGTGAACCTCATAACTGAGGTTTAGGTCCATGTTAAGACTATGAAAATGTAGAATATGATTGACATATTGAATAACTGATGACCGATTAAATTTTAAGCCTTATGTATAAGGCACGCTTACTGCGAGATTGTATACATTCAAAGTTTCATGCAGTGCTGGATTAACCCCAAGGCAATGAGGCATTGCTTTGGGGCCCCACCCCTAAACTTTCAAAATATTTTTCTACAGCAAATTTAAATATGAACCAGGTCAATGTTTTTTTCTTATAATTTCACTATTTTGCCAAAGAGATTGAAATTATGTAATGCTTTGATCAAATACATAATAAATGTGTTAAAAGCTTGAAGCGCTGGTTCTTATTTAGATTTAATTTTATCTGGAAAGACCACGTACATTTGCAATAACAGTACTAAGCAATGTTAAAAAGACAACCAGATTATAAGTAAACATCTACCCAAAGCATCTTATCATTCAGTTTTAAATAGGTGGTATATTATAATATCGCTAGCTGGGGAAATGCATCTGAAAGAAATTGAATCATTATCAAAATAATTTGTAGACGCACCAAATAACCCTACTAAGTTGTAGATGAACTCAGGTAAAGGGAGAGCGATTTATATAGTCGCGCTAACCAAACCGCAGACATTTTAGTACATATCCAACCATCACGCGAGTTAGATGTTAGTGCCTACTGTTCTCAATAAACCGGCCGTGTCCAACGTAATCACAGTCCTGTGGACTACTCCTGTGTCCATGAAGTCCATGTCCATGGAGGAGTAAGTAAACTGAGGTATTAGCCAAGTATATTGTATATAACTTCTCTATAATTTTGCCGCTTGCTATCCCTGTCACTTGAGTCATCTGGTACTAGTATTTTCGTTGCCCTGCTTGTCATCATAAATGCATTTAATAAACAAGTATGTTTAGTTGAATATTAACATTATTTATCAAAGTCAGAGTTTTACTGTTTCTGTGTGAACGTCTAATTTCCCAAAATTGACCCACAGGAGTACCGTTTCTCCACTTGAGCTACTCAGCCTCGCGTATCCGGCTTGTGAGTAGTGCGTCCTATCACTTAAACTAGGACTGGCGTCCGAGCTTAAACCGAAAACTCGTTTCCGAGGCTTGAGTGTCAAAGAGCGGCCCTTTTTCTCCACATGCTGCTGAGGTGGAGAAAAACGCGTCACACCATACTTGAATCGGTTGCCGTAAACTTATTACTTGATCACCTCGTTAGAAATTAAACCTTTGGACTTCCAACTGGGGTCGTTTGAGATAAATCGCTCATAATAAAAAAAATTACAACGAATAAAGGACGCATTTTGATAAAATCATCACTTTCCTTCCACAGCTAAAACTGTCAAGAGGTAAATTCTAATGAACTGGTCGGATTTCAGCTATGGTCCAAACGCAGCGGCAAATAAATCTAATGACAAATTACAAGAAGCTCTATGAACGCAACTATAACTCACTCTGTATACATGTAATATAATTAGAATTATAGTACGTTAGTAAGATTACTTCTTGATATAACTAATTTGGAAGAAGTTCTCTGTTTTTCAATAATTAATATGCTAAAGTGTAATTTTCCATTTCAGTTATGAACCTGAATGTCTAATTGGACATTAAATTCCTTCAACTTCACCTTGCCAGTAAAAAACAGCTGACAGATGCCGGCGTGCCTAATGTAGCTCATTAAATATAAGAGCTCAATTTTTTACAAAGACATTTAAAATATATCCAACTTTATTTAGGTTGGATAATATTTATTGAATTGCAGTCTATTTCGGTGCTGCTTGATTCCACTTGATGAGTTTGGAACATACGACTTACATGTATCTCTAGCGTTACACAAGCCTCCTCATTATTATTCATACGATTAATATTCAAAGACTTCAACGTCTACAGGGACAAACATTTTTTTTTAAACATTCGCGAGGTGAAATGTATCGTCCGCACCCCTTAATGCTGCACGAAAATCGTCCCCGTTTTTGCTTAGACACAGCCCACGAGGAGATAGGATACGCTCGCTTTAACACTTGCGGTTCCGAATATGTCACGCTTCACTGGCTTCCCAGCGAACATGATGCTCTCTGATAGTTCCTAATAGAATCTGAGAAACTGTGCTGAACATATATAATATCCTGGACAGTTACAATAAGTACGTTTTCAACATTATTAAAATTCCATTTTCGTCGGATTTGGGATAAACCCTAACGTGAAATTATGGGATTATATTTTAAGGCATAATCACTAATGAACAGTTATGTTGTTTTGATTGTCTTCAACACTCAAATGAGGGTTGCTCAAAAAGAAGTTGTATCATATTTTATTTGTACTACTGTTTTAAGCTTTATCTTTGTGTGTGAACAATTTCTAAATCATGTATTATCGTATTTATATTTAAAAACTTTGCGAAACAACTGAATAAACATTTCGTTTTATCACTTTAAATCAATTTCTTCAATTATTTCTTAACACCTTAAAAGTTATACTGAATGTTTTCTGAAAACGAAGCCAATCAACAAACGTGCTCTAGTCCTGAACACGAACAGGCCTCAAAGAGTTCTAGGCATATTTATTTTAATGAAAATAAGGCCATCGGATGTGTTCACGCAAAAGTGCCTTTATATGCCCTTGAGAAAAGTTAGTTAGTCGGTCATAACTCTGCTAATATTTAAACTGGGGATATGAGACAAAAAACAAATGAAAGCCATTTGTACTCTCTAAGACTTGTATTTGGATTATCCTCTTCAGCTGTAACAAGAAATTGCACTACAAAACCTTAAGTATATTTAATATTCAGATTTGATTATTTTTTTCTGAGACTATCGTTTAGTTTGTTAAGGATGTAAATTATTTTCTTAAGCAGATAATAAATAGTCAATAGAATGGCATTTAGAAAAACATACCGTTCATATAACTAGTAAAAAGCACAGGCCCTACAACAGATCCTTGAGGGATTTCGTGATTAATTAATGATAAATTGGATTGCTATACACTGGAACGTAGATGGTTATCGATATAAGTGGGAATTAAAAATAACGAGGGCAACACATCTAATACCATAGTGTCCCAGTTTCTTTACTAAGGTTTCACCTGAGACACAACCAAAGACCTTAGGCAAGTCGCAAATATTAGCCGGAGTATTTGAAATGCATTAAGGCCGTAAATATGTCACCCACTGACCTAGCTACGGCTTCCATCGTGGATCGAACACTGCTAAAACAGTACCGATTAGAATGTAATATTTGATATTTATCTAGGCAGTTTTAACAATAATTCTAATTAATTTGCCAAACTAGAAAATCATAGAAACAGAATTGTAATTATCAGGATGACCTATCACATTTTTTTTTCAACCGGAATTAGTTTAGTTAATATAAAAGCTGAAGGAAGGACTCCTTGGTTAAAGCACCGTACATTTGTGTCAATTAATACATTTAATTGACCCATACATTTATTCACAATTTATAACAATAAATAATTTAGCATTTACTCTGCTTGGAATTTTTTATTGTAACTTCTACCTCAAATCTGTTCACAGGAAGCAAAACAAAGTAATTTTGAATTTAGGAATCAGACATAAATATTCAGTAGCAAGATATTTTGTGACAAGAAATCCAAAGGAACTCAACAGTGTGCTAATGCTTACCACGGAAGAAAAGTAGTTATTGAATTATTAATACTCTTTTATTGAAGCTATTTATTTCATAATTTATCAAAGCTTTGACTAATAAGCGGTATTACCAAAATAATTGTCATATCGGGAACGTTATTCGTGTTAGTTTCATTATCCGACAAACCTGAATAATTAGAAACCAAAAGACAATGAAACTCAATGTAACAGTCAACTGAGCCACCCTGTAGTCCTGGCGTTTTTTGAGGAACGCTCGAAATGTTGAAATGAGCTCGTTCACTGTTGAATTATACAGCATATTCACGTCGCCATTTTTTGAATTAAGGTAAATAATATTCCTTCTCATCCAGTGTCATATTTCAATCATATAGAATTTCTGCTCCATTAAATCTAGAAAAATGTAGTATCTTTTGTCTTAAAATATAAATCTGGAGTTCTTTATCCGCATTCGAGGCGGGTGAACTGTATATGATGTACCTGTCAATAAAAAAAATCGCGCTTTTGAGAATCAAAGAGCTTTATCTCGTTGATGATATAGTGCATGTTATTTGTGAATTTTTCTTAACCCTCTTTGTTATATTATGTGACTGATAAGTTGTGGGCGCAACCACACTGAAAGAGTTATCCATATGAATAGTTGGTAAAATTGATTGTATTCAATAAGTACCATATTATATAATTATGTATGTATATCAATCTTGAAATATTATACTTCTGTTATAGATACTATTAGTAGCGGACCTAGATACCTAACTAGTAAAGCAGTAGATACGCCAAATAAGTAAGGTACAAAGTAAAACTCACGCAGTGCAATAAAGAGGTCCGCAAAGGAAAGAGAGACTCATGCAAAAGATTCTGCGAACAGGTCAGTGATGGCCCCGCAGCTTCCAGAATCCATAGAGTCCTGGCCAAGGACGGTTGTACTGCAAATGAAGTAGGTTTTATCAAAGAAGATGATGAAAAACCTACACGGAAACAATGACGGAAAGTATCATGAAGGCACACTTTCCGGGCTTACTGATATTAATAGACCTAGAGGATAGGCATTATCCAGACCAAAGGTCAGAACGGTCCAAACTCGCGGACTGGAAGTTGGCCACCTAGGTTATAAAATCTAATAAAATCAGATGGGCAACTGGTAAGGTCCAACCACTCAAATGGGATGAACGGATATATCCAATCTTGTTCTAAATGGGGCTAGAGGTATTAATACCTTACTTATCTAAAATATTCAGAGCTTGCTTGGCCTGGAGATACGTACCAAACATGTGACGGAAGGTGAGAGTCATTTACCTACCAAAAATAGGTAGACTATCGGACCAAACGCCTAAGTCATATAGGCCTATAAGCCTATTTTCTTTCCTACTTAAAACGATGGAAAGACTTAGAGACGAACTATTAAGTGAAAATCCCCTGAGTGAACGTCATTATGCATACCAGCCGGGAAGGTCGGCAGACCTTGCGCTGAATGAATTAAACAGACTACTAGCAAAGTGCTTAGATGACAAAGAAATGACAGCAGTAACATTTCTAGACATAGAAGGAGCGTTTAATAACGCGACAACGCACTCACTCACGAGGGCATTATCAAACAGAGGAGTCCCAACGGCGATCTGTCGGTGGATTAAAGCTAGCCTAGACAATAAGATCATAATATCCAATCTAGATGAGGCCTCCATTGAGGCGAAAGTAAGCACAGGCTGCCCCCGGGAAGGAGTTCTATCGCAACTACTGTGGGCAAGTCTGGTTGACGAACTCCTCCGGAAACTATCCACAGAAGGCTTTTATTGCTTAGGATATGCTGATAGCAATAATTGTCAAGGGGCGATTCGCGAATACAATAACGGAGAGTTCGCAAAGATAAAGCAAAATGAACCTGTGGTTATACACCAGGGTAGTGAGACCCATGATAATCTATGGATCAGTGGTATGGTGGACTAAGACGGCGCAGTTGGGAGCAATAAGGCTGTTAAGTGGCGTACAAAGAAATCTGCTCCTACGGCTGCACTTGATATTCTCCTGGACCTACCATCATTATACATATTCATACAAGGTGATGCTCGGTCAGTGGGGCATAGGTTAATGCAAGGCCATACGCCAATTAACCCGCAACACGGGACGGAGTACTAGAAGTTATGCTCGGAGATGAGGGCAGATCCCATCCTAGGCATGCCCATAGACGTAATGGTCCTAAGGTATAACTTCAAACAGAATTTTCAGACTGTAATACCAGATAGGGATGACCGGAAAAACGGTCCTCCCATAACAGCACAAACAGTCTGGTACACTGACGGCTCCAAGACAGAACATGGAGTCGGGACAAGGTCAAAAGCCAGTATCCCGATAAGTCTAGGGAAATACGCAACGGTGTTTCAGACTGAAGTAATCGCCATATACTGTTGCGCAAAGGAGATAGCAGGACAAGGCACTGTTAGCCAGTCGATTGCCATTTTCTCTGATAGCCAAGCGGCAATAATAGCAATCAGTTCCATGCAAATCTACTCAAGATTTGTGTGGGACTGCTTGATGGCCCTTATAGAGCTGGGAAGTCAGAACAGAGTGACCTTAGCATAGGTACCAGGACACGAGGAACACAGAGGAAACGAAAAGGCTGATCAACTGGACCTGAGCCCTTTTGTGGCGTGGCGAAGCCATGCATACGAACAGCCATTAAGGAATGGGTGCAAAATAAACCTCTGGAATGGTGGAGGAATCTCCCAAGTCAGAGACAGGCTAAAGAGTTCATTAAAGAACCTTCGGCCAAATTCACGGAAGATCTACTAAGCTAGCATAGGAAGGCCATCAGAGTAATAGTAGGCCTTCTAACTGGGCACTGCCGACTCAATAGACACATGAGTCCTGGCAGAGGACGCAACATGCAGGTTCTGCCAAGAGGAAGAGGAAACCTCAGTTCGCGTATTGTGCCACTGTGAAGGCCTAGCGAAACTGAGATTCCAAGTACTCGGAGAAGAAAAACCAAAGGCGGACAGCTATACCAAAGGGCTTTTATCAAAGCTGTGGAGTCTAGTTCAAATTATAAAACTGGATGAGGTACTATAAGGAATATATTCTAGGAGCACCACAACAGAACTGAAAATGTCGCGGTGGTAAAGGCTAAATAACCAGCTCCTCTGTTTATTTATCTATTTAGCTAAGGTCGGTTTTATATACAACTTTTGCCCTTACTTTACTTTTATGTATAATATTTACTTGTACTAATTGTGGTATATGCATTATAATATTACTACGTGCAACGCTCTCTTACGGAGGAAGGTGTAAAATCTGTCATTTATGCTGCACATTCGAAAATGGGTAAACAACTCTTAAGAACGAGTGCAAGGGGTCGTAGATCCTGAGTAGGATCTACGACTCCTTGCACTGACTAGCCGTCCGCATATGTGGCCTCAATTCTTTTCCAAAAATATATAATAAGGAGGCAACAAAGTCCAAAAATATCGATATAACAATATCCCCATTATCTATATATAGCCTTTCACTAAATATCACATATATTCACTAATAGAGTTTTACATGAATGTCCTTTACGAAAAGAAAACCAGATTGGATAGTAACAATTAATTTATTTGTATCACAGTATTGCAGGAGTTGATTCTTCACAGCAACCTCTAGGACTTTTTCATAGGGAGATATAGTATTTATAGGTCGAAATTCCTGGCATAGTATAGTGTTTGCAACTTTTGGTACTGGAATAATTACTGAAGTTTTCCATAAAGATGGAAAAACACCACTTTCAAGAGATGCATTTATGACATCAAAGAGGTGATTATCTATAACTGAAAATGCATTCTATAGATATTTGTAACAATTTCCGATTTATTGAGCAAAGTACAAAGTTCAAGAATAAACTTAAAAAATTAGGAGTTTTCTAAATAATTGAACAGAAAGAAAAAATTATAATAAGTGCTCCATATGCTGCCCATTTTGATTGACACATCTCTATACGTCTTGGAAATGAAGTTTCTACTGTTTTTAAAATTGTCGATGTAATGGATCGAAAAAGCAGTTGTTATCCTTCTTTCATAATTTGGATTGCAGAAGTCGCAGTATTTTCTCACTCTGTATAATTATATTTTCATTTCGATAACTTCATATATTAAAAAAATATGTTTATATCTATTTTATATAATTGAATATCTTCATATCGGTAGATACACCGAAAGTGTTTAAAAAATAGCTCTAAACTTTGGTTTAGTATCAAAATTCCGAATTTTTATTAAACCGACAGAAAAAGCCAGCAAGTTAATATGAGTATCTCTTTTTAAATTTCATCTCCTGAATCCGTCTTGGCGGTCGAATTATTAAATCTGACTCACCCCGTATGTATAAAATTATAATTTATAATAAATATTGCAGCCTGTACTTTACGAAACCCCTACTTGACAAAATTACAAAACCCCTCTCGACGGCCACCGTACAATATTTCACCTAAAAAATGTCCTTAGAGCATAAATTTTATTTTCCTTATAACCCGAGTGCCGTATACCTCGGCCACTGGCATTTCGTAAACCACTACAAGTTTCCGGGCCGTTTAAATTCAATGGCAGAGCAAGAGAGTAAAAAATTAATATTGTGCTCATCCTTTTAATATAATGACTTCAGACTTCACCGTGCTCGACTCTCCAGGGTATTTTGATTTTATCTGCTACAATTTTACGAAATGTTAAGAGTGGGTGCTTATGGCCCCGCAAGCAATAAACAGATTTAATTTTTAAATGACTGAGACGCCCGTCGCATGCAAAAACAGTGTTATGTGATTAAGCGATCAGATCATCGTAAAGGCAAATATATATTGTACCAGTGCCATAACGTACATCAAAAAAATATATTTTCTGTTTTCATTAATCCTGTTATACTTTTCTGATTTGTTCAAAAAGGCATATTTTAATTGGGTAAAAATAGCATAATGTGCAAATAATGTAAATAAGAAAATTTATGTCCTACCACGTTATAAAGGACTGTTTATGATATAGTTTTGCGGCCATAAAGTACCTCTTTATTGTACTCGTAAAATAAAGTAACTTTATTTTACTATGTCGGAATTAGACGTTTTCAAATTAATATGTACAAGCAAAAAATAGGACAAGTCTTGTAACGGTATTTTGCTAAAATCTAGTTGTGTACATCTAACTTTAATTTCTGTAACATTTTCAGTTAGTTGTCATAATTTATTGCAAATGTGCAAAAAACTAATATGCCTCATATAAGCGATTTAGTTAAATCTGGAGTTAATGCTAAAGCAGAAGATGTATGGTCAATGAGATAAATTGCACTGCGTTATAATATTGACAAAAATTATGTGTGTAACATTTTAAGAAAGTGGAGAATAAACGGTACGATTAGTAGAAATCCTGAATCAAGGCGACGAAGGATATCAATTCAACAACAAGATTTGCAATAGGTAAATGCTTTAGTAGAAAATTCATTTTACTCAGCTATTCAGGCTGCTGAACAAACGAATTTTCCTGGATCGAGTAGTACTGGTCGCCGGCGAGTAAGAGAATCGGAGCTACGCTGTCATGCAGCAGCACAGAAATACTTACTTAAAGCTGAACATAAAGAAGCTCGAGTAGGATTTGCGCTTGAATTTTTAGCGCATAATAAAAATGTCTGGATCAATCCCAACTAGCAATTTGATGTTTTGTAGAAGCTGGAAGAATGTATATGGAACATTTTTTATAAAACAAGATTGTTGATATAAATATTTCTAAAAGTTTATACAACGCTTATAGACGCGAAATGGGCACAGTTTATACGACAATGTAGTTCTTTATTTTATTTTATTATGGCTCTCAGAGGTGTTATAAAATAATTGTGTAAACGTTTACATAGAATTTTAAAAAATGGTAGACGATAATTATAAAATAGTTTTATAGCAAACAGTTATCAAATTTAAACATGTTTTTGTAATATATCAATTATAAAATTTTATAAGCATTGTGTTGTTATCTTCATTGCTACTTTATTGTTATGTGCAGCAACAACAACAGGTTATTTATTTTTTAAAAGTTTTTGCAGACAATAATAATTCTCAAAATAGTTTTAAAATATTGCAAAGGTAGCTAGATTCTATGTGACTGTATATGGCGGCGTAACTAACAACATATTTAGTGGAACATGAGATAAAAGTTAACTGATTAAGACTTCGTTTCGCCAACAGCAAAGCGATTTTGGACTGCGAAGAAAATTTTTCTGTGGAATATGTGGTATTGTATCTCAGGGATCTCTTATTCACTTGTTTTTAACGGTGGAAATATATATAATAATTGTGTGTTTGTTTTTAATCGAAGTATGTAATATTGTGTACTTATATACATAGTTTTAATTTTAGATGTGAGACATTCATTGATATGCGCATAAACACCTACCCATGTTTTATAAAAATGGTAACGAACATAAATAGTCTTTAAAGACAATGTTTAGTTTATCAATTATTTTATAAGTGTTCTATGGCAGCAATGCGTGCTTCCTTTATATAGCAATTGTTTAGCAGTTACAGCAGAATACAATATGTTCCCTCAAATAATAGATGTTATGAAGAATCCTAATAATTTTTTTTTATTATTGCTTCGCTAAACTTGTACAGAATAGTTTTATAGGCATTCGTCAATTGGGCAATAACTGCTATGGGTCATTATTATAAATCAATTTTGTTCCGTGAGCGAAAACATCTTATAATAATTGCTTTATAATTTAACTGTAAGAACATTCTTAGCACTTATTTATATGATAATTTAGTTGTGAAGACTAAATAATCACCTTGGCAGTTTTAATAAAACAAAATAAAAATAAAAATTAAATAATATAACAAATATTATTGCTTATTATAAAGATGGTTAATACTAGTGTAAGCCCGTCGAAATACGACGGCGGGTGTATTGGAAAATGCGAGTGACGAAGGTTTCATGTTACAGCACCTCCTTAACCCACTATCCACTCACCTAATTTCTGCCAAGTTGGTGAACTATTCTGAAAGCAATGTGCACTTTAGTTCATGCTTGTGCATACTGTGAAATTATTGTTACGCTCCCTTATTAGATCTAAAGGAATTGTTTTCATTTGTATTATTTAAAGACAGTACGGCTCACGTAAAAAATAATAATTTAAAGTGAAGCGACAACATCTATCCGTGATCCGATTTGAAAGATAGACACGCTAAAAGCATTCTATGTACATTTATCTATAAAGACCAAACAAAGAATATAAATCATATTGACTTAGAGGGAAATAAAATAAACAAGTATTCACATGCTTCTGGGGATTTACTAAGCACGATTTGGTTTGTTTGTGAGTTTACTCCTTGTTTGCGTACAATCTTCCAACGCATTAATCGGCGACAAAATGTGGAAGATTAATGAACTACGATTTAAATTATGTTGTAAATGGTCGGCGGAATTGCCAGTAATTTCTTTAAGGGTAATATTCAGCGATTACGCTTTATCAATTTATTTTATAAAAAATTGTTTTTTCACGTTACTCTTAACAAATATAGGTAAAAAGAGGTCTCACTAGGAGTTGTCACTGTTGATTGTAAATATAATTTTCATCCAAGGTCAGAAGAATCATATTACACACAGTGGAGACGTCTTAGTCTTCTTCTTATTTTATTTTCAGCACGATTAAGTTATAGAAGGATGCCTCAGACATACGGGGTGTATAGAATTCTGGTCTATAGTATCTATCAGGGGTCTCAATTAATTAAATAGCCCAATTGCTAATAGCTGAATACGTGGATATCATAACGTGCTATAATAGTGGATTTAGAAAAGGGAGAGACTAACAAATCAATTAGATACAGACTGGCCATGGGCATACTACCATTTCTGTTCATATTCTTAGAAGTTATTGTTATGTGCACGGTTCCTTACGCACAGAGAGTTAGTTCTTCTTAGTAGAAAGAAGCCTGCCTAATTAGCTTCATCAATCGTTCCAAAGATGGCGCTAGAATCATAAACCAGAATAATAGCCAAAGACCAGGAATAAGAGTCACGGTGTACAGAAGAAGAAAAAACCAGCACATTGGAGTACTTTTCTATTGGATAGTAAAGTGAACAGATCAAGAAAGTAAAATTCAACAGACTAGTAAACAAGATGGTTAAGTAGTAGGCTATGATATTTGGCCGAATTATGACAGCTAGTTACGCATAAAAATGTCTTTGACACTTAATGTAGGAATCTAGAAAAATTTTATATGATAGAAAATGTCACCATCCAGCGAAAACCAACGGGAAGGTATGAGTAGTTTTTGCCAGGAGAAGGGGAAAGGTATATAATGTTACTAAGGTGGGACGTTAGAATAAACCTAACAAAACTGACAACAGTGTTAACGTTAACAACATAATTATAATATCTAAGTCTTGTTAAAAATGATAAAAATAACATAATATACAGGGTGGACCATTAATAATCTGCCATAGTTCAGGGGTAGACTCTTTGGACCAAAATACGAGAATATGCTTTAGTAACATGTTGTTGTGGAAAAAGATACAGGGTCTCAAAGTTCAAACTATTTTTTTCGTTTTTTTGCAATAACTCAACAGCCTCTTGACTACTGATCTTCACCAAATTTGCTAGAAGAACTTCTTTTATTCTAAGAAACAATAATTTATGTATTACATCAACTTAGATCATAGAGGGTGCCGCAAGACCTATATCTGATGATGAATTTTTCTGATATTTTTTTTTGACGAAGCGTTGTGGTACTTCTGACCAGAAAATCTGATGAGGGCGTCATTTTCGCGTATAAAAGGTACACTTGGTAGAACTTGATAACTCTAATCCATTTCGAGGAAAGTGCCTTTAAACATTTCAATAATTTTTTGAAAGACAAACTCAAATTTAATGAAACAAAGTGTATTTTTTGAAAAAAGTACAAAACGCAGGGGAAAATAAAATCGTAATAACAGCGTAAACTCTTTTTCACTTTATTATGAACTAATGGATTATTCTAATGGTATTGAGATAAATACCAGCAGCGCATGTGATATAACTTGTTATTACTAGAATGTTCGTGGCCTTAATACAAAAGTTACTGAATTTTACTCGTCGGTAAGTGAATGTGAATTTGATTTAATAGCTCTAAGTGAGACAGGACTTCATAATGATGTTTTTAATAGTGAACTGTTTCCCGACTCGTATGTAGTACATAGAAAGAATCGTAAGTTTCAAAGTATTAATCATCAACAAGGCGGGAGGGGTCTTGCTAGCACTTAAAAATTGTATTAAATCTGAAGTTTTGGATGTTTCATCCTTTGATATAAATTATCCTGCAATTGATTTGTTGGCAGTTAAATGTTCGATAAATTGTAAATCAATTATTGTTTTAGTTGTATATATACCTCCCTCAATAGCATTAATTGATTTTGAATTTATATTATTTTGAATGATATTTTGCAAGCAAAAAGTGCTGTGGTACTTGGAGACTTTAATGTTCCAAACTTTGTTAACTTAGATCCAACTGAAAGAAAAACTAATTGTGTCATGAATTTTTTAAACTTTTTCGATTTTAAACAATGTAATAATATCGAACAACATGGCTAGACTACTCGATCTAGTTATAACCAATGTAAATTGAGAAATTATACGAGAAAATTCACCACTTGTTAAATAAGATGTATATCATCCATCTTTAATAATCAGTTTTAACAAAATTGGGACAGCTCAGCCAAAGGTTTCATTTAATACGAAACAAAAAGCATACAATTTTAAGAATGATTTTGTGTCTTTGTATAACTCATTATTAAGATTAGATTGGTCATTTTTAACTGAAATAGATGATATTGAAGTAGCTGTACATAAGTTTTTTGAACAACTTTACAAGTCATTTGATGAAAACGTTCATTGTATAAAACATATAAGCGTAGTTACCCTGGTTTGATGCAAATATTATTAAGAATGTAAAAAATAAAATTAGATTGTTTAAGAAGTATAAGAATACTCATAATGACTATTTTTTACAAAAATTTAGAGAACTACGACATTTGGTTTAGGAACAAATAAGTGCTGTATACAATATTTATATTGAAAATGTCCAGTCCTCAATTTCCAGCGATCCCCAATATTGTATATGTATATGTACATTCTAAAAATAGTACCTCTAGAATTCTCGGTACGATATCATATGATAATACATTTTATGATAAATGGATGTAATGAAGATGGATGTCTTTGGAGAATTTTTTAAGAGTATCTACTTACCACCTGAAACAGATGATGAAAAACATACTGAATTGCCTAATTTTTTTTTTTATACATTTATTTAACGTCGGCCTATTTCCGCTACTGAGGCCTAACACCGACGATTGTAGACGAGCTACCTCCAACCAGGAATTTTTGCCGAACCTCTTCCCTTAAGAAGAGTAGGAATCCTTTACTTGCCTAACATTTAATAGACAAGGGACCGACGGCTTTACATCCCCTCCAAAAGGATGGTATATCCCCTATACAACCCTCGCCTAAGGTTGTATAGCTTCCGCGCATACACTGATATACAAGCCGCTGGAAGATGTGTGAGGCCAGGACGTGGTCTTCGTTGGAACGGTCACCCATCCAACTACTAACTGCGCCTGACGTTGCTTTACATCGCATATCAAAGTATGTGCATAGTAAAGACGCACCTACGCTCGCCCCTAAAGTCATTTTAGGCAAATATACACCAATAACTTGCGTTTTTATTAGAAGAAAACCACCGTGCAATGTCCGGTTCCACGAAAACAGTACAGCACTTTACAAGAATAAACGTACAATATTTTGTTAATTTTGGATTGTTTTTCGTCAGTGGGCCAACAATCATTTTTTGAAATTGATTTAAAGGAATTTATTATTGGGTTGTAGGCTAATAGAAGCAGTTAAAATATAATTTTTATAAATGTTAACCAGGTATTTTCTTATTGGTAGACCCCTGAAGTTTAGCTTAGGAAATCATAAACAGTTGTCAAACTTAAGATAAATTATACAGGGTATTTTAAAAAGTAAAAAATGGAAAATCGATTTTAAGCAAATTACCTTTTTTACATTTCAATGAAAATGTTATGTAAGCAAGTTTTCGTAATTAATAATAATATAATAATAATAATGTTTATATACGTGAATAGAATACAGTTTTTACAAAAGATCTTACCTAAGAAAAAATAAATGATAACATGTAAACAAACATGAAAACCCACAAAACAAAATCTTGTAAGTGGGATAATTAACAGGTTTATTCCGTGCCACCATAATTAAATAATAATAAATATATATATATATATATATATATATATATGGTGTTATTATACATGATTTGCAGGAAACAACTACTCAGCGGGCAAATACCCCGACCTGCATTGAATTACACCTTACAAATCATGAAAAATTACATTATTATTATATATATATATATATATATATATATATATATGGTATAGTGGTGAGAGGTAATTCAATCCTCTCATGTGGTCTAATGCTACTATACACCAGACATCATAGATGTCTCCGTGGTGCATAGCGACTTGACATTTTGCAAGTACCGAGAGCGGCGACTTTCAGCCCTTGGTGGACTTAACCTATATACTGTTATTATACATGATTTGCAGGAAACAACTACTCAGCGGGCAAATACCCCGACCTGCATTGAATTATACCTTACAAATCATGAAAAATTGGTAGCCAATGTCATTTGTCAACTCCCTGACCAGACATAGACCGGTTTCGAACTTATTAGTTCTCCTCAGTATGCCATAGGTCATGGAGCAGACAAATGACAGTGGCCAACCTGTTAGTCTTATACAGACTAATGTAAATGGTATAGTGGTGAGAGGTAATTCAATCCTCTCATGTGGTCTAATGCTACTATACACCAGACATCATAGATGTCTCCGTGGTGCATAGCGACTTGCCATTTTGCAAGTACCGAGAGCGGCGACTTTCAGCCCTTGGTGGACTTAACCTATATACTGTTATTATACATGATTTGCAGGAAACAACTACTCAGCGGGCAAATACCCCGACCTGCATTGAATTATACCTTACAAATCATGAAAAATTGGTAGCCAATGTCATTTGTCAACTCCCTGACCAGACATAGACCGGTTTCGAACTTATTAGTTCTCCTCAGTATGCCATAGGTCATGGAGCAGACAAATGACAGTGGCCAACCTGTTAGTCTTATACAGACTAATGTAAATGGTATAGTGGTGAGAGGTAATTCAATCCTCTCATGTGGTCTAATGCTACTATACACCAGACATCATAGATGTCTCCGTGGTGCATAGCGACTTGCCATTTTGCAAGTACCGAGAGCGGCGACTTTCAGCCCTTGGTGGACTTAACCTATATACTGTTATTATACATGATTTGCAGGAAACAACTACTCAGCGGGCAAATACCCCGACCTGCATTGAATTATACCTTACAAATCATGAAAAATTGGTAGCCAATGTCATTTGTCAACTCCCTGACCAGACATAGACCGGTTTCGAACTTATTAGTTCTCCTCAGTATGCCATAGGTCATGGAGCAGACAAATGACAGTGGCCAACCTGTTAGTCTTATACAGACTAATGTAAATGGTATAGTGGTGAGAGGTAATTCAATCCTCTCATGTGGTCTAATGCTACTATACACCAGACATCATAGATGTCTCCGTGGTGCATAGCGACTTGCCATTTTGCAAGTACCGAGAGCGGCGACTTTCAGCCCTTGGTGGACTTAACCTATATACTGTTATTATACATGATTTGCAGGAAACAACTACTCAGCGGGTCGCTATGCACCACGGAGACATCAGATGTTAAAAAAGAAATTGCATCTTGAGTTGATTTACCACACCGGAAGTCAAATTGTTTATTCGAAATTAATTTAGTTTTGTCCATCCACTTTCAATACGTTTTTTTAGTATTTTTTCGAAAATTTTGGCAAAATTATTGATTAAAGAAATTGGACGGTACTTAGTAGCAATTGTTTTATCACCACTTTTGAAAAGAGGTTTTATTACGGATATTTTGAATTCCGGTGGGCAAACACCTTTTTCAAGGATATTATTAAAGAGGTGCATCATTGGTCGTGATATTTCTTCGGCAATTTCTTTAATAACTTCAGCTCGTACTGAGTCAATTCCTGGACATTTATTTGGCTTTAGAGCTTTTATTATATTAACAATTTCTTGTTCATTTGTAGGTTCAAAGAAAATGGACTGAAGAATCGAATTTCTAGCTGGAGTAGGCGTTGGTGGTTTAATGATTTTGCCAGCGAGATTAGGTCCAATATCGGTGAAAGTATTATTGAAAACATTCGCTATTTCAGATTCATCTTCACTGAGTTTATTTGTTGATGTACGTATCCGTTTTATATAGTCATATTTTTTAACTTATTAATGGAGTTTATTGTATTCCATAAATTCTTTATATTATTTTTATTTTCATCAATTTTAGTTTTAAAATAATTAAATTTTGTTATGAAGAATTTGCAAGATGTCAGATAATCTCATAAAACTCATTTGTTTCGCTACTTTATTAACACGCTGTACGGATAATAAAGTTGATACACGTTCATGCATATTTTGCTTCGACGCGACCGTTTAACGGGAGAGAAAAAACGACGATATGATATAAAGCTATGTTGTGATGGAAGGCAAACAACTCAATTTGTAGGGCATTGTTTGTTGACAACCTTATAAGCACATACAAAATCAGATTTAGCGTCAATAAAAAATAAATTTTTCACGCTTTATATATTCCAGTGCTTTTGTGGGTATGATTTTCAACAGGCTTTTAATTAAATCTCTATATTTTTTCCGGTTGTACGGCTATGTAAACACTGCTCGTGACACTCTTGCTGTAACGATGTTATTTCAATTTGTGTGTTTGTAGGTTTTCCCGTAAAATGTTTGCCATAATTCTAAATATTAAATTCGGGCATTAAATTAAGTACACCTTTTAAAAATAGGACTCTCTTCTAAAGCTGCGATGAACGTAAAAGAAATGTAGCGCATTAAATGAGAAGTAAACAAGAGATTTTATGGGATATGATCAATTAATGTTTATAATAATAAGCATTAAATTTAATGAATTTATTTATTTATTCATTACTTTACTAGACTAGTGCGTTAAAATGTCACTTTACAGAATTAGTACTGTAAAGTGCATCAATATGTTGAATTACACAAAACCAAATTATTTAAAAATTACAAAAAATTATTCTAAAACAAACAATCATTTAATTATTAAGGAATTTTAGAGCTTTTTTAAAAGCTTTTTTGTGTAAAATTAATTATTAGTGTTCCCTTTTACTAATACGTTTGGTGACTTGTTGAATTGACTTTAATTTTTTGTTTTATTTGTGTTTTTTAATCGGCGCGTTTTTTGCGCACTCAAAAGTTGTTTATTTTCGAAATGGTGAGTTAATTTTAGCGATTAGGATTGTTGAAATGATTTTAGGAGCCACCACGTTATATTTCTAGGTTGGAGCACATTATTGATCCATGTATTTTAAAAGTAGGAGATTTAACTGCATCGTCAGATGATATCCCAAAGATTTCTATAAGTGTGGTGATGGATTATTTGTTATTTCGAACGAGCCCTATGAACAGTGATGAAATTACAACATGTAAGTAAAAGTTTATATGCCTTTTCCCAGCTTGCCTGGATAGAATTTCTGGGTTCAGAAAAAATAGCGAGCGATATCTCATTGTTGGTAAAGTAAGTGATCTATATGAAATTTAAAGTTTATTATCAAAGTATACTACTTGTGTGTGCAATGTCTAATCGCAAATTACTGCCTTTTAACATTAGAACATTATTAAAACGAATTAAGGATTAATATATGTAATTTTTGATTTAGACTCGGCGTTCTCAGAGACTACCAGAAGTACGGTCGTGAGCAGAAAAAAATAGGACAAGTCTTTTAACGGTATTTGACTAAAATCTAGTTGTGTACATCTAACTTTAATTTTTGTGACATTGTCAGTTAGTTGTCATAATTTATTGCAAGTGTGCAAAAAACTAATTTGCCTCATATAAGCGATTTAGTTAAATTTGGAGTTATTGCTAAAGCAGAAGATGGATTGTCAATGAGACAAATTGCACTGCGTCATAATAATGATAAAAACTCGGTGTGTAACATTTTAAGAAAGTGGAGAATAAACGGTACGATTAGTAGAAATCTTGGACCTGGGCGACGAAGGATATCAACTCAACAACAAGATTTGCAATTGGTAAATGTTTTAGTAGAAAATCCATTTTACTCAGTTATTCAGGCTGCTGAAGAAACGAATTTTTCTGGATCGAGTAGTACTGGTCGCCGGCGAGTAAGAGAATTGGAGCCACGCTGTCATGCAGCAACACAGAAATACTTACTTAAAGCTGAACATAAGGAAGCTTGAGTAGGATTTGCGCTTGAATTTTTAGCGCATGATAAAATTTTTTTAATAATGTAATCTTTACAGACGAAAAAACTTTCCAGTCAACACACAGCGGTCGTATCCCGAATACTCGATTCGATGAGAAATATATATCTAACAATGATAAAAGTGGTAGATTTTCCGTCAACATGTAAGCTTGGATATCGGCACGCGGTCCTGATATTTTGTGGCATATTGAGGAACGATTTAATAGTGAAACGTACATTAGGATTTTAGACAATATTATGCTCCCTTCTGTGTCACAATTATTTCCTAATAATGAGTTCATATTTCAATAAGACAATTGTCCCATTCATACTGCTCATACCGTAACTAACTGGTTTCAAGATAACAACATCAATATTCTTAACTGGCCCAATCATAGTCCAGATCTTAACCCTGTGGAAGAAGTATGGGGACTACTCGTAAGAAGTATCCAATAACGAAATGTGAGACCACGGAATGCCGAAGAATTACTGGAAATAGGTTATTTAATTCTATGCCAAACAGACTTATAGAAGTTATAATTAGAAATGGCGCAATAACGAAATATTAATAGTTAGTTTCTTGTTAAGTAGGATATCCTTTGTCCTTTGATCCAGGATTTCTACTAATCGTACCGTTTATTCTCCACTTTCTTAAAATATTACACACCAAATTTTTGTTAATATTATAACGCATTGCAATTTGTCTCATTAACCATCCATCATTTACTATAGCAATAACTACAGCATTAAAATAAAAAAATATGTTTTATTTCGGCTACTCATTACATGTACAAATAGAGACAGATTTACATTAGAAGAAAAAAGTTGTCCTATTTTGTTCTGCTCACGACAGTACCATATAAGTCATGGATTGTTGTATGAGGAAAATTCTGTGACGGATGTATTGGCTTATTGGTTAGAACCCAGTAACAAGAGAATTGATATAGCTATAGCATCCTTCCATAGTATTAATTAAAAACAAGGCTAGATGCTTAGAATATGCAGAGCGTTTTGGCATTTTACAAACAACACAACATTGCCACGGAGGTTAACTATATAGTCTAGGATACTTTAACTTGGCGTGTGTATGTATGAGTTAATATTTCCATACGATTTCATTTTCTCCCATATTGTACACAAAGTTAAAGCAATAGTCCAGAAACATTGTCTACGTGGACAATATTTCTGGATCTTTGTGTACAAGAGAAAATGAAATCGTACGGAAATATTAACTCATACATACACACGCCAAGTTAAAGTATACTAGACTTTAGCAATCTGCGTGGATATCCACAGCAGGTTGCTATAGTGAGCCTCCATGGCAATGTTGTTTTGTTCCTCTGGAATGCAGGGTCTTCCAGCGGCGGCGCCACAAATGTGCAACTGGCTTCCTACCTGTCATCCACTTGTGTCGTTTGATTCCTAAGTTCAATTTAGCTACACCGCACTGATGAGAACGGTTTGCACTTTTTTCTTGGCTGGCTTACCTATGAATTTTCTTTACTTGTGGTTCTCCTTGATTGGTCCGCGCTCAGCTCGGAGAACCACGGCATTCTGCTGCACCGATCGGACACGAGGATGCCCAATCACCGGCGAGAAATCACGTGGAGCGTGACGTTTCAGCGAGGCCACTTGTCGGGTTCGCTCGGGCGCACGCCACGCCTACCACAGGTGGTGGGGGACCGGTAACACGTAGCCAAACGCGCAGGCGCGCCCTAGACTGGAGCATATATAAGGAGCCGCACAACACGGGGAACGTCAGTTCAGTTCGAGCAACGAGGAGCAGCAGTAGGAAGCTTTCAGCGAGAACCTGAAGATGGCAGATGAGATTCTGCCGAAACGTCGTTTAGACAACCGTGACTCCTAGAGGAGTCGACCATCGACGCGGGAAAGCACCCGGAAGCACAACAATACTTCATTTAACACCCGCGAAAACCTAAAAACAACGAAATATTAAAACCTAGTATTTTTAGTCGCATACTCCTCTATAAAATCCTTATTTTACTATAAGAAACGTAACCAGACTGCAACCAACAGCTACTCTTCGGGCTATGTGCACCGCGGAGCGCTGAATTACAAGTTACAAGCGCGTTAAGTGTAATAATTGCATATTACCATCAAAACGCTAATGATTCGAGATAATATATTTAAAGTTGAAATCACGAATGTTTTCGTTCACGTCATCAATTTATGTACTTACCAACGACATGCGATTTTTATATCTTTGCAAATACAAATCGCATAGGATGTGAATAAGAGAAAGTCACGTCTGCTGAGGCTACGACAGAAGTTCCAAACGTAACGATGCTTTTTACAAATCAATATTATAAGCATTAGTCGTAGCCGCAATCAACGTTCAGCATTCTGTCAGTTTACTGTCAATTCAGTAACGTGCAGTATATTATAAAAGGTAGAATATAGTAGCCAAAGACATGGTGGTGAACTTAAATGAGTACTTTAATCAGGGAAAACGTAACGGATGTTCCCTTTTACCCTTGCAAGAAATTTATGAGGTGAATTGTAAAATTATATGCGGCAACGGATTTTAAAATTCATTGTATCTCATGCTTATTATTGTCCATATATTTTCATTTACAAAGTACTTGTGTTTTACAAGTATTGATGCGTGCTATTCTGTGTGACCTTGAGTTGATTTGTTTCGGAAATTAAAGAATGATGGCGTAATGGAAAACATTATGATTTCAACTATAGAGTTATCGAAAATAATTGCGGTCCTAGCATCGTGCCTTGTGGTATTACAACGTATGACGCATCGTAAGGGGGAAACCATTGCACAATATTTTCATTGATTTAGCATTACTAATGTGGCAGATCAGAACTAAATCGACAGTATATGTAGAGAGTTTTCATATTAGATTTTGAATGAATGATAATAATCTGCATAAAACCCAAAAAATTATTTTTCAATTTATTCTGTACATGTTATCTGTTGTCTTTTAGCTACACATAAAATTAGCATTGTTCTGCTTAATACCCAACAGAGTGCCTATTACTCAGCCTATACAATAAACGTTGGATGCGGCCCTGTTCCCATCTCCCGAACACTTCCTATTCTAAAACCACTCGTCTCCATATCGTCTAAGTTTACAATGTATCACAAAGTTGGCTAGTTTATAGCTCTCCAGAATTATCTGACATGTGCGAAGTAAACCGTTCGCGGTCGCGCATATATCACAACAAGTCAGAGCATTTAGATTAAGTTTTCCGATTTAGAGGGCGAACCTTTCAAATCGGCTTGATTGATTCCAACCCTGCCACGCGTAATACATGTTTAGTGAATTTTTTACGTTCTAGATGCGATAATCAAATTTTGTAAGCCGTGCGGCGGCGTGCGGGTAATGTGAACGTCACGAATTTACTTTCTTTGATTATTGATGATGCCGAGAGAATTAAGGCGAGACGTGTATTTTTAAGGAGAGATTTTAAAATGAATTGGAAATGTGTCATTGTTGTCATTAAAAGTATTCTACAAACGTAATATAACTTTAATTTCATGTGGTACTTTATGGACTGTACATCCTTTAGTAGATATAAGAAATCAAGAGTACATTTGTAGAGAAGTTCTTTTATTTAATAATAATAACGATAATAATAAAATGTCTTTATTTCTTTATGAAAGATAGAGTGTTACATAAATAATTAATAAACGAAAATCTTAATTGAACATCTAAAAAGACACCTAAATTTTTGCAGTTATCACTAGGGTTCAATATTAAATTATTTAACATTATTTTAAAATCCGCGTTTTGTAAAATTGATTCCCTATTTGTACCAAATAATAAAACTTGGGTTTTAGATTCGTTTAAAACTAGTCCATGTGCTTTGTTACATTAGATATGGATAACAAATCAGAACTAATATTTTTTGGAGCTTGAATAAATTCAGTTGGTAAAAACGGATAATAAATTTGGGTGTCATCCGCGTATTGATGTGACTGACAAAACTCTAAATATTTATAAAAATCGGCTGTGTAGATCGAAAATAGTAACGGATCAAGAATACTCCCTTGTGGAACCCCTTGCGTTAAAGCAATAAATTGTGAAATATTGTTATTAACTTCCTTGAAGATAGTTATGAAAAAATGATACAGCAAATGTACTAAAAGTCCAAAGCAATGTAACTCGGTGCACAAAATATTATGATTCAGAGTGTCGAAAACCTTACTCAGTCTAAGAGTACCAAGTATATATTTTTATGTGCATCACACTCCCTATGTCATCAGTAACTTGTAATAGCGCTGTTGTTGTGCTGTGATGCGGACGAAAGCCGGACTACGTAGGTGGTAATATATTGTTTGCACTCAAATAATCACTCAGTTGTTCCTGGACAATTTTTTCAAGAATTTTTGATATAGTAGGCAGTATACTAATAGGAAGAAATTGAGACACATCAGTAGGATTGTTAGTTCTAAAACTAAGAATAATATTTGCCCTTTTCCATTGACGAGGAAAAGTAAAGTTAATAAGTATTTGTTAATTATGAAAGTTAAATGTTTGCTTAACTGCGGGATAACTAGACATAACATTTTTATATATGTACCATCCGTACCCATAGCATTACAATATTCTCGTGCCAGTCTTTCGGCTGGTGTTCGTTGCAATCGAAGCCTTAGCGTTTTGATGGTAATATGCAATTATTACACTTAACGCGCCAAGTTTGTAACTTGTAATTCAGCGCTCGGCGGGGCACATAGCCCGGAGAGTAGCTGTTGGTTGCAGTCTGGTTACGTTCCTTATAGTAAAACAAGGATTTTATAGAGGAGTTTGCGACTAAAAATATTATGTTTTAATATTTCGCCCTCTAAAAGCACATTTGAACTATGCTAAGCCCAGTCAGGCTATTTATTTTTCGATTGCAACAGACACTGGACCGCTAGATGGCGCCTGCTGACTATTTTACATGTCGCTATCCCAAAAATACCGAAATGTACTAAATAGTCAAGTGATCCTCGTGTCGGTTGTCACATGCCTACCTTGCACTGACGAGAGCCAACAGCTCGAAACTGCAGACTGCAAGTGGTGTATGATGATTTGCACGAGAGCTCCTTTAAGTAGGATCAGTCTTTCGGCTGGTGTTTGTTGCAATCGAAGGATTAGCGTTTTGATGGTAATTATTACACTTAACGCGCCAGGCTTGTAACTTGTAATTCAGCGCTCGGTGGGACACATAGCCCGGAGAGTAGCTGTTGGTTGCAGTCTGGTTACGTTCCTTAAGGATTTTATAGAGGAGTTTATGTTTTGATATAAAACATGTCACAAAAATTTTAACTGATAGTGTCACTATTTAATATTTTACGAAAACCACAATTCATATCATTGAATCGTAAAAATCAGCTATGCCTAAAGTAAAAATTCATTTTATAATAATTATGATTTAGTAATTATTTATTACAATTTAATACAAACAAACAAATATCTCATAAATAAAAATACAAGTACAAAATGAACATCCGAATTTAAAAAAAAAAACGAAAAACTATGTATAACAATATTACCTACTGCTATAATGAAAATAAAATGTGTGTATTTATTTTTCTAACTGCAAATGCCTAAATTGTGGTGCACCATGCACGTTTCTCAAATTCTTCAAAAAACAAATGTTGCACAATATATCAAGCATTTTGCCCACAAAGCTGGATTCATCGGAAAACAATTAAATTGCAAATATTATAATTAAATCAATTTAAAAAATAATTATTTTGTTAAGACTGCCAAGAATATTGTATACAATATTTTAATACACTGGCAAAGAGAATATGTTTACATGTAGCTTATCATTTATTTAAGGTGAAGAATAATTAGACGTAATTATTTCTGAAAGTAGGCAAGTAAAATTTTGGTTTCAACACAGTTTTAATGATCTCCAGATGATGTCCACTTGATTAGCGAAACGAGCTTCACCTATTCGGTTCGTTGCTTGATTAGAAATTACCATCGCGTCTCTGATCTCAAATGAACAAAATTCGAGAAAATAAAATGAAAAATTATTACACTAATTGACTTCAAAGCTATGTTCAAATTCAACATTTCCAATTCACGTTGCGTTCTCTGAAGCGGTGACTCAGTACCGGAATAACTGATGATCGCAGTAAGCAGGAAAATATGGTTACATATCACTCGAAATGAAATATCCCAACCTGCAAAGTCCATAAGGTCGGCGACCTATCGAGCTCTCACCAAACATCTTTTATTAAGTCATCAACACTCTCCTAATTTCCGATCGAGATTTTATCGTCTTTCAAAACATGAGCTTCAAATTTAGTTTGACAAATGGCAGGATAATTTGCCATAAAGAAGTATTTAAAGATCGTATTAATGTTAGTTTGATTGATCTCTATTCTAAAAAGGTTCCTCTGTGCCATTTAAAGTCGACCTGATATGCGCTTTTTGATTAATGGTTTTCGCCAAATGTTATTCATCTCTGTTCGTTTGAATTATAATGTTTCAAAATATACCAACCTTACGTATTTAAATGTCAGTTTATATTGCCTAGTATTCATTCCCGGCAACAAAGAATTGCCGGATTTATAACTCATAACTTCATTATCCTACATATAAATATAAACCAGCTGCTCGTTCACGGGCGTCCGTCCCGGATAAAACTAGGTGACGGTCCCTTGTAATATATTACGATTAAAATGTACCTAATTTTTAAAAAATGCATCGCTATGAAGTAAAAAAAATTATATTGTTGAATCTCTATTAATAATAATAAATTCGGAGTGAGCGGAAAACATTTAACATGGATTGAGTCATTCTTGCTTGATCGTGAGCTCTCTGTGCGTGTAGGAAACTATTCTTCAGAGAAACGTAAAGTTTTAAGTAGCTTACCTCAAGATACCTGACGCACATTGCACATCATCTACTCTTTCCTACGCTGATGATCTCAAACTGTTTTCTTCACCGCCACCTGACATTCAACACGACCTTGACCTTATCGTGGGTTGGTGTTCTAATTGGCTGATTCCTCAGAACAGTACAAAATGCTGTGTAGTGCATATATCTAAATATAATCCAAAATTGAACTACAACGTTAACGGAAATGATCTTATAACCGTATCAGAGCAAAATGACCTTGGCGTTGTAGTGACAGACTCATTATCCTGGAGTGCTCATGTTACGAAAGTAGTTAAGAAATGCAATCAGTTAATTTTTATGGCCAGAAGGTCGTTCCAAGATCTTACAACCGAATCATTTCTCAATCTACAATTCTTATATTCGTTCATTCGTTCGCTTCTCGAGTTTGCTGTATAGCTGCGAAGAAATATATACGAGACTGTTTACGTTTCCATAATTAGCACAAAAAATTAAACTGAAGCCTGCGCTGAAAGTGCCGCTTTTGGAGTTCGGTCGGCTTGTGGGTACGCTTCAGTTTAACTTTTTGTGCTAATTATGGAAATGTAAACAGTCTCGTATTCCTTCCCAACTATAACCGTATGATCTTCTGGTTTAAAGCAAGAAACACGTTTCGTCCATCTCACACTTCAGCCACTGAACACAAGACGGATGCGTGGTGAACTCATTACAACATATAGGTTATTCCATAGAAAAATGTACTGATCATCATCTAAGATTGGATACATTATAGTCGGGTACAGTTTTGCTGTGCAGACAAAAAACGCAACAAAAACTTTGCGATCTCATTAAAATATCTCTATTTTTTCGCCTGCAAGTTGAATCACTCATATTTATAGGTTTTTAATGTACGTTGGCTTGTTTGATGAGACCATGCCGAATAATTAGCTCGTAAAGTTTTTATTGCGTTTGTCCCAGCAAAACTGTACTCGACTATACAAAAAAGGATTAGAATACCTATACGTAGATTCTACCAATTAAAAGGCGTATTTAAACAAACAATTTACAAGTTACACAAAACAGTATATTAAAAATAAAATTAAACACAAACAAATTATGTAACACCACCCTGTTATACAAAGAGACAAATGTATTTAACATATAAAATGCTTACAGTTATCATTCTTTATTGTGGTATAAAGCAAGGGATTCTATATATGTTTCTCATAATTACCCAACAAGATCCGTAACAAATAATTTAACGTTTATTTTTACCACGGCCGAACATTGATCAAGCTAAACATACACAAATAAATATAATTAAAAGAGGAAAAAACACAACATAATGATATTATTACAAGTTAGATTCTGTACAAAATATGATTACATTGTAGCCATTGAGATTTTGTAAACGATAGCATAGGTAGACATATTAAACAAAATTATCGTTAATATAATGATTCATGTAGATAATGGTAAACATAAAAAACAAATAATTTGAAATCACTAATCAATATATGCGTGGTTCACATATAAAAATCACCTAATAAATTAAACCAACGATGAATTATATATAAAAAAGTACATGAGAACGATCTTTTATGTTGTAATTTATTTTGGTGTAAATTAAGCAGGATAAAATTAAAATTCTATTTATTATACTCTCAACCAGATATGAAGAGTTCGGGCACAGATATTACAAGTCAAGCTCGATTAATGGTTACCGATACACCAGAGTGCTGAAGCTTAGATTTTTGAGATAATTTTACCAAGTTTATACAGGATTAATTTAATTCTTTGGAATATGAATTCCATGGAAAATTACCTTTTTGTAAAAACTTTAATAACATTATCGGCGAACCATTCGGTACGGTGTCATCAAACAGACCGACGTACTTAAAAACCTATAAAGGTAAGTGGTTCAATTTGCCGGCGGGATAGTACAGAGAGTAACGGTATTTTAATGAGGTCGTAAAGTTTTTCCTGCATTTTTATTTGCAGTAAAGCACTGAACGATACTATAGATGACATTTTAATTTTGGTTACCTAATAAATTTCATTTATTTTTTGTTGGTATTAGGTTTTTTGTCGTTTACTCGGTCCTAATTTCAACGAATGAGTTACAAAATCTAACTGAATTCCCGATTAAATAATCACATAATATTAAAATTATTGAATAAGGGCCCTTTAGAAATTCTTCAAAGTAGGCGCCGTGGCTTAGTTGGTTAAAGCGCCTGTCTAGTAAACAGGAGATCGTGAGTTCGAATCTCGCCGGGGCCTCATCTTTTTTTTGAGCAGTACTGAGTAGCACTATTGGGAATAGTATCTTGAACTTAAAATGTCATTTTCTGACACTTCATCTGAGCGGCAGTAAAAGTCCTTTAGTGCTGCTTACGAGAGCCACTAAAAGTATTTGAAGAAAAAATATAGTATCTTATTTTATTAGGAGTAAAAGTGGCTTTTACCCCGAATAAGACATGTTATATTTTTCCAAACGTCGATTCGCTATAAAAAAATAAAGATAAAAAAATTTAGCTGTGCGTTGCCATTAGCAACGGAAGTAAAAGTCCGCTCGAGCGGAAGAAAAAGTATCTTTACTTCCGTTGCTAATGACAATGCACTGCAGTCTGGAATGTCAAAATTTAAAGTCGTGAAATGAGTAAGAAATGTCACGATTTTCTGACGCTTGAAGAAAATAGTATATTGTTTTATTAGGAGTAAAAGTGGCTTTTAATCCGAATAAGACATGATATTTTTTTCCAAACGTCGATTAGCTATAAAAAAATAAAGATAAAAATTTAGCTGTGCGTCGCCATTAGCAACAGAAGTAAAAGTCCGCTCGAGCGGACGAAAAAGTACTTTTACTTCTGTTGCTAATAGCAGCGCACAGTCGTTTGAAATGTCAAACTCTCAAGAAATGTCATGACTTTCTGACGTTTGAAGAAAAACAGTATTTATTTAATTCATATTCGGTGTTTGAAGAAACAACAGGTTGTTATATGAGTAAAGTGATTTTTTGTATGTCGTATGTTCTTGCCGGACTCGCTTCGTCCATCAGTCAAGTACATCCATGACACAAAAATGTCATTTTTACTCCATATAAAACAATATACTATTTTCTTGAAACGTCAGAAAATCATAACATTTCGGACGGCCGTTCGTTTCCATTAGCAACGGAAGTAAAAGTACTTTTTCTTCCGCTCGAGCGGCCTTTTACTTCCGTTGCTAATGGCAATGCACAGCTGAATTTTTTTATAGCGAATCGACGTTTGAAGAAAAAATAACATGTCTTATTCGGAGTAAAAGATACTTTTACTCCTAATAAAACAAAATACTATATTTATTTCTTCAAATACTTCTAATGAGCGGCATTGGAAGACTTCTGCTGCCGCTCAGATGAAGTGTCAGAAAATGGCATTTTAAGTTCACAAAACTTGTCGCAAAAATAATGTTTTTATGACTGGAGGTCGAGAGGTGAGCGTACTTGCCTCTCCCCCAGAAGTTCCGGGTTTGATCCCCGGTCGTGGCAGTGGAAAATACTGTGAAAGGGATTTTTCCACTATACATGGATATTGGATGTGTGTCCCTTGTCTCTAAATGTGTAGCCCCCTCCCACACAAGGCTCTTCTAGAGCCTTCCGGGATAAAGGGGGTCGTAATTACCTGTGGTGTTATTTTTTATTATTATTATTGACTTCTGAAGAAAGTAGTATATTGTTTAGTAGGACGTTTGAAGAAAAACAATATTTATTTAATTCATATTCGGTATTTTAAGAAAAAAACAGCTTTTTATATGTGGAGTAACGAGAGATCAATTGGATATATAATCCATGATTATATTTCATTGTTCATTTTTTGTTACAGTCAAGGTAACACATCTCTATTTGCATTTATTTGACTTTACTTGTGCATGTAAATTTGTAAATTATTTATATTTGGCTAATAAACATTATTATTATTGTGTAAATTTTCACAAAAATATTATTGACTATGTGCCAGGAATTTTGGAGTGATAAGTCGCGCTCAACCAATATGGCAATTCTCGCAGTGTTCATTGTTTAGTGCACAATTATGCATTGATGGGACTATTCTAAAGGAAAATAATTGGTCCATTCAATTTATCAACTTAAATATTAAACAAGAAAAATCATAATGAGAATATTGTGTGAAGTAATGCAAAAAATTACCGAGCGAGTCGGATTTAAGTTACTTTAAACCTTCACAGAGCAGTTTGATGTGGAATAATCCAGGATTAGCGAACTGAATAGAATAAGCCGGAACTTTGCAGGGGCTGTTGCTCTAAAAGGGGATCAAGAATGAACCCCTAATTGTGATATTTGACGATTGTATTTATTTGTATAATGCTTAATTCAAACTGAAGTAATCGTTTTTCACGATCTGTTTCCCGACATTCTTATGTAAATTTTATACAGAGGATTTATTTACTTTAAAAAATGAATAAATGTTTTATATTTCGATGCTTGCGTCGACTTTGGAATGAAATGTTTTAATCTTGGCTAGCAATTTGAATCTTTTCACTGACGCCAGACACAATGAAACAACGACTGCGCATCCTCTCAGTTCGAGGTAAAATTCGTAATTTCGATCTATTCAACGGTAATACTTTTCTGAGTATGCTTTGAGTTGAGTTTCGATGGAAAGCTAGAACTTGATGGTTTATCGCAACGAAATAGTAACAGAGAAATTCGTGTATGAATTTAGTTGGTAAAAATGAAAAAATATTATTAAAATTCAGACACTAAAGCGTCTTGAACGTTTGGAATTTCTATACAAAAAGAAATGAGCTTAAGGCCCTTTCAGTCTATGCGAGAAAACATGTTAAATAATAAATTCATACAACAAATTTATTGTACAACTTTATTGTGTAACTTGTTATAATAAAACCGGGCAATCCAGATTATACGAAACAAAATAGTGTACATAATTTTTCAGCTGGCTGTATGTGAAATAGTGTCAAATGTAGACGATGCAATTATGGTGGCATGCCGAAGTTTTAGTTTCAGTTTCAATAACATCTTTTCAAGTGTATACAAGTCAGGGCGTGTTATACAACAAAGTTTTATAAGTTTCTTTGATCATTACCGACATCTGATGGATCACATATAACATATTATATAACAAGGAAAAAGTCGTGCAACACTGTGTTTAAATAAATAAATAAATAAATAATTTATTGCGTGTGCAAAAAACTAATATGCTTCATATAAGCGATTTAGTTAAATCTGGAGGTATTGCTAAAGCAGAAGATGGATGGTCAATGAGACAAATTGCACTGCGTTATAATATTGACAAAAATTCGGTGTGTAACATTTGAAGAAAGTGGAGAATAAACAGTACGATTAGTAGAAATCCTGGATCAGAGCGACGAAGGACATCATCTCAACAACAAGATTTGCAATTGGTAAATGCTTTAGTAGAAAATCCATCCTACTCAGTTATTCAGGCTGCTGAAGAAACGAATTTTCCTGGATCGAGTAGTACTGGTCGCCGGCGAGTAAGAGAATCGGAGCTACGCTGTCATGCAGCAGCACAGAAATACTTACTTAAAGCTGAACATAAACAAGCTCGAGAAGGATTTGCGCTTGAATTTTTAGCGCATGATGTAAATTTTTGGAACAATGTAATCTTTACAGACGAAAAAACTTTTCAGTCAATACACAGCGGTCGTATTCGTGTTTACCGCCCTCCGAATACTCGATTCGATGAGAAATATATCTAACAATGATAAAGGTGGTAGATTTTCCGTCAATATGGGGGCTTGGATATCGGCACGTGGTCCTGGTTTTTGTGGCATATTGAGGAGCGATTTAATAGTGAAACGTATATTAGGATTTTAGACAATATTATGATCCCTTCTGTGTTACAACTATTTCCTAATAATTGTTCCGTTTATACTGCTCATACCGTAACTAACTGGTTTCAAGATAACAACATCAATATTCTTAACTGGCCCAGTCATAGTCCAGATCTTAACCCTGTGGAAGAAGTATGGGGACTGCTCGTAAGAATTATCCAAAAACGAAATGTGAGATCACGGAATGCCGAAGAATTACTTGAAATAGTAAATAATGCATGGGAAAATATTATTACTAATGATTATTGTATAAGGTTATTTAATTCTATGCCAAACAGACTTATAGAAGTTATAAAGAGAAATTGTGCAATAACGAAATATTAATAGTTAGTTTCTTGTCAAGTAGGATATCATTTGTCCTTTGATCCAGGATTTCTACTAATCGTACCGTTTATTCTCCACTTTCTTAAAATGTTACACACCAAATTTTTGTTAATGTAATAACGCAGTGCAATTTGTCACATAAACCATCCATCATTTACTATAGCAATAACTACACCATTAAAATAAAAAATAAATTAAGTGATATCTGTTTTATTTCGGCTACTCATTACATATTCAAATAGAGACAGATTTACATTAGACAAAAAAAGTTGTCCTATATTTTTCTGCTCACGACAGTACCAGGTATTAGTTGTCCCATGAGCGTGTCTTCTGAATCAAAAGTTCCTGGCGGACAGTAGGATGAAGATGACTCACCTGTCCGAAGAAAATTGTGGAGATAATAGGTTGCTAAAACTACACTTTCTGCCCTTTCAGGCTCAAGAAGCATTGGTTTTCTTAACACCCTGAATACAGCAAATAGAATTCCAAATGTATTTTCGCCTACCGCCTTCCTCTGTTATGTCTGTAATTGTAAATTCGACTGTGTGAAACTTTCTAGTGAGTGCCTGAAAAGGGTGTCATAATATGCGGTTGCAAAGCAAATGCCTCATCAGCTAGAAAAACAAAAGGTGAAGGTGACGTTCTTCCTGGTAAAACTTTCATTGGTGGGAGCTTCAACGTAGACGTTTCAAGTAACTGTTTAAATGTTGTATTAGTAAATACTCCGCCATCAGACAAACGTCCTTGGCAACCTACATTTACAAACGTAAAGCAGTAGTTAGCGTCAACAACAGCTAAAAGCACTATGCTGAAAAATCCCTTGTAGTTGAAATAGTCGCTTCCAGTGTTTATTGCAGCTTGTAAATATATGTGTTTCCCATAGATACTGCCACAACAGTGAGGGTAATTCCACGTCTTGTCAAAATCATTTGCAATCGGTAGCCATTCCTTTTGATGTTTAAGTACCTGAAGAAAGACGAATTATGCTTTATTATTATATTCATTTGACTACAATTGTAGTCTAATCGAGTATTATACAGTGCACACCATAAAGAAAATTTCTAATGTTTCCCATATGCTGCATACTGTCTGGCGGATATTGTATGTTCATTGTACATAGAAATTTTTTTGCCAATACACATTAAACTAAGTGCTATTATAGACATAAAACTATCATACAGTTTTATTCTTAGTTTTGTAGGCAGAAGAGCGTTCACAGTCACATCCACAGGTGCAAGGTGATACAGAAAAATGCCAAGAAAAAACTGTAGATTAAACCATTGCACTACACCTATAACTAAATGCATCAAGAGAAGGCGAAGAGAAGACGCGAAATCTGAAGAAGCGTATGCGGTAATGAAACAACTATCAAGTAACGTGAGGTGACTTTGATGTATATGGTGAATATGTAGCGAACACCTTGTGATCCTTGCAGAATCTCAAATGCAAATCGGTTGTAACCCACGCCAAATATGACATAATTAATATTCTGTACCGAGCAGACTGTCGATATATCTCAAAATACACCTGGGCCATCCACCATACCGTACGCTACACCTACATCCGCTACATCATCAGTTACACCAATTCAAACAGACACTGACGTTCAATCATACAAAGGCCCAGAAGACAATACTGAGAATGAATTAACCTTTACACAAATGTTACTGAATTTATAAATGTCCTGTATGAGTCTCTTTCTATCTGAAACGGAATGAATAAAAAAGTTTAAGAAGTATATATCTGGATGACCCCGTTATCTTATAACAAGTTATATAATAAAGTTGTACAATAAATTTGCTGTATAAATTTGTTATTTAACATGTTTTGTTACATAGCCTGGAAGGTCCTTAACAAGCAATATGAAATATTAAAATAAACAGAGAAAAACAAATACATGTAAAGGATAAAAAAATGGCTATAATATATAATGAATTGCATACAGTGCCTCCATTATTAACTTGAATTAGAGAAATCATTCTCATAAAACTCATCAAAACTGTAGAAAGCCTTATTTTTCAAGTAACTTTTAATTTTTTTACATTTCAAAAAATTTAGGTTTTTTACTGAATGAGGAAGAGTATTATAAAATTTGACAGAATAATACCCTGTTTCGTTTCTTGATCTTGTAAGTCGAAGAAGTTACCATTATTCAAATATCTATGCTTGTGACATATTCATGAATCTGGCTGTGAGTTACATATTGATGTTCATTTTGTTTAAGATATATAACATTCGAGAATATAAACACAAGGTATAGTTAGTATTTACAGTTTAATAAATTGGTTTTTACAATTGTCTCTGCATTTAAGACGAGATAGTATGCGAATGCATCTACGTTTTAAGCCGAAAATGCGGAAGACATCAGCTGAGTGGCCCCAGTTTAAAATTCTATGCAGCATATTAGCATGAAAAGAACCATAATAAGCTGCAAGTCAGTAGTTAAGGGAAACTGTGTTAACGAAATTACGAAGGAAATAAATATTTTTTGCTATCTTTGTCGATAAAACATTCAAGTTAGTGCTTAAGCTGTAAACGCAATTGTCAATGTGTATTTGTGTAGTTATTGAGCTAAAAAATAATTAAATATGAGCGATTTCAGTAAAGAATCGATAAACGGTATTCCAGCAGATATACTGCTAACTCTAAATAAAACTTATGAGACATTACCACAAAAATCTAAAAGTAAATATGAATCATGCTATAAAAGTTTATGGATTAGACACTTATAATGGAATAAAAAAAGTTTATAATATATTAATGTTTGACAAAATTTTTAATATTTTGTAATTTTTTCTTAAGAGTATACTGTATAACTCGAGTAGATGATCCATATCCAATAATATCCATATCATACTGGAAAGCTTGAGCAGTCCTCCTGCGGCGTCGTGCTCGTATTTCTTGTGCGATATTGATATCATATCCACTCTTGTTGCACAAACTACTATTTAATTTTTTTAAATTTTGATGCTACAGAGTAAAGAAGAGGGAGAGATAAACCCAGGAGAGTAGGATTCTGTATATGGTTGATATGCAGCAAAATAATTTTTGCTGTTAACTCTCATCGCATTAAGTTTCTCGAATCTCCTCAAATATGGAAGATAAAGTGTTTGTGATTTTCCTATTTTCATATTTTTGTACTACATCTCTCTCACAAGTAGGCTGTGGATTTCGAATTTTTCTTTACTGAAATAAAGATCACAAAAATTAGGATACATTTTTCTAAAACTTTTCTCTTGCACAATAGATCTCAAGCGAGATATTCGTCGTGGCCTTCGTAAAACAGACAGACAGTATAATACTAGTCGTATAATGTGTATGAGCAGGAAATATAATTAAACATAATATTTTTAGTCGCAAACTCCTCTATAAAATCCTTATTTGGTGCAAGGTAGGCATGTGACGGCCGGCACGAGGATCCTTTGACTATTTGGTACATCCCGGTATTTTTACAATAGCGACATGTAAAATAGTCAGTAGGCGCCATCTAGCGGTCCAGTGTCTGTTGCAATCGAAAAATAAATAGCCTGACTGGGCTTAGCATAGTTCAAATGAGCTTTTAGAGGGCGGAATATTAAGCATAATATTTTCAGTCGCAAACTCCTCTATAAAATCCTTATTTTACTGTAAGGAACGTAACCAGACTGCAACCAACAGCTACTCTCCGGGCTATGTGCCCCGCCGAGCGCTGATTTACAAGTCATATGCCTACCTTGCATTGACGAGAGCCAACAGCTCGAAACTGCAGTCTACAAGTGGTGTGTGACGGCTGGCAAGAGAGCTCCTTTAAGTAGGATCAGTCTTTCGGCTGGTGTTTGTTGCAATCGAAGCATTAGCGTTTTGATGGTAATATGCAATTATTACACTTAACGCGCCAGACTTGTAACTTGTTGTTTAATATTCCGCCCTCTAAAAGTTCATTTGAACTAGGAAATATAATTCATTAAAAATATATAAACAGAAAATATTATTATGTGCACATTAATAATCGAAAACTATGAACTATAATGGTAAATATTGTTATCTATTTAAAATTGCAGAAAAATATATCAATTTTGTCCTGCACGTATTGGTAAGTAGTGACCATTTTCTGTATCGGAGACGATTCTAGAATATTTCTGTCTGTGATGCAAGAATGCTAAACATACAGTAGTAACGGGATTAGACTCTGGGAATTTATTGAGCATAAAACTGGTGTGCAGTCCAAACTGTTGTTAATAGTTTTATATAGGAAAATTACATTTGTATATGTATCTGCGTTTTGCAAGCTCAAATCGATCTAGCAACAACTGTTGTGGATAATGTTTAAGAGTAGGAACGAAAAGTCAGAAATTCGTAAGCAATGTGTGTATACTTATATTTATTTGATTGTCCTTATATTATTGATACAACAATACTTTAAAATTTTCCAAACGGGATGAATAATTTCTCTATAGTACATTTTAATATAAGAAATATTAAGGCGAATGCTAGTATATCACATCCAGGAGTCTGTATCCGCTCCAGGCCAGAAATACTAGGCTCAGTCGACAAAATAAGAAATAATTATGTACTGCTGTAGTCAGGGTGGTCATCACATGCGCGGCACCAGTGCGGTGTAGCACGGCACCGGCGGTGACGACAATGAAGGAATTGAAGGCTTTGGAACTTAAGTTAATGCGCCTCATTTCAAATTCACCTATCTCAGAGACCTCTATGCACATTGTCACGATATTACCCCATTGGCGGACTACATCCAGCAAGTCATGCAGAAGTTTTATACCTTCAAACTGAGTGACAGTTCGTTAACAGGCAACATTACATAACTTAGACAGCATAATGCTCCCTTCCGAATCAAACATATCCTGCCATATCAGGCGTTGTCCATTTTCGGGCAGCTGCTGTAGCCATCCTTTCGTGGGGAACAATCCAAGACAGCTCCTAATATATCCAATAGATGACGCCATGCGTACTCGGTTTAATGTCATTCACAATTTGTATCATATAATATATTATACAAATTGAGAATGACATTAAACAACAATTTAAAAGTCATATTATAACTTTCGTACTCAGTTTAATTTCTTTCTTCACTTGTATCATGTATAACCTTAAAATAGTTTAAATTTCCCGATTTCCGAGAGTTTCCCAATCTCTTATTTATAGAAATGAGCCAAATTGATAAAAAGGATTACGGTAGTTGGTCATTAAATCGTTTAAAACTTTAAAAGCGGAGCTGAGAAAAAGAGGTGCTATAGAGTTCATGGATAAAAAGCTGATTTGGTTGAAAGGTATATAATTACATTTATGAACTTAGGTACACAGCAACTAGTTTTCGTTTCACACCCTAATTAACTTTGTTTATTCAAAGACATATTTTTTCGTATTGACATTGAAGGACAAACAATCGAGTACAGCTGGTGTACTCTGGCGGATAAAATAAAAGAGAATGTTCCCCATTACATAGCTGCAAGAAGAAATAGTAGAAGTAAGAAGAAATACATACACACATACATAAAAGTAATAAATAGATACCCGCTGGTATTGCCACATGGACACACATAGCGTCGCGCGACAAGCAAGGAACGCTAGTCTCGTTTACGGCTGGCGCCCTCTGCTCATTGCACAACACTGCCACCTACCTCACTCACGGCCAACCTCTATGTACATAAAATTTAGAAAGAAACGAGAGAAATAACTTTTAAATTAAATTAATTTTATCTCAGAACTTAAATTATTTTATAGTGAAATATTACAATGAGCCCTTAACATTGAGTTCAATACTACAATATATTAAATAAATTAAAACCATTATTGTAAGCTTTGATAATAAACATTTAAATTATTCTTTTACTTGCCAAAACTGTCATGAAAAATATCACACTCTAAAAATTGGATACTGTTGTACAATATCATCATATGATTGATGGGAGAATATTTGGTGTAATTAGTTGTACACAATTTATCACAAAATACTCTATAATATCTTGTTCTTGTGTATGGAACGGATATATTTATACGTGCTAGAGTACAAGCTCTTCTACATAACACAGTTTAATGTAATGTCTTCGATGCTCCAATTATATAATTTAGAGTGACTTAACAAATATATTATATTTATATAAATTGTGTCATTTTAAGTAAAAGTTTGCGAATTGGTATTTGCTTTGAATTTTTTCTATATCGCGACGATACATGGTATAATATGGATGAATATGCATATCATTTAGGTCTTATTAAAACGTTAAAGAGTGTAACATAAGTTTTAACATCCCTAAAATCTGTACAGTTTCTCATTAGGAACTAGTTTCTTTCGCAACCTTCGTTTGTTAAATGTTCAATGTGTTTGTCGCATTATAATTTAGGATCCAATATATACCTACATACTTTATGATCTCCACTTTTTTTTAATGGGTCGTTGTTCATTATGTAATTAAAGTTAATATTATTTTCTATACTTTTAAAGAAATATATCATTTTACTACATTTTGGAAATATTTACTGGTAACATGATACAGACCACTTGTAGATTGTATGTACATCAATTTGTAGCTCTTGCAGTCCTTAAGGTTCTTTATTTTTAAAAATAGCAAATAGTCGTATTTTAGAATGTTGGATAATCGTGTTATATCATTCACAAACAGAATAAACAAGAGTGGACTCAAATTAGAACCTTCAGGTACACCTGAAATAGTAGTATGAACTATAACCATGGTAAAATAATATATGTTGACGATGACGTAAGTATGACTCCATAAACAAACACAATTTATCAGGTTTAGTTTATGTAATATTATATTATGACCTACTTTATCGGACGCTTTCTGAAAATCCGTGTATATAGCATCGATCTGAGATTTATCAACAAATGCTTCATGCGTATATTCTACAATATTTAGTAAATTACTTGTTATAGATTTTTGCTAATAAATTCATATTGATGCTGCTATATACTCGTTTTTACGTGATTATAAATGTATTTATATAAAACTCTTTCAAAAATTTTACTTATACATGATCATATAGATATAGGACGATAGTTTCTACAATCACATGTATCACCTGCTTTAAAGAGTGGACAAACTCTAGACAATTTTAACAGGCTAGAAAAACGGCACTGAGTTAATGACAAATTTAATAAACAACACAGTGGACGTACCAACACATCACTGCAGCCCATACGCTGGAATATTGCAATATTCGGTTTCAGTTTTTTTATGGCATCCTGTATGCCAGATTCAAGCACTTTAGGTATATTTAGGATACTATGGTTAGTAAATTTGCAATAGTAGTATTTTTGTTAATATTGAATAAAGTTCTCTGGTTGTTGTGGTTGTTTATTCAAAAGTTTATTCAAAGTTTATTCAATACCACAGACAATTATATTATTTGTATACTATATACTTAAATATTAAAATGAACTGCCTAAGCTAATGCAATTAGCTTGTTTGCATATTCAAAATAATTTTAATATAATAATGCAGTACCAGTAGCACATGTAGATATAATGTATAATATAAATAACACAAAAATTTAGTAATTAATTTAAGGAATAGAGGACAAGGCAAGCCGAAAAGAAGGGTGATATTTAGTTAAAATTTTTCAGGTGTTTTAATCAAGTATATTTTGGAATATTTGAGGATTATTTTTTATATAAATATTAATTTCATTTTTAAATTCATTGGATTTGGTTTTAGCTTTTATAGATGGTGGTAAAATATTGAAGAATTTTGGACCTAGGTAATAAAAAAATATTTGGGTACGACTCTTTTTATAAAACGGTGTTATAACATTTCTATTTACTTCTGATCTACTATTATATAAAGAGGTTACATTTGAAATTTCCGGTGACTTATATGTCCACAGTAAACACTGAAAGATATACAACTGTCTAATATTTAATATATTAGTTTCTTTAAATAAAAGCTCTGTGGAATATCTGCGGTGCTTCTTTAAGATTATTTTTAAAATATAGTGTTGTGTGATCTGTAATTTATGTAGATAATTTTTGTATATACCACCCCAAATTATTATGCAATATCTCAGTATAGACTCTACCAAGGGATTATATATCATTAACATGGTTTTAGCATTCAAGATATCTCTGAGTTGATATAGTTTATATATTAATTTTCTAATTTTTTTTGTGACAGAGACAACATGCTCATCCCATCTAAGATGTTGATCAACTTCGATACCTAAATATTTAGTACCACTTTTTTTCGAGATCGGTGCACAGTTACATTGTTGTTGTGGATAACCTATATCATGTATTGTCAACGTATTTTGTTGTGGTTGATCAGTATTAAAATATGAGAAAGTAATAAAGTTTGTTTTCTGGACATTTAAACTTAGCAGACTTGAATTTAGCCAGTCGTAAATGAGTTTTAAGTTGCGTTCTGCCTTATCGTAGACTTCCACCCAGGAATTACCCTCCAGAACAACTGCTGTGTCATCTGCATATGATATTATACGTCCGGTTAAGTTATTTATTCTAGTTAAGTTATTTATGTATATAAGGAACAGTATTGGACCCAGTACTGTCCCTTGCGGTACGCCTGTGTTAACTTTTAGAGATTCACTTAAAGTGTTGCAGATTTTGACACATTGCAGTCTATCTGATAGGTAATTCCTAAATAAAGTTAGAGTGATGCCTCTTACTCCCACATTTTCAAGCCTTCTTATTAATATATCGTGAGATACCGAGTCGAAGGCCTTGGCTAAATCTATAAATATACCAAGACATTTTTTATTATTTTCTAAACTGTTTACTACGTATTTAATTAAATCGATAACGGCGTCTTCCGTACATAACTGTTTTCTAAAACCATATTGCCTATCTGTTAGAATTTTATGTTTGTCTAAAAATTCTATTAGTCTATTTTTTAGACAATGTTCAAATATTTTTGCCAAGTTACTTATCACGGATATTGGTCGATAATTTGTACACAATTTTTTATCTCCCGATTTATAAATAGGGGTTACTATGGATGCTTTCCATTGACTTGGTATTTTACCAGTTGAAAATGTTAAATTTATTATATGCTGAAGTGGGGTTAAAATATATATATGCACACTTTTTATAATATAGATATTCCGTCAGGTCCTGATGCTGATTTATTTTTTAACTTAGATATACTCGTTATAATTTCGTTTTTTGTTACAGGGGCAAGAAAAAACGATTCATTTATGATAATTTCCTCGGATGCTAAAGTAGGATTATTAGCGTGTTTATTTTTGATAGAATCTGCCATTTCTTTACCAATATTAATAAAAAAATTATTCATAAGGTTTGCTTTTTCTCTATTTTCTTTTACTTCAATATTATTACTATTATACAAAGAATTTATATTATCATCTTTATTTCTTTTAGAGTTTGAAATATCATTGATTATGTCCCATATCTTTTTATAGTCTCTTTGTGCTAGTATATCTGAAATAAATAATGGCGACGGTAGTGTAGGGGTCATTGTACTGTTAGGAATCTGATCCATGCCAGATATAAGTGATTTTTTTCATAGAAGGCTATAAACTCTACTATAATGAGCGACAACAAGAATGGCGGTCTTTATAAAGAATGATCTGTGTGCAGATGTAAAGGTCGCAAAGCCTATCGAGGTAACAGTCCTAGAATGCAAATTTAGTTTCAATAAATCAGATGCAGTAATTACGGGTATTTATAGACCCCAACAAATACGGAGTGTACTTAGATTCCTATAATTAAAAAAAAGTGATAATAGAGAATAATCAGACAAACAAAAAACTTTAAATAACATAGGATCTAAAGCCCACAGTTTTCGAAAGAACATAGAAAAGAATTTAAAAGATTTCGTTTGAGGACTTCTGACTAGATAGGATCTTCGATATTTTTGTTATAATGATGTTGCAACATTGTTAAACGTAGATTAACGAGAAAGTTAATGCTGTTCGACACAATACGAGGCACTTTGGGTGTCGGCTTTTTTTTATTGATTCTGATAGGTTAGGACATTTTATACACAATTTTGTTACGGTAATAACTAAATAAAAGCAACTAATAAAATAATGTGTATGAGTAATTATGTATTATGTAGGTCATGAGATTTTATTGAAAAATTTTGGATCCGCCTAAAAATATTGTATTGAATTGTTTTTGTAGGATTTTGTGAGGCCCTGTATAATCTGAATAACGAACAATTGGAAAAACTCACATACAAAATCGCATGTGGCGAAAATCTGCTACATACTGATGGAACTAAACTATTTCAAAGCTAATTATTTCATATTAGTAGTAAAACTCAAAGAAACAATCAAGCACTGCATCTCACTGTGCACACATAAAGGAGTTAATAGAGCAATTTGCGATCGCATATGATTCCAAAGAGCCACCACGAGCGAAATTCCCGTCAGGCTTTTTAACAGGACTCAAACTACTTTGTCTAATACATAATTAATTATATACCTATAAATGCAAAGTTAGGTAGCAAAGTAACGTAGCTCTCGAGACTCAATTAAGTATCTCTCTGTCATTTAGAAGCCAAGCCAATATTTAAAGTCTCTGTGCTCTTTCCAGTAATCTTTGAAGTTGAGTCTTCTTATTGCCATCGTAGCGGTAAACTTTTGGTCAATTAAAACGAAAAAGTTTTGGCCGATCCTCATTAAAAGTGATTTTCAATTCACTCTAATGCCGCTGCTTTGCTAAGTGGAGATCGAGAATAGTAGAAAATGGCGCCCATACGTATGCAGATGGCCGGAACGACTTTCTTCCATCTCAGGCCTCGCTTTATTGTAAATTACGGGCTCTGTGGCGAAGGCACTAGTTAACTATTACAGTATAAATGCACCTCTAGGAAATTGTCTTAAAGAAATCTGTGGGACCAATCTTTTTTATATGAGGGATAATCTGGTGAATCGTAGTCGTCTAATTGTTAATTGAAGTGGAAATTTTTATATGAAATAATTAAGGTTATTTTCCAAGCTAATCCACTATAAGAAGTATAACATTGCAGTAGGGTAGGTAATGGAAAAAGTAAAATAGGTTAGTTAACAATACAATCGTTGCAGTTTTAAGCAGAGGGAGGTAGAAGGAAAAGAGGAACCTGATGTCTTTGCTGAACAACAAAGAGTTCAGGTACCTTCCTACTGGGTAAGTGGTACGAAGTCGCCTATTATCATGCAGAAAACTGGCTTTTCAACTTTACTATGAAATTCTTCAAAACTGTTTGTATTTATAGTTCAAATGTGCTTTTAGAGGGCGGAATATTAAAACTTATTTTTAGTCGTAAACTCCTCTATAAAATCATTATTTTACTATAAGGAAAGTAACCAGACTGCAACCAACAGCTAATCTCCGGGCTATGTGCCCCGCCGAGCGCTGAATTACAAGTTACAAGCCTGGCGCGTTAAGTGTAATAATTGCATATTACCATCAAAACGCTAATGCTTCGATTGCAACAAACACCAGCCGAAAGCCTGATCCTACTTAAAGAAGCTCTCGTGCCAGCCGTCACACACCACTTACAGATTGTAGTTTCGAGCTGTTGGCTTTCGTCAGTGCAAGGTAGGCATGTGACGACCGACACGAGGATCACTTGACTATTTAGTACATTTCGGTATCTTTGGGATAGCGACATGTAAAATAGTCAGCAGGTGCCATCTAGCGGTCCCGTGTCGCAAACGAAAAATAAATAACCTGACTGGGCTTAGCATAGTTCAAATGAGCTATTAGAGGGCGGCCTATTAAAACCTAATATTTTTAGTCGCAAACTCCTCTATAAAACTCTTATTTTACTATAAGGAACGTAACCAGACTGCAACCAACAGCTACTCTCCTATGTGCCCCGCCGAGCGCTGAATTGCAAGTTACAAGCCTGGCGCGTTAAGTATAATAATTGCATATTGCCATCAAAACGCTAATGCTTCGATTGCAACAAACACCAGCCAAAAGACTGATCCTACTTAAAGGAGCTCTCGTGCCAGTCGTCACACACCACTTGCAGAGAGCAGTATACAAGGCACTCGGAGAACAACGCTTGATCTTTTAGAAACTGATTATATTCGCGACAATAATAAGAAAAATGTTTATGCACATGTGATTGGAGCTATGGCCCTCTGAGAAGGTTGGTATTGAACTCATTTTCGTAAAAACCAAATACGCTTTTTAGTAGCTTAAAAAGATATGAGGGCCAGTGTATGCGCGGACATGTGTTTAGATTTGTGGGTGAATAAAAGTTTTTCCAACAATTTTAAATGAGTAATCACATCAAAGGCTATCGACATATTACAGTTAGTATAATCTTCAAATTCCAGCTCCCTTCAATCCAGGGAAATATATTTTTTGTATTATTATCGAAAGATTGTGCTTTTTCCTTTTTCCAAGCACACAATCTGCATTAAAATGTTTCAAACAAAATACCGCTAATAAAACAGATATTTATGCTTATAATTTAAGGATAGACAGTATGATTGCTTGTACAGAAATGCCCATAGGAAATTAGATTTTCCGTAGATAATCAATTATGCTATACGAAAAGTTCGATTAAAAGCACATGAGATTAAAATTGGCCTGTTTTGCATTAGTCAGTTTTATCAAATCGTACTTTTACGAATAGATATGCATACATAATAAATCAAATTTTAAACTCAAATGGATCGATTGGTATGCTTGTATTATTTATCCATTATCTCCTGGAGTAGATACACGAAAGTCATTATAGTATGAGGAAAGTACATGCAAATTGGTTTAGAAAATTTCTTCCCGTTTTAAATACATATCATTTTAAATATGCAAATCTTACATCTATTTTATTATCATTCTCATATGAGAGAGCTGCGAGAGAGGTAGAAAAATAACATTTTAAGAACAATATGGTATTGCATTGTTTTTGATTTTAGGCAGAACCGACGAACTAAAACCCCTCTTCGTTCGAATTATCTTTTGGTATTAGGTTCTCTACGTTACTTGTACTTACTTTGTTTGTGCCATTCTTAGCATGCTTCTTTTATTTTGTACTATACCTTCCCATTTATTTTCGTTTGTTGTCATCATTTTGGTAATGTTTTCTGCGGTCAGTATTCTTTCTGCTTTTTGGTTCACTCTATCCACATTCTTGACTCAACCTTCCACAGCGAAATAGTGTATGTTCGGTTGTATCTGCTTCTGGGCAGTACCAGCATTTGTCGCTTTTTGACAGTTGAAAATATACTTTGCAGCTCCGTGTTCGTCTGGGTGCTGTAGAAATTTGTCTTCTCCTTTTCGGTTGTACTATTTTCTAGTCTTCAGGATAAGTTTGTTCATCCATGGAACTTTCTCACTGTTTCTGCTATATATTTTGCCTTTAATTATTCTCTTGCTGTGTTCTTAATTCTTACGCATCCTTTGTGTCCGTACCAAAGGCGTATTTTCTGCCTAGTGTTATTAGAATACACAAGTTTATGTAGTTTCCTGTGGTGGCTTCGTTCGCTATTTTCACCACTTGCTCAATAGCATCTATTGTACTCTTTTCTTGTCTGAAACTATATTGTAACGGGGAGAGAACGTCTCTAGAGCGACCTGATTTGACGCTAACAAACAAATTCGTTGAATCCCATCGCGCGTCTCAAAATCCATCGTTTCGTGTTAAGACGTTCGAAAGCAAGCAGAAGATGGGTGACTTCGCGGCTGCACCATAAAAAATAATTTAAATGATTGTTAACGTAAAGTGGGCATGTTGCTATCAAAAATACATAAAACTGGCTCATAAAGGGAGGACTGTCTATTGTAATGGGATTTGTAATTACGCCCGAAGGTCTATAATAATTCGTGTGCACGGAGCATATTTGTGCTTGGATTGAGGTGAATTCAAACGGGGCTCTGATATTGCTCATTGTTATATATACCTTGTTTAAGCGAACGAAAACAATTTAATTGCACTTCATATACATTCATGTTTAACGAATTCATTTGACACTTTTATTGGTTGAATATATTTAATATTTATCGATAATTGGAATTTTAATTTAATATCTACTAGTGGTTATAATTAAAACTGTATTTTTAGCAATTATAACTTTAACATTTAGGCAATGGAAAAATTATTTGATGTACAGTATGTACTAGAAATGAATATCTCTTTTATATATATGCTAAGTGTAATTATTGACGAGAACTAGTATTCTTTGACTAATAATTTTTACATCCTAGCAGAAACTCTTTGAGAGCCCCACCTTGGGCGCCACGTTGGAACATGATGATTAATGTTAAATAACTTTTATTCACAAATTGTATTACCTATTTTCTGGGTTATCCGCCGCCTTCCTGATCAACAGATAATCATTTCTTCACAATATGCACCGTGCTAAGCTATATCAAAGTATTTAGTGCTCTCCTCTCCCCCTTATATAGTTGCTTTTTGCTAGAGTCAGAAATTTAAGGGATTTTAAATATTCTATTTAGTAATTTGCAATTAAGCTAAATGGAACAACCAAACAAACGAGCAAACAAAAAACTTAAATTAACCTTCGTGAGATACATGGCTCTGAAAATTTAAATACTCGTTATAAATTTTAATGCTCTGGTCTGAAATGGCCTTTCAGCATTACACATTAATTATTTCATGTTCTTTTGTGCGTATAACATTTTTATGGTAATATGTTTATTCATATTCATTAACTTTTAATAGCGTTTAATAAGAGTTTATATCGAAGATAACTCTTGATATACAACGTAATTTAAATTAATATTAAGTAATTGGCACTTGCGACTGCGGTAAACGTTAAGAAAATTCTGCTCTGCCTGGAAATGATGCCTGGTGCTTAATAAATTTATTAATAGTGTAACGTTTTGGCTAGGAAGAGAATGTTACTTTATGGTATAGTCGTGGCATTGTTCTATCCGAGTACGAACGGAAATTTCTATATTTAACTTTACATAATTATGAAAATTTAAAAAATGGTTTTTAATTGGCCTAAAATGTATTTATTACCGTAACATTTTTTACAATGATATATTATATATTATAACAGTGGCTAACGGAAAGTTGTCTAACAGTTAACCTAGATAAGACTAAATTTATATGCCTTAGTATATATGACAGAAACGTACCTAAGATAGATATACTTCAGTTACATACTCATTTATAAATAAACGAAAGCGTGACTATATATGTGCTATGAAACTGCAGCAAACAAAGAACATTAAATATCTCGGAATTGTCATCGATCAAAATTTGGAATGGACAGAGCATTTTCAATAATTAAACAACAAAATGTACAATGCAAATCCTATATACCGTCTGTTCTAATATTTACACATAAACATAAAAATTCATTGAGTACAATAATACAACATGTACACGACACAAGACAAAAAAATAATTTAAATGTCACAATACCTCAAATTAGATACACAATAACACAAAGATTTATAACGTATTATTGTCCTTCTAGAGACATCAAATTTAATCCACTTAAAATGCTGTCATAATTGTGATTCTCTGTAGTGTAATTTATGTGAGATGCACAAAATAGTAAAATTTTATTCAGAACACGCTCAATATGGTAAGGTATAGACAATTCTTATTGCACCACTCATTTATATTATTAATATCAATCTGAACACATACCGCATTATTAATACACTTTATGGTTTTAAATAGTTTGAGATCTTCTGCGAACAACAGAAACTGACAATTCACAATTGCACTGGTAATATCGTTAATAAATAAGCAAAAGGAAACGGGGCCACAGTGAGACTCTTGTGGCACTCTTGAGCTGATATCAATTTCATTGGAGATGAATGTTTAACCACTTGTATACATCCAGTCAAGAAACTATTGATCCATACAAGTAGATGATCACTAAAATCTAAATTTGACAACTTGTCGATCAAGATGCCATCCCCATCGAGCTTTGGAAAAATATGTATAAACGGAATAAATGAAATTGAAATTTGTTTGTTTTGCGCACTTTTGACCAATTTAGTATCTTCCACAGCCTGACCTAACCTAACCCTACTTTTACGGTATTTTTGTTGATTGGGTTTTGAAATCTTGAAACCAGTGTGCAATTAAGTAAGAACATAACCACAAAAAACATAAGCATAACGTTAGTGTACATAATAATATGTGACGTTAACCTTTTCTGTCCGTAAATAACATAGACCGTTAACATTTTTCACGTTAACGTATTTCCTAACTGAAACTGCGCATGCGTAGATGTCAAAATAGCGTTACGGTATTTTACATCTGGCTGCTCAACAACTCTCTAATAATCTATGTGGTTGACGTTATCAGGAATCGGGATCATCATCAATTATACAATCTGTCTATTTTACAAGGGCCACACCAAATAAATAATCTATTGTAGAAGAATCAAGTTCTAGAAACAGTTATCCCATTTTTGTGAGCTATATTTTAGTAAAAAGAAATTTGAAATCCATAGCCTACTTTGTGAGATATACAGGCTGTTCATTTTATCAGAGCACTCGAGAATATTTCACTTAATATCGGTCGTGCAAAAAAAAAAATATTTTTACAAAAATTGTGCAGATTTATATAACCTACAAAATGGTTTAAAGACATTTGAAATCCATGGCCTACTTTAAGAGTTATGACGGAAAATATAGAAAATGCGGAAAACGTCTAGGCCAAACATCTCCGTTATTTGAAGAGATACGAAAAAAATTCTAAGGCGAAATTTTTTTAGAAAACATTGTTTCAACGAGGTTTTATCTAATTTTTTCAAAACCGCTGTATTTTGAGATTTACTCTTCAGGCTGTTAAAAAAATTATTTTGAAACGGGTGGGAAATGGCGCCATTAAATAGAGTATTTTCCTCCCCTTTCAACGATATATCACATGCCATATTTATTCATTGGTACTAAGTTAGTAATTATAAAAACATTTTTTTAAAACCAATAATTTTTTTTTAACAAGCATTATACTTGCCGTGGAGAAGTATGATTAAATAAAATGATAAAATAAATTAATACGTTGTTCAAATCTTTGCTATAATAAAACATTAACACAATTAAGAAGAATAAAGTAAATTCAGGTAACAAAAACAAAATAATAATCAAGAAAGCAACATGGAGCAATTATGGAAAGAGTATTCACAGTTATGCCAATGTCTAGAGGTCCTCCATAAAAGCGTCACTCCTTGCTCAGAAAGTTAAAATGTCTTTACCAATTAATTTAAGTATAATATCCGTTTGTTTGTATTTCATGATTTCACTATTATTTCAATTATTTTAAAATAGTTGGCTATGAACAAACTTGACAATTTAATTTTTTGACAGATCATCTCAGTTAATACTTAAACTCTCATTCAATCACACTCGTTTAAGAATTTAGAATTTTCAAAAATAATTTTCATTCACATTGATCGTTATAATATGTTCGTTACATATTGCCAATACAATTTTAACTCTGGATTAGCTCAAGTAGAATATAGAAACAGATTTCCACAAGCACTACAGCCGAATAAAACTGTTCAGAAAATTAGCTACGAAACTGAAAAATAATTTTTCATTTTTAAAGAAGAAGACAAGGTTGAACATTGTTACTGATAATGTAAATGAGGTAAACCGAGTTATTAATTATGTAAGAAATAAAAATACAGAAAATTTGGAAACATCATTAAGAGAAATTCAAATTGCTTGTCATATAAATAAAACAAGTGCTAGAAAAATTTTAAGGAAAAATAGTTACCGGTGTTATAAAGCCAAAAAAGTTCACAATTTACAAGCGGGGGACAAACCAAGGTAGGTGGCTGTTGGAAAAGAAGCGTGCCGATCCATTAATATGTAGTAAAATACTTTGTTCCGACGAGGCAAATTTTTCCAATAATGGATTTTTTAATCGCAATATTCATTACAAATGAACTTCTGAAAATACACACTGGCATAGACCGACTGGGTTTCAAAATCGTTTTTCAATAAATGTGTGGATAGGTATTTAGGCACCAATTTAATAGGTCCTTATTTTTATGATGGTCACCTCAGTGGTCAAAGGTACCTAAACTTTTTGAGAAATGAATTTAATGAATTCTTAGATGACCTACCTTTAGAGAATCGACACAACGTTCAATATTTTCAACAAGATTGAGCTCCTCCCCACAATTCCCAGATTGCCTAGATTATTTAGACGAAATTTTGCCTCAACATTGGATAGGTACCAATGGATTTATTCGATGGGCCCCTCGTTCTCCAGATATAACCCCAATGGATTTTTTTCTATGGGGGGTATATTAAAGATAAAGTGTTTTCGACGACACCGCAAAATGTAGAGGACCTAAAAGCTCGAATTCAACAGGCATGTATTACAGTTACCCCCGAAATGCTGAGTAATGTTTTAGATGCAGTGCCTCGCCGCGCTCAATTGTGCATAAGAAATAAGAAAGTGGTGGATCAGTTCAATTACTTAGGCAACGTTGTTAATGACAAAGCAAACATGGACAGCGAGATTCGCAATAGAATTAACGCTGCATCTAGAGCACTCTGGGGACTTAGAGAGAGAGTATTTGACAACCACGACCTTGCTTTGTCAACGAAAATGGCTGTCTACAGAGCAGTTGTCATTCCAACACTGCTATATGGATGTGAAAGCTGGGTCACTTACCGTCGTCATGTGAAAGAATTAGAACGTTTTCAGCAAAGACATCTCAGAAGTATGATGAAAATCCGTTGGTTCCATCACATATCAAACGTGGAAGTACTCAGGAGAGCAAACAGCCTTGCAATTGAGGTGCTTATTTCAAGAGCACGCCTAAGATGGGCAGGTCACGTTCATCGTATGCATGATAACCGCCTTCCTAAATGCACACTTTATGGTGAATTGCTAAGCGGTAGAAGAAGGCGTGGCGGTCAACGAAAGAGGTTCAAAGACGCTCTCCATGAAAATCTAAAATCCTGCGGTATTGCAGACGAGCAATGGGAACAACTTGCAGCGGACAGAACCGAATGGCGAGGGATTGTGGCCAGCTATCAAGGAAATGTTGCTGCAAGAAGGCCGAATCCAAGACCTAACCAGGTCTATGTTTGTCCTGACTGCGGTCGACATGTGCTCTCCCGAATTGGCCTCTATAGCCATAGTCGTGTGCACCGTAGATGAATGGGAATTACAATAAACTACACCTGTTACTTGTTTTTTATTGTACACAATTTATCGACTGTAACATTTTCATACTCGGACTCGAGTAACGGCTAATAATAAGCATAAGAAATCGCGGTGACACTTTGAACACTTGATATGATATCTTAAAAATTATTTTGAGGATTATATAAATATTAATGTTCTGTGTGCTATATTCTTTTTATTATTATTATTTTGTTTTTGTTACCTGAATTTAATTTATTCTTCTTAATTGTGTTAATGTTTTATTATAGCAAAGATTTGAACAACTTATTGAATTATTTTATCGTTTTATTTAGTCATACTTCTCCAAGGCAAGTATAATGCTTGTTAAAAAAAAATATTGGTTTAAAAAAAATGTTTTTATAATTACTAGCGTAGTACCAATGAATAAATATGGCGTGTGATATATCGTTGAAAAGGGAGGAAAATATTTTATTTAATGGCGCCATTTCTCGCCCGTTTCAAAATAATTTTTTTAACAGCCTGAAGAGTAAATCTCAAAATACAGCGGTTTTGAAAAAAAATTAGATAAAACCTCGTTGAAACACTCTGTTTTACAAAAAATTTTCGTTTTAGAATTTTTCTCGTATCTCTTCAAATAACGGAGATATTTGGCCTAGACGTTTTTCGCATTTTCGATAGTTTCCGCCATAACTCTTAAAGTAAGCCATGGATTTCAAATGTCTTTAAACCTTAACTATTTGTAGGTCATATAAATCGGCACAATTTTCGTAAAAATATTTTTTTTGTACGACCGATATTCTCGAGGGCCCTGATAAAATGGACAGCCTGTATATTTTATTTCAAGTAATTATAAGCATTAATGGCACTTGAAATAAATATTGTTAAATTTAAAAACAACTTATTTAAATGAAATTGTGTAGATTACAAAAGCAAAAATGACAGTAATGAAGTTCGGCAAAATTTCATTTGACCACCTCTTTTTACTTACTATAACGTCAAACAATAATTTCTTAATACGAAACCATAATACACCATGAAACGACACAATAAACCATAAAGAAAGTCAAGAAACAGGTGCCGCCATTTACGATGCCATCAACCGAAACAGTTGAAAGATAATTGACTAGGAAGAGTCCAGGTCGTCCGAGGTTTGTTGAGTTAATAAAGTTGGCTATGACTTTAATCATGTTATCGTTTGTGAGACCATCCGTTAGCCTCTTATTTTTCTTTTATCTTCATCAGCTTATAGCTTTTCTATCTTAATAAGTGCTTTTAAGAGATTTACTGCGGATTATATAAGTTATAATACATTTTGACCATTTTAAGCCTAATCCGAAAGGTAATATGTTGCTGGAATGGAGCAATATAAAACCTATACTCTCGAGAAACAATTTTGTTGTAGTGAAATTGTTCTTTTACTAGAAATAAATTGAGTCCTTTATGAGACATTTTACTTGCGATGGTTACGCGTAGTTTTTATTTCTCTGTTTCATAGAGATGTACATAAAATAAAAATAATTTAGTTCTTCAAACCATCTTGTGTTGCTTTAGAAGTTTTGCTTTCGAATAATTATTTAGAATTTAGAAAATCTTCGATAATTAAAAATACCATCATCTAATGGACAGTATTTATTCTGCACTGAAAAAGATGGAACAGGGTGTTGTTTTATTCCCAATAAAATAAAGGGTTCGGCCTGAATTTCCTTTGTTTGCCCATGGTTTATGTAACACTACACCAATAACTTATCAGGTCGCACCGCCAACGGGCGGTGTAACTAAACGATTGTAAATATTGCTTTTTTAAAGCATATGTGACACCAGAAACAACATTATCTTGTCACTTTATTTCGTGCTAATGTAACTGGGGTTGGGAGAACGTAAAATTGGGGTTTGTTCTTTGACCTTTGAGACATTGCATGCTCACTTTAAGTTGAAATACAAAGTGAATACGCTTGGGAACATGCGAAACAATTTGCTTATGAAAGGCGCCACTCTCACACTTTTCGACTGACAGTATGCTGAAACAGTATCTTATGATGCAATTTTGTAAGTAATGTATGTTATACCGTACGTTAGTAATTACAGCTCAAAGTTGTTTCCATTTTTGTCAGAATAGTTTGATTAAAACTGTTAATATAAGTTTCAAAAATTAGGCAATCAATGATACTGATACACATGTAGAATAACTGAGAACTTATCGTTAAATTTTTGAGGATGTACAACTCAAAAACGTTAATAAAATCCCAACAAAAGGGTCGTGAAAAAATTATTGAAGTTTTGATGTTAAACGCTACTCAAATGGACGGCTATACAGGATGTCTCACCGGGAACTGAATCGATCGATATAGAGAAAAGTACGCATCAGAAAATTTTGAAAATTTAGATAATTACTAATGTCGGTGTGGCCAATCCAACTAAAATAATTACAAGCAACGGCACTTCCGTTTATACCGGAAATCGATACCAACTTGCTTATTTCAAATGGAACACCCTATATAGTTTAGGGTTTTTGAAAAGAGCATAAAATTCTGAGTCGAAAATATGTAGCATATCCTATAACTAAACCTAGGCGTTTCAGAGATATTTGACATTTTATAGAAACTTTGACAGGTGCAATGATTTGCAAGAACCGTTATAACTTTCTTCTTGTAAAAGATCCTCATTTGCTTCTTATCACACAAAAAGAACACAAGGAGAACTACGTTCGACGAAGAACTACGTTCTACAACTCAATTCAATAACATCATACCAAGTGTTCCGTTTTTCGCGTTACATTTTGTCAACTTCAAACTTGTTTAGGTCAAATGGAACACCCTATATTTTTTTACGTCAAGTTGTGTAAAATTGAATTCCCTTTTTTCTGATAAATAAACTCACAAAAATTCTGTCTTCTTAGGAAATCTGTTTCTTTTAATCCTTGAACCGTATGGAATGATAACGGGTGACACTTATGTTTTAATAAAAGATTCGGTGAATTGGATCCTTGTATTGTCCCGATTCCAGAGCAGTTTGTCTTAATGACATCCTTGGAAATGTATGAAAATATCCCAGAATGACTATTTCAATGTTTTAGTCATCAACAATAGGCTTTCTTCTTTGCATTTCTGCTTTGACAGAGCCATAATTTTTAAAATTTTCCAGTATGCGTTTACAGTGTTTGGTGACGGTTTCCGTTTTTCTGGATATCGAGTAGCAAATGTGCTGCAAGTTCTTGATATTACTTTATCACATTCTCCATAAATAATAAACAAATTTAAAAAGTTTTCGCTGGTATAATTTAAACGTGCTGGCATTTTTTGACATAAGATAATGACTGATTGTTTCTAATCATGGCTATTTTGATGAAATGATTACAATTCATGAATTTTTAATAACATCGCAAATATTTCAAAAAGTTGTAACTTTAACCCCCACAATGCTAATATCAGAAAAAAGGGAATTCAATTTTACACAACTTGACGTAAAAAAATATAGAGTGTTCTATTTGACCTAAACAAGTTTTCGAGGTTTGAAGTTCACAAAATGTAACACGAAAAACGGAACACTTGGTATGATGTTATTGAATTTATTTCAGTTGTAGAACGTAGTTCTGCTTGTGTTCTTTTTACGTGACAAGAAGAAAATGAGGATCTTTTACACGAAGAAAGTTATAACGGTTCTTGCAAACCGTTGCACCTATGAAATGAATATGCTACATATTTTCGACTCAGAATTTTATGCTCTTTTCGAAAACCCTAAAATATATAGGGTGTTCTATTTGAAATAAGCAAGTTGGTATCGACTTCCGGTATAAGCGGAAGTGCCAGCTGCTTGTAATTATTTTAGTTGGATTGGCCACACTGACATTAGTAATTATCTAAATTTTCAAAATTTTCTGATGCGTACTTTTCTCTATATCGATCGATTCAGTTCTCGGTGAGACACCCTGTATATCTCGTACCAATTACACAGTTGCTAATATAAAATTAATACCTTAATAAGAATCATGATATTTTTATTTATTTTTTATTTTACGAATACGGCTGCCCAGACAGATATGCATCCAATTACAGGGCAGGAAATATACAAAAAAATATATATACAGTACAGAAATAAAAGCTTAATACTAAATAATTTACAGAGGAATAATTACTATTAAAACTAAAACTAAAGACAGGAAACAACAACAACAAAAAAAGAAAAATATATATGAGGACATAGTAGTAGAAAACTGAAGGTTAACTTAAGAGTGATTTAAAATACATTAAAAAAAATGTTTTCTTAACCGCTCACAGGTTACCGAAGTAACCCCATGGAAGATCTCAAGGATCTTGTGCTAGGTAAAGAGAGACAAGGCCCTACAGTTTAATGTGGTAATTATAAATATTCAAAAGAATAGTTACAATACGCACTTGGTTTATTGTTTCATTAGTTTTGTTCAGATTTCTCTGACGTGTGTTTCGGTTTTGCGACCATTATCAAAGAGTCTTATGTTTCATCAAGAACCTACCACAAATTCCATCCAATTAAGTTTAATGTGGACTCCGAACCACTCTTGGGGCAATTTTTTTAATGAAAAATTGTTTCGCCTTGCGGGAATCAAATCCACTTCGCTAGGCAACTCAGTTTGCTAGATAGGCGCTTTAACACACTGAGCTACCGTCCCTATTGTTTTATATAATTAATGCTACAATTGAAAACATGAAGGTTCGCCTGATAGCTTAGGTAATTTGAGCACATATTGTGAATAGGAGAAGATTTTGGTACATTTGTTCTTGGTGTGTCCAAATAGAATAGAGCATATCAGCGAGTTTGAAAAGATGGAATATTAAATTGGATGGAGCTAAGAATATCCGGGCAGCCTATCTGACTTGTTAAAAGTTTAAGTAGAAAAAGTACAGAAAAGTAGACTCTACGCGTTGCTAAGTTATTTAAATTAAATCTGGCTAGCAAGTCAGATTGTCGTGTGCCCCTGGGAGGATAAAATCCACCAGCTATCTAAGAAAGATATTTAACGTGTCTTCTCTGAACCCGTTCCAAATTAAGGATATGATTATTGTAATGTGGATTCCAAACAATACTACCGTATTACAATTTTGGCCGTACAAAAGCATTAAATAGGAGAGAAAGTGTGGAAATATCTTTAAAGCACCCTGAGTTGTGCGAGATAAAGCTTAGGTTTCTGAAGGCATTAGCAGTTATGTCATCAATATGGGGAGCAAAAGTTTTGAGTCAAAGATGACTCCAAGATCCTTGAACTGAGTGCATCTTGTAATCATTTCATTGCCTATTTTGTAGGAAAAGTGTATTGAGTTATTTCTCCTCGTAAAAGTCATCACATTACATTTGGGTATATGAGAGGTTATGTTGTAATCGACGGCAGTCTTCTTAAGAATTAATAGATGGAAACAGTTTAAGATCATCGGCATATATCATTGATGAAAATTATAAAAAACAGTGTGCCGAGAACAGAGCCCTGCGGAACTCCTAACGTCTCTAGTACTTTGATAGATGAGAATCCATGATACTTGACGTTTAATGTCCTGTTACAAAGATATGACTCGAAAAACCATGAAAGTCAAGACTTAAGCCAAAGACTGACAACTTTCGCAATAGGAGCCCATGATCCAGTCTGTCAAATGCTTTAGACGGGTCTGTGTAAATTATATCCCTTTGGCCACCTTGATCCAATGTATTTGCGATGAAATGCGTGACATTTACCAAGTTGGTAACTGTAGATCTACCTGCCAAAAACCCGTGTTAACTGAAGGAGAGTTGAGATGTTGCATGGAAAGAGATTATATCGTATAAAACAATTTCAAAGAGTTTGCGAAAATTATTCAGGATAACTATGGGTCTATAATTTTCGATAAGAGTATTGTCACCTTTTTTAAAAACAGGATAGATTTTAGACTGAGTCCATATGTGAGAAAAAGTAGTTGTTTGTAGTGCTAAGTTAAATATGATAGACAGTGGTAAGGCGAAAATTGGGACACAGTCTCTTAACAAAAACAGTACATTTCTTATGAGCAATATCGCAGTACCGTGGGGAAAACCTGGGGAATGAAACCCAAAGTGGTCATGTGGATATACAGTGCCGCAATAGTTCTGGCCCTACCAAGAAATATGTTACAATAACGTATGTAGATAACTGCAATTAATGCATATTTAGTTACAATTAGTTGAAAATGGTTTTTATTTTGGTACTAAACTCTAATAATTCATTCACAAAACGACATGATAACCTAAACATTATTAAGTCAATATTCGCTGATCTATAACAGTTATTATAGTACATTTAAAGATAAATTGTAATAGATTTAAATCGTTTTATCATCTGGTTCTAGCAACCAGTAACTCTTGTATAGGTAACATAACATTTCGTTTGAACATGTTACTCGAATGTAAACTAAACCGCTGAATTAATCTAGAATTCACATATAACAGATGAAAACGTGCATTCATTTTTATGTATTTGTCACAAAATGTATTTTTAATAATTTAAAAACTTTTGTTAAAAGTGAATAGCACGTAAACAGTAGAGCTACACAAAAGACCGTTGCAACATTAATTACTTACCTCTTGTTTTTTTTATGGCAGCTTAGATTTATTAAAATTCAGCTTTTACATTGAAAATAAAACGCAAAACAAGCCAGAATATACTGTTAATTAACATATGAGCAAGCAGTTGATTGATAATAAATTGCCCATGCATTTCGGCCGATTTGCCGCAAATTAGTCGTAAATTTCGGAGCGTTCGAATGGAAATTGGATCATGAATTAGTTCATATTTATTTAGAATAGTGAATAGTGGTTTTTATATACATTTAGTCGACCATAAAATCATGTGTGTAATTTATTTCACGGGTCACTTTTCGGAATTATGCCATTCCGCAAATTCAAGTCCTAGCTGATATTTATCCGAGATTTATTCCAAAAACGTGTGCAAGCTGCTCATTCAAACTTAGGAGTATTGTAATTGGGAATGAGGTGAACAATTTTACAGAGTAAAATTTTTCCTCTTCTTCTCCCTTTCGAGAGAAAAGAGAAGAGATTCTCTTCTGCTTCTTATTTACTACTAAAACAACAGTCTTACTTAAGCACTCTGGTTATAAACAAATTCAATGTTATCCATATAAAAAAATGTCTACGTAATTTAAATCTCATGAAGGGATCAGAAAATAATCAACAATCAGAAAAAATGTCTTTTCCCTAGATATTCAAATGTTTGCCTTTCAATATCTTATTAACAAAGAAATTTTTTACTTGAAATGTAAAATGCATATTTGTAAATATTTATATTTTCATCTCCTTAAGTAAATAATATCAAGAAACCCGATTGGGTTTCGCAGCTAATTTTCTCTTTCTCTCATGCGAGAGTGAAACAGGACCGGGATTCTATACAGCAAGATGTTGCTTTCTGCGCCATCTGGATATTTTCTTTCTTTTATAAACAGAACATAATCATTTAACATTGGTAATTACATGCGAAATGAGTTGTTTATCGTTTCATCTTTCAAATAAATACTTTCCTTTAACTTGTCGTCTTATTACAGCATTAAATAAATAAATAACACCACAAGTAATTACGGACCTCCTCTAGGAGAGCCTTGTGTGGGAGGGGGCTACACATTTAGGGACAAGGGATCCGTGTATAGTGGAAAAATCCCTCTCACAGTATTTTCCACTGCCACGACCGGGGATCGAGCCCGGAACTTTTGGGTGAGAGGCAAGTGCGCTCACCACTCGACCATCAGTCATACTGTTGATGTGAATTTCGAGATCTGTCATTCCGGTTATATTTGTGTACTAGACTGAAGTACGCTTTCAAAAACTGAAGTATGACGTTGATGGATACGGAAGTTAAGTCGATTAATTTGATCCTGTGACAGTGACTTTTATAAATAACGTGAATGTAGACACAAACAAGTAAAAACATAAGTATAAACATTTACCTAAAATTTTGTAAAGACATAGTGAAGTTAGGCGCGAGTGGGTTTTCTAACCTAAAAATCGAACATTTAAGTAGGATTTTTCGCAGGCATTCCGCCCTGTCAAAACGGGTCAGGGCTACATAGCCCCAAAGAAGATTAAAACAATTTTTAGAGAAAGACGGTCGGCGTCCTCCGAGCACAGGCCGGGACGTTATCTACGGAGATTGTTGTGATAAAATAGGCTAGGATGTTATTCACGGAAAGTGTTGCGCAAAGGCAGGTTGGGATGTTGTCGCCCGCAGAGGGTATTGCGTATTGTGAAAAGCCCTCAAAAATAAAGATGTGGGAAAGTTACACGAGCGTGTCGGGGGGATTCTTGTGCCATCAAGGTCGTTCCCGGCCAATCAACATACAAAAAGTGAAGCAGATGGAAGTACTGCCAACATCGATAGGCTAATAGTTCTTAGGCGAAAATTAAAGAAACGAACCAACAGGACGCAGGAAAGCGCGTAGGACGTCAGTGTTGAGAGCGTTAAGCTTGTGATAAAGTGTACTAGATGGAAGTATGCCTTCAAAAACGGAAGTATGACGTCGACGGATACAGCTTAATTCAAGCAGTGGATAAATTTGTGGATAAATAAATACAAGTGAATGCAAATGAATAACGAAAAAAAGTAACTGTGAATAAATTACGCTTGAAAAGCACGAAACGATGTTGTTTATTGTCTGCTGTGGCGAGTTATAAACGTCTGTCAAGAAGAGACTAGAGAACAGAATTGCATTTACGCTAGTGTCAAGGCAAAGTTTCCTCATTATTATATACACTTAAGGTGCGCTTACAACCTATTCGGCTCGTAATCCGACACCGGCACTCAATATGTTTTACTATTAACATTTCAATTTTTCACATCAAATAAGACGACAATAGGGGAGAGCGTGGGTGTATCTTTATTATGTACATACTTCTATATGCGATGTAAAGCAACGTAAGGCGCGGTTAGTAGTTGGATGGGTGACCGTTCCAACGAAGACCGCGTCCTCGCGTCACACATCTTCCAGCGGCTTGTATATCAGTGTATGGGTGGAAGCTATACAACCTTAGGCGAGGGTTGTATAGGGGTTATACCATCCTTCGGAGGGATGTAAAGCCATCGGTTCCTTATCTATTAAATGTTAGGCAAGTAAAAAATCCCTACTCTTCTTAAGGGAAAAGGTTCGGCAAAATTCCTGGTTGGGGGTAGCTCGTCTACAGGTGTCAATGTTAGGCCTCAGTAGCGGAAATAGGCCTACGTTAAATAAATGTATAAAAAAAAGAGGACAATACTATTCAATATAAAATGTAGATACCCTGTATATTATATTTTTCTCATTTTGTAATTGGTACTTGTAATATTGTATGGTGTATTTCTAAAATAAATTTAAAAAAATATAGCTATAAATATGGCATTTAGAAAATTAAAATTCTAAGTTTCTAAACGCGGTCTTATCGTTTTGCAAATCACTGTCATAGCTTTTTGAATCATTTATTCTTCGCCAGCTTTCTACGAAATTATATGAATCCCAATTCCCAGTAAATACTGAGAAATTATTTATTAAAATTGACGTTAACTTAGACCAAGGTCTATTAAAATATCTAATTTGCTTACAGAATTAAAAGTGGTGCGATAATTTAATTAATTAATTCATTCTATTTTCAGGATGTGGAAATCAGCACTTATTCAGTTAACCTATATTTCCATCTCGTGATTTGTGACTAAACAATTTGATCATAAATTCATGCAATAACCCTCAGTGGTTTTGTATGTGGTTTCGATGAAATCTAAGTTGACGCCTTTTCTAATTGGATGCAATTCAGGGAGTAAATTGCTATGTTCACGGAATTGAATCACTCGGATAATTTATATAATTCCCCAAAGTACATCTAATTAAGATATTGTGGTGAGTGTATAATATAAGGCGACAAATAAAATTGATCTCAAAAACTGTTGAACATATTCTAATATACTTTTATGTGATAATAATAATAATAATAATCTCTTTATTTCCAACAGGTAAGCACCCAATTACAGGAAATACACGAAAACACATATTATGATAATAGCGAATAAAAAAGAAAAATAATATTGACACTTAAGTTACAAACAAAATTAAACCTACTATTCAGTAATAATTATATGACTTAATATACTGCCTAGACTGTCAAAATTAATATCACATAGATGGGAGATTTTATTAAAATTATTGCACATTACATAAATTGGAGATCTCGCTCATAATATTTGTCCTATAGTTATTGACATAGAAGGTTGTGTGACGGCGGAGTTTCTAATGAAACGATTTTAAAACGGTTCGTTGAAATGGACGTATTAATTCTTCTCGGCGGGTAAATGCCATCCTGACGCCTGACGTTGCTTTACATCGCATATCAAAGTATGTACATAGTAAAGTCGCACCTACGCTCGCCCGGCTCGAAATGTTAACTGGCTATCGAAGATAATACCCAAATCTTTGATTTCAGTACATCTTGTTATACTCTGAATTTAATTTATAATCATATTCTTTGGGTTTATTTTTCCGAGAAAAGGTGATAACATAACATTTTTGAACATTAATGCACAGATGGTTCGCACTACACCAATCAGAGACAGCTTTAATGTCATTCTTGATCATCCTACAATCGCTTATCGTTCTTATCTCTCTATAGATTTTCAAATCATCCGCGAACATTAACTTTGAACAGCTAATAACATCATTAATATCGTTAATGTAAATGAGAAATAGAAGTGGTCCTAAATTGGAGTCTTGTGGTGCTCCGGTTGCATTAATGTAGTAATCCGAACTAAAACCCTCGTACTCGACAAACTGCCTGCGGTTGAATAAATAGGACGTAAATAAATTAATTAAGCCTACGGAAAATCCAAAGTTATCCAATTTCTTTATTAATAAATAATATAGATCGATTTGATCAAAGTCTTTTTGAATATCCATGTATACTGTGTCTACTTGTCCTTGCTTATTGAGGATTTCCGAGGCAAACTGAGTTAAGCAGGTTAAGTTTGTGATCGTAGATTTTTTATCTAAGAATCCGTGTTGGTGTAGGGAAATATATGGTCTGACATTAGGATAAACGCAGTTATATAGTATTATTTCGAATAATTTCGCAAAATTACATAAAATAGAAATAAGCCGATAATTTTGGAGTAAGCTGGGTCACCTTTCTTTACCACGGGAATGATTCGAGCGATTTTCCACATATCGGGAAATGTAGCTGTTCTCAAGATGATGATTGTTTTACTAAATAGCTTTGATTACATTGTACTTTGGTTCATGTAAAATAAACAGAGGCATCTTGTTTGGGGGGTTCTTGACGATTTTTTATTAATAATTTTTCTCTGAGAGAAATTTCATCAAATCAATAGGGAATTGAGAATCTACATATAATACATAACTGATGTACTCTTAGTCAGAGTCGAAAAGATGCATCGTTTTCGAGAAAACTTGATTTAACGTAAAATGGGCTCACGTATTAGTGATCATTATGAGGTATTGATTTTCTAAATGAGTTTAAGGATAATGAAGTAGATTCTTCCGGGTCTTGCTGTGGTCGTCGAACTTGACTTGACGTTCCGCTGATCATCCTGTCAGCTTCTTCAGAAGGATTCTAAAGACGTCGCCCATATCCATTTTGTTTATGGACTATGTGATGTTATTCTGAGAGAAGAAGTCCAGAGCCAGGCGTTTTCCTCCAAATTCATTTACGTTTTACGGAATATAGTATTGGAATGAATTATAACGAATAAAACAGGAATTTCATTAATAACAACAGGAGAAGAATTATGCGGATTCTTAGAAAGTTTCAACAGAATCGTACTACAAGTGTTAGAAGGGCCTCACGGTACATTAATATTAATCCTACCGGAGGGCTTTACGTCAAGATCACCAATATGCATTTCATTTACAAGTTCAGGGATTAATGCCAGGTGATTATGGTCATCGTATAAATTTTTGTCAGTGGTTGCTAAATGAATTTAGAAGAGATGGAAATTTTTTATTGAAAATGTTATTTATAGACAATGTTTACCCGCCGAGGTGTTGTAAATTTTCCTAATTATCGTGCGTGGGCACATGAAAATCCTCGTGCAATAAGACCAACACATTTTCAACACGAATTTAGCGTAAATAGATGGCTCGGAATTATTGGAGATAACGTTTGCGGGCCTCATATCTTACCACCTAGATTGAATGCCGTATCATTTTTTGAAATCCTTGATGAAAATATTCTAGATATTTTGCCTTTACGCGTGAGGCATATTAGTTGGCTCCAAATGGATGGTGCTCCAGCACATTACGGAATACAAGTTAGGAACTAAACTGCCGGGCACTCGAACTTACACATAGAGAATTTTAGGCAAAATTTAAAGTTCAATATTTTCAACAGGAATGCAAATTTTTTAACGCGGCTTGCAAATTTTAAGAGCTAGTTTTTTTCGAATTAAGCTGCAAGACGTATATTTATCGTAGGAACATAAGTTTATTATATACGGGGTGATCAATGAAGTCATGCAAAAAATCAAAAAGTTTGTATGAGTGAAATTTCCGCAAAAAATTTTTTTGGTCGTTGTAATATGGTTCGTTACTAAGGTAACATCAATATCTCTAGACGGTTTTGTCAGTTTTTGGATTAAGGCCCTTAGGCCTTGTACACACTACTCAACATAAAATTTGGATACCGAAATTTTTAAAATGCTATAACTTGACATTGGATTGACGGTTCTTGATGATTTTTGCGGATTTGGAATCCTTATTTCACGTAGATTTTCTATGGTCTAAGCATTTTATTTGAGGGTTGAAATTTACACATTATACCGGGTCGATAATAAACAAAAACGTAGCGACAAGAACAAGTTTATTACATTATATTCTACAATGTACAAGATTGCTTAACAACGGCCAAAAGTCAATTCTTAAAAAATTTATAATTCTAATTCTGGTAATTTTTAATAATTAAAAAAAAAATTTAACTAAAAAACTAAAAACGAATTTAATTTAAACTTAAATTAAAATTACCTAATTAAAATTAGGTACATTAATTAAAAAAAAGAGAAGCTAATATTTTATTGGTCCTCCTGCTCGTAATATTATTTCCCGACATCGATTTGGTAGAGTATCCACAAGATTATTTATAAAATCTTGTAGAATATTCTCCCATTCTTCACGAATGGCCTCACTGAGCGTTTCTAAAGTTTCAGGGGGTACATCAAGAGATCTTACTTTAAGTTTTAAATAAGACCAAACGTGTTCGATGACATTAACATCCGGAGACTTTGCAGGCCAGTCCATCCTATTGATGTTTTGTGCCTGCAAAAACTCTGTGATCCTTCGCGCTCTGTGAGGTCGAGCGTTGTCATCCACCAATAGAAGTTCTGGGCCGTAATGTCGAGCAAAAGGAACAACAATAGGTTCCAAAATTTCCTCCTGATAAACAGTAGCATTAATGGTTTGGTTGGTAATGAATAGCTCGGTTTTACCATTTCTTATGATACCTCCCCACACTGTAACACCTCCGCCACCAAATGCTTCTTGAGGGTCCATATTTTCCTCCAAATATCGCTGATTTGGCCTTCTCCAAACTAAAATTCGGCCATCGGAGTGAAACAAATTAAATCTTGTTTCGTCAGTAAATAAACAATGGCTCCACTTTGCATTACCCCAATTCGCATGCCGATTTACCCATGCCCGCCTATTCCCTCTATGGTGTTGTAATAACCGCACACGTTTTGCTCTGCGACGGGCTCTATAATTTAAAATGTTTGGCATTATGTTATGTTTTTTAAAAAAAAATCTCACCTCAAGTTGTTTTTATTTAATGTTCTTCTCACTGTTCTGTCCGAAACTCTCACCCCAGTTTGTTGTCTTAAAGAGTCATTTAGTTTTCTAGAGTTCTTTGTTCTATTCCGCATAGTTTCTCTCATTAAAATTCTTTCGGTTCTTTCGTTTATTTTTTTTGTATGTCCACCCCCATGCCCATAAATATGATCACCAGTAGTTTCGACGCGGCGGATCAAATTATAAATTGTCTTTCGGCTGACATTGTAAATGTGCGCAATTTGCTGTTTTGACATTCCTTCGTTGAGAAGTCGAATGCAATTTTCCCTTTCTGCCGTGGTTAAACTCCTCATATTAATTAAACTTTACAAAATTATAACATTGAAATGTGTCAGATTATTTCTAAAATAATGTAAACAGTTTTTAATTGCATAACAACAAATTTGTTTTTCCAATGCCTACTTTGAAATTGACGCGTCGCGTAGAAATTACACCCGATCATAATTATAGGCTTGGGGGTGGACAAAGAACTCTGTAAAACTGAATGACTCTTTAAGACAACAAACTGGGGTGTGAGTTTCGGACAGAACAGTGAGAGGAACATTAAATAAAAACAACTTGAGGTGAGAATTTTTTTTACAAAAACTTAAATAATGCCAAACCTTAGAGCGCGTCGTACCCTACGTTTTTGTTTATTATCGACCCGGCATAATGTGTAAATTTCAACCCTCAAATAAAATGCTTAGACCATAGAAAATCTACGTGAAATAAGGATTCCAAATCCGCAAAAATCATCAAGAACCGTCAATCTAATGTCAAGTTATAGCATTTTAAAAATTTCGGTATCCAAATTTTATGTTGAGTAGTGTGTACAAGGCCTAAGGGCCTTAATCCAAAAACTGACAAAACCGTCTAGAGATATTGATGTTACCTTAGTAACGAACCATATTGCAACGACCAAAAAAATTTTTTGCGGAAATTTCACTCATACAAACTTTTTGATTTTTTGCATGACTTCATTGATCACCCCGTATATAATAAACTTATGTTCCTACGATAAATGTACGTCATGTAGCTTAATCCGAAAAAAACTAGCTCTTAAAATTTGCAAGCCGCGTTCAAAAATTTGCATTCCTGTTGAAAATATTGAACTTTAAATTTTGCCTAAAATTCTCTATGTGTAAGTTCGAGTGGCCAGCAGTTTAGTTGAATGCTAACTATCCAAGATGATGGATTGGGCGTGGTGGGTCTATAGCATAGCCAGCACGTTCACCTATCATAACACCATTAGATTTTTTTGGATGGAGATTTTTGAAGTAAAAAGTGTATTCTAGTCCAGTCAATACAAGAGATGAGTTAATCGACCGCATAAATACTGCATGCGATGACTTACGCCAAAATCATCATCAATTGGCATTGGTTCGACTGTCATTAATTTGGAGATGTGAACTGTGTATTGGAAAGAATGGATCTCACTTTGAGCAACTTTTGTAGATTTATTATTGTTTCCGTTTTTTTGTTTTTGACAAATGTTTTTAAAGATTTCATTACCGTTTTGCTGTTTTCTATGATGTTATTATTGCTTAAATTAAAAATCATTTTTTAATGTAGTTGTTCTTATCTTATTAAAGAACTCTTCAAACGAGGCGCCTCTGTTTATTTTACATGAACCAAAGTACAATGTAATCAAAGGTATTTGGTGAAACAATCATCATATAAAAGTATAATAGAATACGTTCAACAGTTTTTGAAATGTTTATAAAAAAAATGATTTCCCCCTAATCCTTTATTGGAAACGATTCTGAGTATAAGTTTACTAGAAATATTCTACCTAAAATAACTTTTTCTGCAACCTCCTAAAGTTCTGGGATTAAAAACTGAAACACCCTGCATATACGATAGGCAAGCATCAAACTAATAATAAATCTATTGTAGTCGAATATTTGTCATTTTTAACCAATATAGAAGTATTACAAAATTGTAATAAGCTAAAAGGCACTGACATAAGCACATCAGATGATTTAGGAACAAGCGACCTAGTACGAAAATGTTTACTGAAACACCAAAGAGAAGTCAAGAAGGAGAATCTGAATATGTATATACGAGGAAATAAAATAATAATAAACAATGACACATACATTATTGAGGATTTAGAAAAAAGAAATGTGAATATAAATTTAGTTGGCGAAAATGACCATGAGTCATTTTTTAATTTTCTGTACACCCTGTACATGACATGTTAACTTAGTCGATAGCAACCATACTTTTAACAAAAGGAAAACTTTTTATAAAAATACATATTCCGCGCAAAATGAGAAATAAGAAAGTTTACCCTCTCATCCATTGTAGTGGACATACTGTATATTAAGGCGGCGTTCTATATATTTCGTCGAAATAGGCATATTCTGACCCACAGACATACATAATGAGTTTTCGCGATGCCAGCTTTTTGATGCCGTAAAATTTGTTAAAACCTATTTTGGCCATTTTTTTGTATTTGCTTAAAACTCAATTAACAAAAAATTAATTTTATCGGCCATTTTGCGAAAAATGTAGCCCAAAATGAACTCTCTCTTTTACTAAAATAAAGGTATTAAAATTTTCTTTATGATTTGATAAAAGAATGTCAAATTTTTGTTCAAAATCGCCAAAAAAAAATAATTTTTTGTTTATTGGGTTTTAAACAAATGCAAAAAGGCCATAATAAAAATTCTTTACGGCATCAAAAAGCTGGTGTCGAGACCTAACTTTTGAATAAAAAATTATCCGTTTTGGACTTAATGGTATAAAATGGCGGCTAATTCAAATTTTAAATAACAAATTCAATTACGCACACTGGGTTTAATATTTTTGCACCAAATTATCAGAGTGCTTTTGTTAGAGCAAAAGTAGATTTTCTAAAAGTTTGAAGCTGATCGATTTACCCAGCGGCTCTGGGCAGCAAAATGAAAAAAAAAGACGATTTTTGACAGTTTTGTTCACTTTTGTAGGTTATGGTTGCGCTCCTAATGCCATCAGTAAACAAAGTTTCGAAAAAATTTAATTATAAATATTTTGTTTTTTTTGTCTAGATCGAACTTATCTATCTCGAGTTATTCACATTTTTAGGTTGAAAAGCGCGGTTAAAAAAAATAAATTGTTAATAACCATCAGAGTACAAGGGCCTTTGAAGTACAAACATTTTTTGGGTACTTCTGAGCATCCCCCGACAGGATCCAATCATAAAATTGCTTATGGAAAAAGCTCCTTTATGTTAATTTTTTGTGCTATTTTGACTGCGCTATTAATGTTATTTCTTTAATTATCTATTTGTAACATTTAGTACTGTATCCCTTTTTAATCAGTGGATTTTTAAAATCCTGCATGAGCAATTAAAATTAAAAATCAATAAATAATCTACTTTTCTATTAGAGTAAAGAAAACTAATTATAAAAATAATTAAGATCCATGAATACATCCTTATCAAGTCACTTAAATACAACTGTGAATTGGGGTTGAAAAGTTTAATAATTTTCAAAACCTTGTTATCCAAAGAACACATTAATGTGAAAAGAGTTTTCAGATAGGGAACTTTTCTATGTGTACAGGATTCTTATCTGCTAATGTGACAAAGCGTCAAAGTTTAAGGTATAAAACAGAAAATTTGTGAAACAGGCACATAATCAAATCAGATAATTGTGGTAGATCACCCTTTGCTCGGGTCATTTCTTTAGCCGTTCCCGTTGAAAAGCCTGCCGAGATCTCGGGAGGTTAGAGCCCGAAGCCAGGTCCATTCCCTTATCTATATGACATTGTACATATAAACACAATTCAGAAGTTTGCCGCATAATGCCTCGCTATTCTGATAAAATTTCAGGATGCTACTCACCCACTTGATACTTCTATTTCCTGGTATGGACCATTCAATTTTTAATATCGCTTTGGAACTTTCGGAATTACATACAGAAGTTTGGTAGTTACTTTTCTAAAGTTTTCCTCTCCATTTCGAGTATTTGTACGCATCCCTAATAACCCTTATTTTTAATTTGTTTTGTGCCATAGACGTCGAACACCGGAAGAGGAATTGTAAATTCTGCATTACTCGTTATCGCATAAGGCTTCTTTTCTTGCGGATTAATTGATTTATTTATGTATCTACAGGTACGAGGTGTTTTAGAATGAAAGTCACTTTTACAAATCATAAATTATACATGAGTAGAGTTTACCGCCATATTACTGTATATTTATAGAATTGATTTGCCTCATTGTAAAACTCTAGTTGAGAAAATGCAATCAGAATCCGGTTTTAAGCCCTGTAATTCTAGATAGAGTCTAGTAAACTCTAAATGTATGTGTATGAGTTGATAATGCGCGTACAATTTCATTTCTCTCGCACACAAAGTTAAAGAAATAGCCCAAAAACACTGTCGCGTATGTCTGCCAAGCTTCTCTCTCACCTATTTTGAGACAGAAATATTGGGATACACACTGAAGAGAGAAATAAATTTTAATCTACGTTTTCACGTTTTCAATAAGTTTAGCAATTCTCAAACTCTGAAGATTTGTCATTGGTTATTTAACAATCGTCTCATATTAGAAGTAAATTCATCTTTATATGAAATATATAAGCCATTTTTAGTGGTAGTGGATATTCATCCGACAAACGGACATTGCCAAACCACTATACCTAGGACTTGCAATTTTCTAGTATCTACATATTACATGTTTTATAGCTGAATTGTACATCGTGGAATAGCTCAGTGTGTAAGTAAGGTAAGGTGTAAGTAAGTAAGGTAAAGGGAATAAAACATCCGGGTTCAAATCCTGTTGCCTACCGATTTATTTTAAAATTTTATTATATTAAAAGTTAAACGTTTTTCTTCTAAACATTTTATTTTATTAATCTGCGCCGCAAGTTTTGTTAAAACTTTCTTTTCGTTAAACATTTTTCTTGTATTATTCCGCGCGAATTTATCCCCTGGTATTTAATGGTCTGGTTATTTATTCGCTTGTCAGACGAATATCCACAGCCATTCTTTTTATTTATTATACATTACATAGGCGATAGGCCCTCAATCATACGTGTTTTACTTCTTGCTAAATAAATAGTTATACCGAACAGTTTACCGCGGTGTGCCAAAACTGTAGCATTTTTTAAGGTATTTTTTACAGCCCATTCCTATATCACCTGATGATATGGGCGTGGCGTATCTATAGTTTTTATCCAATAAACAGACGTACCATCTACAGTTTGCGGTTTGGAGGGTCGCTAAGCCGGTCATTCTATTTAACGTTAAATATGTCCGGGTTTCTAAATTAGATGCGTGTGTAAATATTTATTTCGAATAACATTAAATTATAAGAATACAATATTTGGTAAATATGCCAACTAAATTAGGCGTCTTAAATGAACAATCAAAGAAGTTGGTATTAAATGTAATAGATTATTTTACAAAAGAAAAGGAAAACAAGGGACCCTTGGTATCTCTTGAACGAATTCATGAAAGAGTTTCTGAAGCCTTAAACATAAGTCTCAGAACAGTTAGCAGAATTAAGCACCAACATATTAATAATGTATCCTTGAAAATAAAAAAACGAATTAAAAAGAAACCAAAAACATTAGATGTACGTGAAAGCGTTAAAATGCAAATAAGGGAAGTAATTTATAATTTTTATGAATCGAAAACACATTTTACATTAGATACTTTGAAGGAAATGCTAAAAAATAAGGGAATCATTGACGTCTCTACGGCAAGTGTCTTAAAACTATTAAAACATTGTGGATTTAGGTATAAAAAAAATTGTAACCGTCGCTATTTATATGAACAAATGCAAATAGTTCAGCAAAGGGTTGTATTTTTAAGAAAATATATGGAAAACTATGACAGTAACCTTCGAAGGGTTGTATTTATAGATGAAACATGGGTATTTGCCAATGGAAGTGTTCGAAAATCGTGGCAAGATTTATCAAAAAAAAAGTGTCAAACACAAAAAATCAACTGTAGGAAAGTGATTCATTATTTTGCATGCAGGAACATCAGATGGCTTTATTCCGGGAGCAAGCTTAATTTTTTCTACTACCAACAAAAGTATGGATTATCACGATAACATGAATTGTGACAATTTTGAAGAATGGATACAACAGCAACTACTGCCAAATCTTGAAGAACCAAGTTTAATTGTAATGGATAATGCTTCGTATCACACCCGACAATTAAATAAACAACCTACTTGTCAATAGAAAAAGCATGATATTGCAGAATGGTTAACTAAAAATAATATTTCTTTTCCTTCTTCAGCATTGAAAGCGGACTTGTTAAATCTTGCTAGGAGTAATAAGAAGGAAAAAATGTACTTTGTTGACGAACTGCTGCGTGAGAATGGGCATGAAGTTCATATTTCCTAATATTTTATGATAACACCTTTATCATTTATTTTTGTATAATTATTTAGCGATTGCATTACAGTTACAGACATATAATCATTTGTAAATTGTTGTAAACTATTTGAGAACCACTGTCATACCTGAGCTATCGAGTAAATAGTTTCTTACTTCATACGACGAAGCGACCTTTGGACCTGCTATGTTAGAGTACTCGACAATAATATAAGAACTGTAATATCCGATTTAGACAAAACTGACATATGGAAAAATCCATGAATCACGTTATAAACAAATAAAAAGAGTATTCCATTGTATCGCCCTTAGAGTCTATTGTTATTCAGGTAGGGAATGATTCTAGTAGTGAGCGTACTGATGAAACCGTTACCATGTGATCATTTTTCTCTCTCTCGAAACTATGAGAATTTTTTTTATTATTATTTAAACTGTATTACTTTAATAGTAGTTTGATTTAAATTGAGGTAAAATAACATTAACTAATTCTGTTTTGTCTCAAATACGACAGCGTCTTAATGAGAATTATGTTTTATTTTATTTTTATCGTACTTAACAAGATATTATAATTATGTTTTTTTTTTTTTTTTTATACATTTATTTAACGTCGACCTATTTCCGCTACTGAGGCTTAACACCGACGCCTGTAGACGAGCTACCCCCAACCAGGAATTTTGCCGAACCTCTTCCCTTAGGATGAGTAGGGATCTTTTACTTGCCTAACATTTAATAGACAAGGGACCGACGGCTTTACATCCCCTCCGAAGGATGGTATATCTCCTATACAACCCTCGCCTAAGGTTGTATAGCTTCCGCGCATACACTGATATACAAGCCGCTGGAAGATGTGTGAGGCGAGAACGCGGTCTTCGTTGGAACGGTCACCCATTCCAAGTACTAACCACGCCTAACGTTGCTTTACATCGCATATCGAAGTATGTACATAGTAAAGACGCACCTACGCTCGTCCTCATATAATTATGTTATTTAGTCCAATACAATTAAACTAATTAACATGTGTGACCCGGAACAACATTCAATTAAGACAAGTGCAGATTGTTACCTTTAAAGATAATAATTAACATACTTCCGTTTTGTATACCAAACTAGCAATTTGATGTTTTGTAGAAGCTGAAAGAATGTTTATGGAACATTTTTTATAAAACAAGATTGTTGATATAAACATTTCTAAAACGTTTATACAACGCTTATAGACGCAAAATGGGCACAGTTTATAATACAATATAGTTCTTTAATTTATTTTATTATGGCTCTCACAGGTGTTATAAAATAATTGTATAAACGTTTACATAGAATTAAAAAAAAAAATGGTAGACGATAATTGTAAAATAATTTTATAGCAAAACTTAAATATGTTTTTGTAATATATCAATTATAAAATTTTATAAGCATTGGGTTATTATCTTCGTTGATACTTTTTTGTTATGTGCAGCAGCAACAACAGATGTTATTTATTTTTTAAATGTTTTGCAGATAAAAGATAACTAATTAAGACTTCGTTTCGCCAACAGCAAAGCGATTTTGGACTGCGAAGGAAATTTTTCTGTGAAATATGTGGTATATATACAATGAAATTTTTGAGCGCCCTAAAAATACCGAATACTTATCAAAATTTAAAAAAATAAAGTAAAAATATTTTGTATGCATTTTATCTTTTTGTGGTGTTGCACCAATTGTGTTTCGCAGATAATATATTTTACAATAATAAATTATTGCTAATGCTTATATCACAATAATTTTTATTTTTGAACTACTTTTATTTTAAAGTCCAAAATGGCTGCTATACAAATAGTTCAAACATAATAACATTATGACGTCCATCTTATAAGCATATTTATAATTATAAGAACACTTATAGAACAAAGATATTTTCCGAAGAACTGTTACATATCAATAAACTGACAGTCTCCGATGCAGTGCTTATGAAAGTTTAAAAAAATATATTTGCTCAGGAAAAAGCATCTTATAAAACATATATACAGCAACATATTTTAATGTTTTACAAAAACTCTATTGCAATACTTATAGAACAATAAATTCAGAAGCGCCTCTTCGTCTAAATAAACGGGAAATTTGTATCTCAGTTTACTCACTTGTTTCTTAACAGTGGAAATAAATATAATAATTGTGTGTTTGTCTTTAATTCAGATATGTAATATTGTGTACCTACATATATAGTTTTAAATTTAGATGTGAGACATCCGTTGATGGGCGCATAAACACCTACCCATATTTTATAGAAATGGTAACGAATATATTATTGTCTTTAAGGACAATATTTGGGGCGAGCGTAGGTGCGTCTTTACTATGTACATACTTCGGTATGCGATGTAAAGCAACGACAGGCGCAGCTAGTACTTGGATGGTGACCATTCCAACGGAAACCGCGTTCTCGCCTCACACATCTTCCAGCGGCTTGTATATCAGTGTCTGCGCGGAAGCTATACAACCTTAGGCGAGGGTTGTATAGGAGATATATCATCCTTCGGAGGGGATGTAAAGCCGTCGGTCCCTTGTCTATTAAATGTTAGGCAAGTAAAAGATCCCTACTCTTCTTAAGGGAAGAGGTTCGGCAAAATTCCTGGTTGGGGGTAGCTCGTCTACAGGCGTCGGTGTTAGGCCTCAGTAGCGGAAATAGGTCGACGTTAAATAAATGTATAAAAAAAAAGGACAATATTTAGTTTATCAATTATTTTATAAGTGTTTTATGATAACAATGCGTGCTTCCTTTATATAACATTTGTTTAGCAGTTACAGCAGAATACAATATGTTCCCTGAAATAATATGTGTTATGAAGAATCCTAATAAAATTGTTTTATTATTGCTTAGCTAAACTTTTACAGAATAGTTTTATAGGCGTTCGTCAATTGGCCAATAAGTGCTAGGGGTCATTACTATAAATCAATTTTGTTCCGTGAGCTAAAACAACATATAAGAATTGCTGTATAAAAGTTTATAAAACAGCGAAAAACAAATTCTACAAAATGTTTTATAATTTAGCTGTAAGAACATTCTTAGCACTTGCTTATGTGATAATTTAGTTGTGAAAACTAAATAATCACCTTGACGGTTTTAATAAAACAAAATAGCTTTTGCAGAACAGTAATGCAACAGTAATAAAATAAACTTATCCTATTATTTTAAACGTATAGAACAACTTTGTTAGTTGGGTAAGACCCTTATATTCAGTCCGCCATAGACAATTTTATATAACATTTTCTATCGATAAAATAGTTGAATTAGTAAACTTAGCTGTATATCGAAAATTGTTAAAGGCATAAAAGTCTTTTTGCCACCAAAAGATTTATAAATTAATTTACAACAAATTATTAAATTACATACTTTTTGAATTCTTAATAGTTTTTAAGTTATTTTGATTTTTTAATACAATAACACAAAATTCAAGATGGCAGATCGAATTAGCGCCTTATGCAAAACGGGAGCATGGAGACTTTTAGTATGTTAATTATTACCTATAAAGCTAACAATCTGGCTTGGATTCAGTTGAATGTTAATTAGTTCCGGGTAGGGCACTAATTGTATCGAACTTATTAATGTTATCACTGTTATCAGGTTTGTTAAGTTTATTCTAACGTCCTACATTACTAACATTATATATCTTTCCCCTTCCCATCTTGGCAAAAACTACTCACACCTCCCCGTTGGATTTTACTGTATGGTGACATTTTCTATAACATCAAGTTTTTATAGTTCCCTACATTAATAGTGGAGCAGATCTGGCATTTGAAATTGTTTTTTCTCAAAAAAAAATGTGTCCCCATCTTATAGAAGACGACTTCCCCCACTTCTCTGACACTTATACATTGTCCAGGCAAGTGGGGGGGGGAGGGGATGGGGGAAGTTAAACATATAGAAAATCGATTCTTTCCAGTTTGCGTGCGATCGGGGAACCGGACAGAAAATGTTTTGGATAAAGAAGAAAGGTCTCCTCGAGTTGCGATTTTTTTTATTTCCCGTGAATTTATGCAGCAAATCAGTTCTCCGACACCTCTCGTGCATGAGGAAGTTTCTTGCCGACGTGAGGGTGAGTGGGGAATAAAACGAAAGAGAGTGAAAGAGGCAGATAGCGGCCGTATATCACGAAACCTCCCGATTCTTATTTCATTATCTTATACACGACGTGCGCCGGTCAAGTCGGACGTGCAAGGCCTCAATTATCGCGCGTGGGTCCGTGGCGTCGTCATATATATCCCATGTAATGTCGGCTACTGAACAGAGGCTCTGTAGAGTGGAATATACCGGCTGGTTGTGGGGATATCACACGCACGTGATCATGTCAACGTCCGCGCGTCCGGCTTCATCGAAACCAAACATTATTTTGTCCGGTTTCCCGATCGCACGCAAACTGGAAATATCCATATGTTCTACTGGTCCCTACTCTTCTTAAGGTAAGAGGTTCGGCAAAATTCCTGGTTCGGGGTAGCTCGTCTACAGGCGTCGGTGTTAAGCCTCAGTAGCGGAAATAGGTCGACGTTAAATAAATGTATAAAAAAAATTACGTTCTGGTTACGGTAATGCAAATACGAACGACTTTTAAGTGTCGCAATTGAAGAAACAAATCGTACATTCAAATAATATTTTTATATAAAGCCAGTACTTAGGAATGGGGAGGTATCTAGCTTCTGAGGATAACACTAAAAAGTAATAAGTAATGTCAGGCATTGAATTCAATGTTTAAAGCAGTACTTAGGAATACTCCTATGACAAGTATCCGGACTATTTACTGTTATCTGCAGGCACAAGCAACGCTCAATTAACCCCAATGTTTACTCTGATCTTGAAATATGTGCGCTCATAATTTAGCATAATTTACCCACCTCGGTGTGTACCTAATATTGTTATACAATTTCACAGAACGTGGCCACTGTACTAATTACGGAAACCAACCTCCGTGTCTAATTCGTCAATGGAGATATTGCATCTATCTGGCAACCTATTTACTAACTGAATTGACTTAGATAGAGGGAATTGAGCTTTGCATACTCTACAATATCCCATCAATCATGCCGTGTTTATGTGGTAGAATCTACTCAAACAAGAACCGTCGCTGTTGCATTAGGTACCCACAATTGCTTTATACTCCGGCTCGTAAAAGGCAGGGGGGAAATTAAAAAATGTTTTTGTTCCTAATTGGCTTGAAATGAACTTTTCATCGACTGGAAAAACGACGCGTGGATATTAATGTAATCGTGAAAATAAAACATATATACGAGAGGGTCTGTGGAGGTCGGTAACTTAGGAAGTTTTATTTTTTTGTCAGGGTGACCTGTCTGTGGGTATTTCTAGCTCTGGCGGTTACTGATGTTGCGACGTTAAACGATGTACATAGCGTAGTCATTTGGTTCTTTCATAAAGAAAAACGTTGGAAATGTATTCATTCTAAGAAATTGTTGTGATACGAGTGGAAAATAGTGCGTCCGATTTCGATAACTCGAGTTTTAAAAAAATACAGGTGAAGTGCTGTTACGCTTTTTTTCTGTTCTGACCAAAAGAATGTTCAAAACAGAACAAAAGCACAACATATTTGCGAACGGCTAGCTGGTATAGTACGGGAGCTTAAATGGGCCGAGAGCAGGGAAAAATCAATTATTTTATTTATATGGAAAATATTCTGTGTTAATCAGTCTAATTTTTGTCAATATAAAGAGAACAATTTAAGGTAAATTATTAGTGATATTTAGAGGGCGCCATCTATAGTATATTCAGTGCTGCTCTTTAAATTTTCAAAAACAAATTTCTATAGACAAATTTGAGTTATCTGAAATGTTCGATTAAAACGAGAATAATTTAAAATAAATGTATATTAAAAGAGAAAATTGATGATTGCTATAAAAAGTATGTACAAGAAAAAATATATTTTAATATAATAAATTCAAGTCGTTGAAATTAATTTGATTTAACAATGAAATAGATATTACCAAGTCGCAAATCGGGAGTTGGTTGATTCTGGCGAGGAGTTCCCTAGCAGTTCCAGCTTCCAGCAATTTTGGTCCTTTATTCTATATCTAGCGGTGATGGGATCAGTTCATATAACCAGTAGTCCTTACCAAAGCATAAATATTTTCTGGTACTTTATTTTAATAAAATTTGAACAATTCCACTGGGGAATTTAGGTAGTTACGTACTCTAGCAATACGTGCTCCAAAAATACATATATCTTAATCTCAATTATGATGATCAAGCCTCAAAGTATTCTTATAATTATATAAGACAGGATGAATCATGAAGGTAAATTCTGATTTTCAATTCGGATTAAATCTCAAATATAAATTTAAAATGAATTCTAAATTAAATTTTCATTTATTTAAATTAATTTTTATGATTAAATTAATCTTGATCTTTAAATTAATCTTGATATTTAAATTTATCTTGATATTTAAATTAATCTTGACATTTAAAGTGAATCCTTCTATATTTAAATTGGTATGAACTGAAGCCATAAGGGAGAAAAAAAATAGATTAGCTATACTCATTGATAAACGTGAAACTATATAAAAAAATTACATATATAATACTTTAAAAAAACGATAAAAAATATATGTTGAAACAATAGTTACTAAAATTTTAATTAATAGAAGATTTACATCTTTCTGATGTAAGCACACTATTAATTTACGACCCAAAGATGTAATCTTGGAGAATTACTATATTTCGTAAATGAGTTCAAAAGTGGTCTGCCAATCTCAAAAGTCGAATAGAAAATGATTGTTCTATGCCACTGCTTGAATAAAGAAAACTAATTTCATACCAGAAAAGAACTTTATAAATCTAAAAGAACTAAGTTGAAATAGCACGTAATAATTACCATTTTCGTAATTTCGCAAAAGTAAAGAAACCTAATTTTAATAGCTAGTGTTTATACCAATTGTGGCTTTAAAAATGCATTCTGTAAAAGGTAGCGCCACCTTGTATCGAATTATGTAAGTACCACCACTATACAAATAAACGACTCTGTAAACACTAAACTATTAGTTTCTATACCAGTAGAGGTCAGTGCTTTACATTAAGTTGTTAATAAAGTCTGCGATAATAAATGAACTGATTGGTTACGATAAATCATAGAGGTAAGTAATTATTTAAGATTTAAACCTAAATATTACGAGTAATAGAAAGTATGAATTGACATATCATATACCTGTATAGTTTCACATTAATCATTAAGTGTTAACTGTAGTTAAATAAAGTTATGTTTTAGGATGAAGTCTCCTGGAAGAACTGAGAACTGTACGAAAATGATGAAATGAAATAAAATATAACTAAACTATGATTAATATACAAGACTTATTAAAGTATGGTATTAACAATAACAGTATAAAATTGTTATATACTATATTTAACAAATAGTTGCAATCTTCAGTGAATTTTAGCTACAAAAATCCATCCATTTGTTATACAGGGCGCGTTAAGCATAAGGAAATACGGGGAAATTTGAATAAATGGTATATTTGATTATTCAAATGTTACACTGCATGATAAAAATCTATAACTGGAAATTATTTTCGAATATACATATTGAACCAAAGCGATTGTATTGGATCAACTTCCATGTTTTAAAATGGTACACTATAAATATCAGTACATTTTTAGACTCCTTCCACTCCCATATTATTATTGACTATCTCTCAACTATTTGAATGTAGTGATTTTTTTTGTTGAAATAATGCCATCTGTAGATGCATTTTGAAAAAATCACTACAGTCACCAGTTTTAATGATTACATAACATATTGTTTTGATGTTCATTCACCGCTTAGAAAAGTTCGAATAAGTAAACTAAACCAAAAGCACCGTGGTTAACTGACGTTAATAAAATTAATGACCAAAACACAAAATAAAGCACGTGCTAGATTTAATCTTTTGAATTGTTCTTACAAATAATGCGAATGATTCGGATACTTATTAGAATAAGCGTAATATGGCCAATACTGCTGTACAACAGGAAAAGAAGGCATACTTAACTTTTATTCAAGAGCAGCATAATACCAAAAAACTTGGATGCTCTTAACTTATTTAAAATTATATCAAAAAAGCAAAAATCAAGTACACCAGGTCGCCTTAGCGATTGTAGCAAAATTAACAACTTTTTCATTACCTCTTGTTTCTAAAATTGTCACCTCTGTAAACATCTATCGATTTTTATGACTAGCAAATTTAACCCTGGCATTATCTTTCAATTAGTAACTGTAAATGAGGAAGATGTCGAAAATACTATTAATGACGTTAAATTTAATGCGATAGGTAACGATAAAATTCGTGTAAAAATGCTGAAGCTATGTCTGCCCTATCTGACACATATAATTACGTATATTATAAACAGCCAGAGCTACTGCTTAGCCTGGAAAAAATTTATCATCTTCCCTAAAGTTAATAAACCCAGCGAGTATTCAGATCTGAGCCCAATAAATATACTGCCACCTTTGTCGAAAGTTCTGGAATGGCTGGTGTATAATCAGGCATTTTGACGTAAAAATTAACAACTATGGTGTTTACTATAATTGATGTAAGTAGATTTAAACTAACCCAAACCTCAAATTTTTCTGACCTGCAATATTTTCAAAAAAAAAATCAATATTTTCAAATGAAACTTCATATTACAACTTACTTAATTTTTCTGAATGGCTTTTCCAAATACATTTTTCCTCTATCTCAATCGCTAATGTTATTTTTGTAAAATTCCCATTTTAAAAACATCACAGTTGGCTTTGAAATAGAGATTGAGTAACAGTTCTACCTTCCAAAGGTAGTTCATTATGGGTATTATAAGTTGTAAAAAATATATACAAATCCAAATACAAATAGCCAAGTTATAGGGGTGGCTTAGTAGAAGTGGGACACACTGTATATACAAAATAATTTAATTGTACCCATCACTGAAATCTGGCTTTCGACAGAATCGTGGCGTAACTAGTGCTTTCCTAAAAATTACTGACGATATTATCAACGGGTTGGATAACGGTAATATCATGATACTTCTTTCTCTCGATTACAGTAAAGCATTTGATACTATGAACCATAAACTTCTATGTACCAAACTCAAATATTACGGCTTTGAAAAAACTGCAACAAACTTAACAGAATCATTTCTCACCGATAGAAGGTAGTGTGTGATTATAAATGGCAACGTACCAAATGATAAAAATGTGATCTATGGTGCCCCCCAAGGATCAATTTTAGCCCTCTTGTTATTTAAAATCCACACTTACGATTTTCATCGTTATTTAGAACACTTTGCGCCACATTTTTATGAAGATGATACTCAATCATACTGCTCTTCTAACATTGAACATCTTAAGAACATTGTTGATCCACTAAATGAAGAAATCCGTACTTTGGTACGTATTTAAAAAAATCACTGCCTCTCTATTAACCCTAATAAATCGACAGCTATTATATTTGGTATGGTTAAAGACCGCCAGAGGGCCATAGACGACATTTCATTATTTGTGGATGGACAAAACCTGGAATACAAGGAAGAAGTTAAATATTTAGGATTAAATATTGATATTCATCTTAGGTTTGTTAGTTATATAAATTCCCTGGGTAGAAAATCACATTGTTTACTTAAAAATTTATATGCTAACAGGCTATTATGTTATGTGATTCCATTATATTATCTTTATTTAATTATTGTGGCTTCGTTTGTGGCCCGTGTCTAGATCTAAAATCTTCCACTGGAATACAGCAAATACAAAATTCATGCATTAGATTTATTTTTGGTTTACATCGTACAGATCTTATAAGCAGGTATTTATCAGGAATAGGATGGTTAAAAATGCATAACCGTAGAGTTGTACATCTAGCCTACTTTACTTATAACGTTTTGAAAAATCAAATTCCAGAATATTTATTTTTTATTTAAACTAGTGTTAATGTACATCAAAGAGAACTAAGAAATATCGACCAACTTACCATATCTCGAAATTCCACGGCAATGTTTAAAGGACCTTCCTCTATCAAATAATTTTAAAACCCCGTCAAAATTAACCTTCAAGGATTAATGAAGAAATTATTTCTTGTCGAACAGTGGTCTTACATATTCAGGCACAATTTTTCTTGTTATGTTCTTTTCTTACAAACTTTCCTCATCAGTGTATCAGTTACTTATGTAGTAAATACTATCTGATTATTATGTATTTAAAAATTTGTTAAAATGTTTGTAGATTGTCTTGGTTAAGTGGTAAAACAGCTTGCTGAACTTCGCCAAGACATAAATATAAATAAAGACGATTTTTTATTATTATTGTTATGAATTTTAAGAAAATTTTTTGTAAATACCAGTTACAAGACATATGTATGTTGTTTTTGAGTCATTTTCACTTATTAAAAATATACAGAGTGGACACCCTGTATATTTTTCCACCATATGATGTAGGAATGAAAAATTTAAATATTTTATATGTACATCTCCATGGCTTCTGTGCGTCTCTGAAATTAAGTTTCTACAATCCAAAATATGAAAGAAGAAATAATGATAATGTTTTTCGATCGATCACGCCGGCGACTTTGAAAACAGTTGTCCAGATTTTTCAATGTAATATTGGATGAAAACAGAAATCAAATGCTATGACCTTTGAAATAGAAATTGCAGGTCTACTATATTTATGGGTAACGCTCTGTGCGGATACATTTTATCGACTGTTATGAAACACAGCACTTCGTTGTTTTGGCATGCGTGTATCAAGACTGTAAAAAAGTAACAAGTGAAGTTGCGCTGTGCACAAGGATATTAATATTTTCGTAAAATATTATAAATTTTCAATTTAATTTATCAAACTCTCTGATTTACGGTATATGCCGTGACTGATTTAATTTCGATACGTACGTTGCAGGTATATAGTATAGAACATTTTTAAATAGTGTATAATATATTGAATTTTATGCAATTACATATCCCTCGTACTTACTTAACTTACCTTATTCTTACATTTCATATGATTATATTCTCTAAAAGGTCATTAGATCATAGTCATCAGTTTTAAACATATCTTGCTGCCGTTTGGAAATATTCGATCCATTTACGAGCTTATCAATTCTATTACGAAGTATTCAACATCCTGTAATGCAAAATGAAGAAATACATGCAATGCTTAAAACGCGTAAGGAATTTTGCATTGGTATAACCAGAGTAAATCTCTTGTACATATATGTAGTTCCGAATTCCTGTATATCAGATCTGAATAATTGAATCAAAAACATCTAACTTGTTCTGAGGCAAATTGTATAATCCTTTTAGATTTTGATGATGATTAAACAAGGCCAGAAGGGGTAAAATAGCTCTCTGCAAATGTAATAATTAGTACATTTGGAAGTTTGAGGGTATAATAACAGGGGTATATTTCGGTTATTATAACAATCCAAATAATTAACGCATTATTTTTAATTGACTCATTTACTGCCTTTAACTTGTAGTGAACTGTATATTATATTATATATAATCGTGGGTAAAGAAGGATTCAGCAATTGGATTTAGGTCGAGTTAAAAAATTTATAAACTTGTACGGCATATACAATTATGCAAACGTGAAAAATATTTCCCAAAGAATTGTAGGTTATATATCCTGTTGAAAAATCTAAATCAATTATTGAGACACACCGAAAACTAATTGGTTCAATAACAGCTTATGCACTTTCAAAAGGCTTTTAATAAGAAGATACAAAGTTCAATATAGTTTACTACTGTCAAAAGTAAAAAAGAAGCAAATCATGTATATACTTCAAATTCAAATAATTCACAAAAAGCTATGTGGTAGATTGTTCTCCAAACCTTCATGCAATTATAAAATTACAAACTCTAAGCTATATTTTTGCGCATTAGACGCGATAAGCGGTGCCATTCGAGCGAGTAAGTCATGACGTCACGCTTAAAGGCACTTGCAGCGGTATTGCGCGGCTTCAGGAGCACGCTAGAAAATGACGTCACGTAAAGACATTAGTGTAAGCCGCGAGATCGCAAAAACTTAACTCATATATATGTTAAGTATGGGATATGGAGTACAAAAGGGTCCGGTATTGGGTCCTCTCCTATTTTTAATTTATATTAATGATCTCAGTGACACAACTTCTTCCCAATTTGTACTATTTACAGATGATACAAGCATGATTTATTCATATCACAATATTGATACTTTACGTACAAAAGTAAATGGGTTGTCAGAAGCTCAGGAATCCATTGCAGTAAATCAATTGAGCTCAAACAAATCCAAAACTGAAACAATGGTCCTTAGTTTATGAAATGCAACCGAAAGAGAAACAAGGATGGCATTAAATTTCTTGGGGTATACTTGGACCATAAGCTGTCATGGGAATAACATATATACTTTGTCTGTAAGAAAATTTCTGTAGTATATATTTATTATGAAATCCTGTAAATAATGTTTCTTAAAAAATTCCTCATTTTTACATGTCATTTTAATTTAGGATCATTTCACTTACAGTGCTAATGTTTTTGCCTTAAAAAGAAAAGCCATACGGATTTTAAGTGTACTAAATTATAGAGATGACTTAGACAAGTTATTAAAATCTTAAACATATTAAATTTGGCTAGCTTGTATAATTTGCAATGTTCTCTGTATATCAAAGAACAGGAATCAGACTATACATCACATAATGAACCGCTTGGATACTTTACGAGAAATAACAACATTTGTTCAAATTTCTTAACGCTAATGCTTTTTATACATTTGAGGAATACTACTTTTTTCTATATTAAAAATAAAATCCTTATCTTACTATCAGGAATGTAACCAGACTGCAACCAACAACTACTCTCCGGGCTACGTGCCCCATCGAGCCCTGAATTGCAAGTTACAAGCCTGGCGCGTTAAGTGTAATAATCACATTTTACCAACAAAACGCTAATGCTTCGATTGCAACAAACACCAGCCGAGAGACTGATCCTACTTGAAGCAGCTCTCGTACCAGTCGTCCCAATACCACTTGCAGACTGCAGTTTCGAGCTGTTGGCTCTCGTCAGTGCAAGGTAGGCATGTGACGAACGACACGAGGGATCCCTTGACTATTTGGTGCATCTCGGTATTTTTTGAGATGTAAAATAGTAAGCAGGCACCATCTTTTTTCTATAATTAAATGTTATTATTTCTAATACTGCTAATATTATGTTGTGACTTGTGCGAATACTTATTATAGTACCAATAAATTATTATTATCATTAGTATTATATACTTTTTTTTATATACATTTATTTAACGTCGGCCTATTTTCGCTACTGAGGCCTAACACCGACGCTTGTAGACGAGCTACCCCCAATCAGAAATTTTGCCGAACCTCTTCCCTTAAGAAGAGTATGGATCTTTTACTTGCCTAACATTTAATAGACAAGGGACCGACGACTTTACATCCCCTCCGAAGGATGGTATATCCCCTATACAACCCTCGCCTAAGGTTGTATAGCTTCCGCGCATACACTGATATACAAGCCGCTGGAAGATGTGTGAGGCGAGGACGCGGTCTTTTGTAACGGTTACCCATCCAACTACTAACCGCGTCTTACGTTGCTTTACATCGCATAATGAAGTATGTACATATTAAAGACGCACCCACGCTCGACCCCTACAGTATTATATACAAAAAGTATTTAAAATATATGTACTATAAAGCAGAAACCCCCTCTTTAACATATAATAATATAATAGTGAACAATACAACAACAATTTTGCAATAAGACGTAAAGGAGCAACCAATTTTCGCCCGCATACATAACTGATCCGGGGGTATGTAGCGTATGGTCAGTGCCGCCGACGTATATACATCACACAAACTCGTTAGGGCTTTTTTGTGTAGAATTTGACGCTATACAATCTTTGTTTCAACTTTTTTGCCGTACTTTACTTGTTCATGGAAAAATAAACTCTTTTCTGGCCGTTATTATTTAAAATACTGCTGTCATTCTTAATTTCGACTTCACAATCAGTTTATATACAAATTTCTCCCAGTAAAAGCCTAAGTTAATTAGACTATACTGTGTGTAGAAAGAGCAGAGATAGATTTTATTTAGTATATGTTCTAAATTCACGGAACTACATTAACAATACGAGACAAAATCAGAATTACAATCACCTTTACCAACCCATTACCAATTATACCCGGAAGACCTACGGCAATACGCCGCCGACTAATTGGTATTTTTACTTACATCGCGGTTCAATTAACTAATCAAACATGTATATGTCATTTAATAGATTGCAGTGCCATTCAAAGAGATACTGGGGTAATCCATTTGCGGTGTTCTAGCCGATAGTGACCGAGTTGTCGTGATATACTTACTATCTATTAGTGATTTATAGGGATTGCAGCCGTGCTGGACTGGCCACTATTAATTATATCACATTATCGGAGCCGTACATTATTACCTGAAATTCCTTTTAATAGCAAATTACTGCCCAGATAAATATAAAAAAAATGGCGAGAGAACAGTTTTGAACTGTATTTTGATGATCCAGTAAATGCATTACATTATATAAGATGCACCATATAACAGGTGTGAATGAAATGAGGTATGAAAAATAACTACATGTACAAAGTAAACAATGTAAAAAATAAAATGTTTTTGCAGGCTTCTGTTAGACAATAAGGTATCTGTAGTATCTGTAGTGCTGTAATAGAGATAGATATTACATAAATTAGTGTTAAAAATACTGAGTTCCTAAGATACAAAAATAACTACATATACAATGTTAAGATATTTAGCAGTAATACACATAATTCTGCTAGGTTGAAGTAGTTTCACTTACAAAAACTAATTCAAAGCGCTACCAGATTGTTAAATGGGCGGTATCAACCTTTAAACCCTTTAAATTACCGGGCAGAGATGATATCTTCCCTGCCCTATTTCAATACGGAATTGAGGAGCTTGTCCCTTGCCTGAGAAGTATATTTGTAACAAGCTATACACTTGGGTATATTCCCCAAGCTTGGAGGGAAGTTAAGGTGGCGTTTATACCGAAAATAGACAGACGTGCACCAGACGAGCCTAAGTCGTACCGCCCCATTAGCTTAACCTCATTTCTCCTAAAAACAATGGAGAAACTTTTAGATCAACATATAAGAAGCGAAATACTTACAGGAATACCGCTTCACGCAAAACAATTTGCCTATCAACCTGGCAAATCAGCAATAAATGCTCTACATTGCCTGGTTTAAATCATTGAAAAGACAGTTGCAGCAAAAGAAGTGGCTATGTGTGCTTTCGTAGATATAGAGGGTGCTTTTGACAACACCTCCTGTGAATCCATGCAAAAAGCCGCGGAAAAAGGCGAATACAGTCACCTACAACACACAAGTGTGGGGGATGAGTCGGCTACGGTTACTGCAGTCAGGGGTTGTTAACAAGGTGGAGTCCTATCACCCTTGCTGTGGTCAATGGTGGTCGACGATCTCCTACATAATATGAGTAATTCAGGCTTTAACGTCCAGGGATATGCAGATGACCTGGTCGTCACTGTGAGAGGCAAAAATGAGGCCATGATTTCCAACCTCATGCAAATTGCCTTAAATATAATATTCAAATGGTGCTCGTCAGAGGGGCTCAATATCCGAGCAAAACAACTATTGTCCTGTTCTCTAAAAGGAGAAGACTGAATATTAAAACTCCTGTACTGAATGGAACTATAATAAATCTTTCCAGTGAAGTCAAGTATCTAAGAGTAATCTTCGAACAAAAACTTACCTGGAACTCACATCTGGAAAGGACTCTTACTAAAGCAACAGCGGCAATATGGACGTGCCGTAGGTTGTTTGGTAAGACGTGGGGTCTAAGACCTAAAATGACACATTGGTCTTATCTTTCGGTTGTCTGACCTATGATAACTTACGCATCATGCGTATGGTGGCCAAAACAGAGGAAAAAACAGCACAGGAAAGTTGCAGAAACTGCACCGCCTTGCCTGTTTAGGGACTACAGGAGCAATGCACTCGTGTCCCACAGCAGCTATGGAAGCCATGCTTGACCTACTTCCCTTGCACTTACATGTAAGGAAGGAGGCGGCACTCAGTGCCTTGCGACTGCACCAGGCACATAAATTTAAACCGGGCGATCTGGTTGGTCACTTAAGGATTCTGGAGTTAATCCATTTGAAGTCCATGACCAAACCCACTGACTCAATGCCAGTCAAACAAGACTTTGCCCGTTTGACGTGCTAATTGAAAGTCGTCAGACGAGCAAGATGGAGTTACTGTGATTGGAACAAGGGTCACTTATCTGGTATACAGATGGGTCTAAAATGGCTGAAGGGGTAGGAGTGGGAGTAGCAGGGCCGAATTGTAGGCTATCCAAAGCCCTCGGTAACAACCCAACCATCTTTCAAGCAGAAATTTATGCCACTGATCTGTGTGCCCAGGTATGAGCCAGACAGTCCTAAACCTTTGAATCTAAAATTGCCTGGGAATGTAGACTATCCCAGAAGCAACTGGCTAATAACAACAAGGTTACCTTGATGTGGGTGCCAGGGCATGAGGGAGTACAAGGAAATGAACTTGCTGATAGCCTTGCAAAAGAAGGAGCTGAAGCACCGTTCATTGGACCCGAACCGTTTTGTGGCCTAGCCAAGGGACATATAGCGGAGGAGATCCAAGAATGGGAAAAGGATCAGAAAAAGTCCTACTGGAGGAATACTCCAGGCTAAAGAAAAGCGAAAAAGTTTATAACTTATTCGACAAAGAATGCCACAAGGCTTCTCGAACTTGAAAAGTCCGAATTAAGGCTAGTCATAGGCCTTCTGACTGGCCACTGCCCCTTGAGATACCATCTCAAGGATATGGGCAAGGCGGTAGATAATAAATGCAGATATTGCGATACTGCAATTGAAACTGCGGAACACATACTTTGCGAATGCAAGGTGTTAGTCCGCACTAGGCTAAAATTCCTAGAACAGGCGGAATTAACGCCTCAAGACATAGGGAAATTAGCTCCCAGGAAAATCACAAGCTTTGTAAAAAGTCTGAGAATCCTGGATAACCACTAGATGTAGGGTCGATTTTAGGTCGAAGTGAAGTAAGGCTATTCGAAGCCAAACGATCCCGTAAAACAATCTACAATCTACCAGATCGTGCTAAACATAAACAAATATCAGCTGTTTCAACAAAGTTGTTAAATGGACATAAGCCATGTAACAAGTGACCTCAAGAACCCCTAAAATATCAATCAATTTGAATACAATTGCCTTAAAATTCTTGTGATTACAGTTTTATATAGAAATAGTTTTTTGTTTGTATAAACAATTCATCAACAATTAGCGAGCAAATATAACAGTATAACTGTTTATTTTAAGCTATTTTAGGTATATATCAAAAAGTTTTACGGAAATCAAAGCTTCCTGTAATTATTTCGAAACATAATGGATTTCTAAGCCAATTTGACTCCACTATTAATAGAAGTTGGAATTTCTAATGCAAAAGTATACTAAAAATAGTTTTAAAAAGAAAACATTCAATATGAAGTATAAAAGTTTTGAAAATATATGTTCATTGGTTGTTTCTGCACATGAATTTAATAGGAATTCTACTTGATTAAAAAAAATTTCACGCAAATAAATCCGCTCAAAGGATTTATTCCGCGATAAATAACAATCTGATTCACATCAGTTTAAATTATAGTGCTCTTACAATATTAACTAATCTGATCTGATCTGTTATCAGTTACACTAAACTTGACAACTGTTACTGAACTTGGGCTAACTTGGTATATATTTTAAAGTAATATCGGCAACGCTTTATAATATTTAGCGAGCATATTTGCTCTTTTAAAATATGTCTTGGCTCGTCTCTGACTATTCAATTACAGTTAACTTTTAACGAAATTATTATCTCTCCGCTAAGAAGAAAAATTACACAGACCGCACCACCGAAACTTCCAAAAAGTTTATCGTGGACGTGCGCTTTATTATTACCGCGTAATTGCTATTGGAAAATAAAATTAACAGACCTCAACCGCCCCTATATGTCACGTTTACTATAATATTGGATATTAACCAAGTTGTATCAAGACGTGAGAGTAAGTTTGTTAAATTTAATTAATTTGTAATTTAATTATGTGATTCTGTGCAAACCAATTGCAGTAGTATTTATTAACTGTATGCGTAGAACTGTTCTGCCTTTATCTCTGGAAGCAGTAACTACAAATTATTTTGTGGGGTTAAACTAGCTACTGGAGGAGTCCAGAATAATATGTTCACAAAAATGAATTTAGTGGGAAAAGTAAGAAAAAAATATGTGCCAGAGTAATTGACGAGTCGTCCAAGAATGCAACTTTTACCTTAATTTTACTTTCAGGGAAATTCCAGAAGGAAATGTATTGTACTCTTCTTCCACTTGTACATTTATTTCTTCGGGGCAGTAATAGCGACATTTTGCATTTATGTAGACAAGGGATGTACTACAACGACACAACTACCAAATATTGATACAGGGAGTATTTTATACTAAAGCTAATTCAGGACATTTCAAACTGAATTTTCTCATTTTTTTCAAATGGAGCACTCTGTATATTACTGTATTTTTTAATTGGCACGTTAATTTTATACGATTTTTATGAATAATATCCTATATCTAAAATCATTTGAGAGGTTGCTGTAGATATTTTAAGAATTGTGGTAGATCATTCGAAAATCGTCTACAGAAATGCATAGACGTACTAGGGGAGACCACTTTGAACAGTTCCTATAATAGCTAACGCTAAAATTTTTTTTTATATGTTTCGTTTTTGCGTATACACTAAATCACATTTTAATTTTTTTTGCTCTCTTTCATAATAGGGTGGAAATTGTAGAGGGGTTAACTAATGCCAAAATAAATTTTAGAGGCCCTTGGTTCAAATCTCAATTTAATTTTTTACTCCCTTTAATAATAGGATGGGGTGGCATTGGGAGTGGTAGAGGGGGTAGCTAACGCCAAAAATTTTTTTTAGACATTTCGGTCTTGTATACGCACTAAATCACATTTTAATTTTTTTACCCCCTTTAATAATAGGGTGAGGGTGGCAATGACGGTGGTAGAGGGAGTAGCTGACGGTAAAAATTTTTTTTAGAAGTTTCGTTTTTGTATATACACTAAATCACATTTTAAATTTTTTGCTCCCTTTCATAATAGTGTGGGGGTGGTATTGGGGGTGATGGTGAGGGGGGGGGGTGGCTAATGCCAAAAAAAATTTTGAAACCTGAAGTTTCCGTACATGCCCTAAATTGCAAATTTATGGACTCTTACTTGCTTGTTTTACCTATTTACCCATATTTACCCCATTTGCCCCCGAATCCTTCAACGGAATTAGATCAAAATAAAATCTAGTTCCAGATCTCGTTACAGTACATAAGTGTACCAAATTTCAAGTCAATATCATAAACGGTTCCAGAGTAAACGTGCGCACAAAAAAAAGTTACAGAGAGACAGATATATAGACAGACAGACCGGCACCTTATATGCATGATATTAATATTTATACAAAAACTAAATATCACACATCACAATGAACTGTCTCTAACCTAAATTGGAACTATTATTCAACGTTATTGAATCGTCATTTATTATATTGTACCGTAGGAATTGTTGTTTATATATTTTTATATTTTTTCTTTTTCTCTCTTTTATTTGTGTTCACTTGTGTTTATTTATAATTTTTATTTGCTTTTCTTTAACTCACAATGTAGTTTTCATGTTTGTCCAGATCTTGCATCCTTTATTTAACACAATTCCTGACATAATCAATTGATGAAATTTTGCACAGTTACTAAGATCGGATGACAATACAGTATTTGACAGTTACTTTTGTAAATATTCGGACGTAGGGGGTGCGGGGGTGAAAAATTTATTAAATATACTATCCAATCGGCACCTCCGGCAAAACGTAGAATATAAAAGGTTTTTCGCATGATTAGATATAATAATTTAATTAAAGCATGAATAAAAAGTTGAAAACAAAAAATAAAAAAACTTGCTTCTCTTACAAAGTTGTACTAAAAGGTAAAAAGTAATTTTTCATGTACGATTGTAAGAAAACCAAGGCGTACGCACTTTGTATGATTGTATGCAAGAGAAAACACAAAGTGCGCATGCCTTGCTTTTCTTTCAGTAGTACATGAAAACTTATTTATTACTTTCTAGTACGACTTTGTAAGAAAAGCAAGTTATTAAAAGTTTTTTAAATGTTTTTATTATTTATTATATTACTGCGAATATCCTTTGTGTTGTTCAAACATTGTTCTGTTATTGGCTGCTACCTGTTCGGCAATAAAGGTATTATTATTAATACAATTTCTTGTGTAAGTTTTTATCATTTGCATTTAGCTTTTAACTACACTCTACTAGAATGAATTTGCTTTTACGATAATTCTTCGTATCACCTTATAGCAAAAAGAGAGCTCTGTCATGTACCATCCCGTTGAAATTCCGAAAGGCCGAAGCATAATACAACGGATTTGCACGACCCACACGTCCATTACGAAGCCATAAAGTGGTCAAAGAGCGCCGAAGTTCGCGAATACCCAGATAGAAGTTTGATAGCGCATTGCGAATTCAATGTTACTATAATAAGATCATCATAGTTGGTCTGTCACGTGGGTCTGGGGGCGGCTTTGAAGGGACGACACTAGCTGTACATCCACATCCAGGTGTGCGCTGGTCCCACGGCGGCTTTCATGCATATTCCACAATCTCATTTGACTGCATAATCTCGGCCCATATACACCCTTGTTTACTATGACATGTAACTTATTTGCTCTCGCACAGCTTATGTTTCATCTAGGCAAACACGTGTCATAACGTCACTTTAACCCCCACTAATGGAATACTAAACAAGATTCCAGGTATTAATTATTTCTGAAGTGAATGTAGGCCTGTACTTATTGATTATCGGTACGCTGTAATAATGTATTCTAACAAAATAGTGTAGTAACCTATCCCACAAGATAAAGTACATTTTATGATAATTGTTATAATAAAGTTTACATCTAGCTAAACTTGGATGGAGAGTTGTTTTCCATTTTTATAATCTATTATAATAAATTTATGTTTTGTTAAAGGCGTTATTCGTAAAATATGAAAGGAATCCATAACCACACCAATATATAAAACAGGTGATAAAAAATTGGCTACAAATTGTAGACCTATATTTATAATCTATAATTTTACGAAAATCTTCGGAAAATGCTCTAAAAAAGACTTCTAACTTTTCTAGAGCAAAACAAATTTTTAGCAAAAAACTAGTGATTCCCGGCGCAGGTGTCAACAGAAGTTGCTGTGGTTGACGTAATCAATAACATTACTAATGCTCTCGACAACTGTGAAAAGTGCCTGGCAGTATTTTTAGATTTAGCTAAGGCCTTTGACACCGCCAGTCATGACATTCTGTTGAACAGGCTGGAAAAAATAGGGGTGAGGGTCCCTGCATTATCAGTACTTCAGGATTATCTAACAGAGTACAAAAAGTAAGGATAAATGAATGTCTTAGCGATCCGTTAACTTTTAATATGGGTGTCCCGCAAGGAACTATGTTGGGACCTATTTTATTCCAAATATATATTAATAGCATATCATTATTAAAAAATATAAAATGTCATATAATTTACATGCTGATGACACAGCGATAGTATTTGACGGTAGTTACTGGAGCGAGGTATATGATAGTGCAGAAACTGAGCTTTATGTTATAAACAGTTGGTTAAAAACTAGTCTATTGAATTTAAATCTGAGTAAGACAAAATTTATAATATTTTCTATATCAATAAAGGTTCAACCAGCAAAAAGGACATCACTCGCCATGACATTTACTGTAGCAGAAACATAAATTGCTTATGCTCTAAAGTTGAAAAGACTGAAACAATAAAATATTTAGATGTCATGGTAGATCAACACCTACGATGGACAGCTCATATAGAATATATCACAAATAAACTCAGAAAATAAATTTTTAAGTTTTATCAACTAAGGGATATCCTTAACAAAAAAAACATGATCATGGTGTACGATGCTTTAGTCGAATCCGTAATGAGATATGGCATTATTATTTGGGTGGGGGGAGGGGGGGTTATTATACAGGGTTATTGGTAATTCGATACATTCCTTTGGAGATGTGATGGGGCATGAGCTAAGGAGTAAATCTAGCCCTAACATACATTGTGCAAAACTCAATAGTTTTTGAGATACTTCAATTTTTTTGTTTTTCTCAAAAAAGTAGATCTTAATCTCTTAAAAGTTAATTTCCGAAAAATCTACTTGACATTTTTAATTTTTTTTTTACTGGATTACTTGTCCAAAATTATAGATATCCGTTTGGAATGAAAAATATCCGGAAACATTTCTATCATGTGAACATTTAAAATAAAAACTTGTAAACATATTTTTTTTAAAATCAGTTATGAAATTTACCTATTAGGTTTTTTCAAAAAAATATTAATGTAGCACGCGTACAAATTATTATAAAAACTTCCTTATTTCAATAGCTATCTAACTAGGTAGAAATGTTTAATGTACCCTTGATAGTTCTAATAAAAAATTAGTAAAGATAATGCTGGTGGCGGAATTTATTAAACGACTAATCGTTCATTTTCATTTAAGTCAGTCAGTCCTTGACTTTGACGTTTGTGCATATATGTCATTAACTGACATTCTTATCTCTGTGTCCCTTAAGTTTGTTGGTCTTGTTAAATTAGTTATCGTAGTTGTTGTTATTAGTTGTTGTTATTGTATTTTCTGTGCCATGGCCGTGTATGCCAACGCAGAATACGCTGATATCTTGTTTGTCTATGGATACTGTGGCGGCAACGCTGCTGAAGCTCGCCGAGAATATGGTCTTTGGTACCCTAACCGCCGCTTACCAAATGCACGTGTATTCAGTACGGCATATCGAAATATCGCTGAAACTGGCTCCGTGAAATGTAGAAGAAGTGACGCTGGTGCTCCTCCCGTTTATGAACCAGATGATGAGGAAGAAATATTGAGGTATTTTGAGGAAGATTCAACTATTTCAACTAAAAAAAGTCGCAAGAATAACCGGAGCGTCACAATGGAAACTTTGGTCTACGATACGTAGAGTTGGATGTCATCCTTACCACTATACCCCTGTCCAAGGCTTGGGGAAAGGCGATCCTGGAAGAAGAGTGGAATTCTGCCGCTTTTAATAGGGCAACACTTTCTTCCTCAAAATTTAAACGGGGAAATCTATAAAAAAAATTTAAGAAATGATCTGGCGGTGATTTCAGAAGATGTTCCTCTCGCCGTCAGACAGCGAATGATGTTTCAGAACGACGGTTGTCCAGCACATTATCGGCTGACAGTACGACAGTTACTTAATCAATGTTTCCCTAACCGTTGGATTGGAAGAGCGGGCCCAATACCTTGGCCAGCGCGAAGCCCTGACTTAACACCCCTTGATTATTACGTATGGGGGTCATATGAAGGAGATAGTCTATGCCACACCAGCCAATACTATAGAAAACCTTAGACAAAGGATAGTCGATGCTGCCCAACACATAAGGCATAATCTGACAACCAGAGTAACAATGACGGAAATAAGAAGACGCTGCCGTGTCTGTATACGGAATAGGGGCTCCCATTTTGAGCAAAACATATAAAAAATAAAGTACAACTTTGAAATTAATGAAGAATTAAACTACTTTTAAAATGTTTTTTATTGTTTATCTAAAAATAAAATTCGTACTACTTGTGTTATTTTTACTAGTATGTTCTTAGAACTATTAAGGGTACATTGAACATTTGTACCTTGTTAGATAGCTATTGAAATAAGGCAGTTTTTATAATAATATATACGCGTGTTACATTAATATTTTTTTGAAAAAACCTAATAGGAAAATTTCATAGCTGATTTAAAAAGAAATTTTTTAAAGTTTTTATTTCAGATGTTCACATGATCGAAATGTTTCCGGATATTTTTCATTCCAAACGGATATCTATAATATTGGACAAGTAATCCAGTAAAAAAAAAAATTAAAAATATCAAGTAGATTTTTCAGAAATTAACTTTTAAGACATTAAGATCTACTTTTTTGAGAAAAACAAAAAAATTGAAATATCTCCAAAAATTATTGAGTTTTGCATAATGTATGTTAGGGCTAGATTTACTCCTTAGCTCATGCCCCATCACATCTCCAAAGGAATGTATCGAATTACCAGTAACCCTGTATAATAATGTACTGAATAATTTAGATATAATACAAAAAGCATTAAAATAATGCTTAAGAAAGAGAAAATCTATTTTACTGAACTTCTTTATAAAGAATCCGGTTTGTTTACTATAAGAAAATTGTACATTTACCACTGCTTAATAAGGATGTAAAAAATAGTAAGGACAACGACAAGTCAGCCAGTAACTGTACCTTCTTGTACAAAATCTCATATACAAAGATTATTCTTCTACCTCCGTCCTAAGTTTTATAACTTGTTGCCTGTGAGCATAAAAATATATTAAAAAGAAATTAAGAACCTTTGTAATTGATAATTTCAATACATATACTAAATATCATCTAAGTAGATATTCATACATGTATGTCTTAAATATTAGAGACTATACTTATTCTAAACCTATACTCAATGCTTTTAAATTACATGTTTCTCATGACTTATTTTATTTGAATTTTTTTTCCTTAGTGTTATAGTACATTCATCGGTGACGTAGTGTTTCTCTCCATACTTTATACTCTACAAATTCTTTTAAAATTTAGTTTTGATAAGTACTTACATCCTTGTGGATATTTATTTTGCTCTCTCATTTCATTTATATATTTTAATTTTTATAAAATCATATTTTCATATAGAATGTGTTACAACACAGGTATCTAGGTATCTAGGTGACTCATTCTGAAATAATAATGTAAAATCAAAAATTGTACTTCCTTATGTAATTTCTTGAATAAATTGAATTTGAATGATTAAATATATCTTTACCAATATTTTAATTTTTGTTTCAAAAACAAATTGCACATCTCATGAAGCACAATATTGAAACAGTTGTCAATTTTACTCAATCAGATAGAAATCTCAAGGGTATAGAGACATGCTGTTTTAATTCGCTTGCTATTTCCATATTTAGTTGCATTGAAAACAAAATAAAATTCGCCATGTACCTATGAATTTTATAAAAACAGAAAATGAACCAAGTAATGAAAGTAGTAAAATGCCACATATCCACTGCAGTGTAATAATATTTGAAATGAGTACATCGAATAATCGAGTCAGGTCAGGCTTGTAAGGTATTTTTTTAAACAACATTTATTTCAGAATAATACGAGAGAGTGGATAATACAATTAGATTTTTATTTGGTAAAAAATTAACAACGGAGGCTTACGCTACATTCAGTAGAATATGCACAAATACAGTAAATAAACGAAAAAGTATAAAGAATATTTGTTATCCCAAAAAGGATTTTGAAATGTTGTTACAATGGTGTATACAAATAATGAAAAAGTTGCCATGCATCATTTACGGGGAATGTCGTAAAAATGGAAAGCGTGTACAAAAAATTTATAGTGAAACACTATTATTTTAAGAAACTGAGAAGGAAAATGTGGCGGAAGCCAAGGGTATGCAATCCAACGTCCATAGTAAGTGAGTAACCAACAATTTTCAAGAACGTTTTGGCACGAATGTATGGTCTGGAGTTTATGGACACCGCATAGTTGGGTCTATCTTGTTTCAAGGAGCATTAACGGTGAAAGATACCTCGAGTTTTTACATAATGAGATATGGGATGAAGTTGCGGAGTTACCATTAGCTCAATTTAGAAACTTATACTTTCAACAAGATGGTGCTCCTCCGCACAATAGCAGAATTATTTTAAATCATCTCACTGAAACGTATGGTGAAAAAGTGATAGCAACTCATGATCCCATAAGACGGCTGCCAATTCCCCGGACTCAAACTGTCTGGACTTTTATTTATGGGGATATCTGAAGGGTAAAGTGTACGGAACACCTGTCTTGACATTAGGAAATCTAGAAAATAGAATAAGACCTGCATTAGATTCTATAATACCTGAAATGTTGGAGAACGTCATTCGAGAGACAACTGGTCAGAAATTTATAAAAATTACCACACGTATTCGAACATTCATCCTGAATCTCAAAATGTAATAATACAGGGTGTCTCACCGGGAAATGAATCGATAGATATAGAGAAAAGTACGCATCAGAAAATTTTGAAAATTTAGATAATTACTAATGTCGGTGTGGCCAATCCAACTAAAATAATTACAAGGAGCTGGCAATTCCACTTATACCGGAAGTCGATACCAGCTTGCTTATTTCAAATGGAACACCCTATATATTTTAGGGTTTTCGAAAAGAGCATAACATTCTGAGTCGAACATATGTATCATATCCTATACCTAAACCTAGCCGTTTCAGAGATATTTGACATTTTATAGAAAATTTGACAGGTGCAACGGTTTGCAATAACCGTTATAACTTTCTTCGTGTAACAGATCCTCTTTTGCTTCTTGTCACGTAAAAAGAACACAAGGAGAACTACGTTCTACAACTGAAATAAATTCAATAATATCATACCAGGTGTTCCGTTTTTCGCGTTACATTTTGTCAATTTCAAACCGCGAAAACTTGTTTAGGTCAAATAGAACACCCTGTATTTTTTACGTAAAGTTGTGTAAAATTGAATTCCTTTTTTTCTGATATTAGCATTGTGGGGGTTAAAGTTACAACTTTTTGAAATAATTGCGATTTTATTAGAAATTCATGAATTGTTGTAATCATTTCATCAAAATAGCCATGATTAGAAACAATCTGTCATTATCTTATGTCAAAAAATTCCAGCACGTTTAAATTACACCCACGAAGACTTTTTAAATTTGTTTATTATTTATGGAGAATGTGATAAAGTAATATCAAGAACTTGCAGCACATTTGCTACTCGATATCCAGAAAAACGGAAACCTTCACCAAACACTGTAAAACGCATATTGGAAAATTTTAAAAATTATGGCTCTGTCAAGGCAAAAATGCAAAGAAGAAAGCCTATTGTTGATGACGAAAACATTGAAATAGTGAAGTAGTCATTCTGGGATATTTTCATGCATTTCCAAGGATGTCATTAAGACAAGCTGCTCTGGAATCGGGACTATGCAAGGATTCAATTCACAGAATCTTATTAAAACATAAGTTTCACCCGCTTTCATTCCATATGATTCAAGGATTAAAAGAAACAGATTTCCTAAGAAGACAGAATTTTTGTGAGTTTATTCTAATAAGGTCTGAGGGTCACGATTCTTATTTGGGAAATATTATATGGACAGATGAAGCAAAATTTAATAAAAATGGACTTTTTAATAGACACAATTCGCATTATTGGAGTGACTCAAATCCTCATATGTTCAGAGAGCGAAACTTTCAGGAAAGTTGGCAGTTCAATGTTTACTGTGCCATAAGAAACGATAGAGTGGTGGCATTACAATTTTATCAGGAAAATTTAAACGGTAAATTAAATTTTCTCTTCTGCTAATATGTATAGGTAAATTTTTGTTTTTTTTTTTAGGTGAAAGATATCTGAATATCTTACAAAATTTGAATAATAACTATTTAGAAAATTTACCTCTCGCCGAACATAGAAACATTTTTTATCAGCAAGACGGTGCTCCCCCACATAATGCATATTTAATTAATAATTATTTGCAAGAAACTTTTTATGATCAATGGATTGCCAATAATGGACCTTTCTTATGGCCTCCTCGCTCACCCGATTTATCAGTTCTGGATTATTTCTTTGAGGAACTATTAAAAATAAAGTTTATGGGAACCCATTAACAATTTTTGAAGATTGTATGCAAAGAGTAAGAAATGCATTTCAAAACATATCACAGGATTCAATTAGAAGAGCTACTCATGAGGAACTAATCCGAAGGTGCGAAAAATGTTTCGAGGTTCGAGGGCGGAATTTTGAGCAATTATTAAATTAAAATGAAATTATGCTATTTTTTACAGTGTTAGTGTTATTTTGCTTTTTTATGGATATCGAGTAGTAACTGTGCTGCAAGTTCTTGATATTACTTTATCACATTCTCCATAAATAATAAACAAATTTAAAAAGTTTTCGTTGGTATAATTTAAACGTGCTGGCATTTTTTGACATAGGATAATAACTGATTGTTTCTAATCATGGCTATTTTGATGAAATGATTACAATTCATGAATTTTTAATAAAATCGCAAATATTTCAAAAAGTTGTAACTTGAATCCCCACAATGCTAATATCAGAAGAAATTTAATTCAATTTTGCACAACTTGACGTAAAAAAATACAAGTTTCCGCAGTTTGAAGTTGACAAAATGTAACGCGAAAAACGGAACACTTGGTATGATATTATTGAATTTATTTCAGTTGTAGAACGTAGTTCTCCTGGTGTTATTTTTACGTGACAAGAAGCAAATGAGGATCTTTTACACGAAGAAAGTTATAACGGTTCTTGCAAACCGTTGCACCTGTCAAATTTTCTATAAAATGTCAAATATCTCTGAAACGGCTAGGTTTAGGTATAGGATATACTACATATTTTCGACTCCGAGTTTTATGCTCTTTTCGAAAACTCTAAAATATATAGGGTGTTCCATTTGAAATAAGCAAGTTGGTGTCGACTTCCGGTATAAGCGGAAATGCCAGCTGCTTGTAATTATTTTAGTTGGATTGGCTACACCGACATTAGTAATTATCAAAATTTTCAAAATGTTCTGATGCGTACTTTTGTCTATATCGATCGATTCAGTTCCCGGCGAGACACCCTGTATACAGGGTATTCCATTTGAAAATCTAATGTTAGGGTCATTTCCGGCGAAACCGGAAGTGATGTCAAATTACTTCGTATGTCAAAAAATGCAGTTTTCTGAATGGCTCTAGACCTTTAGTTTCATTTCGATATATTCAAAATTAAAATAGGGGTGAAACACTACTTTATGGCACCCGGTATATTTTTAGCCTATTATTTATTGACCGGTCCAGTGAAGTCTAGCGAGGACTATCCTACTAGTTGATTAGGGCATCCGCATATATAGACAATTACACAACAACCATTTCCTGCGACACATCCATCTACTGCAGCTAAGACTCAAACTCAGGAAAGGAGAGTGGCTAGTTGTGTTATCTCACATACAACTGCGGTCGAGCCTACTACTATCGACTCCTTTGTTTATTAGACTATAATGACACTGAGATTTTTGAGCGGAGTTTATTTAATAGAAAGCGTAAATAATGTCCATACTGGAAATTTTGAAATCAGTAGAAACGTTTTTATAATCGCAGTTATTTTGTTTCTCAATTTTCAAGTAAATATATACATAAAGCCTCCCTCACTAATCATCCTCCAATGATAATATATCATTCGCACTGTCATTGTAATTTCATCCTTGTATAAGCGATCTACTTATTTTTTGCTTCAGGTTCGTTTAATTTGACAAATTTAAAGAAAAATAATTCGAACTTGCTTTGTCTCAGAACAGATTTAAATTTCGGGGAAGAATGGAATATCTTTGGTTGTCTGATTCGATTATTCGTATTGTCTTAATCGCGCCTTTAGAACGTATATTGAAATTATCTTGGAAATTATTAACCAAATTATTAAGTCACTATTTTATACACACGTGATTTCTCTTTACAGAACTTATAAAAGTAAGGCATACATAAGGAAGCTCTTTAAATTCATTATATCATCGAATTCAAATAAACATTTAATAAAGAAAATTAAAATTAAAAGCGCCGCGCCATTTTATTTGAGGTATCCACTAGGAATTTTACGGTCTTTCTCTTAGTGTCAAGTATCTGTTAAATATTATTTTTCGTAAGATGGATTTTTAAATACAGTGCTAAGAGATGGACAGACAGACGGCTACGTACGGAGACAGATATAGACTGACAGAGGCACTGACAGGCGAACAGTCAAACTGACAGATAGACTGGTAGACAGATAGTCCGACAGGAAGATCGAACGACTGATAGATATACAGACAGACAGGCAGGTAGACAGACTGACGAACAGATAGGCTGATGGATATACTGATAGAAGGACTGACATGCAGATGGTCAAACTGACGAGTTAACAGGCAGACAGAGATAGACAGGTTATAAAGCCGATAGACGGACGAGCGGACAGACATAAATGACTGCCAGATTGACAGCTGACGGAATAAAACACTTTAATTTTCGAAAGTTATACGATCTGAAATGTATAAATTTGAAGAATATTTCGGAGAGTAATTTTTTCATGATTAGGAGCTATTACTTCCTTTCGAGAAACGAGGAAGGTTATTACTAAAACCGCTGCCCAAGGAATCACTACTTCCACATCCAGATTTTGTATCCAAGTCTTATACACACTAAATCCCGATGTAATATTTTACTCCCTTTAATAATTGGGTAGGGGTGGCAATGGGGGTGATAGAGGGGGTAGCTAATGCCAAAATAAATTTTAGTGGCCCCTGGTTCTTATACACACACTAAATCCCAATTTAATTTTTTACTCTCTTTAATAATAGGGTGGGGGTGGCAATGGGGGTAGTATTGGGGGTAATAGTGAGGGGTGGCTGATGCCAAAAAAAAATTTGAGACCGTGACTTTTCGTACATGCCCTAAATTGCAATTTTATGGACTCGTATCTGCTTCCTTTGCCTATTTATCCTTATTTACCCCATTTACCTCCGAACCTCTTCAACGGAATTAGATCAAAATATAATCTAGTTCCAGATCTCGTTATAATACATAAATGTGCCAAATTTCATGTCAATATTATAAACGGTTCCAGAGTAAACGCGCGTACAAAAAAAAAGTTACGGACCGACAGACAGACAGACAGAATTTTCTTTTTTCGCTTAAATTTAAAATCTCGACGTTTCATGACATTTTAAGCCTATTTCAACAAAAAAATATATATATTTTTTCGCGCTACTATGCACACAGATTGTACTTATTGTATTCTTTATGAAATATCAAAGAACCTTAATATCATTTTTAACACGCTTTTTTATTAGCTTCACCTGTATGCTTGTTTGTTTGTATGTAACGGAATCTTTGAAAGTGATTCCCACCCACTTGAAAACGTCAGACTAAACTGAAACTTTGCACAAGGGCCGATGACAATACAATAATTTGACAACTTTGTCCTAATGTCCTCACCGTTATCATAAGGAAAAAACAGAAATAAAAAAAAGATGTCGAGATGTCGAGATTTTTCCGGAGGCGCCGCTGTTATTAATATATATATTTTATAAATTACAGTTTAAAAAACTAAAAAATCACGTTTTAATAGCAAACCTCACTAAAAAAGTAAAAAATAATGTATAAATATTAAAATTTTGTTCAACAGCGAAAAGCGTGGGATCCCTTTTACTATATTTTTATAATTCTACTTTTATCAATAGCTACTAATAAAATATTTATAATAATTGATATCAAGCGCCCCACGCTTTTCGCTGTTGAACAAAATCTTAATATTTAAACATTATTATTTACTTTTTAGTGCGTGTATTTGTTCGTTTTTTAGTTCAAATTTATTAATGTGTCACCTAATTTTCTTACTAAAATTATAAGTCTAAATCGAAATAATTTATTTAAAATAATTACAAATTTAAAGCTGAAAATGCATAAAACAGCAGTTTCGCATATGTGAGGAAAGATTATTAAATATATATGTACGTATATACTGTCCCGTATCACAAATTCATAACTGATATAACGAAGCAGGCTTTGGTTGCTTTAGCTGTCAACACGATTTGCTATCCCTGCACATCGCTGAAGTTTTTACGCCAAAATCAAGTCGGTGTCAACAATGTACCAAGTACTTACGACGTTCATTGATCCGCCATTTCTATTTCACGGCCTTTGTTACAATCAAAGTTTTCTGTATGATAAAATGTTTCTTAATATTCAATCTATACTTTATTAGTTCTTGTTTTTGCGTAGTAAGTGTGTGTGGAAAATAAAGTAATTCTCAGCTTTCGAGAATTAAAATTGGTGAATCGATGTTGTATTTCTTAGGAATAGCTGAAATAAAAACAATGCTGCTCTGATTATCGAACAGGAAAGGTAGGTGATATTTATTCTGATTACTATTAAGTATCCACATTTTCACAAAATTGTATTATAATAACTAGGTTCTCGGTTGGGATGTGTATGGTGATATTAAATTATAACGTGATTTATCAATATAAAAACGACAAAATATAATTAGATTTACGTTTCATTGTGCATGCGTTGTCCCAACAAGGCTCCCTAAAACAGAAGTTGCACTAAAACATATATCAGTCTATGGGACGAAGAAAAGAACTGATATAGCGTTTTTATTTCATACATTCGATGACAGAATCGTTTAAAATATTATTATTTAAACTACAAAAAATGTAATAGCTTCGTGATATTCGAGGATGATTGTTATAGACCAAGGTTAAACCAAAGTCAACGATTTATTTAAAAAATGCGAAGTTTATACATTAGAATCTGTTATTATACCATGGTACATTGCATGTGGGACAAGTAAATTAGTGTCAAAATTGCAACAGGCCATAATTTTTATCGAGTCGAGAATTTTATATAAATGATTGTTAATAGATATAAAAAAGTTGTGCTCAGTTTTTAATTCGATTATAAATAATGATACTAAAGTGGTAAAATCAAAGAATACATGGGAAAATTGCATCTATGCTTTCTAAGTGCAAAAATGATTATACCTAGAACCATTTTAGAGTTAACATATTAAAAGCAAAACCTTTACTATTTAATGATGTCAATTTTGTTGTACTATCAATGTGTAAATGATATTTTTTGTAATTGGTCCCTAAAATAGCTATTCTATATAGGGACTCACTTGAGTCCGTAAATAAAGGTAGGTTAGGTAAATAAAGCAAAATGGTTAAATACAACAATTAAACAATCCGTGTGACGCGTCTTTGTCGGTTTTGCAACTTGCACTTTGAAACTAGTGCAAGCGGTTTTTGCCTCGAGCGCCAGTTTCTGATTTTAAGTGTAGAAACACCACTTTCTCTATTAGCGGTATAATAGAGGCCCCAAATAGAATCAGTGAAGACGGTTTACTACCAGGGGTCGAAACGTAGGCCGTCTTTCTCAAGGAATGGACAGCTGTAAAGATTTTTATATTTGTGACACTTTTACTTTTCAGGACAGTCTAACTTAGAGGAGTGACTAAAGGTAAGACACACAAAACGTTTTAATGATATATTGAAACTATGTACATGTCAAGAAGGAAGGAAAATCTTAAGATATATCATATAGAAATATATTTAAAACTTCTGGTACACTTATCTACATAAAAATAATTAATACAGGTAGTTGACATTCGTGAAAATGAAAAGAAATTTTCAATTACCCAAGTTTTGTAACCCTAATTTTATGCAAAATTTCTATTTTTTTGTAGATTTACTACAAAGTGATATTAAGTAAGTAGACGCGGCATATACAGGGCAAACAGGAAAGTGAAAGCAAAATAACGGATATGACTAGCAAAGCAAAACGGTGGCTCGACACGTTCAAATGTGAGTAATTTAGGACTGACTCCACGACAGACAGACAAGTTACTAAGTCTCTATGGATTTTAACAAAATGAATTAATCTAAAATATTTCGGAGAAGCTAGAATTTACTACTTGGCGTTGCGAACCTGGTTATCAGATTTTTACTGAATGAAACAAGTCGGTATGGCTCAGTTGGAGTGTCCCACTTAAAGGCAGCGTCCCCTAAAGAGCCTCAAAGAAAATAAGCTACTAAGCAAACAGGTTCGGACATCAAGTTTATCAGAAATTAATTAGTCTTTGTTATTTGCGATCGTGAATGCAAAATGACTTATTTCGTGAACGGTGTATCTTTTCTGGCAAAGTGACAGTGCGACTCAGGTGGAGTGTCCCACTTAAAGGCAGCGTCCCCGACTGAGGATTTCGCAGTCACTTAGTTAATTTGCAAAAATGAAGTTTTGAAAAAATTACTACAAGTCGCTGAAGGCGCAAATTATCGAAATGTAACAAAGACAAATTAACGGTATTCAAATGATTACGGCAAATATTCTAAGTCCAAAATTACCACAAATTGGATATGACTTTAAAATAGCAAATCCCTACCAAAAGTCGACTGGTCAGGTCGAGTGCGGAAAACCAAAGAGAGCCTTAGCAGGAGGCCGATTCAGGATCTCCCCGTGTTGAGCTAAAATTCAGAACTTTTAGCGCAGAATGCGCGGGCACACCTCAACCAAGCAGTCTTCAGTCGACGGCGAGGCAGAATGTTTATAACTAGTAGCGTTAATTGATATAAATAATAATTTTCTGATAATTTAGATGTTCGGAGTCGCTTGAAAATAACTTATTTATATTATTTCGGAAAAAGAATGAATTTAATAGTCCCAGTATTAATAATTATTAATCTAAATAATTTATTATTAATTCGTTCCCAAATGAAATTTTAAACTTGACTTTTCCTTGAAATACTTTACTTCAGACAAATTACGGATATTTTAATTATGAAAGTATACCGGGTGTGCTTAAAAAGAAATGGAATTCTGGTTTTCAAGAAAATCAAAATAAAAGTAATAGTGATATTTTCTATTCGAAAATAGCTTCATTACATCTGGTTACTATAGTCGCATGGTAATTATAATTGGAAGGTCACTTGTTTAGAGAAATATTTGCTCTGACCAAAAATTTGAAATTTGAAACACGTACCTAAATCAGTTTTTTGGGACTCATCAACTATTTCCAATCCCAAAGAAACATGATTTCAGGTACTTGTTACAAAAATAACTATTTTAACTCATAATAATAAATTTTATGCTGCACAAAATTGGGGAATCGACCATATCTACTTATTTTCAAGCTATTGCAACTTTTTTTTAATATTTAAAGTTGAAATTAAGACACACAAAATTGTAACAAATTTTCTAAACTTTATTTTAACTTCAGTTATTTTTTTAAAAAAGCTCATTTTCCGCGTTACTGATGGAAAATCACCCAAAAATTTGTATTTTGCACATTTAAATAGATGTTATAAATATTTTCCAAAGAATTATTTTTTGGCCTATAAAACAAACATTACGAAAATTAGATATTTTTCGTACACCTTAAAGTTACAAAGTCGGTAGATGGGAGAAAAATTTCATATTTTCAAGGTCAATCAAATGGGTTATAGAGATTGAAATAATTTCAATTGGTGCGATTGGAAGTTCATTACCTTTTTACGAAAGTTTCAAACGAACTATCATCTAAAATTTATTGTAAGAAAATTACAGCGATTTTAGTTTTTCACAAATTAAACAATTTAAACTCAAATTTCTCGAAAAGGGTTGGAATTTTTGAATTTTTTCCGTATAACGAAATCTAATTGAAATTGAATTATTTTGATAACAGAGGGGCAACTCGCAGGGGAAACCGGGTGTACAAATCAGAGGAAATCAGAGGAAATCAGGGGAAATCAGGGGAAATCAGGGGAAATCAGGGGAAATCAGGGGAAATCAGAGACCAGGAGGAAATCTTCTGCCCTTTTGTTGAAATATATTATGCGCATAGGCAATTCAGCTAATATCTTTTGTTTGAAAAAAAGTTTATTTTGAAGAATTTTTCGGTCATTATGACTGGCGACATATCATACGTTTTAACCGCCCGCGTATCACTGGAACATCGAAAACCATATAATAACGTACTAATGTGGCTGTAGAGTACGATAATATAAGGTTGTCAATTTTCTGGCGAAACGTGGGTCCGGTTAAAACGTGAAATATATTGCCGGCCTTATTTCGCAAACTAAATAATATAGAAGATAAAACCAAGCAGATCACTTCAGTTATTCGTTTTAAACATTTAAATTATTTTATGTTATTTTAGTGCCTAAATAAATATATCCTAGTACCTACTCGAATCTTACACTTAAAACGTGATCTAGAACGTGATATTTCAAGAAATAATTTTTAACAATTTGAAAAGTAAACATGTAAACAAAATTGTAATTTAAGAAATAGTGGTGGCGTACTGAAAACCTTACTGACAAATTTAAAGTTTAACCATGATTGGCTTCGCTGTAGCTCCTTTTGGAGAGTTCTGGAAGAATAAGAGTTATTATGCTCGGTTATACTCGATGAAATTCTCTGTCAATAGTTCACTCTATAGTGTAATTTTAGTACTAAGCGAGTAAACCTCTGAAAAGACACTTCGTCTTATCGTGAATATTTCACGTCGCTTTACTGTTATTATTATGCTCGTCTCTGGGCCATTGTTTTACTGTGATTATTTTGCTATAAGCGAGGTCATAAGTATTTCTGAAACATTGGTTAAGTCGAATAAGTATCAATTGTGCCAAAAACTTCTTATGCAGACGTAGTATTAATAATAATAATAATGTTTATTCACCAAAAATACAATAGTAAACAATAGTATAACATACATACAAATAAAATAGCAGGTAAATAAATTAGGTAACCCACAGAAGGTATAACCTTGAGGCGTGGGCTTAGTAATTCACATACTTACATAATATTTAAAAATAAAGAAAAATTCATATAAATTGGTAATTGATTAAAACAATTTTATACACAAAAACACATAGATTTTGTAATTAGGGATTTTTAAAATATAAAAACAATTTTGTATATTTTTCTGTATAACATATTCATGTATTTGTTTTCTCGGTATATTCGACATCCATTTCTTTATTCTAGTTTTAAATAAATTAATTTTGATGTCTACTGGAACTAGATTATATATTTTAGGACCCAAGTAAATATAATTTCTTTGTAAAATATTTTTTTCAGGTTTGGGTACTAGCGTGGGCTTTAATTTGTAACGTGTATTGTAGTTATGTTCAATTTCATTGTGTTTATTCAGGTGCTGTCTAATTATGACTCTAAAAAAGAAGAGTTGGCGAGGATCTCGTATATTGGTTTCTTGGTATAGTTTTTCAGTAGGGTATGTATATGGCTTATTATATATTAATTTTAGGATCCATTTTTGTACCATTTCCAGATTGTGCATATGATTGTTAGTTGCTGCACCTCAGGCTATAATTCCATAGTTGAGGTGACTTTCTACTAAAGCATAGTATAGAATACGCATTTTTTGCTCAATTCTGAAATGTTTAAATTTATTTAAAATACAACGAACTTTCTTTATTATAAAATTAATATGTGTTTCCCATTTCAGATGACAATCTATATACACTCCTAAATACTTGATATTCTGAACACAGGTAATATTCATTTGTGGCGAAATTTCAAGACTGTTGTATGATGGCAGATATTTTGAGTAAGACGTGAAGGGAACATAGTGAGTCTTTTTTATATTTATTGTTAAGAGTCGACTCCTAAACCATTTCATTATTTTTTTTAAATCATTTTCCGCTACACTTTTTAAGGTCTCCCAGTTAGGTGCTTTATGTATGATAGCGTTATGTATGAATCGTTCAAATATATGCTGAAAAGTGTCGGTCCCAGATGGTCCCTTGAGGAACACCATATTTCACACACCTGGTTCCACTTATTGTTTCATTGACTCTAGCGCATTGTTGCCTATTGTCTAAATAATTTTTAAATAGTTCATATGGGGTACCTCTTAGGCCAACACATTCCAATACTCGTAAAAGTTGGCTGTGGCTAACAGTGTCAAACGCTTTAGCAAGATCGACAAAGATGCACAACATTGGATACTTTTCGTCTATCGTCTTACCAATTTTTGATGTTAAATATGTTATAACATCCTCTGTCGATCTGCCATCCCTGAAACCAAACTGTCTATTCAATAAAATATTGTATTTGTCAAGATACTTGACTAAGCGTTTTTTAACAACATTTCAAAGATTTTCGCGAGGTTTGATAATAGGGAAATGGGCCTGTAGTTAGCCACATCCAACTCATCTCCATTTTTATGTATTGGCTGTATTATAGCAATCTTAAAAGCCGCTGGGCAAATGCCTTTTTCAAATGCCAAGTTCATTATGTAAGCTAGGGGTTTTACAATTATGTGAGCTACATGCTTTAAAGTTTCTGCTTTAACATTGTCAATCCCAGGGGCTCTTTTGTTTGTTAATTTATGGATTGTCTCTAATACTTCAGCCTCATCTGTCTGAGTAAGGTAAAATGAGTTGGACATACTATTATAGATATTTTCGGTTGCTAAAGATTCACCAGTTTGAATTATTTCATTGGCAAGCTTTTCCCCAATTTCAGTGAAATAATTAACAAAAGTGTCAGCCATGTGTTTATTATTCGTACATACATTACCAACTGCTAATTTAATTTCAATTTTCTTTCTTTCCCGACTGTTATTATTTGTAAGTTCATTTAAACAGTTTCACAGATATGTAGCATTGCTTTTGTTTTCGTTTATTTTATTTTGTTAATAATTTGCTTTGGTGTTCTTGATCAAATCATTAAGTTTGTTTCTGTATTTTCTATATTTAGTTACGTTTTGATCATTGTGATCATCATGATTTTTTTTCATTTCCTTAAATAAAGCATCTCTCTTATTTATTGAATTTACTAGACCTTTGGTTATCCAATGTTCTTGAGTTTAATTTGTAATACTTTAGTACATGCGCTTATATGATTTTTTATTTTCTCAATGAACAATTCTGTGGCTAAGTTTACGTCTTTGTGTAAATATAGATCATTCCCATTTTCTTTTTCTAACATATTTAAAAATTTATTTTTATCCAGATATTGAGTTTTTTTTGTTTTACTAGTATTATATTCTTTTTCAGCTGAAATTATTTGGGTTAATACGGAATAATGATCAGTAATATACGTTTCCAATATTATTGGTATATATTTATAGTTTTGGCATTTATTTTTAATAAAAATAGATCAATGCACGTCTTAGATGTACCTTGTATTCTTGTATATTTAATTATTGCTGACAAAAATCCGTGTTCCCCCATAATGTTTAAATAATTATGTGCAAACTCTTCCTCTCCTAAAATATTTATATTTATATCCCCCTGAATAAATGTATATCTGTATATTTTGAAACACTCTGTAAGCAATCATTTAATTGCGTATTAAACCTATTTACACATGTCGAAGGTGGTTTATAAAAAGCAGATAATATTAAATTTTTTTCCCCAAATGTAGTACTCACTTCTAGAATTTTAATATAATAATGCTGGCATATATTTTGAATTGGTACATTCTCTTTATAGAGCATTGAGTAGAGGATCGTCATTTTTGCTCGAGTTCATCTTCTGAGATTTTAGTGTATTCTTACGTTTCGTATGATGTAGATTACGAAAATAATGGATTATTCAATTTCGTGGGTACGTCTGTCAATCTTTTGGCGCTAGAACTAAAGAACTATTTTATATAATAATATCTGGAATTTTGTCTGGAAATCAAGAGGAAATCAAGGGAAATCATACACGATTTCCCCAACAAGGGAAATCAGGTGTACAAATTGGGCCTAGCGGTTTACCCCTTGTAGATAAACATTTCTAAGTTAGTGGTAGTTGTTGTAACATAAGCAATTCCTTTTGAAAAATGAGAAAATGATTTTCACTTACAAGTAATTCACTAATAAAGACATTACTTTTTTTGTAAATAACTAATCATTAGAATTTTTGATATTACAATCTATAAAATATTCCCCTTCTTTTATAACTTAGTACAACATAGTTGATGTTTTCTTGCCACAATAGAGATAATTTTCATCGTAAATAAAGAAGGAAACACATATTGGATCTAGATAACTTACATATAAAATTGAAACGTTTGACTAGAACATTCGAGAATTTGGCGAACGCGCCGGTAATATAAAAACTTGCTCCATTTAAGGTTTCTTCTGATGTAAAATATTTCTTTCGCCATGGATAAGCTACATGTTATGTATTGAATAGGAATTGCAGTTTTTGTTTCTATTTACTCCACTCGAGATGGATACTATTGCGGCCGAATTAAAGTAATCGATTTTATACCAACTAGTATGTTTCTTAAAGAAAAGTCTGTTGTAAATATGGATTTATGTCAGTTAGGTCAATTAAATTATTTTGACAAGAAATCATTGGTGGGTATCACAATGACATTGACACTAACAAACATAATAATAGTTATTTATTAGGCTAGTGAGTTATGTTACATATAAGTCATGCAAGAAATTTTCTTAAGTGACTTATATGTAATAAGTCACGTGTCTAATACAACATTTTATCCAACTTTCATATAAATGGTTTTTCAGTGACAAACAATAAAATTATTAAATTGTCATATCATCGATTTTTTGTCAGTTGTCAATGTCAAGGTCAACAATCTCCCAAAAATATAAAATGCAAGTAGCTTATTACTAAGTAGATTCTGAACGGATGTGCCAAGAAAGCTGTGGTTGTTATCCATTTTGTTTGTAACCAGGGGTTTGTTTAATAAACATTGAGTAATTAGTATCGAAATGGAAAATTGTGAAAGATATAACGTGGAAATTCCGACCGATATTTTGCAAGAAGCCAAAGTAGCTACAGCCAATTTACAAGATTGTTATTGCTAAAAAAATACAGGGAGGGCAGCGCAACGAGTCAGGCGACACAGACGTCGTTATTAATATGGAGAAAGATTGTGTACAGGAAAGCAGTTTTCTTTGTGAAAAATCGAATATGATGACGATAAATGTTAATATAAATGAATAAGTGTTAGTGGATTCTTTGTTTTCTTAATTTTCCGTATAATAAAGACAGTCAATAAACTGCTTGGATTTTTTTATATTAAAATTACTCACTACTAAATCATTTTACTTCACTAGTGCCCTAAAATATATTTTGCCTCACTACTTTAACTCACTAGTGACTTATGGGCCATTTTATGCCTTTAAAATCTCATCAGTAAAGATCACTTTATATGAAAGTGTGAAATAAAATATATTATGATTGATGCATCATTGGTGAGAACCATATTTACAACTGGAAAATTAGTCGATTATTGTTTTAGGCCGCAATAGTACATCGGAAATTGCATTAATTCTACTACTACTACTACTTTCTAAATACTCATCTTGTCGAAATATTTTTAAAGATTTTCATATATTAACTCTGGCATGTATTTATATCTTAGAAATAGTTGTTTATATTAAGAAAAATTTAAATGCATTTCCAACAAATAATTTTAACCATACATACAGTACTCGTGAAAGGAATTATTTGAACACGCCACTACATAATCTATCTAAGTTTGAGGAAAGTCCGAATTATATGGGAATTAAACTTTACAACAAAATTCCAAACTGTATTAAAAACACTTTTTATTTATTTATTTTTTTTTATACATTTATTTAACGTCGGCCTATTTCCGCTACTGAGGCTTAACACCGACGCCTGCAGACGAGCTACCCCCAACCAGGAATTTTGCCGAACCTCTTCCCTTAAGAAGTGTAGGGATCTTTTACTTGCCCAACATTTAATAGACAATGGACCGACAGCTTTACATCCCCTCCGAAGGATGGTATATCTCCTATACAACCCTCGCCTAAGGTTGTATAGCTTCCGCGCATACACTGATATACAAGCCGCTGAAAGATATGTGAGGCGAGAACGCAGTTTCCGTTGGAATGGTCACCATCCAAGTACTAACTGCGCCTGTCGTTGCTTTACATCGCATACCGAAGTATGTACATAGTAAAGACGCACCTACGCTCGCCCCATTAAAATCATAAATAATATGAACTATTTCAAAAAAGAAATAGTTAATTATTTAAGTGATATGGGTTTCTATTCTGTTGAAGAGTATTTAAATGTGTAGAATCTAAATGGTTTTTAATTTTATTGTGTAATTTTTGTATTTTATACGTTTTTTGTATGTAATTATTAAGCAATTGCTATTGAAGCCATGGCTTTTATTTGTGACTAGTCCTATACCTTTCTGTATGGTTTTTTGGTCAATAAATTATTATTATTACGTTAGCAGTCATCTTGAGTTGAAAGATAAGTTTCGTTTTTTAAATAACTTGCTTATTTTCAATATTCAACTTTGAAACTGATAATAACCAAAATTATAGAAATATTAAATGCCTATAACTCTGATTATTATCATTTTTTTCGTAGGATCGATATTTTTTGACGTGATCGTGGGTGGTGAAATTGTAGCATTGTATTATCATGTTTACTTTCAACGTTAGCGTACGATATGACGATTAATAGACCTTGGGGGGAATGAAATTTCTTGCAACTTTAGTTCTCATAGTCGTTTTTCTAGAATTATCTGACTTGCGCCTACAGTAAAGCGAAGGGCGGTGTAAGAAATTGTCTCTTGGACTGTTAACTTTTTCTCCGACGACTGCGCTTTGCTACGGTTTACACGTACATAAACAAATAAATACGTTGGATATTAATGATTATAAGATATTACATAACGAAATCACTTGGGCTACTGTAGCGTAGCAGATATCGTAGGGCACCAACTTAACCCGGATAAGTGATGTACGTGCCTACGATAAAATTTCTCTAGCTCAGACTATCTCAGGGCGTTAAGCCCAAGTTTACATAAACTATGACAAATTATTAGTTTACTTACTTAACAAATCACTGAGGCTTCCATACGTAGTGGTCGCAGACGAAATAATGATACTTTCTTTAAAAATGAAATGCACTATATTATATAGTTTACAGATATTGTTTCTCCAGCATGTGACCTGGCGATGTTCAAAAGGTGTGGCAAATATCTCGATTAATAAGTTACAACATTAATAAAATGCCTCGTGTAGCTACACATCGGTTTACAATGTCCTCATAAATGGTCATAAATTCTGCCACAATGGGTCTGATTTAGAAAACCTCCTTAGATAAATATAAATGCATAAAATCTTTAAATATGTACATGTTAAAATACAAAAAAATATGAATCGATTATAACCGAGTCGAACCACTGAAGGTGGTCCCCGGTAAGTAAAACAACAACACACTTATTTAGGGTGGTACGATACCGACTTCGACGTGGAAGAACCTGTAACTCTACGGAGGTGTCTTCGGGACAAAAGAAATGGACCCAAGGATGGGGTTGATTGAGCCCTCTCCAGCCCTGGAACTTTCCACTGTGTGTGGATGCCCCGTCCGTGGAACTTCACTGACGTGTGTAGAAGCCCCGTCCGTGGAACCCTCACTGATGAGGGAACAATCCAACAATACTCCTCGAAAGCCACAGTCGGATGAATGGGGTCGAGTCCGCCTCTCAAGTTGACACGGTATTTCCAAAAGGAGAGCCTTGTGTAATTAAATATCCTGCTTCCGCAGATAAAATGTACTCACAACTACAAAATATTCCGCTAAACGGAACAACAACAGATTGAGGAAATTTTCTTGTGTTGATAATTCCAAAATCCACCAGGATGCTTTGGATTAACCGAGGTTCACAGAATTATCAACTACCTACCCAACAAAAAATGGTTGCCTACCCGTCTTCCGCTCTCTGCTGATCACGTGCCACACATATATCGCCCTCCCGTGGAGAATAGCGAAATGTGTTACGGACGTAGCAGTTGTTATTATGCGGCCCACAAAACGCTAAGGCGTATGGTGGGTCGCATACGCTAGAGGTCCGCAACAGCTTACAACGCAATCTAAAAAAAACATACTTTTTGCCCCTTAATAGGAAAACAAAAAGCATTATACAGGTACTTAAAACGTTCATCTGTATCGCTACATTTTAAAAGTTCTAAATACAAATAGTCAGGTGCTTGATATTTATCAATTTTGTTAACAAGACAAGCTAAATAGTGTTTAAATCTTTGACTTGAGCAAGTTGAAACTAAATTTTATACAAGCAGTTTGTATTTCTTGGAGAGTGCCTTTGTCTCTACCTAATAGAACAGGCCAATACACGACATCGCAATAAGCAAGATGGGAGAGAATTAAAGACTCACATAACATCAGATTTATATCAAAATTAAGTACCTCCCTATGCATGTATAGTAGTTTCAACTTATTATATGATTTTTGTACCAATTTAGCAACGTGAGTGTAAAATCTTAACCTAATATCCAGATATAAGCCTAAATTTTTTGCTTCATCAGCGGGGGTCAAGTCTTACTATCCAAGTGTAATTTTAAAATTAGGATCACTAACCACTTCGCATCTATCCTTACCAAAAACTAATAACTCAGTTTTTGACTCATTTAGAGCTAATCCTTGAGCATTAGTGACCTCAGCAATTGTTGCCAGGTCAGAGTCAATTTTATCCTTTGCTAGTTATTTATTATTTATTTTATTATTAGCCGTTACTCGAGTCCGAGTATAAAAATGTTACGGTCGATAGATTGTGTACAATAAAAAACAAGTAAAAGGTGTAGTCTATTGTAATTCCCATTCATCTACGGTGCACACGACTATGGCTATAGAGGCCAATTCGGGAGAGCACATGTCGACCGCAGTCAGGACAAACATAGACCTGGTTAGGTCTTGGATTCGGCCTTCTTGCAGCAACATTTCCTTGATAGCTGGCCACAACCTCTCGCCATTCGGTTCTGTCCGTTGCAGGTTGTTCCCATTGCTCATCTCCAATACCGCAGGATTTTAGGTTTTCATGGAGAGCGTCTTTGAACCTCTTTCATTGACCGCCACGCCTTCTTCTACCGCTTAGCAATTCACCATAAACTGTACATTTAGGAAGGCGGTTATCATGCATATGATGAACGTGACCTGCCCATCTTAGGCGTGCTCTTGAAATAAGCACCTCCATTGGAAGGCTGTTTGCTCTCCTGAGTACTTCCACGTTTGATATGTGATGGAACCAACGGATTTTCATCATACTTCTGAGGTGTCTTTGCTGAAAATGTTCTAATTCTTTCACATGACGACGGTAAGTGACCCAGCTTTCACATCCATATAGCAGTGTTGGAATGACAACTGCTCTGTAGACAGCCATTTTCGTTGACAAAGCAAGGTCGTGGTTGTCAAATACTCTCTCTCTAAGTCCCCAGAGTGCTCTAGATGCAGCGTTAATTCTATTGCGAATTTCGCTGTCCATGTTTGCTTTGTCATTAACAACGTTGCCTAAGTAATTGAACTTTGCTAGTAAATAATCGTTAAAACTGAAAGAAAAATATAGTTGCATGCAATTATTACACTTAACGCGCCAGGCTTGTAACTTGTAATTCAGCACTCGGCGGGGCACATAGCTCGAAGAGTAGCTGCTGGTTGCAGCCAGGTTACGTTCGTTATAGTAAAATAAAGATTCTATAGAGGGGGGCGAGCGTAGGTGCGTCTTTACTATGTACATACTTCGGTATGCGATGTAAAGCAACGACAGGCGCAGTTAGTACTTGGATGGGTGACCATTCCAACGGAAACCACGTTCTCGCCTCACACATCTTCCAGCGGCTTGTATATCAGTGTATGCGCGGAAGCTATACAACCTTAGGCGAGGGTTGTATAGGAGATATACCATCCTTCGGAGGGGATGTAAAGCCGTCGGTCCCTTGTCTATTAAATGTTAGGCAAGTAAAAGATCCCTACTCTTCTTAAGGGAAGAGGTTCGGCAAAAATTCCTGTTTGGGGATAGCTCGTCTACAGGCGTCGGTGTTAGGCCCCAGTAGCGGAAATAGGCCGACGTTAAATAAATGTATATATATAAAAAAAGATTCTATAGAGGTGTTTGCGACTAAAAATATTATGTTTTAATATTCCGCCCTCTAAAAGCAAATTTGAACTATGCTAAGCCCAGTCAGGCTATTTATTTTTCGATTGCAACAGACACTGGACCGCTAGATGGCGCCTGCTGACTATTTTACATGTCGCTATTCCAAAGATACCGAAATGTACTAAATATTCAAGTGATCCTCGTGTCGGTCGTCACATACCTACCTTGCACTGACGAGAGCCAACAGCTCGAAACTGCAGTCTGCAAGTGGTGTGTGACAACTGGCACGAGAGCTCCTTTAAGTAGGATCAGTCTCTCGGCTGGTGTTTGCTGCAATCGAAGCATTAGCGTTTTGATGGTAATGTGCAATTATTACACTTAACGCGCCAGGCTTGTAACTTGTAATTTAGCGCTCGGCGGGGCACATAGTCCGGAAAGTAGCTGTTGGTTGCAGTCTAGTTACGTTCCTTATAGTAAAATAAGGATATTATAGAGGAGTTTGCGGCTAAAAATATTATGTTTTAAAATTCCGCCCTCTAAAAGCACATTTGAACAATAAACAAATTGTTGATTAAATTAGGATCGGTAAGTCACACGAAACATATTTCATGTAAATTAATTTAGAATGAAACATTCTAATAAATGCGATTCGTAATTGTAACATACTTTTCTATTACCTCTCACCTTTTATTGAGTCCAACACGAACAATGTATATACCTACATACACAACAAACGTATCCGTTTATATGTCGCTTAAAGCAAAGCGTGGTTTCTTATCATCGTGAATTTAAAATCATTGTTGGTTATATTATTATAAACTGAACACTTGACGAGTTACTCGGTTTTATTAAGGACCGGTCCTGTATTCACCACTCAAAAAGTGAGCTTATTATTTTATGAGTTCATTTCATAACAACATCGTTCCATAGAACACAGTACGAAGTGAGAGTTGAAAGCTATTTACAATTTGTTTTACCCTGAATATGGCCACGCATCAGATCTCTGTGTTTTATATCTAACAAAAATTATGGCACGAACGAGTAAAATATAAAAATTGCTTCGCTAGTATATCCTCGCATATCAAATGATGAGTGCCTGACAAATGAAAATTGCTGTAATTTTATTCGTGATAAATGTTTAATGGTTCTATTTGCCTTCAACATAGAATATTGGAATTAAAACTCTCAATTAATAAATTATTTTCATTGAAAAAATTATTTTACATTCAATATTTTGTCACAATAGCTGAAAATACGGCATTAATTAGTTTTTTAACAACTTATTTTTAAAAATGCTGTAGCGGGGACGCAATGATGGCTTCCTATTATTTTAATATGCCAAACTTGGTTCAAGGGATGAAAATTTATATACGAAGGACTAGTTTGGAAGTATTTAAACAAATCAAAACAGCAGTACAAAATAACCCCGCAATAACTGTTTCAAATCAATTTTTACAAATACTGTTGGCCCTGCGTTGGTTGACAAAGAGGATCTATTTTGTGTAATTTTTGATCAGCGAAGCATATTTCAGAACCAAAATATGAAAAAAACTCCATAAATATTTTGGATTAAAAGGCAATGCATCCTTCTCATTTTTACGGTACTGGCTCAATTGCATTTTGGTTGGTTATATGTATTCATAACAGACATTTTTCATTTTTTCTGTTCGCTTCGTAAAATTTATAGATTTCGAGATATATTAAAAAATTGGTCCGCGACAACTCGGACAAACTTTCCCATTTAGGAGTAGACCGAACTAATGTACCCTGGTTCCGGCATCGAATCTTTTCATCGTCAAATCTCTATTTTTTCGCAATCAATCTTGTTGAAATTTAAATTTAATAAATTTTGTTTTATCTCCTTGCCCCCCCGCAACCGCCCTCCCTCCACTTCTTAGGTACAGCAGGTCATGTTATCTTATGCTATTACTAAGTAAGTATTCATGTGTTAACTTTGATTGAAATTGTTGGATCTGTTTGAGAAAAAAAAATTAAAATATTTAAACCCCCACAGCTTCCCTCCTGGTATTTTCTAAGAGCAACTGGTTATGTCATTTCATATCGGCACTAGGGGAGCGTCCATGTACCTTATTTAATTAAAATCGTTAGAGCCGTTTTAAAGAAAAAAAATATTTTCTATTTTCTTTTCCTGCTTTTAGGGGTTTACTCCCTCCAGATTTGAGCTAGGATCGATTTCGTCTCGAGGTGTGACCCTCTTGAATAGACATTTAAAATTTGAACAAAATCGATCCAGTAGTTTGATCTCTAATTGCGACCACAAACAGCAGATCACGGACGACAGAAGGTAGACGGCAGACAGCAGACGACAGATGGTAGATGATAGACAGACATTTTTTAAAAACCAGTTTCTTGGGTTCAGGGGACGTGAAAACGTGAATTTTTGCACGATCACCATACTTTCCTTATACATATGCTGCGTATATGGAAAAGTAAAAAACTAATGGAAAACGAGATTTAAAAAATTTAATTATTTGAGCCAGAAAAATCGCGCCCAGAATAAAGTGTTTTGTTTAATTATCCTGCAGTTTTTGTCTGATGAAATGTTTCCCAATAAGTGAAATATACGGCTCGAAGGACCAAAAACTGATATGCGAAATTCCGAAGACCATGAATTTGATAAACACCTATAATTTAAACCTCTCAGGATCAATAGTGGTGAGCTTGGAATGTATGTTAACATTAATATATCAATTTATAGTAGAGACTGTCAAGGTAAAATTAACGATTATATTTTTTTGTGCCTATAAATGAGGTTATTAAATACAAATTTTAAGTGTAAATCATATTTAAGCAATACAGCGAAGAAGAAGTACTTTTCATTTATTCCAACGTGAGTATATTTAAAATTTCCGAAAGTTTTCATTCAATCTGGGGACAGTTATATGTAGCGGTAAACGACCGCTCTTTTACACTGTAATATATAATTCGTACTCTCGATTGATACAGTAAAATTAATGCAGACTTTCTCGTCACAAGTCAGACTTTTAAAGTGATGGATATAGTCTAGACCAACAGCACCTGACTGAGACGAATATCTGCAGCAGAACATTGAGCAGTAAAAACTGTTAAAAATGCTCTATTCGTTGAAATTAATCTCGATTACTCGACACCAAATGTGCGAGATGCATCAAGAAGTTTCAACTGTTAATTTTTATTATTAATCATTTGGGTGCACACACACATCTACTCTCTAGATTTGATCCGACAATGTATGACCTTACAGTGTACACCACGATAAAACGTTTAGAAAAGAATAAGTTAAAATAATCAAAATATTCTTGAATTATAAACATACCTACATAATGAATCGGTAAAAAATAAACGTGCCGTATTTTTTCTGGATCAGCGCAATGGAATACGGCAAATGGGAGAGATGCGTGACATCATTTGTGGATGCCCCTTTGTGACTATTTTTGAACTAACATATTTGAAATAATTCTTGGGTTCAGTAAGAAAAAAATTGTTATGAAAATTTTGTTATTTGGCGCTAAATCAGTTTTAAGCAAATAACTAGAAAATGTTTGAGACAACTTACCAATAATTCACAAGACTTAAGTTTACAGGAGATCCACTCACCTGAAACAAAACGTATTATAATATAAAATGTAGAATACTGTAACAAGTTTGGAGTCTGTCTGTCGCTTTCCCAAAATGTACTGTGGTTTCTATGCCTAATAATAGGAGAGCTGGTGACAAATTTTGACTACGGATTTGATACAACTAGCCATAATGCATAAAGGTCCCGTCTACGATAGTTGTATAGGAAATGGCCAGTGTGGATGGCTTTAGCAGGTGGGCCAGATACTGCGTAAGGTGAGAGTTAGGTAGAAAATATGTGTTATTGATTCATAATAAAATTACAAAAATTATAATTTAGAATCCATTATAAGCATAATACATTCACCACAGACCATTTGAGTGGGGTGACGTAGAACAAGACTACCCCAATCAGTATTTTCAAAATATGAAAAAAAATATTTTTAATGCACACTGAAATTCTTATAGCGTGTTAAGTACATCTTTTAAATAATAATGCCAAAAAGTCAGACTATTTCGGTAGTGTTAAAAAACTGCCAGATGTGATAAAAAACATTCCATGTGCTACAGTGAGAAAGACTACGGGAAAGAACGAAAGTAAGAGAGAGCGTTTATCTGCAGCTTCTTAGGGCCCTGATGTTCTGCGTTCTCATTGGCTCTGAGTGTTCACGTGGCAGATGCCCTAACCGTAATGATACTCATCAAGCCTGAAAGTTTTGGAACAAAATTATTTGCTGCGTTACCGTGAACAGATGTTTCAGTTATTTTGATTTAATTGATTTAATAGTTTTTTTTATAACTTATAAATGATAAAATCTTATTTTTTTTAACATGTTAACCATCAGCTGTATGAAATATTATAAATTATTGCTGCATATTAAATAAATAAATACTTTTAAAATTATGTATAAGTAACGGTAATTAAATTAGAAGTTTCTTATGCAAAATCACAATTTTTATATTTTTGATATTATTTAATATTGATTTAACTGTTAAGTCTCAATAATAATTTTTTTTTTCAGCTTTGGAAATTTTTTTGGTAACAATTGATTTAATTTTAAGTATGTACATTACTTGGAAAAATATTGTTATTAATGTCTGGTCGATAGCCGCGTGGGTTAAGGCGCGAGGTAGCAATCGCGATTAATCAAACGGGCATCGCACCACTGGGTTTGAATCCTGGCTCCGGAACTGACACTGTCGGAGGAAATGGTTGTATGTCCGCATTTTTTCAATGTGTAACCCTCTTCCACACAAGCCCCTGGCTTCTGGAATTGGAGGTTGTCTAATTTCTGTGGTGTTTATTTATTTTTAATTCATTTAGTACTCTACATTTATTTTGAACGTTTATCATAACAAAAATTTTAAAAAATTAAAGAAGAATAAAAATAACTAACATTAACAAGTAATACCAAATATTAACTCATTGAGAAATTTATTTTTTATTAAACAACTTGGTATTTTTTTTCATATAATTATATGTATAATCTATTAAATATTAACATAAACAGTTATTTTTGATTTATTAAACTGGATAACCTGGAAAAACTTAAAACGGTAATTTTTTACTCCAGTCCAAAACTTTCAGGCCCGATGAACGTCATTATGGTTAGTACATTTGTTCAAACCACATGAACGCTCAGAGCCAATGAAAAGGCCGCACATCAGGGCCCTAAGAAGCTGCAGATAAATGCTCTCTCTCTCTCTCTCTCCCTCTCACATTTGTTCTTTCCTGTAGTCTTTCTCCCTGTAGCTCATGGAATGTTTTTTATCGCGTCTGGCAGTTTTTTAACACCACTGAAATGGTCTTGCTTTTTGGCATTAATATTGAAGAAATGTACTTAATACGCTATAAAAAGCGTGCATCAAACACATTTTTTTCATATTTGGAAAAAAACTCATTGAGATAATCTGGCTCCACGTCACTCCACTCAAATGGTCTATGGTTATGTTGTATTTATGTTATTATATTATGTTTATAATTGATTATAAATTATAATTTTTGTAATTTTATTATGAATCAATAATATTTTTAACATATATTTTCTACCTACTCTCACCTTGCGCAATACCTGGTCCACCTGCTAAAGCCAGTCAGACTGGTCATTTCCTATACAACTATCGTAGACGGTACCTTTATGTATTGTATCAAATCCGTAGTCAAAATTTTTCACCAGCTCTTGGACTATAAGTAATTGAGTCATAAACTGGTGGTTCTGTAATCAGCTGAGAGATGACGCTACTGCTTATACAAAATATAGTTTTATTGTTTGGTAGGCCAGAGTATAACAGAAAGATCGCATAGACCTCCAGCAAAAGTGATAGCTTTCGATTAGAATGTTAAGGTAGCGGCAGCCAGGTTTTTTATGTGCCAGGAAGCGCTAATCTCAACTATAACTAGATATTTAAGATTCACGGGTGTAGAGCAAATTGAATGCCCAAGTTGAGGTTGCATGGTAGGGACTCGATCGAGATGGGCAACGTATGGTATTATAGTCGCCTGCTATTTTACTTTGCAGATAAAAAAGGCAACAAAAACTGTTTTATGGGGTCGTTTAGCTTCGAATAGCCTTACTTAACTTCGATCTAAAAGATCTTTTGTGATTTGTTCTACATCTAGTTGTTGCCCAGGACTCGGGTACAATGAATGGTGCTTCAGCTTCTTTTTTGCAAGGCTATCAGCAAGTTCGTTTTCTTGTACTCCCTACTTCAGGGATTGTCTACATTTCCAAGCAATTTTAGACTCAAAAGTATAGAGAGCCTTTACTGCTGCCTGGCTATCTGATAATATATAGATCTTTGACCTTCGGATGCCTTTATTTAGGCATTCCTAGGCATACAGATCTATAGCGTAAATTTCTGCCTAGAAGATGGTTGGGGTGTTACCGAGGGCTTTAGATAGCATACATTTAGGCCCTGCTACGCCCACTCCTACCCCTTCAGCCATCTTAGATCCATCTGTATATCAGATGTGTGACCCTTGTTCCAATCGCAGTGCCTCTATCTTGCTCGTTTGACGATTTTCAATTAGCGCGTCAAGTGGGCAGTCAAAGCCTTATTTGATTGGCATTGGTCATGGACTTTAAATGGATTAACTACAGAATCCTTAAGTGACCAACGAGATCGCCTGGTTCAAATTTATGTGCCTGGTGCAGTCGTAAGGCCAGTGCCTTACATGCATGTGTAAGGGAAGTAGGTCAAGCATACCCTCCATAGCTGCTGTGGGACACGAGTGCATTGCTTCTGTAGTCCTTATACAGACAAGCCGTTGCTGTTTCTGCAACTTTCCCTGCGCTATTTTTTCATATGTTTTTGGCCACTATACGCATGATGCGTAGGTCACGATAGGTCTGACAACCGATAGATAAGACCAATGTGTCATTTTCGGTCTTAGACCCTAAGTTTTACCAAACAGCCTAAGGCACGTCCATATTGCCGCTGTTGCTTTAGTAAAAACCCTTTCCATGTGTTCCAGGTAAGTTTTGGATCCAGGATTACTCATAGATACTTGACTTCACAGGAAAACTTAAACATCGTTCCATTCAGTATAGGCGTTCTAAGATTGAGTTTTCTCTATTTAGTGAACGGGAAATAATTGTTTTGCTCGGATTGATAATGAGCCCCTCCGACGGGCACCATCTGGATATTATGTTTAAGGCAATTTGCGTGAGATTGGAAATCATGACCTCATTTTTGCGTCTCACAGTGACGACCAGGTCGTCTGCATGACCCTGGACGTTGAAGCTTGAATTACCCATTTTATGGAGGAGATCATCGACCATCATTGACCACAGCAAAATACCTTTACTCTCTGTACTACTTGGTCAGCAAATTGAGCCACTTAACTTATTAGTCTTTAATACGTCGGCTTGTTTAATGCCATCATACCGAATGGTTCAACGGCGTTAATAATGAACTCGTAAAGCTTTGTTGCCTTTTTTATCTGCAGCGTAAAATTGCAAACAACTATACATACATGTACAATATGTACATAATTTATACTGCTTTGAGCAACTGAAATTTATATTTATAACAGAATACATTATTAATGTAATAAAATGGATAATTATCAAGTTACCGGTAAAAAATGATTTTCAAAATGTAGCTATTTCATATAATGCAAGATATCTACCTATATACTATTATCAGAACTATATTAATAATGAAGGTTTTCAATGTTGGAAAGAACTCGTTTCGCGAATCTTAATATATATTTGATGTAAATATAAATGAAAATGTGGAAACATGATGTTATCTGATTTCCGCTGACATTAAATATTTATGATAATGCAAATGTGTTGACTCGTGTTTCTTTTCTTCTTCCGTTGTTTATAAATATTGAAACAGAAGTAATAGTAATATATTAAATTATTCACAACGTTCATCCTGAAGCACGTTATAAACTGAAAGATTTCAATTATTCTGCGTGTTGAGTTGGATTGTATTTTTGTGACCAAAATGACAATTGAAGGTTGAAAAGTTATCTATTTATTTCATTATTAATAAAAACTACTTAACTAGGTAAGAATCGAACATTTGTTATTATGCTGCATCTAATTACGACCTCGATGGGATTTTACACCCATGAGGTAACTGGGGAAAGTGCGTATTACATTAAAGCGAAAACATCTTGAATGAACTATATCATAAAATTACATCATGGCAGAATTATACGTGCGTTAAACGCATTCTGATTTATAGCAAACCATTCAAATATGTCAAGCGTTAATTAGCTTCCTACACCCTGGATTAAAAAGGGGCGTTAGAGTTAAATATTTATCAAGTTATCAAATTTCTAAACACGCCTTGATGTAATAATAATCTCTTGTAAATATGGTAATATTCAAAACGTGAGGTGATTACAACAACTATGTGCAGGTTGTTGGAAAGTTTTAATCTCATATACTCAGCTTACTTTGCTAAGGAGCTAGTAACTTGGTTGAGAAATAAGTAGAATTATTAAGGCGTATCATGAAAATTAGGGTTGACAAAAACCGTTGCGTTATAATAAAGGTAAAAGTTAACACTTCGATTAAAATATACACTGCGGAACAGTTAAATGGAATATATTCAGTATTTCAATTATAGTGCATATTTATAAAAAATCCCGAAACACGTGGATTTTGTATTTTGAAATGACATCCTGCAATGTATAAATTTCATCCCTAAGTTTAACCCCGGTCGAGTGGCAGTTGCCTAAATTTTTAAATATGAAGTCGGGGCTTGTGATACCTCATTTGAAAGTTATTTTCATTTCCTATTAAAAAATGCTATGGTTTTAATATTTATTGCAAAATTAACGGTCTGCTTGACTAAATTTCCTACAACCCAAAAACATAAAAAATTTACAGCGTTTTGTTCTTGCAGGCTAGCAAAAACAATTTCACTGTTCGTTTTTAACATTATCAAATGAAAAGAAGATACAAAAACATCAAAATTCTTCATAGCTGGCATTGTGAGTTTTGTGCGGAAGGGGGTTACACATTGAAAAAACTACAACCATTTCCCCCAACAGTGCCGGAGTAAGGATTCGAACCCGGTGGTGCGATGTCCGTGTGATTAATCACGATTGCCACCTCACGCCTTAACCCACTCGACTATCGACCAGACAAGAAGAATTTCCTGATTTGCCACACATATCCCAAGGTACAATTATTAAAATTGAACAGCAGTTTCGCGAAAATGGACATGTACGGTAGATAAAAAAAGAAGCTTCCAATGCAGTGAGTAGTGGGATCGGATTTTCTAACTGCAAGGCGATGTTCACATGTTCTAATGTTAATCCGTCTATTGGTTTGTCCAATGTAGGTTTAGGGACAGTTTGAGCAAGGTATTTCGTATACACCGTGGGAATCATTAGGTATTTGGCCTTTTGGGGTTCTGATTAAATTGGAACATCATCACTTGCCCAACACCGCCTCCTAACAGGTCATAATATAGACTTCGATAATACCAAAACCATCGTCTTCCAGTCGCTGGAAATCATTGATTTCCAGACTAGCCCCACAATCTTCATCCACACCTCATAGTCTTGATAGCAGCCGTTCTGCTCTGATGCCTCCATCAACAGACCCTCAACCCCCCACCACTCTCTAACCCACAGACAGCTTTCGTATAAATAACACTTCGTCAGATACTGCCAGCGAGTTGGCTCTAAGAAGTAGGGAGATTGAGGCTTTAGAGACGGATCGTGGTGAGATCTGGGGAGTAGGCAGATTGAGACCTCGGAATCGACACAGTTCTACGAACTCCTAGCATTATTTTTTTTAACAATTTTTTCTTGACCCCCTTTTTTCTGTTGAAGATGGCTCCAAAACGGGAGCCGAAACGTCGAGACATTAACAATCTCAGACGCTATTTATATATATATATATATATTGCTATGTATTCGCATATTGGATGATTACGAAGACTGCATGTTTGTGTTATTTGCTGAATCAGGGTTTGAATCTGTTTGTTTCCTTTAGATGGTTTTTAAAATTTATTTAAATTAGCTAAAGATCCGAAAGGTATGTGTTTTAGAATGTTAATACTTGTTTAGGGTTGTTTTAATAGTTTTTAAGTTTTTATTTGATGTCAACAGTAAGTTTGATACTGCCATCTATATTAGTGGTTATTAAGTTGTAGTTGAAATAATTTCTGACATTTAAGTCATTATGACATTTCTTTTAAGTAGGAAATTTTATTTTTATAGTTGGTAAATGTTTTCGTGGAGAAAGACAAGGAGGTTTAAGTTAGGTTATGTTTGGAATGAAATTAATCAAAATTCATATGGTGTTTTGTTTTGTTTATTTTGGGTACTTTGATATTTAGTGATATAGAACAATAAACAACAGATAAAAGAGAGGTTGTAAAATTGGAAAAACAAATTCAAAGAAAAAAAGAGAACAAGTGAAAATTAGGGAGTGAAGGGAAACAATAAAAACAAAAGGATTAATAATTTGAAATTGAATTAAAAAGTCAGAAATTGTGGAGATCAGCGAAGAAGAGTAAAAATAGACTGTAAATAAGAAGGAAGAGGTGTTATTGTGGATAGGAATTGCAGAGGAGATAAGGACGAGATAAGGTGAAGAATTAATGAAAGGAGAATTGTTGGATTTGGAAAGAGAAGAGTGTAGCTACGAAGAAGGAAGGTTTTGTGTGTTTAATTTTGGACAAGGTTGTATAATAAAATTTAAATAGTGTATTAGACTTTTGAACCTGTTATAAAACTGCTAAATTATCTAAATATCAAGGAAAATAAATTACTTATATCAGATTAAAAATTTTACTTTAATAAAATTTTATTTTTAAACAGGAACTGAATTTGAACCTGCTCCTGAAGGAAAAGATAAGCTAGCCGGCCCATTAAATAAATTTGACATACTTTCGGATCAAAAGGTAAGAGATTTTAATTTGATCTTTTTGGTTCATCTATTGGAAATAAACAAGTTAAAGTTTGATTAGTACTGCAAATTATTAAGTTCAATAATAGTAGAACAGTACAATATATTCAGTTCGGTTCGAGCAACGAGGAGCAGCAGTAGGCAGCTTTCAGTGAGAACCTGAAGATGGCAGATAAGATTCTGCTGAAACGTCGTTTAGACAACCGTGACTCCTGGATGAGTCGACCATCGATGCGGGAGAGCACCCGGAAGTACAACACTTCATATATATATATATATATATATATATATATATATATACTTTTGCACTTTTTTTTAGATTTTAAGCCAAAATTATAATCAAATTTTGACAAAAAAATACATTCTATTGCTGTGTAGAGTGAGTATATATTTAAAATGTGTTAATCTAATACTTTGATTGTAATAATTGTTAGTATTATTATTATTTTTATTAATTTTTATTATTAGCATATTATTAAGATTAATATATTACAAACTATTTTGTTGTAATACAAATTTTTTTCTAAATTGTTGTATTTTATTTAATGGAAAAATTCAATGTCCTCTTCAAATTCCTTAAATCTATATGTATAAACATATTTCTTCATTATCTTTGCGAAATACAAAGCAAAGAAAATATCGTAAAGCTCGTTAATATACAGGGCCAACAGAAAAAGTACTATATTTTTAAAAGCTTTTATTAAACTTGCAATGTTTGTTTGTTTGTTTGTTAGTTAGTTTGTTTAAGTCAAATCTTTCAATCAAAATTTCGATTAGTTCTAATTAAGCTAGAGCTTTGAAATTTTGTACATGTGTATAAGTCTGGTGACAATACACTTTAAAATTTTCATATAAGAAAAAAACAAGATGGCGGCTTCAAGATGGCGGACGACTTTATCGTTTATGATCCGATTCGATTCAAAATCGAAATCTGGGGGTTTTCGAGATCGCCAATTATAAATTCTTGGTCGAAATTCAGAAATTCAAAATGGCGGCGCCAATATGGCGGACGACTTTTGTCATTCATGGTCTAAATCGATCAAAATTGATATCTGGGGGTTTTCAGAGTCGCGGATTACGAATTTTTAGTCAAAGATTTAGTTCAACATGACGGACGGCTTTACCGTTTATGATCCGATTCGTCTCAAAATCGATATTTGGGAATTACAGCATATCAAAAGACTAAAAAGTAAAAAATTAAATTATGTAAAAGACATTTTTAAAAAAGCTTTTATTTAAATGCTCTAAAAAGTATAAAATAAACTTTAAAGTAAAGCAAACCCATCATTTTGTTAGATTATATAAAAACAATTATGATATAAAAGCTTGTCGCGAGCAATCTCCTTTACACAGGAAAATCTCGCGACAAGCTTCTATATCATAAAAAAAATTATATGGTTTAACAAAATGATGGGTTTGATTTACTTCAAAGTTTATTTTCTACTTTTTAGAGCATTTAAATAAAAGCTTTTTTTAAAAATATTTTTTATATAATTTTTTACTTTTATATACAGTCTAACAGTAACTTTGGCAATAACCGGCCACAAACTGTATTATTTGTAAATTCTCCGCATAAACTTGTCACAAACCATCCATATTTAACCCCCACGTATGCCGAATTCATATTCCACTAAAACCTCTTTGTTCTTGCCTAACGAAATAATGATAATTCCCTGGTGGAAATCATCCCTTCAATATAAACGTAATTAGCGTTATTCTAGGATACCCGACGGAGCGACCGATGGTCCACATGTTGACCACTCCAGCGAAATACCTCGCTTATTAAATGAACTAAGACAAAGTTATTTTAGCAGCTACCGGGGAAATTAACAAAACTGCACTTCTAAACAACTTGAGAACCACTTTCGGAATGAAATACTCGAGTTGAGACTTCCTCAGATAACCGCACTTTATATCGTTCGTATTTTAAGTTAACTCAAGTTTAATTTTGCTCGGTTTGTTAACTTACAACAGGTGTTAAGTCTTATAAACATACAAGAGCCTCAAATTGAAATATTCTTCATCTCTAGGACACTTAGTTTCACTTTTAATGCCAACTTTTTAGGACAGGATGTTAATGGACAGGTTAGTTCAAATTGGATTTTTATGGTTTTTTTTTGTGTAGCTCTTACCTTACAAACTTACCTTACAAATAATATCGAGAACAACGTTAACTAATTTAACTAATTTTACTTTAAGCTTATTTGACATTCATGATCGTGAAAAATATTGTCTTTCCTTTTTTGGAAAGTATATGACCCAGCTTCTTATTCATTCTTCCGTCGACGCTGATAGAGTAACTGTAACAAATTCGTCGGTGCAAGGCCGGAATTGGTGTACGCCTATTTCTGTTACTATGTACAATACACGCTCTAAATCTAGTAGATGGTGTATTGTACATTAAGAGCGCTCCGGATATAATCCGGAAAGACGCTTCGATTTACTCTCATATAAATCATTATTTTAAAAAATGGCTTTCACTAAAAGACATTAAAAACATGTTACAATATGGGATGATGAGAGAAAAGAAGTATATATTAAAAAATATAATTTTTTTCTTCTATGTTCGATTTGCAAAAATAATTTTTATCATCCCGCATAGGCATTAATTAAATAAACATTTTCCCTTTTGTAGAACTAAAATAAAATTAGCCCTATGCCCTCAAAAAGTGATCTAGATAAAAAAATTATGTATAATAAATCTATACAATCTCATACCCTATTTCATCTACCTCTCTTCTTCTAAGCACACCGTCATTCGGCTGTGTCATAGGCGCCCGCTTTGAAAGTAGGATCTTTTTTGTTTCCTGTTGCACTAGTTACATTACATCTATCTATCTGTGGATTCTAGAGTGTATTATAGTAGTACATTTTGTACTCGTTGTCGTTTGGAAAAACACAATTCTACCCAAATTAGCAACATTTTTCGAGAAATGCCTCCTACCGGAGTTGATAGATCCATGCTATATAAAGGGTTTGGAAATAAGAAACCCAGATCGAGAAAATAATATATCTACTTTACCTTTATGCAATACTTTTTACCAGTTTACCTATATTATTCATATTATTATATATTATTATACAGAGCGTTCACGTTTCAATGGGATTGTATCTCCAGATGATGCCATCATGGTTGGTGAAACGCGTGTCGACTAGTATATTCGAGTGTAGTGTTTAAGTGCTTTGGTGTTTCTGACACCTACGTCAGAAGCAGTCTCACACCAAAGGTTCCAACTCCATCCAGGATTTCACGACCAAGCATTCTAGAACTTCAAAAGGTAGAAAGTCGTTTAAAAATTAGAATTAAGTTGTACATTTTAAAGTTCGTTAAGATGTCTTTTGCAGATTTGTTTGCAGAGATATTCTGAAAATAGTGAAAATCGCTATTTTTTATATTTGTTATTGACGCGCAAATTATAGGATTTAGAGAAAAATTTTTAGATAAAAGTTGAGTGCTGTTCCGTTGCTTATTTAAAATTCTCAAATTTACAATTGCACCATTTTGACGCTAGGCATCGCGACGCCCAACTTTGGTTTTCCTTATGAATGGCTATATCCTTTTTCAAGGAAATTGAATTGGCAGCATATTATTTAATACATAATATATATAATAATAGGGAAGTACTAAAAAAAAAAGTTCGTTTCTTATTTCTACAACAAATTGCTGAAAAATATAGTGTGTTCCATTTGAAAAAATTGAGAAAAGTCAATTAGAAAAGTTCTTAACTGAAAAATAATTTTTAGCTGCCCTGTACATGTTTAGGAAGTAAAAATGATTCAAAAACATTAATTAGATGTCTCGTAACTAGTATTCACATAAGTTTTCTTAAATCCCATCATTGTGATGGCATTATTTCAACAAAAAAATTCATTACATCCAAGTGGTTGGAAGATAGTCAATAATAATATAGGAATGAATAGAGTTTAGAAAGAGGCTCAAATAATGTACTGATCATATACAGCATTCCATTTAAAAAAAGCCACTTGATCCTGTAATTTTGTCTTAGCTCGTCCTGTATATTGACTTTTTGTTTAGTCTACTTGTATTTTTTTATATTTCTAGCCATCATAGAACTCGAGAAACCGAAGTCCGACGCACTATTGCCCCACCCGGTGTACTTCCCTATTATAATAATATTATGTATTAAATAATATGCTGCCAATTTGGTTTTCTTTAAAAAAAGATAGCCGTTAATAAGGAAAACCATTGTTGGGAGTCACGATGTCTAGCGTTGAAATGATACAAATGTAAATATGAGATTTGTAAAGAGGCAACCGAATTCCATTCAAATTTTATTTATAGATTTTTTTTTCTAAATCATCTGTATCATTTGAGAAAATTAAATATCGCGATTTTCTCAACATTTTTTAAATTTCAAAATCCGTTTTAATAAATTTTATTTATATTTCACAACTTTTCTCTAATTTAACCAACCTCATACCTCTTACAGTTTAAAAGTTATTAATTAATACAATCCCATTAAAAAAGTCGACACCCTGTATACAACCCTATTCTATCTTTATTTTTCATTTTTTTAAGTACTTATAATAGCACAACTTTAACGTTTCACGCTAACAATAAAAATACTAATTTTACTAATTCCTTAATTGCTTTATTTAATGTACTTCTATGTTAACTATCATTAATGATAATTCGACTAAAATGCATTAATACATATTCTATAAAGTATTGCACGCCTATGACTGATTTAAAACGGAAGGTCAAGTATACAAGCAACGCATGAGGGTTGCATTAGCAATTTTGTTGACGTGAGTCTATTTACAATTAAAATGCATACACTCCGAAATCGTCTTAACTTATCTTTGTCGCCGTTGCAGTATATCAACCTTTCCTTGACTAGCCAAGGCTGTTGCAGGAGGGCAACATCTATGCCTTCTTCTTCGAATCTCTAACACTAACGATGCTATAATCATTCTTAGAACAATTAATTCATTATTATACAGGGTGTTTTGAAAAGATTGGGACAACGCTTAGCTGTATATTCTTGACATCAAAGCGAGTCGATTTAACCCAAAAAGTAGTGGTCTTCTTTTCGTTTTCAAGATACAGGGTGGTAAAATAAAAAAAAATGTATTCGTTCTTTGTCTCTATCTTGGAGACTATTGTACGTATCTACTTCAAAGTTGGTAACGACATGTTTTTCAGGTCGCTAATTACAGTGGTGATACTGCCGACATCACATTTTATAGAGGGCGCTAGTTACAGTACTTTTATATGACACTTTAAGCCATAACTTTTTTGAGGTTAGTTCTTGGACATTTTCTTCTATCCCAGAACCGCAATTTAAGTTCCTAAATAAAAGGTATATTTTCTTAAACGCGATAAAATCTACCCTTCCAGGGAAATACGCGATTTATAACTTCCTCATGCATCAGTTGGAAGAAATTCAATTGTACATAAAAGCGGTTTATTATCTTGTAGGTGCACTTCCTTCAAGTATGATGTTTTGACATCGTCAATAGTACTTGTTGTGCCAACCATTGTACACATTATAAAATATTAATAAAATTTGCATTTGTTACATAAATTTTGTTCTTCGTTATTTCATTTAAGATTGCTATTTGAGAATGCCCCGCTACCAGTATTCAAATCTAGAAATGTGTGACATAGTCGCAGTTTATACTCAAGAAAACCATAATTGTCATGCGACAGCGAGAAGGTATCAATTGTTATATCCTAATCGAACGGTACCAAATCATAAAACGTTTCAAGGAATTTTCCAAAGATTTAGAGAATCCGTAAGTGTTCGTCGAAGAGGAGGATCAGGCCGTCCAGTTAGTTACACACCGCAGCAAGGAGAAAATATTTTTAGAACAGAATCAGGAAATAAGTGTTATGTGCACGACTACGCCACTGAAATCATAGAAAATTCGAGAACGGCACCAGAAAAGTCGCGAATGTTAGGACGGAACATTCTGGAATATTCTAGTGAATTCGACGCGGGTATATAGGGACTGAATCAGCGCACTGAAACAGGTTTGATATGAGACAAGCAGGTGAACAGATGGAATAAGGACAGTAATAAGTTGTGATTTATAGTAGTGAGACTATAGTAGATGGACCTTGTAATTAGTGTGTACTAATGTGTATAAGGACTTAATAATTGTAATAAAGTGATTAATAAATCAGTGGTTTGTGAAGATTTTTGTTGTAATTATTGAACCTACATACGGAGTGTTTACTAGAGATTGTAAACATGTAACATTAGTATAGGAAAGCTATCTGCTAGAACTGGAATTAGCTCAACAATTATTTACAAAGCGATTCATAGAAACCAACTTAACCCTTACTATTTTACACCCATTCAACATTTAAAAACCCGAGATCTATCAGCAAACATAGATAAACAAAGTAATAATACACAATTCCTGAATAATGCCCTTTTTAATTGGCACAATAGTCATATTTTGGCCGTAGAAAATCCTCATAAAGCGCCTGTTCATAATTTTTAGGATGAATTAATTAATGTCTGCTGTGGGATTATCCGTGACAATGTACTAAGGCCCGTTGAGCTTACTAATAGTTAAATGGGGCATTATACTTAAAATTTCTACAGAATAATTTGGACGACTTATTAAATCATGCTAATAGCATTAACAGATGACAGATGTGGTTTATGCAAGACGATGCTCCCCCCCATTTTTCAATAACAGTATGTAACCATTTAAATGAAAGTTTTCCACATCATTGGATTGGACAAGGAAGCAAGTTTGCATGGTCAGATCGCAGCCTGGAATTAAATCCCTTGGACTTCTTCGCATGAGGCCACATGACAAGTTTGGTCTATGAATCCCACGTGATACAGAATCTTGACGAGTAATTCCGAAAAATCCAAGAAGCAGGAAATATTATTAAAAATCAGGAAGAAATACCATTCCTTTACATCAAAATATAATGAAGCGATGTAGAAAATGTATTGAAGTTAATGGACATCACATTGAAAATGTGAGATTATGAAAAAGTTTTGATTTGCCGTTATTAATTTACTACTGGAAGACTTCGTTGTTTATTTCATTTTATTTTTATTTCATAGATACAAATAAATTTCTTTGAAAGGGTGCATTTTATCGCGTTTAAACAAGTACACATTTTATTTAGAAAATTAAATTGCGTTTCGATTACGATAGAAAAAATGTCCAAAACCTAACCTCAAAAAAGTTATAGCTTAAAGTGTTATATAAAAGTACTGCAACTAGCGCCCCCTATAAAATGTGACATCGGTAGTATCAACATTGTAATTAACAACCTGAAAAACAAGTCCTTACCAACCCTGAAGTAGATACTTACGGTCGTGAGCAAAAAAAAATAGGACAAGTTTTATAACGGTATTTTGCTAAAATCTAGTTGTGTACATCTAACTTTAATTTTTGTGACATTGTCAGTTAGTTGTCATAATTTATTGCAGTGTGCAAAAAATTAATATGCCTCATATAAGTGATTTAGTTAAATCTGGAGTTATTGCTAAAGCAGAAGGTGGATGGATGGTCAATGAGACAAATTGCACTGCGTTATAATATTGACAAAAATTCGGTGTGTAACATTTTAAGAAAGTGGAGAATAAACGGTACGATTAGTAGAAATCCTGGATCAGGGCGACGAAGGATATCAACTCAACAACAAGATTTGCAATTGGTAAATGCTTTAGTAGAAAATCCATTTTACTCAGTTATTTAGGCTGCTGAAGAAACTAATTTTCCTGGATCGACTAGTACTGGTCGCCGGCGAGTAAGAGAATCGGAGCTACGCTGTCGTGCAGCAGTACAAAAATACTTACTTAAAGCTGAAATAAAGAAGCTGAGTAGGATTTGCGCTTGAATTTTCAGCGCATGATGTAAATTTTTGGAACAATGTAATCTTTACAAACGAAAAAACTTTCCAGTCAACACACAGCGGTCGTATTCGTGTTTACCGCCCTCCCAATACTCGATTAGATGAGAAATATATATCTGACAATGATAAAAGTGGTAGATTTTCCGTCAATATGTGGGCTTGGATATCGGCATGTGGTCCTGGTGTTTTGTCGCATATTGAGGAACGATTTAATAGTAAAACGTATATTAGGATTTTAGATAATATTATGCTACCTTCTGTGTCACAATTATTTCCTAATAATGAGTTTATATTCCAAGACAATTGTTCCGTTCATACTGCTCATACCGTAACTAACTGGTTTCAAGATAACAACATCAATGTTCTTAACTGGCTCAGTCATAGTCCAGATCTTAACCATGTGAAAAAATTATGGGGACTACTCGTAAGAAGTATCCAGAAACGAAATGTGAGACCACGGAATGCCGAAGAATTACTGGAAATAGTAAATAATGCATGGAAAAATATTATTGCTAATGCCTATTTTATAAGGTTATTTAATTCTATGCCAAACAGACTTATAGAAGTTATAAATATAAATGGTGCAATAATGAAATATTAATAGTTAGTTTCTTGTTAAGTAGGACATCCTTTGTCCTTTAGATAAGATAAGATAAGATAAGATAGGATAGGATAGGATAGGATAGGATAGGATAGGATAGGATAGGATAGGATAGGATAGGATAGGATAGGATAGGATAGGATAGGATAGGATAGGATAGGATAGGATAGGATAGGATAGGACAGGACAGGACAGGACAGGACAGGATAGGATAGGATAGGATAGGATAGGATAGGATAGGATAGGATAGGATATGATAGGATAAGATAAGATAAGATAAGATAAGATAAGAAATTTATTCACCAATAGATGATACATAAATGTACATTTGGTAAGTCCTTAATTAGGTAAGTATAAAAATATATATAATTTACAGTTTTTTAGTCAATAAAATTGTGAGAACAAACAAAACTTGGTAAAATTATTTTAAACAATTTCAAACGTACAGATTAAGAATATTTTAAAAGCAAAGCAAAACACTTGTAGAGAGTATCCAAAAAGAAAAACGCAAAGTTCCATACATTAAAACGATTTAAAAGCAAAAACCAATAGGAGCGGACACATTAAAGAACAATTTAGAACATACAAAATATAAATCTAGAGAAAGACAATAATAGAGGATATATTTATCTATTTAAAAACTCATCTACAGTGTAGAATCCTCCTTTTTTAAGTAATGTTGAAATTTCCACTTTGAATTTTTTGAAACATATTTCTTTGAGTTCTTTAGATAGACTATTGTATAGCATTATACAGTTATAAAAAGGAGAGTCCTCAAAAGCTTTCCAGGATCCAGGATTTCTACTAATCTTACCGTATATTCTCCACTTTCTTAACCAACCAAATTTTTGTTAATGCTATAGCGCAGTGCAATTTATCTCATTAACCATCCATCATTTACTATAGAAATAACTACAGAATTAAAATAAAAAATAAATTAAAAGTGATATCTGTTTTATAAATAGAGACAGATTTACATTAGAAAAAAAAATTGTCCTATTTTTTTCTGCTCACGACAGTACAATGGTCTCCAAGATAGAGACAAAATACGAAAGACAATTTTTTAAATTTACCACCCTGTATTTTGAAAACGAAAAGAGTTAGATCGCTACTTTTTTGGTTAAATCGACTTGCTTTGATGTCAAGAATCTATGGCTAAGCGTTGTTTCAATCTTTTTAATACATCCTGTATAATTATAATATCGTTTACTAACTCTATCAAACAGACTTTTATATATTTTATAACCCCAGTAGACTTAACAAACAGACAAACGGAATTGAAAAACTATAATTTAATCTGAAATATAAACAAACCAGTATCTCAGAGAGTGATTTGTCCTAATTACAATTACCCTTCAGTAAACGAGAGAGGTAAAAAAAATTAACCCATTTGAGATATTTTGCCAAGAGAAGCTTACATCAGGATTACTAAATTTACTGCAATATGAGCTAAATATTTTTAGGAGTATATTCATTAAAAATAAAACATGGTACATTTATTTGCAGAACTTAAATAAAATGTTCACTCAGACTACGATTCTGCTCATTTTGCCAGTTTCAGAGTAGCTGCGTCGTTAAAATTAAGAGTCCCGCATTCGAGTGGAATACCTGTTGAAATTTTTAATATGATTTAGTAAATTTTATTAACCGGCATCATTTCAGCAGCTCCCATATTATTAAAACTGAATATTCCTTACAGCCGTGTGCAAAATTTTACGATGAAAGAAAGACATACCATTATAAAACGGAAATATAATATATGTTGTAAGTTATAACAGTGAATTAAATTGTACTTTCTTAGGGCTTTAAAGTTGAAGGCAATTTCCGAGGTGCTAGAAACCAGCAGCTTTATGATGTATAAATTATTGGTGATGGCGTTACAAACCTGGTAAAATAACAATTTTCGTGTACTCGTTCTAGGGCACCGTTACACCGAATCGAAAGCATCTTTTTAGTTTGGATACGCTATTATTCCTACAATGTCTAGACTCGGACATACTGTTTTCGATGCAGGGTTAGAAAATTGTGTATGAGTACTTGATTATAGGAAAAATGCAAGTGGGATTAATAGTTTTTGTAGATGTTTTAGTATGTGAGGATATAACCAAATATGCTTTAGTAAAATGTTGCTGTGGAGAAAGATACAGGGTGTCAAATGTCAAATTATTTTTTCGTTTTTCTGCAAAAACTCAACAGCCTCTTGACTGATCTTCGCCAAATTTACTAGAGGAACTTTCTTTATTTTAAGAAACAATAATTTATGTATTACATCACGTTAGATCATAGAGGGCGCCGCAAGATCTGTATCTGATGATGAAATTTTTAAAAAAAATTTGACGAAACGTTGTGGTACTTCTGACCAGAAAATCTTGGTAGAACTTAATAATTCCAACCGTATTCTAGGAAAGTGCCGTTAAACGTTTCAATAATTTTTTTAAAGACAATCAAATTTAGTGAAACACAATGTATTTATTGAAAAAAGTACAAGTAAACCAAACGTTAATCTTAAATTCTTGCTGAAAATGCCTTTCTTTAACGGCATGAGAATTTTCTACTTCCCAATAATGGGGAAATACCCATTACTGAAATGGGTATTTCTCCAATTAAAAATGCCTCGGCGAGTAAAAGTTGCCTCGTCGGTAAATAAAGTGTTCTTAACAAAATTTCGATCCCTATTGTGTTTATCTAGAACAAATTGACAAAATTTTAGCCTTTATGGAAGATCCCTTCGAAGTAAGTTTTGTACATTGAGCAGCTATCTAAACGACTATCGACCGGCATATATACAGGGTGTTGCATCATGAGAGGGACATAGCTTAATAGGAGGTAGAGAACATCAGTGGTAACCGGAACCTCCCATAGAAATGTCTCATTGGGCCTTCATTACGAAGTTACAGGGTGTTAAATAATTTTTGGCCAAACCTGTTTTTTGTCATAACTTTGACAGGGAATGAAATAACGGATTCATATTTGGTACGGCTAATGTACTAACGAGCCCCAAGAGGTACATGTATAAAAAAAAATATATCCAGGTCCGGACTCACTATAATTTATGTTTCTTCTTTGCATCAATAAAACATCACCCTGTATATATTTTTTTGAAATTTCGATACGATATTCGAAAAGAGCAAGAAAAAACAAACAAAATGGCCTATTTAATTTTTTTGTTACACCTTCGTGGTTATTTAAGTACGTTGTTAAATGTGCAAGAAAATGGATTACAGAACCCTATTAAATGAGAGGCACGTGAAATAAATAGTTTTATAACTAAAATTTGCAAAAATTCTATTGAGCCTAGGTGGTCTGGGTGAATCCTAATTCCGGCACGTTTTAAAGGTCCATTTTGGTAAAAAACTGTGGTCCTAATAAGTAATCGGGTATGAAATAACAAAATTTTTAATCAATCACAGTAGGCTTGTTCAAAGTGACAGATAATAAAAAGAAATCTTCTAAACAGTTGAATAATTGTTTGTTAGTAATTTAATGTGTCAATAATTCGCATTTAGTTAGTGAAAACTTGTGAAAATATTTTAACTATGCCAGTAAAATTTACAAACGTGGAATATGCTGACATAATATTCATCTATGGTTTCTGTAATGGAAATGGTAGGTCGGCGGAAAGAGAATATCGGCTGCGTTTTCCTGGTCGGCGATGACCTAATCATAAAACCTTTAGTACGGTGTTCCAGTATGCAAGACAACACGGAAAGTTTCCTAATTCTGCAGTTGTGGAGCGTGTTTTACAACAAGGTGTGCAGGAACAAAACAATATTATAAACGTAGTTCAAGAAAACCCAAATATGAGCACTAGACGAATCAGTTTGGCAACTGGTATTCCTCATTGGCGAGTATGGAGAACCCTAAAAAGAGAACGTTACCATCCATATCATATCCAGCAGGTACAGCGTCTTCAACAAGGCGACGATATCCCCCACCTGGCATTTTGTCATTGGTTGTCTAACCATCGCCCAGTCATTTACAGAACCTTATTTACGGATGAGGCACAATTTACAAGGGATGGAGTAAACAATTAACAATTCACGAAATAATCATAAATGGGCACAGGAAAACCCACATGCGGTACGCCAACGCCGTTCGCAACACAGGTTTTCTGTAAATGTTTGGGTCGGACTTGTGAATAGACATTTGATAGGGCCACATTTTTTTGAAGAAAGATTGAATGGTGAAATTTACTTTGATTTTCTTCAAAACATTTTACCGAATATGTTAGAAAATATCGGTATAAGAGGCATGTTGTTTCAGCATGATGGGGCCCCACCACATTTTAACTTTCAAGTAAGAGAACACTTAAACAATGTGTATCCTAATAGATGGATTGGACGCGGGGGTCCACATGAATGGCCACCAAGATCTCCTGATTGTAACCCTTGTGATTACTTTTTATGGGGCCACTTAAAAAACGAGGTTTATAGCATTGAAATTGAAAGCAGACAACATTTAATCCAGCGCATCGTTACAACCTGCGACGAAATACGGCATAATCCAGAAATGATACGTCGAGCAATTGGTGACCTTTCTAAATGCGCAAGAAAATGCACAGAATGTGGGGGAGGACATTTTGAAAATTTACTTTAGTGTCAATTACGTTTTATTTTTAAACACATTTAGTTATTGTTTTGTTATTTATTGTTAATTGAATGGAAAATATTTTATTTATTTAGATTTTAGTTTGGTCTCTTTTCCAATTTTTATTAAGTATAAAATGTTGATGATTTTCTTGATCAAAGTAACTGGTTGCTTAGGCCTAAATGGTTTAAATTATCTGTCACTTTTATTCTTTGAACAAGCCTGCTGTGATTGATTAAAAATTTTGTTATTTCATACCCGATTACTTATTAGGATCACAGTTTTTTACCAAAATGGACCTTTAAAACGTGCCGGAATTAGGATTCGCCCAGACTACCTAGGCTCAATAGAATATTTGCAAATTTTAGTTATAAAACTATTTATTTCACGTGCCTCTCATTTAATAGGGTTCTGTAATCCATTTTCTTGCACATTTAACAACGTATTTAAATAACCACGAAGGTGTAACAAAAAAATGAAATAGGCCATTTTGTTTGTTTTTTCTTGCTCTTTTCGAATATCGTATCGAAATTTCAAAAAAATATATACAGGGTGATGTTTTATTGATGCAAAGAAGAAACATAAATTATAGTGAGTCCGGACCTGGATATATATTTTTTTTATACATGTACCTCTTGGGGCTCGTTAGTACATTAGCCGTACCAAATATGAATCCGTTATTTCATTCCCTGTCAAAGTTATGACAAAAAACAGGTTTGGCCAAAAATTATTTAACACCCTGTAACTTCGTAATGAAGGCCCAATGAGACATTTCTATGGGAGGTTCCGGTTACCACTGACGTTCTCTACCTCCTATTAAGCTATGTCCCTCTCATGATGCAACACCCTGTATAATAAGACAACTTAGTCACAAAACTACATTAAACTGCTTAAGAATTGCTTACTTTGCTATTTTTCACAGCATAATGACGTATGAAATAATTCTATGAGGTGGATCAAGTCATACAATAAAAATATTTAAACTCAAAAAAAAGCTGTTAGAATTATGGCACAAACTAAATATGATGACCATTGCAAAAGAAATTTTTAAATATCTGAATGTACTACCCCTACCATCTTGTTTTATTTATGAATGTATATGTTATTTAAAAAACTAAATAATGAGAATAAAGTTACTAAACAGGGGGACATACACTGCCATGGCACTAGGAGTAAAACAAAATTAAGACTACCCCAGTTTAGGTTATCAACATCGCAGCGTACCTACCCATATTTGTTATGTAGATTTCTTAATGTGTTACCTGACGTCTTAGAAAATCCCGAAATGAGCATAAATAAATTTAAACATAAGATTAAGAATATTCTTTTACACAATTGCTTTTACACACATGATGAGTATTTTGATTATTTTGACTCACTGTCAAATGTTTCATCTGTCTAAGGAGATACACACACTATCTCTACATTTAATATTATGTACTTTAAGAAATTATGTTTATATACAATATTTTTAAATTGTCTCTTTTTTATGTTTTGTTCTTATTCTTTTTAAAAGTTTATTTTGACATACACCTACCATGATAGGTGGAAAATATGTGATTATATTTTCTGTACATTTAGTTGTACACCCAATGTGATCTTTCGTTATATACAATATTTTTTTTGTCTTTGTTCTTTTTGTTTTTGTAAATTGTTTTTTATATTATATTAATTACCTACCTGTGTGACGAATGTAAACATAAATTTTATTGTATGAATAAAGTTCTATTCTATTCTACTCTATTCTACTCTACTCTACTCTACTCTACTCTACCCTACTCTACCCTACTCTACTCTACCCTACCCTACCCTACCCTACCCTACCCTACTCTACTCTACTCTACTCTACTCTACTCTACTCTACTCTACCCTACTCTACCCTACCCTACCCTACCCTACCCCACCCTACCCTACCCTACTCTACTCTACTCTACTCTACTCTACTCTACTCTACTCTACTCTGCTCTACCCTACTCTACTCTACTCTACTCTACTCTACTCTACCCTACTCTACTCTACTCTACCCTACTCTACTCTATTCTATTCTACTCTATTCTACTCTATTCTATGATATGAATTTTGTAGAGATGGAAGTGTAAGTTTTTCACAATGCGGAAATAACTGCGGTTTCAAATATTGAATTCCAATGCTTCTCGTCTTGCAGACCGTTTAAGATTTCGTACCCTTTCAGCATTTTCGAGTGTGTTTACAGAACGAGTTCTTCCTTTTGGTTTTTCTCTGGCACATGAAGAAGTAGTACTGAGAAACTTGTGTATTCACTTTTTAATTGTTATTAGTCTAGTAGGAACTGGAGTAGATTTAAATGAAAGTGACGACGAAATATACGCTGGATAAATGATCATTACAATAGAATAGTTATTTTTTAAATAAACTTCAAGCGCAAGAAAACATTGAATATTTGACAAACATATTCACATCTAAACTGGCTTTTTATGGAAACGCTTTGGCAACTACATCGCGACTTGATTTAAATTTATATTTCATTGTACTATGACCTTTAAAAATGGATACTTCATTCTGACAGACCCGTTATATTCCAAATGACTCCTATGCACATAAAAGAATTTGCTCAAACTTGGACGGCGAAAGTATGTTTTATTATTTATCTACCTTTCGTCGGACCAAACTTCCTTAATAACTTATTATACGTTTTTTTATCCTATAGAAAAGTCGCCTGCTAAACTCGCATCTTCCATTTTTAACAAACGATTTCTTTAGAATTCAATTAGTACTATTGTCTAAATTGAAATCGAATTTCTTGATAAATTAGAGTAGCTAAGTGGAACTAAATGTTATTTCACGGTCCCCTTTAAGCGCTCTTGAATTTTTAAACTTCTCAGATTACAGAAAGTGTTCAGGGAAACCGTGGCAGCTCAATTAAATTCATCTCTTCCTCGGTTATTGTCGATTAACTGGCTTTATTCATATTTCACAGTTTTTGTATAATATGCATAAAAACGGCTATTGCTGCAATTACCTGGTTTATTTGATTTGTTATACTTTATAATAATCGTCAATTAATGTTCCTTGTTATTAGTCCACGCAAATTAGACATTTTAGAAAAAATAGTGTATATTCTCGATAGGGTTAAAAATAGATATTCTAAAAGTTTCCACCCCATTCAGAAACGGAAAGTCCCTTTTTTGCAAAAAACCACCCCTAACGGGGACTTACGCTGGTTTATAACTTTTATCTTGTAAACCATCGTTAAATTCTGTATAAAAAATCTTCTGTTGACTTTACAACTTATCTCCACCTATTTCGCAATAACAGCATCCAAACTGACGGATAGTTTGGAGTGCACAGGTAAAAATCGATCTTACATGAAGTTGCACAGCGAATATCTCAAAACAGGTTACGTTAATAAGAAAAATTAATTTATGTAGCGGAATTTTCTCTATAAGATGCATGTCTAGCGGGTTTTAATGCAAGTAATTTTTTATTTATTTTCCATTTTTTCCACAAAGATGAGTTTTGTAATTTGAGCTCGGTTACACACCACCCTAGAGGTAGAGCTCTCGGGCTATGTGCCCCGCCGAGCGCTGAATTACAAGTTACAAGCCTGGCGCGTTAAGTGTAATGATTGCATATTAGCATCAAAACGCTAATGCTTCGATTGCAACAAACACTAGCCGAAAGACTGATCCTACTTAAAGGAGCTCTCGTGCCAGTCGTCACACACCACTTGCAGACTGCAGTTTCGAGCTGTTGGCTCTCGTCAGTGCAAGGTAGGCATGTGATGACTGACACGAGGATCACTTGACTATTTAGTACATTTCGGCATCTTTGGGATAGCGACATGTAAAATAGTCAGCAGGCACCATCTAGCGGCCCACTGTCTGTTGCAATCGAAAAATAAATAGCCTGGCTGGGCTTAGCATAGTTCATATGTGCTTTTAATATTAAAACATAATATTATTAGTCGCAAATTCCTCTATCCCTACAAGATCAATGGGAGATACTTTTTTCTCCTTCAACGAACGGTTTACAAGACAAAAGTGAAAAACCGGCGTTAAGTCTCCGTTAGGGGTGGTTTTTTGTAAAAAGGGCGAACTTTTCAGATATCTATTTCTAACCCTGTTATTACATGCCTAATGCATATGTGACCCGCAACTCACCTTTTGTGTTTTGCGGGCCACATATCGTCAACAGCTGCTAGTGGGTAGTCGCCCTCCAGCTGCTAAGAACTCTCACGTAACTCCCGTCTGGTGTAAAAAGGTAGGAAGCAGGTGAGAAGTGCTTAGTTTGGTGTACGCTGCCGATAATTCCTAGAAGCTTGTTTATTCGAGCCATCTGAATGGATTTTGGATTATCGGCAACGGAAAAATTTCTTCCGTTTTAACTTGCTGTTCATCAGAATATTTCGTTGCTACGGAGGGAGTTTAATCCGCATCTGTGTGGGATTTATGTGTGCATACGTGAGTATTGAATAACCTATTTTCGTCATCTTATTCGACCTTACCCACGTGTTTCAAATATTTATAGGCTGGTTGACCACTTCCTTTGGGAGTATCTTCGCTGTTAATTGAGGGCAGCATTGTACAATTTTGGTGGATTGTATCCCTCAACAAGTAGAGGTAAATTATTTCTTTTGTAGATTATATGCCAGTAATTTCAATTTTCAACCTATTTCCGTTAAAAAAATGGAAGAAACATTTAATACTATTAAGTCTAATGCTCAGGGCTCCGATGATGTCAACCTGAAAATGCTGACCTTAGTTATGCCCTACTTGAGTGAACACTTAACATATATAATTAATAAATGTTTATTAACTGGAACGTTTCCCAGCAGCTGGAAAAAGGCTTATGTTATTCCAGTTCCTAAAAATAGCAACCCTTTAAGTACTTCCGATTTTCGCCCAATTAGTATACTGCCCACTATATCTAAAATATTAGAAAAAATTGTATATGAACAGCTATCTCTCTACCTAGATAATAACAATCTTTTACCAGTTATCCAATCAGGATTCCGTAAAGGTCATAGTACAACCACTGCGCTACTACATGTTACCGATGAGCTGTACACTGCCATTGATAATCAGGAAAATTCTTGTCTATTGTTATTAGATTACAGTAAAGCCTTCGATACTATAGACCACTCTGTTTTGTGTGCTAAGTTGCGGTACTTTGGCCTCAGTGACGATGTTGTACAATCCTTTTTTAACTATCTAGATAACAGAAAGCAAAGGGTGGTTATAGATGGCGTGCGGTCTGATTGTGTTCATGTCAAGAGGGGCGTTCCTCAGGGTAGTGTTTTAGGTCCATTGCTTTTCTCCATTTATTCTGCCGATTTTTCCAAATTTTTGAAGCACCGTCATTCACATCAATACGCTGACGATTTTCAGTTATATTATAACTTTTCTTTAAATGAAGTTGCCTGGGCTGTAAATAAAATTAACGAGGACTTAGCCTCCATTTGCCTTATTTCCAAAGCCCATGGCTTAATTCTCAATGGATCTAAAACTTTACTAGCAGTATTTGGTAGGCACAAAGACACACTTCCAAATAACCCACATTTTAATATTAATTTAAATGGAGTAAGATTAATTCCATCCAATAATTGTAAGAACCTGGGTTTATATTTTGATGATAGTCTTAGGTTTCAGAGTCATGTTAGCCATATCATCAAGAAATCCTATTTCAAACTTAAAGTATTATATATGCACAGAGATAAACTTACCACGGACGTTAAATTAAAACTTTGTGATTCAATCATTCTTAGCTACCTTGGTTATTGCGATGTAGTATACTGGCCGGCGCTCTTAAGTAAGGATAAATTAAGGCTTCAAAGACTACAAAATAATTGCATTAGATATAGCTATAATCTGAGAAAATATGATCATATTTCTGACAGACTCAATGAGTCAAAATGGCTTAACCTAGATGAGCGGTTTAGAGTTCACATGGCCTGTCTTGTTTATAAGATTGACATGTCGAAAACTCCCAAATATCTATATGACAAGTTAGTAAAGACAAATAATATTCACAACCGCACGACTAGAAACAATTCCTTATATGCTGTTCCTCGACACAGTACCTCTCTTTTTGAAAGATCATTTAGCTACAACGCAATAAAAATATTTAATCGGCTACCTCCCACCCTTAAATCAATAACTAGTCTTGAGTCATTTCGGAAACAAGTCAAGGCCTCTATCTTGGATACTAGGAATAATTAATATGCTACCTGAAGTGTTATTTGTATGTATATTTCCTCGTCTTTCTTTCTTTGTTACATTTATGTATGTATACTTGTGTGTATATATATATGTATATATATGTGTATACATATATGTATGTATATATGTTATATTAGAAATATACCATGATATATAATATCACCGAGACAGGCTTAACCTTCTCAGACATATCACATTACAAATTGCGTAACAGCTCTTCTCTAATAACCGCTCACGCTAGCTGAGCTTAACATTTCTTTCTCAGTAATCTGTTATCATGCTGAATTGCAAATCCAATGTTCTTTGTTCTCCAGATATTATAAATATTACCCACTGCCATTGTAAACCTCAGTCTTATACTCATTTTCGATTAAACACATTCAAAATCATTATTGTTATTTTTACAAGAGTCAAACTCGACTCCATTATAAGTGAATAAATCTTTTTAAAAAGTTAATCAAGTAATCCACTATCTAACATTGGCGCAGTCGTGGCGGATCTGAAGAACACGCACAGTTCGGGAGCCTAACCAGTGGAAAACATATCGGAAGGAACAAGAAGTTCATCTGGAAAAGGTGCCTAACCTGAAGAAAAGAGCCCCTGGAAAAAGGAGAAATTCCTTAGCTGTCGTGGCGGATCCCAATCCTTTACTCAGAAGAATCTACGTTCACAAAGAAACAATAATAATAATTCAACAAGCAACAAAGCAACATATCAATCAATCAACAAATTAGCAAGTAAGAATTCATCCCAGTCGAGAAGTTGGTGTCTTCGGCAGTGTAGGAGACCTCTGTGGAAGGAATACCTGGTAACGCCCCTGGCAGAGAAGACCGCATTGTAACAAAGTTCACGGAGCAGCATTCAACTTCAATCCAGACGTGTGGAATGGAAATTTTAATGTAAGTAGATTTTAAGAATCATCTCGATTATTTTGCATATTTTTCTTATAAAAAAACAATTCAATTTAACGAACAGCAGTTCTAATATTCAAATAATAATTTCATTCAGAAGTAATATAATATTTTATTTAAAATTTATGTGACCTACATAAATAACTATACCGTTCCTATCTTAACATTATTTTTATCGTAATATCATATACTCTTTAAGTACGAACTTATCTACATTTCCTACATAAATAATTATAATCACATACCATTTTTATCTTAACATTATTTTTATCATAATATCATATATCATATAAAGGTTAAGTTTACGCCTTACTTGACTGTGAAATAAAATAAAACCCACATGTTCTATACTGTTTAAATGCACATTAGTATATAAAATTTCAGTGACATTATTCCCAACTAAAAACACTTTTTAAATTAATCCAATTATCCTTGTAATTAAATTTTGAAATATTATAAAATAAACAACACATTCTTTTACATATAATATAAAATTACCAATTGTCAGTAGCGTACTAGCTCAAATTGAAAAAAGTGTTTTAAGTTATTTAATTATCTAAATAATATAAACAAAATGGCTACCACCACAAACGTAAGCAATTCCAATGCAAACAATTCAATCACGGCGAACGAAACTATAAATATTGAACCTTACAGGTTAAGTGAGATTTTTTCGATAGTCCTGGAATTCGATGGAAATCCGATATTTTTACAAACCTTTATTAGTGCGTGTATTTACGCGAACGGAATGTCTATAGAAGACCAACGTGTTCTACTTGCTCTGCACATTAAAAATAAACTTCGGGGAAAAGCCGCCGAATTAGTAAACTCCAGGAACCCTGCCACCTGGGCAGAAATTAAAAGCCTACTCGAGGCCCACTTCGGTGACTCCCGCGACTTGACAGCCCTTATACAGGACTTACAACGCATTCACCAACTACCCAACGAAACCGCACTAATATTCGTATCAAGACTACAAACGCACAACGCGAAAATGCACGCAGCAGTGCAAAAGCAGACTCTAACTTTAGAGGAAAAAACCGCTCAATGTAACCTCATCGAAAACATGACTTTGACCACCTTACTGACTGGATTAGAACCCAAGTTAGGGCAAATTATCAGGGCTGGCAACCCTAGTGATATGTTAGATGCAATAAATCGCATCAAACGTGAGTTGCAATTGTCGTACTTCGAATCGCAAAAATTCTCCAATAAAATTCAAAATAGAAGTCCCGTTCAAAATCAACAAAGACGCCCAAATCTCCCACCATTTTGCACATTCTGTAAAAGGAATGGGCACAGCTTTAACGAATGCCGCACGAGGCAAAACCACCAATTTTCACAACCCAATTTCACACCAAACGCCTATTCCAATCAGGCACAAGCTCCTAGACAGCACTTCCAGAGTGTACCTAATCAAGCAAACTTTAGACCACAGAATTCCCAAAATTTTTCTAATCAACAACGCAATTATCCACAACAAAACAGGCCCTCAGCTATCAGGCCAAATCCTAACTTCCACCAGCAGAGACCTTCTGCCATACAACCGAACCCGAATTTCAATAGATTTAACCAACAAAAAACCCATCACCTAAACCAAGAAACTTATGATAATTATTCAGATTACCCAAACCAATACGAAGATTACTCTGCAAATCAATCCGTAAATTATTCTACCAATTATTCTCCTGATTATCAATCTCAAAATAATGATGACTACGATTTTCCAAACGGACAATATGGGCATTATACTGCTAATTCCCAATCCCAGGAACATGAGAATTATACTGTTAATTCTCAGCAATACGAGGATTATACTGCTAATCCTCCGGATTTTTGCACAGGCCCGGAGTATTCCACGAATACTCCAACACAACAAACGGACGAACTAGACCAAATTTCTCGCCAAGTCCAAGCGATAAACCTCCAGGACAGTTTCGACCCAAACCTGAACTTCCCGGAAAACCAATTCATGTAAAAACACCCCGCTACAAACTAAATGTCGTAAATTCCAAAAATCTATTTTACATAAAAGACTTCACAAATCGTTTCAAAATTCTTGTCGACTCAGGTGCAGGTATTTCTGTATTTAAAACCAAAACAGCGGAAAGGTACAAACAAAGATATCCTGAAAACGTAATTATACAGGGTATAACAGATGAAAAAATTAATATCACCGAATCTGTACTAATACCATTCAATATAAATGACCCATACAAGGTTTATGTTCACGACCTAGATATAGAATTCGATGGACTATTAGGTGCAGACTTTCTAAAATATTATAAGTGTCATGTGGATTTTGAAAATAATCTACTTATTACCAATTTTAAAACCGTACCACTATTTGAGGTGACTGAGGTAACATCAATCAGGAACCACAATAATTCTAACGAAAACAATAATCCACGTATTAGAATTTCAAACCCAAATTTAAATGTTAAAAACCAAAATGTAATTTCTATCGAACCACGCACAGAAAAGATTTTTAAACTTAAATGCAATTTACAAAATACCGAAGCTATACTAATAGCCCAGGAAAATGAAAAGGTACGTTTACCGAATGCCATTGTCAAAATAGACAACAATGGTGAATTTTTGACAACGATAATAAACGCAAACGCGATTCCAAAAACAATACATTTCTCGGATCTTAAACTTGAACCCGTTCAAAAATTTAGATCAATATTTAACGTAAATCTTCAAAATCCGGATTCCCAATACATAGACCGAAACTACGAAATAAAAAATCAATTACGCTTAGACCACTTGAACGACGAGGAGAGTGAATTAATTACTCAACTCTGTTTAGACTTTTCAGACATATTTTATCTAGAAGGTGACAACTTGACATTTACCAACGAAATCAAGCATTCAATAGACACTAACGATTCTAAACCAATTTTCACTAAATCTTATCGTTACCCCCAAATTCACAAACAAGAAGTAAAATCACAAGTTTCCAAAATGCTCGACCAAGGCATTATCCAGCCTTCAATTTCTCCCTGGTCCTCCCCAGTTTGGGTAGTCCCCAAAAAACTAGACGCTTCTGGTAAACAGAAATGGCGCGTCGTAGTTGACTACCGAAAATTAAACGAAGTAACGATAGGTGATAAATATCCTCTACCCAACATTTCCGACCTTTTAGATCAATTAGGCAAATGCCAATATTTCACGACTTTAGACCTGGCCTCTGGCTTCCACCAAATTGAAATCGATCCTAAGGACATCCAAAAAACAGCTTTCACGGTAGAGAATGGCCACTACGAATTTGTACGTATGCCATTCGGTCTAAAAAATGCTCCATCCACTTTCCAGAGGGTCATGGACAATATTCTATTAGGCATCCAAAATGAACGCTGTCTCGTCTACATGGACGATATTATTATTTATTCCCCTACTATCCATGAACATATTTCTCGACTAACAGAAGTCTTCAAACGTCTACAAAAAGCCAACCTCAAAATTCAGCCAGACAAATGCGAATTCCTTCGCAAGGAAGTCGCCTATTTAGGGCATCTTATTACAAAGGATGGTGTAAAACCAAACCCTGCCAAAGTCGAGGCAATTCTAAACTTTCCTCAACCCAAAAATCAGAAAGAAATTAAATCTTTTTTAGGTCTAGCAGGCTACTATAGACGCTTCATTCCTAATTTCTCCAAAATTTCAAAACCCTTAACTAAATTGCTACAAAAAGATATACCTTTCAATTTCGACAATGACTGTACAAATTCATTTGAAACCCTAAAACAAACCTTGACAACTACTCCGATATTGATCTACCCCAATTTCGATGAACCTTTTGTCCTAACTACAGACGCTAGTGCATTTGCAATAGGTTCCGTACTTTCACAAGGAAGTATAGGAAAAGATTTGCCAATCGCATACGCATCTCGAACTTTATGCGGCGCGGAAACTAAGTATTCAACCATTGAGCGTGAACTTTTATCTTTGGTCTGGAGTGTAAAGCATTTTAGGCCATATCTATTCGGAAGGAAGTTCAAACTCGTCACCGACCACCGACCACTCACTTGGTTATTTTCCATAAAAGACCCAGGTAGTAGACTAGCGCGTTGGCGCTTAAAACTCGAAGAATACGATTACGAAATAATATACAAACCCGGAAAAATCAATAAAAACGCGGACGCGTTGTCCAGAATAAAAATTAATCACTTTTCAGAATGTTCCAAATTTTATTCAAAAATTCTAGCCGCGAACGAAGACTCAGACGAAGACGAAATTTCAGACAACGATGACGAAATTACCGACGAACAAATCGCCCGAGAATTTGACACATTTTCCCGACTTTACAAAACCAAATCTCTAATAGACTATTCCAAAATTCAAATCACAAATAAACAACTATTAGATCGAGAAAATAAAAATATCATAACGTTTTTCCAACAAAACAACTTGACAGACCTTCACCATCAAATTATCGAGGATATTTTCGAAGAAAACCCCGAATTCTATAACAATACAATTAATATCGTTTCCAGCAAATCGACCCGACAAAGAAACTACTACATTATCGCTCTACCTTTCGACCCAGAGTCTGTGGTAGAACATCTATTTTTAACACTTTACAAACATCGAAACAAATTAGACCTTTCCAAAACTTACCATGTTGAAAACAATCTAGACTTTCCAATTCTCGAAATCCTATCATTTATTTTTGCAGAAAAAGATTTAAAACTAATCATTTGTCAAAATTTATTACGAACTCCCGATGAAGACCAACGTCCGATCATTCTCGACCAGCATCACACCGGAAAAAATAATTTACATCGTGGAATAAACGAAACAATACGTAGAATCAAAAATAAATATAATTGGCAAGGTTTAACAAAAGATGTCGAAAATTTTATAAAAAACTGCGAAACATGTCAAAGAACAAAAGTCTGTCGTAAGAACCTCAACAATCCCTTAGTAATTACCGAAACCCCTAAAACTCCATTTGAGAGAGTTAATATCGATCTATTCGAATTTCCCACGAGAAACTATGCACTAACCATCCGCGACGAGTTAACGAAATTTACTCAAGCTTATGCTGTCCCAGACAAAAGTGCAAAATCAGTTGTAAACACCCTGTTGCTATATTTCCAACACTATGGCACCCCATTAAGAATTCATTGTGATTACGGCGGTGAATTCGATAATAATTTATTAAAAGATCTTTGTACTCTCTACGACATAAAATTAACATACTCCAGCGTAGGACACCCTCAATCCAATGGATCTATCGAACGATTCCATGCCACCCTAGCGGAAATGATCAGAATACATAAAACAGAGAATCCGAACGAACATCCTTTCACAATATTACCATACGCGGTAATATGTTATAACAACTCGGTAAACAAAACTCATGGCTTTACGCCATACGAGCTTATTTTCGGACATACAGCTAACCGACCACCCGAAACTCTTTATAACCAGAAAGACCTGATTACCAAATACGTTAGAGACCTTAACAACCGGATATCCCACTATTACAAAATTGCGCGAAGTCGAACAGAAGCACAAAAACAAAAAGCCAAAGTTCGATTCGACAAAAACATTCCCGAAAATCGACACACATATAATATTGGCGACAAAGTGTACGTCAAAGAATCACAAATAAAAAACAAATTACAGAACAAATTTAACGGCCCCTTCGAAATTTTAGAAACTTCTCAAAATTCTGCAACATTATTAAATCCGGAAACAAACCAAACGACTAAAGTAAACTTTGACCGAATGAAACCTTATACTGAAAATTAAATTTATTTTCAGGTTTTTCCTGCTGTTCGGATCAGCACTTGCTCAATTTAAAATAACACCAATTAACAATACAATTGGAGTATACTATCACCGAGACACAGACATTGTGATTTCTCACAAGAAATGGACTTTACTGGTACACAAAAACATATCTACCTTTAAGACAGCTTTCGACAAAAACGACAAGATCTTACAGACACTATACAACACACTCGACCCAACGTATCATTACATGAACGTCTTTTTAGGAGATGTAAAAACTCACCTCAGTTTATTGACACAAATTTCTCAATCAATACAATCAAAATTTGACGAAATTTACCTTGACACGAAACGATACAAGCGAGGAATACTAAACGGTATTGGAACAATTTTCAAATCAATAACTGGAAATTTAGATGCAGAAGATGGTCAGTATTATTCTGATTGCATCAACAAATTAAGTAATGACGAGCACCAACTCGAAAATTTAATCAAAAATCAAATATCTGTCACAACTTCAGTAATCAAAAATTTCAACGCAACCATTCAAAAACTGCAGGTTGATGAAGAAACTTTCAATAAAGATATTAAAGAAATCGAAACTTCAATTCTAGACATGACTAAAGACATAGAAAATATTCACGCAAAATTAAAATTTATAGAAATCTGCGAACAGCTTATGGCAAGCTATCTATTTATCGAAGATAACTTAAACGATATCCTGAATTCTATCACTTTCGCGAGGCTCAAAATAATTCACACATCGATTATAAACCCAAAAGACTTGGTAAATTCCTTACAGGAAATCTCACAGAACCTACAAAGGAACAATTTGCCACTTCCAATCAAATTATCAAAAGTTGCACAGTATTTAGACATTATAGAACTAAAAGCTTTTCAAACAAATTCAGATTTAATATTCGTATTAGACATACCTTTGGTAGACCCTCAAACCTATTCAGTATTTCAATTATATCCTATCCCTATTTTGGATAATAGAACTGGCTTATATCATATCTTGTCAACCTCTCAGAAATATATCGCGAGAGATGATGATTCTTTAATGTACTTAACCATCCCAGACCTCAGAGAATGCAAACCACTCTACTTCAACACTAAATTATGTCTAAATCTATTTTCATACCCCATTGATGATAATGCCATTTGCGAAGCCCGTCTCTTCAAGAACCTCAAAACTCTGCCAGGAAGCTGCCAGACATCATTCATCATCGGCCAAGGATACAACGTCCAAAAGATAGACGAAAATACGTGGCTGGTTATCAACGCAGAACCATTACAGGCAACCATCAATTGTCCAGAAAGAAGTTCGAAAACTGAAGTCATCTACAAAAACTCAATAGTGAAATTACAACCTAATTGTTACGCTTTTATAGGCATCACAAAAATCCAAGCCAGTACCAACGAAGTAACCGACGTAAACGACGACACTCATCCCATCCAAATTCCATTCGAATGCTGCAACAAAATTCCAAACAACATTAGAGCACCAAACCTTAAACCATTAAAATTAAACAACCTTAACACAGAAGATCTCGAAATTGCCAAACACAAATTGGACCAATATTCCAGAGATCTAGACGATTTAATCAACGAACCATTCGTAACAAAACACATATCCTGGTTCACCTACTTCATCATTGTGCTAATATTTGGACTGTTATTTCTGTACCTATTTTGTAAGTGCAGAACAAAAAGACGAAGACTAGCCATCGATGTTTCTGCATCACCCCCATCTCCACCTAGGCCTAGCAAACCCCACAGGACATTTGCTAACCTATTCCCTTCACGAAGACGACCTACCTTAAGGAGAGAAGACAACGAAGCCGAAGACATAGAACTTACATAAAGATGAACTGTTTTGTGCCTTTTACTGACTTTTAGTGCTGGACTCTTCAGTGAACCATATTTTATTCATTTAATCATTACATTTCATTATTTTACTTATCCCTTGTTAATTTCAATTGCATTAACATTTTTATGCCATTTTCATTTAAACCTATCATGCTTATATTTTAGGCTTTCACGGTAAAGCCATATTTTAACCCTGGGAATATTTTTATATTATCCCATTTTACAACAAACTTATTATGTTTGTATTTTACGCTTTCTTGCTAAAGCTATATTTTAACTCTAACATTTTTATGTTATATTATTTTATGAATCAAGCTTATTGTGCTTGCATTTCATATTTTAGACGCTAAGGTTATATTCTGTATTTTAAACCTTACTATTTAACATTTTTGTATCTTTTATATTTTTCCAAATTGTACCATTCCTTTTATATACATTTTATATTCATTTCAAAAGTTGCTGCATAAAACACCAACTTTTTTTATAAGGGGGAAGCTGTTATATTAGAAATATACCATGATATATAATATCACCGAGACAGGCTTAACCTTCTCAGACATATCACATTACAAATTGCGTAACAGCTCTTCTCTAATAACCGCTCACGCTAGCTGAGCTTAACATTTCTTTCTCAGTAATCTGTTATCATGCTGAATTGCAAATCCAATGTTCTTTGTTCTCCAGATATTATAAATATTACCCACTGCCATTGTAAACCTCAGTCTTATACTCATTTTCGATTAAACACATTCAAAATCATTATTGTTATTTTTACAAGAGTCAAACTCGACTCCATTATAAGTGAATAAATCTTTTTAAAAAGTTAATCAAGTAATCCACTATCTAACATATATATTTATATATATTTGTTACTGATACTTTTTATTCTATATCAATTATTTATTTTTTATGTACTACAGGAAGTGGTTAAGTGGAAGAGCAACGATGTTGAACTTCGCCACTCCTCTTAAATTATCTTTGTTATAAGTATGTGAAATGTAAATAAAGACACTATTATTATTATTATTATATGTTTACAATTGCTCTCATTAGGCACGTTTTACGTGCATTTCCGACTTACAAATTAAATGGGTATATCTTAGGGTCCACGAACTGGATTTCAACGTTCCATGGACTGAGTTAGAACTTCCACGGACTAGATTAGAAAGTCCTACAGACTGTGCTGAAAACGTTCCACAATTTAGAGAGGCTATAAACCCACCACCATCGTCTGTCCCAAAGTTACCACCGTAGGGCTGAGGTCTCATTACTTGTTGACGTCTGGGTATCGTACCAATTTTGTTATAAGTGTTATTGTGTCCTTTACTAAGAAACCACCTTTAGTGGTTCTGTGTAATAATATTTATTCCCTGTTAGCTTACGTTTGTATATACTTAAAACGAAGATTTTATTCACTCATATTGAGTAAATAAGTTTTCTGATATGACCTAATTGCGTCCAAATTCATTTTAGTCAACCCTCGTAAACCAAGTGTAGCTGAGATAATAATAATAATAATAATAATAGGTTTTTATTGGCATCTAGAAAGCACTATACAAAAATAAAAGGGACAACAAGTACTACTGCGCCAAAAGGCAGAGTTTGGAACTAAGTTCCATTCTTCCACTCAACCCTAAAGATACAAAATTTAGTAAACAAAGAGTAAGAACATGTTAATAATTACATAATTACTGTACAATGTGTATCGAGTGCATAAATATATGACTACATATAAAAGACACGTAAAATAATATTGCAAGATATCACTTAACACGACTAGTTCACCAACTTATACTAGTACACAAAAAATAATGATATTTAATATTCACAAACACATATTTACATAAAAAAAATACTATGAATCTAAAATCACAATAATCGAGACCGTACAATATAGCAGACTTACAAAAATGTTATCAGACCTTCGAGCAGCGAGTGTTTTAATTTTTTCTTAAAATTGATTAAAGACAAATCCTTTAAAACAGATGGAATTTTGTTATAATATTTTGCAACATAGTAGGAAAAGGAGCACTGAAAGAGTGAGGTTTTATGTGCTGGTATTGTCAGTATATGTTTATGTCTAACATTAACATTATGTGCATCTGCCCTAAACCTGATTTTACTTAGTAAATACCGCGGATCACCATTTTTAATAATTTTATGGATTAGAGAGCAAATATGCAAATCTCTTCTTTGTTTTACTGATAACCACTTTAATTCGTGAAATTTTGCCGAAATATGGTCATATTTTCTTAAGCCATATATAAATCGTATACAGGTGTTCTGTATCCGCTGCAGGCGAGTATGCTCATAGTGATTTAGAAGAGGCCCATACACCACATCTGCATAATTCAGATGTGACATAACCAATGACTCACTCAATATTATTCAATTTTTAATAGACAACAAATGTCTACTGCTATATATTAATTTTAGTTTACTGAATGCATTTTTAACAATATGTGTAACATGATCCGAGAATTTCAACTTAGAATCTATAAAGAGGCCAAGATTTTTAGAAATGTTGCAAAGTTGCAAGTCCTGATCATTTATATTAATATGAATACTATCAGTATACAAACCGCATGATGCTCTGCGTCCAAATAGCATTACTTTGGATTTGGTGGGATTAATAGTTAGGCAGTATTTTTCCGACATAGATACTAGTGCCCGTAAATCCTGATTCACTCGTACACATGCTTCATGACAGTCATTTTTTCCAAACGAATAATAAATTTGGGTATCATCTGCATAGAAGTGACTAGAACAATACTGTAAACTATCTTGGAAAGTCGATGTGTACAAAGTAAACAGTAGAGGACCTAATATGGAGCCCTGAGGAACTCCGGAGAACGTGTTTAATGGATTTGAAATGTTGTTACCTAATTTGACCATCTGTTGCCTATTTAACAAATAATTTTTAATGAGTTGAATTGCGTTTCCATCAAATCCCAAGTAATGAAGCACCGATAATAGAGTCTCATGATTAATCCTATCGAAGGCCTTGGAGTAATCAAGCAAGACCAAAATAGTTAAATTATCTTTATCGCACTCCAATAAAATATCAATAACCTTCAGCAAAGCTATTGTGCAACTGTGATTTACTCTAAATCCTGATTGGCTTTGAGGCAATAGATCATACGCTTTTAAGTGATTTTTTATTTGAATATTTAGTATTTTTTCTAGGATTTTAGATATTACAGGTAAAATACTAATTGGCCTGAGGTCTCCAAGGTTACTAGGTTTACTTATTTTTGGAAAAGGCAGTATATATGCTATTTTCCATTTAGAAGGGAAGACACTAGTTTCAATGCAATAATTTATCAAATGAGTTATGAATGGTAAAACGGTTGGACAACAATATAAAAGCATGGTTAAAGATATGTAGTCTGACCCGCATGCTTTAGATGTTACCGAAAGGAGCGTTTTATAAACTTCCTCATCAGTAACCATCGAAAAATGAAAATTTATTACATTGGGCTGTACATTATTTCTAAGAAATGAAACAGTGGGTTCATCAGCGTTGTCTGTAACTTGACTAGAGGAAACGAAATATTTATTTACATCGTCGACACTTCCTAAAGACGAAGGTATATCTCTAGAAATTTGGCGACTATAAATATTTAAATCACGAAAAGATTTCCAACAATTTTTTTTATTCTGTTGCAAAGAATAATTTAAATAGGCCTTTTTTTCATTAATAATAGCAGTTTTAACATAATTACGCAGATTTTTGTAATAATCCCAATGAGCAGGGTTTTTAGACTTTTTAAATCTTAGCAGTGCTCTGTCTCTCAGTTTACACATAAACTTCACATTATCGGTGAGCCAAGGGGCTTTCTTCTTAGTTATTTTAGCAGTTTTAAGAGGAGCATGAATATCAAATAAACGTAAAATCAGAGACGAAAAATAGTCAACTTTATCATTGAAATCATGCATCTCATAAATTTGCAGAAAAGGAGCATTATGTAGGTCTGTAAGGAAATTCGGATAATTGAAGTTTTTAAAATCTCGATATGTTCGCAAAAAGGGTTCCCTAGGTAAATTTAAATTGCCAGTTTCACAGGAAATTAGACAGTGGTCCGCTATGAACGGCGCATCGGAAACTGTAGTATTTAAAACATTAAGGTCGGCCGAGCAGATTATTAAATCTAATAATGTACAGCCAGTGGGGCAATATCGTGTCGGTTTATTTATTACCTGTTGTAAGTCATAACTCTCCAAAATATTATAAAATCTTTCTACTTCAGGCCTGTCAACAGAAAGGAGATCAGTATTTAAATCGCCTGTCAGAATAATATGATCACTCTGAGGTACAACAACATTTAAGATATCTTCAAACTCTGAGCTGTTTGCGATTTGCCACGCACAGCAGCTCAAGTGGTTTTTTGGTATTATCTAACAACCTCTCATAGTTCATGTAACCGTAACTGTCGAAAGTACACATCTCAAATATTATTTCTTTATAAATTTCTTCTATTCACTGTCTTTTAATCTAATTTGCGTGTATTATATGGCTTAGCTAAAAATATGATATTATGTGGCAATTTGTCTAGAATTAATTAATGAGAAATATAGACGTTTTCTTAGTCCAGACACTTGTTCGATTTCTCAAACGGTTGCTAATGTAAAATACAGTAGACAAAATATCTTGTACCAATCAATTTCTTCCACCAAGGCTTGTTAATCGATGCCGATTCCCCCTACATAAAACTTAAAAGGGCATTCGGATATCAACTAATATTAAAACCGGCCATATCTCAAATTGCAAGAAAGCCGGATGATCGCCGTGGCTTTTTATTATCAGAAAATTAATGTTTCCAGATGATCACCCGAAACATCAAGGATAATTGAGAGCTAATAAATAAAATTGATCTATTATTTATATAGACGTCGGGTTAGAAAATGAAAGTCAGCCGAAAGTTATTGGAAGGGATAATGTAATGGAGCAGGGCAGCAGAGGTTGCGGGCCGATCTGGAAGGCATTAATTCCTGGATTAGCAGAGCACGGCCAACTGCAAATTGGTCTGTTGGTCAGTCGCTATTCCTCTTAGTATAACTCTTACTTCGCTGCATCACTAAACCCGTTTGCGGGGATTATTCTAAGCCTCTATTCAACTGCACAATATATTTTAAAAGCAATATATGATCTAAAAAGGGTTACTCTTATTTCGTTTATTAGAATATGCCTCGCTAGGAACTATATGACCTTAAATCCCATATCAAAGGCAGCGCCTAATAATAGTAATAATAATTATTTTCAGTGAAATAAACAAACACACGAATATATACACACAAACACAAAATATATATATACACACATAATATATACAGGGTGGGGCGATAGTGCGTCGGATCTCGATATCTCGAGTTCTACGATAGCTAGAAATTTTTTAAAAAATTGCAAGTAAGCTAGATAAAAAAGTCTATGACTGGAAATTATTTTCGAACATACAGGGTGAGCCAAGACGAAATTATAGGACCAAGTGCCTTTTTTTAAAACGGAATGTATATCAGTACATATTTTGAAGCCTCTTTCTAGGCTCTATTCATTCCTATATTAGCATTGAATATCTCCCAACCACTTGGATTTAATGAATTTTCACAATTATGGGTTTAAAGAAAAACTTCTGTGAATACCAGTTACGAGACATCTAATTCATGATTTTGAATCATTTTCATTCCCTGAATATGTACGGCCAAAAATTATTTTTCAATTAAGAACATTTTGAATTGAATTTTCTCAATTTTTTCAGTAAAGCACCCTGTATATTTTTCGACGATGTGATGTAGAAATGAAAAACGAAGATTTTTTGTAAGTACTTCCCTAGGGCTAATTGCAACCAATTTCGTTTTATTGAGCAATAATTAGAAAATTGAAAAACAAACTTAAAAAAAGAAGTTTCTTCAAATAACTCAAAAAATTATAATAATGTTCTACATGTTGCCCATTTTGATTGACACACATCTCTATGCGCTTTTGAAATGAGGTTCCCACTGTTCCTAAAACTGCCGGTGTGTTAGATGTAAAGGCAGTTACTATTCTTTCCTTCATATTTTCTACTGTTGTTGGTGTGTCTCTATAAACAATTTCCTTCACATATCCCCATAAAAAGAAATTCATTTTTGTAAGATCTGGGGATCTAGCAGGCCATTTAGTGGGTCCATACTCTCCAGTCCATTGATTAGGGTAGGTATTATTGGTAGGTGGTCTCTAATTGCATTTAAATAAAGTGGTGGAGCACCATCTTGCTGAAACCGCATCCTATTTAGAATTTTTTCAGGGAGATTTACCATCAAAGAAATATGGCCCTATTACATGTTTCTCCAATAATTCCTCAACAGACGTTTATAGACCATCTGTGTTGGTTAAGTTAGGTATAAAAAAGTGAGGACTTTCCGAAGCCTAATAATGGAAATTGTGCCTATTAACAAGTCCATTTTTATGAAAAGTTGCCTCATCACTGAATAAAATAGTATTGAAGAAGTTGACATCATGTTGCATTTCACCTCTGGCCCAATTACAAAATTGTAGGCGCTTTTGAAAATCGTCATAAGATAATTTCTGGTGCATTTGAATATGATACGCATGCAACTTATTTGTTTTTAAGATTCGACCCACAGACCGTCTACTTATTCCCACTAATGAGCTCACTTCTCTTTGACTAACATGGGGATTCTCAACCGTTACCAGCACCACAGAAAACTCATTTTCTTCGTTCACAACATGTTTTATTCTTTCACTTTTTTTATATTCGACATTTCCAGTTTCCAGAAATCTATCGAGAAGGTTTTGGAAACTGCTAACATCAGAAATCCTTCTTTCAGGATAACATTGGTGATAAATTCTATTGGCAAGTAAACAATTTCTCTCTGACCCGCCCAAAACAAAAGTGATGTCTACAAGTTCCACTTTATTAAAATTCATATTGTAAAATTTAATTTAATTTTAATTCAATACAAATTGTAACGACCGATAAGTGTGATAAATACTCCTTTGTATACGACAATTTATACCAAATTGAGGTTTTATTGCTTGTCGAATAACGAATACAGCAAGAAAATTTACAAAGAAACATTAAAGTAAAGGACCGGTTAAATATTACTTACTCATTTCAATGGATTGGAAGAAATGGTAGCCATAGGGAGGTAGTTACAAAAAATGTTCGTTTTTCATTTCTACATCACATCGTTGAAAAATATACAGAGTGTTCCATTTGAAAAAAAATGAGAAAATTCAATTTAAAATGTTCTTAATTGAAAAATAATTTTTGGCCACCCTTTACATTTTTGGGGAATGAAAATTATTCAAAAATATTAATTAGACATCTCGTAACTGGTATTCACATAAGTTTTTCTTAAAATCCATAATTGTGACTGTGGTGATTTTTTTTAATATCCATCTGCGCATTGCATTATTTCAACAAATCGATTTTTGATTTTGTGAAGATTTTAAGCGGCGGGCAAGTTAATATTGCAGCAATATTCAGCACTCTTTTAATATACCGAATTCAAAAGTACCAAACCTCGTGTTTATTTTAAGACGTTGTTAAAAAACTGTTCAATATTTACAACGTACAATGCGATAACGTGAAAGCATAAAAAAAGTGTTCTCAACCAAAAATCTATGAACAGAAGAAAAAATGAATACTTAAGTAAAACATGTTTGCTGTTATTTTGGTTTGCTGTTAAAAACATACCACAATTATGTAATTAGGATTCTATTAATTTACGTCAGCAAGAAAAAAATTGGCATTAATTACCAATAGTTAACTTAATTTGATCGGTTCGGTGTAGTAAATAAAATATCTTACAATATATACATGTCGTAGATATAAAATATTTCATTGGTATATAATTGCGCAGTACTTTTTTCTATTCATATAAACCATATGAAAATAGTAATTTTTCCACTGTTTAATCTGAACGCGACATTTCTTATTTGCTTTTTTTTAACTCACAATGTAGTGTTTCTGAATGATTAATCGTCCTGACATAATCAATTGATGAAATTTTGCACAGTTACTAAGATCGGATGACAATACACTATTCCTCTGTTACTGCTGCAAATGTCCGCACGTAGGGGCTGCGGGTATGAAAATGGGTTAAATGTACTATTCAACCGGCGCCTCCGGCAAAACGTAGAAAATAAAAATATACTTTTTTTTTTTTAAACTCGCTTTTTAAAGTCGTACTAAAAAATAAAAAATATTTAGCAAGAAAAGCAAGGCGTGCAATGCGTACAATCATGTAAATTGTGCTCGCCTTGCCTTTCTTGCAATTATTTTTTACATTTTAGTATGACTAAAGAAAAGCAAGTTTTTAAACATTTTTTTTAAATCTTTTTATTTTTATTCTAGAGATGCCATCGAAAAATCCATAAAAAATGCTACAGTTTAAAAAGCATATTATTCTTGTTGTACCAATACAAAATACAAATTTTCATCTTTGAAATTATTTTTAGGTATTCCAATGAAATTTTGTAAAAAAGTGTAGAGCTATTAATTGCACACCAACATTTTTATTATTATTATCTTTAATTTACATATTTCCTTTTTTTTTGCTCAAACATTTTTTCAACTATTATAATTCTTTTGAGACATAACTATAACTAAGTCTTCAATTTAGATTCCTTTGACATTCATTTTGTTCATATATTATTATTAATAAGATCAATATAGACATAGAGAAACAAACTAGGTAATTTTTATTTGTACGGAGGATTTTCTTGAATAATTCCTAGATAATATTAATACATTTATTTAATAATTATGTGTTACTAACTTAACTAACGCATATTTCATACCGCTGATAATCATAGAAAACAGACAATCTACGTTGTTTAACAGCAATTGCATTATCAGAAGGAGACTATTAGCCATTGCGTATTAATCACCAATTATTAATCACATATATGTTTCATGTATATGGGATATTGCATTAGATGCCCGATTTGACTATTGTCATCGAATTTAGTATATTATCTAATGCAAGAATATCTTGATTGTGCCTTTATTGTTATACAGGATGTCCAAAAATATATACTGTTTTTAATTAGTCGTTATGTAATCGTGGAGAGGTTGCCAATAATATAGTATATTTCTTTTTTTGTACAATCAGGGTATACAATGAAATTTACTAGTATCTACTCATGAACGATTATCGATCTCTTTTACTAGTATGGATAAATATCCTGTACTCAGCTGATGAGTAACAATTACCATGAAACATTAAAATTTTTCATCACCTGCTTTCTTTTTATGAAATACTTGTGTACAAACGTCCAAGTAAAATATTTTGAAAAATGGTAGACGCAGTTGAATTCTGTACAAGCTAAGCTTCTATAGTGGACATAAATTAGTTTTTGTCTTATGTCAATAGGCAAAATATTACAAATGCGAGGTGAAAGAAAGGTGTAGCTTCTTTGGCCTATAGTTTTAGCAGACGTGGGAATTTTTGCTTGTAAGTTTGATTTATTTCTTGTTGTGTATCTGCGAATGGGTAACTCCAAAGTGTTTTTATTTTTATATTGGTTAATAACGATTCGTAAAAAAAATATTTGTCTAATATCAAACAGCTGGGATCCTGTGAACATTAAATCACTCGAATAAGTGATCAAGTCATCAGAAAAATGTATTTCAAGTTTATTACAGTTCGGTAGATTGTTTGTGTAGTAAATGAAGGAGACGTAGGTGGTTTTTTATAGTTAATGGTCAATAGCTTATGATCAACCCAGTTTATTATTATTTTTAAATCATTCTGTACTTTTATTTTTAAATCTGTCCAAGATGATGCTTCATAAAAAATTGCCGTATCATCGGCAAAACTAATTATTTTTCCAGTGCTGTGGATAGTTAATAAATGGCTTATGTACATTATAGATAGAATCGGCCCTAATACGGTTAATGTTAAAATATATTACACGAATAATAGATAAATTGGTTTGTAAAGACTAATTGAAATTTTAAAAAAATTATATTTAACAAATTTATACCAGGAACCTAGATTGACTATTGTTGAGGTGACTGATTCTGGGACAGCAATCCAGGCCCACAATTGTCTCTTGTTGCAAGAATGGAGTCTAAAAGTTTCCTTGGCAATTTACGTCTCTTAATGAAATGGAGTGAAAATTGAAGGAAAATTAACCAACTATGTGGTTTTTGACAAGTTAATGAAATTTTATCTATATGCAGAAAGATAAGCTGTGCAAAAGCTATTCAAAAATGTAGAAGCTATTCAGAAACGTATACAGAAATGTATAAGTATATAAATGTAGAAATATATCAGTGTATAAATGTATAAGTACATAAGTATATAAGCTGATTTCGTAAACTATAAATTGCCAAAAAATGAAAAAGAAAGAAATTTTTTTTTAAAACCATGTGGTACATATAGTATTTTACCTACTTATTAAATTAAAAATAATTGACCTTGAATTACTGCAAAATAATGCTACCCGATAAACTTGAGAAGTCTATTTCCCCTAATTAAATTGAAAGCTATAAAATATAGAAATAGCACAGGTATGGCTATCTGCCAATTGTTGAGTTAAGCGCAACAACCTGCCTGATGTAGATTCCCGTACTCAAACAAATTACATAATCGATAAAAGAAATCTATAATACCACAGCTGACTTGAATTGCAACAATTTGTAATTTTTATTTTATACATAACCAAAAATATGAACTGCCGTAAAAAATAGTAAAACGTATTGTGAGAACTTAGTAAATATATTACATCTTATAGGATATACTATATATAGTAATACGGAAGCTAAACAAAATAACCATATGTACTTACATAGTAGACAAAATATATAAATTGAAATATAGGTATATGAGTGTAAATAAATGTTTTGTAGATAATCGTTTCCTGGGATAATGCTGTATAGAACGGAAATACATAATAGTGTAAAAAACATAACTGAGTTCCTAAGATATAAAAATATGTACATAAAATAATGTGAAATGACTTAGCAGTTATACAAGTAAATTCTGTTAGTTGAAAACAGTTTCACTTACAAAAACTGAATCAAAATGTTACACAGATCGTGCTAAATATAAACAAAACACTAGTTTTTATATAAAACTGTTGCAATAAATTCAGATATCTCTATTATTTCCCAAAATATTTTACTTGAGAATTTTTATTATCCCACCCTGTATTCCAACAACTTATAGCTACGAACTGTAATATTTAATATCGTCTCAATATACTACCAATATTGTGTAATATAGCTAAGATAGAAACATTCTGTTCTCACAAATTGCTGTCTTCCAAAAATTAGACTAATTTATGACAGTCCACCTCTATAGGCATTAATTCGTGGATTAAAGGGGAGGAGGAAAATTGGAACTCAGATCGGGTGCCGCCGAACGCCATAAATCGCATACGTGCAGCAGGAATGAATTACAATTTTGATAGTTGTAATTGTTTGATTATACCCTATATACAGCGTTTTTTGATTTATCGCCTCCTACCTGAAAGCATCCATCATAAATATATTGTGGTGCGTATCGTATTACTACCGATTTGTTTACAACAATTATTATTTCTGACAGTGGATGAAAATTTCAATCCTCGAATGCATTTGCAGTATATTATACAAATTATATACAATTAGATTTTCCTGATTTTATAATTGTAGGTTAAGTAGATTTTACTGTGCATGCAAATATTTATTAATTTTAGTTAAAACTATCAGGATCGATGCGCAAAGTATTTTTTTTTAACTACAATTGATGTGATGAGACTTAAGAGTGTAGATTGCAGAGAGAGAGAGAGAGAGAGAGAGAGAGAGTGAGTTTATTGAAACCAAAAAAATTACTCGTAACAAATAATAGGTCACACAAGAAAATAATTTATAACGAAAAAATTGTAAACGAGAGATCTATTTTGCCTACTGATATGTGTTCAGCGACTAAAAATAGGTATAAAATGATATGTTTTACTTGGAGGTCAGAATTTTTAGTATTGAAAATACTTATACGATTTTTATATGGGGACTGAGAATGCTAAAGCAGCCGACATGCGATAGATTTATGTAACGGCCTGAAGCCGGCGCGTTTGCCGTGTTTGGATCATCATATTCACCTGAGTAAACATCGAGTATAATAATAAATTACTAATATGTTCAACCATACATATTTGGTCTTATTCTTAAATTTCCATTGCCCTTGCTACATACCACCTGCAGCTTGTGATAACGAATGTAATCTATATACTGATCATGATGCTATTGAGCGTTAGCGAAGTCAACAGAAGCTGATGAGCTAACTTCACTGGATCACCACTGACATCACGCATTTGCTGTACTCTATTTGCTGAATAGAAATAGTTAAGCCACTTCCCAAAAAAGCGCGTCATATTTAAATAGAATTATTCTGTTGGTTCATTTTTTAAATCCCATTATACATCCAACTGTATTATGTTTTTGATGTTTAATTAGTTAATTAATTAATTTAATTTAGAGGTTAAGTGGTAGAACAATGCACATGCACTGAACTTCTGCCACTTCAATAATGCATATTCTTTAGTAATTAATATGGTATCTGTTAAGTTGCATGTTATTTTTGCATTGTTGAAATAAAGACAATTTATTTTTTTTATATATAAAAAGCTAGTAACCCTACTCTGTGGCTCCGACCCTCACAGAGGGGAGCTGGAAAAATACCAATAGCCACTCCCCACGCCCGTGGGGCGAGTGACTACCGGGTCCGTGAATCGTGTGCCCTGAGTAGTCGCAATGAACCGAGGATGACAGCCTTCTACATTCTGCATGCTAAGATCTCTGCCGAATCTCGGCATGCCGGTATGATCTTTAGTTCTGAAAGCAGCGTCTGTCTCATTCCATCGAGGGCTCCCATAATCAGTACCACTATTTTAACAGAATGGCCTGGATAAAGCCTGCGAGTTCGAAGAGCAAATCTCGATAGTTTGTCCGTTTTTCCTCCTCTTTCAAGACAATGTTGCTCTCAGCGGGGGCTGAGAATTCCAAGACATACATTGTCTTGAGTTGGTGGTCGAGGAGTACTATACTAGGCTTGTTGGCTTGTATTTGCCTGGCGGTGGGAAACGAGTAGTTCCAATAAATCCTTATTCCCCACAACTGACTCAATATCCCCCAGAGCGTAAAGCAGCACTGGTGCTTTTGTATATCCCATACGAGTGCCTTAGATGATAGTAAAGCACTCGTAATGCTGCGTCGTGTCTGTGAATATAGGCCGAGACTGCGTATGTCGGCCAAGCCGACAGTAAGTGTATTACAGTCTCCGGCGCCCTGCGGCAGGCCCTGCAGCTGACATCAGGGACCTCCAAACCCATGACACGACCTCGCTAGACAAGAGTGTTAAATACACCATTCCGGCAAGCCATTATGAATCCTGCGGTCTCGAACTTCAGCGCGGCTGACCTTAAAAAGGCAAAGGTCAGCCTTTCGGATAAGTCGAGGTATTCTATATTTTTATAAACGACTCCGTGCAATGGCTTATCCTTATGGAGCCTTATGGCTTTTAGTCGAACGGGTTCCAACTCGGTGACAGAGTCGGGGTTTACCCTCTAGCCGTCGAAGATGAGACCAAGTTCATCGGCTGCTCTTCGTGTTGCCTTAAAGAGAAAAGCTCCTATTTCTGCATTTTCATGGTCTCGGACCATGCAGAGGAAGGTATCCGAACTCCTGATGACCTTACATACTCTATCCAGAACCATCCTGCTATGGACACCCTCCAAGCTCAAGAGTCCATGGCCTCCCCGATGTCGTGGGAGATATAACTGTGGAACGGACGATTTAGGATGCAAGCTCCTATTGAGATGCATCTTCTTGCGGGTTACTACATCGAGTTGACGCAGCTCTTCGCTAGTCCATTTCACTACTCCGAAAGAGTAGAGAAGGATCGGACCGGCAAGCATATTTGTAGCAGACACATTATTTTTCCCCGATAGTTCTGAAGACCTGATCTGTCGGAGTAGGTGCTTACTGCAAATACAGCAGGTAATTTTCATCCTGCATCCTGTTTTTCCCTGAGGCATTTTTAGTTTAACTATATATATTTATTATAGTCTATGATTGGTTTTATTATTATTGTCTATATTAATTACATATTTTAACTTAGCTGCGAGTGTCCCCACGTTTAAGCCAGAAATAGCCAATTATCTGTTAGAAACCGTATATTTTGGTGCAAAATAATGAATAAGTGAGCTAAGAAATAGTATTTGAAAATTTATGAACTGTTTATAATTTTTATGATGAAAATAAAGTGTCAGCTATAGAATTGATTCTGCATAAATTATGTGATTATCCTTATTATATTATAACCCAATGCTATGAAGCACACAGAAAAAATTGATAGTCGAATGCTTGTAATGGAATTTCGTTGTAATATATGTATAAAATAAAATAATGCCATGAATCCAATAGGTATGCAATATACCGGGATGAAACCCGGTTTTACACACACGATGTTGTTCAGTACGATTCAGAATTGAAGTTTGAGTAAGTATCTTGCTGGAGAAGCAAACGCGTAATTAATCTACATGCCTGAAGCAAAAATGGTTTTGCGTGGATTAAAAAACATAACACAGCTATCTGTTATCTTGAATACCTGACTGCGGATTATTTGAAAAATGATTTTTTGAATAGTTTGTACTCAATATTACTTGAAATTTTGTAATTTTTATGGAGAAAGCTTCGTATCACTCGTGTATGCTAAATAAAATATGTAATAATAATATTATTAATATTATATGGGGATAATAGAGGGGTTTTAAAAATAAAAGTACATGGACGTTATAGCGAAAGAGCATACGGATAGATCAGGGGTTTTGTGGAAAATAAATGATTAAAGTTGGGGACATAGTTATTTTGTTAAAAGGCATCTTTCTATGTATGGAAATCCATGTTTCCACCTTCAGCTTCAGGGCCTTTTGCACCTTCTGAAGGTTAAAATATTTTAATTAAGATGTCTCAAGAGCTATTCACCATAGAAAAATCATTTTGTTGCCAAATTTAAATCTCTTTAATACGAAGAAAATGACTTAAACGTATCTCTATGCATTTTTAAGTTATTCGGAAGAAGCAACATTTGTTTGTTATTTCATCGGTGTAAAATAAGCGGAACACTCTCTCAAAAATATTCCTAAATAAAAACCCCGATGGCAGGGGCCAGTCGGAAAAGTAGATTTCGTCCTATATTGTTTTGCACTGCTTTAGATCTCTACTATTTTAGTAAATAAGTGAATAAATAAGTAATTAAGTATATCTTTGTTAGAGCTGCTCAAATTCAATTTATTGTCACCGATTTATGAACTATTAGCACCTAGGAAGTCTTCGAAATATAAATAAGTCATACTTTTTTTATTTTAAATTTTCTATATGTTTTAGCAAAAAATGTATGGTCTAGAGTACTATCCGAAGATGTATCACATGTACATATTTGATTCGAAATAAAATTTTGAGAATTTTTTTAAGACTTTGAGCCGCCGCAATTTTTAAAATTTTTCCTATACGTTTTAGCAAAAGCTGTTTTAGACAAAATTTGTACTTTCCAACTTAGAGCACTATCCAACAGTGGATCGCATATACATATTTGATTCGAAATAAAATTTTGAGGATTTTTTGAAGACTTGAACCGCCGCCATTTTTAAAATTTTTCCTATGCGTTTTAGCAAAAATGTTTTAGACAAAAGTTGTAGGGCTTGATGAGCACTATCCAACGATATATCACATGTACGTATTTGATTAGAAATTGAATTTTGAGAATTTTTAAAAATTTTGAACCGCCGCCATTTTGAAATTAAAAAGGTGATATGGCCCATCTTCGAACTTATCCGAGATATGGACCTAAAGTATATGCCTACCAAATTTCGCTTTGATCCGCTGAGAAATGAATGCGTCCTATAGAGTGTTTACAAATTTCATTATATATCATATAGATTTTTTATTTATATATATATATATATATATATATATATATATATATATATATATATATTATGTTGTTTTTTAGGTTTTCGCGGGTATTAAATGAAGTATTATTGTACTTCCGGGTGCTCTCCCGCGTCGATGGTCGACGCCTCCAGGAGTCACGGTTGTCTAAACGACGTTTCGGCAGAATCTCATCTGCCATCTTCAGGTTCTCATTGAAAGCTACCTACTGCTGCTCCTCGTTGCTCGAACTGAAGAACTGGAGGAGTCGACCATCGACGCGGGAGAGCACCTGAAAGTACAATAACACTTCATATATACCGGGTGGGCAATCTCTGGGATTTGTGTAGAACCAGTGAAAATAAGGTTACAAGTTCGTATATTTTTCTTTCCCACGAGGTACCCCTACGAAGATATTCGCTCTTTGAAGTTGAAGGTTAAACATCGATTTTTCGTGATAACTTTTTTATTGTTCAATCGATTTTAATCATTTTTGGATCAGTATCATATTATTTCATCTAGTTAGATCAGTGTATTAGAACCTTGGATAACATTCTTGGGGGCTCGGGGGCAGAGCATCCATTGCCTTAATAAGTTGAAAAAAAAAATTTGAGCCATTTTTTCGTAAAAAATGTATACTTGTTTGATGTCGGTAATATGAACCGTTTTCGAGATAAATGCACCTAACGATGAAATAGCGATTTTCAATCGCACAAATAATAGTAACGTTTAAAAATAAATAAACAAAGACTATTTATTTAGTACTACTTTGTCATATTATGCATGACCTTTCCGTCGATTATTTGAAAAAAAAACGACAAAAAATGGTGCCGCACATGCCGCCCCAAGTTCTGGGGTCAGCATTGAACGTGTTAATATTGGTTTTTTTAAATATTAAAAAAAAAACAGCTACATCATCTTATCTATGTAGATAAGACGATGTAGCTGTTTATGTACGAAACCAAACGAGTAATAATGACAGTTCATGGTTGCCATGGATCAAAATATCAGATAATTGGAGTGACATAATTTTTCAGTATTTGCTTAATCTGACATTAAGTAAGTAATTAATTGGGAGAAATATGGATTACACTAACAATGAATACGCAAATATGCATTTAATGTATGGAATGGCTTCTTGTAATGCTTCGAAAGCACGAAGACCATACGCTCGAAGGTATCGCCATCGAAGGGTTCCTGATCGCAAAACTTTTGAATGTGTTGATCAACGGCTGAGAGAAACTGGTAAAAAATATGATAATTTTTTTTGAAAACTAAAAATCTAAGAATTGTATCTCTACTTAGGGCGATTTGTGCCAAATGACGTAAACGGGGGTGCTCCGGGGCAACACGTACTGTTGCAGTAGAAGAGAACGTATTGGATGCAGTCGCTGCGAATTCATCTGTCAGTATCAGATCATTATCATTTCAAATAATTGTCCATCATTGGAAGAATTTGAAAGAGCAACTGCTTCATCCGTACCATATACAGAAAGTACATGCCATTAGCCCAGATGACTTTCCTGCTAGGGTGCAGTTTTCGCAGTGGTTTATACAGAAATATGAACAAAATCATGCCTTCATTCGAACGGTTTTGTATACGGAAGAAGCGAGCTTTGGAAGAAATGGAGTCATTAACTCCCACAACTTACACGTTTGGAGCGAGGATAATCCACATGCCACAATTCAAACGCGCCATCAAAGGCAATTTCATATTAATGTTTGGACCGGAATTATTGGCCGGTACTGTTGGGCACATTCGTGTTACTAAATAGATTGAATGGGCAACTTTGTCTTGAATTTCTCCAACAGCAGTTATCACAACTTTTAGAAGACGTTGACATTGCATCTCGAGAGAACATGTGGTTTATGCATGATGGGGCGCCCCCACATTTCAATCTTATAGTGAGGGATCATTTAAATAGAGTATATCCAAACCGGTGGATAGGTCGGGGTGGGCCTGTTCCTTGGCCTCCCCGATCACCCGATTTAAATCCCCTTGATTTCTTCTAGTTACGAGACATCTAATTAAGGTTTTTGAATCATTCTCACTGAGGCTTCAAAAAATGTACTGATATACATAGCATTCCATTTTAAAAAAGGCACTTGGTCCTGTAATTTCGTCTTGGCTCGCCCTGTATGTTCGAAAATAATTTCCAGTTATAGACTTTTTTATCTAGTTTACTTGCAATTTTTAAAAAATTTCTAGCCATCTTAGAATTCGAGATATCGAGGTCCGACCCACTATTGCCCCACCCATACCGCTTAAAAGTATTTCAGATTTGCTGCAATATTTTCCGACTCCCTTAGAATATCAAATTCATATTTTAAACTTAGTCATAGGCCATCCAGACTCTAGTTTACAATTAGTCAAACCTTCTCTTCTGCTTAAGGGGTAGTTTTAGGGGGCAACTATTAGTATATTCGTCATAATTTTTTAATTTTTTTTATATTTCTAAAAATTATTTTAAAAAACTAATTTTAAGATCATTAGAAATAAAAAAGGTATTGTTATTGCATTTCGATCAACCAAGCTGTTCTCGAGTAGTTTATACTTAAAAAACAACATATGCATTTACAACATTTTTATTAATAAATTCTTAATAATACTTAAGATCGTATGTGACTTCTAGTCATAATTTGATTTACTTAAAATAGTTTTACAAAGAACCAAATGAACTCACCGGAGTTTGTTGAATATTAGTCATATTGGAAATCCAAAGATAACTTAAACAATATTCAGTAAATATACCTTTAAGAAATATAATCTAATTTTCATATGAAAAAGCACGATAGAATCCCATAAGAGAACTCGATGGATCCTAAAATTAAAGTCGTACCAAAACGTATAAGACGATTTGTTGAGGGCCGTTTTGAATCAGAGAACGTCGTAAATTCGTCTCGTGCCATATCTGTCATATTTCACTTGTCAAATATGCGTATGAGGGGCGAACCAGATTACCAGACGGCCGGATTCCATTTGTTCCAGTTGTCGCGGTCATGATGGAGTGTATTAGTGGGTAGAGCGGCGTTTTGCGACCCCACTGTTTAGTTCGTATCCTTCCTGATAGCGGTGTTCTAATGTCATCTATTAGGGTTGACATTAGAGGTGAAGTTACATTGACAATAATTTACTGCGTTCGGTTTTACTTCTCTAGAGCCGTTTTTGTTCAGTTTTACCTGAAGCTATTTCGTTTGTAGGATTCAGAACAAATTTAAATATATTTGGTGGCATATTTAATGCAGCTACTGTTGTATGCCCCAGGATAGACAATAGGAGGTGTGTGTAATGGACAAAAAGTTTTCGAATTTCGGAATGGAACTTGAGAATTCAGTGTTGCTTGGCGTAAAACTAGGATATATCAAAGAAAAGTTGAATCAGTGTTATACGGGGCACTTCATAAGCATTATTACATTATCGCTAATATGCTAACCCTTCATTTTTTAAGTTTCAAAAAAATCCCGCCGAGAAATAAGTCGTCTAGAGCACAATTCTATGTTCTCAAGTTTCGTCCGATTATGACTATAGATAAAAAATAATGACGAAATATTTGTTAGCAAAGAGCAAACATGTGAGGCTGACAATTTTACCAGACACAATACTGATATACAATGTGAATAAAAACTGCAAGACCGTTTTTAAAACCAGATTTTAAAAAGTCTTCGGATCGTGTAACACATGAGTTGTATGAGATTTTAAAAGAAAATTATAGAATCAAAGTTATTAATTAATGGCTTTTAATAAACTATTTTAACTTTTAACACATATTATTATTAACAGCACAAAGGCCATTTACAAGATGGGAACAACACATATTCAATATGCAGTACACATAGTGTGTAGCTTAAATATATATAATAAAGTGGGAGGGAAAGAATTAACATGAGTCTAAAACCTAAACTGACAGTTGTAAACTTTTCACTAAGATAATTTCCCACAAAACCAGCATATGCGGCGGTGCTCCATCTTATTGGAAGTACATATTTCTGAAATATTCCAAGGAAAGTTCATCCAGTTAGTTTTCTATTTCATTTTTCAAAAAGCTTAAGTAACGCGCGTCGGTTAGTGGTCCTTGAAATAGTGCGGGACCAATAACTTTTGTACCGAATATTCCAGCCCACACAAGCTGTATAGATTTTTAAAAATCATATCTGTTTGATAGGCGTCAATGTGTATCATTAAATAGAAAAGGAGAAAATTTGAAGTCAGATTTTATATCTATAAAAAAAGGTGTTCCGCAGAGGTCTATTTTGGGTACTCTGTTATTCTAAATATCTATGGCAGACATGGGTGACAACATCCACAATACAAAATTGTATCAATCCGCCGATGACACACAGCTACAGTTTTCCTTTTCTCCTGACTTAAAGCTCAGGAGGAAATTAATGAAAATGTAGAAAGGCTATATAACTTTGCAAAGGACCACACTTTAGAAATAAACACATACATTCAGATCATTCGCGCAAATTTTCGGTAGTAAAGTAAATAGAGCGAAATTGATTCGTGAAAATACTTTTAAAATAAATAACGGCAAGAAATACTTATAGTATATGAGGTAAAAAATTTAGGAATACACATTGACCGCGATCTCAACTTTCAAACACCTATAATCAACAGAACAAGTTTAGCATATCCTCGTCTGAAGGGGTTCTATCCTTGCAAGAATTGTTTACTTTCAAATGTCAAATATCAATTATGTGAATTTGTGAAAGTCTTATCCTGCCACTTTTCGATTATGGTGAAGTGGTGTACAATAGTTTGTTAAGTCACATGTCCTTCATCTCATTCAAAAAATGCAAAATTCATGTATGAGATTTTCTCTGACTCTCACCCTTCCAGAACATTGTCTGTCCAACACCTATTTTCTCTTTCAAGGGAACTACTACAAAAAAGTGAAAGGAGCTTCAATGGGATCAGCTCTGTCTCCCGTCATAGCCAACATCTACATGGACAACTTCGAATCCCAAGCCCTGAATTCATTCGAAATGAAGCCTACCTGCTGGCTAAGATACGTAGATGACATCTTCGTTATCTGGCCACATGGTAGAGATTCTCTAAACAACTTCCTGTCTCACATTAATCCTATACAATCTCAGATCCAGTTCACTATTGAAATCGAAAACAATTGTTCCCTCCCTTTTCTAGACGTCCTCATTACAAAACAAAACAACAATCAATTTTTCTACTCTGTGTATAGAAAACCAACCCACACCAACCGTTACCTTAACTCAAAATCACACCATCATTCATCACAAATAAATTCAGTTGTCAACACTCTTGTGACCAGATCCCTCAGACTAACAGACAATCACAACAGACAATCCAAACTATAAACATTAGAAGAAGCACTTCTACAAAACGGTTACGACAAAGGACATATAACGCGATCCATACACAAAGCACAAAATCCTTCCCAAATTCAACAGACAGAAACTCTTCCTCAGCAAAAAGCTTTCCTACCCTACATCAAAGGTGTCACAGACAAAATTTCAAAAGTCCTGAAATCCAATAACATAAAAACCATATTCACAACACACCAAACAATTTCCAATTTAATCAGAACCCCAAAAGACCAAATACCTAATGATTCCCACGGTGTATACGAAATACCTTGCTCAAACTGTCCCCAAACCTACATTGGACAAACCAATAGACGGATTAACAATAGAATATATGAACATCGTCTTGCAGTTAGAAATCCGATCCCACATCATCACTTGCCCAACACCGCCTCCTAACAGGCCATAATATAGACTTCGATAACACCAAAACCATAGCACCATCATTTTTCCAGAAACCGCGAATCATCCGCGAAGCAATTGAGATTGAAAAACGTCCCAATTGTCTAAACAAAAGGGATGACGGTCATCGTCTTCCAGTCGCTTGAAAATCTTTGATCTCCAGGCTAGCCCCACAATCTTCATCCACACCTCATAATCCTGATAGCAGCCGTTCTGCTCTGATGCCTCCATCAACAGACCCTCAACCCCCCACCCACAGACAGCTTTCGTATAAATAACACTTTGTCCGATACTGCCAGCGAGTTCGCTCTAAAGAGTAGGCAGATTGAGGCCTTAGAGACGGATCGTGGTGAGATCTGAGGATATATATATATATTCTGCCCTCTAGAGGCATATATATATATATATATATATATATATATATATGATATAAAAACTTGTCGCGAGATTTTCCTGTGTAAGGAGATAACAAAATTGGGTTTGATTTACTTCAAAGTTTGTTTTCTACTTTTTAGAGCATTTTTTAAATAAAAGCTTTTTTAAAAAACATTTCTTTATATAATTTTATTCTTTACCTTTTAGTCTTTTGATATGTCCAGATATCGATTTTAATTTGAATCGGATCATAAACGATAAAGTCATCCGCCATCTGGAAGCTGCCATCTTGTTATTTTCTTATATGAACCTGTTAAAGTGTATTGTCATTGGACTTATACACATGCGCAAAAGTTCAAAGCTCTAGCTTAATTAGAACTAATCGAAATTTTGATTGCAAGATTTACCTAAACAAACTGACAAATATTGCAAGTTTAATAAAAGCTTTTAAAAATAATTAAATCAGTTTATTTACTCCAACTTACTTGTCATTCATCTCCATGAACCATGAAACAACAATTCGTTACACCTATAAATTATATATCTTTTTATGTAAGTTTCGACATCAAAAGTTAAAACCTATGAGTTACTATCGCTATCCCTATACGTACAAGCGAGAGATTGAGCTTATCACTTAGTTTTGTCTTTAAAGTAATCAAAATTTTATTAGGAACTGTAATTGTTGCTTAAATTAATTTTATTATTATTATTATTATTGATATCATTGTCATCATCGTCATCGTCGTCATCATGATCATCATCGTCATGTTCATCGTCATCTTCATCTTCATCGTCATCATCATCGTCATCGTCATCGTCATCGTTATAGTCATCGTCATCGTGATCGTGATCGTGAGCGTTACCGTTAAGTTTATCGTTATCTTTATCGTTGTCGTTACAGATTTCGCGATATTTTTAGAAACCGATGAAAAAAGTAACCAGTACGCCGACCTCGTCGAAACTGCAAAATTGAGCACCTTGGGCGTCAACTTGGCCTCCTGAACACGTTAAAATGTAAAAACAGGCTTGATCAAACAATTTACATTTCGTGTTTTTTCAAGTCCATATTTGACTCCACTGCAGGAGGGGAAATATGCACAATTAATAATTTTATGCATAATTGCATTAACTACTAAATAACATAAGTTTCCATACTGTATATTATATGCAGTTAGAACATATGTCAAAGGCCACTAATCACTACCTATCGTGATAATAAGCCGCAGTTCCCGCTCCCCTCTGCATTTGCTGTATTTTTTTGCCTTCGTGATCATCTAGCATATGATATGTTTTGTCTTTTTATGTTTTAATGATTTCTACGTATTTTTAAAGGCATCTCTGACAAATTAGACATTTCCATTTTCAGTTATTATTACGAGTTTAAGCGCTCACTCTGGTTAAAAAGATACATGCATAAATCCTGATTAACCTCAGTGTACCCTGTTCTCGCGGTACACTGGATACTGGTACCGTAATTTATGTGTTGATGGTTGCATAAAACAGCACCACTAATAAACTTAATTGTAGCTTTCTGTAAATGTTAAAGTTTTTTAATATCATTACCCGGCTTTATAGGATGCCGGGAGAAGCGAAACTGAGTTATTCCGTAACTACTCTAACTGTAACTTTGCTTTCACGTCACTGCTAACGGATTGCATTACAGCACGTGAAATATACCGGATTTAGAGAAAGGGCGCACCTGAAACTACGATATTATAACACAACTGTAACACATGTTTATTGGGGACAGGAATGTATATTTTAAAAATTGGCGTAAAATAATTTAGAAGTCGAGCTTGTAATAAGCTACAAATATACCGAGTACTTGCAATCGGATGTCGATTTATAAGTAATTTTAATTTCATTAAAGGATTCTGTTGTTATCTTCGCATCTACAGGGTGCAGAAGTAAGGTGCGAGTGGAAGAAAATATAAATAAATTATGTTTTGCATGATGGGAACACTTATGAGAACGCCCCCATCGCCCACCTTTGGGGCTCTGATCCTGATTAAGTTTTCTTCCTGCAGAGTAGAGGGCCATGCAAATTGAGGAGGTTCACAAACATATTCTTCAACTATTGCATTTCACTTGATTCACTGCATAAAATGCTCAAGAAATTACCACACAATGCATGCCTTTACTGAATTTTTTCTAGATAATTTAATTCTCTATGAATTTGTTTCCATAATTAACTTCATATCGGTATAACTTTTGCAGCATTTCAATTTATAGTCTATGTAGTCTGCCTATTTTCCTCCACCGCGCTGCTTTCTTCACCTTCATCTGGAGCTATAGTTAAGAAGGCTTAGTTAAGGAGCAATTGTTGAATTATGTTGAAAGCAATGAAGTATTGTCAATTTATCGGGCTGGGTTTAGGAACCAAAATTCTTGTGAAACTGCTCTAGAAACAGTTACGGTAAAGTGGGAGGAAGCTATAAATGAAAGAAAGTATGTGAGTGCGGTATTTCTAGACTGTAAAAGAGCTTTTGAAACAATAGACAGAGAGTTACTATTAGAAAAACTGGAAGCAATTGGTATTCAAGGAATAGCCCTTCAGTGGTTTCGTTCATATTTGGCTGAAAGACAACAAGTGGTTAAGTTTAACAATAGTTTATCTTGTAAAAGAGAAGTGGTGTACGGTGTTCCGCAGGGTTCTGTTTTGGGCCCAATTTTGTTTACATTATATATTAATGATACTGTCAATATACCCTTTCATTGTGCTATCCAATTGTTTGCGGATGACGCATTACTTTATTTCGTAAGTGATAATGTAGACGAAATTGTCGAAAATTTAAATTCAGATCTAAAAAGAATTAAACTGTGGTCTAATGAAAATAATCTTTCTCTCAATTTAGATAAAACTAAGTTCATGGTTGTAACTAGTAGATATCATACCAATGTTGACCTGAATGTTACTGTTAGTATTGATGGCGGCTGCAGTATTGAACGGATTTAGAATATAAATATTTGGGAGTGATAATTGATTGTAATATAACATTTTCTGGTCATGCTAATTATGTCATAAAAAAGTTGCTAAAAAAGTATATTTCTTGCGTAGAATCTCCACAAATCTAAGCACCTGGGCGAAACTTTTAATTTATAAAACAATAATCACATACTGTCCAACAATTATGTTTATACTTAATAGCTCGGAATTAAACACACTGCAGGTGAAACAAAATATAGCACTGAGAACTGTATTAAATTGTGCTGATTATACTAGTCAGTTTCATGTTGGAGGCTCTAAACTTATTATCGGTTAAGCAAATCCTAATGTTAAATGTATTTATATTTATTTTTAAACTTTTAAAGAATAGCCATTGAACCGATTATGCGTGCATTTCAGCTGTTCACCCTTAAGGACTTCAGATTAACTGTCATATGTTATTTATACCGGACTCAGATTTACCCAGGATGAACGACATATATATTCATGGTATACACAGGTATATCAATATAATGGTCTCAAAAAATCCGAATAGTTCCAAATACCGCGTCACTTTTCGTTGTGAGGCCAACCCCCTAGTCCTAACAACCCCCAACAAAAACAAAAATTACGGTAAGGTGCGAATCTTCTTTTCAACATTTATTTTTCTGACGAGTGTACATTTTTCTTAAACTCTACTGTAAATCGCCATAACTCTCGGTTTTGGTCGGACGTGAATCCAAGAATTTTCCACGAAGTGCATACTCAATATCCACTAAAACTAAATGTTTGGTACGGTATTTTTGGAGACCGCATGATTGGTCCCATTTTTCTTGATGGTAATCTGACGGGCAAACGTTACCTCGAAGTGTTGGAAGATCTTGTTCAACCACTGCTTTTAGATATCGTTGAAAATTATGATCGTTATCTAGAAGACCATTTGACTTTCCAACAAGATGGAGCTCCACATCCATTATGCGCTTGCTGTTCGGGAGTATTTGGACAGAGTGTTTCCGAGACATGGGATTATATGAAGAGGTGCTCTGGAATGGCTGGTCCGCTCACCAGATTTAAGTCCTCTGAACTATTTCTTGTGGAGTAATCTGAAAAGTGAAATTTACGCAACGGAACCAGGGTCTCTTGAAGAGTCGCGTCGACGCATTGTTGAAGAATGCCTCCAAATTATGCCACAGATCCTCCAAAATGTAAGGAAACGTTTCGAGCAGAATTTGTATTATTGTATGGAAGTTGACGCACAATTTGAGCATTTGTTAACCTAATAAAAATTTCTTCTGACGTTTGATGTTTTCATTTTTTTCTACACTTCTCCCATTTTTATATATATAAATAGTATAATATAAATATAATAATTTTTTATAAAATGAGGGGTCACTCGACTACTTTACCGTAATTTTTTATTTTGTTGGGGGTTGTTGGGGTTAGGGGGTTGACCTGATAGTCAGTGTCAAGTTTGACATCAAAAGTTGTCCCCCAAAAATCAAGATTCGACCTGTCCGAGCGTCTTTTCAAGAAACTAGTCTAACTTTCTCAAATCAGGCGTGTTTCGTTTTCAACTCCCACTCTGTATAGTAGTATATAGTAGTTTACATTTTATAGCATTAACTAAACCAGTAAAGTTGGCTTTCTTTCGTGTCAATGAAAACAACGAAATATTATATACCCATTGCGTTTTAAACAAAGTAAATTAAAAAGAAAGTTATTAGTACAATTCAAACTACTTTTCGGATACCTCCGCCTTTACGAACCAACTCAACAATAAAATTCTATTTCAAAATTTGAATATTATCCCTGTAATACCTTAAGCTGAAATAAAATTCGAGTCGAGCAAGTCGGGGTAGATAGGAAACTAATTGAATTCTAAGGAAATCATTTGTTATAGATGTTCAGGGTATGGCCGATTTTTCCTGTGGTTTTCGACTTGCGGAATCCCATCACGTCCTATATTATATAGCCGCGCTCCTTTGCAATGCCTTTCATCTTTCTACATTACAACATTACACACGAAACCAATTATGTACACCTTTGTGTATTGGCTTTATTACCTATTCGTGCCATCACTCTAACAGGGGTGGAGATTTTTTTGTTTCTCACAAGATCTCGCCAAGAATTCATTATTTATTAATTGGCTCACTTAGCCGTCAATTTGCCCTATCTGAACAAAATAATTCGAACAATATTGAGGTACCACAATGTTAACGGCGTAAAAAGTTAGTTTATAATAAAATGTGGATATGTACACTTCGAATAAATATGTATTTTGTTTACTCATAGTTGAATTAGAAGAAAAAAGCTCTAAAATATTTATTTAGTAAGTACTTATATACTGGAACTGCAAAAGATACCAACAAAAAATGTTTTCGACCCCTATTACTACTTGTCGACACGCAGAGAGTAACCTTAATCGACAGGGATAGGGAAAACAGGTATGTTTATATTAAAACCAATAACGTAAACTTGTGATCATAACAATTTTGTCATGGCAAACGGTTTGAAGAGCACGTTTATAATCGCGTTGTTAAGCTTCTAGAAATAGTGTTCTGCATATGGCATTGTTATTGACAAAAAAGAAATCGATAAAATAAAATGTGTCACCAGAAAACTAGGAGATATTCTGTGATGACTCAAATCAATCGCTCTTGACCCACTGTCTGACTTTCAGAAATATAAAAATTATCTATATTTTATGTGTCATTTAAGTAAAGTTAGCACCAGTGACAAATAATTACATGAAAACTGGTCAAAGACAGTGTTTTTAGTGTTTACGCCAACATGCATGCCATACACATGGTGTGTGACAGAATTAAAAGTTCAGAACTTGGTTTAAACGCATTCTTCACGTTATCTGGAAGAGAAATTATTTTAATTCACTCTATAACAATCTTGTTCCACTATTCCTCCACAAGTCATCATCTTCAAAACTCCTATCTAGTGTGAAATTCTCTTTAACTCTTCAATTCCATATTTGAGTTGCTCCGGCATTCTTCTTAGAATATCAAATCATAAATACACTAACTTTGTATTTTTATTGTATCTGCTGGGGGTTACACATTGAAAAAACGCGGACATACAACCATTTCCTCCTACAGTGCCGGAGCCAGGATTCGACCCCGGTCGACCAGACAAATAATACGTATCTTCAATTTGAAACATTCAGATCGTCCACAAATTCACTATACCACGGTTGGTTCAATTAATAGAATATTATTTAATAGAATTCGAGATGTATCCAAACTTAGAGCCAAAAAATACAACGTCGTCGATCGTCCATTGGATCAAATAATATTGGATGCTGTTAATACCAAACCACGTGTGTCTGAGTTTTATCATTAAATAAGTTCCTAACCATTAGCAAAATAGATAGATTGAAGCGTCTTATATCATATGTTAGCACTTCCTTTCACATATTTAGAGCTACTTTTTTTATAAGACGCTGGCGCTGATAGAAATTTCTCACTGCGTTAATATAGTTACATGGACTTATTTTTGTTATAATAGTTTTAAGATGTATACCATACACTTGGAACTGGTTTTTCATGTTGGGCCATTCTAACTCTATAATGTATGTTGAAGGTTAACACAATTTGTTATTAACAGAAGTATGACTGATTTTCCGATTTAGTATTAAGGAATGATTTTAATAATCTTTACAGAACATTATTAACTTCTGAAACAATATGATCATATTCTAATAGATAAAAAAAGTGGAGAAGTTGTATGCCATAGACGTACATATGATGTGAACCTGGTTGCCATATCTTTAGAGAACTGGTCAATATAGACAGAACATAACGGTCCAAGGACAGAACCTCACGAGACACCTTTTGTTACATATCTTTCATCAAACAGAGTACCCTAATTAAGGGACAAAGTGAAATAATACTTATAGATTTTTGTATGATTAATTATGTAGATTGATTTTGAATCATCTCCTAATTTAATACATGAGATGTCTTTGTCATTGGCTTAAAATTTGCCTCAACGGTTACATTACAAACTATTTAGTCTTATAAAAATATATCAATATCTAGGCGAGCAATCTCTTTTTAAATTGGAAACGATTTTAAAGCATATAATTTAAATGTAATGTATGAACTCATATAGATGAATCTACTACTTACTCAGGTGATATCACGAGAACACTGACACCACTATCGAGGAGGAAGTAACGACATGACGCATTTCCACCTGTTAAAGCATTACCTAGATTTTTTTAAAGAAATCCACCAAATCGCTAATGTATATTTAATGTTATAAAAATGTAGGACGTCGGTCAATAACACGTATCTTTGTTCTTTATTTTCATTCATACTGGACTTTTTGTTTTCATTGTTATTTTCTGTTTATATTGCCCTGTCCCTTTGAACTCTACGGCTCTGTTACTACCCCTCTTTCTTATTTGCTCTTCGATTTAACTTTCCTCTATAAAGGGAATCTGATACAATAAAAGATCCTCTTAACAAAATAATAATTCAATTATTGTTTGTGTCTTTCTGTATTCTCGACGGTGCAACCATGAAAGGAGCTTTATATATAGATTATTAAGGGATATTAAAGGGTTTTGTCTACTGAGTAATCACCTGAGCTGCGTGAATAAAATAACAACAATTTGGAAAATATTTAAATGTGGTTTATTGTAATAGTGGAGTTTAATTTTGTGGGAAATATAAGAACTCATGAAGTAATAACGGTTATAGTGAGGGTTAATTTAAAATGAATTTGATTTGTTATAGAAATAATTTATGAACAAAATTTTTTAGTTTTAAATTATAAATGATCACCAGGAAATGATTCGGATCCCATTATAAACTCTAGGAACCCGTCTCCTTTACTTAAACAACTCCGGATATCCTACACTTTTTTTATACATTTATTTAACGTCGGCCTATTTCCGCTACTGAGGCCTAACACCGACGCCTGTAGACTAGGAATTTTGCCGAACCTCCTCCCTTAAGAAGGGTAGGGATCTTTTATTTGCCTAACATTTAATAGACAAGGGACCAACGGTTTTACATCCCCTCCGAAGGATGGTATATCCCTTATACAACCCTCGCCTAAGATTGTATAGCTTCCGCGCATACACTGATATACAAGCCTCTGGAAGATGTGTGAGGCGAGGACGCGGTCTTCATTGGAACGGTCATCCATCCAACTACTAACCGCGCCTGACGTAGCTTTACATCACATATCGAAGTATGTACATAGCTAAGACGCACCTACGCTCGCCCCTTATCCTAGACTTAAGAGAGACGTTTAGGTGACTTGGAAGGCGGTAAGAAACATTTTTAAACAAACATTTCAAAACTATCCTCTTTTTTTAATCAAAAGGCGAGCAGGGTATGTAGAAGAATAATAAATAAGAATAACTTAACATTTTTAATAGAATAATTATAAATATTCAAAAGAATAGTTACAATACGCACTTGGTTTATTGTTTCATTAGTTTTGTTCAGATTTCTCTGACATATGTTTCGGCCTTGAGACTATTATCAAAGAGTATTAGTTCTTAAGACTAAGACTCTTTGATAATGATCGCAACGCCGAAACATATGTCAGAGAAATCTGAACAAAACTAATGAAAACTTAATATTTTTAATATCTAAGGTATCATGATACGTATTTATGTTTTTATTTTTATAAATGGGTACGCGATTATCAAAAATTGATGTTAACTTTTCATAAAAAAAACTGTACAAACTAGATTAACATCACCAAATGATTGTAAATTACCTAATGTATGACTTCCTGATTTGCATGTGCGGTAGTACCCTAGAATTGGTATCGGTATCAACGTTGTAGTTAATCCAAAATTGATATTTCGTAGCATTTCGAGAACTTGATTTTGTTAGTCTTATTATTATTAAGAGCCCTGACATCAAATTCAAATAAACGATTTTCTAAGACCTGGTTATCTTGTACATATGATGGGGCGATGGGGCAAGTTTTATCTGAAAAATCCCTAATGTGACCTCCTTCAGATATTCTAAATTAAGATTGGAAAATAATGCAAATGATTCTTCTCTAGTGGAAACCGTTTACCACGCCTTCAGAGCAATCCTAATTCCAGCACTCTTACTTGCAATCTATTTATTTCATTCGTCCATTATCTGAGCCAGCTCGACATGTGCTCCCACCATGTTAATTGGTTCATGATATTTGTTAATTATCGCACATGCTATTCGGATGTAATCTTTAATGTGTGGGACTTGCAGCATTAATACTGTCTCTGGAAATTTTGAACTTGCTCCTCTTAACATGACTGTTTCTACTACCACGATTTATTTTGTTTTTGTGACCAACCTTGATGAATTCGCCTCTTTAGTGGTGAGCTTATACCGTCTGGGATTACATTACATTTTTAGAAATTTAACGAGATTATATTTAATAAACCAGTCACCAACTTTCTCCAAGTTTTTTTGCAATCGAATGCACTCAACAATGGAATTAATTTTAGAAAAAAGTTTCAAGCCATCTTGATGAATCTAATAAAAATAGTGGTCCAAGGACAGACCCTTGCGGTACCCCAGAAGTAGCCATATTCGGGTCTTAACACCGCCTCATGATTGTTCCTTGTGTTAACGGGCGGTTATGGAGTTTTCGACATTTGGCATGTCGAGCCGCCCTTGCAGTTACAAACTCCACGTTGGCGTCGCAAAATGGATCGAATTTTATTTTATATTCCTGAAAAATAATTATAACGGTTTCGTACTGAAATTTGAAATAACTTTTACAGCATTCTCCTTTTGGAGCTATTGATTTTTTACCACATAATTCTTTGCAACTTACATTTTTTAAATGAAAAAATTACTAGTAAGATTTTTATCTCATTTTACTATGGACTACCAGCTTGTACTTGTGTACACATGGTGAAATATTAAATAATCAATAACCATGCCAATAAATGGCGTATATCTAATTACAAATACAGCTATGTAAAGACAATGGTCTATTAATGTAGTAATAAATATTAATCACTCCATTATTAAGTAAGAATTTTCGAAACGAAATTTGCATTGTAAATAACTTTGAAATATAAGTGGTTCCTTTTCATAAGGTAGGATTAATGGCTCTGTTATTGTAGAGTTTCTGAATTGTACGATTTCACCTTTTGTGTCTGCTTAATCATTTGATAATGTTAAAGGCCGACAGGCGACACTGCCACCAAATATAGTGAGGGTTCTATGGAAATTATACTAACCTGCTGAATGCCGATTTGTAAACTGGATAAGTTTAATATATCAGATCTTTACCTACATACCGTAAAAAGTGTAATTTTACAGTAAGGATAGAGACCCCTCGACATTATTAATTATAGGTTATTATAAGATTATACAGGCTCGGGTTACAGAAACGAACAATCACTGTAAATCAAATTGTAAAAATAAATAAAATGCTCTAATATATAAAACAAAAAATAATTATTATAGAAATGAAATACATAATAATACCTCTGATTCTAAAAACCTTTGGAAAGTTGTAGAGAATATAACAAAAAGTAAACCAAAAAAGTATCCATCGAATCAATAAAAAAAAATTGGAACTAAAATTAAATAGATACCAAACGAATTTGTAAAGACTTTTTCAAAAATGGGTAAAATATTAGCAAACAATATTAAAAAGATCCAACCTTTTCATCTTAAAGGTCTCAAAGGAACCAGTCATTATATTGGCTCAGATCAGATAAAAGTGAAATCAAAATCTTAATTTGCGAATTAAAAAACAATAGACCTACCAGAGTAAATTATATAATGGCCGAAACTCTAAAAGTTGTCTCACATTATATCACTAACCCCCTATAGTGTATATAATACGTTTAGAAGTAGGATTATGGCCGACGGCTTTCAAGCAGTCAGTAATAATCTATAAAACTGGAGACAAAATACATAAATACAAAATTATAGACAAATATAAATATTTGAAAAGATAATTAAAATGAGACTAAACTCATACCTGAATAAATTTAACCTTTTGTCTGATAACCAATATGGTTTCTAAGGAGTCTTCACACAAGATGCAACAGTAACTCTCAGAACTTATATTTGTTTAGCGTTAGATGAAGGAAAACCTTGTCTATGTATATTTATTGATCTTAGTAAAGCATTTGACACAGTCAGCCATGAATTACTCCTACAGACATTTGAAGATGTTGGAGTCAGAGGCACCCACCTAAAATTTTTCCAAAGTTACTTAACCAATTGAATTCAGTCTGTGAGAGTAAAGGATACACTGAGCGAGTCACTAAATATCGAGTATGGAGTACCACAAAGCACGGTGTTAGGACCGCTACTATTTCCAGTTTATGTAAATAGAATATTTTTAATGCAAAGCACAGGCAAAATAATCAGCTTCGCCGATGATACTGCAATTTTCTTAAACCTGACACGTGGGATAAACTAAAAAATATCGTAAAAACTGATTTAACTACTTGGTTTCATCATAAATTGTTGACACTTAATTTTGAAAAACTTTTTACTTACCCTTTAGGTGTACCAGAACAAGGCTTCCATCATTTAATGAAATTATTATGTTATTAGAAAATTACTGTTTATTCGATATAAGTTTAAATATCTACAGACCATGCTGAATATTCATCAAACGAGAACTATTTACCACTCTTTAGTAGAAAGCCATTTGAATTATGTAATATTAGATTGCGGAAGTGTAACTGAAACTCACTTACAAGCATTGGAAGCGTTGCAGAAACACTTTCTTAGAATGAAGATAATAGATGTCCCAGTGATCTCCTATTTTTAGAATCTAAGGTTTGCGACATAAGAAAATTTTTTACTTATCCATAGATGTGAAGCAACATGAAAAAAGAGATATCATTAGATATCCGACATACACATATTATACAAGGCGAAAAAGTAAATGTCTAATCCTTTAAAAAACTGTAGGACAAAGATCGTATCAGTTTCTAGCTCCCAAGTTATATATCTCAGTTCCTGACACTATTAAAAACATAAAATCAATTTCGCTATTTAAAATAAAGTTCATAATTTATATTTTAGAACAAAATAGGAAAATTTTCACTGATTGATTTCAAAAATTAAAATTGAATAATGAAATTAAAAGGAATAATAATTTAATTTAACAGCGGGGTATTTGCCCGCTGAGTAGTTGTTTCCTGCAAATCATGTATAATAACAGTATATAGGTTAAGTCCACCAAGGGCTGAAGGTCGCCGCTCTCGGTACTTGCAAAATGGCAAGTCGCTATGCACCATGGAGACATCTATGATGTCTGGTGTATAGTAGCATTAGACCACATGAGAGGATTCACTTACCTCTCACCACTACACCATTTACATTAGTCTGTATAAGACTAGCAGGTTGGCCACTGTCATTTGTCTGCTCCATGACCTATGGCATACTGAAGAGAACTAATAAGTTCGAAACCGGTCTATGTCTGGTCAGGGAGTAGACAAATGACATTGGCTACCAATTTTTCATGATTTGTAAGGTGTAATTCAATGCAGGTCGGGGTATTTGCCCGCTGAGTAGTTGTTGCCTGCAAATCATGTATAATAACAATATATATATATATATATATATATGAAGTGTTATTGTACTTCCGGGTGCTGTCCCGCGTCGATGGTCGATTTCTCCAGGAGTCACGGTTGTGTTAACGACGTTTCGGCAGAATTTCATCTGCCATCTTCAGGTGCTCACTGAAAGCTGCCTACTGCTGCTCCTCGTTGCTCCAACTGAACTTCAGTTCATCGAGAATACAAAATATAAATTCCCATGGGAAAGTTGTTCCCACTGAAATTGGGCCCCAGATATGGTGTATTGATTGCATTAAACATCAAAATATGTAAATACATGTTAATATATATTTTTCATCGTTATCTTTGTAGATATATTAGTAATATATTAATTTGTATTTCATATATTTTACTTTGTATTTCGAAACAAGTGTTTTCTCACTTATCGAACTCCTACTTTATTTACTCGCATACATTACTGTAACTTATTATTTATATTAGATGTATTATTTTCTGTAAATAAATATTATTATTATCATTAATAAATCTGTTAGAATATTTATAATTTACATACTTTTCAAGATAATCTTAGAAACTTGATTCAATTTTCTCATAATCTTTCCGTATCCCTGTATTATAAAGACCTGCTTTTCATCTGACAATAAAATAGACACAGCATCCTATAATTCGCCACAGGAAATAACAGGCATTGTTTGGTATTTTCAAACAAAGTACTAATAAATCATTTCAGGTAATACTGGTTGCTTCTCTTCATGCGTGCACGTCGTACGTGAATCGTGGTGCATGCCTCTTCTGTTTTAAATGTGATTGTATGCTGCCATTATTCTTAATTACTTATTTTCTAGTAGGTAATTAAACGTGAGTTGTAGGCAGTTAAAATAAAATGCTTTATATTAATTATAATTACTTATTGATGTTTTACATACAAAAACAAGTCGCTTGGACTTACGTCATAGAGAAATGTTGAATTAGTGTAAAACGACAAAATATGGTTGTTTTTATAATGATATTAGATCGGTGAAGATTTTCTACAAAGTTAAACTGGTTCTTAGATACGAAAAGTGTCAATGTTTATAATGCGTATTATATGAAAACGTCCTCATGCCTCGAACATGAATTGGGGCTGCCTAGGGTTGTTTCTTTAAACAGTACTTTAATGGCCATAGAAGTAGCAGGAGTTTCTTAGACAATAACTTCAATGGATCATTTTACTATGACATATAAAGCCTCTGGAAGTAGGCAATTTTGTGCATAGAGTCATAGCTCGTACAATGAAAATTTGTCATGTATTATTGTCAACCTTATATATATTAATGTCCCAGGTCACCTAGCAATGTGTATACCTCCCTTGCTAAAAACTCCTAATGCTATATGGATCAGCGATAACTTGAGCTCCTCCGCGGCGTCAGCACCAAATACTCCTTACAGCGAAGTCGAAGCAACAAAAATTTTATCTAATCTTTGTGCCTTCATGAAACTTTTTCAAGTCAACAACATCCGTAATGACAAGAAATATTAACCTTGATTTAGTTTTCTCTTAAGATGAATCAACAACAGTTCGTCTATCCGATGAAGTCTTAATACCTACAAATGTTTATGATCCTCCGCTATACGTTGTCCTCAAGCACCTAAATGATTCTGGTGAGAACGATAACCTTTTTAAACCTCAAAATTAAGCATACCATTGTTGCGGACCTCTAGCGTATATGACCCACCATACGCCTTAGCGTTTTGTGGGCCGCGTAATAACAACCGCTACGTCCGTAGCAGAGTTTCGCTATTGTCCGCGGGAGGTGCGATATACTTCCAGCTGGTGAAAGGTAGAGAGACATTTTTTGTTGGCGTATACGGTTGATAATCTCACAAAACTCGTTTTATCCGAGGCATCCTGGTGGATTTTGGGATTGTCAACACAGGAAAATTTTCTCCATCTATTGTTGTTCCGTTTAGCGGAATATTTTGTTGTTGTGAGTAAATTTTAACTGCGGAAGCAGGATATTTAAGTATACAAGGTAAGATAACCTCTTCACGCCATCTTGTTCTCTACCCACGTGTTTCACAAATTTACAGGCTTTCCTTTGGAAGTATCGTGTCGACTTGAAAGACGGACTCGACCCCATTCATCCAACTGTGGCTTTCTAGGAACATTGGTCGATTGTTCCCTCATCAGTGAGGTAAATTATATTTCTTTTGTGGGTTATGTCAGATTTAAATTGCTCTCATGAGGCACGCTGCACGTGCATTTCCGACCATGCAAATTAAATCAGGAAATCTTTAGGGTTCCACGGACGGGGCTTCCACACACAGTAGTGAAGTTCCACGGACGGGGCATCCACACATAGTAGAAAGTTCCAGGGCTGGAGAGGCTATAATGAACCCCATCCTCGGGTCAATTTCTTTCGTCCCGAAGGCACCTCCGTAGGGCTACAGTTTCTTCAACGTCGAAGTCGGTATCATACCACCCTAGATAAGTGTGTTGTTTTTATTTACCGGGGACTACCTTCAGCGGTTCTGCGCGTTTATATTCCATTCATACTTACTTTTGTATTGTAACTTGCACATATTTAAGGATTTTATGCATTTATATTTATTTAAGGAGCTACTCTATATCAGACCTATTGTGGCCGAATTTATGACCATTTATCCTCACGTTGTAAACCGATGCGTAGCTACACGAGGCATTTTATTAATGTTGTAACTTATTAATCAAGAAATTTGCCACACCTTTTGAACTTCGCCAGGTTTAGAGAACCAATATTTGTAAATTCTGTAATATAGTGCATTTCATGTTTAAAGAAAGTGTCATTATTTCGTCTGCGACCACTACGTATGGAACCCTCATGATTTGTGTAAGTAAGTAAACTAATAATTTGTCATGGTTTATGTAAACTAACGCCCTGAGATAGTCTAAGCTAGTGAAATTTTATCGTGGGCACGTTACATCACTTGTCCGGGGTAAGTTGTGACTGCGATATCTGCTACGCTACAGTAGCCCAAGTGAGTTTCTTTATGTAATATCTTATAACCATTAATATCTAACGTATTTACGTGTAAATCGTAGCACCATATTCTCATATTATTTTCTTTTGTTTTATGACTGACATCCATGTCTTTCTATATTTCATATAATTTCGTATTTATTGGAATATTTAAAGATTTTCACTGACATATAATGAATTCTACATATATTCGTAACATCAAGTAGTACGGGAATATTAAAATATTGTTTGCATTTCAATAAAATTTTCATAGTTTTAAATTTAACCTAAACTACATGCGTCATAAGGTTCAATTTGTCTAGAGTTTCCACAGCAGTATATCATGATGTGTGATCGCATACACTTTGGGCGCTTTTAACTGGTCTAATACTGGAACTACTACGATATGGAGGAGGAAAAAGCAAGCATTCGATATATGTATAAAAATGTGGCAGGTTATCGTTTGCTTGATACCTATATTAATATTTTCTTTAACTACGAATATTTTTTTATAAGAAACTTTGTGTTATAAATCATTAATGTTATTCTTAGGCCCTCGACAATTGCAAGATCGCGTATTAGAATTTTCCGCACCAACTTGTATTTAACTTACAACACAATAAATTGAAATTTTCGTCATCCGGCTAAAGATTTCGATTCAATTTATTTGTGCTTTGAACTTTAAACATTTCATTCTCGTGTCCGTATTTTACTGGGAATTACGTCGTCGATTTTGTCAGCATAATAAATGATTTAATAAAGTTTGCTAAAACTTGATCCAGGTGTTTACAACATGGGCAATTTTTTTTCTTTGTATAACATAAACAAGAGCACGTTGTGGTTTGATTTCTTTGTAGGTGAAAAAATGACATTGCCACAATGATATAACAACATTAATTTCAGCGATTCGACGCGATTCATTCCTGATATTTCATCACAGAATGACCGATAAAAGCAGTTACAATCTGATAACAACGGTCATTAGCGATTAAAACAAAATTCACAAAAAACAACCAATTAACGGTCAATGGAGGGACAGTATAAATGTTTTGTAAATATTGAAACAAAAGTATACGGAACATTGATCAAATATAAAAGCAAAATCATCGGTTTCAATAAGCTGGCTACAAAAAACGCATTATTGTAAATATCGATGTGGGTGGTAATATGGAACTGAATATTCACGAGGTCGGTCGTCTCTAGCTTACAGACCAAGCAAATTGGAGATTTTAAATGGGTTATTTTATGAGCAGTGAAATCTGCTCCATTCGATAGGTTATACATATTTCTAACAAACTCTTTGACGGGATACTATTGACCTAAAAAATATTAGGTGTTCTATAATGACCAGTTATAAAGCAAGAAACTGCTGTGAGAGACTGTTTTCGTCGAACCGAGCAGTGCCCTACGTTTATTTAACCGTGCGCGGTAATATAAAAAATGTAAGTTGTTTATGTTATACTTACCAAAAATAATTATTGTTGGCTGTAATATTTCTTTCAAAAAATTTCCTCCAAACATGCAATGTCCATCAATATGCTAGTGATACTCAAATTTATCTTTCATTTAACGTTATTGAAATTGTCACTGCAGTAAATAATATTAATTTCGATCTTAATACCATTACTGATGTTTCAAGATCTCATAGTTTGGTTCTGAATGAGAAAAAACAGACTTATTATTCTTCGGTACTCAAAATATTTTAATAGAAAATCACCCATTGTTCAATATTATCCTAAAGGGGCAAAAGTTAACTCCTAAACAAGAATGTAGAAATTTAGGTACTTATTTTGAAGTGCAGCTCAGACAAATCATACTACTTAATTAAAACATAATATGATAGGCTTAAAATCTTTTGTATGCATAAATTCAATTCAATTCAAATAGTCCTTATTAATATTAATACTACAAACACTTGCCTCACCAGGACCTGTTCCGTAACCGATCGTGCAACCACCGTGCTGACGTGGTGGCGGATAGCAGGATCGGGCGGAACAGGCTTGGGTGGGCGGAAACAACAATACAATAAACTTAACCTAAACTCCTTTTTACAAAAATAAAATAAAAATAGGTATTAACTTTGAACAAAAATGCTTGAAAAACAAACTTAACGAAACTTATAACTACACTAATTTTTTATAAAACTCGCGCACAAAAACACTGTTAACTTTTTGTATCTGAACGCAGGCACCACAAATTAAACAAGGTGCCTTCCGCGAGACACTCCAATGTAGGGCTGCGCAGGGCTGGCCTAGACTTTGATTTTAAAAAAATTAGATTTTGAAAGGTTTTGATCTTTTCAAAAGTTAATGATGTGAAATTGATTTAGAAACAAACATGTACAAAATGAAACGAAGAAAAACCAAACGCAACAAAAATACACAAATAAAAAGGAAGAGGGGGACAGGAAAGGTTTAAAGATGAGTAAAAAGTATGAAATACTAGTGAAAGACGGATAGGGTTAGTGAAAGGTATAGTTGGTGAAACTTGGCTATAGTGGTTGCCGGAAAATCGGTATCGTCTGGTACGGTAAGGGATGTTTGATCCGAAATGGGGCATTATGCTGTCTAATTTGCGTTATGTGTCTTGTTAGTAGACTATCGCCCAGTTTGAATGAGTAGAAGTTTTGAGAGATGTGTTGGACGTAGCGCACTATCGGGGTTATGTCATTGCAGCCTGCGTATAGGTCTCTTATACGAGGCGCATAAATTTGTGTTCAAACACTTGGAGATTTTTCATTGTCGTGGCCGGTATGCTGCACCACACCGGCGCCGCGTATGTGATGGACGGCCTGACCACCATCGTGTACAACAGTTTCTTATTCTGTCTGTTGAGTCTGCTACCCCTGACCATGAGCGGATACAGACTCCTGGACAAGGAGTAGACCGTCCGTATTGTCTCATTTATATGAGTATTGAACGTCAGTCTTTGGTCAAATCTCACCCCCAGGTACTTCACGCATCTCTTGGTTGGAATTTTGTTTCCCCTGATCGAAACGGGTGTTTGCATGCATAAAGATGTACTAGAGCCTGGGGTAAAACTCAAGCTATGTGATTCCTTGATCTTGTCGACTCTTTCCTACTGTGACGTACTCTATTGGCCAGCGCTAACTCAGAGAGATCGCTTAAGCCTACAAAAAATTCAGAATTCCTGTATTCGTTACTGTTACAGTCTTAGGAAGTTACGATATTTCTGCGAGAATTGCAGAGTCAGGTATAGCTCTTATTGCAAGACAGGTTCTTGCTTCACCTATCGTGCTTAACAATCAAAATAAACTTGCATCAGGAACCAACATATCTGTACAATCATCTAATGAGAGGCTCAAACATGCATAGTCGCAACTCCCGTCACTGTAATCTATATACTGTTTCCAAGCACAGAACCTCGCAATTTCAAAAATCTTTCTCCTATAATGCTACGAAAGTCTATAATAAATTCCCCCCTGACATCAAAATATACTCCAGCGTTGTTTCATTTCGGAAAAATTTAATAATTATCTATTATTACAAAGGCTGTAATTATTATTTTTATTCCGTACCCACCTTTTGTTTAAAAACACATTATTGTGTTAATTTATCTTCAAATGATGTGAATAATAGAATACCTTATTGATGGTTCCGTGAAACAACGAGTAATCGAACGTCACCATCACAATAAATAATAATTTATATTGTATTATAAGAAAAACAAATAAAGACGTTATTTATTTAATCATTTATTTATTATTTATCACTCTGTTAAAAGAAAAGCCAATACCAATATGTATATAATACGGTAAAATACTGAGAGAGACCCCCTAAAACTGCTCTCAATCTGCTGAAATAGCGATTTAAAATCACATTAATGTAAGACACGTTATAGTATACACCTATATTAAATCGCATAATATTGCGAAGGTTTCCATCACATTTATTCTCATACTTAGCATTATTACAGTTAGTCGCAAGTTACAAAATAAACATCGTTCATCACGGTAAATTTACATCTTCAGCTCTTTCTGCAAGGCGTCCTGTTAAACTTATAAACAAGGAGGTAAATTATCAAAACAAAAACTATGTGTCATCAAGAACAGGCGTAAATCCCTTAACATCCAACCATATTTACTCCACAAAGTAACAATGGTCAGTTAGGACATGAAAAAGACCAAAAAGTCTCTCCAGCAGTCTACTTCGCTGCCACACAACATGCTTAACAAAATAATTGCATTTATAAGAAACAAAAGATGTTTGAAAGGGGACAACATAATTTTCCTTTAGAAAAACAGCGACCTGAAAACATAAAGCTGCTTTCCGTTGAGTGGATTCGTTGGAAACTGAAAGCTAAAAATAATAAGTCTCTTTGCGAGACAAGCTAAGAGAATAAAACGGGAGTAAAAATGAGGATATGGTAAATCCATCTGGTTTCGGAAAATTGCTACCACATACTGTATTTATGAGATGAACCGAATAAAACTTTCTAAAAAGAAATAAATAATGTATATTTTTCACAACGGTAAATACCTTTATATGCTCTATTCAGTTTTTTTAAATATAAATTAGAATTATTACTGAATCCGATGACCCCGCTTATTAAACCCTCTTCGCAATTGATTTTCAACACGATTAAAACCATTTCTCGCTGGAAATTGTCTATAAAGATATCGTTGGGCATAAAGGTCAGTAGCCGCAACTGTAATTTTTCTACAATCCACATAAATAATTAAAATGTCCACTTCTTTTTCATTTCTTGTATAATCTTGAACAAAAATTAACGAGAATTTGAGGGTATTTTGAATAGTTGCTGCATTAAATATTTATTCAATGTGTTTGTTAATTTTGTAAATTTTCTGTTGCAAAGCATTTTTTATACATTTAATAATAAAATGATCTTTTTTTTTGGATGTTTATTGATTTTATTTTCAAAATAACTAACAAATAATTATCAACTATCCACATGACTATACTCCTTTATAACACGAATAGAATAACTTGTATTGTAGTAACAAAAATTGCTGATGTGTGAACATTTTACAAATATTCGTCTATGATGGGAAAACCAAGAGAGATAGGTATAGGGAATGATAATATCAATGGCTGCAGGATTAGTGGAGTAAAAATAGCACAAAATATGGCGATGGAAAAACTTTACATGGAGCAACGTGGTATAGAAAAATAAGTTTGTTTTGGTGAAACGTTGAGTTCAAATTTCGTGAGAATCAGTTCACCGCCACCCACAACATATATATAAATATATTGAAAAAACGTAAAAAATTGAATTACGGCTAGCTTGGTCAAAATTAAACCAAATTTAATGAAATTTTAGACAAAAGTAAGCTATGTAACTAAAAACTAGCCTGCCAAATTACATAAAAAAATATTCAATAGTTTGGCCGCAATTTCATTTTTAGTCCAAATTCCACAAAATTTTCAAAACGCTCCTCAATTTGTCCAAATGGTTCAATGAATTTTTAAAAATAATATGAAGGTATTTTTATGTACTTTCGCGTAATGTGACTAAAAATGACTTTTTTAATTTAGCTGATTTTTTTGTCATTTTTGGTATACCAGGTGTAACAGATTCATGGTATACCCCCTTTTCTCTTTTAGTTTTGAAGATAATTGATCAAAATTTAGGATATACTACATACATAATAAGCGGCACTTTTTGACATACAATTGATTTTTTTTCACTTCCGGTTTCGCCGGAAGTGACACTAACTTTTGATTTTTAAATGGAATACCGTGTATATTAAATATAATATTTTTAGTCGCAAACTCCTCTATAAAATCTTTATTTTACTATAAGGAACGTAACCAGACTGCAACCAACAGCTACTCTCCGGGCTATGTGCCCCGCCGAGCGCTGAATTACAAGTTACAAGTCTGGCGCGTTAAGTGTAATAATTGCATATTACCATCAAAACGCTAATGCTTCAATTGCACACACCAACCGAAAGACTGATCCTACTTAAAGGAGCTCTCTTGCCAGTCTTTCGGCTGGTGTTTGTTGCAATCGAAGCATTAGCGTTTTGATGGTAATGTACAATTATTACACTTAACGCGCCAGACTTGTAACTTGTAATTCAGCGCTCGGCGGGGTACATAACCCGGAGAGTAGCTGTTAGTTGCAGTCTGGTTACGTTCTTTATAGTAAAATAAGGATTTTATAGAGGAGTTTGCGACTAAAAATATTATATTTAATATTCCGCCCTCTAAAAGCACATTTGAACCCTGTATATTATTGCATTTTTGAATTCTCTGAATTTAATGGTGCCAAATAAGTGACATTTCAAACATCAATTTTTTTTATAATATAATTTTTAGTTTTCCATTTAAGTGTGCCATGATGGTTCCGATTTATTTTAAATGACCCGTGTAATGCTACAAAAATTGAAATCCCGTTAAAAACACTAAATTACGTGATTTATGGGCAAATAAAATTCACCAAAATTGTTTTTGTGGCAAAATTCAATTTTTTCAAATGGAACCATATCGGTACCGTGGTACCATTTATTAGTACTATTAATAAGGAATTTATTCATACATTGTATGAAAATGTGAGCGATAAATACAAATAAAATTAGAGCTAAAAGAGAAAAAGAAAATACAATTTTTCCTAATTACCTCGTTACACATAAGGTGGTTTTAGAATACAAAACATTACAACAGTTTTTCAAAGTGCTGTCTATCAACATCAATGCACTTCTGAACTCGCATAGCTGTTTCTCGAAGAACGTTCGCCAATTGCTGGGACGTTATGCTATTAATTGCTCGTCTTACTCGTAGCTCCAGGTCTTCACTGATTGTAACGGCGGTTGCATAGACAATATTTTTTAAATGACCCAAGACACAGAAATCAAGGGGCGTTAAGTCAGGTGACCTTGGAGGCCACCTCACATCACCATTCGTCGAAATTACGTTTTCTCTGAGTCTCCGTTGAAGGTAATCAATTACTATCCTTGAATTATGTGGAGGAGCGCTATCTTGTTGGAAATACATTCTCTCTCCTAAACTCATCTAAAATGTCCTCAATCTCATTTTCCAGAAATTTTAAGTATCTGGCACCAGTCAGAGGTCCTTCAAATATTATTGGACCAATGATTCTACTACCGATTATTCCAAGCCAAACATTGAAACCGAACCGCACTTGAAGTTACCCTCCCTTAATAAATTTTGATTTTCTTGTGACCCATATTTTGTATTGTAAGTTATTTTTTAGCTATATCACGTGAAAGTACATAAAAATAGCGCTTCATTTTGGTGAAAAAAATATTTCGTTTGACTATTTGGGCAAATTGGTGAAAGTTTTGAAAATGTTGTGGAATTTGAACTAAAAATGGAATTGCGGTCAAGCCGTTGGATATTTTTTGATAAAATTTGGCAGGCTATTTCTTGGTTATATATGTTACTTTTCGCTAAAATTTCATCAAATTCGGTTTATTGGCCAAGTTAGCCGTAATTCAATTTTTTACATTTTTTCAGTATATTTATGTACATACCGTGGGAGGCGGTGAACCGATTTTCACGAAATTTGAACTAAACGTTCCTTGAATATCTACAAAAAAGGGTATCGTTCTCATTTCTTTACTAGCATTTTAAAGGGTCCAAAATAAATTAAAACTGAAAAACCACTCTTAAAAATGACCAATTGACTGACGACCCCTTTTCCGCGAAAAAAAAAAACAAAAGGTTTCACCACCTACTCAAAGTAGAAAACTTAGAGTATTCTTAGTTTCACCAAAACAAATTCATTTTTCTATGTTGCGTTGCTCCTTGTAAAATTTTCTCTGTAAATCTATATTTACTCCACTAAATTCAATAATATATTAAATTCTGTAAAAATGTACAGGAGTTTCCATAAAAAAATAACTTCTTGACGTTTGAACCAAAACAATGTTTAACTGTGAAAATAAAATGCCCTATACAAGATTGTGAAACCATAAGGACACTTTTAGTTAAACTATAGGGTACTTGTATGAGTTTGAAAAGAAAATTCCTTAAGGCGGAACATAATTAAATAATAAATAAATAACACTACAAGTAATTACATGATGACACGATAGAAGATATCGATTTTTTTCCGAAGAATAGAAACCGTCAAAATTTTTCAAAAATATCAATTATCTCGGAAAATAGTATTGAATTGAATTGAATTTTTTATTCAGTGTTAATATACATCTACAGTATTTACACGGGTCAGCAGTGAACAAGTATAAAACTTAAAATATAAAGAAGTACAAGTGATAGGTATATAACATAAAGATATAAATATAAAAATGACAACAAATTATGTACATACTTAAGTAACACAAACAATGTAAAATAACAGTTAATAAAACAAATTCTACATGTCAGAGAAATCATTTTGTAAATATTCATCACAACTATAAAAAGATTTACTTATCAGATATTCCTTTAACTTAGATTTGAATAAGTTAGTGTCTAAACACCTTATGGCTTCTGGCAGCACATTAAAAAGTTTTATTCCCATAAAATTAGGACTATTTTGGCATTTTTTAACCATACAAATTCGGGATACAGCTTTTTTTATTTCTAGTTAGATAATTGTGAATATCCTGATGGGATTTGTATTTATCCTGGTGCGTTTTGACAAAATTTAAACAATTATATGTATATATATATATACATGGAAATATCATGATTTTGTGGAGTACAAAAGCGCTCCTACAGTCATCTCGAAACCCTAACCGGGATATAATTCTAATGGACCTACGCTGAAGGCGAAAAATACGGTAACTTGATGTTGCATGACCTCATGCGACTATTGCATATGATATAAGAGAATGTACCAGTGCAAAATATGCTGACTTTAGCACGTTCGTGGACACTACATTAGATAATGTATTTAATAAATAAATATTACTACATAACTTGGAGGTCAGATAACTCATGACATCTTGCCAGAACCTCAAATAGATCGTCTCCAGAATTGGTAAAAGTGGTATCATCAGCGAATAGAAGAAAATTTGCACTCGTACATAGAGGCAAGTCACTAATAAAAATTAAGAATAATACTGGCCCCAGAATGGAACCTTGGGGTACACCGACAGTCATTTCTAATTCATATGAGACATCACCAATACCACTGACAGCTTGAGTCCTGTTGGATAAATACGATTTAATTAAATCAATACTCGTACGGTCAAAACCGTAATATTTGAGTTTTTCTAGCAAGATGTCGTGCTGTACACAGTCGAACGCTTTTGTTAAATCACAAAAGCCGCTGACAAAAATTCATTTTCATTATAGCTATTTAGAATAGATTCTATAAATTCCAGACTGGCGTCAGAAGTCGATTTAAGCTACTGAAACCAAATTGGGCCTCATTAAATAAATTATGATTTTCGAAATATTTTGTTAATCTAATTTTTATAGCTTTTTCAAAAATTTTCGAGATTATTAGATAGGTAGGATGGAAATTGGCCTCTAACTTGTAGGGTCATTGCGGTTACCGTTTTTATATAAAGGTATTATTAATGCTTTCTTCAAAGCATCTGGAAAAACTCCTTCTCTAAAACAGGCGTTAATTAAATGAATTAAAGGTGTGGCTAAAAAATTCTTTATATATTTAATTACTTCAGTTGGGAATCCATAAATATCTCTACTATTTGTGTTTGATAGTGAGTCGATTATATCACGAACTTCATTTACAGTGACTTCTTTTAATGTGATATTTGAAGTAAGCGAAATATTTTGTAAATAATCTAGCGGTTTTTGCTATTCGGTATGTCAGCTAATATTTTGTGAGGAATATTGTTGAAATATATATTAAACTCATTCACTCCAATGTCGGGGATATCTTGAATTTTGTTTTTATTTCTAAAACTGTTTACTATCTTCCACATACTTTTGCACGAATTGTTTGATTTTCTTATATAAGCATCGTGAGCTTCTATTCTCGTGTTTCGTAGCGCATGGCGATATTGATTTTCATATTGATTTCGTTGTAACAATGTTTCTGGTGTTTTATATTGGTTATATAAATCGTTCAGAAATGCTAAATGTTCTCTCATATTTCGAAGTGAGTTATTAAACCAGGTAATGCCATCTGATTGACACGTGGGCTGAGTTCTATATTTAATTGGAAAACAGGTTTCAAAGATACTTAATATTCTATCCTGAAAAATGTTAAATTTAGTGTTAATATCATGTTGACTAGCATTAATAAAATCCCAACTTATTTCTGAAATTTTATCATAGAGCAAAACTTTTCCCTTAAGAGTAATTGGTATAAAAATTGTTTTAATTTTTATATTAGCATTATTAGAAAAAATTGTTGTAAACTCTTAATTATTTAATGAAAATATTATCAATACAGTTAGCAAATTTTGTGTTTTCATGAATCATGCGTTCAAATCCGTATGACTCTAAGAAATCACAAATAGTGATACAGAGTAGGTTTAAGGATACATTATGGTAGACAAACTCAAGTTAAAATTTTATGAGGATTCCAAATATTAATTGTAAAAAATTCATTGAACTTTGGTACTAAAGGTCTTATAATAAACTGAGCTAAAAAAAAATTATCAGTATTGGTATAACATAATAAAAATAAATATCGTCTGAAAGTTATTTCTGGCATTCTACGAATATTCTTTCCTATTATTTGGGTTTTCTACCATATGTATTATTATCCTCTTCAAAATCAAATCACCGAATCTACAAAATAATAAAATTATTGGAAAAAAGCCTCTGCGCCCGTGACGTTTACGCCAAAGGAATAGTCAGAGGTTAAATAAAAAAAAAAAAATTAAGCTGACCTCTAACACTTAAAGGAAAAAAATGTATGTGTATAAAGTATTTTCCTATGTATATGTTTAAGTTTTACATGAGACTTTGTATGTGTGACAATTATGGTAAACATTATCAAAATAAAACAAAAAAGCGAACATCAAATAACGAAATCATATATTACTGACAAAGAACATAAATTATTGTTACAAAAAATTAATCTCTTAATATTGTCGATGCATTTCTTGAAAACTTGTATATGAGCACCCGTTGTGAACTGAACATGTTGAAGCTTTACTGTTGTATTATACCTTAATAGAGTATTAATTTTCAAAAAAATATCCAATAAATGCTCAATAATTGAGTAACTTATGGATTATGGCATTTAATTATGTGTTTATGCTATTATTACAAAATTTACATTGTTACAGTAATTATGAAGCTCCCCAACATTATTAGGGTTGACTATGTTCTAATTAGGAAAGTTTTATATTGTTCGATTATAGCGTAAGTACATTGAAGGGAATTTAGCTATAATCGATGGAAAGTAACGGCAGATGTTCAACTAATTACTCCACATTATTGCGATGTTTTCTTAATATACCTGCCTCTTTAATAACAGCACAATATGTATGATTATTATTTCGACAAAGCGTAATCTTGAATTGGAATTTCGCGCTAGAATATAGAAAAAATATCTAATTTGGAAATTATACGAATTTTACTAAATACATTTAAAACAATGCCCTTATTGGTACTTCATAACCTTTATCCAATGATTGTAATAATAATATATTCGTCTAAAATAACTCTTAAACAGAATCAAACAAAATGATAATGAATATCAAGCCTCGTTGATTTTGATATAGTTGCAAAAGTGTCAAAATTGTTTTATTTAAATACACTTCAAATTAAAAAAAATCAACTACATATTATTGAACAATTTTCTAGATTATTACGAGCAAAACATTCAAATAACTTTTTAACAGCCTCAAGGGTAAGGGAAGAAAAATCCTTTCTTATTACAAACCCAAGTGTACACTAAGCAATTTTACACATGTCTTCGATATCGATGGCTTAGTTCTAACAGGTCGTAACCCACAAATTTTACGAAATTGAGTTTATTTCATTTCTGCGACGATAGAGGTCTCTTACATCTAATTTGAACGCGTTTTAACCAACAAAGTTCTAGAAATATTTTTAAACGGTCATTTAAAATAGGATGTATCATAGTACGCGTTTGTTGTAAGTGCAATAAGTCGTAACCCACAAAAATACAATGGTGACAGATGGTTAATGTTGTGTTTGTAATAGTGTGCCTGAGTTTTCATAAAAAAAACTAATAAAAAGATAAGGTAACAAATGAAATTTGTATTTACTTTGTAGTGTAGTATGCTAGTGTTTCGAATTTTTGTGTAATTTTTAGGTTAGTTATTAATAAACAGTAAAATATTTCAAATAAAAAACATTATGTTTATACGACTTATTGGAACTAATGATTTATGCTATAAATACTAGTAATTGTGTTTGATACGACATTTTGATATTTATTTTTTAGTAGATTCCTCGTTCTTTTTACAAATTTCCATCCATTTTAACATTTTCATGCAGACAAATAATAAAAAATATTATCATACAGATAAAATAGAATAAAAATTGAAAAATTATTTATCCATAATTATAGTTTATTTGTTTTTGTTGCCTTTGCATTTTTTTATTAAATAAGGCACAAAATTAGTCTGTATTCCTACATTTCTACTTTGTTTAAGTCATGCTAAGAAACCTGAAATATTATTTGATAATACACTTTCAAATAAGAAACAAAAATAAGAAACAAACTTTATCTTTTTTTTAAGATGAGTTCAAGAAGCAAGAGGATGGTAGAGCTATGCACTGCAGCTCCAGCAGCAATTAATTTAAACAACGTTGAAGATAATTTAGTTTACGAATGCGAATTAATTAATAATGATTTAATTCCATTGTCAGACATAAGTAACAAATTATTTGAACCTAATTTGATAGAGGCTATCCAAAAAGAAAACCACACCGTAAAAACAATAATTGATGAATCAAATGACATTCTTTTTCCGTCTTCTGAAAATCTTAAAGAACTAGACTATTTTCCCATATCAATTGGAACATTTGATTTAGAAAATACAAATATCTTTGAGGATACTAAGGACATTATAAATGCAGTACAAAGCATTTCAGATCCTCATTCGGAAATGTTCGTACATGAAAATCTGATAGAAACTGTTCGTCATGAAGAACCTTCCGGGAACGACGATGTTGATGATCCGAAATGGCTGCCATCAACAGAAACAAATGTATAGGGTGAACAGCAGGATGAAACAGTTAATAAAATAGATAATGAAATAGGAGAAGGTAAGAATGGAATAGCTGGAAATAGGAAACGACGAAAAGTACCTGCACCCGATGAATGGTACAAAAATAAAAATAAAAAGTTGCGCATGATGGGAAAAAACTATTTGGGATACTCAAGATCAACCGATGGAACCATCAAGCAAAATGTTGAACGTACGGCCCGTAGTCTGAAACTTTACTGCACTAATAATGAATTTTGCAAAAGAAGTGGGAAAAGAAATTTCTCTCTCTTTACCCTTGAAAAGCGTCAAGATTTATTTAATAATTTTTGGAAGATGACTTGGGAACAAAAAAAAATCTATGTGCTCAGTTTAGTTGTTTACCAGCCAAAAAAAAGATGTTATGTAAACGGACCTTCCAGGCGACAAGGCTCCTTTCTTTATCACTTAAGATTGGACAATACCTTATTGCAAGTATGTAAAAAAATGTTTCTTTCGACTGTAGATCTTAAAGAAAAAATGGTTCGTTCGTGGGTTATAAAAAATCAAAATCATGGAACAGCAGACAGTTCTGAGACTAACAACAAAAGAAAAATGGAAAAACGCAGAGAGTCGAGTTTTGCACAAAATAACAAAGCACAAATAGACTTTTTAAAACAATTTTTTGAAAATTTGGCGAAAATGGAATCCCATTATTGCAGAAAACAGACGAATAAGCAATATTTACAATATCCTTTTCAGACAAAAAAGGACGTATATGAGCTTTACAGTACTCACTGTAAAGGTGAACAGAAAACACCACTTTCGATTTTTACCTTTAACAAAATCTTTGATAACCAAAATTTATCGATTTACCATCCCCGGAAAGATCAATGCGATATTTGTTGCCAATATAAAGTCAAACAGTTACCAGAAGACGAGTATCAAAAACACATAGACAACAAAAACCTAGCCCAAAAAGAAAAAGTAGATGACAAAGAAGCAGCTATTCAAGGTAATAAATACACTTTCACTATGGACGTCCAGGCAGTAAAACTGTGTCATATTATTCAAGCAAGTAACTTGTATTATAAAACAAGATTACAAGTCCACATTTTCACAGTCTATAACCTTGCCACACATCAGTGCTCCAACTATGTATGCAACGAAACAGAGGGAGATCTACAAGCGTCTATATTTGTGTCATGTATCTTAGAACACCTTGAGAAACATTGCTTGAATAAAAAAAGGGAAATCGTGTTGTTTTCTGATGGCTGCGGATACCAGAACCGCAACTCTGTTCTAGCTAACGCATTAAGTTATTTTTCTGTAAAACACGACGTTTGTGTCCAGCAAAAATTTTTAGAAAAAGGTCATACTCAAATGGAGTGTGACTCCACACACGCCCTAATTGAAAGAAAATTAAGAGGACGCCAAATAACACTGCCTTCTCAATATGTTAGTATAATAAAAGAGTCTAGAAAAAAACCATTTCCATTGGATGTCCAATACCTGTCATACGATTTTTTTAAAAATTATGACGACAAATCAATAATTCGGTTTGAGTCAATCCGTCCAGGAAAAATGAAAAACGATCCAACTGTTTCAGACCTCAGAGAAAATACTTACCTGATGGGAAATACAAACTTAAATTCACTGACGAATACAAAGACTTACCTCAAAGACCCAAAATGACTAAACTAAACGATGTTATCCTTCAACCACTATTCAAAGACCGATTACCAATTAAATCTACTAAATGGAAACATTTACAAGATCTCAAACCCGTCCTGGAAAAAGAAGTTCACAGTTTTTATGATGATATTCCTCATTCGTCTAAAGAAAAGAAGCAATAGATAAGGAGTATTAATTACTAAAATATTCAGAAGTGATTTTATCAAAATAGTGTTTTTTTTGTTGATATTATTAATAAAGATACTTTTATTTGTGCCTTCTATATTTTTTCCTTGCTTTTTTAATTTATAATCCATACAGGGTGTCATAATGAAGATGCCATATGTCTTGGAATTACCTATATCTAATAAAAATAATTATGATCACAAGTTTTTATTCACAGAATTTGCCGTCGTGTACTTATTCTAGAACACCCTGTACATTTATTTGTCTCCTAAAAAAATGTAGTTTTATTAATTGTTGCACTAAAACCTTTTCCAAAAAAATTGATTTTTTTTACCTTACTTTAAGTGGCAAAAAGTCTTAAGCAACATAATAAAAAAACCAAAAGGTCGTATCCCACATAATTATTTGCCAGTATCAAAAATTTTCAAACTAACTAGGTACAATCATCTATCATCTTCTTGTAATAACTAAATCCTTATTTTTTTTACAATATTACCAGTCAATTTGATACAAATCAGTTTTTTATACTTCCTAAAAAATTCTGTATAAATGGGATACGACCTGTTAGAACTAAGCCATCGATATGCTGTGAAAAAGTTAGCTGACAAATTTGGCACCTAAATCATTAGCTACATTATTTCTAGCCACTGACGTTTCTGCAATTACATACTCAAACATAATAGTATTTTGTTTACGAGAAAAAGACATTACACAGCATTTGGGTAAGTTAAATTGCAAAGCGTTAACCAATGATCAAGACCAAAGCATGCTAATTAAGTTTGCATTTTCAGACAGTCATATATATTATTAATTTGCATAAACAGCTTCATATCATCTGTATACATAAGGATATTCGACTTAACAAATGTTACAACATCATTCACGAACAATAAAAACAATAGTGGGCCCAGGTTGCTGCCTTGCGGCACACCACTGGGGCTATAGTAAGTTCTGCAGCAGTAATTATTTACATTCACATATTGATATCTGTTAGACAAATAGGATCTGAAATAATCAACAAAATTTTCGGTAAAACCCCATAGCTCTAATTTTCTACATAATAACTGATGATTTAGTTTATCTAATGCTTTAGCCATGTCGCGTTGGTATACATTATATCAACATGCTTTTGCTGATCAATATTTTCAGCTAAATACTGGATAATGTTGCAAAGATTTGACGTAACTGACCTACGCCGTAAAAAATTGTGCTGTTGAATCGCAATATTCGAGCTTACTGTAATGAATATTTGATCAGAAATAATACATTCAAGTGCTTTGGTCGGGGTGGAAAGAATTTATATATTTCTGTAGTTGCTAATGTCTCTGCGATCACCTTTTTAAATACTGGACGTATTCTACCTTTTTTCCATGCAGACGGATATTAGCTATTTCTAATACTAAAGTTGAAAATAAACGTAATTCAATTCAAGTATTCAATACATCCCTTATAGATGTACCCGTGTATGTCATCTGACCCAATAGCATCACTTTTAATATTTTTCACTGATTTGAAAACTTCATACTCAGTAATTTTTTTGTAGATTAACACAATTATTATCTTTCAATACATTCTTTAATATCATCATCAAATTTTTTATGATCAGGAATATCAGCATTCAAATAAACAGACTCAAAATGCTCAGCAAACCCATTAGAAATATTCTCGCCATTTTAAGTTCAATACCATTGTACATCATATAAGATGGCAAGCCTGCACAATTTTTCTTCGAATGCATTACAGATGTCACTTTCACATCTGTTGACATATGTGTCATAAAATTTTTGCCGATTCTATGTCCGTTTTCCCAAGCTTGTTCATAAGTCTTTGATTTCTGAATTTCATTATTTCTAATGTAATTCCTTTGCTAATCCAACCTCACACTGAACGGTCTGGATGACTCACCCGCGTAATGGGACGGGATATTGTAAATACAGTTTTTTGAATTCTGCTCCCGGTTTATCGGTTTTGTTTTTGTTAAAGTAGATCTCAAAGTGTTCCCCGTTTGAAATGGCGTTTTAACATCAAATTTGTCGCATATGCGACGTAGCTTCTCCAATAGTCCGTATACATAAGGAATTGTTGCTGTATAATGACGTTCAGGTTTTTGTCGTACCTGATTGTCCCTATTTTCAACACTTATGAAAACTCTATCAACAAATGTTTCAGGGTATTGATTTCGTACTAGAACCTCTTTGATAAATTTTTCTCGTTATTTAATATTTCATTATTAGATGAAATTATTTTGGCCCTATCGTATAAACATTTTACAACACCTCTTTTAACATTTATTGATTGATCTGAGTTAAAATTTAGATATCTATTAGTGATAAATGTTATGTGGGTGAGTCATCCAGACCCTTCAGTGTGAGGTTGGATGAGCAAAAGAATTACATTAGAAAGAATGAAATTCAGAAATCAAAGAATTGTGAACATGCTTGAGAAAACGGACATAGAATAAACTGGGACTCGGAAAAAATTTTAACAAAAGAAACAGATAACAAAAAAAGAAAAATTAAAGAATCACCAATAATCTTATTAAATGAAGATTAGTGCGTATCGAATTGTTCTGTAGATATTTGTACAACATGGCTAAAATGGCTTCTGTGTAAGTAGTAAGTATCTATGGAAATAACATAAACAGAATCTTAAAGCAGTGTATTCAACATACACAACAAATAAGAGATCTTCGAAAAAAACTTTGAAAACGGAAAGAGACTACTTTCCAAAACGTCAGCAAAATACATTATTTCTATATTTATCCTCCGATTGTTCCTTTGACCTAAACGTCACAGGTGCAGAGGCTTTTTTTCAATAATTCTATTATTTTGTAGACTCGGTGATTTGCCTTGAAGAGGATAATGCATGTGGTAGAAAACCCAAATAAAGGGGAAGAATATTAGTAGAAAGTCACAAATAACTTTCAGACAATATCGACAGACTTTCTTCTAATGGCAGTGGGAATCGAACCCACTACCATTTAGTAACCAAGTTTTTATGCACACAACCATCCCCGCTTCTATTGTTTCCTACCAATTTCTAAAGAGCTGAATTTAAAAATTGATATAGAAAAAAATATCATTGGTATATTGTAGCCCATACATTATTCTAAATGACTTCCATCTGCTGCATGGCACTTCTGAAAGCATCATGTCATCTGTCGAAGTGGTCTGTTAGATGTGCGCCCTCGCTAGTATTTTCCAGAGAAATCGAGTATTAGAAGTTGGTCTTAAAAGTTTGTATGGTTTTTTTGAAATATATTGTATCATTGTCATTGAGGTAGAATAAAGAAACCTTACCAATAATTATTATATATGACATGATTGTAAAAAGTGAAAACCATACATTGATTGAATAATGGGGGTATTTTTTTAGTCGAAACGCAAGCATTGTTGACTAAGTGCGTTATTATGTAAACAATATCATCCACAGTGAGCGGAAAGAATGTTAAAGAACGCTATAACCCCGATATACTTTTCGACGTTGTAACAAAATCCGACTTAGGAAATATTTCGTAAGAAAAGCGTGCTTCACGTAAAAACGCCGTGGAGGAGGTTTTTAATTCTTGGAAATATATTTTTGCTCTTCGGAGCGTTTTTTATGCCAAATTTTCGCTAACTCTTCGAGGAGCGTTAATTTGGTAAGTGTAGTAAATGTCGCTGCACAGGGACGTAATGTCGCCCCGACCACCCAATTTTAGAAAGTATAATAAAATTGGAACTTCCAAATTTCCAAGATTAAAAACCCTTTTACGAATCCACGTTGTCAAGCACTGCAACTCTTACGAGGTATTGAATATGAGGACAAGTTAATCCAACGACTATTCAAAGTATATCGGAAGTTATAGCGAAAATAGCCCTTAGCGACATGGGACCCCCATCATTTCCTAGCAGTCGGATTTGACGGGGAAATGATGTGTTTTGACGGGGTTTGCCCTAAACCGGTTCCTCAGTGATTCGGAGTCAAAAAAGTATTATTACCATGTACTCACACGTGCATGGGATTTGCCTTGCCTGAACGTAAAATTTGTTATTGCATAATACAAACGAAGTAGATACGCTTCAAGCAATTTTAAGCTCCGAGGAGCGACCAAAATTTATGTGAATTAATAAAATACGTTTATAAGACAGGCAAGCATAAGCCCACCAAAATTTCAGTTACATGAACTGTTCCTTGAATCTTTTTGTGCATCGTTAGCTTTTCAAACTGCATATTGGATGGTAGTTGGTACCGTATGAATCGTCCCGTTCCTCACCATGTGTTGTACACGGGTCAGACCATTGTTTGTTAACATTTCCTCTGAAGAAGTTGTTGTAAAAACATAAATTTTTTTAAAGATTTAATATACATTTTTTGAACTTTATATTGTCTTTTACTTGTGTTTTCTAACAAAATTTCCCTTTCAGATTTAATTTTAAGAGAGTGTTAAACAGACAGTGTTAGATTTATAGTGTTACGACGTCTTCCAATTGATACCATCAGAGCCGCAGTTAAGCATAAACGACAGTAAGTATGATTTATCCATTAATCTCCGTCTGAAACAGTCACTTTGAACCCTAAAAATTTTGTGAACGTAATATTTTTATTTAGTATTTAGAAAAGGTTGAGGAAAAAGAAAATTAATTTTTTCTTTTTCTTATTTTTTTTCAATTTTTCTAAGTTTTTCGAACAGAAAATACGTCCTTCAGACTTCCATCAAAGCATGGATCGTTCACAAGAACAACGATCACAAATAATGTATAATATAGCATATTCAACATAATTGGCCCGTGAAAGTCGCGGATCAATGCCTGGTATTCAGTAGATTAATAATTCTGTGTCATGTATTACAAACGTTCCTCGGCTCGTTTTATTATGAAAAAGTGATATTTTATGTGGGAGCTGTCCTATAATCACGGTTATAACTGTAGATTTCAGTTCAATCCGTATTGATTTAAGTTATTATACGTTTGTGCTGAATTTTCTCTCGCGCCCGCAATTACAGTGGAAATTAAGAGACATTGAATGTTAAAAAATGCTATAAGTACTGGCATGATGAAACACTCTCCATTACGTTGAAGCTGGTTTTTATTATGTGTGGGAAACTAGTAATCTGGTAATAACTAAACTGAATCAACACAAAAATATACAATTAGCTGTCCAAGAAGCACCATCCTTGGAATAGATTGCAAGAAATAATAAAATTGTCGCTAGCATGGTTCCAGCGATTTAGCGAACAAATTATACAGAACTTTTGAACCAAAAGGTATTTAACAAAACATTTCTGAGGTTTTTCAATGCTACATTTATGATTTTTATAATCAGGACTATTGCAGCATATTAAAGTCTCACCTCAGAAATGAATTAAAGAGAAGTTTTAGTATGTTTTCCTTAAAATGTTTTACAATTACGGATAATGCAGCCTAAATTTTGAAAGAATTATTAGCGGTGATTTGATTGATATGGCTAACAAAAGATAACTTTGGGTCGAATATAATTCCTAGATCTTTAAGGTGATTAAAGCTCTTCAGTTCTTCATTATTAATTGCATAGATAAATTTTATTGGATTTTTTACACGAGAGTATGTCATAGAGGTACACTTTGAGATACTTACCTGTAAATTGTTTACGCTACATCAAGGCCATAGTTGAACAAGATCGTTTTGAAAACCAGCACAGTCTTCTACATTGGTGATAGATGTGTAAATTTTTATGTTATCGGCATAAAGTAGTGTTTTGCAATGTAAGCCAATGAAAATATCATTTATAAATATGTTAAATAGCAAGGGCCCAAGTATAGAACCTTGGGGAACACCTGATGTCGCTGAGATATCTATACTGTCTATTTACTAAGTAGGATTCAAGAAGTTTAGGAAGTGTTCAGTTAGCCCAAATTCGGATAATTTTTTCAGCAAAATTCCGTGGTCCAGTCTGTCGAAGACTTTAGAAAATTCTATATAAATAACATCTACTTGTTCTCCAGCAGCCAAATATTCAGCTATGAACTGAGTAATGCATACCAAATTGCTGGTGGTAGAGAGATTTGGCATGAATCCGTGTTGATTGACGAAAATTTGAGATTTGACGTGATTAAAAAGAATATCATATGTTTTGTTTTCAAATAATTTACTAAAATTGTACAATACCATATAGATTCTAGATATTTTCCAGACTTATGAAAAAATAGCAGTTTTAGTAGATAAGTTAGAAATACTAGCCAATGTTTTTTCAAGTAATCTTTGAGGGGATATGTTGGAATACCATCAGGACCTGTATTGTTTTTGGGATAAATTTTCTTAAGTGTCTTGAATACGTCTTTATGGGTAATATAGGGAATGCATAAATTGTTAGTATTGCAATGAGTGCTTTTTACATCACAAGAGAAGTTTGTAGATGTGGAATATGAAGTTTTGAAAGTAATTAGCAAATGCCTCAACTGTTACTTGTCGTTCGTTTAATATGGGGTCATAACGCTACATATCCTAGCTCATCTACTATTTGTTGATTTTAATTAAATTCCGCAGAAAATGTCTGGGCATCATTGACTTACTGTCGCTTCTTCTGTCGTGAATTGAGTTTTCTGGTTTTGATCCATCTTGCCATCGAATTTCCGACACGACAATTCATTACTACGTTGTTTAGCGAAACAAATGAGATAATATTAAGAGCTCCCTCTATGATTATGATTGTCTTGTCTTTTTTTATCCCCTGAGCAAGTTCCTGTAATACTAGCTTAGAGGATTTACCTGTTTGCTAGGCGCAACAATTTCGATGTATGAGTATTTTGTTTATTATATCGCTCTTGATATGCCTACCAAACAATTTCTCTGAAATTTTTGCAAGAAATCATATTAATCTAAGGATTCGAAAGGATTTGGCTTGAGCTCACGGTCTGGTTTTGGTATAAGTATCACCTTGACTTTCCACAGACACAAATAAGCATTTTAAATACAATACAGAAAACATGAGATGAATGAGTATTAAACGAAAGTAAAGTATTTGCAAACAATGAGAAGAAACATAAAAAGTATGCGTATCGAACAACATAATATTACAGAAATATTTTCAATATTTTACTTATATCCCGTGGGTTGAGTTTGGAAGGTAAAAGCGATTATCGGATTTTGTATAGATTCTAAGGAAAGTTAGTTTCGGTAAAATACAATAATATTTAGTATAGATTATTCCAAATAAAGATATTTATTTATTTAGATACAACCACCCAACAAGTAGTCAATTACAGATTGGGAATGTTTCCTAGCAATACATTAGCTGTATAAATATTATATTTACCAAACTTATAGCACATATTTGATAAACAGTAACATAAAAAAGTAAATCTATAAAAAGATAAATAAAATCAATAAGCGATGAAACCGGACGAATCCTATATGTCAATAATGGTAACAATAAACTTAGATTTATTTTATACATTAGGAAAATATTTTGCGCATGATTTTTACATACGAAATGCACAAACAGTAGATAATGTGAATAATTTTGTGGAATTTGCTCGAGAGTAGCTGGGGAGTCAAATGTATTTTAAATAGTTTCATATATAAAAACTATAGAGAAAACTACCCTCTGTCTAAATTAATTAATGGGTTTTTTCTCGTAGAAATTAAATAGACATGCAATATGGGGCGAAAATATCATTGAACATTATTTTCAATAATTTGTTAGAAAATAACCATAAACGTGAAATAAAATATCATGACATATTTTGTGTAATAATCTATAAATATTTAATCAGTTTCTCGGCATTTACAAAAAATTGATATACAGGGTGATATAATTGACCTTTAATGTAATATAATAAAAATTAATTCTTGTCTTGGAATTTTTTCAAACTAAATTATACTTTTGATTGGGCTAGAAGTGGATAATATTTGTACATTAGACTCCAAATAAAACTTATTTATTCTTTTTTTTTAAATTTAGAATTCTTTAATTGGAGAGCACCGTAGTCCACAAATACACGAATTTAAATGAATTTTCCTCTCTTCCTGGGGACATGACAATATATCTGAAGATGGAGATGAAGAGATACAAAATAAGGTGCTAGAAACAACTAAAATATTTGAGTTTAAGTGAACAAGTTAAGAAAAGTTATTACTTCTACGTCCTGCGGAAGTATAGTAATGCAAAAAAAATCTTTGTTTTGTTGAAATAGGCTTAAAATGTCAAGATTTTAAATGTGAGCAAAAAAATTCCTGTCTGTCGGTCTTTAACTTTTTTGTATCCACGTTTACCCTGGAACCGTTTATGATATTGACTTGAAATTTGGTACACTGATGTATTATAACAAGATCTGGAACTAGATTATATTTTGATCTAATTCCATTGAAGGGTTTGGGGGTGAATGGGGTAAATAAGGGTAAATAGGCAAAGCAAGAAGGTAACAGTCCATAAAATTGCACTTTAAGGAATGTACGAAAAGTTAAGGTCTCAAAATCCTTTTTGGCACTACCCCTACTATCACCCCCCCCCATACTACCCCCACACTATTATGAAAGGGAGTAAAAAATTAAAATGTGATTTAGTGTGTATACAAGAACGAAACGTCTCAAAATTTGTTTTGGCGTTAGCTACTCTCTCTACCACCCCCATTGCCACCCCACCCTATTATTATAGGGAGTAAAAAATTAATTTGGGATCTAGTATGTATACGAGAATCAAGTGATTCTAAAAATTTTTTGGCATTGGCCACCCCCTCGACCACTCCCACCCTATTATTAAACGGAGTAAAAAATTAAATTGAGATTTAGTGTGTGTACGAGAACCAAGGGCTTTAAAAATTATTGTGACATTAGCCATCCCCCCTTCCACCCCCATTGTACCAAATTATATATTACATTGGGATTTAGTGTGTATAAGACTTGGATACAAAATCTGGATGTGAAAGTATTGATTGCTTGGGCAGCAGTTTTTTTAATTTGAAGAATAAATCTACTGGAAACGAAATATTAAGTATTAACTTGTTTAAAGAAATATTTGACCTAGGGGGATATCCAATAATATCCATTTCTGAATTTAATAAACACATCGCTGATAACTGAAAAAATACCAACTGAACTAAAAATAAGCATTATGATACCAGTTCCAAAAGTTCAAAACCCGAAGCAAGCAAGTGCATATAGACCAATAAATTTAATATCGATAGTGGATAAAGTCATTCATGTGAAACAAGTTTACAATTACTGTGTGCAAATTAGAGAAACGAGATCAATGATGGCAGTTGTAGTATTAAGTGTGTTTGTAGACCTAAGGAGAGCATTTGAAACTATTGATAGATGTAGATTAGTTGAAAAGTTAAATAAGTATGGTGTGACAGAAACAGCCTTAATATTGATCGAAATTTTTTTAGAAGATAGGTGCCATAAGACCAAAGTGAACAATAGGACATTTACTAAAGTCTCTAGCTCATATGGGGTACCGCAGAGCAGTGCGTTGGGGCCCCTTCTATTCATTATCCCTGTGAATGACATAAGTCGTGTTCTAAAAAATTCATATGTAAACCTTTTTGGGGAAGACACATTAATTTCTGTATCTGGAAAAAATCACTTTGTAATCGAGGATATAATGAACAGAGAGCTTTATGTATTAAACAGATTGCTATGTGCAAATAAATTAAAACACAATAATGAAAAAACTAAATGTATGGTTTTCGAAACTAAGGCAAATTGCCAGAAATATATAAATGATCAACGGTCTCTGTACATTAATGATACAAAAGTGGAGTTTGTAAATGAAATTAAATACTTAGGAATTATTTTAGGTAACAATTAACGTTTTCAAAACATGTTGATTATTTATATAAGAAAATTGGCAGAAAATATCCTTTTTCCAAGGAATAACTGCAGATTTAACGCAATGGCCAAAATTAATTATATACAACACTATAATTTATCCACATGTTATTTATTGCTTTCCATTATTAATATCATGTAGCATATCAGATATTAAGGGATTACAAGTATTACATAATAAATGAATACGTGTAATATTAAATTGTGACAGATATACACACACCTATTTCGAATACGTCAAATCAACTGGGGTGGATTTCAGTAGAGGAAAGCATCGAAAGAGCAAAATTAATTTTAATATATAAAAACGGGGCGAGCGTGGGTGCGTCTTTACTATGTACAATGTACATACTTCGACATGCGATGTAAAGCAACGTAAGGCGCGGTTAGTAGTTGGATGGTGACCGTTCCAACGAAGACCGCGTCCTCGCCTCACACATCTTCCAGCGGCTTGTATATCAGTGTATGCACGGAAGCTATACAACCTTAGGCGAGGGTTGCATAGGGGATGTACCATCCTTCAGAGGGGACGTAAAGCCGTCGGTCCCTTGTCTATTAAATGTTAGGCAAGTAAAAAATTCCTACTCTTCTTAAGGCAAGATGTTCGGCAAAATTCCTGGTTGGAGGCAGCTCGTCTACAGGCGTCGATGTTAGGCCTCAGCAGCGGAAATAGGCCGACGTTAAAGAAATGTATAAAAAAAAATATATAAAAACATAGACAAAAATCTAGTACCTACCTATCTTAAACCTTTCTTAGTTAAAAGTGCTAAATTGAACAATTATCCAGTGAGATCTGCTGAAGATTACAACATAGACCATACAAAAATGTCACTCTTAGAAAAGTCCCCCTTTAGTAGTGGTTTACGCGCGTACAATGTTTTACCCACTGAAATTAAGTCATCTTGTAGTTTAAAACTGTTTGTTAGGAATGTTACAAAACTATATACAGATGTTAGAGCACAATAATGATTATATACAAAATTAATTATTGTAAATAGCTTATGCTAAATAAACATCCGTTTTATTCTGCAGATGTCGTTATAATTTTTATGTTAAAACAAGCTAGACTTTTGACCAGCACAACAGTCAAAGTAAGGTGGATTAGATCTTGCACATTATGTAATTTACATATATAATTTACTGTGCCATTAAGCGATTAACTACAGTTATTGTGTCAAAGGACCTGAAATGACTGAGATATGAACCAAGTTGGTATTATTATTATTATTGCAGCCGGACACATTTCGTAGTCTCTATTGTATACGTTTAATAATACGAATGCATTTGTCAAGCTGGTTATATGGTTTCCAGTGGTGAAATTAACTACTACGGGTATTTGTACTTATATTTTTAGTTATATCCATTGCAGTAAAGAAATCATGAGAGAGGAGGGTCGATATTGTTCGGCGCAGCTATTGTTCTCTGGAAAATTATTCAAACAGAATCATACAAAATATTCTAATGGCCCCGGTGTTCTATTTTTTATGCTCAAAGGTACGATTACTCGATGTTAATTAGAGGAATTGGTTCTACTCTACGCTGCCGAGAAGGTATACAAGGTGTTCGGAAATACCTGTCATTAACTTTAAGTGATGAGACAATTTGCAAAAATATGACAAATTGTCTAATCGTCGGTAAAATGCAGTTGTATTGTTTTTGATTTATATTAGTTGGCAAAAAATTACCTCTGGCTGCTTATTACACCTCACAATTTCGGCGTTGATACACCCTAAAATTAACTCCAATGTTTTAAATCTGTCTGTTATCACTGAGGAACTCGCTGGCAGTATCGGACGAAGTGTTATTTATGCGAAAGCTGTCTGTGGGTGGGAGAGTGGTGGGTGGTTGAGGGTATGTTGATGGAGGCATCAGACCAGAACGGCTGCTATCAGAATTATGAGGTGTAGATGAAGATTGTGGGGCTAGCCTGGAGATCAAAGTTTTCCAAGCGACTGGAAGACGATGATCGTCATCCCTTTTGTTTAGATAATTGGGACGTTTTTCAATCTCAATTGCTTCATGGATGATTCTGGAAAAATGATGGTGCTATGGTTTTGGTGTTATCGAAGTCTATATTATGGCCTGTTAGGAGGCGGTGTTGGGTAAGTGATGATGTGGGATCGGATTTTTTAACTGCAAGACGATGTTCATATATTCTATTGTTAATCCGTCTATTGGTTTGTCCAATGTAGGTTTGGGGACAGTTTGAGCAAGGTATTTCGTATACACCGTGGGAATCATTAGGTATTTGGTTTGGGGTTCTGATTAAATTGGAAATTATTTGGTATGTTGTGAATATGGTTTTTATGTTATTGGATTGGATTTCAGGACTTTGAAATTTTGTCTATGACATCTTTGACGTAGGGTAGGAAAGCTTTTTGCTCAGGAAGAGTTTCTGTCTGCTGAATTTGTGAAGGATTTTGTGCTTTGTGTATGGATCGCGTTATATGTCCTTTGTCGTAACCGTTTTGTAGAAGTACTTTTTCTAATGTTTGTAGTTCGGATTGTCTGTTGTGATTGTCTGTTAGTCTGAGGGATCTGGTTACAAGAGTGTTGACAACGGAATTAATTTTTGATGGATGATGGTGTAATTTTGAGTTAAGGTAACGGTTGGTGTGGGTTGGTTTTCTATACACAGAGTAGGAGAATTGATTGTTGTTTTATTTTGTAATAAGGACGTCTAGGAAAGGGAGGGAACAATTGTTTTCGATTTCAATAGTGAACTGGATCTGAGGTTGTATATGATTAATGTGAGACAGGAAGTTGTTTAGAAAATCTCTACCATGTGGCCAGATAACGAAGATGTCATCTACGTATCTTAGCCAGCAGGCAGGCTTCAGTTCGAATGAATTCAGGACTTGGGATTCGAAGTTGTTCATGTAGATGTTGGCTCTGACGGGGGACAGAGATGATCCCATTGGAGCTCCTCTCACTTGTTTGTAGTAGTTCCCTTGATGGAGAAAATAGGTGTTGGACAGACAATGTTCTAGAAGGGTCAGAGTGCTGGGAGAAATATTGTGTTTAGTTTTGAGAACGTTTAGGGCTTCAGTCAGTGGGATATTGGTGCGTAATGACACAATCTCGAAACTGACTAGAATGTCGTTTTGGGAAATAGAGTAATTTTGAAGAAGATCAATGAAATGGGTGGAATTTTTGACATAAGTAGGGGCTTGTTCAGCAATGGGTTGTAGAGTATGGGCTAGATATCTCGCTAATTTGTAAGTTTTGGAACGAACCAGTTCCACGAACTCCTAGCATTATTTTCTTTGACAATTTTTTCTTGTCCCACTTTTTGTCTTGAAAATGGCTCCAAAACGGGAGCCGAAACGTCGAGACATTAACAATTTCAGACGCGGTTCAACAAAAAATGGAACACCGTTGAAAAAGAAACTCGATAAGGATAAATGCAATGAAAATAATTTGGAAAAGATATTGACAATGCAGTAGAGATGAAAAATTAAAACTGAACCTAGGAGATGATGACATAGATAACTGGTTTAGGACTGGAAAACAAGAAATGGAGAAAAATCTCTACTCATGGTACATTTTTAAAGTTTCAATAAATAACAATTTTGAAAAACACTACACGGTCAGTTGCATTATTCCAACAGGTGGTATCTGCATGTAAAAATTAAACAGCAGAGATTTAAGGAGGTCTACACGCTTCCTCTCCTCTTTATCTATTATACATCCAACCCGTGACCTTTCGCAGAAGCCCCTTCAACTCTAACAAGTGTGACAGTAAGGAGAACAAATTAAATTTTTAATTTTACAACGTTATATCAACTTTTATATTTCCCCCTACATTAAGCTGTAAATTAACAACAGAATTTAAAAAGGATGAGTATCAGCTATAAAAAAGAACTTTTATCACCTCGCCACTGAATTACGCGCTATATTCATTATATTTATCTCTCCAGAAATCTCGCTGCGGCATCGTGCGGCAAAAAAAACTTTGCAAAAAATATCAAGACTTACAAAGCAAGATTAAAGTTGCGTAATTATACGACCAATTAGTATAATTATATAAAATATATCAAAGTCATTTATCAAGGTATAAATCATGCTAACACCTGGCTTAACGAAATTACGGAGAAACTTAATATCTAATCTGAATAAGTAATTGTAGAGTGCACCGGAAAAACGCAACGGGTCAAGTTATATAAATTACTATAGCAATTTAAACGGTGATCAATAATAAAAAATATCCGCATTTACGTGGTTAATGCACCCAGATAAGAGATTATTCCACGATGAAATTGTGCTTGACGCGTACAGCGAACCGCATATCCCTTTCAGGTCTCTCAGAACGTTGTATCTTCACAGACTAACTAGCGTTTGAGATAATAACTGTTGGGAAAACCCCAACTACTTTGTAATTATTGTATTATTCATTCAACTAATTATCAATAAAAATATGTAAAACGTCCGGCAGCATCAGTTTGCCATGTAAGTTTATTCCAATATAATTTAGTGGAAAAATAAGCATATTAGTAGCTGTCAATGTTGACAAGTAACGTTAAGCGTCGAGAGAAATAAAAAGTATTCTGCTGATATAAAAATAAATACGAGCAGTTAGCTATTTTTTCGCCTAGCATATATGAAAATGAATCATATTAACCCTAAAAATTTGACCGAAAATAAAGTTTATCGTCCCTTGGGCCTCTAAACTCATAACAACATGATTTTGTAGTTTTACACAATCTAGACACATGTTGTCATTTGCATACTTTGACGTTTCACGTAATTTTTCATTAAATGTGAATTTCAACCAAAATTTGGAATCAAAACAAACAACAAAAGTGTAGAATAACAATAAGTTGTGAACAATTGTAATTCTATGGTGCATAAGTTAAAATGAATAACAACTCAGACAGTGACGAAGAATTTACGAATACTCCGCCGGACTTGCAAGAAGAAGCTATCAATGTTTCTCAGAATTTTTTACCTACAAAGTGAAGACAACGGTACGAAAAGTGCTATGAATTATTCAATAACTGGAAAAAGAATAAAAAAGCAAAAATCGTAACAGAAAATGTACTACTTGCTTATTTATCGGAAAGATCAAAGATTCTAAATGCAGGTACCCTATGGTCTGAATTTTCAATGTTGAAAAGCACTTTTAAAGTCAAGGAAAATATTAATTTTGATAATTTTCATAAAGTTCGAGCATTTTTGAAAAAAAATTCTGTAAATTATCTGCCCAAAAAGTCAAAAATTTTGACTCAGGAACAATGCATTGAATTTTTTAAGGAAGCAGATGATTCGGAATATCTTATGATCAAGGAAAACAAATAAACAAAGATGAATTAATTATGTTTTTTTATTAACACTGCGTTGTAGGTTTCTTTTATTATGGGACTATACGGAGCTTGTCGTCCAAATGTGTTGTTGAATATGAAACTTGATCATATAGATAATAGAGGAGACATATTGATTGTTACAGTTCCAGAAACAAAAAATAATATTACAAGAACGTTTACAGTCACAAACAAAACAGTTTGATTGAATCTACTTAAAATATACAACAAATATGTTTCCCTTAGACCTACCCACACTTCTCATAATCGTCTATTTATTTATTACAAGAATAATAAATGCACAGTACAACCAATCGGAAAAAATGCATTTAGCAAAATTCCAAGCAAAATAACTGCCTGAACCTAATACATACACAGGTCATTGCTTCCGCCGTAGTTCTGCAACCCTACTAGCTAACTGTGGGAGTGATTTGCTAACACTTAAAAAACATGGAGGTTGGCGTTCTTCTGCAGTTGCAGAAGGATATATCGATGACTGCTTAGCAAATAAGATTGGCATTTCTCAAAAAATCCTGACAAACCAAAAACAACAGTCCAGTACTAGAGAAAATAACACAACTGAAGTGTTAAATATTTCAGACCAAATAAATGAAATACCAGTTAATCTAGACAATTCCAATGAACCATCAACTTCATCTATATAAATAAGTCACCATGCTACTACCACTTCAAACACTTACCGAATGCCTACAAATTCTGGTATTATTATCCATAACTGTGCTCAAGGGATAATTAATATTAATTACTATAATAAATAAATTTGCAAATTGTTATTCTTAACTTTCTTATTAAATTCTGTTTGTAATTATAAAATTAAAGATTTTTGTTGTACTTTTGCTTTTTTGGCTTTGTTTAATGCTAGGCGAAAAACAGTTGGATGGAAAGTTTTAACAGCAGAAGAGACATTAAGTGATCACCTCTATATTACTTACGATATAGGGCAGAAGCAAGTCACTCAGATGGTGAAAGGCAGAGGCTGGAAGCTAGGCAGGTTAAACAAGGAAACATTCAAAAGGAGTTTGGCGGAGTCCTTCCGAGAAACCTTGAATGAAACGGGGAAACCCTCACCGATGCGGTTACTAGAGCCTGTGATGCAGCAATGCCCAGGAGGGGAATCAGAAGATTGAGAAAGGAAGTCTATTGGTGGATGGAGGAGATCGCAACTCTCAGAAGAGAATGCATCGCGATACGCCGGCAGGGGACAAGGCAGAATAGGAGAGCAGAAGCGCCTGGGGAGAACCTGTATCTGGAGGAGTATCGAAATGCCAGAAGGAACTTGAGAGAGGCTATTAAAAGATCAAAAAGAGAGAGGTGGAGAGAACTATGTGAGAGTGTGGATACGGATGTCTGGGGAGATGGCTATAAGATTGCTACCCGACAAATGAGAAATCCCCCGCAGGCCCTGCCAGCTGAAAAGGTGGCTGAAGTGGTGAGCGCTCTGTTCCCAGAAAGGGACATAGTTAGATGGAGAGCGGTAGAGGTGACTGCAGTCCCACCGTTTACGGAGGAAAAACTTGAGGCAGCATGTGCCAGGCTCAAAAGTGGGAAGGCGGCAGGCTTAGATGAGATTCCGCCTGAAATAGTTAAGCTGGTTACGGAAGAGTATCCAGGGGAGATTTTAAGGGTAATGAACCGCGCTCTAGAGAGGGGGGATTTTCCGAGCAGATGGCGGAAGGCTAGGGTGGTCCTGATCCAGAAAGGACGTAAGCCGGCGGAGGAATCATCATCCTACCGACCGCTATGTCTATTAAATTCAATGAGCAAACTTCTTGAGTACTTGATACTTGAGAGACTGGAAAAGGAGATAGCTGAGAAGGGGGGCTTATCTGAAAGCCAATTCGGTTTCCGGAAAGGACGATCGACGGTCGGCGCCATCAGAATACTAAAGGAGACGGCCGAGGAAGCCCTAGCCGCAAAGAGCATATGCGCCGTCGTGACACTGGACGTCAAAAATGCCTTTAATTCGGCGGGTTGGGCGATAATTGTCAGGAAGATGCAGAGTATGGGGATAGCCCCGTACCTCGTAAGGGTTATTATGAGCTACTTCGAGGATAGGATGATCGGGTATGAGACGGAGGGAGAGATTGTTTGGAAGAATATCACGTGTGGGGTTCCGCAGGGTTCGGTGCTTGGGCCGACCTTGTGGAACGTTATGTTTGATGATGTCTTCCGATTGCAATGGCAAGATGGTGTGAAAGTCATCGGTTATGCGGACGATCTGACCATAACGGTGACTGGAAGGTGGACAGTCCACATAATGCAGGCGGCCAATGAGGCCATCAGAAAGATCGAGGGATGGTTAGCAAGGATGCAGCTCGAGCTAGCTGCTGAGAAAACGGAGTTCCTAGTTATCACCAGGAAGAGAAACCTACCGTCCATGAAAGTTAGGGTGGGACCAGTGGAGATACGCCCAGGTGACCATCTGAAGCACCTAGGGGTTTGGCTGGACTCTAAGTTGAACTTTGGCGTTCATGCCACGAAAACGGTCGAAAAAGCAGGAAAGGCAACCACAGCTATCGGAAGACATATGGCCAACACTCACGGACCGAGAGCTAGCAAGAGGAGATTGATGTGCAGCGTCGTGCACTCTACCCTCTTGTATGCGGCCCCGGTCTGGGAAAGTATGATGAAAGTGGACAGGACGAGGTGCAGGATGACCAGGATCCAGCGTTGCGCTGCGATAAGGGTGTGCAGCGCATATAGAACTATCTCGTACAAAGCGGTATTGGTGGTGGCGGGGATTCCCCCTCTGGATTTGATGGCCAAAGAGCGGCTGGAAGTCGATGAGGGAGTTGCGAAGGCAGAAGCCAGGGATAGGCTGTTTGAAAGCTGGCAGGGGCGATGGGAGGTCGCACACAAGGGAAGGTGGACTAGACGCCTTATTACAAATGTAAGGACGTGGATGGAAAGGAGACATGGGGAAGTGGGGTATTATCTTACCCAAGTCCTGAGTGGACATGGGTGCTTCATGGAATACTTAAATGATATTGGTAAGATTGATAGCCGAGAATGTATATATTGTGGGGAGGCCGACAACGCGGAACACACCGTGTTCGTATGCAACAGGTAGAGGGAAGAGAGGCGGCGCGGTGGGGCGCCGTTACTGTCCCCGGACGACATGATAGAGGGAATGCTGGAAACAGAGGAGAACTGGAGAAAGGCGGAGGAGGCGATAACTTGCATTATCAAAAAGAAGGAAGAGGATGAAAGAGAGATGGGGCTGACCCCATGGAGGAATTCATAACAACTCAAATGACCACCTGGTTTGAAGATAAGCGAAAGCAGTTCCAAACTAGTCGGAAACACTAAAGAGGTGGAGGGGTTTTAGTCGGTTAAAGTCCGGCACTACCTGTAGCGCTAGACACTAAGCTCAGGTGCTCATGATGAGTTTCCCCTTCAAAAAAAAAAAAAAAAAAAAAAAAAACCAAAAACAGTTGTGTGTCACACATGCAGAAAACGCATTAGCAGCCCTTAGCTGTCAGCTATCTTCGCTTCTCTTCGCTCGCTCGGGCAGCTAATATTCGCGGGCTACTAATGCTCATTTTCTGCCCTTGTGACACAATATACTATTGGATTTCCTTGTTGGGAACATAATTAATATATTATATATGGTTATAAACTTACAGATTAACTGAGGCTGCAATATCATTTGAGATCTAAAATTTATGTTGATGGTTTCTGGCTAGTTGTTGTAAGGTGTACCCTTCATAGAATAAATTTTATACTTCCATTACGCAATATTATTTGGGAGAGCTATCGAAGCATGAAGTAGGGGATTTACGATCCCCAACTCAACAATAACTTAAAACAAAATTGCATGGATTTGGTATTTATTACAGCATAGAATAGACGAACACATTTTGTTTAGAATAGACTATATGCAATACAAACATAATTTTCCACATAATCATTCATTATTCTGTGCTCTAACATCTGTATATAATTTAGCAACTTTCTTATTCTCTTCCTATTCTCAATTTAGACTAGGATAAGATAGGTATTGAAGTTCATCGCGTATTACCTCGTAATTTTTTTGTGAATTTCGTTACATTAAAAGTTTTGGAGTTAAATTTTGGCAGTTTACATCGAATACCCATTTGTATTATGAGACAGTGATCGCTCATCTTCAACAGTTAAACGCCGTTAATTCGCCGAAAACTGTACGCCCAAAGTCATTTAATCGAATGGACAGTTCAGCGAAAAACAATTTACCGAATCAAAATACATCGAATGACCAATGTATCGAAAAAGACTAGAAAATGTAATCTTTTTTATTTTCATGGCTTTATCACTAAGTAGCGTAGTAGTGATGACGTTATTTTTAGACAGAGCAAGTAGTGTGGGATCTGTGAAAAAATAATATTGGGCATGTGATTCAAGATCCAATTTAAGAATATTTCATTTAAAAGCAAACAAATCTCACACAATCTATTTTTATATGCGTAATTAAATTTGTAAATACATAAATACTAACATTTCACATCTAAAAGGAAATATTGTGAGTAAGCCTCGTAATTATTAGCCAAGATATTAGCTTGCATTAATCCTTTGAGCCGCACATTTAAATCCTTATAGTTTTTATTTTGGTGAAGCAATAAATCGTTCAATTATTATCAATTCATTTATGTCTTGTTCTATTTTTATACCTTGGATAAACTTCTAAATAGTAGGATGAGTGCACGATATTTGCGCCTCGAAACATCGATGCCTGCCATCTACAGAATTATTTGCTTTTGGCCTGTCGGTCAAGACACTTTCGTAGCGGTTCCACATTTCTACGCCGAATAGCCGAGGCTTACGTCGATTATTCCTAGCGGGCCGTTTTAGCAACGTGATCTCAAAGTAATCAACAATAATTTGCACTTCGGGAGATAAAAAATTCAATGTCCAAAAGTTCGTCGAATGCTTGATCTACGTGGATCTTAGGGACAAACGCCAGAGCTGGCAAGTGTATGATCTTCAAATCAAAGTCAGCCTTTGTTATAGCGTTATTTGAAACCACTGCATTGAATCTACTGGTATATGCACTACGCCAAATGGAAGAAACAGCCGCGTATTACTCTGCCAGCAAATTGATCACTTATCGCATTCACCACTGCTACTTCGTAATCAATCAAAATTGATTCAGAGGCCGTTGAAATTTGGAGCAGTTTAAGTCGATTCAGAAGACGGTTGTGACTAATTTCAGTATTATTAGGCTGTAAAATATACAGCAATGGAATAGCTATATCTTGCTTCAGCCATGGACGGTGTCTGTCTGATGAAAGTCTGAGTTTTGCTGTTCCATCCATATACCATTCCTTGGGGATGGACAAGAGTTTGAAGTTGTTGCTCGTACCAAATATCAAAATTCTATCGTCTTCATTGCCAGAGTCATATAACAAAAAAAATTCACACCTTGTATATTTTGTAGGGAAATTCAAATCACGTTTGCATTGCGGTTGGGCTGAAGCACTGCATGCTGCTTCTCTAGTTCGTTTAATTGTAATGTCATATCATCTGAATATGACTTTTTAAAACTAATTACTAATTAGAAACTCAAATTTTTATTTATTGTTTTTATAGACAAATGCACTTCAAAATCTTCATGTTTATATTTTTTTATTAATTTTGCATTTCACTAAAACAGTTTTAGGGATATGAGATGATGAAAAAGTACTGAAACTGATTTTCTACATGAACTCTTAATGAGTCGTCTATCTAAAAACGCACGATTTGAATTCATATTTAGTGTACTTTAGTCCTTGCCCATCATTTGCTGGACTTTTATTACACTGTTTATTGTTTGTAATATTTGGTACAATAGAAACAGATCTACATGCAGTGTAATTAGATAAATGAAAAAAAAAATTATTACAGTGTACGTTTGCAATCACTTCATTTTTTCGAGCGTTTTAACGACCCTCGTAAAATTCTGCATAATAAATTGACTGTAGTAACTTCATTACAAATAGTTATAAAACCGACATTCAGTACAGTGTAATACAGTTATTTCTTTTTTATGGGACTTAAAAGAGAAGGCTTATAAATAGGTCCAGTGCCGTGTCTGCAGAAATTAATATATTTTTTTGAAATTTTCTATCGTAATTTTATATTATATCACTTTTTTATAAGTTATAATTAGATGTTAGTAAAGATGCCAATCAGTAATAAAAATAATGAAGAATTTTAATCATAACACTCTATTTCTGATTATTTGAATTCTAAACTGGTTTTAACAAAGTTATGTACAAAGTTTCGAAATCTCCAATCGAGCGCCATGTTTCATGTCCAAATTTTTCTTAGTTATCTTTAATAGTCTCATATTTTAACGTTTATAGCGGTCTGAAAAAGTTCTTATCAGTCCCTCTTCTTAAAATTTACTTTCGATGTTATATATTGATATAAAAACATTAATTTCCTGTTCATTCTTCCCATCTATCAGAAATTTTAAAGTATTTAGCTTTCGGTCAGAATTTTACCGATATACCAAGACGCAGGTAAAAGTCGTTATAAATCGAAAATAGCCATAAGGATGTACATACAAAATGTTGGTTTTTTATTCCTACAATATATGGTCGAAAAATATATAAACGATGTTCTATAATGTAAGTATAGTTACTACGCCCTTGTGCAATTTCAGTATTAAAAAAGGGGCCGGCGTAATGCACCCCGGTAACATTAACTGGTGGTTGCGAAGTTATACGAGAGAAAGACAAATTTCCCATTCTTGGCCGAAAAGTAATAATTTGAGCCTTTGCACACAAAATACAACCTTCTTTACCAACACCCTTCTTGGCCAAGGAAGGCACACTTAAAGCCCCAATAGGACCCGAGCCCTTTTGTGGCGTAGCAAAGCCATGCATACGAGCAGCAATTAAGGAATGGGTGCAAAATAAATCTCTGGAATGGTGGAGGAATCTCCCAAGACAGAGACAGGCCAAAGAGTTCATTAAAGAACGTTCGGCCAATTTTACGGAAGATCTACTAAGCCAGAATAGGAAGGCCATCAGAGTAATAGTAGACCTTCTAACTGATCACTACCGGCTCAATAGACACATGAGTCTAATGGGCCTGGCAGAGGACGCAACATGCCGATTCTGTCAAGAGGAAGAGGAAACCTCAGTTCACGTATTGTGCCACTGCAAAGGCCTGGCGAGACTGAGATTCCAAGTACTCGGAGAAGAAAAGCCAAGGGCGGACATCTATACAAAAGGGCCTTTATCAAACCTGTGGAGTCTAGTACAAAGGACAAAGCTGGATGAGGTACTATAAGGAAGCTATTCTGGGAACATCACAATAGACCTGAAAAGGTCGCGGTGGTAGAGGCTAAATAACCAGCTCCTTTGTTGATCTAATATAATCTAATCTAATCTAATCTAATCTAATCTAACACCCTTCCTCCTAATGGCCAATATCTTTCCCGCGCAGACCTAAACACCATTTGCAATCCAGCATGAAGGAGCTGTCCATGTTTAGATTATAATAGCAACTTTGTAAATAGATGTTTAGCACCTAATAAACAAGGACGCTTTTTCTCAAATATATAAAGTCTTAACTTTAATTTTTCACAACCACGTAAAAGATTTTCCTCAAAAAGAAAAGTGTTTAAATTAGACAACTTGTCTTTCTCAATTTCTAGGCCTTTCTTAAGCTAATTACTCTTCTATGAAACATTTATCTTTAAGTAATTCTCACCAAAACTTCCTCTGATCTCATTGTTTAATATAGTGCCAATTTTCAGAGCTTGTCAAACCTTGAAATTGAAGCGTCCTATGAGATAGAAATATCTGGAAGTAATGTGCAGGTGACCTTACCCAACTAAGTGCTAAATTAGAATGACACCACAGAAAAATCTCACATATATCCAAGGTCAATGAAGATTTTACTTCTTCAACCAATTCCGAAAGAAGAAGCGCACCACACAACTCAAGTTTTGGTGCTGTTAAGGATTTTATTGGTGTTACTTTTTACGCATAATAAGTTTTGACTGAATATCTTCAGATGCGCCGATACTCTCGACACACCTGAGAACGCATACAATTCTACCACACCAGAATTATCTTCGCAAACACGCTGAGGAATAGAAAAAGTATTCAGCAGGTATAAGTCATTCTTAAACTTACACTATTTCTTGGATATGTCCTCTGGAAGTTCTTCATCTCAAAACAACTTTAATAACCAACGCTTTTGAAGAACAATGTTTGGTATGATCATACAAGCACTAACCAAATACACGGGATAAAGAATTTGTGAAATTTCTGACAAAATAATCACAAACTTGAAACGAGATCTACTTTATAGGTGAAAAAGTCCCAAGGATTTTTTAATTTTTTCTAAATTTAAAATTTCAGATTGATTTGTTTCAGCTTAAACTATTCTCTGTTGGAATTGAATTTTCTCAATTCAAATTCCTCCGATTTTAAAATACTGGAGATATCACTACACAAGAGAGCTCCCGAGGGCAAATGCCCAACGTAAATATTTTTAGCAATAATCTAAGCAGATCGTGGTTGATTCGCGCAAAAATTCGTTGATGTTACTGTGTGCAAATTATAACTTCTTCAGAAGAATAGAAAGAAGAGGAATATCTGCACAAAATACAAGTTCATAACCACGAAACCTTAACAATATTGAAACCAAGTCATTTTGAATTTTGGGACAAGTTTATTAAGAGACACTCCAGTATTCGAGGCAGCATTACCATCGAACACCACTCTTAACTTGGTTGTGGGGCTATTTTCATTAATTACTCTATAATGATCCTCCACTCACTCATCCTACTCATGTATTCACCTCGTTCACAGTCAGAGAGAAAAGCACAATATCTCATATCTTGCAAAGTTCCTTTCCAGAGGTGATAACTTACTAAAAGCAATATGTTTCGAATCTCCCAGTTTACTTATGATTTTTTTTAAATGAAGAGCCACAACAAATCATCATGCCGTAATGTTGTAGAATTAAACAATTCCGATATAATACATCCAACACCAACACATTTACTCCTATCTTCGGGTTTGTAAAGCTTAGGATCGACAAGATCAATTTAATTTGGTATCATAAAGGCACTTAATTAGCATTTATCTCAAACTTAAGTAACTTTTGTTGTAATGACCAAACATGTAACATATCTCGCAAAGTATCCTCCGAGGTGAACGACTTGTTCAAATGTGAAAAAACCCATTCAAAAAAGCAAAGTGAACTGAGTTTATACCTCCCACGTTAACTACCATACCAATAGAATTTAGCAATGCAAATTACTAAATCGGCGAAACTTAATTATTCCAAACACTTAATACTTTACGGTTTGAGCATAGTAATAAATTTGCGTTTAATATATATTAAACATAGATTTTATATTAGCCGTTGTTTGGATCGTGCTCGGTTGATAAACTTTAATTTACGTATTTTTATTAATTTTTTTACTCTCCAGCGGCTTTATATAAAAATATATACGCTTACTATATATACGATATATTACTCACGGTGAAACATGACTTGCCCGCATGTTTTTAGAGACGTTGAGGCGGTTGGCGTGTTTTAGACCTTTATATTGGCGAGATTATATCTGGCAAGCTACGATAACATGCAATAATATCTTAAAAGCCGCCGTTCAACTCAAAAATAATAAGCATAACAGCATGTTTGCAATACTCCCTATTTACGTTTAAAGATAAAGAGAAAAATAACCGGCTTGGACTTTTTTCTGATTTACCTTTATTCAACATTTGCTCATATCAAGGCAAAGCTTTATGTTAACGAGTTATTTTATTAGAAAAGTAATATGTTAAACGGAATGTTGCTACATAATGGAACGAAATGTTTTTTATCGCGGAGTTTATAGTTTCTTTCGTTATTGTACTATTCAAGGAAGTGAAGAGAATTTTAAGAGAAGTCCTTAGGTATGTTACATCGTGAGTTTCTCTTGCTTTATAAAGTTAAGGTTCAGTGTCTTTTCCCCATTAAGTTCTTGATTATTTTAAAGATTAGTGTTAGTTGAATAGTGGAAGTTTTGTAGAATTTCATGACAATTTGGAATTACCTCGCAAAATTTAAATTTTTGTCTGTATACAAGTATTTCGGAAAGTCCGGTAGCATATTCCGCACAAGCCTCTGGTTTCTGGAATAGGCAGTTTCTATTTTCTGTGATGTTTATTTATTTATTTAATTATTTTAAGAGCAATTTGTTACGTTTCTTTCTAACCTCAAGCAAGTCAAGAAACCTCAGGTCACTAACCTACCCTGATACCCTTCACACACCTCGGCTAGTCTCGTCGTACTCCCAGGTTTTGGGTTCCAGGTTCACACGTGACCTGGCCTATCAGTAGGTGACCTAGGTTAAACAAAAGCAAATTAATAAAAGGATCAGTTTAAGTTTCCTTATCCAGTGGTTTAAATTTTGTTGAAAATAAACAAACTCACATCGAGTAAATAATTTATTCAGCAGGACGACATAAATTATTAATTGTAGGAAATAATCAAATGTACCAGACGTGATACAAACATTGACGTATGTACAATATTTAAACCCCAAATTTATTAAGCAAACAACAAAAAAAAATTACCAAATTGGTTACCAAATGCAATTGCACGTAGTTTACATAACCCTTATTTACTATAGATATATTCCCATGAGTTATTTACACTGTAACATACTAACTGTACAATCTGTTACATCAACTTCAAATAATTACTTAGACTGGACTATATCCTTTAACTAAGTATTAATAAAAAAAATATATAGTAGGTTAAAATTATGATATCACTATACCATACATAACAATAAAAAAAGAAATTAATTAAATGAATTTTGAAATTTAAAATTTTGACAACAGAAACTTATCTTTACTCCGAGAGTGGCGGTTAAGGTGTAGGTGCTTGTAACCTCACTGTGAACTGTGACTCCATGAATTTTTAGCGTGGTGTGCTCCTTAAAACTTTAGCAATTTTGGCATCCCCTGATCTCCAACAATTATTCCTTAGACCATTATTTACTCGAGAAGAAAAAAATATGATAACTCCTACTCCACTAACAAATTGACCCAGTCATGAAAACATCATATCTACGCCAACAAAACCCAAGGTACATCATGACGTACGTCCAACATAAATGTAACATAAATCGCCTAAAAGTTTTAAGAATAATTAATACAAGATGGACGTATGAACACGTTTTTTAACTTACCCTCCATGTGTAGGGCATTTTCTCAAAGATGATATTATCCAGCATTAAGCTGTCGATATTCAAAATATCTAATCGAGGCTGAAGAATTTATTCCCGCAACATACCAATTATAAAGTGATGATTCACCTTTAACAAAATTAATTCGGATTTAAATTATTCTTCAGTCCACACATCCAGGAGAAAAAGCAAGGACGTCTAACACGTGAGAGCTATCAACCGAGAAGAAGGAAATTACCACCAAATTACCACAGGTTATTAAACAGCACATGCGCTACGATAGAATACCAACGTTCGACAACCAACACCCAGTTAAGGTGTGTTCCATTAATTTTCTAGCTTTTCACCAATTCACTAAACTCCACTAAATGAAATAAATACGAGAGAACCGATCTATTGTCTCACCTTTATTTGTTAAACTGATATACTCTTCCAGTCAAAGTCGAAGAAAAGACTTCCAAACTAAAATAAGTAACATCAAGTTAACAGATCAGAACAGAACTGAACCAACGGTGTTACAACCAATAACTAATTGAATATACTTAGAAAGCAATGACAGCTAGGTTGACAACAGAAACTTAACCTCCACTAGAAATTGAACATTACAAAGAATAAACCATATAATTGTATACTACTGAATACTACAGTAAGTGCTCGAAGTAATACGTTAATTATCCCGACATTTACAGTGCTACGATTGTGGTTATGTTGTAGTTGCTAACATTTTTCAATGTTCCAGGTACTCTAGATAAGACAACGAAACTGCAAGAACTAGATAACATAATACCCCATTATATAACCGACACAAACCTAATTCAGTATTAGGCATGTATAATGTACAGGTAGGATACTCTTTGTTTATGATATACAAAATTAATGTTCGCTTAATCTTTTCAGAGCCAAACATGCCAGTCAAAGCTATACCTTGTATAAACTAGAAGCTATTAGTAAACTAGGGTACGACTTCTCAGTAGTTTAATGTTTAATAGTTAAACTCTGTCAAGACAAATACAGCGTAAAGAAAAATACAGAAGGTTTTCTATTAATAATGGAAAATGGATACGAAATACAAATAATAAAACAAACAGTGCAAGCTACATTTAATGTGTGAATTAAAGTGACAATTATATCCTTTTATTTTTAGTGTTGACTACTGTTGAATATGATTAATAAAATTTAAAAATTACAAGAAGCGTTAAGACCAAATTTACTTGACTAACAAAATATAATTAACGAACATGATATTGATAAGTGAACTTTATATTAAATGTACAAAACAAATGTAGAATTCAGTACTTGTCCTTTCCACGACAAAATCAAACGTAACAGATTGGGTAGAGTTTAACCAATCTCAATCTAAAAGGATATAAAAAACAAGAGCGTGGTATTCCTTTGTATACCGACCTTGAACGTGTGCCGTACATAGGTATACTTTATACGAGGATAATTGGAACTGGTCAGTGTTAAAGCACAGAGCCGTGCGCACTGAACTTGATATTTTGTCCTATATATTTAGTAATGGTATCGAGATTCGAGTGGTAGTTGAAACTGTGCAGGCGAGTCCGAGACTGGCAATGTAATCAGCCTGAATGAACCATCTACGACTGCACTGGTTTAAAGATAATAATACGGACAGGTCTACTAGCATAAAAAAAACTCGTAAATCGCTTCTCAATAGTCAAAGGTGGACTTCTGCTGTGCTGTTAATGTGTCAGTGTAGTGCGTATTTGCGCAGGTATTTACCTGTTATAACATCAAGCATAGGAGTTTAGTTAGTTATTGTTCATATTTATAAATATTTACTACTATATAAAAGGTAAAATATTTTAATTATTTACTAATTTACCATGGCTTTCTGGAGACCATTTGAAACAGAGGCTAATATAATAATGCTCGAAAATCTTATTATTCTCTTATGACAAGCATTTCTATTTACCTCCGTCCATGTACAATAAAGAGATGCCGACTGTTCTTGCCGGCTTTTAGTTTTTATACTGTTTCAAATCCAATCGTATATACTTTACGTAACTTTACAAGGCAATACCTGCCTTACAAAGTCGTTCATTATAAACGCAACACTGTTTTGCAGACTTATTAACTAATAAATTATAAGTGAAAGTGATGAAATGATAGGTAGGTATATGTATATTGTATGTTCGTTTGTATAAAGGAAGGTTTGGTATACTTATAGAGAGTCATTTAAAATGGGATTCACACATAAATTATGTAGTGAAAAAATTAAGATTTTTAGTTCCAAATTTTAGACATTTTAAGGATATTCTACCGAGAGATAATCTATTAACTATTTATTACGCTCTAATCGAGTCCCACATAAACTGTGGGATACTTGGATGGGATGGAGTAAATAAAACCGTTTTAAATTATCTTGAGTTAACTCAGAAAGCAATAATAATAATGTACAAAAAATATATATAATCTTTGTTAATACAACTCCTAACTTCAATAGCTGATTTTTTGAAAATCTCTGTTCGAAACAATTTAGGTAATAAACACTTTTTTATGCAGAATATTACTGGGAGTATTTTTTGTAAGTATTTTTTTCTAGGACAAACTGTTTAGTTTCCATTAATTTTCTTTTTTTTTATTATTAGTTTAAATTTTATTGTTTGGTTGTTTGTTTGTAAGTGCACCAATTTAAATTGTACGCGTTTATTTTCATTATTTGTCCGCGCATGTGAGAGTCTAGGTTTTCTCTAACCTGTTTTGGCAAGAAACAAAAAAAACTCTAAAAAAAGGCAGACCAGATAGCTCTGCATGTGTGTACCGTGCAACGATATTCGCCGTTTTCGCTCCGCAATTGTTATTTAAATTTAACCTTTTTTTTAACTATATATTTAGCAAAATTATTATCGCTGTTGTACTATTGTTCATGTGTTATTGTTGGTGTGGAGATAATCCAGTTGAAGTACATAAAAAAGGGCCCTCACGAAGCCATCCCAATGACCCGAAGCAAGTCTATTTCAAGATTTAAGATTGGTAAGAGAATTTCTCGACTTATCGCCGTATATACATTTCTTTATCGATCTATTATTAGATTACATATACACCTATCTATATATTATAGGAAAATTACGCATACAGCCATTTTTCTCTCTCTGAGATTTTGTATATAATTTTTGTTTCGTTACGCGATTTCTATACACAAACGGTTTTCGAGAAAATCACAAAAAATACCGTATTGCATGTTAGGGGTGTGTTTTGGGATGAAGCTCCTACTTGTTGCTTGGGAACTCTTTTCATTTTGAAAGTACATCCCTTGACATATTTAATCTCCAAGTGGCAAAAGTTTATAATTTTTTTTCTATTTATGCTAATATGAGTGCCTAATTATAATTATTCCCTACTTGAATAACAATAGGCTCAACGGGCGCAAGATGGGACACTCTTTTTCTTACCTGAATAAGAAATTTTATAGCCATGTCTACAAGTTTCGCTTTATCAAAATTCATATTGTAAAATTCCAAATATTTTAATTAATTAGATGGAATCTGCGGTAGGTTCTTGATGAAACATATTCAATAGAATAATTATAAATATTCAAAAGAATAGTTACAATACTCACTTGGTTTATTGTTACATTAGTTTTTTTTCAGACTTCTCTGACATATGTTTCGGCCTAGCGACCATTATCAAAGAGTCTTAAAAACTGACCTGAAAGTGATGGATCACAGTATATTTCTTACAAATCCTCTACCCACCTAGAGGGAGATAATAACTTGATTTGCTTGTAATGAAGTATACAATACTACAGGAATACTGTATACTTTCATTCCAGTTTAACATATTTTAATCATGCATGGATCAAGTAGTTCAGTTTTAGATTAGTTCAATACCTGATTAGTTCTTTTGTTAACTTTTAATTCTAACTTCACCAGGCCGCAACTTGCGTGCCGTGTGCATTTCGTGCCGGGTGCAAAACCACGTGACCGTGATTTTGGGCATAAAATAGCTAGCCAGAAACCAGTAAATTCAGAGCTTGACTTTCACCTTTGTGTTGAACTGAGATAACCGGAAGCTCAAGTTTCTCCGGCATCGTGGCAGCCGCTGGCCAAGTATCTGTTAGGGAGGATCCGAGTGCGTTGAACTGGATCTCCTGTCAGATTGATTCGAGTGTGTTGAACTGGATCTCTCCTGAAACAGATTTCTTAGTCGCGTCTGTTATGTCCTGGAACTTCGATTAGAGAATTGGGGTTACGGCGACGTACATAGAGGAAATATGTTACACACTCTCTCTCTCTCTCTCTCCGATTACTATGATGTACTTATGTAATAACAAGATTGTCGCAACCTAAGCCATAAAAGATATGGCCACACTGTACATATAATTATTAGGAAAATAAATGTCTTATTTTGGATCTGGATTTTAATTAATATTAACATTGAACCCTGGAATAATCTCCAAACCAGCTACCCGAGCAAAACAAGCATCACGTGCTATTTCTTAAAATTTAACAATACAGACCGGAACTACGAACTTAACTTTAATTTTATTACTGTGTTTAGTACAGGATTATTCATAAATTCTGTTTGTGTATTGGTAACGTTTAGGGCATTCTTAATTTCTAAAATTTCAAACGTGTCTAGGATTTTTCCTTTGTTTGCATTATGCAAATTTTAACACTACTACCGTTAAAAACGTGATTTTGCTCAATGCAATGTTCGGCGAAATCAGTTGATTTTTTATTATATAAAATAGTCTGTTTGTGTTTGTGTAGACACAGTAATAAAATTAAAATTAAGTCCGTAGTTCCGGCCTGTATTGTTAAATTTTAAGAAATAGCAAATCAAGTTATTATCTCCATCTAGGTGGGTAGAGGATTTGTAAGATATATACTGTGAACCACCACTTTCAGGTCAGTTTTTAAGACTCTTTGATAATGGTCGCTAGGCCGAAACAAATGTCAGAGAAGTCTGAAAAAAACTAATGAAACAATAAACCAAGTGAGTATTGTAACTATTCTTTTGAATATTTATAATTATTATATAAAATATTTTAAATTCAATACAAATTGTAACAACCGATAAGTGTGATAAATGCTCCTTTGTACAGGACAATCTATACCAAACTGAGGTTTTATTGCTTCTCGAATAACGAAAACAGCAAAAAAAATTACAAAAAAACATTACAGTAAAGAACCGGTTAAATATTATTTACTCATTTCAATGGATTGGAACAAATGGTCCCACTAAATAGCCTCAACTGCATAAAGACGTAGCCATAGGCAAGTACTTACAAAAAAATGTTCGTCTTTCATTTCTCCATCACATCGTCGAAAAATATACAGGGTGTTCCGTTTGATAAAATTGAGAAAATTTAATTTAAAATGTTCTAAATTGAAAGTTTTTGGCCACCCTGTAGATTTTTAGGAATTGAAAATGATTCAAAAACATTAATTAGATGTCTTGTAACTGGTATTCACATAAAACCCATAATTGTGACTGGTAATTTTCCAAGTGGTTGGAAGATATTCATAGGGATGAATAGAGCCTACAAAGAGGCTTCAAAAAATGTACTGATATACATAGCATTTCATTTTAAAAAAGGCACTTGGTCCGGTAATTTCGTCTTGGCTCACCCTGTATGTTCGAAAATAATTTTTAATTATAGACTTTTTTTTGCAATTTTTTAAAAAATTTCTAGCTATCGTAGGACTAGGGATATCGAGGTCCGACGCATTATTGCCCCACCCTGTATATTATCAATCACAAATTACAACTGACTTATGAAGTATACTGATATATTGAACAAACCACGTATTATTATGGTCGGGAATCAGGGACCGGAACTAACTGATCCGAAGGAGAACCAGCCGGGGTTGACGGGGCTAACTGGAAAGGTGACTCTGGGAGTGGAAGGGTGGAGCTGGTACCAATCTATGGAGCGTAGGGAACGTCGGTTTTAACATTTTCTTTAATCAGGTTTTCCTTAGTTAAGTTTCCTGTAAATTATACATCTAATTATATATAATAGAGAGAATTTCATTTATTTTTATTTTTCAAAAACCATTGGCAGAAAATTGATTAATTTGTTTAAACTCTGGAGAGCAATATAATTCACTAATTTTAATTTGTTATTGTCAGGCTATTTGGCATGTTACCAGCCCCCCGTCTCGTGTATTTGCCATGAGCAAAATGTAACGCGTCGGGTTATAATAATGAATGTAAACTGAATAAAATAAATGGCATAAATATAATAACAAAAAATGACATGTACTTATTAACAAATAAAGATTTTTTAAATTGTAAAATTGGGGTTAACATTTAATGTAGCGCCGGGCACGGAAGGCTGGTGCATGTCGGAGCGTCGGGGGTCACAAATTTTTTTTTAATGCCTTTATTTATAGTGTTAAACTATAAAATAAAAGGTAAAAATAAATAATAATAATTATTGTAATTTGTCGTTGATAATATATAATAATTGTATTGTTGTTCTATTTTTCTTAGTTACACAAAAATGATCCAAATATTTAGCAGGCCATTAAGTGGGTAGACTTTAGATAGGCGTGTGCGCTCTGTGCGCCACATATAGGCTTCTTTTTACAAGTGTTTTTGGACGACTCGATTTTCTACTAATATGCTTAACCAACCGACTATCAAGTTTCGATACGACGATTAAATATTTTTCCAGACTAAAAAAAAATAATTCTGTGTCCGATATATCCAGTGTACCGTTATGTACCAAACGCTTCGTTTACTTAATATCTTCATTATTATATTGTACGGTAACGAGTTTATAAAATAAAATTTAACTCATTATTCATAAATTACAAAGTGTCTGATTTACGTTTGAATGCTAAACAATTAACGGCTGTTTAAAAATTTTTTGATTTATCGTGTGTGTGTTATTATCACTGATATGGAAAATAAATACATACAACATATTTTTTAATAATATACTCCTTATTATTTAATAACAATAATGGTGTAATAACAAATAAGATATAATATATGTAATATGTCTATACTATGACAAGTTAGAACAGTTGAGGAAATTTTTTGTTGAAGCCGACTTTCTATTCTCGACAATTTTACAATAATGGATTGTTTAATTGTGTTTTTATACAGTGCATTAGTTTCCCTTCAAAGGACTTATTAGAAAAATGTATAAATGTTGGGATATAAAGACATAATTAATTTAAATCCATGTACATTAATTTAATTACCATACTAAATGTAATTAAAGACTATAGGTTATACTTTACTCAATATCAGTTTAAATTCATTACTTTGTAAACCGACCTCGAACGCTTGCCATCCATAGGCGCGTGTAACATACATTTTTAATAATAATAATAATAAATAACACCACAGGTAATTACGGCCCCCTTTATCCCGGAAGGCTCTAGAAGAGCTTTGTGTGGGAGGGGGCTATACATTTATTTTTATTTATTTATTTTATTTATTTATTGCAATACACCATCCAACAGTATTTACATACCAATTACAGGATGAGAAAACTACACATTTACAAAAAAAAAATAGTAGATAAATTTACAGAAAAATACAAAAGAAAAAATAAAAACAGTAATACAAAACAACAAAAACTACACTACTGAGCATTTAAAAACAGCTTTTTATAGAGTTAATGGTACAATAAAATATATCCAAATTGTGCTGTACACGATGATAAATATTGCATAAACAGAGGAGAGGTGAAAATTTGAGTAAGTTTGTCCTCGGGGTTAACAAATAAAATGTATTGGTATGTCTAGTAGCGACTACCGAAACATTGAAATTTAATTGACTTAAAATCGATGGGCAATTTAATTTGTTATGGATAATTTTAAATAAAAAAATAAGAGAATGCATATCCCTTCTATCAGATAAACTTAATACATCATACCTGGCCAATAATTGATAATGATTAGCACCGATAGCGGGGTAAACACCATCAGTCCCGAAGGATACATATTTTAAAAACTTACGTTGGATTTTTCCAAACTGTGTCTGTAAGTTTCATACCCTGGATTCCATATTATGCTTGAATATTCAAGTTTAGACAAAACGAATGTGTTAAATAACAGGAAAAATAGACTAATATCATTAAATCCATGAGAATTTCTTATGACAAAGCCAAGACTTTTGTAACTAGCAAGTACAACAGAAAGAATGTGCTGGTTAAAACTAAGTTTAGAGTCAAAAATAACTCCTAGATCTTTAAATTCAGTTACTCTATTCAGGGACGTATTATTGAGTGTATAATCATAATGTAACTACTCATTTCTTCTGGTAAAAGAAAGTACATGGCACTTTTGCACATCTAATGGCAATTTATTTGCAATACACCAATTATTGATACGATCAAGATTCTTTTGCAATTTAAGACAATCCGCAATAGAGTTAATATCACAATACAACTTTAAATCATCCGCATAAAGAAGACAGCCAACGTCAATCATACTGACAATATCATTAATAAAAATAACGAAAAGAAGGGGGCCAAGAATTGAGCTCTGGGGCACCCCAGAAGAGGCTATAAATTCGCCAGATCTAAAACCATGATACTCTACGTATTATCGCCTGCATTGTAGGTACGATGCAAACAAATCTGACAGTTTATCTGACAATCCAAATTGACGAAGTTTACACAGTAGAATACCATGATCTAGTCTGTCAAATGCCTTACTAAAATCAGTATAGATAACGTCAACTTGACCTCCAGAATCCAGAGATTCTGAGATGTATTGAGTCATACAAAACAGATTGGTAGTGGTTGATCGTCCTTGCATAAAACCATGTTGAGAGTCACTAATTAGCCCGCAAGTGTTAGCATAAATTATTTTGTGTAATACTATTTCGAAAGCCTTGGAACAATTACAAATAATTGTTATTGGCCTATAATTAATCAGCTAGATTTTGTCGCCCTTCTTGAAAACTGGGCATATTCGAGATATTTTCCACATATCATATACATTTAGAGACAAGGAACACACAACCAATATCCGTTTACAGTAGAAAAATCCATCTCACGATATTTTCCACTGTTACGACCGGGAATCGAACTCGGAACTTTTGGGTGAGAGGCAAGTGTGCTTACCTCTCGATCATCAGTCTTTGATGGTTTTTAGTAAATCTTTTTTAATGGAATATTTATATTTTTAGACCTCAAACTTTATTATATCGTCGTTTTTTGTATTATTATTTGGTACTTTATTTATTTAATAGTCGTGAATGGTAAGAAGCGTTATTCATAACGATAACTGAATTTGGGGGAATATTATGCAACAGCTGTTCAGCGAACCATTTTTCAAACAAATCCGCCGTCATATTTTCGCGATAGTCAGCAGAACACTATTTTATATTTTTGACTGACAAGAGCAGTGCGTTGGGAACGAAGCCATTTTTACTTCTGGCTTGCAGAATTATAAAATGTTTTCCCATTGAACATGGCGCATTTAAAGTACAATTTTGAGTTGAATTTACCCAACCGTAATTAACAGTATCATACGTATCAAATCAAGTCTCGTCAAGATATATTATCGTCCTATTTGATTTGTGGTACTCTTTTATTTTACACAAATATTCATGTCGAATTTCCATAATACTATTGCTATTAAACAGTTATTAATTTTTGTTATATTTAAATACGGATTCTAATAAAATATCTCTTAGTAGGGACTTCATTTTCTTGACAAAAATTACAAATTGTTCTTTGGATAACGTCTTTTGAAACATGGTCAATAGTTCTAATTTTTCTATTTTTCCATTTTCTTTTAATAGAGTGATCCACAGCAACTCTTTTTTTAGTAACAAGATTAATAGTAGAAATCAGAATCTTGGTTAATTCAAACATTCTTTTTATAATAACTGTATCCGTAATTTCATTATTTTCTCTCTTTAAGTAGCTATTAAATATTTAAAAGAATACATTGGATTTGCACGTGTAAATCTTGGTTTTTAAGCTCCCAACTCGATTATATCGACTCCGTTACCGCCTCTTCAACATTTTCTTTATGTAAATTTTCATCTGTATCAAATGGTCACCAAAAAGCTATTTTAAAATTTTTTTCGAAATAACTATTACAGTTAATAATAATTATTTTAGGTAAATATGACATAAATTTGCGTTTATTTTTATTAAGAGAAAACTACTGTGCAAGGTTAAATAAATGTACGGCACTGCCCGGCTCCACGAAAGTAGTTTCACACAGCACTTTTTTGTTTCATAACTGATCAATTCAAACATCAGCTTGAATTCTTTACCGCCGCCCGCATCGGCGCAACTGTACATCTGGCTCGACTACATCTCATATAAGAGGGGATAAATTATATTAATAACGCGACGCTGCCTGCTGTTTAGAGAGGTATAGCAACGGACATTCCTGATAAAGACGCTGAATTTATAATATTTCAAACTGACGTTGGATAAAATTTACTTCTTTTAAAACAAATTAGGCGAATATGAATATCTGTGGAAATCTTGAATCATCGACTTTATGCACGTCTTGCGTATCATAATCTGTTTTGTCTTTTGTTTTCTCCATTTATATATTTATAGTAGAATAATATATTCCGTTACAAAGTTTTAATAACAATAACTGACAACTTATGCCTAACGAGAAATAATATTTTTTCCTATATAGTACAAATCAATGAAGTCCGTTTTTTAATATAAATTAACCGAAGCACTGCTAGAAATCGCCTTATTTCAGTTTATATAGAAAAAGTATTATTGATAAAATGAAATATGTACATGAAAAACGTTTAAAAGGTCTTCTAAGAGAATAATAGTATAGGCTTTCCCTGAGAGAATGACAGGCATATAAATCTGTATCAGCTGAAAATATAAAATATCGGACTTAATTTTCTACCTTTCATTTCTACGGAGTTGAGAAATAATTAGTTTGAAACTAGTTGCACTCAGCGGCTTTATAGTAATATAACTTTTTCGACGTTTGTGCTTTACCGTGCGGTTTCAAGTAAAATACCGGCACTAAGAGAATGGCGTAACTTCAATTTAAGAGCTTTTTAGAAGAGAAAAGAAATATCGTTATGATGATAGGATTATATGTCGCAGCATATTTCACAATGAGCGGCGAATGAAAAGTGTCGAGGCCATAAAAATAAAACGGTATAATTTCTGGAAAATAAAGACCGGCGCGAATAAAATCGAAGGAAATTCGGGGACGGGGTGGATTCATTATAACTATTCTAAATCTGAGTCGTTTCAAAGTAAGCCAGTTGTAAATCCTCGGAAGTTATAAAGATGGACGCTTGCCAATTCTGCTGACCCTCAGTCGCAACTTATTTGCTAATTAAATTTTATAAAATACTATTGACATACAATTACTAAATAATAAGAAACAATGTTTTATTCGAATAATACTACATAAGAAATATAATTTTGACGGCAAAATTATTTGCTGTAGTAGTAGTAGTTGTGTGACTGATGGTCGAGGGAAGAGCGCACTTGCCTCTCACCCAAAAGTTCCGGGTTCGATCCCCGATCGTGGTAATGGAAAATACTGTGAGAACGATTTTTCCACTATACATGAAAATTGGGTGTATGTCCCTTGTTTCTAAATGTGTAACCCCCTCCCACACAAGGCTCTTCTAGAGCCTTCCGGGATAAAGGGGGTCGTCATTACCTGTGGTGTTATTTATTTATTTATTCTCTTACTAAAATTTTTCAGTAAAATTTACAGAAAAATCAGAAGTTGTCAAGAAACAGTGCAAAATTGTCGTTATTGGGCTGCAGATAACTCCCACTGGATGATGTAATATCACGCTTAGGATACGGAAGATGTTGGTTGGTTTTGAGTGTGTTTTGTGTCTAAAGGGTTCGAGGAATTTGCATTTTCGTCAAAGCACCCTTCCTCATAACACCCTGGTAACTTGAATCTGATTTTCCTAGAAACTATTTCTTCGAGCCCATTTCCAATACAATATGTTCTGATTTATATCTTGTACATCAAAATTTTCTGATCTTAATAGGATTACGTCTTCTTTTAGAATACGTTTTATCGGTGCCACTGACATATTGTGACACTGACTTGACAGATTATTAATAATGTATGCTGATGTAAAGAAAAAGAGAAAAAGTTCTCTTAGATGAGACGGGACCGTATACAATAGAATCATAGTTTTCGAAAGCAGTATTTTAATATTTTTTTAATACATTTATTTAACGTCGACCTATTTCCGCTACTGAGGCCTATCACCGACGATTGGAGACTAGCTACTCCCAGCCAGGAATTTTGCCGAACCTCTTCCTTTAAGAAGAGTAGGGATCTTTTACTTGCCTAACATTTAACAGACAAGGGACCGACGGCTTTACATCCCCTCCGAAGGATGGTATATCTCCTAAACAACGCTCGCCTTAGGTTGTATAGCCTCCGCGCATACACTGATATACAACCCGCTGGAAGATGTGTGAGGCGAGGACGTGGTCTTCGTTGGAACGGTCACCGCCCAACTACTAACCGCGCCTGACGTTGCTTTACATCGCATGTCAAAGTACGTACATAGTAAAGACGCACCTGCGCTCGCCCCATTTTAATTTTTTTATCCAGATATTTTGTAAATGTAACTGTTTTAAACAACAACCTTTTTACAAATAATATTAAAGTGACCAGAAAAGCTTAGTAAAGGATCAAAATTAATATAAGAATCTTTATGTAATTAGTTATGTAATGATTTTATCGTTATTTATTTGATCAATTTGTTCTGCAAGATTGAGTAACTATTGAGAAGGTCCAAAACCAATACTTTGAGTTTTGTTAGTATTTAGTACTTTATTTATTTATTTTATATTAATTATTACTTTGTACAAGTCTCGGCCAATGCCAGACCCGCTTGTAATGATCTTGTGAAATACTTTAACAACAGTAAATTCAATTCAATTCCTGATGAATTCAAGTTTAACCAGATTAACACACATAAAATTGAAAACATCATTACCCACATTAAATTAAACGCTAAAGGTGCATATGGCATTACAATCAATATGATCAGATATTGAACACCCTATATTCTTAACCATCTAACACATATAGTGAACACCTTGTTAGAAAAAATGAATTTCCTGAAATTTTTAAAAATGCCCTGTACCTAAAATTAGTGGCCCTAACTCATATTCTGATCTCAAGCGCATGAGTATTCTTTCAGCCTTTTCAAAGATAATAGAACGAGTTATGCATGAACAAATGGATACGTTTCTTAAAAATAATGATATACTTCCTTTACAACAATCTGGTTTCAGAAAGGGCCACTCTACAGTTAGTGCATTACTGGAAGTTACTGATGACATAATCCGAGGTGTTGATGATCGAAAGACAACAGCATTGGTATTACTTGACTACAGTAAGGCCTTTGATACATTGGACCATAGGTTACTCTGTGCCAGATTTCATTATTACGAATTTCATAGAAGTGCTGTAAATCTTGTTTGCAACTATTTAATCAACAGAAGTCAGAGTGTGATATTGGCAAATAATGTATCGAAGTCCTTAGCGGTCACCACAGGAGTACCTCAGAGATCAATCCTGGGGCCGTTGCTATTTATTGTCTAGTCGAAGAAGTCGAAGTTTGCTAAGTAATGAATTAAAAAAGAAACTGACTGACACTTTAGTACTATTTATTTTAAATTACGCTGATATGATTTATGGTCCGTGTCTTGATGCTAAAACTGTCAATAGAATTCAAGAAATTCAAAATAACTGCGTTAGATTAGTTTTAAATCTTACTAGACGTGATCATGCAACCTATAAAATTAATGAACTTTGATGGCTTAATATGCGCAATCTTCGTCAACGACACTATTCCTGTTTCTTGCATAAAATGTTTGCCTCTCACTGCCCGGAATATCTAATAAAAAAATTAAATTGTCGTTCATCTTATCACAATATTAAAATTAGACCCTATTATAATCTTACTATCTTAAACATAGAACTACTTTTTTTAAACGATCATTTTGTTATTTTGCGACCAAACTTTATAATAGTATCCCACTGCAAATCAAATCCTGCAAACCTCACAGTTTTAAATCCTTACTCCGTAAAGATCTACTCATAAAGCAACTGGAATCTTAAAATTTTAAAATTACTTTTTTTTAATTTGTTAAAAATTGTAATTCTCAATTGTATAGTTGTTTATTTTACTTATTAATTTATATTTATTATTTATTTCAGTACCTATAGTACTGTTGTTAATAATTTACAGTATTAAATTCATATATTTTGTATCAGACTGCTTATATATATTGTTGTACTCTGTATTCTAATTATCACTCGGTTAAGTAGAACAGGGCAACCTGGACTTCGCCGAGTATAAAATAAAGCCGTTTATTATTATTGTTATTATTTTTACAAAAAACCAGTCACCCTACTCTGTGGCTCCGACCCTCACAGAGGGGAGCTGGTAATAAATACCAATAGCCACTCCCCACGCCTGTGGGATGAGTGACTACCGGGTCCGCGAATCGTGTGCCCTGAGTAGACGCAATGAACCGAGGATGACAACCTTCTGCATTCTGCCGGCTAAGATCTCTGCCAAATCTCGGCATGTCGGCACGCTCTTTAGTTCCGAAAGCAGCGTCTGTCTCATTCCACCGAGGGCTCCTATAATCAGTACCACTATTTTAACAGAATGGCCTGGATAAAGCCTGAGTAGTTCCAATAAATTAGACACTTCTCATTCCCCACAGCGGACTCAATATCCCCCGGAGCGTAAGGCAGCACTAGTGTTTCATCTATGTCATATTATGAGTGCCTTAGATGATAGTAAAGCACTCGTAATGCTGCGTCGTGTCTGTGAATATAGGCCGAGACTGCGTATGTCGGGTAAGCCGACAGCAAGTGCATTACAGTCTCCGGCGCCCGGCAGCATACCCTGAAGCTGACATCAGGGACTTCCATACCCACGACACGACTTCGATACACAAGGGTGTTAAATACACCATCTTGGCAAGCCATTATGAATCCCTCGGTCTCGGTCTTCAGTCCGGCTGACCTTAAAAAGGCGAAGGTCAACCTTTCGGATAAGCCGAGGTCTTCTATATTTTTATAGAAGACTCCGTGCAAGTGTTCCAACTCGGTGACAGAGTCGGGGTTTACCCGCTCGACGTCGAAGATGAGACCAAGTTCATCGGCTGCTCGCCGTGCTGCCTTATTATTATTATATCATTATTGCTTCAAAATTCTGCCATTTGAATTCGGAAGGGGAAACACTATATATTAGCTAAGTATCGACAGCGTACATGTATAGTTTTGAATATAGTGGAAGTTTCGAGATATCTGCATTTGATATATTGAAATGGAGCGGTCCAAGAATAGATCTTTGTGGAACACGGAATATAATGATCTATTTTGTAATGTAAATATCAAGTTTCCTGTATTAATACTAGTAACTGTTATCTTTCATCTAGGTTATTTTCAAACTAGGAAGAAGTACTTCCAGATATGCCATAATAACTTAATTTTGCAATTAAGCAATTAATATCCAAGGAGTCAAAAGCAAAATCCGAACTGATTGGAAGAAATTATTTAGTTTTGAAAGACATATTCAGAAAGTAGTTCATATATAGCTGATCTTACAATTTTTAGTGAAACAGAAAGCAAGCTAATAGGGCATAAACGGGAGGATACCCATGTTTCATCCCTGTCACAGAACTTTTGTTTAAAGACTTTGCTGCAACTTTTTCATGGACTATAACTTTTTAACTCAGCATCACGAGATGTAACGTTGAGGTCAGAGAAGTACACATCTAAGACTAAGAATTTTTAAATCCAGATCAAAGTTAGTTATAATTAAATCTAGTAATGTTATCTAGATCTCTTATAGCACTCAATTTATTTTTTATAGTAACTTTGAAAATTATATACTCGATATCATACTCCTCCTCCACTGGTATAGATAACACTGAGCAAGATTGAGAAGTAGATGAATTTATATAAAGGGAAACACCCTCGCCTCTTGATAGACGGTCGCTTCTTATTAATTTATAGTAAGGTATTTCGAACATGTCATCCAATAGATCAGGAAAGAACAATGTTTCACGAATTCCAACTGCCAAATATGAATTTCTATTAACAAATCATTTAATGACATTCACAGTTTATTTAATTTTATATTAAATCAATTCTGTTCTTGACTCTGATGTCTCTCGTTATGCTGACCAAGAACTAAAGATTTAAATGAGACAATTCCAAATCGTCGGGGGAGATTGAGTGACCAGCCAGACTATTAGACCTGACGCATCTCGACTATTTTCTATGGAGGTACCTTAAAAGAAAAGTGAATTGTCCAGTGAATGTGGAAAATTTATAGAGAACAATTTGTCAAGAAATTACCGACAACCTTTTACTAACGTTTTATTGCAAACTACGCCTTTACAGAACCAATGAACTATACTCCTGTGTCAGTATAAAGTCAGAAACCCTTTTGATGTCTTGTCTCGCAATCATTAATTCATCGTTAATACAATTTATTAAAAATGCACTGTGGAATTGAGTTGCTTTCAATGTTATTAAGAGACGACCAGGTAAAATAAGAAACATGGCCCGCAAGTCGAATTGACGGCATCCTTCAAGGGGGCCGCCCGTCGTCTGTGTATATCCTTTGCTTAACTATTATTCGTGGTATTGAGCGTCGTCGGCGGCCGGCGGCCTAAGCACCGAGATTACGCGGTTAAGTCGAGTAAGTAATTTCATTGGACGCCCCGGCGGTTTGTTGGCTAATTATCGGCTCGCCTCAAGCATCTCTCAGCTTTCATTAGCCTAATGGTATAAACTCATTTTAAGTGCGCCTTTCCAATGTGCACTTGCATCATTTATTGTTACATTGTGTTGTTTTGAAATGGGTCTGTGCTTGTAGCCCATTCTTTCCGTAGTTGCGTTATTACTGGCAATAATGCGGTCGCAGATTTAATGCCTGATTTTCAAATGAAACTGCGGATAAATTATATTCAGTAATTAAAAATTGACAATGGTCTCGAAATTTGAGGAAAACGGAATGGATTCCAGGGTTAATGTTGTTCGGATTGTTGAATAATAAGTCGCTGATAATAACCACTGGCTAATTTTTCATTCCTACTATCATTTAACAGACTGGCCATTTAAACCTGAATTTTGTTAATTACTTGGTTATTACTTTCATTGAAAAAAGTAGGAACTTTGCACATATGTTCACTTTTACTGATTCTTTGAGGAATCGGTGTATTTACGTTAGGATTGCGGGCAAAATTTGTTTGAGGGATGAGAAAGGGAATAAATATTACGAGATCTTCTTTTTAGTTTATTTGAGGCTTATTATTTGTACTTATAGTCTAGGCGAGTATCTCCAAAAAGGCTCTAAACTCTATTGTTGGGACTTCTCGAGATTTTATTGAAAGTGAGAACAAGAGTTATCACTAAATGTAATCATTGACATTTTTACTACATTCTTCAATCTTGCAATGCTTTTTTTATTTTTTTTTTATTTAGTTTAATAATGTTTTAAACCAGAAAACGTTTTAGAGCCCGAACTTGAGGCTAAAGATTTAGCTACTCGATTAACTATGGCTGCCTAAAAACCAAGTATCTATAAGTCTGTTATATTTCTCAAAATAACTCAGTTGACACTGAATTTCATTAACATGGTTGGGGGCGACCGTAGGTGCGTCTTTACTATGTACATACTTTGATATGCGATGTAAAGCAACGTCAGGTGCAGTTAGTAGTTGGATGGGTGACCGTTCCAACGAAGACCGCGTCCTCGCCTCACACATCTTCCAGCGGCTTGTATATCACTGTATGCGCGGAAGCTATACAACCTTAGGCGGGGGTTGTATAGGGGATATATCATCCTTCGGAGGGGATGTAAAGCCGTCGGTCCCTTGTCTATTAAATGTTAGGCAAGTAAAAGATCCCTACTCTTCTTAAGGGAAGAGGTTCGGCAAAATTTCTGGTTGGGGGTAGCTCGTCTACAGGCGTCGTGTTACCTCCTTTCTCTTATTATTTATTTTTGAGAAAGAATTGAGGTAACATATGCGGACGACTAGCTGGTTTAAGTCGGAGCAGAGAGCCGTGGGTCGAGAGTATTCGTAAGAGTGGAGAAACTTACCCTTTCTGACATGTACAGCATAAGCGACAGATTTCTGTTTATTTCGAGAAAAGGAGACAAAGAAAAATTGATGTTAAATTGGGCACCATCTATAGTAAAATAAGCAAAATTGTCTCTTTTTCCCGAATAACCAGTCTACTATAGATCAGAATGAAATTGTTGGTAAGAGAAATAAAAAGATAGTTTAAAATGAATGTTAAAATATATTACATGAAAAATAGACAAATCGGTTTGAAAGACAAATTGAAATTTAAAATATATATATAAAACAAATTTATACCAGTATCCTAGATTGATTATGGTTGAGGTGACTGGTTCTGGGACGGCAATCCAGGCCCACAATTGTCTCTTGTTGTAAGAATGAATCCTAAAGTTTCCTTGGCAATTTACGTCTCTCAATGAAATGGGGTGAAAGTTGTAGGAAAATTAACCAACTATATGGTTTAATGTAAAGATAACGAAATTTTATCTATGAAAGATAAACTGCAAAAACTATGCAGGAATGTAGAAGAAGTATCTCAGAATTTAAGTATCTAAGAATATAAGCATGTACAAAATTTAAGCAAGTTAAAAGTACATATATAAGCAATAAGTTAGCCGTACAAAATTTAAGCAAGTTAGCTATACAAAATATATTTAATTAGCTGCACGAAATATATTTAAGCTGATTTCATAGACTATAAATTGACAAGAAAATGAAAAGGAAAGAGAAAAATATTTTTAAAACCATGTGGTACATATAGTATTTTAACTACTTATTAAATTAAAAAGAATTGAATTCAAATTTATTTTAAAAATAATTGAAATTATATCAAAGGCAAAATTTGAAGATGAATTAAATTTTTAAATGAATAATGAAATTACCTGTATATTAAACACTTTGTAACTGGGATATAAAAATTGTAATATCAATTACCACAGTTAAAAATCATATACGTTTGAATCAGTACAAAGGCTGCAAGCAAATGACTTCCTGGTGAGTTTTATTGATAAGGTAAACTTTTTGTCCTAGTTACTGGAAAACAACGCTACCAAAAAAATGTGAGAAATCTAATTCCCTATTTAAATTGAGAGCTGTAAAATATAAAAATAGTACAAGTATGGCCATCTGTCAATGGTTGCGTTAAGCGCACCAACTTGCTTTGTAGATTCCCGTACTCACAACTAAAATAGTGGCATATAATCGATAAAAGGAATCTATAATAAAAGTTTTTGTTCCATGCCAATGTCTTTGCCTCAATTTGTAATTTCTATTTTATACATAACCACAAATATGAACAGATGTAAATAAATAGTAAAACGTATTGATAACTCAGTAAATATATTACATCTTATAGGATTTACTATACATAGAATGAGAAAAGGTAAGGAAAATAACCATATGTACTCCATAGTAAACAGAAATATAAAAATTGAAAAATAAATATCTGATGTAACTAAATTTTGTAGACTAATTGTTAATTGTATCCTGGGATGCTGTGTAGGACGAAATACATAATAATTTAGAAAATGACAGTTCCTAAGGTATGAAACTAAGTACATAAAACAGTGTGAAATGGTTTAGCAGTTATACAAATAAAATTCTGTTAGTTGAAAACAGTTTCACATACAAAAACTGAATCGAAAAATGTTATACAGGTCGTGCTAAATATAACAAAAATACTAGTTTCTATATAAAACTGTTAAATGGGCATAGGCCATGTAACAGAATGTGATAGGCCTCAGTAGCGCCGACGTTAAATAAATGTATAAAAAGAATATTAACATGGTTGATACTATTAGAGCGAGTATAGAAACATTTGAAAACACTATCAATAACGACACAAAGGAAGACATATTTAAGCATAACAATATTATCCTCATCGGTAGCTATACCCACACCCTAGCACAATTCTAATATTTAACGTATGACATATTGCGTATAGATATTTCAATAAAAACATATAATAATTGTTCTTGAAAAATTCCGAAGATTAATGGAAAAGGCAGAATCAGGTTATAAATTCTACTTTTATTCAATTTTAGAGGGTAAATCTAAAAGATTCTGGGCAACATGTTACACTAAAACGCCTACAGTTCAATTGGCCGTACACAAAATTGTCATTGAATACGCATTATGCTTTATATAACGGTTAAAATTATTATTTGCCCATATAAATTAATCATAAAGTTAGTAATGTAACATTTGTGTACAAAATCATAATGACATTGTTTAATCACACATATGAATCAAATTCATATTGTCATGAATATTTCGTATGAAAGAACCAGTGCCAATGCATGATTTTAAATTTGAAAAGATATATCCCTATACAGTAAATCATTTCGAGCTAGTTGAAGTTGCGGTGGACAGAAATTTGTGTGAAATTGTATGAGGATTAGCTTGATATGCGCCACTAAATAAACTAGAGTTCTTAATTGAAAAATGTAGTTTATTTAATTGACAGATCAAATACTTTATAGTTCTACTCATGAATATAACATTGTGACGCTAGTGTTCTAAATTGAAAGCTGAGTTAAGAATAAATTGTGGTTGTCAAGGTAATTTTAAAATACAATGAAAATCGATTTATAATTTATTTTGATACTTTTCTAACAGGACATACCCAATAACAGGACAAAAATTACATAATTTCAGAATAATTACAAAGTTTACAATAATTGGAAAGTATGAAAATTACAAAAAATTACTTTAAAAAAATATCAACGTTATATGGTATACTTATATAACATAAAATAGGATAAAACTGTCTACATTGAACCTGTTGCTAAAATATACCTACACACATATATAGATTTTTTTTTAAATACATTTATTTAACGTCGGCCTATTTTCGCTACTGAGGCCTATCACCGACGCCTGTAGACGAGCTATCCCCAACCAGGAATTTTGCCGAACCTCTTCCCTTAAGAAGAGTAGGGATCATTTACTTGCCTAACATTTAATAGACAAGGGACCGACGGCTTTACAGCCCCTCCGAAGGATGGTATATCCCCTATACAACCCTCGCCTAAGGTTCTATAGCTTCTGCACATATACTGATATACAAGCCGCTGGAAGATGTGTGAGGCGAGGACGCGGTCTTCGTTGGAACGGTCACCCATCCAACTACTAACTGCGCCTGACGTTGCTTTACATCGCATATCAAAGTATGTACATAGTAAAGACGCACCTACGTTCGCCCCACACATATATAGATGAATACGTAATAAATACATAAGCACGTGTACATATACGCACATATATACATATACATTTACATACACCTATATAACGCATTAGTATCCAATAACAAAATTCTTATAAACCGATAAAAACAAAAAGATGTTACTTAAAACTGTCACTAGCAACTCTCATTGTCTCACCATACGAATGACAATAATTGAAATCGCAGATATGACATATTTTGTTATAATTGTCACACGTTGTATTTATTAGACTATTTAATAATACATTGGTTCTATAATAGGAACAGTAATGTGTGAAATGGTGCTTTGAATTCGGCCGTGATACTAGAAAACTTAATTGAGACAATAAAATGGGAACATCTATTAAGTTATGAATTAATTTATATAAAAACAAACTCGAGCTGCATGTCCGTCTGGATTTTAGATTATTAACGTCATACCCTGTAAGGAGTGATTTAAGATCACATCCTATAGGAGGATACCAACCGTCCTCTTTATATATTAACAATTTTAGGAATTTTCTCTGTATATTTTCGAGATAATATGGACTCCAAATAAGTGATCCATATTCAAGTTTCGAACAAATGTATGAAAAATACAGCAATTTTAAAGCTTGAATATCGTGAACAGGGGGCCTAAGGTTAGAGCCTTGAGGCACCCCTGAGGTTGCTTTGATGATTACGGATTCATAACCATTATAAGAAACAAATTGCCTTCTATTAGAGATATTCGACCGAAAAAAGTATTTTAAAGTAGTAGAACAACCAAAGTGATCTAGTTTAATTGTGAATATGTAATGGTCTATGCGATCAAAAGCCTTCGAGAGGTCTGTGTATATCACATCCACCTGACCCAGCTTGTCAATAGTATTTGAGACAAATTGTGTAAAGACAGCTGGAATTGGTGACAGTTTATTTAATTATACAAATCTATCTCAAAGACCTTATCAACATTACAAAGTAGAGACATTGCACGATAATTTGTTACATTTAAAACATCGCCACTTTTAAAAATGGGACAAATTCTAGTTAGTTTCCAAATGTCCGGAGAAACATCGCTGTTTTTAAACTTAAGTTAAAAATTATGCATAAAAGTGCAGCAAATACGTTTGAGTAATCTTTTAATAAAAATGATGGTAATAAGATTCCGATGTCATTTTATTTATGAGCTTTTTTGTCGCGACTTGAATTTCAAAAATGGTAATGTCACATATGTTTACAGACCTATTGTTGTGAGTTTACTTGTCGTTAAGATATTGTCGATTTGCGGTGGGAGAATTTGGAAAATATACACTTTGAAAGCAAGTAAGTTTATGCAAGGTAACTACTTTTACTGGTCCTAGGAGACGACCTGAGGCCTGACGGCTCGCCAGTCATTTCCTCCTATCATCAGAAAGAACTGTTTCACCTGCTTGCGATGTAAATACTACTACCCTCCTGCCTGTAGTTGCGTTTCTGCTAACCTGTAAGGCAGTGTTCTTAAGTAAATAAATTAATAAATAGATGAGGATGCAACAACGAAATCAAATATAAAAAAAAATTGATGAACGAAGCCTTTACCATGCGGTAATTCATTATCACTGAAACTACACACTACTATGTTTTTTACCTCTATATTTACACTATATTTACAAAGTGTTGTGACTGCAGTTTCGACCTCACGTTATCATCAAACAATGATTCAAAATAGAACGAAATACAGGAATTTTAAAGTCTAGTTATTATTATTATTAGCCGTTACTCGAGTCCGAGTATAAAAATGTTACAGTCGATAGATTGTGTACAATAAAAAACAAGTAAAAGGTGTAGTCTATTGTAATTCCCATTCATCTACGGTGCACACGACTATGGCTATAGAGGCCAATTCGGGAGAGCACATGTCGACCGCAGTCAGGACAAACATAGACCTGGTTAGGTCTTGGATTCGGCCTTCTTGCAGCAACATTTCCTTGATAGCTGGCCACAACCCCTCGCCATTCGGTTCTGTCCGCTGCAAGTTGTTCCCATTGCTCGTCTGCAATACCGCAGGATTTTAGATTTTCATGGAGAGCGTCTTTGAACCTCTTTCGTTGACCGCCACGCCTTCTTCTACCGCTTAGCAATTCACCATAAAGTGTACATTTAGGAAGGCGGTTATCATGCATACGATGAACGTGAACTACCCATCTTAGGCGTGCTCTTGAAATAAGCACCTCAATTGGAAGGCTGTTTGCTCTCCTGAGTACTTCCACGTTTGATATGTGATGGAACCAACGGGTTTTCATCATACTTCTGAGGTGTCTTTGCTGAAAACGTTCTAATTCTTTCACATGACGACGGTAAGTGACCCAGCTTTCACATCCATATAGCAGTGTTGGAATGACAACTGCTCTGTAGACAGCCATTTTCGTTGACAAAGCAAGGTCGTGGTTGTCAAATACTCTCTCTCTAAGGCCCCAGAGTGCTCTAGATGCAGCGTTAATTCTATTGCGAATCTCGCTGTCCATGTTTGCTTTGTCATTAACAACGTTGCCTAAGTAATTGAACTGATCCACCACTTCAAGAGAATTTCCGTTAAGTGTAATGTCTATTTGGTTCACTTGATGAGGAGTTGACATAATCTTAGTCTTTCCAATGTTGATTTTAAGTCCCAAGGAATCATAGCTCTGGGCATACACATCTAAAAGTTCTTAAAGCTCTTCCGGCGTAGAGGCTAAAAGTGCACAGTCATCCGCATACTGGAGATCACAAATGAATCGTGTGCGTGTCTTCGTGAAAGCTCTAAAGCGCCCTATGTTAAAGAGACCGCCATCAAAACGGTATCTGACACCTATTCCTCTGACTGTCAGTTTGTTGTCAACAATAATTGTCAGAGCAGTGGTAAACAAATTAAAGAGTTGGGGTGCCAGGCCACATCCCTGCCTAACTCCAGTGAGGGTTTGGAAAGGTTCGGTTGCCTCATTATTATACATAACCTGGGCGTTGTTGTTTGTATGTAGACTGCGACATACTTCCACAAATTTTCTAGGGATACCTAAGCGGAACATAATTTTCCAGAGCACTTCCCTGTCCACCGAGTTAAACGCCTTGGTTAAATCAATGAAGACCATGTGAATTTCTCCTTGATGTTCGAGTGCTTTTTCTTGAAGCTGTTTAAGTGCGAAGATTAAATCCGATGTGCCTCGGTTTGGTCTAAAGCCACTCTTGTGTTTCAGGAAGTAACTTTTCCATAACAGGTGTTAGCCTATTTGCCATCGCTTTAGTGAGTATCTTCCCTCCAACAGCCAGGAGAGCTATACCCCTGTAATTTCCACAGTGCGCAGCGCTCCCTTTGTTTTTGAAGAGGTTGATTAAAAGTGTATCACGAAACCCCTGCGGAGCTTGACCACTTTCCCACACGACATCAAACAGTTTTTTGAGGTAGGGTATGAGCTCTGACGACACAGCTTTAAAGATCTCAGCTGGGAGTGAGTCGGCGCCAGGAGATTTGTTATTTTTTAGCTGCCCAATGGCGGTTAAGATCTCTTCCATTGTTAGTGGTTTATCTAAGTCTTCGAAGGTGTCATATTGAGGGATAAAATTTATAATATCGTGATCGGCTTGACTTTGCTGGTTAAGAATGTTAGAGTAGTGTTCTTTCCATCGGGCTCTTATTTCCTGGTCTTCTTTGAGGAGATTTCCATTTAAATCTTTAATAGGGCACATATTTTTCCGACTGGGGCCGTACACTGCTTTTACTCCTTGAAAGAAATTCCTGTAGTCGTGTGAATCGGCGTACCTTTGAATTTCTCTGGCCTTGCTTGCCCACCACTCGTTCTTTATTCTTCTGATTTCGCGTTGCGTTTCATACTTAAATTGGGTAAAAGCTTCTGCTTTTGATGAGTCGTTGGGGTGGTTGATAGCGTTTTGGAAGGCAATATGTTTGCGGTCAAGAAGTTCTTGCATAAAAGCTTCATTATCATTGAACCAGTCCCCCTGTTTTTTACTTGCTGCAGTGCCAAGAATTTCCTCACTCGCACTTTTTAAACTGTCTTTAATTTGTGTCCAGGTAGCAGCGACATCTACTGAATTGGTTTCTTCTAGTGCACTCAAATTCTCTTGAACTTTTTGCTTTAGCTGTTCGACGGTTTGTTGGTCACGCAATTTACTAATACAGAGACGGAGTCTACGTTTTACTTGAGTTCTTCGGTGTTTGGGTCTCATAACAATTTTCATTTTAGAGACAACAGGACGATGATCGGTCCAACATTCGCTATCAATGCGCGCCTTTGTAATTTGGACGTCCTTGAGATGCTTCCTGCGTACGATAACATAGTCCAGTAGATGCCAGTGGCCTGATCTGGGGTGACGCCAGGTGCCTTTAAATTTATCCTTTTGTCGGAAAATGGTGTTTGTTATAACTAGATCATGTTTGGCGCATTTAGTTTGGAATAGTTGACCGTTAGCGTTCATGTTGCCCAAACCGTTCTTGCCTATGATGCCTGGCCAGGTGTCTGCATCTCTCCCTACTCTAGCGTTAAAATCGCCAAGAATAACGAGTCGTTCCGTTTTAGGTATTCTACAGAGGGTTTCTTCCAGCTGTTAATAGAAGCTTTCCTTGGTCTCGTGACTTGCATCCAGAGTGGGAGCGTAGGCGCTTATTAGATTTACCGCGTTGCCATCTGATAGCTCATAGCGTAGCAGCATTAGACGCTCGGATAGGCCTTGTGGTACTTGTGTTAAGTTGGATACAAGTTGATTCCGAACGGCAACTCCTACTCCATGTTGTCTTCTTGAATTGGTGGGAAGACCTTTCCAATAGAAGGTGTAACAGTACTTTTCTGTGAGAGAGCCTTCCTCCAAAAATCGAGTTTCGCTGAGAGCTGCAACGTCAACATTGAGTCGGTGAAGTTCTCTATCTATTAGAGCAGTTCTTCTTTCAGGCCGATCGGTGCGAGTGCTGTCGTTCAAAGTACGAACATTCCAAGCGCCGTAGATGAAAGAATTAGTTTTGTTGGATTTAACTTGTCGGTGTTTTTTCGACATTCGATGAGGTGTCCCTGTGGGCACCCTCCACCGGAGATCCGAGTCTGGTTAAATAGGTTCCTGAATAGAAAATACTAATTGGGCGGGGTCCTTAACATAAATAGAGGTATAATTACATTTTATAACTACTTAGAAGGGATGCATCCTTTATGCAGCGGCAAACAGAGGTGAATATAAGATATCTAATTGATCGTTTAACAAGTTAAAATTGTTATTATTGTTATGTTTATACATTTCTAGGACTTCCAATAAATTAAGCTTAACTCCTTTATCCGCAAGTTGTACAACTTCTATACTGTTGATTTCTGGGAAATTGGGGCCGCTATCTAGCAAATGATTTGAGAATGTGGAATCTGTTTTTTTGTAGTCTAAAGGATCTCTCTTGTTCTAGATATCTTGTTCTAAAATTACGTCCACTTTGTCCAAATGTATTGTGCATTTTAATTTATAAACTCCAGATTTTTTATATTTGTTAGTTTTGTCTTTGACATTATATATGAAGTTCTATAATTTGTTTTCAAATTTAAACTCTACATTGATATCGTTAGTTGAGAGGCTATTTGCAATGTCTACTGATACTTTATCACAGTATGTGATGCTTGCATATTTTCGGCGATATTTGGATATATTAATTTAAATTTGAACTTTTTTTATTTATAAGTTTGGAAATTATTTCTATGGGGATCATTTTTGGCTATATTTTTAATTGTATCTAATTCTTTTTCCTTATCTGTTTCTGAGCAGCTAATTTGTGCGATAGAGGATGACATGAGCCATATGGGATAGTTATATTTGTAAAGGTAGCTTTGCACAAACTGTCGAACTCGAAAAGGTTATTTTTATATGTAATAGTTATGTCAAGAAAGTTTATTTCATTATTGATTTCTGTTTCTAACGTGACTTGTATATTGGGGTGTAAATTGTTAATAAAGTTCAAAAATGTATGTAGCTGATGTATATTAGTGCCTCTAAAGCTTTCTAAAATGTCATCCGCATATCTGTATCAAAAATTATTATGAGTTTTATTTATTTGAGGGTTTAATATTTGCTCTTCTATATTTGACATGAATATGTCCGCTACCACGGAGCTTAAAGGTGATCCCATAGGTAGGCTGTTATTTTGAGTATAAAACTGGTTATTCAATTGAAAATAATTTTGAGATTTGCATACATCAAAGGCTAATAAAGTTTCATTCGCGACTGTGTGATTAACTTTACTTTTGTCTAATAAGTTTTGGATGGGTATTAGACATTCTTTTATGGGTTGAAAATAATCCTACTAGGGGATTTTAATATTAACTTTAAATCCATGTCTGATAACCTTACCGATTTGATTTGTTTAACCAGTTCTTTTAGACTTGCAGCTACAATAAATAAACACCTCAAACTTCTTGTGACGTGAACCGTAAGGAAATGGCCTTTTCGGTTAAGCACTCGCCGGCTGCTCTTCTGTTCGGAGGCGGGTCGTGGGTTCTTTCGATAACTTTAACTTAACCAACAGTTTATATTGAAGAAAGAGTTGTTAATTTGTAAGCTCTGGGGCGCCAGTCAATTTCTTGACAGAGAAGGGGTTAGAGACCAGAATAAAAAAATTAAGTAATGTATACTAAATATAATAATAGTAAAAAAATGTATAAATACAAAGCCACCAACAAATAATAATATAATACACAGGATAGGGTATAACACAATTGCTAAAATTAGATTTACTAAGCTATGAGGGTGTGAGGCACAAATGGAACAAAAAAAGTTAAAAAGATTAAATTGATTTTATGGCCTCTCCGGCTATGAATATTTTAACTTCTAGAATATTTCAGATTTTAGAAATAAAAAAGGTACAGTACAAATGACCCTGACCTTGTCAGTAATCCTGAAGGGATAAAGAAATCTCAAAAAAACAAGATGGAATTTAAATTTCCAAACAGCTGTTTAGTTAACAATAAAAAAATATTTAATTATGACGCTTTTCCAAAAAATATTAATCCATTTACGATGCAATACTTTGTCCCTAAATAATGAAATGTTGGAGGCTCCTCCCTGCAGTTGTAAACTAGACCAGTTGTACTTACAATCGTTAAGGCGAAGGCTGGAGAATTAGAATAGTTACCAACTAGCTGGACCAACAAACCATTCAGCAAAACTAGGCTGGTTGAAAACAATGACCGAACATCTCAGGTGGAACGTCTTAGTTCTTTTAAATTACATGACCCGTTCCGGCATCCACGTCAGGTGTTATGTGTCCTCAAGCCACATAAATGGGTAATACCTGCGACTGGCTTAAATCTTTGAGTGTCAGATTATCGGGTGAGGGTTGGCAAGGCCCTCCAAAAAAAAACCTATAAAAATTACTAGTATCAAAACTTGGTACTCTCTTGAATTTTATGCTATTTGTACTTATATTAAATTAAACAAAATATAGATCTTTAAATGAATATACTTCAGATTTACTGACCTTAGATGTTCTTAGGTTTTCTATTACAGAAAGGTGGTGTCTGCACTTGGCTGGAGTTACAGCAAAAATGCCTCTAGTAACATGGCTATTCCTTTTTTTTACTTTGACACAAAAAATGACCAAAAAATCCGCCACAAAAACTATCATTTTTCCCTCTAATCCGGGGCTACCAATTATAGCATAAAATTCCTATAGTAGAGTAGAGCCAAGTTTGAAATGCCCCATTTGATCTGTCTTTTAATAGACCAGTATTCCTGAGATGTTGTCATTGTATTTTCACACTATTTATTTGTTGGATATATTAATGTCATCTGACATTGCCTTCAAAACTATAGACCGTAGAACCCTCTGTTGTTGTCTTAATTTACTACAATGTATTGAGTGTTGCATAAGGTCGTCAAGTGAAATATGCAAGAAGTCGCATTATAGTCCGGGCGCGCATGAAAAATGGATTATTCAAAAAAATTATGTTACATTCTAGATGCATTGACAACATATTTACAAATATAAATGAACCTTCCTTCAATGCAGGTGTACTTAACCCCCGCATGTCGGACCATCTAGGTCAATATATTATCATAAATACAAAGGTTGATAAAAAACCGCTTCAGGTTATTAGAAGACATATTAGTAAAATTGGTATTGATGCATTACGTAACTCCCTGTCGGAGGTTGACTGGAGTGTATTTAATAATAAGGAAAAAGATGAAAATTTTCTAGCAATTATAAATGCACTCTAGCTCCCTCTTGCTCATTTTTCCTGTTTCCTGTTATATCATAGGATGTACTGGATGCAATAAATTCATTATAAAATACACACTCTTTTGATATCCATGATCTAAATTGTAAAATAGTTAAGGACACCTGTGATTTGATTATACAACCATTAACGTACCTAATAAATTTAATTCTTGAAACCAGAGTATTTCCTGACATACTCAAATACTCAAAAATCATACTTATCTTCAAAAAAGGTGGCCCCTCAAAGGAGGACAATTACCGACCAATCTCCATTATCTCGAATTTGCGAAGATTGTTGAAACGCTTACTAGGTACATCGAATCTAATCAAATTTTTAAACAATTCTTAGTGTGTCAGTTTTGATAATATCTCGTCTAATTTTGAGGTTGTAAAGCATGGTGTCCCCCAGGGTTCAATTTTGGGGCCATTACTGTTAATCATTTATATCAATGATATGTGTAACGTCCTTTTACCTAGTAATTGTGTTCTATTTGCAGACGACACAACATTAATTTGTTCACATAATAATTTTAATGTTTTAAAGGCACATCGAAAGCCTATGAAAAACAAACCCAAGAGTGGTTTTCAAGCAATAGATTTATGTTAAATGAGGATAAGACTCAAAAGTTATTCATTTCTACCAATAATAATTTGTTAATGGAGCTTGCTTGGCATAGTCATTGATGATAGACTGAATTGGAGTTGTCACGTAGATAAATTAAGACAAATTATGCAATATAACCTTTTTAATTAGACAACTGAAAGTCACACCTCATATAAGCACTTTAAGGATTACTTATTTTTCACTTTTCCATTCTCAAATAAGTTATGGTATTTTGTTATGGGGAAACTCTAGTTTTGCCATAAAAATTTTTAGACAGCAAAAGAAAGTGGTTAGGATAGCAGCTAAAGCTGACTACAGAGAACATTGTCGGCCTTTGTTTATTATGTTTGAAATCATGTCCCTACCATCACTTTATATTTATTCTGTTTTGCTTGAAATCCACAAAAATAATAATCATTATACAAATCAATCAAATTTACACGATTACAGTAATAGGAATGCGAATCTATTAAGGACTCCTTGCTTTAAACTGTCCAAGGAGCAAAAGAACTCGTTAAACTTAAAGCTTTATAATAAATTACCGTCACACATTAAATCTTTAAATGACCACCAATTTAAAAAAAATAAAATAAAAAACTAAACTGCTGGCCACTCGAACTTACACATAGAGAATTTTAGGCAAAATTTAAAGTTCAATATTTTCAACAGGAATGCAAATTTTTGAACGCGGCTTGCAAATTTTAAGAGCTAGTTTTTTTCGGATTAAGCTGCATGACGTATATTTATCGTAGGATCATAAGTTTATTATATACGGGGTGATCAATGAAGTCATGCAAAAAATCAAAAAGTTTGTATGAGTGAAATTTCCGCAAAAAATTTTTTTGGTCGTTGCAATATGGTTCGTTACTAAGGTAACTCTAGACGGTTTTGTCAGTTTTTGGATTAAGGCCCTTAGGCCTTGTACACACTACTCAACATAAAATTTGGATACCGAAATTTTTAAAATGCTATAACTTGACATTGGATTGACGGTTCTTAATGATTTTTGCGGATTTGGAATCCTTATTTCACGTAGATTTTCTATGGTCTAAGCATTTTATTTGAGGGTTGAAATTTACACATTATGCCGGGTCGATAATAAACAAAAACGTAGGGTACGACGCGCTCTAAAGTTTGGCATTATTTAAGTTTTCTCACCTCAAGTTGTTTTTATTTAATGTTCCTCTCACTGTTCTGTCCGAAACTCACACCCCAGTTTGTTGTCTTAAAGAGTCATTCAGTTTTACAGAGTTCTTTGTGCACCCCAAGCCCATAATTATGATCGGATGTAATTTCTACGCGACGCGTCAATTTCAAAGTAGGCATTGGAAAAACAAATTTGTTGCTATGCAATTAAAAACTGTTTACATTATTTTAGAAATAATCTGACACATTTCAATGTTATAATTTTGTAAAGTTTAATTAATATGAGGCGTTTAACCACGGCAGAAAGGGAAAATTGCATTCGACTTCTCAACGAAGGAATGTCAAAACAGCAAATTGCGCACATTTACAATGTCAGCCGAAAGACAATTTATAATTTGAGAGTTTCGGACAGAACAGTGAGAAGAACATTAAATAAAAACAACTTGAGGTGAGATTTTTTTTTTAAAAAACATAACATAATGCCAAACATTTTAAATTATAGAGCCCGTCGCAGAGCAAAATATGTGCGGTTATTACAACACCATAGAGCGAATAGGCGGGCATGGGCAAATCGGCATGCGAATTGGGGTAATGCAGAGTGGAGCCATTGTTTATTTACTGACGAAACAAGATTTAATTTGTTTCACTCCGATGGCCGAATTTTAGTTTGGAGAAGGCCAAATCAGCGATATTTGGAGGAAAATATGGACCCTCAAGAAGCATTTGGTGGCGGAGGTGTTACAGTGTGGGGAGGTATCATAAGAAATGGTAAAACCGAGCTATTCATTACCAACCAAACCATTAATGCTACTGTTTATCAGGAGGAAATTTTGGAACCTATTGTTGTTCCTTTTGCTCGACATTACGGCCCAGAACTTCTATTGGTGGATGACAACGCTCGACCTCACAGAGCGCGAAGGATCACGGAGTTTTTGCAGGCACAAAACATCAATAGGATGGACTGGCCTGCAAAGTCTCCGGATGTTAATGTCATCGAACACGTTTGGTCTTATTTAAAACTTAAAGTAAGATCTCTTGATGTACCCCCTGAAACCTTAGAAACGCTCAGTGAGGCCATTCGTGAAGAATGGGAGAATATTCCACAAGATTTTATAAATAATCTTGTGGATACTCTACCAAATCGATGTCGGGAAATAATATTACGAGCAGGAGGACCAACAAAATATTAGCTTCTTAATGTACCTAATTTTAATTAGGTAATTTTAATTTAAGTTTAAATTAAATTCATTTTTAGTTTTTTAGTTAAATTTTTTTTTAATTATTAAAAATTATCAGAATTAGAATTATAAATTTTTTAAGAATTGACTTTTGGCCGTTGTTAAGCAATCTTGTACATTGTAGAATATAATGTAAATAAACTTGTTCTTGTCGCTACGTTTTTGTTTATTATCGACCCGGCATAATGTGTAAATTTCAACCTTCAAATAAAATGCTTAGACCATAGAAAATCTACGTGAAATAAGGATTCCAAATCCGCAAAAATCATCAAGAACCGTCAATCCAATGTCAAGTTATAGCATTTTAAAAATTTCGGTATCCAAATTTTATGTTGAGTAGTGTGTACAAGGCCTAAGGGCCTTAATCCAAAAACTGACAAAACCGTCTAGAGATATTGATGTTACCTTAGTAACGTACCATATTGCAACGACCAAAAAAAAGTTTTGCGGAAATTTCACTCATACAAACTTTTTGATTTTTTGCATGACTTCATTGATCACCCCGTATATAATAAACTTATGGTCCTACAATAAATATACGTCATGCAGCTTAATCCGAAGAAAACTAGCTCTTAAAATTTGCAAGCCGCGTTCAAAAATTTGCATTTCTGTTGAAAATATTGAACTTTAAATTTGGCCTAAAATTCTCTATGTGTAAGTTCGAGTGGCCAGCAGTTTATATGTTACAACACTATTTCTATACAATAGATGAATTTCTAAATTCTACACATCCAATGTAACTAAATTTTTTTTCTTTTTCGAAATTATTACTGTCCTATCAGCCTACTGGATTTATGACCTCGCTCGCCACGTTACTGACCCAATATTTTATATTTACCTATTTTTTTATGACTTCATTATTGTTATGTATTCCTGTGTTACGGCATATCTTGCTTTTGCTCATAAGGATGCAGCTCCATGTATTTTATTTATACACTGTTTTATTTTTTTTAAGTTTTTGTGTTTGTTTATATACACTGCTATTTTCTAGACTTGCTACAAATGTACTTTTTACATAAAGTAGTCAAATAAGTCTATTCTATATTTGAAAACATATATTTAACGTCAAATGATATCTAGAAGGAGTTATGTGGGCTGTGTAACTTTTTAAAGTTATCTATTAAATTTGTCGAATTTTTGATGCTATATTTGGGTGAAAAACCGTTGTGTTCTTTAAAAACTTAAATTTTATAGCTAGACCTCTCGCCGGGCTATGTATAAATAAGACTACTGGCCTAATGGGATTGTCTGGTTTATGAGTCTTTATTAATCCATATAATTGAGGGGGTTGTGGGTTCATGTTAATCATTTTTCCTTTATCATATTCTGAGGGAAAAGTTTCTATATTTTCTATGGATTTCTTTAAATTTGCCTGGTAGTTATTGGCAGGGCCTCTGCTTATTTGTGTGTATTTTGAATCATTATTTAACAATGACGTAAGGTCGAAACTGCAGTCACAACACTTTGTAAATATAGTGATAAAAAACCTAGTAGTGTGTTCCTCACTTCAGTCAAATATAAAAGTAAATTTTCCAATAAAATTAAAGAGCACTGCTGCCACACTCTTTACTTGTAAGATATAAGTACCTGTTAGGTTTATTGTGTTTGTGATAGGTATTTATCTTCTCTAAAAAAGATTAAGTGTTATATGCGGCAATAGCAAAGCATATATACCTAAAACCCCACACACATAATTACTTTTAAATTTACGTAGTAACATTAAAAAGGAAGTTTATCAGCGGAACAATAAAAGGGGACTTGACCAAGAGATCGTAACTCATCGTTGAAAGGGGTCGACCAGCCGCAGAGTGGCCCAGATTGCATTCTACAAATTACAATATAATCAAATTAACTTTCAGCGTACTAATTCGGTACACGAAACAGTTGTAATTTTATTTATACTTAACGTGTGAACCGAAGGTGCGAATCGCGTATAATTTCCCTCAAGATCGCTTAACATAAAATTACACTTTCGACTGAGTGATGAGGGTTGGAAGAGCATGGGGAGTGTTTTTTTGCCCTTAAGCTGCGGTAATAAGTGTTTGAGTAGGTAGGTTCGGGGATGCCGGGCGATAATTTAGATTATTGCTACCGTTGTGTGTTCCAATTAAGGTGCTGCTATTAATTTTATTTAAATATACCGATTAATTTATGCACTTTTTCAATTAAAATGTAATTAAATGTTAGAAGAGGAACATAAAACACTTAATATAATATAATTACTGTTATAGCCCGGAGGGTAGCTGTTGGTTGCAGTCTGGTTACGTTCTTTACAGTAAAATTAGGATTTTGCGACTAAAAATATAATAATAATAATAATAATAATATGTCTTTATTCAAAGAAAGGGCGAAGTTCAGTTTGGTAAGCCTTACGCTGACCATCTGCTCTTACACTTAACCCGTAGATATAAATTATAATTAATCAATTTAACTACAATAGACAGTATAAGTTACAATAAAACAAATATAAATTACAGTTTAACATCAACATTTAAATAGCAGAATATTTACTTACATAAAACAAATTAACAACATTTAAATACCCGAAAAAACGCTATGAGAAAATTTATTTCCACATAAGATCATATGGCAATAATATAATATTTAGTTATAAGTCAATACTTAGTTATAAGTCTGTGTATCTAACAAAATCCTGCGCAGTTTCCGCTTGAAGAAGGAGTTATTTTTTTCAATTTGCAAATGGGAAGGGAGGTTATTGTAGCCTTTGAATATACTATAACTGAAGCTTCTTTTAAAAAGTGAGGTTCTATGCTTTGGAGGTGTGATTAGATTTTTATTCCTTATATTTAAATTGTGAGCGTTCCTTCGAAATATTATTTTTTTATAGAGGTAAGAGGGTTGTTTGGTAATGATAACTTTATTAGATAGGCAGGCCAAATGGAGAGAGAATCTATTAGTCATGTTAAGCCACTTATAGTCCTTTAATTTGTGAGATATGTGCTGGTACTTTCGAATTCCAAAAATGTATCTCAAGCATGAGTTTTGTACTTTCTGAATTTTCTGCAAAGTAATAGTGTCAATGCACGGAGAGAAAACTTGAGAGCAATAATTAAAATTTGGCAACACAAGGGTCTCACATAAAAGAATTTTTAATTTCCTACTTAGATATGCCCGATGGGGATATAACAACTTTAGCTTTGAATAGGCTTGTTGGAGACACTTAGATATATGATCACGATATCTAAATGTAGCATCCATAATTAGACCTAAATTTCTGGCACTTTTGACTAACGGTATGACAGAGTCATCGATTTTAATTTGCATTTGATCTACTATCATACTACATTTAATATTATTACCGAGCAGCAAAACTACAGATTTTGAGGGATTAATATGCAGATGATGTTGGCTAGTTAAGTCAGCTATGGTACTAAGGTCAGCATTAATTTTATGAACTGCTTCATGAACCTGAGTAGCAGAAAAACTATGAAGTAACTGAAGGTCATCCGCATACATGTGTACTTTACAATATTCTATATATTGAGTAAAAACACTAGTGTACAATTTGAATAGTTAGGGGCCCAAAATTGAGCCTTGTGGTACACCAACAGCAACGAGCAAAGGTATTGATATAACTCCGTCGAGTTTGACTCTCTGTACTCGATGTGTGAGATAGCTTTTTATTAAATTTATAGCTTCTACACCGAAGCCTATATAGTGCAAGATAGCAAAAAGAACTTTGTGGTTTAAGGTGTCAAAGGGTTTTGAGAAATCTAGCAAAACTAAGGCTGACAGTAAACCTCTGTCACTTGATTCCAGAATATCATCAGTCACCTGCAATAGAGCTGTTCTGCAGCTATAATCAGGCCTAAAACCTGATTGGATATCCGGCAAGATTTTGTTAGTGGTAATGAATTCTCTTAGCTGCATGTTCAAGATTTTTTCAAATAATTTTGACAACGTCGGTAATATACTAATTGGTCGTAGATGTTTGAATTCGGAAGGATCGCTTATTTTTGGAAGGGGTATAATTAAGGCTTGTTTCCATTTATCAGGAAAATATTGTTCTAATATACAACTGTTTATAATGTGAGTTAAATATTTAGTTATATATGGATAGCACAATTTGATTATGTGGATATTTATTTGGTCATACCCAGCGGCCGATGATTTAATTTCGTTTAAAGTTTTAATTATAATGTCATCGTTAATCAACCGGTAGCAAAAATGTTGTTCCATTGCGCTCATTTGATTGTCTTGGTAAAAACGTACAATATTTTCATCACTTACGTTGCTAGTAGGTATACAGTTAATGTAGTAATTATTAACTAAATCTACATTATTCAGTTAAGGGGGAATATTACTATTTTTCTGAGGTTTAATATTTAGATGTTTTAATTCTTTCCAGATTTGTCTGCTATCGCTTATAGCTAATTTATGTTGAAAATAAGCCTTCTTTTCATTCTGTATAGCTACATTAAGATAATTCTTTATTGATTTGTAATAATTCCAATCTCTGACTTCTTTCGTTTTTTTTATATTTAGTTTTTGCTTTATCTCTCAAGGACATTAAGTATCTTATATTTTCAGTAAGCCAAGGTGCTGGAGGTTTCGATATTCTGGCAGTTTTAAGCGGACAGTACTGATTATGTAGGTTTAATATAGTATCGTTTAAAATATTCAACTTACTGTCAATACTCTGTGTGTAGAAAATACTATCAATAGGTGATACCCGCAGGTCCGAAAGAAAATTTTCCTTATCGAATTTACTGTAATCCCTGTATGTGTGGAGAAATTGCTTAGCTTTATTTACCTCTAGTAAAAGCGAGCATTCTGTTAAGTCGTGATCTGAAAACCCCACATCCACTACCCTCACATCTGAGACTAGGTCGTTATTCGAAACAATAATATGATCTATGAGTGTGCTAGATGTGAGAGTAATTCGAGTTGGTTGATTAATAATCTGAGTCAAGCCTAGTGTGTCCAAGAAGTTGTTATATAATATTGTGCTTGGGTTGTCATTTTTGAGTAAATCAATGTTTATATCCCCCATGACGTATATATTATCAGATATTGCCATACATGTACTAATAGTATTTTCTATTTTGTCAATAAAAAAGTTTATATTTTGTTGTGGTGGACGGTACGCTACACAAAAGAATTATTTAGAGTTATTTACATTTATCAAAATACAAATCTATCTGGTCGATAGCCGAGTGGGTTAAGGCGCGAGGTGGCAATCGCAATTAATCACACGGACATCGCACCACCGGGTTCGAATCCTGGCTCCGGCACTGCCACTGTTGGAGGAAATGGTTGTATGTCTGCGTTTTTTCAATGTGTAACCCCCTTCCGCACAAGCCCTGGCTTCTGGAATTGGGGGTTGTTTAATTTCTGTGGTGTTTATTTATTTATTTAAATCTGTTCAATTTCATTAGACGTGTCTACAACTGTATATTTCAAAGAATTTTTAACGTAAAAGCCGATGCCTCCACCTCTCCCTTCCCTGTCTTTTCTTATAAATGCATATCCTTCTACCGATACTGACTCAGAGGGCACATTATAAAGCCATGTTTCAGATACACCGAATAGCTCATAATTGGGTAACATTACCTGAAGCTCATTAAATTTAGGCAGAAGTGACCTTATATTAACCTGACCTATTTTAATTTTCTTCATAATAAGTAAAAAAAAGAAAGAAATATATAATGAAATATAATTACAAAAATAAATAACTATGAGAAAAAGAAGGAATAGAAAGAAAAGATTTATTATATAGATTATTTCTTCTTTTTCTTAAGGATACGTTCAGCGACAGATTCTGTGTTTTCTTTTCTTCTTTTTGTTCTGTGTTTATCCTTTTCTCCTTAGCTTTTTTCCTTAGTATTTTGTTATCTGTGTTCACAAATTCTTCTTTTTTCTGTGGCGTTTCCGTAGTTTCGTTGTCAGTATTTTTTATGTTGGGATTCTCAGTTTCTATTTCAGTAAAGATGTCTACTTCAGTATCCTTATATCTATTCGGTGTCGAAGGGGCACTGGCAGATTTAAGTATTTCAGGCAGTTGTAGAGTAGATGTAGTAACTGGGTTATTTTGTAAGTCTCTAACACTGTACAGTTCGCCATTTATCATTAGTTGGTTTCGAACAATTTTAGCAGTATATTGCTTTTCTCTGGCTAGTTTTAAATATTCTACTAAAATATTCCTTTCAGCAAGTTCCTGTGAAGTTAGATCATTTGACATATACAATCCAGTTCCCTTGAGTTTCAGTCCACATTTTAAAATTTCCAACTTCTTATAATATGATACAAATTCTATTAAAACTGGGCGAGGTTTATGATTACTATTAGCTCCTTTTCCCATCCGAAATATGTTCCGAAGGTCACCAGACAGTAATGTCAAGCCTAAGTTCTCTTGCACTAATTTTTGTGTTTCTTTGAATAAATCGGTTTCCGTTTCTTTTATTCCATAAATGACTAAATTGCCTGACTAATATTATGTTTTAATGCTAAATATAAGCTATCCTTATAGCATTGGCTGTAAAGAAGTCAACAGAGCAATTCGATACGCAGTTATCATCGTTTAATAACATTACTGGTGATGACTCTTTCATTTTTGTCTTTATTGACCTGTTTGTTAAAATTTTTGCTTAAAA